>JANXHW010000001.1:214557849-215807849 GCA_026170595.1 Plestiodon gilberti rubricaudatus | reverse complement strand
GTGACATCCCCCCCCCCCAATAAACCCAGTATTCTGGAATGTGGATGTCTAGATATGGCGATTATTTTCTTTACTTCTGCTGCTAAAGTTATTTTACTGAGTGTGTGTTGATTTTATATCTGTTATATGCTCTTAATTTTGTGGCCTATCATGTACACTACTTTGAATACACTTGTAGAAAGTCAGACTATATGTAAATTTTGAAGTAAACATCAATCCTTACAGATTTCTTCTTGCTACTTGAGCAGTAGTGAAATTGCTTATCTAAGGATAAATTTCATTTTTCTCCTCTGGATCTCTTTACAATCTGCACCTCTGGTTTGGTCTGGATGCCTTTAAAAGGGGATTGGACAGATTTATGGAGGAAAAGTCCATCACAGCTTACAAGCCATAATGGGGAAAAGCAACCTCCTGGTTGTAGGAGTAGGTTTTCTTTGTGCCAGGTGCAAGGGAGTGGCGACAGGATACAAGTATCTTGTTGTCTTGTGCTCCCTGAGGCATCTGGTGGGGCCACTGTGTGATACAGGAAGCTGGACTAGATGGGCCTTTGGCCTGTTCCAGCAGGGCTCTTCTTATGTTCTTATGGTATGGTTGTCAAGGGGAAGGGCCATGTCTCAGCAGTAGAGCACCTGACCTCTGCATAAGACCAGGCTGTTAGCTGCTCAAAAACATAATGGTTCTAGTGGCTCGCAAAAGTGGCAATCCTACAAAACTATGAGCACTTGCAGGGCCAAACCCTGATGTACTGTCAAAAGTCTTCAGCCACTGGAATGATTGAATAGTCAAGATGTACTTTTCAATTTAAAATGCATTTTGCCTGTTCTGTTGCACAGGTGACTGCAGTAGAAACATCAAAAACACTACTGGTTGCATATAGACTTCTTCCCTGGTATGCACATCACTTTGTAGAATTACAATATATAGGAGTATGGGAAGAAGAGACATAAGAGGATGTAGACTATTCAACAGAAACAATGAAATAGGTCTCAAGAATGCTGACAATGTATTTCTACTAGGAAAAAGACCATGCATAAATTACTTAACGTGTTATTTTATGAGACCTTGGTTGTGATATAGGAAGACTTATGTTTGCATTGGCCTGTTTTCCAGCTCTACTAATCCAAGGGGTGCACATTTTCCATGTTCCGTTTGTCATCCCCCTGTCTTTGATACCATTAAAGCCTTCATGAAACAGTAATTGGTCTGTTTTTCCAGGCCTTTATGATAATAAACCTGGAGGCTAGCTTGCTCTCTTAACTTAGGTATGTGGCTGGCTACATTTGGAGACAGAGCACCAGGTTACATGGATCCTTGGTTTGATGTAGCTTAAGCAGTTCTTTACATTCTTCAACTCTTCTCTTGGATTGCTTTAACTATAGCCACAGTACTCAACCATTGTTCAGCTCTAAATGGATAGAGAGCACGGGGTACCATTACATATACCAGTTGAACTTCAACCACTATCTCATACACCAAAATATACAATATACAGAGTTGTTATATACATATATGTTTATATAATATGCTATAATAATTTGTATCTTTCTTTACAGCAATATTAGTTCAGATCTTTCATATATAGGTAAAAAAGTCACATGAGAATGACACACGTAGAGTGCTCGGAGTTCCTTACAGCCTTCATGCTGGGGCAAATCAGAGCAGGGATCCAACAGACAGCATTCCTGGAAAGGGTAATGGCGGGCAATTTTGCAAGAGATAGCAAATACATGGACTCTTTGCTGCCTCTCCAAAGATCCGGGTATTCCATATGGAAGAAACCGCCTTGTACCAAAGGCTTTATAGAATCCATGAGGAATTGAAGGACTTCTGGATCAAAGGCATAAGACTTATCACTTTTCTCCCACAAAGGGAAGAAGAGCTGACTTTAAAACCATCAGGAAGCAGGAGTCCACTGATAAATACCTGGCTCCAATGTGTCCCAGCAGAAGAAATAATAAAAAAAAGGATGAAGGATACAAGCAGTGGGGCTTTCTTACAGAGAGTTGTGTTTGCTGTTGAAAGAAAGGGGAGGAAAGTTATTTCTGTACACAAACCTTGCGGAATAGCAAAAAATTAAAACAAAAAATTGGTAATGCAGCTCATACAGGCAAGAGCCCAAAATTCCATAAACAAAATTGAGTGCTCCACAACACTGATTCCACACAAGTGTGTTCCACCCACAAAACAAGGAAAGTGTGCATATTAGGGCATAAAGAGAACATTACCTGGGCTCTTGCCCCCCGCATATGAATCTTGAGGCCAGGTAGGCAGTTAACATTACAGATGTACCAACGTAAGTTCAAGCTAATTGAAAAGTTTATAAAAGACAACATTCCTCCCATCATGCCTAGAAGAATTCTGAAGATATGGGTGGTGAAGCGCTTCTTACCACCAAAAGGTGATTGATGAGTATCATTTAATAGAACTGATAAGTTAGAACTTGGGCACGAGTTTCTGAGTTAAAAGTGACCCTTTTCCTGGAACTGTAACAGGTTGGGGATGGGGACTAAGTGCAGGCTACTCTATGATCTCGGGTAAGACACTTCTCTGCATGTTAGTGTCTGCCAGCAGGCACCTCCCACATGCTGATATGAACATTAAGACATAAACATGTGTGTGGTAGTGCTCTATTAATTGCATTTCCTGTGTGACTGCACTTTATGCACAACATGCCCAAACTGGGCAAACACATGACAGACCATGCAGTAAAATACCAACAAGCCAGTCTGAATACTACCATGGGGCTTGAAACTGGGGTGAGACCCTCCAGTAACACTCCATGTAGCAGGAACTCATGATATTGAACATCTGGGCCTCACCGAGGTTGTGAGAAACAACAGATCTGTGTGGAGTTCCAATAAATGTTCATGAAGTTCTTTTGTCTGCAATGCATTGTATTTACTTATTAAAAATTATTTCAACCAGTGCCTAATTGTCTATTTTTCTCAGAGGCATATAAGATGCAAGAAACCTCCTTGTACAAAAGAAAAAAGTTATATTGCCAAGGGCCTGCTTGTATTTAGCAGAAAACTGAAACCAAGGGATCAAAACAGGAAAAATGCCCAACACCCAGAACAGATACCTGGTTTGGGAAGGGAATGGCTCCAAAAACTACTGCAGCACAACTTGTACAGGAGTTTATGCTATCGTGAAGCCTTGTAGAATAGTTAGCTTTGCTCTTTTCAAAGAAAGCTTCTACCAACCATCCAGTGTTGAACGTGAACATTCTCGATGTGGTTTGCAATACAATACGTATATGTGTCGAGCAATCTCACTCCTACGAACTGTTTCCAGGCAAGCCCCCTGACAGACTACCAGTCTACATGGGTCAACAATCTCATTCAACAGGATGAATACTATATATGCCACAGGTGCTAGAAAGAGCCTGCTTTGGATGAGTGTGGCATTGCTATTGGCACTTGTTAAGACAACCTGAGGGAGAAGAGGACACTTGGGAAATTTGGACAAGGCTAATGACATGGAGGATGGGTAGGTGCAAGAGTCACCTCTCCTGCACTTCAGAAGAGAAGCAATGTGACGGCACATGGAGAGAAGGGAACAAAACCATTTGATGCTGTGTCCTTACCTTGCATCTCAAAATAAAGGTACAACAGACATATGAATTCAGGTGGAAAACCAGAGAAACTAACACTAAAAGAGAAGCAGCGATGCATGCAAGGACAGTTGGTATGTGGACTGAAAAGACCCGGGACTGCTGTATCCTTACCAATGTACCTTGCTCTCCCAGTGGTTGATATTGTTGTAACTGTTGAATGGGTATCACATTACAGTACATAGCTACATTTTATATGATGGGGTGGTCATTATTTCTCCTCCTGCAGAAGGACCAATGTGTAAGAAAAAAATGTATCAGACACAGGGAGAGACTGAAGAAGGAAACTAACTCAATTGGATCCACACTGGGCGAATGCTGGACCCAGGAGCAGCTACCCGGTAACTATATACTTCTACTCATTCTCTCATCTAAATCATTATTGCAATAGGGACCACATCACAGGATTACTGTTTCCCATTTTACACCCAGCCCACCTGTGAGGCTGAATGAAGTACTTGCCTTGATTGATGGGATAGAGAAGCAGCAAACTGGTGAGGGTGTGTGCGTCCTACACCGTGTCTGCCCACCACCTCCCATACCTGCTCCACTGCAGTGTTCTTGCTCACTGTCCCGAAGAACAAGTGAGAGTAGGATGGGAGCCATGGTGGTTTACCTCCTCCAGCGCCACTGCCAAAGATTGTGGCAGCAGAGCCGGAGATGGTCGTGGCCACTGTGATCCTATTCCAGTTGCTCTCCTTCCAGGAAAGCAATCAGGAAGGGCCCATAACCACCTCTCTCTGCCACCACCCACTGTTTCATCTAAACTGACCCAGATGAGGAGGACCCGGCTTCCCCAGCCATTCAGAAGCCACAGTGAATGGTGAAGGATACAGCAATGGGGGGGGGGAAGGACAGGGTGCTGCACGTGTGCTAACAGAAAGAGAAGGTGTGTGGAAAATATTTTACTTTTTTAGATGTTCTCATCATATGATAAAGAACATAATACTGTACACCCAAATGAGTGTGTGTGTGTGTGTGTGGGTGGGGGTTTAGATTTGAAGGAGCACTCTCACATTCCAAGTATTTTCCCCCCACTATATCACAAATGCTACTTCCAGTCCCATCACACTGATGCACATATTCAATTGTCTCACTAATGATAACATGCCTCCAGTAGCATACCGTCAGAATGCAGGTTATCCAAGGCAACTTGAGATGTGCTCCAACGCACGATGGGGCTAGAAGTGACCCTCACATGCATTACTGGGGGAAAAGTAAGCTGGATGTGGCAAATGTACCACAACCAAGTCCTAACTATCTGAATGTATTCTCTTTCCCGTGCCATATCCAATATGCCTGTTGGACTCAGCCTTAGGCTAGCTAGAACTTGGGTTTTGGATAATAAGGGATCTGTGATATAAGCTGTGAAGGGTCTAATGCCAATACGTTTAACTGCCATTCTTGTTGTTTACTCATATTGGGGGAATACAGTTAAGACCCAGCACAAACTCCTTGTCTGATGTTTAAAAAAAAAACTACTAATAAACTCAGCCTCACTGCAAAACCTCAAAGGGGATTCTTTCCAGAGACATGGGCTTTGGCACTGAGAAATCAACGAATCAGCCATGAGAAACTAATCAAGAAAGTCACTTGGGTAACTTACAGGCAAGGTTTAGAAGAGGCATGAATATGGGTCCAATTCAGAACTCAGACCAGGTAGACAGCCTGGTGCGGAATCATTTTGAATATTTCTGAGTAATCGTTATAAAGATGTAGAAATTGAAACCTGCAGAGAGAAAAAGGCACATTTGTAGGGTATATGAGTTTTCTTTAGTTTTGTTAGCACTGGGGCGCTTCACTGTGTAAACTATCCCTGATAGTAAGAAACTGTGAAGAACATTAAAATAATTATTTGTGCTTGTTTTGGGGACTTTCAGGCAGGATGGCTGAAGGTGAAGGGGAGGGAATGGAACATCTGGATTTTCTCAGAAGAGTTCTCCATGGTGGTGGCAACTCCTCCTTCCTCCAATTTACATGAAACAGGTTGGAGATGTAACCAGCAGCAAGTAAGAGCGAGTGGTCTAAACATATCTCTGTGTTTTGAGGGGCAATGGAAGAAGCTGGAGGACAACCTGGCTTGGACATGAAGATGCAGAGGCCAGGGCAATGACTCAAATGGATTCTTATTTATGTCCAGGCTAGGTGGCCTAGCACTGCTTGATAGGTACTATTCACAGGAGGCTGGAAGAAAGCAAAAACAGAAATAAGGAGAATTGATACAGAATGGAGCAAGAGGCAGCTGAGCCCTGCCCCTTTTCATCTTCACAGCAGCACTGACAGAGGAAACCATATCCATCTGTTTTTCTCCACCTACCCTAAGGCTCTTCAGAAGAGAAAATGCCACTCAGACTTGCCAAGATGTAGAGAAGAAATATCCTGCACACCTCAACAGTGAGCCTCAAGGGTTGTAAAGGCTTGATGTAAGGAGAAAGTCCCAGCTGCTTAAAGGTAGCTGCAAAGTAGGAAGCAGGGAACTTTGCAGACCGCTCATGCGCACACACTTGCAAGAAAGAAATTGAGGAGACCGTGAACGGAATAGAAATGGGAATGGCTCTATGTGATTATGCTGGTGTATAAAGGCTGCTTCACATGTTATGTGTTAAGGAGTACCGCTAAAGACATAAGTGCAACAAATGTGTGTTCAACTACATATACAATAGGGGTGCAAACATTATTAACACTTTTAGATTGTGAGCCCTTTTGGGACAGGGAGCCATTTAATCATTTATTTTGTCTGTAAACCGCTTTTTGTTGAAAAGCGGTTACCGGTATATAAATACTGTTAATAATAATTCTTAGAGAGCCACAATTGAGTACAGTTTTCTACCATATGGAAAACACTCATTTAGCACCACATAATGTGTGAAGTGGTCCTACAATAACCCTAATCAAGCATTCTGTGTTCAGTTCTGTTACCATACAGATGGGATTTGGTTCATGGTGATAAGAGGTCCCAAAGACATTCAGTTATGAGACAGATTATAGACTGGAACTCCAACATTAAAATTTAAACATTTTACAGAGAAGGTGGCTTAGGTACTCAAATTATACAAAAAGAAATTGTTCATACAAAAATATGTCATACCATATAATATCAACACTTAAAAAAATAAATTCTTCATCAAAGATATTACAAGGGTCAAGAGTTTATTAGGCTGAAAAGATAAGGGATTTAACTTGGATGTGAGAATGCACTTTTTCTTTGAATCTTTTCATAGTACTCATTGTGAGCATATTAATTTAAGAAAGAATTCCTGGTGGAAACTTCTCACATATTTGTAAAGCTAACATTCATTTGTAGATACATAGTTTGGAGCTAAATGTGGGACTCTACAATGATATGTATGCCTGTATTCAAAAATAGTATTCTGGAAAGACTAATAAACTGTTGAATAAACTGATGAGTAGAATAGACTAATTTTGAAAGTTACTGCAACTTTTCAATGTGTAGTGAGAAACATGTGCTCTTATAGAATCCAACAAGAGCAATCCATCTCTCAGAGATGCTGATCACTAGGATGAGGTAATGAATGGCTGAAAGTCGAGAAATAAAGGCAATTTAAATATTGCCATTAAAAATGGTCAGATTAAAAAATGCTGATTAAATATTGGCATTAAAAATGGCATGAGTTTAAAAGGCTAATTATTAAGTGAGATGCCGTTGGTTGGAGTATAAGGTCCTTGGATCTATGATGGGAAAGATACTATGAAATCATATCTGCTACAGGTGTTGGCTGAGTCAGAGATTAAGATACAATCCTATCCTCAAGATATGCCAGTGTATCTCCATATATGCTGGCACAACAGTCCCACCAGTGTAGATAGATATCTTCTGCCAGCCTGTTGATAGATGCACCACAGATGCTGGTGCAACATTGGAAAAACACTGCAGTGATGTAACTTGGACATCACTCAAGACACCAGTGCAACTCTGTCAGCGGAGAGGCCAAAACAGGGAAGAGATTGGGGCATGACATGGCAGGGACATGGGGGAGATGTGGCTGGGGTGAGGAGTCAACATACACCATAGCCTTCAAACAAGGGACAAAACCTGACACCGGAAAAATGCTATGCCAACAATGGAGCTGGTCTAGGGAGAAGTAACCCCATAAGGAACAACAGGGAAGGAAAAAATAGCAGAAAATTGCACCTCCTGTCACCCCCACAACGGAGTATATGATACAGACTACATTCAGCAGCCAGTCTCAGCACACCAACCCCAGTATATAAGCCCCTTCCAGGGAGACTACATGATATGTGGCAGAAGGTCATACTTCTCGGGTCTCTCAAAGGGGAACTTGGTGATGGGAACCATGGTGCACAAACAACCTCTTGTCCCTCACAACATTTATGGGAAGATAGTTTTAACATTTGTCTACTCAGAATTCTTCATGCAGGTATTCTGCTTCAGGAGGACTACCTCACCACCCCAACAGGGGAAGCAAACACAATGCACCCCAAACAGGTAGGCAAAGTAGAGTAGGGAATTCCATGCCGCATGGTATTGGATGCCGCATCTCTTTGTCATGTCTCTATCTCGTGTCTCCTCAGGATTATTGCATGTCTCTCTGCTATCAGTTGTGTTACCTGACCATCCCTTCCTTTTGCAACTGCTAAGAGCAGGGAGTGTCTGCTCCCTTTTGGCAAATGCCAGGGCCTCCAACTATTGCTACTGCTGGCCAAACACTCACCTGAATCCCTTTTGTTGTTCAGGACCCCACCAGTGGAACTCCCCCTGAAGAGGGACAGGTAATGTCCCAAGCCACTCTGCATTTGCCCCCGACAAGGCACCACTGCATGTACACTCTGATGGCTCCACTCTCTCTCACAAACACCTAATATGCATCTCAAGCCAGATAACAAGGTATGGCTGATGCTGTTGTCAAGTCCCTGTTACTCTCTCTGTTTCATCATGATCTCCACGGGCAGCTGTCCCACAGGTAAGGACATCATGCAGATTCCAAGGGAAGCTTACAGTCTGCCTGAAGTGATCGCTGTGAGCCCAGCTGCTGCTTGGTGAGGTTGCTGACCAGTCAGGCCCCTGTGGCTTTGTAAACTCCATGGCAGACAGTGAACCAGTCGGTGCAGCCAGACATCACTGACACCTGTTACATGTCTCTCTATTGGATAACTTGAAATGGCACAACGGTCCTGGTGGGAAGAGATGGTTGGCAACCCCATCTGTGTGCTTTTCTTTCAGGCGCTACTCTGTCGCTGATACAGTTCAATAAAACCTTTGGCTGCATCACCCTTGTTGTCTAGCAGATAAGGATCCCTTCTACCACCCTAATTGTTCCTTACCTCAACTGGCCTCAGGGTGGAACTCTGCAGGGGGAGGGACTTCTCTGTTATCAGGGTCTGCAGCATCCTCATTTCTTGGGCTCAGATGGGGGGACACTCCCCAGTGATCATGAGCCTCCTGTTCTCTGCTGCCATGGTATATGGTGAGCAGGGGAGGGGGAAGCATACTGACAGGTATTAGTAGCAATGAACCAAAGGATGTGGGATGAATGTGAGTGTGGCTACCCGGGTGGGCTGCTGCAATAGGCATCCTGTCACATGCAAGCCCAGTGATTGGCCCATGCAGTGCTCTCTCTGATAGATCCATGTGCTACAGCTTCCCAGTCAGGTGTATCTGTTTGCGTTAATGCAAGGTGTTAAATGCAGGATGAGGTGCTTTTTGCCTGTCTACTGCTGTGGCTGGGTGATTAGAGAGCACTTTTGTGGAAAGGCCAGTGTGGGTTCTAGTCCTGCTTCCTCCTCTCCTTGTGTCCTTGCCATGGGTGTTTCTGGCCACTCATGCAAAGGTGTGTGCCTTGCTGGTTAGGACAAGCCCCTTGGCTGGGCTCAAACCCATCTTGCCTGGCTCCCAGCCTATGGCATGCCTTTGTGCAGTGAGCCACCAGCATCCAGCTCTGCCTGTGTGCTACAGGTTCCCCTTGTGACTTGCTCCGGTCCCTCCCTTGGCAAAAGGGTTCCTTCCAGCTGGCAAATGAACTCCACAGCCATGGAGCAGCTTATGTGTTTATTTCACATAGCTGCGACTTGAACCCTGGGTGCAGGGGTCTCTATTTGTTCTTTGCTTTTGCCCCTTTGCTGCGGATGCGAGTCTTGTATGAGGTTGGGGTGCTGTAACATCCTTGTGTGTGTTGTCCTTGGGCATTTCCCCATGGTTAAGGTAGTGCCTGTGGCTGTGTTATTCATTCCTAGTGGCTGGCAGGGGGTTGTCCCTCAGCACTGGCCACTCATTGGCCCTGCCGCTGCCCCACCTCCTCTGTTCACTTCACTTTGGCAGCATTTCTCTGGCTGCTAGTGTTGAGACTGTTGCAGTGATTGGCTCCTTGGACATCACAAATATGGCACATGAATGACACTCTGTGACACAGGTGTCACAGATGTGCATCGATTACACAGCGATGATTCGCCGCTCTCAGGCCGCTGCTCCATGGACAACAGGCTGTGTCGGTGTTTCCATGGATGCTGAGGGTGTTACTGGGAGGGGCTTAGCCAGTGTTGCTTTGCCAGGACAGGCTTGGCATGTGACCCATTGCACTGGCATTGGTGTGGCATTGTCAGGATGGGTTTAAGATAGTGGTTCCCAAACTGGGAGGCGTGGCTCCCAGGGGAGCTGTGGAAGCCAGCCAGGGAGCCGCGGAGTGCCACGGAATCCTCTCAGAAAACAGTGGAATGCCAATTGGCAGGCATCAACATAATATAATGGGAGCCGTGGCCAATAGTCACCAGTGATCAAGGGAGCCGAAGGTCGAAAATGTTTGGGAAACACTGGTTTAAGATATGGAAGACGTCGTGCTGATGTCCGTGTGATGTTGGTGCAGTGTCCAAATAGTATTGGGCCATACAAAAGCACAAGTCCCTCGACGATCTGCCACCTTGCTAGTGAAACAGGGTCGGGTCGGGAGGGGATAGAGGGAAAAGGAGAATAATAGAGAATAGTAGAGAAGTTGAAAGAAGAGCTCTGGTCCACGAAATAAAGGCCTTCTACGAAGAGCACTAAACTACCGACCTTTCTCTTTACGAGGCAGGACCTGACTGGGACGGAGCAGCACCCGAAGGGGAGGAGTCAACTAAGTTCTACCGGCCCTGCCTCTGGACTTGGAGGGGTTAACCCATTCAGTACCGAATAGACCCCCCTTCCTCATCCAGAGAACAATGAGGTCAGGATCTTTATGCAGAACAACTGGGATCGCTTCTTGAAGTGTGCCTATTCCACCAACACTGAATCAAATAAAGGACATGCAAGGTCAGACATCTAGGAATTTATTTTCATGTTACGGTCTGGGCTGGTTATAGTCTTTAGTAAAGAATCTAACTTTTTTGCCAAGAAAACCAGCCACTGCACTCAAAATAGATTTTAAAAGGTGAGCTTAAACTCATTTCTATTCCAATATTTGTATTATCACACAATTCAAGTTTTGGCATTTTTCCAATCATTTCTGTTTAAGCCAGAACCTTTCGCTGAACAGATGAAAGCTGAGATTCTCAGAAAGCACAATTTTGTGGCAGATTTTAATTCCCATCTCACAAACTACACACAAGAATGTGTAGAATATGCACCTCCCTGAGTCAAAGGAATAACATCCACGAAAACTGACAGAGAAGGGCTGCCATGAAAGCATGTTCCTAATCTACCATTAAGATATTTTTTAAAAATAAAACTCATATGATTTTTGGATGGATAAGCAGCAAAACAGCAAGCAGAAGCAGTTTTGTTTCTAATCTCCACATTTTGAAAAGAGTAATGAGAAATTGGGTAGAATGAAGGGGAAAGCTATCTGAAAACAGGACCTAAGATTGGAAAAACTTAAGGAGAAACGTAACGAGCTAAATTAATTCACCTGAAGTGAGATTAAAAAGTGTAAAACTATTTCAAAATATTTGAAATATTTTTTTTAATTGTCTAAAAATATTTTCAAAACTGAAAGCACTGGTGTGTAAAGGAACTGTTTCACATAATACAGCAAGTCCTCACTGAAAGTTGTCGACAGGTTCTTGGAAACTGTGACTTTAAACGAAACAACATAACGAAACCGACTGTACCATAGGCTAATTGATATACGTAAACAAGAGTTAATGCCAGGAGCAAATACCCTCAGAATGGCCGCAGAGAGCTTCAGAATGGCTGAGAGCTTTAAAATGCCCACGGATGTAGCGAATACATTTGAGAAAGATTAATGAAAACAAGTAAGAAAATTATTTACAGGACACCATTTTTTCTCATCAACATTATAACAAACCAACGTTGAACAAACCAACGTTTAGTGAGGACTTGCTGTTTAGGGAAGCATAAAAAGAACAAGTAATTTATTTAGATAAGCATTTAGCTAAATACTATTTACTAGGTTTCACAGAGAAGTAACTGGAGAAAGCCTAATTATCTCTTTTGTAGAAAAACATCTCATAGGGTGAATCTAGAGGTCTTTCCAGATAAATGGTTTTTTTAAAGTTATTTTTAGAACTTCTGGTGCGCATTCAGCACCAAAACCACAATATCCCCACAAAATGGATGGAGGGCCATCCAAGTTGCTGTCCACCACTCTTTTTATGTAAACTGGCTAGATGAGGGCTTTAGGCTACAATCCTATACACACTTACCTGGGAGTAAGTCCCACTGAACTCACTTCTGAGTAGACATGCATAAGAAAACACTACTACTACTACTGGCTTTGAAAGTGGGATAAATATGTTTTTTAAAAATCTTGCTCTATAATATAGAGCAGGGGTGGGGAACCTTTTTGCGATGGAGGGCCATTTTCCCATGGGGAAAATGTCCCGTGGGCCGTGTGCCCCTCCATCGCAAATTGGTGCCCGGGGGCGCACACACACACACACCGCTTTCCCCCCCCGCTCTCCTTACCTTTTTCAGGCGGCGGCTACCGCCGCCGCCACCGGCCCCGCACGCGCTGCTCGCGCGACTCCTTTCGAACTCGGCTGTTTCTGCGCATGAGCAGAAACAGCCGAGTTCAAATGGAGTCGCGCGAGGTGAGCGCGCCGCGCACTCTCCCCTCGGCGCGACTCCTTTGAATTCGGCTGCTTCTGCACATGCGCAGAAGCAGCCGAAGGGGCCGGCGGAGCCTCCAGTCTGCTCGCGCGGGCCGGACCTGATTGATTCGGGTCCGGTCTCGCGCGGGCCGGACCGGATCGCTCCGGGGGCCGGATCCGGCTCGCGGGCCGCCGGTTCCCCACCCCTGATATAGAGCAAGATTTTTAAAAAACAAAATTAAGATGTTCTGAAATGGCAGAACAGTACAGAGGTTTAGGATGTAGCTTTGCCTTATTTTTAATTTTGACAGTCACTTTTCTGAGTGCTCCAAAAGTACAATTGTGCGCTGGGAGATGGCACAAGAACTGAATGCATGGAAAAGTGCAGTCACAATCCACATGGCAAGTACAACAACTATGGGTGTATGGGCTAGGAGTAGTGGCACATCTTCACACTGCAAAATACTTTATTTTGCGGACTTGGAAACAAAGTAGCCCTGTAACAAAAGCACTCCCTTGAAGGAAGACTGCCTGCAAAGATATCAGTTTTAAAACGTGAAAATCATGCAAAAGCAAACATTTGAAACAATAAAATGCCTCTAATGCTAAATAGCATAAAATACTGTCTGGAGTCAAAGAGCTGGAGTATTTTACTATCAGGTGAACCATGTAGAGAAAAAGAAAGATCAAGAGTAGAATGAAGGTAGTTGGAAGAGGATGAGTACTTTGGCAGAATCAGTGTCAAACTGGAAGTGCCAAAGTAGCTGAAGAGAAGAGAAATCACAAAAGGGCCACTATATATTTAAGATCAAGTGCAAAGCTACTACCTGAAGCTTTGCTGTAAGCCTTCCACTTCCTAAAATCAATGCAAATCTTTCTACTGATTTCAGAAGCTTTACATCTGAGCCCAAAGTGTACAGGCGGCCTAGCAGCACAACTAATTTGTGTATCTGGAAAAGTCTGAAAGTGCTTCTTTTCTGAAAAGAATGGAGATGCTCGTCATTTGCTCTCCTGCTATCACAATGACAGCAAGGAGGCTTCTGAGCTGCAGAAAGAGTTGGCCTAAAACATACCTGCTTCAAAGGCTGAAGTCTGGTGTGTCTTTTGTATATTCTCATAGGTTATATTCCTTTATGATTACCTGAAGTCTAACAATGGACATGCGCCACAGACGTGCTATGACTCATTAAATCAGAAAGTGCCCAGTTGGGAGATATCCTTTGTGAGGGTATCTTTGGCAAATCTGCATCAGCATACATATGGGGCTATTGATCCTACATTTCAATTTGTAAAGTGCACAAAATCCAGCTTGTGAGCATAAATTACTCATTTTATTCTGCTCCAAAAATTCACCAGAATGGTGCCATTCCACCCAGTATCTGCTGGCCCAGTGATAATGGGTGAATAAAGAGATGGTGACTAAAGAACTGCTTAGCTACCAGTTGTTGCTTCAGAAGCACTCTTAACACTGATCCAACGACATAATGAGGTTCCAGAAAATCCAAAAATCAAAGACACTGAGTGAGAAGGAAGAGGCACACAGCAACTTGAGTATGGAACTCAGGAACCAAGCCGTGAAGGGCTTTTAAAATCTAGGTAGAAGAATCTGAAGACTAGCCCAATAGAGCACAGGGATCACAGTTATGGTGAACAGCAGTACGCAGTGTGGGTGAAAGAGGTAGCAATGTGTTTAGGCATTAAACTTAATAGAGAAGTCAATGTGTATGTCAGTAGTATGCCATCTTCTAGTTGTTAACTGGAATGGACATAGGTATGCTATAGGTATGCAATAACTGGAATGGACATAGGTATGCTAAAATATTCAAGGTGTATTTGGTGAGCAATGGTGTGCTTCATGGATTTGCAAGTGCTAGGACACCCAGTTTCATAAGAAAATGGTAAATAGAACAAAAAGGATTCTCGGATGGAATGTTGATTTGCTTGCATCACAAGTAAATTCTTCCATTTTTCTCTAGTCTCTCTTGGGCAGTACAAGCATATGAGTCATCAGAATTTGTGTATTTTCTTCTTTCTGGCAAAACCCCAAACATTACAAAATACAGAGATAATCTGGGACAGTTAGCCTGATTCCTGCTAGCACTGACAAGAAAGAGGGCAACAAACATTATCTTAGGATACAATTAGAGAGCTTTTAAAAGGAAAGTAACCACAAACAGTCATGAAATGACAATGTAATTAATGGTGCTCGAGTCAGGCACAACATTGTAGTGCAATAGCTTGATCCATTATTCACAATCTGATCTCCACTGAAGTAACAAATTAAAACCTACTCCAAGCAAAGCTGCTTCAACTGCCTAATATCTCTGAATCTGGCAGCCCAAGCTTAAAATAGCCTCCTAAGGCAAAGAACTGGCTTCACTTAGTCTCAGTAGATTTTCCAAGACAGCACTGCTTCCATCTAATACAGTAGATTTGCTGCACAAGTGTCAACACGTGCATACACACACCTGCGCCTCTCCCCCACAGACACACATTCCTAGGACCCCCTCCCCCCAAGTAGGGAAGATTCATTCATATTTATTTGTAAAGTGCTTTGAAGTTTAAAGCGCGCTGTAAGTGTTGTAAGTATTAGCACTGGGCCACAGCTCAGCTTCCAAGGCAGCACTCTCGCAACCTTAACAGGCTGCCCAGGTTACATCAGACCCTCAAGCAGCTTGCCCAGTTTGGTGAGCCTAAGCTGCCAAAAGTACCTGCAGTCTAAAATTGCAACCCACCCACCCCCCAAGCATAAACTTTGCAGTTCATTATCTGCTTTCCCCCAAAAAACCCAACATCTTAACAGTTTTCTGACTTGGCCTCTATCTTCTCAGATTCTCCCACTGTACTTTCAGTGAAAAATGAGATTCTATCAATCTAGCTCTGGTTAAAAGCTGCCTTGGGACCACCAAAGTGAACCAAAAACAACTGGCTACAACAGCAGTAACTAATTCTTCAAGAAAATACACATGAACTTTAAAATGATGTCCAGTCATTCTTCCTGACGTCTGAAAAAGAATTAAACTATAAAGACAGATTGGATCAATCCTAAATAATAAAAATTACAGTATAATATTTTTTTAAAAACTGTAGGAGTTTATAAATTAAAATGTCTGTATTTTCAAGGTTAAAAAAAAAGAAAATTAACCTTTATATTGTCACACTCAAAACCAGCATTTTAAATCTATTCACTAATACCCGGCATATTGTAATATCATTTATGTAAATGAACATGAGTGAATTGTTTTACACCAGTGAATTGTTTTACCCATATATTTGCAGCTTGTCCCTTGCATATTTACCCAGAAGAAACTCCCACACAGTTCAAAGGAGATTTGCTTCCAATGAAGCTTGCCCAAGCATGTCGCAGTCTGAATCATGTAACAGATGCAAGGCAACAACTTGAATTGACAGTCTCTCCTTGACGGCAACCTGAAACACACTTGCTGGGGTGTTAGCCTCATTGAATAAAGTATGATTTACTTTTGAGGATATATGCACAGGATTGCACTACATGACACCTAGAAAAGTGGGAAATCTCCTGTTCTTGTGGAGGTTTCCACAACATACAGCCCCTAAACCACACACAGCATGACTCACTCACTGTGCTGCTCTACAGATCTGATTAGCAGCCCACCTGGAGGCCTGATATGCAAAAGAAACCCAGGGGAATTGATCAAATAAGTACCCAGTGGGCTGCAATGCATGGCTAACATGCTGTGTTCAGCCCAGAGACTGTATGTGGTATAAGACTGTAGTAAGAGATCTTGTGGCACATCAACCCCATGTAACAAAACATGAGGATTTTTTAGCACAATAAGGGCGCCTGTAGGTCACAGTATGCTTAATTTCCTATGTAAATATTTTTCCAGTCCCACTTTCATAATTGGAAAATACCTGTAATTTTAAGCAGCCATCGCGGCATCATGACTACCAAAGGTCCCAGTCACAAACAGCAAGTTGCACGACTAGTGGTTGAGACGCAGTTTCGTGAGCTGTTGTGGGGTGATGCTGATAAACTCCTGATATTAGAGTGGGTGAAATGATGCAGACACACAGGATAAATCCCATCAGCCTGTCCCCGCGTCTAGACAACGACTTGGAAAAACAACAACAACAAAAATAATCCCTACCCAACCAACAGTTGCCTCAAGGGCCACACTGGGGGATAGGAAGGTAGAGAGATAACATTCTACTCACTCAGGTAGAGATTCCCCATTTGCTTAATAAATACCTCCCCACGTGCTTAGTAGCTCTGTAAACATATGTGAGACACATTGAAAAAGTTCATCTTTTCCCTGAACTCAGGGACAGACCAGCACTGGTCTGCCATGACACTGCAGGCAAATGACAGGTTGGGAATGGGGACATGGTGGCCCCAGGTACCACAAGGACTTGGGAAACAATGCAGGGCAGCACTGGCAAGCCCCCTGAATAACAAAAGCTAGCTTAACCCAATCATGCAAATAGAGATGAACATCTTGTCAGACAGGGCAGGAATGCTCTAGTTCATAGTGGCTTGGGGGAGCTTTAGAATGGTGGGTAAGACTGCAAGAGACCTCTCACCCCCTCCATAGGTGAGGAAATGCAGCAATGGCCTTCAACACTTCACTACATGCACTTTCGGTCTTCTCAGAAGAAGTCTGGTTAACACTGAACACAGAGCTAATTGGGGGAGCAAAACACACAGCCCAATCCCAATTCTCACTACATCCAGCCAGGGTCAGGGGTGGGTGGCTACATTCCTCGATGGAACACAACCTTAATGGCTTTAAACAGGAGAGTGTGTCTGATTTAAAACAAACAAAAACACCTTCACAATGATGACAATGATGAACAGGTGCTTGGGTCAAACATGGTGCAGTAGTGCAATAGGGCGGCCCAAAGTCATAATTTCCTTAATTCTGGCATAAGAACAGAGGCATTATCTGGCCCCTCCACTTCTATAACTCTGGTCCTCTAGCCTGTGGACAGTCACTTCCTCATTTCAGCAGGAAAGACAGGGAGTCTGCCTCCTTGTTTCATCAGATATGCTGAGGTAGGGAAACCAACTATCTAACTTCAGTGAACAAGGCCCTCAAAAAGCAGTAGGCTATGTTAGGCAGTGATTTGCTCCCTAACTAAAGAACGTGACTCAAGGTGTGGCATCCTTCATGCTGACATCCACTGAGGTGCCTCTAATGTAGCACCTAGGAAGGGATGCCACCCTTCCCCATGCATCTTCCTCAACTCTCATCTGCCCAGTGACCAGCTCCTCCAAATGTATGGGATTGGCTAGTCAAGCCTCACCTCATTCTCTCCTATACTAGAGGGCTGAGATCACAAGTTCCTCTGGTTTGGCAGGGCTGGTCACATTGCCAGTGGGAGTGGAAGTCCGGATTTTGTCAGTGGCCAGGCATTCCTGGCTACTCATGCCTGTAGGAGTGATGTCCATAAGCTCTCCAGAAGAACTCAGAGGAAAAGAAGGAGAAACAGATATGCCCGAGGAAGGATCTGCTGAGCCTGCAAATAGCCGGGGGGGCTTTGGGACTAAGTTGGGCTCGTACTGTGCTCTTATAAGGATCTCCTGATCACTGACAGATTTGGGCATCTCAGTAAAATCATTGGTGCTGTCTGATACCATCATGCAATAGATGTCCTGGAAGGAGCTGCTTTTGCTGTCCAGGTTAAAGAGGCTGTCTATAAACTCTGCAAACTCCAACACTTGGGGACTGGGGGCATCACTGAGCCGCCCATTCTGGAGCGTCAGTTCTTCCCGGGGAGTGATGGAAACGTGGTCTGTATCACTGCCAGCCCCTTCATCACTACATCGCCGCTGAGGAGTGGTGCCGCCACTGTTGTGCAGGGCCTCAGGAGGCTGAGTCTCCTGAGAGTGTTTAGAGAGGCTGTCAGCAGCAAGCAGCTCTGTCCGTGAGCTGAGGGAGGGGTTCTCCTCAGGAATTGCTGGATCAATATAAAAACAGTGAGTCTCATCTTTCTCCATGACTGCATGGAGACTAGGCGAGCCGCGAATGCTACGAAAACCAGAGGAGCGCCTTGAATCAAAGCTGTAGATGGATTCATTATCAGATAAGCTCTCCATAGTAGCAAGAGGAGCACGGCGGTCCTGCAGTTCTACTGATAGGCGCTCCTTGGTGTCTAGAAGCAGGAGCTCCACAGGATCCTTCTGCACTGGAGACAGAAGCTTGGTCTCATAAAACCCTTCCAAACTGATTTCAGAGTGAGCCTTACTCCTGCAAAAGGAGAATACAAACATATGAGACTAATGCAAGGCGACACCATCAGCTCTGGAACAAACCACAGAAGAGTGCACTGTAGACACGACTCCTCATTTATGACACCACGATATCCACCAACACCACAGCAGTTACAAAATATCAGCAGGAAGAAATAAGACTGCAAGAGGCCTTTGGTAGACCTTTCTAGGAAATCAGAGCCATATCCTTACTTCGTGCTGTTGTTCCTCCTGTCCACTGCTATGTCTCCAATCCCAATCTGCACAGATGGTCTACTAGGCAGGGGCTGATTTTGGAAGATTAACTCCGGATTGAGGTCCACTTCTGTAGGACTCACCATCACTTTGGCTGCAGAAAGCAAAGCTGTTTTGCCCTTGTTGTAATTCTCCAACACCTGTGCAGAGTAAATGAGCAGAGAACAGTTGTAACTATAGACACTTACCAGAGCTTCAAAATTTGTTTCTCAAATGATGGTTGTCGTCCCCTTCTCTCGCCTCCCCACATCCAACAATTGCAAATCACTTTTGAAATACAATGCAGTTCCAAAAGTTGTTCCTGATAAGGCACATAGAGGTACTGGTGTCTACCGGCCTGGTGCCGTGAGTTCTGTTGTTTTTGCTTTTGAAAATGTCCCGAGGGCGGGAAGAAACGTAAAGCGGAAGATCTAAGGCTTTTTACACTTGACTGTTTTTGGATAATCCTGGAAGCATCTGCCCACGAGACTGGGATGTACGAGTAAAAGGAATTTCTCCAGACAAGTTATTGTATGTAATTTTCTTTATTTCTTCAACCTTGAAATTCACATGGCTGAAAATCCCATAAATGCTGCTTCTGTACGTACTGGTGTCTGTTGCTCCAAGGAAAGTCCTCATCACGTCTGTGTGTGCAAGGCCCTGACTTCTCCTAAAGCAAGTCTGTAGTTTGTGGCCACATTTTATAAAAGTGACATGAGAATCTGATTGAATAACAGTATTGGAAAGTGCAGCTCTCCACCTTAAATTATTTTGAAGTTCTAGATAGGAAATCTCTTTACCACACTATGAGCCACAGTCAGACTTCTTGTAGTCTCATTTCCCAATCCAAATTATTCACATCAAGGTATTACACATGGTCTTTATGATTCTTCTATTCCTCCTGGTACCCCAAAATCAGATGTTCAGCATTACCTTGTTTAGACCTTCCATTACTACATATGGGAGGTGTTCATGTAGCATTGCTGGGGAAATGATCACTTCATTAAATGCTTTGTTGTCTCCCCAAATGGCAAAGTAGGTGGGTTCCTCCTGATCACAGCAGCTGAAAAAGATGTCAAGAAAGGCACAGTCATAAAGAATGAAGAAAATCGTATTAGAAGAAGTGACAACCCCAAGAGCACATGGGAGTGGGGATGAAGACAAAGAATAAGTTACCTATGTTGTCACCCAAAGTATGCAATAGAATCACAGGGCTAGAAGGAATTTAAAAGACAGCTCATACCCACTGGATTTAAAACTCATGCAGTTATCTACAACCACTCAACTCTTCCCCATTACAGCTTTTTAAATAGTACATTATGCAGGAACTAAGAAGCTAAGAGGAAAAATACAGTAGATTTTATCAACTTCCAAAATTATATACTAGGTGTGGCTTCATTCCCAGTTACAGATATCTTCAAAATTACCTGATTCCGCATATGAACTTGTCCATCCAAAATGTTCAGCTGTATTCAAAATCAAGCACCATTTCCCTGAGACCTTCTCTAACTCAGAATGCAAAGTAAGATCTTGCATACATGTAGTCAGCCCATGTGTCCAAAGCTACCTGTTTTGTTAACATATGTACTAAGATTCTTTAATGTTAAAGATGGGCAGCCCAAGCCTGTAACTCCCTGCGCAGCAATGCAGCAGCGCCAACGCAGCTTCCGCTGTATCCCGCATGGGAGTTTCAGCATGTTGAAGCCTCCTCATGGTAAAGGAACATGTGTTTCCTTGCCTTGGGGTAAGCCCCAGGGGCCGCCATGGGTCAAAACTCAGACCTGTACCAGCTATGAAGTTGGCGCAAGTTCGTGTTGACCCATGAAGGCGGATCATGCCCGAGAAGCGGGTTAGGATTTGGTGGGCGCTGCTGCTGCTGCCAATCCCACCCCCTTCCAAGGCCCAATCCATTCTCCTCTCTGCTCCCATTGCCTCCCTGTTCTGCCCACCCCTAGCCCCATTCCACTCCTCCCTGCCTCCCTCCTAATCCCTGCGTGAACTTACTGGTGGTGGCAGGCATCCGCTCCCCATCATCGCATGGACCTGGCCACTTACCGCTTGTGGCAGTGGCCAAGTCACACTGGCTGGCATGTTTGCAACAGCAGTAAAGCTATTTATGACACCAGAACACTTGTTCCGGCAGTGTAAACAGCCCTTAGGATTGGGCCGTTACTCTTGTCAGAATTCACATGGCTTACTCTGAATTACTTGACCATACCACCAAACAGCCTTTCATTTGCTGAGTATCCTCTTTATTTGGGTCAGTTACTTCTCTTGATTATTTCTTGCAAAGATTTTATGCAAGATCTATCCAGATTTAAAACCCTTTCTTGTTCCCACCCTGGGTGCGTTTGTGGAGGAGAGAGGTTGAATTTCCAGACAGCTCTCCGCCATGGCAGATTCTATAAGGTGCAGGTGAAACTAAGCTAAAATTCTCAGTGGGCAACACTAATGAGCATATATACATGGCACCATCAGAAGTTATGCACCAACATTACATGTTGGGGAAGAACTCTTTGAAAACAATGTTATTCTGTTGCTCACTGAGAAAGCTTAGAAACAGGCGTTTGCCCATCTGCCCATCACTATTCCCAGCTTCACCTACCAGCACTGCTCATCAGGATGATTGTGAACCACATGGATGATGCGCCCAGGAGGGTAGAGTGGTGTGCTGGCTGACAGGGCAATGGTTAAGTCACTGGGATGGGTCCAAAGGCGGCTACTCATCACTGAATTCACTTCAGGCTCTTCAGGGAGCTCAGACTTGGGTATGCATTTTGTTGCACCCACAATTATTCTCCACTGTCCAAGGGAAGATAAAGGAAGGAAGGACTCTGAGACAACACCATTAAGTGCAAAAGAGAAACAACAGAACAATAGCATGGAACAAATGGGAAAAGAAGAAAGAGCAGAAAAAGCAGGAGAGATTTAACCTCAAACCTGACATTCGCTTCACATTCATCTGTTTTTTTTTTTAATTGTTTAAATCGAATCTTGGTACGACCTATACATATTCTTAACCCTAAACATTTGATTCTGAGTTTGTGCCATTCAGAGATGAAGGCTGAGTCCAGGCAAGTAACACCCAAGTGTGATCCCCTGCCAGGGCTCACCCAGCATTACACCGTCTCCAAGCCCCGAAACCTCACCTGGACCTGGGAGTACCTTCGAGATCCACCCCTGCGGAGCTCCGAGTACTGGAGAAGGGAAGAGGCTCAGCAAGGACCAGGGCCTGGTAGAACTCACTTAGAGTTAAGGATGAGCAGCTGGTGGGGAGAGGGAGGCCATAGGCCGTGAACAGGGCACTTAAGGAGAGCCTAGAGAGGCAGAGGAATACCAGGGCTACTAGGCAGCCCTAAACCAGGGATACCACCGACCGCTCTTAGCACCACGAGGTCCCAGTCTCTATCCTCACTCTGTGGTCTACCTGAGGAGAGACTGCCCTGGCCAATAAAGCTCTCACTCATTGGCCGAGCCCTGAGGTCCTCTCGTCCTAAGGAAGTGAAATCCCCAGTGTACGGACCTGCTGTCCCTGCTGGGCTGACCCAGACAAGGAGAAGAAGCCCAGAGGCCCCTGAAGGAGCTCTCCCTGTCCTTGCTGGATTGGGAAGGGATGGGCGTTCTTCTGAAGGACCCAGTCACCCAGGTGGGGAAAGACGCAGAAGAAGAAGGCATCAGTACCCGGCCTCCCCGGACCCAACACCGCTACATCCCCCTTTGCTGTTCCTTGGGCAACCAGACTTCTGCTAAGCAGGCTGAAAGAAGCCAAGGCGACCCAGTGGGGTAACTAGGGAAAGACGCCTGTATTTATGTTATAGTTAAGAATAAAGAATCCTGAGAGTATCCGGCCGCTTATGTCTCTCTGTTTCACGTTGGGACCTCCGTGGCAAAGGTATGACGAGCCCTAACCCGTTTGAGGTACCGACCCCCCCCCCCGGAGGGGATGCGACACCAAGTTTTTACTAGAAACAAAATAACCTCATGCCTTGCTCTATAGGAGAAAAGAGTAATTTCAAGTGTAGCTAGTGATGTCTTGAATCAGGCAGTTTTTGAGTCAATCACATTTTAGTTATAGTTCAGACTGGACGAAGGTTTAGGCAAGTGTCATTATAAGGAAGAAAAGATTATCGTTGTCCAGTAGGAAGCGACATTTAGCACAGAGGATCTGGAGAGGACATTTGCCTAACAACAAAGTTGAGAGCATGCAGACTCTACAGAAAACACACTGAGAAACCCAGAATGGCAGGATGTAAGCTTAACTTTCCTCATATTACAAAAAAAGCCCTACATTTTGCTCAACATTAATACATAGAATAGCACCATCATCTCCTCTATTTCCCAAGTCCCCACCCCTGAGCCAATAAGATTGTAGCCAAAATGGGACCACCCACAACGTACAGTCGGACCTCGCTATCCGCGGGGGATCTGTTCCGGAAAACACACACACACACACACACACACACACACGGCGGATAGTGAAGATCCATGTATACGGAGTCCACCATTTCAACTGTGGAAAAAAAAAGGTAAGAAACACGCTTTTTAAAAACCTTTTCAATGCAAACTGCTCCGTGTTCTTGCTTTAACACAGTGAAATCACGCTCCGGAAGGCTCTTCTGGATCACGCGACTCCCTCTCCCTCTCCCAAGGTCGCCCCAGAATGCATTGCAATGGAGGCCAGGGAGGGGGGAGTCGAGCGACCTGGAAGAGCCTACCAGAGTGCCATTTCACCAAATTAAAGCAAGAACATGAAGCGGTTTGCATTGAAAAGGTTAAAAAAACTGCAGGTTTTTACCTTTTTCTTTTTCTTTTTCACAGTTGAAACGGTGTACCCTCGCGGATCTAGGTCCAGAATCCAATGAAAAAAAGGGTTCCCTGTAGATAGAGGTTTTGGGTACTTGCCCTGCTAGCTGGGCAAAGAGGCACTTAAAGTGGTGCTGCTCTTATATTTAGTAGAGGGAGAGTAATGACCCAATCCTATCTTGTGATCTGCCACTGTAAAGGCTGGGATGCTGATGCGAAAACTGAGCCACTGTTGTGTGCTTTGGGACTGCCAGTGCAAACAGTTGGAGGCTATGTGTGCATGATAGTGTCTAAGGAGACCCATTGGAGGCCAGGTGGCCTACTGGAAGGTAAGAAAAAGTTTTACTTACCTCTCCAGTGCCTTCTTGTCTCCCCCATAGCATGCAGTGCGCACTCCAGCAGCGGCGCTGTGTGCTATGGGTTGGCAAGGGATAGGATTGGGCTGTAACTATCCCTCTTCACCCCAGCACAGTGTCTTTCCTAGTGGCTGTTTGCTGGTGTTTCTTATGCATCTTTTTAGATTGTGAGCTCTTTGTGATAGGGGACCATTTATTTATTTGATTTTCTCGGTAAACTGCTTTGTGAACTTTTTGTTGAAAGGCGGTATATAAATATTCTTAAACAACAACGACAACAACACTGAGCTCCAGAAGCTTTCAGAAATTATGAACCAAAACCCAAAAGAGGCTAAAAAAATTCCAAAATGCATTGCTTCATAGGAGGACAGAATCAAGATTTTTTAGAGATACGTCATACTTTTCTTGCTGCGAGGGGAAGCAGAAAGAGAAGAACTTTCTGGTTCCATTTCAGTTTCATGCAAAAACACTGGACAACACACAATTGGCCCTGAAATGAAAATAGCTAATCTTTACTAATTTTGGTGTGCTGAAAACAAAAAGATAATAAGATCTGTCAACTGGTTCTAGTTTAGGAGAAGCAGTCTGTATTGCATACATAGGTGTTGTAAGTGCACCGGGCATCCGGATAGATGGAACTATCTATTGTGAATCTCTCACAAACCATAGCCAATTTTACATTTTCATTGTCACATTCGTGTTCAGCACCTCAAAATCTGTAAGAAATTACTAATTTAATCTCGGGGGCATGACCTTTGTTAAAATTTGTTGTCCAGTGAAATTTGACCAGCATTTTAAGGCAGAGTATTTAAAAGGGAAGGGTGGATTGGGGGAACAGATTGGAAACATAAAGATAGAGTGAATAAAGCTGTAATGATCTGAAACAGAAGAAAAGAGAGAAAGATTGAGAGAAAAGTAAGAATTCACAAGTGGAATTCAATCACAGGGAAATGTGCATACTGCAACATTTTGTTGTGAGACCGCTCTTGTCTATATTCTACTAGCAAACTCAGGTGGTTGAGTGCCTATCAGAGTGCAAGCAGGGTCACTCCAAAATAAGGTGGTGGTTTCTCCATACTCTGGGGACTGCCTGGGTATGCATAACTAGGTACATTTGTATATTAAAATAAAAAATAAAAGGTCCCCCTCCCCCAGCAAAAAGACAGTTGTATGTGGACTGAGTGTGCTCAGTAGCCCCCAGGAACCACAAAACGTTGAGATGGCAGTTGGAAAAAAAACCAAGAGCAAAACACGGAGCGGGGGGGAAGGAGGGGGAACTGACCTGCCTGAGCAAACTGGGCATTATGGTGGTGGAGATGTAGATTTTTTTTGCACATCAGGCTTGTATATCTTACTTCCCAAAGTCACATATTTAATTCATATTTGCACTGAACAACAACAACGCCAGAGAAACTGCACTGCACAAGAGAAAATGGTTATAGAGTCTGCATATCTGTCTCTTTCCTAGTCTATGTTAACCTTTTTTAAGCTGTGTAAGTGTAACAGCTCTCAGAAGACTTCTTGACACCCTGATGGCATTTTAGTGCAATTGCACAGCTGCACAAGGAACAACTGAGATAACATGTGTAACAGCTGGAAAATAGGTTCAACTAAGTTTTGAACAAGTTTAAACCAGGAATAGTAGTCACAAGGAGAAGACAAAACAAAAGGATAGTTAAGGGAGGGAGGACACGGGCAGCCCAATCCTATCCTCTCCCGGAGTGGGCCATTCAGCATGGGCCACACGGCCCACGCTGCATCCTATCCGGGACGGGCCCTGCTGGAGGTCTACCTGGGGGAAGCAGACATTTGTCTGCTTACCCCAGGTAAACCCCCAGCTGTTGCAACAGGGCTACTCGGGTCTCGCCAGCTCTTTAGCCGGCGGAGAATCAAGCAGCCCCATGTCTACAGAAAGGGCTTGGGAGGGGGGATAGGATACGGCATCTTAGGAGGCCAGTCCCACCCCCCCTCCAGGCCCAACCTACTCACTCCCATATCGTTACACCCCTTCCCCCAGCCCCCGCGCTGCTCAGAGTAACCTTACCTGATCTGAAGCATGGGGGCTCTGGATTCAGGGACGGCGCAGGCCTTCCCGCCAGTGCTACCTGCTTTCTGGGTGCCGCAAACATTCTTTAAGGCATGTTTGTGACACCCTAGGCCGGCGCAACATCGCTGCGTTGGCCTAACAGCAGCACAGGATTGCACCATAGAACACATAACCTACTTCTGTGTTAAAATGTCCCAACTAAGTGTGAAGTTAGATGAGATGAGTCACTGTATGATCAAACCTATCTGTATTTCAGCAATTCTGGGAATGCATATAGTAGAAATAATTTCATTTCAGCTAGATTTGAAGTCTTTTTACCTTTGGTTTATTACTTCTCTGGAGAACATCAAGAAGCTGCCGACGAAATCCCTCCAGTTGTGAGAGGCCAATCCTGAGTGATAAAGAATATCAGAAGCAACGATGCAGGTATAAGTATTATGAGAATCATAAAACAGGAAACCAATGAGAAGTGGGATGAAAAAAAGTTATCCCACGGTACATTATAAGGAAAGTATATACGAATGTGTAAGATGCTGTACTAACAACAATCCATGACCCATGAGAAAGATATGAGCAGATGAACTACACGTTCCTTACCTACAACTAAGGTCTTCGAGTGGTCATCTGTACAGACACACATTGTGGAGTTCTGTGCATGCACAGAGCCAATAATGGAAGCTTCCAGAACTTTGTCGAGTGTTCTGCTCCTGCTTTCAAGTGCAAGAGACTGTGTGTCTTGAGGACAGGAAGAATGTTCAACCCCTCAGTTCTGCCCCCTAAGTTCAAATTGCAGCATTCGAAGAGAAATCCAACCGTTGGATTTGCCAGATCTGCAGAGGGGATGTTCAGGTAGGTGTGTGTCTGCACAGATTACCACTCCAAGAACTATAGTACAGATAAGTAACCTGTCTTTCTTCTTCATGGTCTCTGCACAGTCACATGTGCTGGAGATTAGCTAGCTTCCCCCTTATCTGGAGGGTGGGGGCAGGTTGAACAGAAGATGCTCTGCAGAATAGTGCACCTAAACAAGGCATCAGCTCGTGACCTCGTATCCAGGGCATAACGTTGGGTGAAGGTTGAAGGCATAAGCCACACTGCTGCTCTGCAGAGCTCTGGGAGAAGAACACCTCTCTGGGCTCAGGCAGATGAAATCGCTCTAGTGGAGTGTGGTAAGCCAAGGAGTCTTGGTTACTCAATGAGCTAGATGCTGGGTAGAAGCATTTTTGCCCTCGTATGGCCCTGGAATGATGTGGTTCTATGAACGTAGAAGGAAAGGGTTCACTTAATATCCAATGTAGGCAGGTTTCTTTCACCTTCTGTAGCCAGACTTTGAAAAAAAACGGACAGTGTAAAGTGCTGATTGATGAGGAATGCTGAGCCCACCTTAGGTAAGAAGGTAATTAACACCACTTGGTCTGGTCTTAACACCACTTTAGCATGTCACTTTGGACCCATTCCTAACAGTGGCTAGTGCTGCTGGAACGAGCGTTCTAGTGGAGCCTAGGTGCTTTCTGGCAGTCATAAGGCGTAACATACTGGAGCCACTCCAGGGTTAGGACTGAGTCACTCAGACACTCTGAGTCACTGCACGTCTGACTCTCTTTGTGGAGGCCAACAAAAGTTCGTATAGTCAGGGCGATGGTGTTCCCAGTAGCAATGTATGGTTGCGAGAGTTGGACCATAAGGAAAGCTGAGCGCCGAAGAATAGATGCTTTCGAACTGTGGTGCTGGAGAAGACTCCTGAGAGTCCCTTGGACTGCTAGGAGATCAAATCAGTCAATCCTAAATGAAATCAACCCTGACTGTTCCCTGGAAGGACAGGTACTAAGGCTGAAGCTCAAATATTTTGGCTACCTAATGCGAAGAGAGGACTCTCTGGAGAAGACTCTGATGCTGGGAAAGATTGAAGGCAAAAGGAGAAGGGGAAGGCAAAGGATGAGATGGTTAGACAGCATCACTGATGCAACGAACATGAAAATGAGCGAACTCAGGAAGATAGCGGAGGACAGGAAGGCCTGGTGGGATATGGTTCATGGGATCACGAAGGGTCGGACACGACTTAACGACTGAACAACAACAACAAAGGTGGATGCTTGGTGCCCCCAAGCCTGTTTGGGCAAGCGGGGGTAGTGTAGGGTGTGCCAATGGGGCTCCTGGGTCCACTTCGGCAGAGTCTGTCCAATTCTGTAGATGAGCCTGTGTTAATGGGTGGCCTTGAGTTCTCCGGTCTTGTCTGCAAGATGGCTCTGCCTAGCTCTTTCCCCTGCAAGGCTGACACCAGCTGAGGTTGCCCTGATGAAGGCACTGGATCCCATATGTTCTAGCCTGTGGAAGCTAGATCACTGTAGGTCAACCAGTTCCTCTGTGATGGTTAGGGGGCTTTCCCCTTCTTTGGTTCTCTGCCTCCCTTTCTCCCTCGTGTTGCTCTGTTCTCTTTCTGTCTTTTCCCTCTACTCCAAAGCTTCTATTTCCCAGTTCTATGTTTCTTCCTTCTCTTTCCCTCCTCCAATTTCCCTTCATCTTCCAGTCTCCTTCCCTTCCTCCTCTTTGGTCCTCTTGAGTTCTCCTCAACACCTTATTTTTTCTTCCTCCTCTTCCTCCCTCTAGCCTTCTCCCTTTCTGTCTCACACCAGCCCCTTTTGAGGGCTGGTACCAACTCTCTGCTGTTATCAGCTCCTGCTAATGATCAGTTGAGGAACTGTCAATGCTTCCTGAGTTGGTGGCGCCTGGTGAAGACATCATCACCAGGCTCTACAGCTGTAGCTCAAGAGCTGTTTCTCTTCCATGGCACTCTCGCTGCAGTAGCTCACACTCATCGAGGTGAACATCAGCTGGGATGATGTAACATTGCCTACACACCATTAGAATCTGTACTACATGACCCCTGAAAGATAGTAGTTAAGATCTCAGTGCTTTGAAGATGGCTAGCAGTTCTCAAAAGCTGATGCGGGCTTTCCTCAGTTGCAGTGACCAAGCGCCACTGATTTAAAGAGAGTTGCAATGAGCTCCCCATCACTACATTGATACATCAGTGGTTATTGTTCTAGATGGTGTGTCAGGATGGATGGGCACATCCTCAAAGAGAAACCTCCATGGTAGGGAACACAGGATTTATTCTGGAATGACTAACAGTTTGTGTTGACAATGCACTTGGGGCCTCAATACTGACAGGAATAATCTTTGTAAAAGTCTCACATGTAGACATGCCAATGAGACAACTTGCTCAGGCTGATGTCATGTGACATGTAAAAGTTGCTGAATTGTGCTGGTTTGGATGATAATATTTGGAACTCAGTGATGAGAGGTATTATGGTCTGATCCCTCGATTCTGAGAGATGGGCACTGCAGTGTGTAGAATCCAGCAAGACTCCTATGAACTGAAAATTCTGAATCAGTTCCAGGTGAGACCTCTTGTAGTCAACATGTAGGCACAAGAATGTTAACAGGGTCAGAGTGAAGTCCAGGCGTTTTAGGAGTTTTTGCTTGGATTCTGCCACTATAAGCCAATTGTCCAGGTAAGGGAAAACTATTATCTCTTGCTGTTGAAGGAACATTGTGACCAGTCATACACTTTGTGAAGATCCTCAGGGTGGTGGAAATGCTGAAGGGAAGCACTTCAGCACTTCGAAAGTATTTGGTGCCAACTGCAAAGTATAAATACTTTTGATATTGTTAACATAGCACAATGTGGAAATAGGCATCCTTTCAGTATATCGCTGCAAATCACACACCTTCATGTAGAAATATCAGGATGTTTGGTATCAATATCCTATAAAATTTCTTGGTCTGGATGAAAGCACATGGCTTTCTCCCACCCATGACTTCAGTTAGGCTTCGAATCATCTAAGGATACAGAACATCTTTCTTCAGTAAAATAGTAAAGCCCAGCATGCAGGCTTTCTCAATTATGTTCTCATTATGGAATTTCCTCTGAGTGAGATAGTATCTTCCCAGTCTCTACCTCATGATCTGGAGAAAATCCCTGAGGAGACAGATGTTTCTGAGTGACTCTGGATCTGGTTCTGCAGCTGACTCATAAGGGGAAAGGGCAAGAGGAGCTGCTGGCATCGATGGAAGAATAGGCAGTGCTGACACTATTGTTGGTACCAAAGAGACCAGTGTGGTCAATGCTGGTGGAACTGCTGTCCATGTCGACACAGCAACTGGTGGGAGAACAGCAACTGACACTATATTCAATGGCTAAGCTTGAGTTGTTATCAAAGTGGGGACCATGACTGAATTGTTGTTGCTGCCTCTATACGTAGCATGGATACTGAGGCCAATGGTAGTTCTCTCACTACCCAATCCTGGTGCCACCACTGGTGCCGATGCAGTTGTGCTAGTGGAGCGTGCACTGCATCCAATGGTGGGAAGGTGATCAGACAGCCCCCAAAGGGTGCCTGATTGCCTATGGGTCTCCTTGGAAATATGCCAGCCATTTTGCTGGTGTATGTCCAAGGGGAGAGGTGGGGTGGCTTGGGAAAGAGGGGCTAAGATCTGGTGCACGCTGGTGTTGCTGAGAGCCACCCTCTCCCTCCCCACCCCACCCCCTGCCCTCCCCACCCATGACATGCCTCCACCAATAATTTACCAGTGCCTTCGGAGGCCTTTGGAGCTGCTGCAGCACATGCTGCTGCCCATTTGCAGCAGCAACCCAGAAGCGTGTGACAGCAGCCTGGCTTTCGCGCTGCCATAAAAGACATTGCGCTGCCGGAACTGGCGTTTTGGCAGCACAATGTCCTTTATGGCAGTGTGAAAGTCAGGGTACCATCGCGTGCTTCAGGGTTGCATGTGCTGCAGCAGCTCCAAAGGCCTCCGAAGGCAGCTATTGGGGCCTCAGACCATATGCTGCCAGGAAGGCATGATGGTTGGAGCAGCAGCAGCAGTGATGATCCCCTGTCCCAGATCAAGCTAGGCTGACCCATGGTGACTGTCTACGATGATCATGTAAGGGGAGTGTAAATACTCAGAATACAGGTGTCCCCCGCTTAATGACGGGATACGTTCTTACAACTCCGTTGCGAAGTAAATCTGTCGGTGAGTCTTCAGCACCATCTAGTGGTCGATTGTGGTATAGCGCATATAGCCTATGTAATACAGTGCAGCTGTAATAGGGAATGAAAGGCAAGTACTCCACACATGTCTTTTTAAATCCCCAGCCCATTAGCTGTTTGGTGCTAGATTAGTGCTTTGATGTTTAGCGACTAACAGCTGATGGGTTGGGGATTAAAAAAGATGCGTTAAAAAGGATTTTAAAAGGGCTGCGAGTGCTTCCTGCCTCCATTTTGTAATCAGCAGCAGGCTCAGGCAGCAAACAGCAGTGACTTTTTGCCATCGTATATACGGATCATTGTTAAATAAACTGTTGTTAACCGGGGGACACCTGTATCTTGAAACCGAGTCTCAATCAGAGCAATGATGTGAGGCTCTTGAGCCATTAGCAAGAAATCTATAGGCCTCATGGTCAGTTAGGCTTTTACTTCAATACCGATCATATTTCTGGCTCAGGGTCAGCAGTCTGGGGCCTCTAGGAGAGGATGAATATTGCAACGTTGTAACATTCTCCCCCTCAGAGATGGTACAGACCACAACAGTGTCTGATCTGGAGAGAAATCCTGCGATGACACTTTCAGAATCAATCTCATTGGAGAGTGAGATGGTTTCATGGTTTGGTCATTCACAGGAATAACCTCCAAGACCAGAGCCTTTGTCAGCATCAATGTGTGAGCCACCGAGATGGGATGCATCAATGCCGGGGCTCCAGAAGGTTTCTCAGTTGACTTGGTTTCAGAATGATGTTTTGCCTTCTTTTTAGGGAGATCCCCAGTACCAGTGGGACCACTTGTGAGCATCACCTCAAGCCCAACAGCTCTTTGAAGAGTCTGAGCACCACCTGACTCTTCTGTTTTGAGGAAACCAATGCCAGTGGTGGTGAAGGAGGATTTGCAAGAGGTGCCCATAAGAACATAAGAAGAGCCCTGCTGGATCAGGCCAAAAGCCCATCTAGTCCAGCTTCCTGTATCACACAGTGGCCCCCACCAGATGCCTCAGAGTGCCTCAGATGACTCCCAGAATGCTGACTTGAGACAGAGCTCTCTGTTCTTCCTGGGAAACTTTTTACAGTGGATGCAGTTGACCACAACATGGCTTTCTCCCACCCCAGAGGTGACAATTGTGGAGGGGAATTTTGTGGTGACAGTGGTGACACTTTTTAAAGGTGGCCCTGCTTGCCATACAACAAGGCAGGGCTAAATGACCTATTAATTACTTAAAAAACTTTTTGTAAAAACTAACAATTGCCAATACGAAGGTAGAAAATAAAGTTGAAAGCTGAGGTTAAAGTCTCTTAAGAGAGGTATGAAAGATAAAGGGAAGCATTCCTCATGATGCTGCTTCAGTGGCAGCTGAAAAGGAACTGAGGACATTAGCATCATTGAGGCGCATGGTGTGGACAGAGTTTCCCCATTTGAGCAGGGGCGGAATGCTCAACTAAGCTGAAAGCTTGGAAGGTCTGCTTTGTGCATGTGCAGAATTCCACTACATGTGTGAGTGCACAGAAACCAAGCAGAAAAAACAAACGTGAGAGTTCACAGGTGAACTGATAGACACTAGGCAAAGTGTTACATTAAAAATACAGATATAAAAAAAATGACACAGAAGTATGAGATATCAGTGCCCAGAGAAACAGAGAGGTATGTTATCACAATTCATATAACCAAGAAAATGATTCAGAGATTCTGGATCCCACATCACAGTAAAATGAACAAATCAAAGGGAGAATACAGAAATGTGAAGTGCCACTATCTAGGTCATCAGAGTTACACCAGAGACACCTGAGAACTGTTTTCATATAAAATAATCTCTCAGTATTTTTAATCCAAAAAACTTTAAAACGCACTACAGAAATACACAGGTGATATGTGTGGCTTTCTCTTCCTCCACACAAAAACTGAAGCATACAGATATGACTGATTAACCACAAGGAGAAATCACAAATTGATGCAATCCTGCTATTCTGTTGCTTGGATAAATAATCTCCACTGTTCTAAGGTTTTCACAAGGACAGTAAAGTTGTAGAAATCAATCATTCGTGAACTTTATGCTTAGAGGATCCTACAAATCTGCGTTGCTTGGAGTGTAACTATTAATTGTGATCTGCAATGGAAAATGCCTCCAACTTCCTCATTCTTTTTTATTGCAAAGTAATACACTCACATACCAATTTCCCAACCAACCACTTGAGAGTAATTTAAAGTACTTTAGCTTCCATGGATTAAAAATACTGTTAAGTGGTTTACAACAACAATCTGTGTTAACAGGCCAAAGAAATTGTAAAAGGGGGTGAAAAGTAGCCAAGAAAATTGTACACATGTCTGAGACAGCGTTAGATGAAACAGCACACACAAAAGCAACGAATGACACAATGTGCATAAATCAATACACAGTACACAAGTGTAAGACGACACCGCTCACATAATACAAATATGCTAGACAGGTGTGAGGTGACAACACTCATAGCGCAAGATACAGTGCAGATGAGAGATGACACAGAAGATATAGCCAGGAGACATTTCACAGGTGTAAGATGACTCAGGAGAGATGACCTGGGAGAAAGTACAAATGTGTAAATGACAGCACAGATAACTGAGATGGTACAGATATGTCAGATACCACAATAATCACAATTGTGGAATCAGAATATTCACCTTTTTCAGTCATACAGGCAACTGAGAAATAAGGAAGGGATATGCCAATACACAGGTATGTGATACATCAATGTATGGGTCCAGGTAAAAGATACAGCAAAACAGGTAACTAGGAAGAGAGGGACAAGCAAAAAGCACATGAGGATTGGTAAATGGGAAAACAAGACAGATGTGAACAGGAAACTTTCAGACAAGGAACTGATAGCTTTGGGTATAAAACGAAACACTGAAATTAGTAATTCCAGATTTCTTGACTTACCTGGGGACTAGATCCTTGCCCAGCACAACAGCAGTCACAAATTCTTTGGAGTATTCCATGGCATCCTCACTAGAGAAGAAACAGAAAAGAAGAAGCTGGTGGGATTTCACAAGCAGAAAGGTGCACTTATTTATTTATTTAAAAGATTTATATCCCGCCTTATCCTATGCCGAAGGCAAATGCCCAAGGCGGCTTACAACAAAAATTAAAATACATCATTTAAAATAATACATAAAATAAGTTTAAACAACACATAACTGAATTTAAAAACAATAAAATCCACGGGGGGGGGGGGTGACGACGACAGTATGGAGCAGAGAAGCAGCATGGCAGAGCATCTTGAGACACTTCATGCTCTGCCCACCTCTTAAGACGGTCAGTGGAAATGGCACCGTAGCTGCTGAATCCACCACCACCACCCCGCCAAATGCAGCACAAATGCAGTGCTCCAGTGGTGCAGCTGCATCAGCAGGAGAAGATGAAGTAAGATTGGGTTGCTAGAGCCACATGCAGTGCACTTTTTAAAGGACACAAGCTGAGCCATAGGCCCGAGGCCTTTAAGCTATATGAACAGAACACAATGAAAAGAAAAAAACACAAATTTGTTAGAAAAACTGAAAGAAAAAGTAGAAGGCAAGAAAAGACAATTGAAAATAAAATACAGGCCAAGTGCTTCTGCTATGCAGAAGAAAAATGACAGAAAATATTTGTCTCAGTTGCTGTTACTGTGGCAGTCAAAGAAGAACTGAGGAGGACATTAGCCATGCCTGCCTCAGTATGCTCAGTCCATTCGAGAGGGGCATGGCTTGCACCAGAATCTTTGAGGCTAAACTCTATAATGTTCTGAACGCCCCATGCACGTACAGAATCCCACTGGTGTGAATGCAGAGAGACCCCCCAAAATTTCCTATATCTGACAAAGACATCAATACTTCCCACCCCAACCACACACCACACTATCCTGAGAATTTCAGCTTTCATTTTTTGTAAAAGTAAATGCCTATCCTTAGAATAGCAGAGAGAAGCTTGAAAATGTATGGACTATGCTTGCCAATATCTCAGAATCCAGCAGTATTAGCAAAGGGTGAAACTTCAGTGCTTCACAAAGCTCCTTATTCTTCTCCATGTCTAGCAAACAAAACAAATCTGGTTTTTCATAATTCATTCCAGTCATGGAAAATGTGATTTGAAAATGCATTTATTTTAAGTATAGAATATGCAAAGTCCTGATAACGTTAGTTAGAAAACCAGTAATCTAGTTCATTCTATGTGATTGAGGGCCCAATCCTATTGGGCGTTTGTGTCACCGGAACACAAGTTCTGGTGGCGCAGTGTGCTTTCTGGTAGTAGCAAAATGCGACCCGCCAGACCACTGCTGCAAGCAGCCATGGCCACGTGGCAACGGCCACTGGAGAAGCCCCAGCACAGGTAAGTCGGTATGGGCGGTGGGCGGAATGGGGATCGGGAGGAACAGAGCGGAGACTGGAACAGGGAGAGTGATGTACTGAGGCCGGGAAGGGGGTGGTATTGTGCCATGAAAATACCTGGCACAGATCTGAGTAGACCCATTGGCGCAGCCGAGGCTTGCTCTGGGGCAAAGGAATAAATATTCCCTTGGAACTCCCTCGTGGGATGCAATGAGAGCCCCGCTGGCATCTGGGGAGTTAGGTAGGATTGGGTGTGAGAGTACTTCCCTTTTATTTATTAATACAAATACCTACCTCAAGAGCCCACCTGGGGGAGAGTAGGCATAGCACTTTAGCGTTGGGTATTGTGGACGCAGCAGAAAGGACAGAATAGCAGCTGTCCCTGCCCCGAGGGAGTGGCCAACAACAATTAGGCCGTAGTGTTTTGTTCCTCTGCCCTGAAAAACAAAAACCAATTAGGTATCTGCAGGATTTGGCAAGTGGTCTTCAATCAGCTAAAATGACTCTGTCCCACTGTCGTAAAGCAGCCCATAGGACTCGCTGCGAGTGTGGTTCTAGTGATTAGGACAGAACTTTCAAAAATAACCAGGGAAACATCAATGCAAGTATGAACCCAACTCCTTGAGCACATTGTATGAAAGTAACGACTCACCAAATCACGTCCGAAGGCCTGAGAAAGTACCATCTCCTGCTCCAGTTTCTTTTTGATGTACTCAGCAGACAACACCATCCCCTAAGAGGAGGCAGCAAGAATAAGGGGAAACGTGTGCTTTGGCAGAGTAGTGCAGTCAACATAAGCACATAAAGCATAACTCAAGTGATCAAGAACCCATGAATTTTTCATTCCACAATAAAGACTTACGAACTCATTACTAAACAATTTGCATGGGAGTTAATCAATTTGATTTCCATGGGACTTCTTATCATGCAATGTTGTTTAGAAACATAGAGATAAGCCTATTATTCCAGGAGCTGTTTACCAATATGTCACTGAATTGTAAGAACTACAAGAAATGACAGTGTCCTGAAATTTGAATGTATTGATTTAATGGTAAGTTTACAATTCGGATCGTGAAAGATATATTTAGGAATTCCACAGGTTAAAGTGCAATGATGAAAATAGCTACAATTGTGCTGTATGCACTAAAAACAGTAAATGATGACTGAAGAGCTTTTTGAAAACTAAAGAGGAAGGGTGGAGATGGTCATAACCTGATGGTACTGGAATATCGTTACCAGATAGAATAAATCATCAAGACACAGGAAGGCACTGGCTGACATACTGATACCAAATTCGAAAACGGAAGAAACATCGTACTTGAGATTTGAATGAGTGCATTCAGCAGATGTGTATTTACAAAGGTGATTTGACATTCTAACTTTATATACTGTAATATACTGTAATCCTTCTGAACAAATGGGTGTAAAGAGAGAAACTCTAACTAAAGCATTGGTCCTCATTGTCTTTTTGTGTCTTTTTTTAAAGAGAAGAGTTAAAAAAAGCAGAACAATGGGTGTAAAGAGAGAAATAACAACAAAGTGCAGGGGTAGGAGGAGAGAAACAGAAAGACAGACATATCTATAAAAATATTATGTGTAGTAGGTTGGGGTGAAAAATGTGTCCCTGTTTGAAAAAGTTGAAGATTATTACTTTTTAAAGCATGGAACTGGAATGCCTTCAAGGTTCTGTACATCCTGAACAGCCCAATCCTGCAGCCCATGTCGACGGAGCTGGGACACAACTCGGGGGAAGGGGACGCTTGTCCCTTTCCCCTGGTGTCGGCCCCAGAGGCCTCAATGGGTCTCCTTGGATGTACACCAGCTATTTTGCTGGCGCACATCCGGGGAGGCCATGTAAGGCTAGCAAGGCCCAGGAAGGGGGTTAGGATATCAGCGGAGTGTGCCACCGATATCCCCACCCCCCTGGTCTGGTCGGCCAATTGCCCCCTCCCCTGCCACCCAGGCTCAGCACTTACGTGCATCTGGTGGTCAAGTCTGGGAATGGCGAAGGAGTGAGTGGCGCAGGCCTCTGCCGTGTCCTAAGTCTCATTGACTTCATTAGGGTACACAAGCTTCAGAAATAAAAGTGCCCAAACCCTTATAGCAGCGGTTCCCAAACTTCCCCCATCCAAAGTGTCTGTGGAGGGGGAGGGACAGCGCTTCTGGGATCGTGCCGCCACCGCAAAAAAATATGAGGGGGTCTCCACTCACCTGGGGGGTGCGCCAGGTCTCTGGAGGGTGCAGGGAGCCTGCGAAAACTGAAAGTGGGTCACGATCACTCCAAGGAGCCGTTCTGACATGTGGGGATGCCCACAGAGAGGGCTGCAGGCTCCCCACACCCTCCAGAGACCTGGCACGACCCCCAGGTGAGCGGAGACCCCCCTTATTTTTTTCCGGTGGCAGCGGCACAATCCCAGAAGTGCTGTCGCTGTCACCACAGGTCACCACTCCCCTTAAAGGAGTAGTGACCTATTCTACCTGACTGGGGTATTGCGACGCCCCAGTTTGGAACCCCTGCCTTAGAGAATCAGGACACATATTCAGGCAAGAAGCCCTCAGGTCCAAAAGCCATTTCATTACATATAACTCTGATATTTGCAATTTGTCAGAGCCTCTTCTTACAGGATTCCATAGCTATGAAGTCACAAAGGTAGCATGCACTGATATGACAACAGCAGCATCCTGTACTTTCAGTTGAAAATACAATTACTGTACCTAATAAAAGCTTGTTTGTATTTATACAGAACTATACTGACCTCTCTGGCTTCGTGGTGGCTTAAATACCTTTAGGCTGTCATGCAGGCTAATTATCCAGACCTGCCTCTATTATGTCTAATGTCTTGGCACTACACAATAAATTTGTGCAATTCCTTTATGCTGCATCTGATGATGATGGCAGTCAGTACTACACAGTGAAACTTAGCTAACCCTCACTGGAACTATACCAAAATTATAATAAATCATTGTTTGACAAAATAATATTGCATGAATGTCCTATAGTAATTCATATTACCACAATCAAAAACATAATACCTCTAAAGAAATGTTTGGACTATATTTGACATTCCAAAAGGCAACAAATCAATTTCCTTTTTTTTTTTTAAATTAAAGAAAACCGTTAATTTTCTCCCATCTTTAACAGCCCAATCCTAACTAAGCTCTCACATGGCCATGCAGTGGCACTGGCTGCGCTGCATCCCAAGGGGGAATTTTGGCTGCTGGAGGTTTCCTCGGGGTAGGGGACATTTGTCCCCTTGCCTGGGGTAAGCCCCAGAAGATGCTACAGGTCATCTCAGACCTGCACCAGCTCTAAAGCTGGTGCATGTTCGTGTTGATCTGTGCAGGTGGATTGGGACCAGGAAGGGGGTTTGGATATGGCGTGCACCAGTGCTGCCAATCCTGCCCCCTCCCGGGCCCGATGCCCTTCCATGCCATTCTGCCCCCTTCCCGGACTTTCCTGGTTCAACACGTGTCCCGATAGCTGCTGGTGTATGCGGGAAGGCTTTGGCGTTCCCGCTGGCATGCCCAAAACTCACACTGTCACAAAGCGCTATATGGTACTTTTGTGACAGCGCGTGCAGGTGCATCTTCTAGGCTGGATAGGGTGCATAAATCTAATTGTATGTGTTGTTTTCAACATAAAGAGAGTGTTCCATACTAATTACATCCAGTCTTCCTCTAATATCAGTGCTGTCTTTCCACCTACTGGCTATTTCAAAGGTAGCCTTTATCAAAAGGTTTAATTCACTATTCCCACTGGCAGCATCTTTTATATCCAACACAAGCGTTAATGACTTGAAGCATTAAATCATATCCTACAATGTCCTTAACTCGCTTCTTCAACAAGGATTCCCTAAATTTAACACTTCTAACATGTATGAAAATTTTCTGCTTTTTTCTTTTTCACATCTCAAACATTTATTACTAAGCAGAAGATACATATTTTTTAATTCCATCAGGTCATATACCATCTAAAAGCAACTTTGTGACTGGCCAATTTTGACAATTTTATCAGGGGCCAATCCACAGTGCTGCCTGAGTCTGTACAATCACAACTTGTAACACTGCCTGGCACAACATAGTTCATGCTTGACACCTGCTCCTGGGGTGACTCGGGATTTCATCAGTAGCACGACAGCTATGGGCCTCCCTCAATTAATATCAGCCCTGACACAAAAGGCAGGTCATATCTTGGACCTAGGGTTTGCAACTGAGCTGGATGATGGTGCTCTGGGGGTGGAGGAGATTAGGATAACTCCTTTGTTATAATCAGATCGCTTCCTGGTGGGGTTTAGGCTACTTGGGGCTCCTAACGTCTGCAGGGGTGGGGGACCTATTCAGATGGTCCACCTCTGGAGACAGATGGAACCAGATGGATTCCTGAGGGCTCTGGCAATTTTCCTGCAACTATCGTTGACGGTTCTGCTGATGCCCTGGCTGACTTTTGGAATACGGAAATGACCACAACACTTGACACAAGCACACCCAGAGCCCAATCCTATTCTTCCCCCCTCCGCCAATGCAGTGGTGCCGAAATGGCAGCCGCGGCATCCTGTGCGGGGGGGGGGGGGGGCGAGGCGGACTGGGAGGCTTCCGGAGGACAAGGGGACTCTGTTTCCTTCTGGGTGCAATTTAAGGTGCTGGTTATGACCTTTCAAAGTCTAAACAACTTGGGACTTGAGTAACCGAAGGACTTGAGTAACCGCCTTCCCCATATGACTTTACCTGAGAATTTCAGGGAAGGCTTTCTTGCAATGTTCCTTTTCTCTCTGAGGTGAGGTCAGGGGAGACATACAGGAGGGCCTTCTCTGTGGTGGCCTTATGGAACATGCTTCCTTGGGGAGGCCATTGTGCATTTTTCTTAATTTTGGTGCCTCTTTAAAAAAGTTCTGTTTTCTCAGGCTCTCCCTAGTTATATTTAAATGTTAACTAATCTCTGTTTGGAGGCTGTTTTATCTGGTGATGTTTTATATTTCTCAGTGCAGCAGCTTATAGGAACATTGGCTTTTTTCCATTTCCATTTGAATCCATTCAATAGTCAGAGAAATTGTGTTTCACAGCCCAACAGTCATAAGAACATAAGAAGAGCCCTGCTGGATCAGGCCAAAAGCCCATCTAGTCCAACTTCCTGTATCACACAGTGGCCCCACCAGATGCCTCAAGGAGCACAAGACAACAAGATAACCTCTTTTCCGTTGTCACTCCCTTGCACCTGGCACAGAGAAAACCCACTTCTAAAACATCTAAAACCAGGAGGTTGCTTATGGCTTGTAACCTGTGATGGTCTTTTCCTCCATGAATCTGTCCAAACCATGAATCTGTCCAAACCCCTTTTAAAGGCATCCAGGCCTGGTGCCATCACCACATCCTGTGGCAAGGAGTTCCACAGATGAATTCCGCTGGGTAAAGAAATATTTTCTTTTGTCTGTTCTAACTCTCCCTCCACTCAATTTTAGCGCATGTCCCCTGGTTCTGGTGTTGTGCGAGAGAACAGTTGTCCGATAAGAACAGTCATATGTGCTTATCAGGTACTAGTTCCTTCATTGCCAGTTCTTCTATCTGACTAGCAACCTTAACAATAGCGACTTCAAGAGCTTTTCTACCTTTTCTGTAGTAACAGGCTGCAATCATGTTCAAGCATGTTGTGCCTTTGCATGTTGTGCAAAGATCACAAATCATTTTAATCATTTACCTTTCAAGGTGAATTGAGAAAGAGGGGGGATGAAAAATTACAGTTTAGCCAATTAAAATTAGAAAAACATTATGAATACCTTGTGTCCAAGCCAGGTTCCATGGTGACCCTCCACTGGGAGTCGCTCAGCATCTCCAGTAAGATCAGTCAAAGCATCCTGGAGGACAGAGAGAGGGATCAGGGCTAAACTACTCAATTACACGAATCATTGTTACAACTGTCAGTGATGTTGCAGATTCCTAGGAACAGAGCATGAAATGGCAGATGCTCAAAGGTGCGTGAACATAGCAGGACTCCAGGATACCTTTGGAGACAAAGTTCCTCGGATACTGATGACCACTTTCTTCTTCTCATGATCTACAGCCACATAGAAGGGAGTTTCATAGACCTGAAATAAATGCAGTATCATGATACAATACTCAGTCTTGCCTAAAGTGAAGTATTTTTTTTCACTCCCAGTATGAAAGCAAAACAGCCAGCTCACAGATGAACCCTCAGAGGAGAACACTCGTAAGCTCCACCCCGGCTCAAGGAAATACTTGCAAAGATCTACTTGTAGAATATTGGTGGTCAGGGTTGGGGTGCAGTGCCAGGATCTTCTACACCAGGAATGGTGTTCTTGTTTAAAACTTTTTTCCAAAGGACTTGAGCTGAGAAGATTAAGCTCAGCAAAGCAAACTGAGAAATTTGCCCAGAGGCATAAGGACCAGTCTGCCGTACTCCCAGATACACATCAACAGGGGAGTAGGTACAGAGGGGTAGACAGGCAGGAGAGGGAAAAGACAGGTGGATGGAAGAAGGGTAGAAGATAAGACTGGGTCATCATGCCCTCTAGGGAGTGAAGTGGGGACTTATTTATTTCATTTAATTGGATGAGGGGCCCTGAGAAACACAGGTAGTGGAAATGGGATTTCCTTCTGAACATGCATGGAAATATACTGTAATATGTCTTTTTTATTTGTATGGAATATTTTTATCCCACATTTCAGTTTTTATACATTTGTTTTAACAATTGCAATCCACTCCAACAGCACACTCTTATGCATGTCTACTCAGAAGTAAGTCTCATTGTGTTCCACGGGGCTCACTCTCAGGAAAGTGTGCATAGGATTGCAGCCCCAGCGATTGGGAAAAAATATAATTCAAGATGTAAGTTTCAAAGTAGAAATAAGTGGCAGGAGAAGAAACCTTAGAAACTATGTTTCTAATGAAGAAATTTAAAGTTGATTCTTTTATTGTACAGTCTTAGGTGGCTACGAGGGCTGTCATGCTGAGCTCCTGCACTCCAACATTTACCACTACACCACTGCTGGTGATGACTTCAGACTCACTGGAAGGCCTTGAAAAGGTTTCTATTAATTGTATTACCTTATTGCAGTGTTCTGAACTACCTCAGAAATATCTCCCAGTAAGAGAGAGCTCTCCTATAGTCCTTACCGCATCATGACAGGAAGTATACACAATGTCGACAGAGGTCATACTTTCATCAAGGAAGTGGCGACGGATGGCAATAGCATTGCAGCCACAGCAATTATCTTCCTCAATAGTGACACCAGGTGCATAGCGGGGTCGAGTGGGACAGAGGCAGCATCTTTAAAGAAAAGGCATAAGTAACTACCATGTTGAAAGAAATAAATATTAAAAGATGAGGAGATGACAAGGGAAGACTAGTACCTAGAAGACAACATACAGTTTTTGAGTCTTGCCTGTGCTCTTATAGAAGGTTAGATAACATGTTGACTGCAATGCAATGCATTTATTTAGATTTAGCATCATCTAAACACGGACATTTGATTTCCCTGCTGTTGACACATGCTCTCAATTCTGTTATCATATTGAATCCTCAATGTGGTCCATATGCCCCCCTGGGGACCACATAATACTTCTGGGGGGCACATGGAAAAAAATAGAACATTGGGGACCACAGTAAGTTTTCTGAGGAGGCCACCTCTCAGAACTTAGCTGCCAGTCATATGATTAATTTGTTACAAGGATCATACTGAATAAAATGTCAATTATCAGAATTTTCTTATTAGTAGGCCTTATGCTGCTACTATGCATTTTATGACTAAGATTTTTCTTTGATACTAATTATAAGAATAAACAATGCAGATGGTAACGTGCCTTTTTTCCAACTAAAGGTGGCTAGGTGGGGGGGGGCACAGAGATAAATGAGGCTCAGAACAGGGCCACGAGCAAACAAAACGTTGATAAACCCTGCTCAAAAGCATGGTTTGGCAGATTAAGAACATGTTGTTCATTTCAGGCTCCTTCTTCCTCTCTCTTGTGCACAGGTTTGTCCTCCTTCTCCTAATTTCTATACCCATTGTTATGATGTCTGAATTGGGCAAACTATGGTTACACTACAGCACTAACCAGGAATTACTTCCAAACCATATTTTCGACCACAGATTGAAGTGGGATTGTAAATCATGGTTTGGAAGCAATTCGTGGTTAGCACCAACCGTAGTTTGCCTGATTCAGACATCAGGAAACAAGGAAAGGAAGGAACCTGTGCACAAAAGAGGAGAAAAGGGTGAGTCCATGAGATGTTGCTGATCCTCCATGGTTTGGAGGTTTAAGACTATGATGTCTGAAGCGAGCCACTGTTCCAGTGTGTATCACTCAGGATCACACTGGAGGTGACATCTTCTTTGATAAAAAGTAGCTGCATGTGTGCAGGGATTTGGATCCTTTTGGATTGCTCTGTGCCTTGCCTCTAGGTGCCATTAGTCATGGACAAAGACAAGGAAAAAGACAGATTCTAAAGGGTGGATTTTTTAGCCTCCAAACTTAGGGGAAATGCTACAGGGAGGGAGGGGAAGAATTAAATCCCCTTCTCCCAGCACTGTGACTCTCGTCCAAACCCTCTCCCCAGTTGGGGGACCTGATAAGGTTATTTCCCCTCAAATTTAGTTTGTTCAGTCGTTAAGAATAGCATGTTAAAGAGATTATAACCACAAGGGGGAGTCACAGAGCAACTAATGATGAAAAAGGAGCATGTTAATATTTGTCCTTTTGCTCTCTATACTCCTGAAGAACTCCTCTTAAGCCGTGACCTGTTGGGAGAATCAACTGTTACTTAAAGGGAAGTTTCATTGTGTCCAGTGGGACTTAAGTCTCTCTAGTAAGTGTGTTTCAGATTGCAGCTTCAGTGATGCCAAACAGCAAGATAAAGCTGAGATTATAAAGGACCAATTTCAGGAAAACATTTCATCAAGGGTCTTACTAAGGACCCTACCTTTAAAGAATGATTTGTTGCATTCTCATGTACCCATAAAAGTCTGAATTTGATAACCACTCCTCAATAAAACTGCCCTCAGTGATCAATATTCTACCTCAGTAGATGGTGGCTCTGTATGTAAACTCTGCCTCTGTACTCTACCAATATCAACACTGACGTTAATGAGAGATAAATCAATATCAAATACATTTTCAAAAGGATTATTCTCCTTCCCTCAATAATGCCACTGAATAACTTCTATGGTCTACCTGGGAGGGAAAACTATTTCATTCGGAGCACACTCCTGCAATCCACTTTATAATGCAAAGTACTTTACAACGCTAAAATAGGTGTACGATGTTGAACTTGGGGTGTACTCAGATGAAGAGATTTGTTGGTGATTTGTTGGCACCTTCCAGTGTGCGGGACACTCTTAACCAACACAGGGGCTATGTCGTCCCTGTGGTGATCAATACTAATCCTAATGCAATAAGCACAGGTAGTACAGCAGCTGGAGAACCAGATCAAACAGCCACCATCAAGCACACACACAGAAGCGTAACAAGCTCCCGTGCCGCTCGGGGCACAGGAGCTTTCTGAGCTCCAGAACTGATGTCACATGACGTCACTTCTGGGTTCAGGCGCTATCATCAGCCCTTGTGTTCGCGAGCAGAATGTGAGGGCTGCTGATTGCCTGCTTCCTCCTTGCGCTTGCACCTTCTCAGCACAAATGTGCGGAGAAGAGGCGGGCATGCCAAGACAGATGGACTCAGCAGCCGTCGCATTCGGAATGCGACAGTTGCTGATTGCCTGCTGCCTCCGCGTGCCCTCACCTTCTCTGCATGATCGTGAGGAGAAGGGGCGCCGCAAGAACGCAGCAGTCAAATGGTGGAGCCTGAGGGTTGCGCCCCCCGGCACGGCGCACGGAGCAGCTGTCCCTCAGGCTTCACCCTTGTTATGCCCCTCCACACACACACACTAGCTTAGAAGTAACCACAGTAATTGTTCTATCACTTATGGTAGTGTGGTATCATATAGTAGAATGATATTCTTCTCCTCAGAAGCAATGGGGGGGGGAAGTACCCCCAAGAACGTGCCAACTACTGCAGAGGCTGAAAGTCATCACTGTTTTGGCATGATGGTTTCTGTGCAATCTGCATGGGAACTAGCAAAACCCGTGTGTGGACTGCAGGCATTTTTATTCATCAGCAAAATCCTCCAACTGAAACTACCAGTAGTAATTTCTTCCTGGAAGTACATATACTACCATGTTTTCCTGAAAATAAGACTGTGTCTTATATTAATTTTGGCTCCAAAAAATGCAGTAGGTCTTATTTTCAGGGAGGTCTTATTTTCCGGAGTCTTATTTTCCCAACTCGAGTCCTCCACCATGGAGACATGTTAGAGAGACTCTGCAAGGTTGCAGCCTCCTTGCAGGCCTCGCTAGCACGTTGTCTCTATGGTGGAAGACTCAAGTGCAGGCCTTCCAGGCCTTGCAGAGCCTTGCACCCTCGGGAAAGAATGAAGCTTAAATCGGTCAAAGTAAGTGCCGGGTGGGGGGTCGCGGGGAGTGCCGCGTCTGTCTGGCTGATGAACCTAGCTAGGTATTTTCAGGGGAGGTCTTATATTTATGAGTGCCAGCAAAAATCACGCAAAAATGACAGTAGGTCTTACTTTCGGGGGAGGTCTTATTTTTGGGGAAACGGGGTAGTCTTCACCTTCCTTTATTTTATTTATTTATTTATTTATTTATAGAATTTTTACCCCGCCTTTCTCCCACCAGGGCAACCAAGGCGGCTTACAACAAAAATATTAAAATACATAAATACATTTAAAATCAAGAATTAAAATAATTAAAAACAATTAAAACAATTAAAACAAACAGCCCCAGTGGGTCATCCACATTTGTTAAAAGCAATTTGTTAAAAAGCCTTTGTGTCTTTGTGTCTGAAGCCGTAGCAACTACCAGGCAACAAAGTGTCAGTCTGGACTTAAGGGCTTAGTAACTCTTATAACTGAAAGTGACCAAGAAAGATCAGTGCATTCTTTGCTGCCACAATGCAACAGACAATACTGTATTTGATTAACTGCACAATCCTGCACAGAATTAGATTGGCGGAGCAAGCGCTCTGCCGGCCTAAGGAGTTGCAAAAGTGCCATAAGGCACTTTTCCGGCATCTCTAATGCAAGAGGCGCTGGCGCGGAGGTCGGCATTGCTTGCACCGCTGCCTGATGGACTCCATGGCGCTGGACACAGGTGAGTGCTGTCCTGGGCAACAGGAGGGCATAGGGAGGGCAAGACGGGGTGGCGAGGGAGAGGGCCATTGGCTGGCCTGGCCTGGGAGGAGGTGGGAATATTGGCGCTGGATTGCACCAATATCCCATGCCTCTTCCTGGAAGCGCGCCAGCTAAAGAGTTGACGCGCATCTGAGGAGTCCCATTAGGGCCTGCAGCACTTTCACTGGGGGAAGGGGACAAGGTGAGCCCCAGTCATGCTGGAGTGGCCCGTATCCTGATTAGGATGCAGCTGCCGGTCGTTTAGGCCGGCTGTTGCATCTTAGACAGGATGGGGCTGTCACTTTAGTGCAGGGGTGCACAACATGCGGCCCGGGGCCCCATGCGGCCCCCCAAAGGTTTTCTGGTGGCCCCCAAAGGTTTTCTGGCTAGAGCGGCAACATCGCTTCTTTGTTGGGCCGCTCTAGCCAAGCACTTCCCATAATTCTGGCGCTTCTGTAACGCGGCTGGAAGCTTCAAAATCGTCTGAGGAGCGGACGATTCCGAAGCTTCCAGCCGCATTACAGAAGCGACAGAGGTATGGGAAGTGCTTGGCTAGAGCGGCAACACTGCTTCTTTGTCGGGCCGCTCTAGCCAAGCACCTCTCATAACTCTGTCGCTTCTGTAACACGGCTGGAAGCTTCGGAATCATCCGAGGAGCGGACGATTCTGAAGCTTCCAGCTGCATTACAGAAGTGCCAGAGTTGGTGTTGGCACAGCGGTTATGACGTAGATCCCTGGGGAAGTTGGGCTGCTATGATGATGGCGACTTCCTTAGGAAGCAATGTGACTATGAATTGCTGAAGAAGAAATCCCGGGATTTTGAGGTAAGCATGGGCTCTGGCTGAAAGCCCTGCAGACGCTCTGAGAGGAGTGAATGAACATCTAAGCTCGCCGAGGTGACCGGCGGCCGATTCTGTGATGCTTCAGCTCTTCTTCAGGCCGTTGGACCCTCACTTCGGGGTGGCCACGTTTTTCCTCTGCTGGTCGGTTATGCATTTGAGAACTGCAGAACGTGCAAGACAGAGTTTGTTAGGAAATACTTTTCCCAACATGGAACCTCCGCGCCATGTAAGGTTTCAGAAGGGAAGGCCCTGATGATGATGACTGAGGGGTATATATACGGTATATACCAGGGGTGGCCAAACTTGCTTCATGTAAGAGCCACATACGATAAACTTCAGATGTTTGAGAGCCACAATATTTAAGAAGCCAACATATTTCCGAGAGCTGCACTTTATATGTTAAAGAGCCACAGGTGGCTCATTATTTATTTATTAATATGTTGCATTTCCGGAGATTTTCTGGCTCATGGACACGCCCCCTGTGATGTCACTCCCTGAGGAAGTGACATCATGGTTCCTTGCCACGCCCCCCGCCACACCTATCTGCGGCCCCGAAGAAGTTTAGTCTATTCATTTCGGCCCCTACCCACTGCCAAGTTGTGCACCCCTGCTTTAGTGCATACTTGTATTGGTATGAAATTCATCGTCTCTTTATTTGAATTAAAGGAGGTTATGGGTTTCATAGATGCATAGATTTTAACACATTTTTAAATTTCATACTTTTACTTTACAAATATTTTACAATTTTATTTGCAGTCATTTTTGCATTTGTTTGATTCTAATTCCTCAGATTTGAGCAGCTTGGTATATTCGTGCCCCGTTCACTTCCTTCCAAAGACTCTTTTAGGTCCTTCTAGTTTAAAAAAAAAAAAAGGTGTGAACTGATTCCGATATCTGATGCTACAGAATTTCTATACTAAAATATTTTACATGCTTAGAAAAGATACAGACTGAGACATTTAAAAGCATGTATATAGCTTTTCAATGTTCCTAACTCAAAATTCAGCCTAAAATCAAGATTTCTATTGGACATTTCAGTAGCAGATAAGAACATGTATTTACACTGTAAGTCCTATAGTAATAATACTTAAAAGTTTTACTGCTCTGAAACAACTGTTCTTTGTCATGTAAAAAAAAGCTAGACTGAATGTCATTCTGTAAAAAAAATGTCAAGACCCCAGAAGTTTAATCTCTAGACTTTAATCTCTGGATGCAAGGCACTGGGGATGTTGGGGAGGGGGGGGCAGGGGTGTCTGAAGCCAAGACCTTTAGCAGATAGTCTCCAGTGCCTTATCACCTGCACCACTAGTGCTCTGGTTCCTTGGCAAGTCCTACAGACTGAGCTACATGGGTCAAGGGTGCCTTCTAGGCTATAAACGAAAGTCCTGCATTCTGAGCTAGCTCTTCAATCTGAGCAACTAATTACTACAAGCAGCCAAAGAACACTCTTCTAGTCCTGCCTTGTTGGTCTCTCGCTCATCTCAGCCCTGCCTGATTGTCGTCTTTGGAAATCAACTCTTAGTCCAACTCTGATTACGCTCCTACCTCTGGCCTTTTGGATCCTTAGCTGCTTGCTCGGTTTTCTCAAACTTGCCCATTTGGACTACACCCCTGCCTCAGCAACTAATAACTGAGAGCAGAGATCCTGGCACTGGATAAGAGTACATATGGAAAGCACCACAGGAAGGAAGAAGGAATATAGTCAGTAGAATACCCTCTCTCTCTCTCTCTCTCTCTCTCTCTCTCTCTCTCTCTCTCTCTCTCTCACACACACACACACACACACACACACACACACACACACACACACACTTTAAACTTCTTTTAACTACCTCAGCAATACAGATTCTGTATCTGGCACAAATCTTATCTGCCTTTAGAGCTTACAGCCCAATCCCAGGATGAGGCGGCACTGCTGGAACTAGCGTTCCATCGCATAACACACTGCCATGTAGGGAGTAACCGGATCGCTGCCAGAAATGACAAGCAGCACCAGGCATGCAGCAGTGGCCCACCTGGGGCCTCTGGCACCGGTAAGTCAGCAGTGGAGGTGGGCTGTGGGCAAAGAAGGGGAAAGAGAGGGAGGACTGGGGGTGTAACTAGATGGGGAGGGGAGAGGAATTGGGAGTGGGGAAGAGGTGGACCTGGCAGCAATGGTGCACACCGGATCTTATCCCTTCTGTTTTAAACCTTCCCGCCCCTTTTCTCTCCTCGGACCAAAAGTGGCGGCGTATGTCTGAGGAGATCCATAGGCAGCCCCAGGGTTTACGCGGAAAACTTACATTCCATTTTCCTCCGGGTCACCCCCACCACCATCACTGGATGCAGTGCACGTCTTTTTGGCATAGCTGCATTGGTGCTGCTGGTGGGGGATAGAATTGGGGCCTTACAGCCCAGTCCAGCCTAAGGCCTCAGCGGCACAATTCAGGCACAACTGCAGCCTAAGCGCCTTAGGCTCGAGTTGTGCCTGAATTGTGCCGCAGAGGCCGAATTTGTGCTGCAATTGTGACTGACATAGGACTGGTTAAGGAAAGTTGACCAATTCAGTCCTAAGTTCGGCATAAGAGCTATTCCGTCCTAAGTTCGGCCTAAAAGTGGGCCTGTTGGGGGCGTGTCGGGGGAGTGACGGGGGCGGTTACGAATTTGAGTCGGATTCCAGACACTGGCAAGCTCCGACACGCCCCCTTGAGCACAACTGCAGCACAAAATTTAGGTCAACAAAAAAGGTTGACTTAAATTTGAGGAGACCCATAGGAGCCATTTTACCTTACCCACTCCAGCCCTCTACTGAAAAGTTCTAACACCCTACGCCTGAGTTGTGCCTGAGTTAGGACGGAATAGTTGTGGCATAACTCTGGACATGGACCCAAATAGTTACCCTATCAGTACCCAGCCCCACCCAGCCTCTTTCCCACGAAAGCCCAGCCCCAGCCCCAGCCCTCCACTCTCTCTCTCTCTCTCTCTGAGCACGTGGAGTGGGGTCCTGTCCCCCAGCAGCCACAAAGTGGGACTTTGTTGGTGGAGGGCAAAATTCACAAACACCCCACTTCTCTCTTCTCCTCTCCTCTCTCCTCTCTGCCCTCCTCTAGGGCAGAGAGGGCTGTTCTGCCTGTGGCCAAACTGTTTACAGCTGTGCCTGGGCAGCTGTCTCCATGCAAGTGTTTGCTAACCCATGTCTTTCTCCCAGCCCCTCTCCCCCCCCCCACAGGCAACAACACCAGCAGGTAAGTGCAGGTAAGAGCAGGGTTCGTGCTGACATGTGGTCTGACTTCTGCCTCTTTGCATATAGAAATATAGGTAGGATACATGACGCTTTACCAATGTGTTGTCTCATAGCTGCCTGCAATGCCTTCTCTGAAATGCCTCTCTACCAATGTCTTGTCTGATAGCTGCCTGCATAGCCTGCCATGATATGCCTCTCTACCAATGTCTTGTCTGATAGCTGCCTGCAATGCCTTCTCTGAAATGCCTCTCTACCAATGTCTTGTCTGATAGCTGCCTGCATAGCCTGCCATGATATGCCTCTCTACCAATGTCTTGTCTCATAGCTGCCTGTATTCATGTGAGCAGACAATGCCATGAGTGTGGAACTGTAACCCTTATGTAGACACCAGCTGTCCCCCCCCTTTTCCCCACAGGGTCAACGGACAGGTCAGTATTGGTAGGTTTGCCATGGTTGTGACCCACAAGTTGTGTTGTTGTCTCTCTCGTTGACCCTTTCCCCTTACAGGATCATGCTCACCTTACACCCTCTAAAGTTGGGGGGCCTCTCAGGCAGACAAACAATGACAGGCGACACGGCGCCCATACTGGATCCGCTCGCGTCCGCCACATCCGTGAAGAGCCCTTTCGGCAACCGGGGCTCTCACCCGCCCACAGTCCGCTTGTCAACGGCGTCCGTTCCCCCGTCAACGGCATCCGTTCCGCCCACGGTCCGCCCGTCAATGGCGTCTGTTCCGCCCAAGGTCCGTCTGCATAAGAGTCGCCCGTTCCTGCATTGCCTTCATCTGCGAAGTGACCCCTGTGTCCCTATTGGTCTCTGCAGACCCCTCCCCCTGTATCCCTCTCCCACCAGCCTTGTTGTCGGTCTGTCTCTGACCCACCCGTGCCCCTCCCCAGCACCCCCTGTCTGCCTGCCTGTGTGTCTGCCTCCCCTCCCACTCCCTGATGATGGCAGCTGGCAACCCCCCACCCCGCCAGAGCGCCTGCCGCGAGGCGCCAACGTCGCCCCATCTGGGAGCGTTATGAGCTGCGTGAGCCCTTCTCGCTCGCAGCAGACAAGGCGAAGGCATCTCTTGGTCATGGCCGGGGCACAGAGCATAAAGCACGCCGGGATGCCTTCTTTGTGGGCATTGCCACGGCCCTGGAGGCCCAGGGCTTCAGGCAGCACATGGGCGAGAGCTGCGTGAGCCCTTCTCGCTCGCAGCAGACAAGGCCAAGGCATCTCTTGGTCATGGCCGGGGCACAGAGCATAAAGCACGCCGGGATGCCTTCTTTGTGGGCATTGCCACGGCCCTGGAGGCCCAGGGCTTCAGGCAGCACATGGGCGAGTCATGTCAGAGGCGGTTCCAGACATCCTGAGACCCCCCCCCTTGTGTGTGACGTTCCCACCCCTTCCTTCCCTTCTCTCCCCCGCTCCCCCCACATGAATCCCACGTGGAGCCTCAATATGGCTTGGGGGTGGCTACCCCTTCTGCAGGAGGGAGGGGACGGCCACTCTCCCCTGCAGCAGGTGGCTACTGCACAGGGTGCCCTATGACGGCTGGCTCGGGTACATCGCTCACCGGTCACCTGCCCTGCACCCACCACATGACTGGCACAACCCCCATGCCTGCGGCCGGCCCCTTTGCGACCGGGCTGCGGCAGACACTGCGGCAGCTGCCATGGATGGACGCTGGCACATGCAGACAGAGGCCTGCACATGCCCGAGCCAGACACCGAGCCTGGAGAGCCTGCCTGCCTGGGAGGTAAGTGTTACCTGGATCCTGGGGTGGTGTTGGCCCACTGCTCTTGCCTCCTGCTTAACTCAGGCATAGTTGCAGCCTAACTCAGCCCTATCTTAGGCCACAGTTACGCCACAATTGGGCCTCAGTTGTGCCTCACTTGTGCTGAGTTGGGCTGGACTGAGGCCTTAGTCTTCCTTTGTGAATGTATGAACCACAAATACAATAAAATTTCCTATCCCTCATTTCTACACTAGGATGCACAAAGGCGTATTTAGAAACAGTGGCCAGGTGCATGTATGAGATTTATTTATTTATTATTTTATTTTTCACATTTTTATACCGCCCTTCCTCCAAGGAGCTCAGAGTGGTGTACATATTTCCTCCCCTCCTTTTTGTCCTCACAACAACCCTGTGAGGTAGGTGGGGCTGAGAGATAGTGACTGGCCCAAGGTCACCCAGGAAGCTTCGTGGCTGAGCGGGGATTTGAACCTGGATCTTCCAGGTCTAAGTCCGACTCCCAAACCACTACACCATCCTGGCTAAATTTGATGTTTAGGAAGTATACAGCATACATGTACCTGTATATAGAATAAAATTACTTCTCCAATGTGTTTGAAGTGAAACTGAGCCCAAGCCATAATTTATACAAAGGTAACATTCTAAAAGCAAAATGTATTGCAAAAATGATACTGCAAGAAGAGAGGAGACACTAAGAGAAGAAGAGAGAGAAGATACATTCAGGATGTGCTAAAGAAAACAAGATGCAATAAAGAAAAAATGAACGAGAAGAGAGAGAAGGGAATGAATAAAGAGAAAACAGAAGAAAAGAGAGACAGCATGGATGAACACTTACGAACAGGATCTGGCCAGGCGACAGAGTCCACAGGTAGGCTTCCTCATTAAGTACATGGGCCAGCCATAAGCAGCCAATGCAAAAAGCATATAGTAACAGACCTCTTTGTATCGCAGCATTTCTTGCTGGAAGAAACAAGAGACAATTAGTGTTCTGGTGGCATCATTAGAGAGGTCTCCATCTCACTGTCTCTTCATCAGGTCCCAAGAAGTGACAACCCCCCCCCCCTTTACAGCGCAATCCTGTGTAAGATACAGCGGCCGGCCTAAAGGGCCAGCCGCCGCATCCTGTCCAGTTCCCGGGCCACGTTGGTGCGGTTCGGGCACACCTCGGGAGAAGGGGACGTTTGTTCCCTTCCCTTGGTGTAGGTGAGCCCGGGGCCTATGGGCCTCCTCGGATGCACGCCAGCTCCATAGCTGGTGTACATCCAGGGAGGCCGTGTAAGGCCAGCCCAGGCTACAACAGGGCGATGGATATTGGCGCCAATATCCACGTCCCCTCCCAGCCCGGGCCTGGCAATGGCCCTTCTCCCTCGCCACCCCGGCATGCCCTTCCCCACCCCTGCACCACATGGCCTAACACTTACCCGGACCGTCCAGCGCAGGGTCTGTAGGCCAGCAGAGTGAACAGTGCCGACCTCCGCGCTGGGGGATGCTTACTCTCCCGGAGTTGCAAACATGCTTTACAGCATGTTTGCGACTCCCTAGGGCTCACGTAGGTTACACAAGATCGGGCTGTTAGTTAAGTCTCCCAGCTTTGCCTTGCCTTCACTCTCATCACACTTTTCTAGCCAACAATGGCCTCTTGCAGCCAGAGAGAATTTGCTGTCTGACTACCTTCAGTGGCATCGCTCTAGGTGGGGCGGAAAGCTAGGTTCTGCAGCGTTCCGCCCCACCATTACTCTCCGGTATGAGGTGCCCCGCCCCCTCGTCATTGGAGCCTGTCGGTGGATCGAAGGCAATGTGCAGGAGAGTCCCTGCGCGTTGCCTTCTCTCCACTGACAGGCTCCTACGACGAGGGGGCGGGGCACCTCGTACCGGAGAGTAACGGTGGGGCGGAACGCTGTAGAACCTAGCTTTCCGCCCCACCTAGAGCGACGCCACTGACTACCTTTTCCCTAGGATTTCCCATAGGCCAACGAGATTTTAATATGCTTTCACACACACAATACTATTAAATACGAACGCTCTGTCTGCTTTTAAATAAAAAGTCTAGGAGTCATGAACAGGTTGACATGCATGGTATATCCACAGAAGTACTCTGCTTTCATAACTCAAAAATTATGATGAGGATACACCCTAATAAAGAAGTTATATTTGAGAGAGTTCCAATGAAGGATCAGCCACTCACTTCTACAAATAACTGCTAATGCAAGAGGTCTTTACTGGTATCAGGATTACACAAATAGAACAGCAAACAACTTCAAGAACTTCCCTTCCTTTCTGTAAAACCTTCCAGTTCATGGAAGGGAAGATCTTTCATGAGTTTGCCACTGCAGTGTTACATTGCTCTTATGAATATTAATCACTCACAATGCGCCTTTATGCGTGAAAGTGAGGGCCCAATCCTGTGGGCCAGCTGTGCTACCAAAACTTATGTTCCAGCTGCGCAGCATGCTTTACACTTGTCGTGAAAGGCTACATGCCATACAGTGCAGTTGAACTGCTGCTGCAAGTGGTGAGTGGCTGCGGCAGCACACCAGCAACCCCAGGAAAAGCCCTGATGCTGATAATTCAGCGCGGTGGTAGGTAGGGGGTGGGCGAAATGAGGCAGGGAGGGGGAGGAATGAGACAGAGACCGGGGCAGGGAGGGGTGTGTATCAAGGCTAGGAAGGAGGTGGTACCAGTGACAGCAGCTCCGTAGATATCCTATTCCCCTTCCCAGCCTCAATCTGCGTTCCTGGGGCCACTCGGACTTGTGCCAGCAAAATTGCTGGTACAGGTCTGAATAGACCCATTCGGGCAGCAGAAGTTTACCACTGGGCAAGGGAATAAATGTTCCCTTACCCAGAAGAGAACTTCAGGACTGCCCCCCCTCCCCCAGGATGCAGCACGTTCTCCAATGGTGTGGTTGCATCGGCGGTGTTTAGATAGGAGTGGGCTGACAGTGGCTGATTGATCCCTGGAGCCATTTGGAAGGGGAACCTGATGAACAGCTGACAGCTTTGTAATGCCATTCCTGGCTTAGCAACACAGTGCAGTGATATGGTGGTGGCACTGTACATTCTCTCTGTCTCTCTTTAAAGAGCTACATGGCCCTATACAACATTATTAGGTTGGAAACAGAAACAAAAGGCAAGTCAGGTTGCCGGTTCTAGTTTTAAATAGCTGGACAGGTGGGTAGCAAGCAGACACATGCTTAAGAGAAAGAACCAGAGTACATTTGCTACTCATCTGCTCATCAAACAACATCTGCCGCTTGCCTCAGGAAAGGGGGAAATTATATGGATATTCTTATAATCTAATAGGTCTCTTCATCTTTAATTTCTATAATGAGAATAAAAGAGTGTGTCAAAAGAAAGATGATTGTTTGAGTCTGCCGATCCAACATACACTTTGCAAATGTACCAAGCTAGAATTAGGAGCTGATGACTTACTGAGTTTTTCAAATCCAGATACTTGGTGTTCCTGGTTACTGGCATCCCTGACAGGAAGGCTAGAATATCATTGTTTGCCTGTAAATCACACATATATTAGAATGAGATGTCATTGAAACATGTTGCCTAGCCTGCACACAAAGGAAGTGAAGTTCCCTTTAGCTTGCAACTGGAAACAGGGGTTGTTCATTCTGCCAAAGTTTCATACTCTTTTCTTCTTTGTTCTTCTATAACTCCTTCAGTTTTGGCTCTACTGATCTCGTTTTACTCATCTTTAATGCTGACAAACTAAATAATAATAATAATAATAATAATAATAATAATAATAATAATAATCCATAGTTGTCACTGAATCTTTCTGTGGATAACTCCTATTTTGTCTCTCTTTTCATGCTCCTACTACCTTTGCATCACTAGAATTTAAGTTGTGACTTGTCCTACAGCGTTGCATAGAGTTGCTGCGTACTATTAAACTACATTCCATCTTTCCATGTAAAAGGATGGGAGATAAGGTTAATTTGTTGTCATGCTATACCCCTTAATAAACATTATTCTCTCCAATCATTTGAAGCATTTGCCACTACTCTACACAGTAGAGAACACCACTCTACATTTTTGCCTAAAGTGGCAGCCCAGGACAAATCTATTTAGAGATTTATTTATTTATTTATTTATTTATTTCCCAATTCTAATTCCAAAATGCTTGTGAATTTAACCTTAATAATGTCATTGAACGGTTGCAAAATGTGTTTACTTAAATATGTAAACATGTACTTAAAACAAACATAACATTTATTTAAAAAAAAGGAATATGTTTATTATTATAGCTCACTGGGGTGGTTTCCTGTATAATCTCAGGAATACGCTAATTAACAGCCTGATCCTGTGTAAAGATACTTGGACGGCCCATAGAGCCGGCTGCAGTATACTGCGCCCTTCCCGGGCCGCATTGACGCGGCCCAGGAACACCTCGAGAGGACGTTCATCCCCTTTCCTGGGTGTAGGGCTGCCAGGCCCCAATGGGCCTCCTTGGATGTACTTCGGCTCTGTAGCAGGTGTACATCTGGGGCGATGGGATAAGGGTGGCCCAGGCTGGGAGAGGGCACGGGATATCGACAGAGCTCGCAGCCGATATCCCTGTCCCCTCCCAGCCCGGGCCTGCCAACGGCGGCCCTCCCTCACCACCCGCCCTCCCCCGCCCCTGCACCGGCCAGTGCATTTCTTACCTGCTCCGGCGGCTGCAGGGTCCAGGGGGAAGTGGAGTAAGGGCTACCGGCCTGCGCGCCAGCGGCCCTTACTCCTTGGGTGTAAAAAACTAACTTTATGGCTCGTTTATGACACCTAGCACCTCCGGAGCGCACGCTCCGCAGGTACAAAGTTATGTTGGATCGTGCCGTAACAGATTGTGATCTCTGGAGCTATTCTTTAGCAAAAAAGGAGAAAAGATAAAATTATATTTGAAGAAAAATAAAAATTATAGTTAAGCAGAAATAACAGAGGATTCAAAAACAGTATTATACCCTAACATTTTTCTATTAATTTTTATTTATTATTATTATTATTATTATTATTATTATTATTATTATTATTAGTAGTAGTAGTAGTAGTAGTAGTAGTAGTAGTAGTAGTATTGTTATAAAAGTGGTATTGTGATCAAGAAAGATTTTGAACTATTTGCATTTATAATGAAAGCTGTCCTTAGTTTTATATGCAAAGTACTAGAGAATATCTACCATTCACAGTATCTGTGAAAGGATGGAACCACTATGGGATTCCACTGCAATGGCTCCGTTAATAGCCTTTGTGTGAGTGAGAGAAAGAAGGCAAAGAAAAAAAGAATTCATTTATGTTAAATTGGAAAACTTTTAGGAATTTCTGTTCAATTCCCTTTTGTCAAGACTACGGGTTTTTCCCCCTGGATTAATAAGCTACTGTTACAAAGGGAAATTTTATGTTTGTCGTCACTGATGTGTGTTTGTTGCTGTGATAATGTTATTTATACATTCAGCACATATGTGGAATAAAAAAAATGATTTGGTAACCTCCAAAATAGGTAAGTGTAGGCCAGACTAACATACAAGTGACCTTTGTGTTTTAGCAGTGTAAAAGAACCCAGACAGCATTCCACATACTCACTTCATCAAGCACTGCGTTGCGTTTTGCCCTCTGCCGTTGCCGCAGAAGTACCAGACCTGCTATGATATCAGATGGGACTATGTCAAGGTCTCGGAAAAACTCAGCAAAGAGATATGCAATTTCAGAGTAGGCATCCTAAAAAATCCAAGTATAGAAAAGTGATAAATGAATTTATGACAAGCAAAAGACAGAGAGTAGGGATCAGTCATTGGGCCTAGTGCTAAGGACGAACAGGGAATGGGTTCTGACCTCAGGAACATTCTGATTTATAGACTATACCAGGGGTATAAAACGTGTTTCATACAGCAGGCCGAATAGCATTCATGGTGCCTGCAGAGGGCTGGAAGTGACATCATTAAGCAGGAGATGACATCATTAAACAGATGATGACCAGAAATAAGCACTTTGTTCTCACAGTAATTCATTAGCTGCAAATGACAGAAGAGAAATATGCAAATTGATCATATATTCAAAATATGGGGGACCCAACTATCACACAAGCTGCCTTTTCAGCAGCGCCACTTCTGCCAAGGCATCACTTTGCAGCTCAGTAGTTGAGAGGTGCTCTGCGAAGTGACACCTCAGCACAGGCAGAGCTGCTGAAAGGGTAGCCCATATAACTGGGCTCTCCCAGTGGCATCTCCTTTCTCCCACTCTTACCCCTCTTGGTCTGCCCCTTCCCCTGTACTGTTGTTCACCTTCTGAGGCCTCCTTCCATCTCTCCCTCCCAGCACCTCAGCAGAAGCAGCACTGCTGAAAGGACAGCACATATGATAATTGGGGCTCTCCCAACACTGTTTTTCGCCTACCTCTGACTGTAGTTTTTTCGCCTACCTCTGACTGTAGTGGGACTCTGTTATTCATGTCATTGACTGGACACTAATTGGCAGGTTGTCATGGGTAAGAAGGTTGTAAGTTGGGCTATAGGTGTGAACGCTGGGGCAGCAAGGTTAGGGGATCCCCCCCCCAACGTTTTCCATCTCCCAGCTGCCCTCCGGCACGGGGGTCTGCTAGGGGGGTCCCATGGCCTGGATCACGTGAGTTGGCCTAGATGCCCTCCGGCTCAGGGTGGTGCAACGGTTCCTGCTGCCCAGGACCGTTAGGGATGAGGGTGAAGAGCCTGCCTTCTTTGTGAAGGGGTGGTGGCTTTGAGTCAGTGTTGTAACATCCGCCCGGACAGTCCTTAGGATGTGCCCACGCTTTAGCGCTTCTCACATGCGTGTGTATTACCCTGACCTGAGCCTGCAGATCTCCTATTTCTCTCTTCTCTGTATCTATTTTCATAAAGTAGCCCTTTTCATCCATATACTTGACTCATGTGTTTATTGGTGTGTGCTAGAGCAAAGCCTGGTGAGCCTGGGAAGGTCATAAGCAGGGCACAGTGGAGACAATCATCCCATATTGTTTGTTCCCAACATCTGGAAGTCCAATGGGAAACAGTCTGTTATACTTAAGGTGGTTCCACACTTTACATGGCAATTATGTCTACCTTGGGGACACTCAAGTTACAATAATATTTTATTTAGCAAACACATAGACAACAGAATTGTTAAATACCATGTTCATGGACTTGAGAGCCCTAATTAGGTTGTGGCTCCTCCAAATGTCTAATGAGGTTATCATGTTAATAATTACTCTGCCATTTTCATCTGCCATTGTGTTATAGTATCTTTGCTTTGTCTATCCCCTTGGGAAATTCTTCAAAATACTTCACATTTGAGAATAAATAAAATCATTCTGGGTTAACTGACTAATCTTCAGGTATTCCAAAAGGAAAAATGAGGGACTGCAATCAATTAGCCAACTCAATAGCTACTTTCACACATTCAAAGCACAACAGAGGGGAGCAGGATTGTGCCCACTGGTCCTACTCCCACCCACTACCCACATTCAGGAGAGTGTGTAGATACTTCCTGGGTAGAAACCCAGGAAGTCCCATATACTAACCCTTGTACATGTGATCATTTGAACGTACAAAGACTGCAAATAGTTTTAGGGGCTATTGCCAATTTGGATGGTTTTACTACTTCTAAAAAGACTTTTTAGTTCTTGCAATTATGAACAGCTTTGTCCGGGATCCTCTTTATCTTTCCCCGCAGGGGCCGTCGTGTCGTCCCCCTGGCCTTCCTTCCAGTCCCTGAGCCCTGCGGCAGGGCTGGAGTGTCTGTGCTAGCCGATGCAGCTGGAGCGCAGGCCAAGTCAAGCCGGGAAGAGCCTCGCCCGACGCAGAGCCTTCTGGGGCGAGCCACGGAGGGTGGGGCCAAGCTCGCGTCTTAGTCCCGGCGGGAGCTGGGCAAGTCCCTAGGGGGCTTGTCCTGGATTGCCGCCGCAGCGGGGTGCTGCCCGCACTGCAGGAGCCAAGGAGACCTCCCACTCCCACTTTGGCGGGGCACTGATTGGGATTGGTTTGAATGCCCCGAGAGGCGGGGGCTAAGGGAGGCAAGTCAGGGGTTGGACAGGCAAGTCAGCAAACCAAGAGAAGACAGAGAAGCGGGTCACACTATAATCCAAGGGCAGGAAGGGAAGGGGTCTAATGGGGGAGCAACTGTATATAAGCCGACAATAGCCCAGTGATGATCATTCAGGGCTGAACTACATTACACGCGTTGCGGAGCTTCTGACAGCATATTGGAAGCAAGCGGAGCAGCTGCGACCTCCGCAATGCCGGAGCGTACTTCAAGCAGGAAACCGAACTTTTTAGGGGGCGGGTTCGCAGAGCTAGGGGGCGGTTCGCGGAGCTACTGCAGCCTACCAATAATAGGAGAGGGGGAGGAGGATGGCTGCATGCCAATCAGAACTACCTCCAATCACCGTGGAGGTTATATTCCAAGGCTTATTCCCAGAGGAAAACACAAGACGAGGAGAGAGAAAACCAGAATGGCGGGAAATACTCAAAATAGTCCAAACTCCTGTCACCGTGGAGGTTTATTCCAAGAGGATTAATTGTAACAAGAAAGAGTAGAACAATCAGAGAGATTTGTGAGTGTGTGTGTGGGGGGGAAGCGTTTCGGTGCTCGCTTGCTGCTTGCAGCAAGGGAACAGTCTGTTGTGTGTGCACAGGCAGAGCAGAACAATATTTCCACTGCAGACCAATTATGGATTGAAAGCAAAGTATTGCTTACGACTGCTCCATGTTGACTCATTCAGAGATGCATGGGAAGTTGAGCAGTACCCGAAACCCCTCAATGTGTGTGTTAAAACGAAATAGAGAGAAATGTGTGAAGCTTGTGGGTGATTTTGTCTCGGCTGCTTTTGCGACTACGTAAAGATGCATAGGGTAGGGTTGTTAAAAAGTAAAAACCAGCAACGAACTTGACGATGGCCCCTCTTTAAAAGAACAGACCTGCAAGTTTTTCGGCCAATCAGAGCGCGCTTGTGTTTTATCAATCACAGCTGCGCTTTCTTAAGAAGGCGGGACAGCAGGAGGGACAACAGGCGGGAAGACACTCCCCCGCTCCAAGCGCGTAGGCAGAGGCAGCGGCAGAGCCTCTGCGTGTAATGTAGTTCAGCCCTCAGTCCAAAGGTAGGCTCCGGTGGGGACAGACCAGCCACCCATGACCTGCAAGAGCGAAGTGCCTGGGAGGGGGATGCAGAGTGACGTAACTCCCTCCCCCAGTCCAATCTGAGGCTGTATGGCTCCCAACATTTCTGACCTGACCTGGAAGGCTTCCGACAACTACCCCTCACAGGGACCTTGTGCCAGCATGGCTCAACACCCGGGAAGAGGTGAGCAATCAGCCCCTTGGGGAGACGCAGTGGACAAGCTTATTTCATGTGTTTCTCTTTCAACCAATGTAGGCCTAACACTATCAATCGTTTAACCATGGTTAAGCACATGAGAGCATTGTGTCTGCACCAATCGTTTGTAATGGTTGCCATACAGAGGGCATGATTCACTTACACCATGGATACACACCATGGATACAGGGATTCCAACATACAGGAGATTCCAACAGATCTTAGTAGAGCCCTGTTCCCTCTCACCATGCATGTGGGCGTGCTCGCAGGTAGCATGGGTAGACATTAGGGGGAATGTGTGAGGTCTGTATATAATTTCCATACCTATATCCAGCCCTCCTCCATGCCTTGCAGTTACTAATGCTGCATGAGTGCATAACGTGCATCAGGCAGAGAATGAGGTGGGGTGGATGGTGACTAAGTTTTACAATGGGCCAGTGCAAATGCAACACTGCTTAAGCATGAGAACCGGAGTTGTGTGCACTCTGGATCATGGGGACAGACTGACCACATTCTAGTTAAGAGTCATGAAGTCCCAGGAAACACTATCTGAAGTAGATGTGCCATTGATCCTGGCAGCATTCAAAATGCAATGGTCTGAGATCTAAATATCATTGGTTGTATGTGATGTTTGCTCTCTGATGAGAAAGCTGCTACTTACTGACTGGGAATCTTTTGTTCGTGTGCAGCAAAGAAAAACCTTGAGCCGCCGAGTCCAACTGCTAGCCTGTCCTTCCTCCAAACGGTGCCTCAAAGAAGAAGAAAGGGAGAGTTTACACGTGGACAGCAGGTGCACAGCCATCAATCACAAGAAGAAACCAACATACACAAGAAAGCAGCATTAGTACCTAGAACAGTAGTTCTCAAACTTCTCCCTGCAAGGCGGGGAGAACTTTGAATGCTTGCGGAGGCAGGGACAGTGGCGGCGATCCCTGGGATTGCTACCGGTGCCGGGAAACAAAGGTGATTTGTGCACTTACCGGGGGTCCTGGATCCCTCTGGAGGGTTCGGGGAGGCCTAAGCTACCCTCCACAGGCCCTCCCCCCCCCCCCCGAGCTTCAGATTGCCACAGAGCGGCAATTTACAACCAATTCCAGTTTTCGCAAAAACTGGAAGTGGTTGTAAATCGCCACAGAGCAGTGATCTGAAGCTCGGGGGGGGGGCACAAACTCGCCTTGTCCCAGTGCACAAATCACCTTTTAAAACTTTTTTTTCCAGCGCTGACATGACCCACCACTGAGAACCACTGACCTAGAATACTCACATATAGAGATTAACAGTAACAAGTGATAAATATGTGAACAATTTTTGATCCTTATCTATGACCTCACTCACTCAATCGCTCTGAAAGGGTGAGAGGCATTACAAATCAAATCCACTCTATGTATACCTACATACATGGTTCTGGAAAGAGGACTCTGATGTATCCCTGCAGTAATCGTCACTCCAAGGTATGCTTAGGAGCATTCAGACTTTTAGGATGAGGTCTACAAGGCTTATCATCAGTCAGTTCTCCTTACTACCAGTCCTGTTTTGTTTTTCCAAGGGTACGTTCATTTGGGAAAAGGGGGACCAGTGAAAAGGGCTGACAGGGATTTTCCCCACCCGTGTCAATATTCCAAGCTTTGCCAGAGAACACACATGCACTTTTGTGCAAGTTCTCTAGGAAAGCTCACAAAACAGAACAAATTATGAAGCAATCACAGGTGGGGAGTGAGGCTTACCCATGCCATCACTACTAGCCAGAAATATCAACATGGGAGGGCTAGAAGTACACTGCAAGTGGACAACGTAAATGAATGTAAAATGGTAAAACCAAAATAAAAGTGGTCTCATATGTCTAAATTGATCTCATTTCATAATTTATTAAAATCAAATGTTAATACCATTGTCAAAGTGCCAGGCCCACAAATCAGCAACCCCAATACCTTTACACTCATTGGCCTCAACAGTGACAGCTAGGAACAAATTTTACTTCTTACTGAGCTACTAGGTAGAAACTCTGCCAGCATATTTTACCTACAGGTAATTTCTCTACAAGTAAATAAGAACTAGAGATTTACTTACAATACATAAATAAAAGCTGAACATTCAGAGAAGGAGCCTGGAATAATCTTGGGAGTGGGCAGCCCTTTCAATTCCCCTTCCACCATAAGTATGGGCTTGGCTCTCAAGCTCATAAAGGTTTTAAAGGTATCATGTGGAGGATTGCTACTGTAATGATGATACATCTAGAAGTATGGATTCCAAAACATATACTTTCAGCTCAATCCCACCCCCACCATGTTATATCATACAGCTGTGCCAATAGAGGCTGCCCTGCATTCTATGGTGGTGGTGGTGGTGGTGGTGGGGTGACCAGACAGCCTGCTGGAGGTAAACAATATTTTTAGCCCCCGTTGGCTGGCTGCCCAGTTGCCTATGGATCTCCTTGGACCTACGCCAGCTTTTGGGCCACCGGAAATCTCTGTTCAACAAAAAGCTCTTATTAATTACATACATAAATTTGCTGTATAGTCTATTATTAAAATCTGATTATTAAATTCTGCACAATAATGAAATACAGTGAAAGCAGACAATCTGATATATTAGACAAAACACAAAGGTTAAATCTCCTGGTCCCCAATATCATGCTATCCCTCTGAAATGAAAAGTAAATTACTTTCAAAATCTCTCTTGTGAACTACTGTCAAGTGGTCACAACTTAGCATTTTCAAACGTCATTATCCTTTTTATTGCAGTAACACATTACTCATGAAGGACCTCGTGCACATCAAGGTTGAAGGTGAAAACAGGGCACCTGAAAAACTAATTAGGAGGAATATGTATCAACTGAGCGATAAATTTTACATTTCTTTCTGCATAAAAAAAACAAGACAGATTACGTCCAGTTACTGGGTCTGGATTTAGAGAAGAATGGTACAGATCCAGAAATGCAAGAGGTTTTTTTCTTTTCTTCTTCTAAACAGCAACCCTCACTAAATATCATAGAGAACAGGTCTATCAATGGCTGCTAGTCATGATGGCTATACACTGCCTCCAGGTTCAGAGGTTGTATGCCTCTGAATTCAAGCTGCAGAGGAGCAATTAGAGGAGAGAAGTAGGCCTTTCTCTCCTGCTTGTGGACTTCCCAAAGGCATCTAATTGGCCACTGTGGGAAAAGGATGCTAGACTAGATGGGCCTTTGGTCTGACCCAGCAGGGCTCTTCTAATGTACTTATATTCCAATTACTTAGAGTTGTATGAAACCTCCAGATTCAGAAAGAATATGCTACAGAATACTAATTATGGAGGAGCAACAGTGGGAGAGGGCTATTGCCTTCAAGTTCTGCTAGTACGCTTCCAAGAAGCACCTCTTTGGCCACTTTTAGATGCAGGCTGCTGCACGAAGTGGGGTGTTGTCTGTGTGTAAATGTTTTCACCACCACCCCAGAGCCTCCCAATATCGAGTTGAAAAAATCTTAAGAGAAACTTTCAGCCGAGCTTAGGACTGGTTCCTAACCATGAAACCAGCCAATAAAGATACCTTCTCAGTTAGAATACAAATTACACAATTCCAGACTACATCTCCTTGAAGTGCTGCTTTGTGTTCACAGCTTCCTCACCTCAGATTATACGTCCTCAGGTTACGTTGTCTCCTCTTTGTAGCTCGCAGTTTGACAAAGGTCCGTCCTGTTGGGTCAAAGACGCACAAGACAGTGATGCAAACGCTCAGAATGACGACCCAGTTGCAGACGACCATTCCTAGTGAAATAGAGCAGAAAAGTTCAAGTCGGTGAATGGCAAATATGATTTTGGTTTTTGTTTACTTTTTTTTCAGCAACATATTCTACAAGCTAGTCTTGTATAAAGTTTCTGGTCGCTTCAGAGATTCTGCATGCAAAGGAGGATATCTTAAAATATGTTTACTATCTACAGTAATGTCATGGCTCTCAAAAGCAAATTGTTCTGAGTGAAAGGAATTATGGGTAAAAAGCAGTGCCTCTAAATAGTTAGAGATGTACTATCAGATCATCCTGTCAGGACTTACATTGGATTTCAGAGTCCTGGTAAAAATTTGTACAATACCTTTTCAGGTAAGCAGGTTAGCAAAAGGACAGCAAGGTATTAGTACTTCTAATCCATGTATATACTATGTTTGTAAATAAATCACTTTTAATTTTATATTTCAAACATTGGAGGAAGGGCATGTAGGGGTTAGATTAATGGAGAAACCTTCAAATACCCACCTAAAGTGACACTTTTGGCAGTAACGTCATTGCAGGAACTGTAGTACTGGGTTAGCCAAACAATGCCCACAATAGCATAGACAAACTCAATCACCAGGATGGCTGAAACAATACGAACATAATGTACAATAGCAGCATTATTCTAATAAAAGCATATCTCATTTCAAAGGATGACAGAAATGGGCAGCCTAGCAGCCATGTTTCTGTCAGTTCCACCATAGAATTTCTTATCGGTAGTGCTCAGGCAGTGAGAAAACTACCAATTGCTATTTCTCCAACAAAAATCAGCTTTTTTTCCAAACTCAGTTAAATATAAACCCTCTTACACAGGAGAAAAGGTTCAAATAATGAAATTTAGGATTAAAAAAAAACAATGCTCAAGGAAAGCATCCAGAAATCTCTCATCATCTATCCCCCATTCTCATTTAACATCATGATGACTAGGTACCGCCTAACAATATGGATACATTTGTAGATACATTAACATGGACAACAGCATATACATAGGGCTGCATCCAAGTCTCACCTTCTAATTGTGCTCCTTGTATAAAGAGAAGGTGTACAAATTTCACTGATTTCCCCTTCCCTCTCTAGCCCTTTGCACTCCCCTCACATATGCTCCTGAGGGTTCAGGGACCCTCAGAAACAGATTTTTTGGAGGTGCACGGAGCTGAGGAGGGAAATCAGTAAAAACTGTATGAGCCCTAGACAGCATGAGTGGAAGGTGAGGTTCGGATATAACTCACAGTCTTATACATACAATTTTTCTTAACACTGTAGTCCCTCTGAATACAGATTCATTTTTACTAAATATTGATAAGCACGTGTTAAGGAAAATCAATCAAAAAGCTAATCCAGTACATCTGAAAAATGTGCTCCTCCTCTATTTCTGTTCTGCAAAGGAGTTTTGATGTTAATTTTTCATCAGTTTTAGCAATCTAACAGCCCAATCCTATATGGCGCTGCACCAGTCGGAGAGGCGCATGTCATGGCATATGTCTGCAGATGCCAGCACAATGACAGCCCCAACTGTCGCAGCAGCCAGACCGCTGACGGATGAGCCCTAAACGCCAGTACAACACCTGTACCTCAGCTGCTGATGCAATTCCCGCCAGTGGGCAGGTCAAAACAGGGTGGAGATGCAGGAGGTACAAAGAAGGTTGTCAACATACACTGTATCCCAAGCACTCCCAGACGACAGACATGCCCCTCATGCCAGGAAAACACTACGGTGATGAAAGAGCTGGTGTAGGAAAGGAAAAACCCACAGGGAATAATGGTGAGGGGGAAAAGCACACACCAGAACATCTCACCTCCCGACACCCGCTCTGCCCTTCCCACTCTCCTATGGCGGTACACAGGATACAATCTACACTTGGCAGCCAATCACAGCACACCAACCCCAGTACATAAGCCCCTGCCAGGAAGACTACATCTCAGATGATAGGGTGTGCGGCACGGGGCTGTACCTCTCTGGCCTCATGTCCACACTTAGAGCATACACACATGGGGACTGTGGTAACGGGTTCAAGGAAGGGCACTTGGCACAAAGAGAGAGAGAGAGAGAGAGAGAGAGAGAGAGAGCACTTTACACAACTTGTTGTCCCTCACAACATGTATGGCAAGATACTGCATTAACACTTGTCTTCTCAAAATTCTTGTTGCAGGTACTGCTTCCCAGGAGGACTCCACACACAAACACCCAAGTGGAATCTCCAGTTCACCACCTCAACAGGGGAAGCAAGGACAATGCACCCTACACAGGGAAAAACGGAATTATCCTTACCTGTGAATTCCTATTCTGGGAAGAGGAAGTGGGGCATTCGTCACCATTGGGGTGTCCCTCCTCCTGGAAGGGAGGATCGGATTGGAGCGAAGACTCCTCCCCTGGGAGGGGCGTCCCATCTCCCCAGTCCGGTCCTGCCTTCGCCGAGCACGGTCACATTCTAGTAGCTCCTTTCTCAGCTATCTGATTTACCTCAGCATTTGTTTCTTTACTGTGACTTCTCTCAATTCTGGCCGCAAGGGAGATAATCCCATGCTGCAATGCACAGCTACTGCACATCTGTTTCATGTACACACACACACACACACACACACACACGATACTGAGCCTTCTGTATCATCAAATGTGTTTTTAGTATGAACTGTGTCCCTTCCTATTGTAACAGCTAATAGCAGTGCATGTTTTCTCTCTCTTGCTCAATGCCAAATATTCCACCTTCTGTCACTGCTGGCCAAACTGGAACCCTTTTGTTTTTCTGGGCTGCACCATTGCCACATTTGACAGAGTTCCACTGCAGCCCCCATCAGCAGAGGGAAAGGTAATACCTCGAGAACTGTGCTTTTACTTCCAAACAGGGCATCGCTCTCCCCCACAAACACTAAGTACACATCTCAATCCAAAGGAAATGTGTTAACTGATGCTGCTGTCTGCTCCTTGTTACTCTCTGCTTCCCCTTGCTCCCCACAGGCAACTGTCCTCACAGGCAAAGCTTCTATGCCAACCCCAAGGTACATCTAGCCTGCTTGCCTGCAGTGACCAGTATTATAAGCCCAGCTGCTACTTGGTGAGATTGCTGACCTACTCATTCCAGTCAGTCCTGTGTGATTTTGCAGACTGCATGACAGAAAGCGAACCAGATGGTGCAGGAAGACATCACTGGCACCTGTTACTTGCCTGTCTATTGGATACTTTGCAATGGCACAACAGCCCTGCTGGGAGGAGATGGTTGGCAACCCTACTTGTAAGTTTTTCTTTTAGATGCTGCTCCATCTTGGAGACTCTGTAATAAAAACTTTGGGATGATTACACTTGTTGACTCTGTTAGTTGACAGGAATATCTTCTTCTCTCTTACAGTAATTGTTCCTCACCTCAGCTGGCTTCAGGGTGGAACTTTGCAGGGGAGGGGACCTTTCTGATACCAGGGCTCAGGGTCTGCAGCATCTTCTCTCTCTGATTCCTTGGGCTCCAGTGATGGGGAGAAGTTCCTCAATGGTCATGGGGCCCCATTCTCTGCTGCCATAGTGTATAAGGCAGACAGTTGCAGGAGGATAGAGAGGACAGTATAGTGACAGCCAGGCTAGGGTCTTCGTGCAGCAGGTGCCAGCAATGATGTGAAGGGCAAGGGGTGTGTGTGGATGTGGCTAGCTGGGTGGGCCACTGCAATTGGGACACTGTGCCACATGGAAGCCTAATGATTGGCCCATGCAGTGCTCACTCTGATAGATCCATGAGCTATAGCCTCCTAGCCAGGTGTGTCTGTTTGTGATACAGGATGCTAAATGTTCCATTAGGTGCTCCATGCCTCTCTCCAGCTGTGGCTGGAGGGTTAAAGAACAACTTTGTGGATTGGCCAGTGTGGATTCTAGACCTTCGCCTCTTCTTTTGTCTCTGCTAGGTGTTTCATCTAGCTAGTCATGCAAAAGGTGAGTGCCTTGCTAGGTAAGGTAAGCCCCTTGGCTCAGCTCAAACTTGTCTCACACGGCTCCCAGCCTGTTTCTCTGTGCAATAGGCTCCAAGCGCCTCGCCTTACCTGAGGGCTGTTGAGCCTCCCATTGTGACTTGTCCTGGCCTTTCCCCTGGCAAAACGGTTCCTCCAGCTGGGGGACTCAAATCCTTGTCATAGAGAGACTTCTGTGTTTACTTCACATGGCTACCCTCATCCAAGGGAGCGATCTTTCTTTCTCATCTCTGCTCAAAAAAGCACTCCTTGGATATGTAAGTTTGTGGCATAAGGGGACTTAAATCCTGGGCGCTAGGATTCCTAGCCGTTCTCTGCTTTTGCCCTTTTGCTGATTAGACTACAGCAGCGGGGGTTAGGGGTGCTGTGGCATACTTACGTTGTGTGGTAGGGGGTGGTGAGGGTGATGCTGTATTGCTCATTCCTAGAGACTTCTGGAGGGGGGCATCATCCCAGCGGTGACTGTTCATTGGACCTGAGCCTGCCCCCTGCTTAGTTCACTTCTCTGGCCACCAGCATAATGTGGTAATTAGCTCCTTGCATGACATCAGTCTGCCACTACATGGGCAGGAGGCAGTTTGGGGGAGGAAGGGGGTGGATCTCGGCAGCAGCAAATTGTGCGGCACACTACCCACTTTTTCCCAGTCCTTCCGGTTTCTTTCTTCTCCTTGGACTTATGCCAGCTACATAGCTGGCCAGTGTGGGTTGGTGTGGGTGCGTGCTATAGCATGGCAGGGAATAGGATTGGGCTGTTTGTGAATGAAAGCATCTTCACTGTATCATTCCAGCACAGGAACATTCATCTGACTCTTTAACAATGTTTCCAACACCTACAAGGCTAATGGTCAGAGAAATTATGTCTTGAAGACATGGGAAGGGGGAAAAGTATGACCCCCGGTGCAGAGTGCCCCTTTATGTGCACAGCCGTGTATACTGTCAGTGGTGGTTGTTTTTACTTTCATTTCTGAACACACACACGCAAGGTTCTTTAGAAATGCGCGCGCGCGCACACACACACACACACACACACACAAGGTTCTTTAGAAACAGGGAAAATAAAAAGCAGTTTCCAAGGCAGCATGGGATAGCAACACTCGTAAAAAAATAAAGCTGAAGCCTTCCCACACACAGGGGGCTTCTTGTGTGCTTTCTTAGAATAGGGCATTGATTCTGTGTGCTTTCCACCCACCCACATTTCAACTACAGCAATACCTTGACTTTTATCCACTTGATTTTCATCACTTTGCTCTTTCAGGCGTTTTCAATTATAACCACATTTCAAATTTCGTCCATGTGCTTTCCTCTTTCATCTGATTTCACCCAACCTTCCACGACGTTTGTTGATGTACTTAGTATGTTTATTTTTCTTTTATTTCTGTTCATTTACATTTTGCATGCATTCACATGTGTCATTTTAGTTTTACACACACACACACACACACACACACACACACACACACACTTTTTTGCTGGCCAAAATAAATTTGCAAGCTAAATAAGGCTATGCTTTGATATTCATCCATTTTTTACTTTCATCCATGCTCTGGTCCCTAACCAGGCGAAAGTGCAAGGTATTACTGTATGTTTATGTTGAATTAACAAACTTCTTCAGAGAGGCTCAACTATGTCGAAATACAAAAAGAGGGAGATCCAACTTTATTTCCCTCATTAACATTCTAAACTTAGCATTCAGAAAAAGAATAACCACTTCCTACAAAACAACCCATCCAAGAAACAAGTCATTAAACAAAAGCAGGCAACAAGTTGTCCCGCCATTATGTTTAAAATTGGCTCAAATGCCCTTGCTGTATATTCGAATACAAATATTTGCCCCAGAACAATACAATAAGAAAAAAATTAGTTAGAGAGAATGAGGACTAATATTTTGATATGATCTGAATGGAAGGCCAGTAACACTTTGGGTGAACGATGCTCATTTCTTTTTGGTGTTTTTTTTTTTTTTTTGTGGGTGGTGGTGGTAGTAGTAGTAACAACATTTTTCTTATCTTGATGGGAACTGCATAACAGAATGATATATTTTTCAAAAGACAAAACAGAACCCATGTATATAACAACAATGGAAAAGAGCTCTTTAGATATTCAGTACCTACACAGCATACTTTGTTGAGGGTGGCTGATGGTATCTGTGATTATTGTCTAGTAGAAACATTAAGGCAAACATGGAGAGAGGACGGAAGAGTGGAGAGGGGAGAAATATGCTTCAGTGTCCAAGCATGTGGGTCTACTTTTGGATACCTGCACACAGGAGTATACATAGCTGCTTCACAAATTCTTACGAACGAAGTCTCCGGGCAGACAGAGAAAGATCATTGTGTGTTAAAGGCCATGTTTGCACTTACACAGGATGTCAAGATAAATGCAATTATTACAAATAGCAAGGTTGCAATCCTATACACCAGCATTTCTCAAAGTTCTCCCCGTGAGTAGGGGAGAACTTTGAGTGCTTGCGGGGGTGGGGTGATGGAAGTGGCAGCGATCCGGGGACCGCACCGCTGCCGGGGACAAAAGATGTATTTTTAGACTTACCAAGGTTGGGCCATCCTCCGGAGGGTGTGGGGGAGGCCTACAGCCCCCCCCCCAGCAGGCCTCCCAAGCCTCTGAACGACACCTGGAGGCGATTAAAGCCCACTTCTGGTTTACTTCTTGTTTTCCCCAAAAACCGGAGGTGGGTTTTATTCGCCTCCAGGAACTATTCGGAGGCTTGGAGGCCCGCTTGGGGGAGGGCGCTGGCCCCCCCTGCAACCTCCGGAGTACAGCCTGACACCTAGTAAGTCTAAAAATACCCCTTTTGTCCCCGGCAGTGGCACAATCCCTGGATCGCTGCCTCCACCATCACAGGTCGCCACTTCCCTTAAGGGGGTAGTGACCTGCCCCTTCTCCAAGTGAGAACCCTTGCTATACACACTTACCTGGGAGTAAGTCCCATTAGATTCAGTGTGACTGACTTCTGAGTAGAAATGCATAGGATTGTGCTCTAAGGGCCCAATCCTATCAGGTCGCTGCCCCATTGGAACTCACATTCCGGTGGTACAGTGAACTTTCCAGCATCAGAAACCATGACGCATTGTTGTGTGCAACAGTGCCGCCACCAGAAATGGTGAGCAGTGGTGGTGGTGGGACACTGACAGTGGCCTGTGAAGATGCCCTGGTGCCATTAAGTTGGCACGGGGGGAAGGAGGTGGGTGGGGGTGGGCATAACGATGTGGGGAGGGGGAAGAATGGATCAGGGATCAGGGCAGGGATGGGGGTATGTCGAGGGTGGGAAGGGGGCGGTTATTGGCGGCAGCGGCTCCTATATTCTATCCCCCTTCCCAGCCTCGATTCACCTCCCCAAGTCCACTTGGAATTGCACCAGCAAAAGAGCTGGTGCAGATCCAAGAAGACCTATCAGGGAAGCAGAGGCTTACCTCAAAAAGGTATCTGGAAGTTGGAACTTCTCCCCCCCCCCCCCAGCAGAATACAGTGTGTGCTCCGTTGGCATAGTTGCATCGGTGGGGGGAGGGATTTAGTATGGATTGGGTTGCCTGATGCTAAAATGTATTGTATACCAATGACTCAGTAAAGGAGAAGAACTCAAGCACAGAGTTCTCGACCTCGACCAAGCCGCAGAGTCAGAGTGGCCCCTTGGTTTACTGAGGAGCTGCGGACGATGAAGCGGCAAGGTAGATGTATAGAGCGACGGTGGCGGAAAACTTGTGCTGACTCCAACCGGGCACGGGCTAGAGCTCACTTTAGAGCCTATTCCGTGGCGGTGGTGGCACCTAAGAGGGCTTTCTTTTCTGCTGGCATCGTGTCCGCGGAGAACCGTCCAGCTGAGCTTTTCCGTGTGGTCCGGGGCCTGCTCCATCTGGCCCCCCCAGTAGATGGGGTGGAACACACGGTGGCTCGCTGTGATGAGTTTGCAAAGCACTTCGTGGACAAAGTCAATCGGATTCGGCATGACTTGGACGCCGCGTTAGCAGTATCTAATGATGTCCCTGAGGCACCTGTCTGTTCTACTTCCTGGGATTCTTTTCAGCTTGTAGAACCTGAGGATGTGGACAGGATTCTTTGGAGTGTGAGACCGTCCGCTTGCCCGCTTGACCCTTGTCCGGCATGGCTGATTAGAGCTGCCCGGGCGGGGCTGGCTGAGTGGACGGGGAGGGTGGTAAATTCATCTCTGAGGGAGGGGGTGGTGCCGCTGTCTCTGAAGCAGGCGGTGGTGCGCCCCCTCCTGAAGAAACCCTCCCTGGACCCCACTATTTTGAACAACTTCCGGCCAGTCTCGAATATCCCGTTTCTGGGCAAGGTGATCGAGCGGGTAGTGGCGTCCCAGCTCCAGAGGGTCTTGGAGGAAGCTGATTATCTGGATCCATTCCAGTCTGGCTTCAGGCCGGGGTTCAGGACAGAGACGGCCTTGGTTGCCTTGGTGGATGACCTGCGCCGGGGACTGGACAGGGGGAGTGCGTCCCTGTTGGTCCTGCTGGACCTCTCAGCGGCTTTTGACACCATTGACCATGGTGTCCTCCTGGGTCGGTTGGCCGGGTTGGGGCTTGGAGGCACCGTTCTGGGGTGGTTCTGCTCCTTCCTGGCTGATAGATCCCAGAAGGTGGTGCTGGGGGATGCTTGTTCGGCACCCTTGCCCTTGAGGTGTGGGGTGCCACAAGGGTCAATTCTATCCCCCATGCTGTTTAACATCTATATGAAGCCGCTGGGAGAGGTCATCCGGGGGTTTGGGGTAGGGAGTCATCAGTATGCTGATGACACCCAGCTCTTTCTCTCCTTTCCACCTGACTCCAAGGGGGCGGTCGATGTCCTGAATCGTTGTCTGGAGGCAGTTGGGAGCTGGATGGGGCTAACAAGCTGAAATTAAATCCTGATAAGACAGAGGTTCTTCTGATCCAGAAGTCTACGACTCAGGTACTGGATCATCGTCCTGCTCTGAATGGGGTTGTACTCCCTCTGAAGGAGCAGGTCCGCAGCTTGGGGGTTCTCCTGGATGCGCAGCTGATCCTGGATTCCCAGGTGGCGGCTGTGGCCAGGGGGGCTTTTGCCCAGCTTCGGCTGGTGCGCCAGCTGCGACCGTACTTGGATCGTGCAGACCTGGCCACAGTGACCATGCCCTAGTGACATCTAGACTAGATTACTGCAATGCGCTCTACGTGGGGCTGCCTTTGAAGACTGTTCGGAAACTGCAACTAGTGCAGAATGCGGCAGCCCGCATGATTGCCAGGGCTTGTCGGTTCGACTCGGTCGAGCCATTGCTTCGGCGGCTACACTGGCTGCCGGTTCGTTTCCGGGCACAATTCAAAGTGCTAGTTTTGACTTTTAAAGCCCTCAACGGCTTGGGTCCAGGGTATTTGAGGGACCGCCTCCTTCCTTATAATCCGACCCGTACTCTGAGGTCATCAGGGGGGGCCCTGTTAACCGTGCCGCCTTTGACAGAAGTGAGGGGGATGGCGGCGCGGAATAGGGCCTTCTCGGCGGTGGCGCCCCAATTGTGGAATTCCCTCCCCCTGGAATTAAGAATGACTCCCTCTTTAGAGGCCTTTCGGCGGGGCCTTAAGACGTTTTTATTTAGGATTGCTTTTAATGTCTGACGTGGTGGGCTGACCTTTTAACAAATGGTTTTAACATATGTAAATGTGACCCACTGGGGTTGTTTGTTTTAACTTAAATTGTTTTAATTAATTATTTTAATGTGTTTATATGTATTTTATGTATTTTAATATGTTGTAAGCCGCCTTGAGTGCCCTCGGGAGAAAGGCGGGCTACAAATTCCTTAAATAAAATAAATAAATAAGCACAGCTAGGAAGTTGATGAAGCCGTGTGTAAGCTACTACATTTAACCAGGAAGAGAAGGTAGAAGGGATCCAAAAAATTAAGACCATCAAAAGTCTGGCTACACAGGAGAGTTCTTTCCACACAACAAATTGTGCAGGCCTCCTGGAAATATCTGGCAAAAATAAACCATTTAAATAGGTTGTCACATTTCCAAGTGAAACAACAGCTAGTTTTAAATATGGCTCTCTCCTGCCTATCTCATAATGGTCACAGATGATGTATCCAGATTAAAAGGTGCCCTTAGTGCCAGGAATCAAAATGACCTTGGAGAACATTTAAGTCAACAAATATTCTGGAAAAGGACATATACCTTCACAATATGTATCTGAAGGGGCTAAGTATTTATATTTTGCAGGAAGGGCTAAAGGAATGGGTTTCAGGGTCTGTCTGATTATTACTGTGCTGAAGAGAGTATCCTCTGAGTGTGGCCGATGGCTACATAGAGGTCAAATATTTATAAAGTCCCCTTTAGCCACTGCCTCTTACCTAGTCTGACGTACAGCACATACTGCATTGAATCCCGAGGTTCTGTGTACAGGATGCTGCCTCGCATGCTGAGCCAGATGATTGCGACTTCTGCGATCATGCAGCTGAGCAAAATACCCAGATAGCCTCTGCCATGGTCCACAAGGTTAAGAGAACACGTCTCATTGGGATTGTATACCAGTCCGAAGAGCACCACAGAAAGGATTATGAACCTGTCATGCACAAAACACATACAATTACTGGAAGCAGAGCAGTCTTTTGCTGAATGTCATTCCCATGATAAGCCTCGAGATAACATATGAGTTACCAAACAGCATTAAAAATAAGAAAACAACTGTCTCGTGCCTTGGCAATATTTGGATTGTAAGTCTTTGAGAGCAGGTAAGTGTATCTTTTAAAAAATTTAAGCACTATACAAATAATTAGTTGAGTTAATAGTCACAACTTCGTGAATCTAATGAAATGAACTGTTGCCTGTGAAAACTCATTCCCTAATAAACCAGTTAGCCTCTAAGGTGTCACAGCACTTTTAATATTCTATTCACAACTTAATTATTTTGTTTTTGCTTGTAAAGTAAATATGACAGCGTTTCTAGCATAAGCCACAAGTGCTACTGTATGCAGGTGGCTGTAGGTTTCTGAGAGTGTAGGCAAGTACCACATTTAGCCAACAGGAAAGTTGTGTTCCACTAATGTCATCCATTTATTTGTGGTATACATTTAAGTATTGCTCTGATATTAAAATGCTGATGGCTTGTTAATGAGGATTTTATCCACCCACACACAGGTTTCTGGATGGCATCCCAGAATGCACTCTGTATTTCTCTGCAACAGAAGGGGAAAAAAGAAAGAGGCTGCAATACTTTTTGATAGATCTATCCACTTCTCCATCATCAGCAGGAGGACTGGAAATGGAAAGAACAGTCAACACCTATACTCCTGTACATGCTTTCATTAGTTACCAGAGGGCAGAAGGAAATGTAGCTGACGCACACTACTGTAATCCTACCACAAAACAAATATAATGCTCCTATGCCAACATGGTATTTACCATGCTTCCTAATATACTGTAATGACGTACATGTGATATTTGAGAGCATGCCTATACTACAAAGATAATACAGTTTGTTCCCGGGCTTCTACAAATTTGCTCTCTGGGCAAAATACCCCAGGGCCTCTGAGAAAATGCTCAACAACTCACAGATTCATCTCGCAAATTATCGGTGAACTGCAGAGAACTCACACATCACACTTAGCTTTATAGCAAGCAGAAACGTCACAGGTCCTGCTTTTACCTGCTCCAAAATCCAGTGTGATATGAGAAACTCCACTACACTGCCCCTCATTTGTACATCAGGCAATTGGGTGAAGGGAAGAGAACAATCACTGGCTATTGAGTCAAGTCAATATTTGTACATTGCCTAGATGAAATGCTGAGACTGGCAGCTGTCAGGAAGGGTAGGAGACTGCTCATTGCCTTCACAAAACTAGAATTCCCAGAGTGCCTAAAATTAGCTTAAAACCAACTTATAGCCAGGGCCTTCTCAGTGGTGGCACCCATGCTATGGAACTCTCCATCCAATTGTTTTAAGTTGATTTAGGAATGATTTTGATATTTTATTTTTGTAAACCTCCTTGAGGGTTCTATGGAGTCACGTTGGTGGACAAGAAAGACTAACAAAAATCAACAATAAAATGAAATACGTTCTGAACATAGCCAGAGAGTGTCCTTATTACTGGCAATATGCTGTCAAATGCGTATATCCATGATTTTCAAAGTGGAGGTGTTCTCCCATTCACCACAGCAGGTAATATCATGAAAACACATCAGCTAGCTTATAACAGTAAGTAGCTAATAATACAGGTGCCAAATCTACAAAACTGTGGGTGGGAATTTTGGCTGCTAGGGACAAAAGGCCTAACTGCACCAACACAGGAAGCTGTTTATACTAAAACTATTGTTGTATTTAACTCAATATTGCCAATACTGACTGGCAGTGGCTCTTCAGGGTTTCAGGCAGCAATTATTCTCTGTGCTACCTGGAGATGCCAGGGACTGAACCTGGGATCTCCTGTGTGCAAAACAGATGCTCCTGTACTGAGCTACAACCCCCTTCTTAAATATACAGAAATTTATGCAGAAAAATTTGGCAAGTTTTCTGCCAATTCTTTCCCTCACCCATATTTTTGGTTACTTCCAATTGGAAATTGTAACTGGTGTACTATGCTGTAGCTGATCTCCTGAGAAGAATGGATTGTCACTGAAGGTATTTGCATTAACTCCCTTTAGCCTCTAGATATATTTCAAGAACAAACCTGTCTGTCCTACTGGTTTGGGTTTTATGTACCTAAAGGAACACGTCTTTCTATGTCATGTGACCATTTTGAGGGTCTAATAAGAGCATGCATGTCTTCTGTGGTCCACGTCCATATAAAGATAGTGTGCAAAGGAGTGTTCTAGTGGCTGTTCAGAAGAATACCTACTTTATGCAAACAAACTTATCTTCTGAAAGCATAAAGCCTTGCTATTTGCTACTTGAGCATCAGCATCCCATCACGTGTACTGGGAACAAACTATACACTCGTATATTTCCCCCACATTATTTTGCATTTTTGAGCACCTAGCATAACAGAATAGAAAATGCAGTGCTTTTTAAAGGAGGGGTGAGGCACTACCAATAACTACAAGTCAAAGGAGCAAAATAAAAACCAAACAAAAAGCAGCTCTTTGGTGGAGTCATAACAGCTTTCTTCTCCACTATGTTTGCACTTACCAAGTGGTATGAAGGAGGAAGAGGAAGATGGCTGGCAAAACAAGGTCATCACTGCCTACAGACCAGCGACGACGGAACACCACAATCCCTGGCATGGCTAGTGGGTCTGAGGAAGATCACCAGGCACAATACTCACCTTCTGTAATAGAACCAAAAAAAAAAAAAAAAACCAAGTTGTTGCCAGCCAACACAAGTAAGGGGCAATCTTCACAGCTATTTCATTTGCTTTTCCATGAGGACAGAACCCTTTCGATTATCTAGCACGCAATTTTTCTATATATGGAACATGGTTGTATCCCACCTTCCCTCCAAGAAGCTCAGAATAGCATATGTGAATGATTCCATATTTTCCTCTCATAACAACCCTGTGTGGCTGAGAGGCAGTGACTGGATTTCAACACACAACTTCACTTTCCAAGTCCAACACTCTAATCCCAACAATACACTACACGGGCTCCAGCAGCATAGCTGGCGTTTTTCCAAGGGGGGTCCTGGGCAGGATGACGCATCATCCCCCCCCCCAAAAAAAACAGGAATGGAGTGGGACTGGAGCCAAACAATTTGGCTCCAGTCCCAATTCATTCAGGTGGCAGGGTGGGGCTTAGAAAAACGCCCGCCACACTACTGACGGGCTCTCTGGGCCTCTTTCTCACCCATTGTCCACAGGCCAAGGGCAGTATACAGATAATAACTTTTCAGCGATTTGGAAACAATAATGTAGAGCAGTCAATGCCTAGGGTACATGCAAGTATTTGTTGTGTCCTGACATGGACTCTGATTAAACTGCCTGACATGGACTCTCCCCCTCCTTTGCCCCTTGTCCATCACTGGATCCTCCCAGAAACTCTCCCTCCCTGCCCACAACACACTCCCACTGTCAACTTACTGGCGCCGACAGCCCTCTAGAGTCGCTGCTGCACACGCTGTTGCCCATTTGCAGCGGTGGCCTGGAAGCACGTGACAGTGGCCTGGCTTTCATGCCGCCATTAAGGAACTTGCACTGCCGGAACACTAGTTTCGGCAGTGCAAGGCCCTAGTCTCCAGAAAAATAACCAGTACTGCTGAAACACCAATACGTACATTTTGGCATGATTGTGGCCATAATGAGTAACACACATTCTCCCCCCACATACACAAACAGAGCAATAGTAGTTTTGGAAGTGTCTGTGAAGTTTTTTTAAAACAACTGTTATCTATAAGTCCAAAAATGTTGAATCCATAAAGCCACCAGTGTCCACATGCCACCTGAAAAAAGGAAGGGGGAAGTGCACAAATAATTACTGTATTCATGTGGCGTAGCACATGAAATTTACTAGGGGCCCAATCCTATCCACGGGATAACAGTGGACCATGAGGTCCACCAGTATATCCCGTGGTTTGCCATCACAGTCACCTCTCCAACAGTCTGAGGAGTGTGGTCCCAGCAAAAAAAAGGCTGGGAGGCTGCACACCGTTAGCAACGCTCCACAGACCAGCCGCAGATCCAAGTACGTTGGCAGTGGGAGCGAATCAGGCTGGGCCTGGGGGAAATCAGGCTGGGCCTGGGGCCAATCTTGGTGGCAGCGACATCTGTCATATCTGATGCTGCCATTATGGGTGCAACAGCCCCCCCCCCAGTCCTAGCAGTTGTACACCATCAAAATAGCTGGCATAGATCGGAGCAGGCCCATAGGGGACCAGGCAGTAGTAAAAGAGGTAAGTAAAAGTTTTGTTTATTTACCTCTCCTGGCCAGACTGGTCCCCTGCTGGCAGTCAGGATTTGGCAGCGGCTGCACTGGCAGCCCTACATGCTACATGCTAGCAGGGGACAGGACTGGGCTGTAGATCAGATGTTGCTACTATTCCAGACTAATTAGTTTCACCACTCCACAGATTGATAGGGGCTCTCTTAATTAGAATTTTTAAAAAGCCAGAGGCTCTCCCCCTTCCCACTCCACCAACAAAACGATAAAAAAATACTGTTTTTAATTTGGCAACTACTAAGAGCTAAAAACTTCCTCTTCTAACAACAGAAAATGGTCAGATTCTTTCCTCCAAAGCACCCTATTTACAATTGATTTGATCAAGGCTAAGCAAAAAAGATAAAAGTCTTATGGCACTTTTACGTAGACTCAAGTCCAGGGACGTTCATGGCACAATAACTTATGCCAGGCCTCATCATTCTTCCAGCAAACGTTTAACAAAATGACTCTTCTAGAATGTGTTGCTATGGTCAAGCAGATTCCTAGGCTCTTTGGACACCTTCATTTACTGCTATAGATGATGCAACACCTTTCCAGTGTTGCAAAGAGATCTTATAAGTATAAAGAGACACACAGTTACCAAGGGAAGCATGTATTAGCTGAAAGAGGTGTGTACCCATACTATGTGTAATTAATACTCATTGGTTTCCAGATCACAAGATTAACTGGAATCTTATTAGAGAGCTTTGTCTTGGTAAGCAATCCTTTCTGGATATCCATGGACACTTTTACCGACCTAATCATTAACAGCGCAATCCTGTCTAATGCTAGACCGGCGAAGCTAAGGTTTTGCAAACATGATGGAAAGCACGTTTGTGCCACCTGACAAGTAAGCTGTGCTGGCAGAGGGGCTTGCGCCGCTCTACCAGCACCGTGTGACAGATCGACACACAGCGAAGAGGCGAGCCCCTGTGGCGTAGCGGAGGGAGGGCGGAACAGGGCGTTTCAGGGGGGTGAGATTGGTCAGCTGGGCCCGGGGAGATGGATCGGCGTCAGCCTCCTCCACCATATCCTATTGCCCTTCCCATGCCTAAGAGCAATAAACTACCGACCTTTCTCTGTACGAGGCAGGACCGGACTGGGAGGGAGGAGCACCTGAAGGGGAGGAGTCAACTAAGTTCTACCGGCCCTACCTCTGGACTAGGAGGGGTTAACCCATTCAGTACCGAATGACCCCCCTTCCTCCTCCAGAGAACGTCCCTTTACCTCTAGGAGGCCTCCAACTCCGCCAGCACAGGCCCCATCCTACTGCATCCTGGGGGGGGGCAGTCATGGAAGTCTCCTCTGGGTAAGGCACCATTTGTTCCCAGGGGTAAGTCTCCACGGCGTGGAGGGACTTTATGCAACTGCGAGAGAGTGAATTTTACAATTGATGTAAGGCAGTCTTCACTGGTGGAATACGCATTCCACCAGCGTATAGTCCCAATAGGATTGGGCTGTTAGACTAGGAGCCCTTTTGGATTTTTTTATAATACTAAGGTGCAACAGTGATGGACAAGACTGATGAGTAAGGGAAAAAAACTCAGCAAGATCTGTTTCTGAAGCAGTTCGGTATTTCTGAGCCAATCACAGAAAAGTGTCTTTTAAAATTCAGATTTATAAGAACCAGAGGCGTCTCTCCGGTAGGGGCGGGGCTGTAAGTATCGCTGCGGTCACAGTCTCTTTACCGAGCGAGGAGGAGGCAGCCCCGCCCCCTCACTGTCCGAGCCAGTCCCCTACGGAGAAACCGGCAGGGAAGAGACCCTGCCTGCTGCTTTCTCCGTAGGGGACTGGCTCGGACAGTGAGGGGGCGGGGCTGCCTCCTCCTCGCTCGGTAAAGAGACTGTGACCGCAGCGATACTTACAGCCCCGCCCCTACCGAAGCGACGCTAGTGATAAGAACTATCAACGTCCTTTATATTTCCTTACACACCAACACAGATGTTGAACAAGCTCCTTCTACTGTACTTGCAAAGTGATATGTATTCCATGTTGGCTTTCCACACTTACACATGAAAGTTCCCCCGCTAGGAACACTTGATCACCTTGCTACATGCTTTATAGACCTGTGGAACTGTTACCCAAACTAGCACCCATGCGTTGTCTATTTTTGTCCAGGAAAACAGCAGGCTCTCTAGAGAAGGAGGCTGCTGGTGTGACATGGGGCTTGTGACCCCAATTCCAGCCTGGCATACAACCTGTCGAACATGTTGAAGTAGAGATTTCGGAGTGGGTGGCAATTTTTTCCACAGACTGATTCTTCTGACAGAACAGTTTCATTCTGGTCTTATTTGCAAAGCTGAAATGACTTGTTTAGTCACGTTTGACAAGTGTCTTTCTTTTTAGTGTTTGAAAGTGATGGAAGTCTAAGGCTGCTTCCTATGCACACTTGCACAGGAGTCAATTCCACCGAACAAAGTGGAACTTACTTCTGGATAGGACTGAGCTTCGTTTGTAGCTGTTCAAAGGAGTGACAAGCAAGGTGCATAAATGTCTTTGCAACGTTTTCGCAAGACTGCCAAAATGAATGATTCCCCATGAAAAGAAACATTGTGACAACTAGGAAGTGTGTATAACATTAGCAAGGCTTTTGATTCTGGATCTTCATGACAGACAGTATGCTTTTGGTGTGGCGGAAGCAGAAATTCCAACCCAATCCAAAAGGCCACCATGTTAGGAGGTTATGCTGGGACACTGTCAACAATAACAACACTCATATCTGCATCCATGGTATGTATCTGGATAGTTTTAGTACCTATCTAGAGGGGATAACGCTTCATGCATCTGTTGAAGTGAACTGCAGATCATCTTCATCCTCCTCCCTCTCACACTTTCACCTTCTCTTTTGAACATCCCTGCCACACTCATCCCCACTCTATCCCAAGTCTGCCGCCAGCTGTGAAGCAGCTGGCATCTTGAGGAATTCTGACACCCAGCAATGACATACCGTAATTGCTGAGCATCAAATTGGCTGGTCTATCGTCTCCTGAACTCACATGGTGGCTCAAGCTCCTATGGCTCACACTCAATCAAAAATTCTATGTGATTGTCACATTAACAAGGAAGTTGTACAAGTTATACATGGCTCCCCATTAAGAAGAGATCTTCCTACAACACACTGAGAAATGCTAGAGCTAATATAACAGATTGCTCTGTGAGTCCAAACACAGTTACAGCAGTATAGCAGCTTCATTCAGTTTCAATATCAAAAGGGCCTATTCTCAATACATTTACAGCACTGGTTCCCAACTGTCGGGAGACCGCGGACCGCGGACCACTACGGCAAAACAGAGACGCCACGGACCCTGGCAACCCAGGAGTAGTCTGGCGGCGACACGATGACATCCCACGTCACCGTGTCACTGCCAAACTACTGTTCCCCCCCCCTTTGACAGAGGCCCCATTTGCCTCTGGCCGCTCACGCGAGAGCCAGACAGCTCAGAAGTCACTACCATGCACGTGAGCCCCTGGAGGCCTCGCGGACCACCTGGAAGGATCTCACAGACCACCTGTGGTCCGCGGGCCATGGGTTGGGAACCCCTGTTTTATAGTAAAAGGCAGCTGTGGGTTTCAGTTAGTCCCTGTTCTCTTCCAGGTACAGCTTACAGGCATACAAGCTGATGGTGCATGACAAAGCGAGCTCAACCTAGCTTTTGCCAAGCCACAGTGATTACATGTGGAAAGTTAATGGCCAGTTGTTTCTCTCCTGTACCTCTTTTTCCAGAAAGTTGGTAATGACAATAGTACAGTCAGAGACTATGCAAGTAGCTTTTCCTACTTACCAAACCATGTCAACTCGTGACACAGAATATGATCACCACAGTAATTCTGAAGTTAAAGCAGACTGTTCTTATTCGCACCAGCTTTTTCATCATGGTATGTCCTGGGACAAGCTGATACTATTTGACCAAATTATAGGTGAAATCGCAGGTGATCTGTGCTACACTTCCAGGTAAGTGAGTTTCTCTTTAAAGAGAAACATGACCTCCATATAATGTTCTTTGTGATGTGTCTGAAAAGACATTGTGAGAACATCAGCTCGTGCCTGTTGCTTGAAATGGCATTCAAGCACCTTGAAGAGGCTGCTTACCCATAAGTAAATATGCCAGCATAGAGGGTTCTTGCCTCCTACTTGAAACTGAGGACTAAACTGAAAGATGTTCACCATCTACTATCAGAGGAAGACGGCTCCATTGCTAGTAGGACGCTGGAATCCTCCCAGCAGTGGACCATCTCATGAATAAGGAGGCCGGTTTGCTGTTTCACACAGTCAACTGGTCTACCTGCTCATAAATATTTCTGCTGCTCTTTGGAGGTGCACACTGCACATCCACAAAGTACAGCAGCTGAACAATCTGGCAGCAGCAGAAACCAAGAGAGGTTGCTTGTCCCTTCCCGGGGGGGGGGGGGGAATGCTTCTGATGCACACATTCCCTTAATGCTCCTCAGTCCTGCCTGACAACACCTCCTTTTAGATCAACTCCTGTTGTTTTCGCTACGCTTAAACCTCAACAGTTACTTGAACAAGCTGTCCCTACATCAGGTCAATATTTATATTTATTTAATATATTTTATACTGTTTTTCCCAATCAAAATCTTCCTAAAGTGATTCACAATAAAAAATAATATAAAATCAACACACAACAAATATAGACAGTTAAAATTAATATATCAGCTAAAAGTCCAGTCTGCAATAAAAGTCATGTCTACAATAAATACACTAGAATCCACTAAAAGCCAAGCAGAACAGGTGTGTTTTTAGGGAGTGCTTAAAGGCGGGCCATAAGGCATCAGTGAAAAAGCACCATCTCTGATCAACACCAGCAGCACAATCCAAGGCATATCTATTCAGAAGTGCTACTGAATTCACTGGGACTTACTCCCAGGTAAGTGTGTATAGCAAAGGTTCCCAAACTCCTGGGAAGGCCCTTCGCTGCTCTAAGTGGCAGCGGGGCCTTCCCAGGGATCACGACGGCACGTCCGGGATTGCGCCGCCGCCGCCGCTGCGGACGATAAGGTCTATTTTACCTATTGGTGGGCAGTGGGTGTCCGGCGGGGGGTGTGGGGAGCCTGCAGACCCCTCCGCAGGCCTCCCCATGCGTCGGAGCAGCGCTCCAACGCGATCGCAACACACTTCCGGTTTCGCGTTAAAAAACCCTTAAGGGTGTAGCAACCCTTCGTTCCTGGCTGGGGCGTCACGACGCCCCAGTTTGGGTAGCTCTGGTGTATAGGACTGCAATCTGAGTTTATGCCAACTGTCAACTGCAAGATTACAGGTACCTAGTAGATTTGGGTTTGGGAAAGGGACCGAAGGGACAAGGTAAGTTCATATGAGACAAGGTAGTCCTTCGAATAATGTGTCCTCAGACCACGTAGGCCTCTAAGGGCAATAACCAGCACTTGAATTAGACCCAGAAATGAAATGGAAGCCAGTGCCATTGATACAAGACTGCATGATATGCTTTGAATGCCTCACACCCATTAGCGACCTGGCTCATGCATGTATACCACTTAACGTTTCTGAACGGTCTTCAAACATAGCCCCATGTAAAGCACATTGCAGTAGTCCAGTCTGGACATAACCAATATATGAAAAACTGAAGTTAGGCCTGACTTCTCCAGATAGAGCCTCTCTTACAGCCCAATCCAATCCGGGTGCCACACATACTACAATTCTGCATGGCCCAAACTGCATCCTATGCACAGACTGAGCAGGGTAGAGGACCCCTTACCCTGGGTAAAGCCCCAACCTGCGCAATGGGGCTACTCAGATCTGCGCTTGCTAATTTGGTGGCGCAGAACTGAGAAGTTCTGTGCAAGCCAAACAGTTCCAGAAGGGGGGATAAGATACAGCCCCCACCTCTGATACTGCTGACTCTGCCTCCTCCTGGCCCAATCCACCTTCCCCCCACACTGCTCAGCATGCCTTACCTGCTCCGGCACGCAGTCTGCTGGATTCCCGCTGGTGCTGCATACTCACCGAGTGGCGCAACATGCTTTACGGCACATTTGCAACACCCTATGCTGGCGCTGCGGTCACAGCACCAGTGCTCCTTTAGGATAAGATTGTGCCATAAGGTAAGTAGGTGAAAATGAGCTGGATGCCATCCATCCACATACTAATGACAATGCAGCCAAAACATCAAATGACCTCTTGCAGTGGTTTCATAGAGATGTTGATCAGTATGGGAGATAATATAGAGCCCAATGGTACTTGATAGGCCACAGGCCATAGGGCAGAGCTAAAATTCCCCCACATACCTATGCCATCGACACTCACTTCCAGAGGTACACAGCAGGAGAGTGGCACTGGAGGTGGTACTCGGCCAGGAAGGGGTTGAGAACCCCTGATCTAGGCAATTCATTGTCTTTCTGTTCTTTTCTAAACTTGAGGACCCTCCCAAAAGGCAGAGACTCATTCTTTTCCCACTTCAGCTCTTCATTACATGAATTTCCAACCTATTACAGTTGGATTTGACTCCTATACAGGAGACACAAGATTCAGCAGAGAATGACTGAATTATCATCTATCAAGGCCAAGGACTCTACAATTAAAATGATGTTTTCTTCCTACTGGTACTCACTTCAAGAAAACTATTGCTGCATGCTTCACTCAGACTAACCACCATTAAAAATAAAACAACATCACACTATTCCATAGTTGCATGGGATACAACTTGTCAGTGTCCTTTGCTCTGTTCACCTGAACGAAACACCTTCTCTTCCAACACCATAGTCTATGAACCATCCTGACGGATGATAAAGTCTTTATCCTAAATGCTTGTCAATAGTCATGTCTCTGCTCCTTTAGCCTCTTTCACACATACACTCTTTTTCTTGGCATGCCGTTGACTGGTAGAGTACCACTGTCAGCAAAGCAACCAATGCTGAAAACTACCACCAGCAAGTCAGCCAAGGAAAGGACAGGTCACCCAAAAACTGTCCAGCAGTGGGGGAAGGAGCACATTAGGTGAAAAGGTAAAGCAGTCACAAGACAGGACACATGAATAAATAGTAAATAATTCATGTGCAGAGGAAGATCATGGAATTAATACAAGGGGCAGCATCCTGACTAGGGTAAGGAACCAAGAGTAAGATCGAACTAGGGTAAGTGACTTGCAGCCGAATCCTAATCAACTTTCAAATTTTCTCCTTGAGGAGACCTCTGTGACTCCCCCCCCCAACTGTAGGATGCAGCATATGTCCCGTTGGCACAGCTGCATCAGCACTGGAAAGTTGGTTAGGACTGGGCTGCCCCAGAGTAATCCTAGACAGGTTTACTCAGAAGTACCGTAAGTCCCATTGTGTTCCATGGGATTTACTCCCTGGAAAGTATTACAGGATTGCATTCCAAGCATATTGGTCACTGCTATGATGAGCATGTAGATGCTTGTGCATATATGAAGTGTTTGAGAGAGAGAGAGAGAGAGTTTATTCTTGTTTGCATGGCTTTCAATAGAAGGTTTGGAATACTTACCGTGTATGTGCATGTTTTAAAGGTGTGCATGTGTGAAATGACTGAAGATAGCAGATGCTGTGTGTACCCCTGACTTCTCAAGTAGGCATCCCCTGTAGGCCTACAGAATTCGAAGAAGTGCCTACCGACAGGACTGGAGGAACCTGTGAGATATGCAAGAAACATCCCCCTCAAAAGAAAGCTCAAATAAACACTGGTCTCCACAAAAGCTGGTGGCGACTGAGGGCTGTGCATGTGCATTACTTTCATGCTGCCAGTAAATGTTGGTAAGCAAAGAGAAGAATGGAGGCATAAGCTCTCACCCTCAGAGATGGGATTTAAGCTGAAAGGAAGAAAATTGATTGCAACTTGCTTCTCTTTAGCTTGATGTCTAAAGAGATGCAGCGGCGAGGGGGGGTACTTTAATCTGAAAATAGGCCAGAAACAATTCTAAATACCTCTGTTTCAAGATGTTAAAATACTAGAAAAGGTATGAGTGTGCATGCAGGGGTTAATTATGTAAGCTAAGAGAAAACAGTAATAAAATACCCATTAACTTCCTCTTTATTACAGTAATATAAAGGGTACAGCTGTAAAGACAGCACTCTTTTACTCATTCTTGAGGTTTATCACTGACTTAGAAGAACTCTCTATGATGAAGTCTGAGCATCACATCCCTAGCCTATGAAGCTGCTGATGTTATGAGGAAATACTGCCAATTATTACCTACCAGACTGTTCCTGGTCAATGTTCCTGGAAATATTTTTCATTCTCTCTTTACATAGTACAGTATTACCCCTTTTCACCAAAAAAAGATGGCAAGTGCACTTGCAAGTTTCAAGAGATCAGATTCTACTTTTCAGCCCTCATTGCATAGCTGTATAATACAGAAGGTACAGTTGACCCTTGGCATCCATGGGGGCTCCGTTCCCGGAACCCCTGCAGATGCCAAAAAACGCATGTATTTAAATCTGCGGGGGGGGGGGATTTTACCTTTTTTAAAGCACTGCACGGGCCCACCGCCCATTTCTACAGTCCTGTGCCGCATGGTAAAGTCCTAAAAGCCTGTTAAAAGGAGAAAGAACGCAACTGGAAGCAACTTCAGGTTGCACGCAAAATCGGAAGTCGCTTCTGATTGCTTTTTTTTCTTTTAACAGGCTTTTATTTATTTATTTATTTATTTATTTAAAGAATTTATAGTTTAAGATAAATAATATGTACTTTTATTTTTTTATATATATTTATATTTTATTGATATATTAAAACATAAAAACAATACATATTTCATAAAGTTATAGCAAGCGCGAAGCAATACATCCTACTAGCATACTATTCACTATTTTCTACATACAATTTCCAACTAAGCCAAAACAACACCCACATTCTATTCATTAAATCCACATATCATCACATCATTCCTCTCTCTCTCTCTCTCTTAAAAAGTCAATAAATGGTTTCCAATTATTCACGAAAAAGTTAACTGACTTTTCCTTAATTAAAATTGTAAGTTTATCCATTTCAGCATAGTCCAAAACTTTCAGCCACCAATCTTCTAGCGAAGGTATCTCCGAATTCTTCCAATATTGTGCATAGAAAATTCTTGCCGCAGCTATCATATATAAAAACAAAGTTTGAAATTTTTCGCCTACATGATCCTCCCACATACCCAACAAAAATGTTTCCGGTTTCATTTGGATCTTAATCTTTAAAATCAACTCAATCTGTTTGTGAATCTGAGTCCAATACTTCTTTGCTTGAGGGCATGTCCACCACATATGGTAAAAAGTTCCTTCTTGCATTTTACATTTCCAACATCTATTCGTCACCTTCTCATACATTTTTGCTAATTTGCTTGGGGTTATATACCATCTATATATCATTTTATACATATTTTCTTTAATATTAACATTTAACGTAAATTTCAACTGTTTTAACCATAGTTGTTCCCATTGGTCCATTAAAATAACATGACCTACATTTTTCGCCCAATGAATCGTACATTCTTTAACCTGTTCTTCTTCTGTTTCAAACTTCAAAAGCAATTTATACATTTTTGAAATTATCTGGTCTTCAGATTTTAATTGTGCCTCCAATATTGATTCTTCTTCTACAAATCCATATGCCTTCTTGTCCACTTTAAATCTCTTTTAGTACATTACCATGCGGCGCAGGACTGTAGAAGTGGGTGGCGGACCCGCACAGCACTTTTAAAAAGGTGCTTTCTTCTGTGGCTCTAAATTCTTACAGAATTTAGGTAAATTGCCGTTGCTCCCAGCCCCAGTGTGAACCCTCCCTCCACGGATGGCCATCCGTGTAAATCCAAATCTGCGGATGGCTAATCCGTCACGCGGCACTTGGGTCTCGAACTGCTGTCCTGCCTACCTCCTGGTCTGCAATTCAGCGTCTTAACCACTAAGCCACCATGGCCAGCGGTGATACATCATAGCAAATAAGAGTCCTAGCGTGATTCCTATTTAAGAGAAGCACGAAGCCTAGAGATAGGCTACCTTTTTCATTTTAGCAAATGTAATAGACACTATATGACTTGTCCAAGCTACTACATAAAATATGAAAATCAAGAGTAAGAATAGTTCCACTGACACTGGCAATTACACATGTCAATGAAGAAGCACCTGGTTTTCCTTTAGGTATGCAGCAAGAAAGCTAAATAAAAAAGGAATGGTATTCTAAACGTTTGAACAGACCATTCCAATAAAACATTCATGTTTTATATATGAGGAGTCCAAGGAATTCTTTTGTTCATAAATTTATGAACGATTTATGAATGCCCTCAAAATTCAGAGAGCTTTCAATTATGAATCCAAGAAGAAGACAACAAGAGTACCCTCATGCCACATATCCAGTATCATATACTCTTAACTATGAATTAATTAAACTGGAAAAAAGCATGACTGGTACTGTATTCACAATCACTAATACAGATTAGAATCCCAATTCAGCCACGCATATTCATTTAATGCAACTTTGCACGCATTCAAAGGCTGGGAAAATGCACTTTATCACACTCTAACCACCCTTGTGTACAACTCTGTGGTTACATTATATTAAAGGTTAACTAATCTGTTAAGTGATTATGGATACATGTCTTGACTACTAAAAACAGTAAATGAGAACCATGGGTTTGTGAAGGACTTTGCACCTGTATTCACTCATGAGCTATGTATAAAACTACAGAAATGCTTCTACTTGCACAGAGGAAAAGCCCATGTGTTCAAAAAAAAATTTGCTTGTCACAGAAATAGGATCCCCAGAGTCAGAAAGAAAGAAGGAAAGGGATGGGAATAAAAATGCTTACATAGCATCCATGGAGTCCAGTAGTAGAACATTCTTCTGTACCAAGAAGCTTTCTTGGGAAAATCTGTGTCCATGAACCTAGACTTCATGAGTGAAGGAGGAATCAACATCCTCACCCTATAGCCACTTAAAATCCCAAGCAGGAGAGGAAAGAACAGCTTGGTGGCTGTCTGCTGACAAAGCCGGTCATCATCATCACATCACTACTGCAATTCCCTCCCTCTGGGTCAGAACCCTCAGTTATTCAATTGGGGCTGCTCCCAGCAAATTAAGTGGGGGGTTATGATTTTCTCATCCTTTTCCACATCTTCACCACCCTCTAGAAGAAAGTGACCTCATTTCCAGCTCTCAAGAGGCTATTTATGAATTGTGGGAAGAAAAATTGAGAGTGAGAACATGCAGTGCTGTCAGTCTTACTGAGAAATACACAGAGACAGAGAGAGCTCTCCGACATCAAGTGCAGCAGAACAGCCACCTCACCTCTCTCACTGGACAATGAGAGCAACTGAGCAACTCTGGAGTCTCCAAAGTATCAGAAATCTTTTCCCCTGCAATTGATTGCATCAGAGACATGTGAAGCAAAGACAGGAAAGGCTTTGGGCCATTGACATTCTCGAAACAAAGGGACACAAGCACAGGAGGGGCGATCTCCTTGGTCAAAGGGGACTGTTCAAAAGAAGCAGCCTTTCCCAGTCCTTTTCAGCCAATGATTCTCTGTGACACTCTCGATTCCATGGCAGGAAGTTAGGGAGGAGCATTCTCCACAATATATATTTGCAGGGTGAAAGCTTAATGTAAAGAGCAAGAATGGAGCCTGCTCAATGATACAAGATTTTAGTCTTTTAGATCAACCTGTGAAATTTAGTTAAATCCAGTATCCTACTAAATCTAGCATTAGCTTCAGGAGCATGCAAATAAATGCCAAAGCTAGACACACCAAGAAGATACAATAGTTGACTTAACAATTACTGAAACGATATCATTCAACATTGCAATTTACCTGCAAAAGAGTAGCAGGTGAATGAGCAATGCAGCATGCATATATATGTGCACACGTGTGCATGTGCGTGAAAGAGAGAGAGAGAGAATGAGAGTGTAGTCACTATATTATGAGGTGAGGTCTGTTGAAAAGGTGCATATGGAAGGAGTATATTTCTGTATTCACAAGAGAGAGAGGATATTGTGGAACAGAGATGTGAACATGTGTGAAAGACAGGTGGGTGTTTGGACAATGAGGCAAGAGAGAGAGAGAAAGATATCCATGACACCCTTGTACACTGCAATCCAACTGCCCTGAGTCAGTGGGCTCTCCCCTCATGTAAGAATTTAGAGCCACAGAAGAAAGCAGCAGTCACTGTCAGAAACAAATTCTTTATTAACCTTCAATCACCATCATCAGCGTGTGATGCATACACACACCTAGGCTCAGTAGAGCTTCCTATTTCCTCTTGGTCAGAACAACACAATGGGGCAACCTATCTCTATGCTGAAGCCTTAAAAAGATTCTAGCCTTTAAAGGCTCCAAAAACAGTGTAGTACAAATGGCTGCTTATGTGCAAATGCAGCTATAAAAAGAAATAACTCTGATAATGAGGACAAACAGGACACTAAGAAGGATAGCACACACAACTGAGGTTTTTTACAATATAAACAAGAAATGTCACAGTAAGGTTAGTGTGTATTTCTTTAACAAGATACTGTACTAACTTTCATCCAAACAATCCAGGAAGTTTATCAGGTATAATGCATGACAACACACAAGATGAGGTGAAGACAGTACTATCCTCATTTTATTTGCAGCAGCATATTCAACCCAATCCAGCTAATGTGCAGATGGGTATAAAAATAAGCTTCAGCATGCATGCATGTTTCTGGGTGGCCAAGGAAACATACTGTGTATGTATGTGGTTCGTTCTCCAATCCAGTTGCTAGGTCTGTTCACAGCAAAATATTGGTAACAGTCCTGATTAATTGTTCAGGAGATCCAGCTGGAGTGGGAGGAGGTTGGATTTAGCATTCCTCCCCAGCGGTTTGGTGCTATCACTAATTATCTGATCTGCACAATTTACACACAGCCCTGGCTGCTGCAGCATACATACATAGCTACTTAGGACATACGTTTAAGCAGGGTCAACTGGGCTCTGGGGAAGCTGGAAACAGAAGGTGGATGGTGGAAAATGTGCCCAGAGCTCTTCCTCCTCCATCCCATTCCCAGCTGCCAATAAAGGTTGTTCCCAGGGCCCTACCTAGAGAACTCATGGCAGCCTAAAAGTCTAAAAATCTAGTCATGCAGTCACACATAGAGTTGAGAAAGTTTACAGTCAACATGTGATTATAGATTTTTAAAGTGGACTTTTATGCAGCTGCAAATCTCATGGCAGCCAAGGGATGCATCAGTGGTGCCCCCCCGCACAATGGACCCCCTACCCTCTGCTGCTGCCACTGCCTTTAACCTCTTGTATTTTGGAGTGCTTTTTATACTCCTACTACACAAAACAAACCACAGAAAATGAACCCAAAGTGTCTAAACCACTGCTCCCTTGTGGTGCCAACAGTTACACAAAGCAGGAAAGTGACAGTATGCTGGGGACATCTGTGGTTTTAAGTGATCTACTCTTCTGATGCATTTGCCATTTCCACCCACAAATCAGGCATTAGGCTGTACAGTATGTGTCATGTTTCAAGGCATTATAAGCTGACAACTCTATCAACACCATGGTGATTGGACCACCTGCTAACTCCAGGATTGGTCAGCAAGGGAAAGCACTAGTGAGAGGATTCTATAAAAGGTCCCAGGTAAATATCTTCAGAACAACCCTTTAACTCTTATAATAATCAAGTAAAAAAATACTCTTTACTTTTAATGACTTTCTGGAGGTACAGGTATATGCTGCCATGTTCATATTCCTTCATCACCTTCTTAGCAGTACCGAAGAACAGCCTCACTATCCACAAAGCAATTCCAATATCCTTTACGAAGTTTTGGCAAAACTGTTCTGCAAGGTTTAAAATATTTTCATTTGTCCCCCTTTTTTTTGCTATGCCATCCAATCACTATAAATGTCAGAGAGTAAAACTCAACATGAAGGAGTCATATTTACATGTCTGCCTCATTCATACGTAGGCTTACCAGATCTCCAACCGGGACAGAGTGCTAGACCTTTAGGAGAAGGAATGTAGGCAGGTGTAGCTTGTTAAGTCCTAGAGCACAATCCTAGGCATCTCTACTCAGAAGCAAGCCCCACTGAACACAATGGAGCTTGCTTCTGAGTAGACATGCCTAGGATTGTGCTCTAGGACTTAACAAGCTACACCTGCCCACATTCCTTCTCCTAAAGGTCTAGCACTCTGTCCCGGTTGGAGATCTGGTAAGCCTATTCATACGGTCTGTTTTCAGACTCACTGCAATGCCCCAGAGGATTAAGATGTCCCAACAAACTCCCAGCTGGGGAAGAGCAAATGGTGGTAGACACTGCAGCAGAGGGAGAGGAATCTGAGTGCATCTTTGACATGCAAACAGGAGGAGGCTGAAACCTCCTCTTCAGTTGCTCATTGTAGGATAAAGGTCTCTCCACCCTGGGGTAATGTTGCCCCTTTAACCATGGGACAGGACAAGTAAATCAGGGGGTGGAGCTGGGGGGGGGAGATGGCCCAGGAAGAGGTGGATCCCCAGGGGGAGGACCTAAGGCACTCAGGGCCAATGATGGCAGTCTCTGGAGAGGCTACCTGAAGGCTGCCCAGCAGCAGCCCTCCTGGGGCTGAGACCAGGCCATGCCCAGGGAAGGAGCTGGAAGACTGGTAGAGGTGGGAGGGTAAGGCAACCCCCTCCCTACTACTGAATTCTGAGACCAGGTTGGGTCCCTGTTGCTCTGCCCACAACCCTGTATCCTAACCAAGGGTAGGCCAACCTTCCACCATTTGGGCCTCTGTGTTTTTAGAGTTGTGTTAGAAGACAGAATCTTGGCAGCTGCAGTTGCTGATGGTGCTGCTAAAGCAGCTGCACCTGTTGAAATGCCCGCACCTATACACCCATTAAAAGGCCAGGAGCATTTATGCTGAAAAGTTGGCCACCCCTGTGGTCTAACCCCTTTGACGTGGGGACCAAGACAGCAGAGGGGTGCACCCCTCTTGTGATGGTCCTGCCATCAAGGAAGGACGAGCCTACACATATATAAAAGAGGGTGTTGGGGGGAAGCTTACTTTTGCAGTAAAAGTTTGCATATAGGAGAGGTGCTGTTGGCCTGTGCTGGCTCCTAAACACCAGACAGTATGTTCCTCCCTTCTCAGTTCCAATTTTGGAAGTGAGCCAGTAAAGGAAAAGAATGGTTGGAGCAATGGACTGTGAGGAGTTAGTATGCTTGTGTGTGTGTGTGCGAGTGTGTGTGTGTGAGAGAGAGAGAGCTCCTTTCCAACATGGTCCGTTTACTTAGTTTAATATAATTTTACAGCAGTTTTTAAATAACCAAAAAATGAGGGGAATGAGTGTGAAAGAGGCAAGGGAAATGAAAGTGTTTTTGTGGGCAGGTGGGTGTCAAATGAGGCAGGAAAGGACAGGGATGGGGTGATCTGTTCTTGAAGTGGAAAGTGATCAACCAGAGTCTGGAATGCCATAGGTGAATCACCAGTCCAGGTTCACACATAAGTGTCTGTGTAGGTAATCCAAATTGACAGATAGGTGTCCAGTGGCTGCTGCCTTTGGAATGCTGTAAACTTGTACACTGATAAATGGATTAGACCAGGGGTTCTCAACCTTTGAAGGCCAGGTATCCCCTATCACAGTCCAATTTTCTGAAGTAAAAAAGGTAAAGGTGACCCCTGACAATTAAGTCCAGTTGTGTCCGACTCTAGGGTGTGGTGCTCATCCCCATATCAAAGCCGAAGAGCCAGCGTTGTCCGAAGATGCCTCCGTGGTCATGTGGCCAGCATGACTCTCCTTGCTGCAGCGCATAGCATACGGCTGGAACACGGAGCGCTGTTTAGCTTCCCGCAAGCGCTACCTATTTATCTACTCGCATTAACATGCTTTGGAACTGCTAGGTTGTCAGGAGCTGGCCAAGCAACGAGCGCTCACCCCGTCGTGGATTCGAACTGCCGACCTTTCGATCAACAGTTCATGGTTCAGCGGTTTAACCCACTACGCCACCCGCTGGTTACCCCCTGCTGATTAATCAATTAATTAATTAGCTAATTAATCGTTTAAAATAAAATATTAAAACAATTTTAAATGTGAAAAAATGTCTTAACTCTGTGTGTGTGTGTGTGTGTGTGTGTGTGTGTGCGCGCGCGCGCAGAACAGTTTGAATTTTAAAATACTTGGCTTGCCGACACTCAGCTGATCCAGGGAGATAAGGAGCAGCCTCTCGTATACCCCCGCCAGTGGGAGGCCAAGCTGGGAGCTTGGGGGAGGGGGCAAATAAAAATAAAATAAACATACCTCTGGTCCTCAACAATCAGCTGATCTTAGCTGATAAGGGGAAGCCTCTTGTGTACCCCTGCCTGATGGTCCGCATACCCCTAGGGGTACCCGTACCACAAGTTGAGAACCCCTGGATTAGATTGTCAGTCTACTGTAGGGAACCTGTCTTTCCAATGTTGCAAAACAAATTTTTTGAGAATTAGCAAAACTCGTTTCAACTGTCTAGACATGAATTTCCACACTATGGCTTGAATCCAAACAAGTACTTGGATATACCCAGTGGGAATCTTTCAATTCTTCCTTTTGAGTGGCAGATCCTCGTGCCATATCACAAATTGCTGTTCAAACTCTTCCAAGCTCTTTTGGTCCAAGCCTGTGGGTATATATCCCAATACTAATTTGGTCCTGGAGAAGCAAAAGTTGATTAGTTAAAGCATCTCCCAGGCAACTCTTTTTATGAAAACAGAGTGAATGCATAACACATGTTTATCACCAACACAAGGCCTTTTGGCCAGAATCTTTTCTTCTTCTGGGGCTTACATCTGGGAAAGTCACCTTACATCAAACCAGCTCAGAGGGAAGTAAATACTATCCCTTACCTGGAATTTTCCTAAAAATAGGAATTAAGAGCACACCCACATCTAGGACCAGTTGTGGTACCCACAAGTCACATTTCAAGACAGAGATTTTGTAATGCAGCCTCAGTAAGCTGGAAATGCATGAATACAGTACTGCATGTTATTTCTCAACCAAGCAAGCCATGTGTCACTAGACTGGATCTCATTATTATCCAAAGGAATGTCCATTCTGTACCCACTGCCTTCTACCTTACAAGCACATCAAGTAAGAAATGCTCACACTGCCAGACCTCTCCCATCTATAAAGTCTGACTAGTCAAGGCACTCTTGCCTGTATTCACAAGTACACCAGCTGGCATGCACTTACCATACCCAACTCAAGCGGAAATCAGCAATTGGAATATGTACAAAACATTGTCAATCGTCAGGCTGCTATTTTAAAGCCCATGAATAGGGCTCTTTCTGTCTCAGAACGTGCATCTTCACAATCTGGAGATTGTTCTTCCTTAGAGGAAGTGATTTCATCTTTAGGAAATGTCTTCAGTTTGTCTGGGAGGGGTTTTCTAGCCTATGGCTGCTCACAAAAAGAAGCTTTGCATTCTGAATCTTGGGTAAATCTCACAGCATATACTCTGAAGAGATGCAGCTGTGAAATGAAGTGGTGTGCTGCCTCAATCACACCCTTGCTCATGGCTGTTACTGATATCTGAAGGAGGAACCAAAGTGGCGGCATGAAACTCTTCTCCTGATGCAACTGGAAACTTAAGCTTAAGAGTTGCAGTACAAAAAGCCACTCAACTCTGTGGCACAGCCAGGAAACATATGGGTTAGTTCATGGGTTGTTATTATTAGAGGTGGGAGAAAATGGTTTTATTTTTTTCGCAGATTTCAGTGTTTAACCAAAATGAAATAGCAGAAAGCGGTGTTGTGTTTTAATTCCATATTTTCCCCATTTTTATCCATTGTAACTGCTTTAAAAGTGTACTATGTAGGTGGTATAGGTTTGCAGGGTCAGCAGATGAAGAATGATGCAAAATGACATGGTTTTACTTTTTTGCAGATGTTTTAAAGCAGAAAGCGATGTTATGTGTTTTTATTTCATAATCACCATTTTCTCCTGCCCCTAGTTATTATTTTAGCTTCTCCAAATGGATGCTTCGTAGGAAGGGTCTTCAGAAAATCTTGAAATGAAAATATCTATTTCTAATGTGGGGTGTCCACATACAGACGTCTGTCACACAACCAATGAGGGGAGACGCAGCATAGGAGATGGTCTATACCAAGTGTGGCCAAACTTGCTTAACGTAAGAGCCACATATAATAAACTTCAGAAGTTAGAGAGCCGCAGTATTTAAGAAGCATTTAAATTCTCAAATATACTTACCTACTGGAATCAATACTCTATACAAAATCATTCCCTCTGGAAGTAATTCTATACAATGCAACTTTGTGCATGTGTGCGTGCGTGTCTAAATCAAAGCACTTCAACCATATTTATTTAACATCCTTCTTTACCAAAAGGCTTAGCCTCATCAGAGAAAAACTAATCTTCCCAGAGCAATGCAAGCTGAACTCATTGTAGTCATTCCTGAGGGTGGTAGCACTCAAGTGGCCAATTAAGACCTGAATTTTCATTTTATACCTGGTAAATAATTAAAGATTGAAAAAATGTATTTACCTTTTACATTAATTATGATGCAAAAAGGAGTTCAGCCAACATATTTCCACAAGCCGCACATTATGTCAAAGAGTCGCATGTGGCTCACAAGCCACAGTTGGGTCACCCCTGGTCTGTACCAACGTTAGAGATGCCCTAACCTCTTCCTTCATGCTCCTCATTGTCTTCAATGCTGAGAAAAAGATAGTTTGCTTACCTGTAAATTTATATTCATTGAGTGGTCATCTGTGCAGACACACACATACTGGAGTTCTACAACTGCACAGAGCAATTCAGAGGTTTCTAGAGCTTTGTAGGGCGGTCTGTTCCCACCTTCAATCGGGGAACCCCATGCACACAGAGTGCCTCTAGGGTTGAAAGAATGCCTACTCATCCAGTTCCTTGAAAATACACTCAAATCAATGTGCATCATTTGAAGGCAGATCTGCAGAGGAGGCAGATGAGTGAGCCATGTGTCTACACAGATGGCCACTCAAAGAACATAAAGTTACAGTCAAGCAACCTGTATTTCTTCTTCATGATCTCTGAGCAGTCAAACATATTGAAGACTAGTGAGCCTTTTGTTTACCTGCAGGTAGCTCATGAGAATGATGGATCCAAATGGTTCCCTGACTGCTCTGGGGTTTCTCCTGTATCCTCGGTTGGTAGTCCTGTAGAAATCCCAGTCAACTTTTGGAATGGGGAAATGACCCAGGTGGTTGAGATGATTGCTCCTAAGCATCCTTTCTCACTGATTAGCAGCCCAATCCTGTGTAAGGATACGTGGCCAGCCCCTAGGGCCAGCCGCAGTATCCTGCGCCCTACAAGGGCTGCATTGGCGTGGCCCGGGAACACCTCGGGAGAAGTGAATGTTCATCCCCTTGCTTGCCGCCCAGCCCGCCCTCCCCCCTGCACCGACCAGTGCAGGATGTACCTGCACTGGCGGCTGCAGGATCCAAGGGGAGGCAGAGTATGGGCTGTCGGCCTCTGTGCCGGCGGTCCTTACTCTCCAGGTGTTGAAAATGTGCTTTACAGCACGTTCACGACACCCGGCGCCTGTGGAACGCACACTCAGCAGGCGCACATTTACGCAGGATCAGTATGTCGAGCCCAAACTTTTTCCAGTGAGCTACAGGCAATGAAACAAATAGCAAGATGACTAGAGCAATGGTAGAAGAAGACTTGAAACAAATCTGATTGAACAAGAGCTAGAGTTCATTTTGGAGTATGGATGCGCTCCTCAGCCACCACTGCATCAGCACAGAATTATCCAGTGGGGATATTCTATGTGGTGAGTAGTCTTCTGCATCTTTGCCCCTGTGACAGTTGGGAAGAGCTGTGAGTGGCTTGCTGTGACCAAATTGCAAGACACTTCACTGATACAAAGACACAGGCGAGACAGTAATTAATTAAGTAAACCATTCGCATCTGCTCTTTGAATTTAGAAGTGTGTATGCCTCTGGTATCTGCTTGCCCTGTGTTAATGGATTCATTCCAATTCATTCAACCTGAGGATACAAACAGGTTGTTTGAAGATTTGTGACCAACCACATGTCCACCTGACCCTTACTAAGCTGTCCTGGCTTATTAAGGCAACAAAGAAGGGGCTGGACAGCTGGATAGGATAAATTGTGAATGCTTCCCTGAGGAGCAGGGAGGCTCCATCAGCATTGAGAGAGGTGATTACCCCTACTGAAAAAAACTGAGAATCCCAGTGTCCTAGAAAACCAGTCCCTAATTTGCCATTTCTGGGCAAATGATGGAGCAGGTACTGGCCTCTTGACTTCAGGCTTTCCTGGATGATACTATCTTGCTCCTTTTCAATCCAGGTTTAGGCCCACGTTCGAGCCTTGGTTGCCCTGATTGACAATCTATGCCAGGAACTAGACAAGGGGAGCACATCTCTCTTAGTTCTGCTGGACCTCTCGATAGCTTTCAATAGTATTGACCGCAGTGTCATCCTGTATTGCCCGGCTTAACAGGCACTGTAATACTCTTACCTGACTCTTACCTGTCAGGTAAGTTATATAAGGTAGCTATGAGGAACTGCTATTTGGTCACTTGGCTTACAGGCAGCAGCGTCACTTACCTGGTTGTCACCTGGTGCGGTAACCTGGAAGAAATTGCTGAACCAGAAGTAATTTGCGGTGACGTGATGACATCATCACGTCACCACAAATTACTTCCAGTTCAGCGGGGACACAAAGACAACAGAAAGGCAGGTGAGCTTGCTTTAAACTGTGCAAGTGCTCAGAGGCTCTGCCGCCGAGCCAAAACCGAGTCGTGTCTTCATGAAACCGCAACTCGAATTCGGCTCCGAGGCGGAGCCACTGAGCCAAGGAGTTGTCACTCCTCACCAAGGGGGTGTCAACCTCCCTGCAGTCTGCTAGGAGGGGTGACACCCTTGCTCAAAGTTGGCCGTTTTCAGCCACTCTGAGTCACTTCTTTGTGTTCTCACGAGGAAGCTCGCAAGAACACAAAAAAGCGACTCAGAGCTTTCGACTCAGAGCGATAGTGTCTTTGGTACTGACATCAGTGACTGGAAGTGCACAAGTACAGACTTGATGTCAATAGCCTGGGAAGGCAACAGAGTGGGAATGGCTCAAATTTCCTAAGTCACAGTGTCAAAGCCAAAGTTAACACTGGCCAAGTGTCAGTAATTTTACAGTAAAATGTTTTTAGAAGTTGATTTGTGATGTGTCATGATGATGATGATGATGATGATGATGATGATGATGATATGTCAACTTCTTTCTTACAGGCTCCTCTGTGCTGGCAGCCCCATGTCCAGAGTAGTCCCTATGCCACTTGTGAACTTATGTCTTCTGGAATGCTGCCTGTTCCAGCTGTTTCTCAAAGATTTAGGCCCACCTTTATTGTCTACTTCAGTAGCAATGTTGGTGACTGCGAGGCAGACGATAAAGTCTGCAGTTCAGTGACGTTCCTACACACAGCCGCCGAGACACCCCCACATGATGCCACAAGCCCTGCCCCCTGGGGCATGACATCATTTTCGCGTGAAAACAACCCCCCCAGCACTTTTCGGCTCCTTTTTGGAGTCGAGTAGTGCCCGGGCGAGCGGGAGGGCTAATCTTGCAGCAGAGGATGGCTGGACGAAGACAAAAAGCGGCTGAAAGAAGAGGCAAAAGCGGCAGAGGGGGCAATGGATCCAGAGGCAAGTACACACACCCCGCCGCTTGCCGCCCCACCACTTGGGGCCCACTGCCCCCACGCCACACCTCTAACAATGCCTCTGCTGCAGTTGGCCAACACAGTTGTGGGAGATGTGAACGCTAACTCCCACAACATGGGCTTTAGGCAAAATTCTCAATTCTTTCTTGTCTGCTTCAGGAACATCTTACAGTGGCTGCAGGAGTCCATGCCATGGTCTTCCATTAGGTAAAGGAGGCAGAAGTCATGTTCATCGGTGGATGAAAGTTCTGTACTGCGAACACTTTTAAAAAGAAATCTTGATTGCCATATGGCAGAGCGGTCTCTACAAACAACTAACAACTTAAAAAAAATAGCTAACACTAAGAAAGTTTTTTAGATGAAGAACTGCGGCAAGTGTTGTTTCTTTCAATAGAAAGGACAAATCAGATGTGTTCTTGTACAATAGTGCTGAGGCAGAGGTTGAAAAGGGAGTTCTTCCTACCCTCAAGGCACTTGGTGGGCTTGGGGTTTCTCTGCTGAAGAACAGGGACAGAATGTTCAAAGCAGCTCTAGAAGCTTCTGAAGTCAACATATGCAGAAGCAACATGTGCAGAACTCCAATACATGTGACTGCAAAGACACCACAAAGAAGAAATTCTAGATTCACCCTGAGAAAGTTCCCTCACTGAGATGTAGTTCTGATGTTTTAGCATGTAACAATTTTGTACTCAATGCTGCCCACATTGGAGGCTTCAGAGATTCTACCAAATTCCATTGTTGAAACCATGGTGCCTTTCCTGTCTGTGATGGATCCTTCTCTCTCATTTCTGTTAAATTCATATTCATCCAAAAATACACCAGATGGCACTAAGCAACAAGCATTTTCAAATATCTTCTGTGAGAGGACATCCCCAGACTCACACACCCACTAATAATGTCTTGACAAGCTTCCTCGGCAAATTACACAAGCTGAACAGAGCGCTACACTATCAATATCCTCAGCATATTTTTCAGAAATAAAATAGATAAACATCCCCAGCAAGTACACTTAATAGATCTATTGGCCAGTGGTGTTGCCTGTGTTCTCAGTTGCACTATGAGGAAACATTTTTTAAAACTGGTAAATGAGTGGTGAGAGTCCCTTTTTCCCTATCCTCTTTTCAGTGCACACAATAAAGGTGCAGCAAGAGGGGAGGGGTACTTTGGAGGGTAGTAACCCCTGGTTAAAACATTAACAGCACACACTGGCAACAAGTCTCACAGAATGAGTCAGAACCAGTTAACTCTCAGCACCATTTGAGAAAAGGAAAAATAAACAAGAGAAGGGAATAGGACTACATTCAGAATTTGGTACTATAACACAAATCAAACTTATTGTGTATCATTAAATGTTTCCAAAATGCCTGATTCAGAACTCAACCGTATTCTTACTGGAATCACTACCCTATACAAAATCATTCCCTCTGGAAGTAATTCTATACAATGCAACTTTGTGCATGTGTGCGTGCGTGTCTAAATCAAAGCACTTCAACCATATTTAACATCCTTCTTTACCAAAAGGCTTGGCCTCATCAGAGAAAAACTAATCTTCCCAAGGCAACGTAAACTGAACTCATCCTAGTCAATCCTGAGGGTGGCAGTGCTCAACTGGCCAATTAAGACCTGACTTTCCAACCCTTTTTAATTCCAGATTCACCTCCAGTTCTTCACCAACGTAGCAAGAACCTACATGTTCTTACTCCCTTGGTTTTTCCAAAGCCCCAGTATGTCTAAATCTGTCTAATGATAATACTGGCAGAAGATTACTTGCATTCTCAATACACAACAGCATGTAACCATGGAAGAGGTCTGGCTCAGTTGGTAGAGCGACTGTCTCATATGCCTGAAGATCTCAAGGATGGCAGTTCGGGATGGCCAGAAGTATCCGTGCCTGTCGGAGAACTGTTAGCACGCTGAGCTGAAGAGCTGCAGAGTCTCTGTCAGGGAGAGAAGCTGCAGCTGCACTTGAGTGGGAGTCAAGGTTGCCTGTCAGTTAAAGCATGGTGAGGCAGACACCAGAGAGAGGCTGGACTGTGAAAGAAACCATCTAGGGTTCTATGAAAGATTAGAATATATTATTGTATTGTAAAAAAAACCCTAGGGGTTTAGAAAGCCTGCCTGTGTAAACTGCCTTTGAATTAAAGTCAGAGGAGAAATCCGATAACCAAAGAAAAGGTGGTATATAAATACTGGTGGATATTATTATTTCTCCAGGATAGGCTTTCCCATCCAATTTTAATATTTGCCCACCTTAGGGAGACTGGATACCAGCTGCATACCAGGGACCAATATCCCATCCTTCTCCCAACTTGCACACATATATTATAAAAGCACTACCCTCTATCAAAGCAGAGGGTAATCCTAAACTGCACAGCTCCCTGAGGTCTTGGAATGCACCTTTAGAACATAAGAACATAAGAAGAGCCCTGCTGGATCAGGCCAAAGGCCCATCTAGTCCAGCTTCCTGTATCACACAGTGGCCCCACCAGATGCCTCAGGGACCACAAGACAACAAGATATTTGTATCCTGTCGCCACTCCCTTGCACCTGGCACAAAGAAAACCTACTCCTACAACCAGGAGGTTGCTTATCCCCATCATGGCTTGTAAGCTGTGATGGACGTTTCCTCCATAAATCTGTCCAATCCCCTTTTAAAGGCATCCAGGCCAGGTGCCATCACCACCTCCTGTGGCAAGGAGTTCCACAAACCAATTACACACTGGGTAAAGAAATTACACGCTGGGTAAAGGGTTTTGCTCTGCTTTGTCCAAGCTGCAGTACCAACAACCAGGTTGCTGGGGGTCCTGGGGTAATGTCCTGCACTGGACATCCCCCATGGTACCCCCTGCTTGCCCCCAGATTGTTCAATGAGTGCTAACTTTGCTACCAATACTAAAGCTTCAGGAGTCTCTCAGCCAAGTGGGCCCTCAGTCAGTGCCCAACCTGGCCAATTCCTGGATGCTGGAATTGTGTTACAGTACTTGAGTCTGATTAAACAGATCCCTTACCCTAAAATAATTTACATCTCAAGAATTCCTTACACTTATAGTAGGCTCCAGTGCCTTAAGAGTTACTGTACTTTATATATGAGCTGAAAGATTCATTTGTTGATTTCTCAAACATAAACTAAGCCAAGCAGACAGATAGCACCAGCTTTGCATAATACTATTCGCTTATGAAAGAGTGGCATATATGCTAGAATCTTTACAAATGGATGTGAGGGAAAAGCAAACAGGCAATCTATTCCATAGATATATGAGAAGCTACATGGTATAGTTTCTCATACATGCAGCTCAGTTCTATGTATGTGTCAGGAATTGTACCAGGAAAAGGCAGGCTGACAGAGGAGCATACTGCCTAGTGGTTAACATGCAGACACCACTTCCTGCTCCCCACTCACCATCCCAGGCTACAGAGAACCAGGCAAAAGGGGCTGCCTATGTAAACCGCATTGAATAATATCTGAAGAGCAACCTGAGGATAAGAAAGGCAGTATATAAGTGCAGAAATAAAAAATAATAATCTGGTGAAGCTGCAGAAGTTGTATCTGGCTTGGTGTGAAAGCAAAGACATAGCAAAGGAAATTCCCTAAATGCATTTAGCTATAAATACAGTCCCTATTTCTATCTACTTACATTGTTCCAAGAATCCTCAGTCCCTGCACTTACAGGAGAGTAAGTGGGTGTGCCTTCTGTATATCAGCATTAGGTTTTTACACCAGAACAGGCAGAAAAAACACACAGAGCATCCCTGTGCTTGAACGTAAATAACTTAGGTCTGATGATGTCATAGAGCTACCTGACTGGAGGAGTGGAACTCATCTAGCCACTCCATTCCACCCCTTTACCTAGACAGGCAGGTTTGGATGCCCAATGGTAGATGCATGCCAATCCTGTAAAAGGGGTAGCTATTCCAGACAGGGAGAAGGAGAAGGACTCTGAATCCACAAGCACATATGGCTGGTAGAAAATGGAGTTTCAAGCAAAGGACAAAACGCTGCTTGCAGAAGGCTGCCCCAGCAGCTTTATAGGCTGCTGAACCTGCACAGGAGCTAGAGGGCTGGTAGTGTCCAAAACTAAGGAAAGATTTAGGAGAAAATAGGGCATTCACCACAGTATGTTTATTCTGAAGTAAGCCTCAGATAATCCAATGGGACTTACTCCCAAGTAAGCAAGCATTGTTTTGCAGTCATAGCCATTGAATCATTCAGATTCTATTACAGGCTATAATATTGGTTCTGTAATAGTCTTTTCATGCCTAATTATAAATTAACAAAGCAAACTTTCACTTCAAAGTGTATATTGCTCTTCTCAACAATGAAGAGCTGAGAACAGCCTTAAGGATCAGAGTCAGCTAATCAATATTTTGGGCAGCCCAATCCTACCTAAATCCCCGCGCTGTGATGCAGCGGCACTGGTGTGGATGTGGCTTCTGTTGCATCCCGCGGGGGATTTTCGGCTGCTGAAGGTCTCCTCAGGGTAAGGGGCCATTTGTCCCCTTGCCCTGGGGTAAGCCCCAACAACCATTATGGGGCAACTCAGACATGTGCCAGCTCAATCATTGGTGCAATTCTGCGTTGCACCATGCAGGCAGTTCAGGCCCTGGAAGGGTCTCAGGATTCGGCGTGGAGCCATCCCCCACCCCATCTCCTCTCCATTCTGACCACTTGCAGTCCTGTTCCACCCCCTCCCCGCCCTCCCCCACCCCATTCTACCCCCTGCATTGGGCTTACCTGTTCCGCCGGGCATCCTGACATCCACCAGCACACACAGGAAGGCTCCAGCCTTCCTACTAGTGCACCAGCAGCTTGCGCTGCTGAAAAGCGCTTTATGGCTGCTTTGCAGCAGCCTGCACTAGTGGAACACGCATTTCGCTGGTGCTAGGTTTAGATAGGATTGGGCTGAAAAGGTATTTACTCAACCCTCTACACTACACTGTTCTACTAAACTAAGGGAAGACTATTGGCAACTCACCATAGGGGTGCCATTTACTCCCCCAGGGCCTCCTGGAAAACTAGGTACCACTCTTCCCCCTGCCCCATATTAGAAGTTACAGTATGAGGGGATGGATATGCAAATTGGCAGTGTACTTCAGAGTCCTCACAGCTTAGTGGAGAAACCCTGGGGGCTGGGCAAGCAATTTATGCCAAGCATAAATTGCAGTAAATTAGTCTAGCCAATGCTGCTCTGTACATGAAGCAAGAGTGCATTCAGATTTCATGTGAGAAGCACTACATGCAGCTTAGATGGCTGTCCAATTCAAAGTGAGAATGTATCTCCAAATGTATTCTGGGGTATACTCTAGCTTCACACACCCTATGCCCCTCATTCTGTGCCTCCATTGTTCTGTTATCCCCCCACTTGGTGGCCAGTTATGAAGGGAGACTCACAGTCCTCCACTACGTGGCCCTCCACCCTCTGCCACCCATTCAAAGTGGCCCTCCTAATAAAATAATTATCAACCAGGGATCTTCCACCCTGGGATCTGCAACTTCTGCAATCACCTGTAAAAAGATGCTCATTTAGCACCCACCCCAACATACAGCATTGCCCAATAACAACTATTTGTACAACCAATAGTTGCCTTTTTTGGCAACTGAAAGACATTCTATTAAAAGTCTAGCCTTCAGCAAAGATTATAGCATTCTCACAGGCAGGGAATTGGAAATTATTGTTCAAGAGAGGTGTCCTCTCAGGAGACAAGAGAGGTGTCCTCTCATGGTAAATCCTGGGGAGCACTGCTTTTGAAAGTCAAGATCCTTTCAGCTGTGTGCTAATCTAGGTTGCATGCCAACATCACAGAGGATAGAGTTTCACTCCAACATTCTCCACAGAGCATTAAGGAAGTTGTGTTTAAATGCCAAAGTAATCAACACTATGTCTACAAAAGGACATGCAGTGTACCCCAATGGGAATGCAAGCCAACTAACATCTGCTCACAAATATAGGTTTCTTAAACATGACTCTGAATGCTTTCATGCAGCATTACTTGTCTCTGATACAAGCAAAAGAGTTTGCATTGGGTCTATTTCAAGGGAAACAAGAGTTATTCCACATTCTCAAGTACTACAGTATAGAATTACTGTCTTAACCTGACATTTGTTTTTCTTTGTCTATAATGACTTTCTTACTTGTATGGCAAGATAATAACAATAGAGGAAAAATGAGATCTAACATTGTCTAACGTAAACATACCGAAACAAAGGTGTTTGTGTATATTAATTATATGCAGTTAGAGCAGAGTAATTATATTCGTTGCATGCAGTAGGCAGCATAGGATGGCTTCAGATTAGCAAACAGGTTCTTCCACATGTAAGAACTCTGAAGGAGCCAAAATGAGTTTAGCTTATTGTTTTACAAAGGACATGATACACAGCTAAACACAAAGGAAATGCTTTGGGTTTTGTCACAGACAGTGTGTGTGTGCGTGCGCATCCATTCTGTCCATCCTCAGAATATTTTGCAATTCCACCTTTTGCTATGCCCTCTACTTTGGAGATTGGGGTACACAACCACCAAGGGAAATAAAGCAAACAACATCTCAAAAATCCACTAGACATCATTTTTTCAGAAGGCTATCTTTCCAGTGAAAGCTTCCAACTCCTGTTCACTTTACCTTCCACATACAAATTCAGTAATAAGTGGAAATCAGAAGACAGCACAGCAGAGAGAAGAGATCTTGCTTTCCAGCTCACATAAATGACAGCTTCATAAATCTGCCTCTGATTCTTCAGCTGCTATAAATAACATGCTTCAAGGCTTGGTAGTAGAGTAGAGCAACCCAGCATTTCAATCATCTCATCAAGACCCTCTGAAGCCAGTAATTCTTTAACACATGCATAGCATCCATTACCTCCTATTCAAATAAATATCAAACACAGCTACACATACAACACATACGGTTTCCTATACTAATAATGGACCCATTCACATATTACCATAAATGTTTCTCTAAAGATAAAATAATACATTTCTTTGCTACTCTTGTTCTGCTCTTCCATTACTTCTACCATCTTAATAGTGCGATTTTATCACCTTTGCTTCACTCTTAGATTCACAACGCAATCCAGTGTAAACATAGAGCGGTGGAGTGCACACTCCGCCACTCTATGCTGTGGTAAATACGCCATAAAACACGTTTGTGACTACTTCAGAGTAAGGGCCGCCAGACCGAAGGCCGGCAGCCCTTACTCCCCCGGTGGACCATCCCCGTGGCCATCAGAGAAGGTAAGCCCAGCACCAGCCGGTGTAGGGGCAGAGGGACAGCGGAATGGGGCAGCCCGAGGGGGCGGCCACTGACCGAACTGGGCTGGGAGAGGGCAGGGATATTGGCTTGAGAGCTGGTGTACATTTGAGTAGGCCCATAGTAGGGCCTCGGCTGGCCTGCACCCAGGGAAGGGGACTAATGTCCCCTTCCCCCAAGGTGCTCCCAGGCAGCCTGGGATGGCCACAGGATACCGCGGCCAGCCCTTTAGGCTGGCCAGGTATCCTTACACAGGATTGGGCTGCCCGTTTCCATTTCTGACATCTCCGTTCCATAGATTTTTTTTAGCTTTTAACTATTATTTCAATATCTTAGCCAGCCTAGAATATCATAGCCTAGAATATACACCAGCACTCCTTTACCTAGTTGTCAAACAGCTCTTTCTGCAACCTGTCAGCAGAACTCCTCCAGACAGCTTCCCAATCGCTCAACAGAAGAGAAAGGTCCTGCCTCCACAATCCACGCAACCTCTTCGATGAGCCTGGAAACAAGACACCAAATTCAGACTAAGAAAACTGCTCATGTTGGCTGCACATCTGGCATAGTTCCCCTTCTTAACTCATTTCTGCTTGTGAGAACATTACTTGCTATTCTGCCCCTACAGAAGTGTTGCTGGGGGATGGAGACTAACAGCCCAATCCTGTCTAGATAGGCTTGACCCAGCGCCGGCGCAGCTGAAGGTCTTCTCAGGTAAAGGGGACGTTTGGCTCAGGCCTTCCCGCCAGTGCTCCTAACTGTCAATGTGCTTTACAGCACATTTGCGACAGCCTAGGCCGGTGCAGCAGTTGCTGCACTGACACTAGCAATGCTTAGGATAGTGCAGTAAATGAGAGACATGATGGAGACTTATACAATTATTCATGATGTGGAGAAAATTGATAGAGTTTTTCACCCTCTCTCATAATACTTGACCCTGGGGTCAACCAATGAGATCAGCAGTAGATTGAGGATGGATAACAGAAAGTACTTCTTAACAGAATTCATAATTAATCTATGGCAGTGGTTCCCAAACTCTCATGTAGAGTTTGGGCCGCTGTAAGTCATTGTGGGGAGGGGGGCTGACAGCAGTAATGGCACTCCCAGGATCGCGCTGGTGCTGGGGAAAGGGGGGATTTGGACTTACCAGGGGTCGCACCAGCCCTCTAGAGGGTGTAGGGGGCCGCGGACCCCTCTGCAGGTCTCCCCGCACCCCAGATTGGCTTCCAAAATAATTTGAAGCTACTTCCGGTTTTCGCCAAAACCAGGAAGTTAACCGGAAGTAGCTTCAAATCGCCTTTGGAAGCTAATCTGGGATGCGGGGAGGCCCACAGAGGAGTCCGCAGGGCCCCTGCACCCTCCGGAGGGCTGGCACGACCCCTGTTAAGTCCAAAAGCCCCCTTTTTCCCCTGACGCCGGCACAATCCTGGGAGTGCCATTGCATGCCACTGCACAGCGCCACCCCCCTTAAGGGGGTAGTGACCGATTCTTCCCGACTGGGGTGTTGCGACACCCCAGTTTGGGAACCTCTGATCTATGGAATTGACTACCATCTGCTACCAGATGCAGTGATAAACAGTAGCTGAGATTACTTTAAAAGGGGATTTGATAAATTCATGCAGGACAAGATTGTCAACGGCTACAAGTCACAACGCTGCCTCCAGGTTCAGAAATGGTGTACCTCTGAATACCCATTGCAGGGCAGCAATAGCAGGAAAAAGGATTTTCCTTTCTTCCCCTGCTTGTGGGCTTCCGAGAGCAGTGGTTCTCAAACATTTTAGCACCGGGACCCACTTTTTAAAATGACACTTCATCAGGATCCACCTAACTTTACATGACTTTAAAAAAGGTGACCTAGAAAGAAATGTATTTATTTATTTACAGGTAATATTTTATTTATTTGTAAAAGAACTCAATCCATTTCTTGTACAGGTGGGCCCCCATATCCGCTGGGGATATGTTCCAGGCCCTCCGTGGATACTTGAAACCGTGGATAAGAGTGAACACCCCCTCCATGGTTTCCTGAGGGCCCCCCCACCCTGCCTCCCCTGCAGGCAGGCATGCTTGCCCCCCCCCTCCAGCTCTTATTTTTCTTTCAGCAAGCTTTGTTTCTTCCTTAAAACAAACAGAGAAGCAGCTTCCATTGCAGGCAAGTAGAACGAGAATAAGTCCTAGAGAGGCTCTGCAAGGTTTCTGTTAACCTTGCAGAGCCTCTCTAGTACTTAGTCTCGTTCTACTTGCCTGTAATAAGCAGCCAGAGGCTGCTTCTCCTGTTTCTTTAAGGAAGAAACGAAGCTTACTGGGAAAAAAGTAAAAGCTTGGCGGGGTCCCCACGATCCGTGGATAACTGAAACCGTGGATAGCAAATCAGTGGATATGGGGGCCCACCTGTAATGAGGCAATGAACAGCCTCGAGGCTTGAGGGGCTTATGTGACCCAGACTTCACCTGGTCCCACTACCTGTCATTGACAGACTTGGGAAAAAATAACCACCAAAAAAGACTCTCAAATATTTATCTCCCTATATTTACACAAGCTTGCAAACTACAGGAGCTCAGCTCTTTCAAGGGCAATTAGCAGATATCTGATTTTTGAATAGCCTCAGGGCTTGTGGCAATTACTTATCTGATCTTTCCATCACCCGGGACCCACCAGAAATCAGTTCGCAACCCACCAAGTGGGTCCCGACCCACAGTTTGAGAAACACTGTCCTAGAGGCATCTGATTAGCCATTGCAAGAAACAGGATGCTGGACTAGATGGGCCTTTGGCCGGATCTAGCAGGGCTCCTCTTATGTTCACATGTCCCTTCTTGCCCTCCTGTATCTCTTCCTCTCTTGGTGAGATCTGAACAGCATTGCAAGTCTCCTGTTCCAGGCTATTTGGAGCCCTGAAATGAAACACTCTTCTTAGAGGTTGAGGATACACTGCAGAATTTTGTTGCAGATCCACTTATATATACTTCATGGCAGACTCAGGTAGTTGAAGTAAAAAAAAGGCCACACAGGTAGTAGTTTCTAAATACTTGGAAGACTCCCTAGGTCTGCCGGGGTATGTAAAAGAGAAGGTAAAGAAAAATGCAACAGTCTGACAAGGATTGAGCATGCTTAGCAATCCCAAGAAGTCATAAAATGTTGAAGATATAAGTTGAATGCCTGCCCATCTCAAAAACTAAGATGATAGGAGGTGGAATCACTGTGCTGGAATCCGTTTAGAATCATCCTGGAGATAGGTGTTAAGGATAGGGGTCTCAATATTGTGTTGCAGATTCCACTTATTTGCTTAGAATCAGAATTCAACTGGTATTCAATTTCTAGCGCAATCCTGTCTACTGAAAGACCAGCAGAATGCATGCTCCGCTGGTCTAGGGTGTCGCAAATGTGCCGTAAGGCTTCTATAAGCTGAACGACTCACTTCCGGGTCACACGAAGACTCTTTCCTTCCACCCTCCTAGCCTTGCCCTAGAATGCATTCAGGGACGAGGCTGGGAGGAGGGAAGAGCTTTCGCGCGACCCAGAAGTGGGTCATTAAGCTTGTAGAAACCCTGCAGAGGCTTGAAAACGGTGTGGTATGGCTACGGTGTGGTATGGTAGAAATGGGGGTTGGGGGCCTTTTTTTCCTGTTTACTGCATTTTGAAGGTGGACCCTGCAGATCCAAGACCCACGGTAAGTCAAATCCATGGATCCCGGATCCACAGATACAAAGGGTCCACTGTACTGTAAAAATTACCCCCAGGATGAAAAATGCTATAACATGTTATAGGAAGCAGCTTTATAGGAGGTATTACTGAATCCCTGTATAATGCAGGAAGGGTTTAGGATCAGGGTATGCATTTCCCCAACCTTAATCCTTCCCCCCAAGATATTTACTATAAACTAGCACTAGAGCAAATCTTCAAGCACATCACTTCTACTATTTTGGAGGGCTCTTTTAGACTCCAGGGAGACAGGATCCAGAAACAAGTCCCTGAACATCAGCATGGTTTAGGGGGGCTTTGAGGGGCTTACAAGGGTGATGGCAGATGCTTTCTTCCTTTTTTTAACTGAAAGTTCTGCCACCTCCAAGGGCGCCAGCAGCTGTGCAGAAAGCACTGCTTGTCTGTCATGACTCCTGCCAGCACTATTTTCTGTCCTGGAGTGCATCACTGACTATCATGACTTCAAAAGTCAAGAAGTCCCTCCACCATTTTCTCCAGTATAGTCAGGACCACAGAAAATAGCAGGGGAACTTCAGACCACCACTACCAAAAGATGTTGGGAGCTTAGCAGGCCAATCGCTCTCTTCCCTGTCCCTCTTTTGTCTTCTTTCTTTCAATTGAGACTTTCAACATTTCTTGTCTCAACTGCTCTCATTGTTCTATACCCAAGAGTTCACAAATCGTCTCTTGGCTTTTTAGCCAAACGTCTATATCACCCACTCCAAACATACATACATTTCTCCAAACCTCTTTCCAACATCCCCCCCCCCACACACACACACGTCTCCAAAGCACATTCCTAACACCTCCCCCCAGGTCTAGTATTTTGTGGTTCATGATTCCTATATCTTAAGAATGAGCACATGAAGAGTGCCATTCCCTTTTCAATGAGCTAGTGCAGTCTGCTTTCCCCACACAGAGTGAAGGAGACTTATAAAATGGATGGCAGTGCTCCTCCACAACCTGTCAATAAAACTGAGTCACACCTAAGCACAATAACATTTAGTTCTGATTTTTCCCAACTCTCATCCAGCAGCTCTTCACAATTAAAGTGCTGCTTTCTACCTCCCATAACTTTCTTGCCATAAGGTTCTTCTGGTTTTTGGTTTTTTGTTTTTTTGCACCTTCCCAAATGCAGAACTTCATTTGTACCACAGCACAGTCCAAGAAGAATCTGGTTCTCATCACCAGGGCCAAATTCAACAAATGCTGTCACCTCTGATGAGTGAAAATTCCTTTCACTGATGCTGGAGGAGAATTGCAGAAACCAGGACGAGATTTTGGGGAAAAGGAAGGAGTTTGTGTTCTCCTGCAAAAGCCTAGCCAGAGGGACAGTAAAACCACCTCTAATTCACACACAATTGGTTGTGGGGGCATGGAGGGGCTTCTCACTCTCATCAGGACTGAGCAGTTTTGCTCCATTTGTGTGTGTGTGGCAAGCTGTTTGTCTTCACATCAGGCCCTGTCTGATTTTAGTGCCAAGACATGGGACAATTCTCTCTCTCCTGCTCGTGCCGCCAGTGCTAGGACAGCAAATGAGGAGGAAAGCTCCTTCCAGGATGTGTGAGTAGATTTAATACTTTGTATTCCTCATCTCCCGTTCACCCTGATGTTGCCAGGCAATCTTCGTCTCTCCCCCCCACCCACCCACACATGCACTTCCATTCCAAATCTATACACCAGAGAAAACACACAAAAACAAAGCAAGTGGGTAAAATGCCTTCATAGAAAGCAAAACAACTGAGTAGCAAGGTTTTTCTTGTGGATGGAATCATGTAAACCTCTTTTCTCATAGTGTTGCTATGAGAATTGGGTTCTGTGCAGCAAGGTTTCCTACTACTGGAATTGAGGGGGAAAAACAACACCCAGATTTAGCACCATCTCTCTCCCTATTGTCTCCGGAGACTGAATAAAGCAAGGAGGGGGGGGGAAACTTCCAAAGAACTGAGCTACTTTGAAGGGCTGGTCTGGCACAAAAACCTGGACTAATTTTGTGGAGGGAAGGATCATGTTCATTGGCCTTCATAGCCCTGGCGATGAAGCCCCTCGCTCCCCATCCAAGAGAGCAGAAGGTATACCAGAAGCCAGAGGTATTGGAGAATAAGGTACCCTGCTTCTAAATAAACAAGCATAGGATTGATCCTAAGATTCTAAAACAAACATGTAATACCTCCAGCTCATAGCTAAGGGCCTGGACAATGACCAGACCTGCCAGAGTATTTAAAAAATAAACTCATCTCAGAACAATACCTGTGCACTCTGGGAGCTATCCTAGGTCCTGCAGACACTATGATCCTGCAGCCTCATGCTATTTATTAATGTTGGCAGTCTCCATGTTGAGCTGTTCCTAGTCTATCCCATTAGACTTGCTCAGCACCTCATCTGGGCTTTTATAGGACATGTTTGTAGAGATGGGAGTGGCCAGGAGAGTGTTTTTTGATTATCAGTTATTCATGCTTTGGTAACTCTGAAGATGAACTACTGAGGCTTGATATGCAGTTGCCTGTGGAAGCTTGGAAGGCAAGAGCTGTGTGGTCAGAATGACAACTGCACTATGAAGGAAAACATCGTGAGAAATGGAGGGTTCTATGAGTTTCTTTCATAGAACAACATTGTAAAAACCCCAATTTGAAAAAAATGGGGTTTATGGTCTGCCTGCCTATGTAAACCGCCTTGAGTCTATGAGAAAGGCGGTATATAAATACAGTAATAAATAAATAAATAAATAAATAAATAATTTGCATCCCTGGTTCACTGGAATCTTTGCAAGAAAGAAGGAATTCCCTACCTGTGAATCTCCTGTTCTGGGAGAGGAAGGGGGGGCATTCGAGACCGAATGGGTTAATGCCCTCATCGTCTGAGGCAGGGCCGGCACTAGACGTTGACTCCTCCTCCTGGACATGCCCAGTTCCGGTTCTGACGACCGTAGAAGCAAGGCAATGATTCCGACATGATCCGTTATCCTGGAAAATCGCCAAAGCCGCCGTCCAAACACTGGAGAAGAAAGTCAACTGACCTATACATAAAGACGACCAGAGCTTGAAAAGAAAGGTTAGCAGGTAATTAACATCCCACTGGAGTCCCTAACTATGGTTCCCAACAACGGAACCGTCCCCCAACCAACCAAACAACCAAAAAACACAAACAAAGCAACCAAGGAGACAAGACTCCAACAACCATCCGGGTGGGGCGAATGCCCCCCCTTCCTCTCCCAGAACAGGAGATTCACAGGTAGGGAATTCCTTCTTTCTCTGGAGGAGGAAGGGGGGGGCATTCGAGACCGAATGGGATATAACAAAGCTGTACAATGAATAGGGTGGGCGTTTACTTGTCTCCCCTTGGGACCACCTCCTACAGCACTCTTCATCCGAAAAGCGTATCTGCTGAGGCTACCCGGTCTATCTTATAATGGGACAGAAAAGTATTGGGAGAAGCCCAAGTAGCTGATTTACAGATGTCCACTAAAGAGGAAACCCCATCAAAGACAGCTGAAGTAGCCGCTCCCCAAATGGAGTGAGCTACAATGCCCTCGGGAGGCTCCTGCCCTAGGGCTCTATATGCCTCCTGAATAGCCAACCGCAACCACTTGGAAATCACTGACGCGGATGCCTTCTTCCCCACCGAAAAACCCTTAAAATTTACAAAAAGGGCCTCAGTCTTCCGGAAAGACTCAGTACGGTGCACATAAAATCGTAACGCCCTCCGGGCATCTAAAGTATGCCACTCCTGCTCCTTGGGGTGGGAAGGGTTGGGACAGAACGACGGGAGTACCACATCCTGAGAGCGGTGAAAAACCGAATTAACTTTCGGGAGGAAGGATGGATCGTGCCGAAGCACCACTTTGTCTTTATGAAAAATCATCAACTTGGCATTTATAGAGAACGCCCCTATCTCGGAGACCCGTCGAGCCGACGTGAGTGCCACAAGAAGGACAGTCTTAAAGGTAAGATATTCCAACGAAGATGTAGCCATGGGCTCAAAAGGACCCCTCATCAACGCACGAAGAACCAGGTTCAAGTCCCACGTAGGAACTCTGTGGACCATGGGCGGGTTCAGAAGCGCAATGCCCCGTAGGAAGCGCTGGACATGAGGATGATCCAAAACAGACCTCTTGCCCCCTACCCCCAAAACGCTCTTAAGAGCCGCTACCTGGCGGCAGAGGGTATTTGTGCTCAGACCAAGGGACAACCCGTCCTGTAAGAACTCCAGCACTTGAGCGAGCTTGGGGCGAAGAGGTTGGACCCCCTTAGAACCGCACCATGTTACGAACTTCTTCCAAGTCGCGTTGTAAACCCGTTTCGTGGATGGACGCCTGGATGCCAACAGCGTGTCCACCACCATCCTGGAATAACCACACTTGCTCAGCTCTTCCCACTCAATCGCCACGCAGTGAGTTGGAACGTGTGGGGCTGAGGATGATTCACAGGTCCCTGGAGAAGCAGGTCTTCCCTGATAGGCAGGGTCCACGGTCTGTCTATGGATAACTGAACTAGGTTCGCGAACCAGATCCGACGAGGCCACCGGGGCGTGATGAGGATCACATCCGCTCGCAGATCTCGTATCCTCCGTAGCACTAGCGGAAGAAGGCCGATGGTCGGAAAGGCATAGAGTAGCCCCTGAGGCCAACTGCCCCGAAGGGCGTCCACTCCTTCCTCCCCTTGACCCTGGCACCTGGAATAAAATCGTGGTAGCTGGGTGTTTTCTCTTGACGCGAATAGGTCCACTAGGGGAAGGCCGTACCTTGCTGTCACGAGGTCGAACACGTCTGGATTCAGACTCCATTCCGTCTCGGACATCTGTACTCGGCTTAGCCAATCCGCCACCACGTTCGCCGCACCCGCCAGATGCTCCGCTCTGAGTGAGGACAGGTGAGTCTCTGCCCACGTCAAAAGTTCCACCGTTTCCATAGCTAGCAGTCTGGATCTGGTTCCGCCCTGGCGATTTATGAACGCTTTGGCAGTCATGCTGTCCGTCCGAACCAGGACCACCCGCTGAAGGAGGAAATGCTGAAAACGTAGAAGGGCCAACCGAATAGCCCGAAGTTCCAATAGGTTTATGGGAAGCCTCGTCTCCTGTGGGGACCACGACCCTTGAGTGAAGTTGGTTCCGGAGTGGGCCCCCCACCCCAAAAGGCTCGCGTCGGTGGTGATGACTACAGGTTCCAGAACCTCCAAACTGGTTCCCAATTCCAACCTCCTGGGACACAGCCACCAGTCCAAGCTGTGAAGAAAATCCTGAGACAGTGACACCATCCTGTGTTGTTTTTCCTCGATCTGCTTGGAGTATGGTCTCAGTAGTTGTTGAAGTGGATGGGTATGAAACCTCGCCCAAGCTACAATATCGTGACAGGATACCATGATGCCCTGTAGCCGCGCCAGCACAGCCAACTTGGCCCGACTCTTCTGCCTGATGTGAAGTAACAGAGAGTGGAGGGTCTGACGTCTCTCCTCCGAGAGGGCTATGGTGAAGTCCCTGGTGTTTAAAATCAACCCTAGGTGTTCCATGATCTGGGTTGGTTGTAACAAACTCTTTGCCAAGTTTACCACAAAGCCATGCTGCTGGAGACAACTCAGAGTCTCTTGCACATCCCTCTCCGAGGCCGACGACGAACTGGAACGTATCAGTATGTCGTCCAGATAAGGTGAGATCAAAATACCTCGTAGACGTAAGGTCGCCAGCGGCCCCGCCAACGTTTTTGTGAAACAACGAGGAGCCGTTTTCAGGCCAAATGGCAAGGCCCGGAACTGGCCGTGAAAATCTCCGTAGACAAATCTCAGATACTTCCGGTGAGCAGGACGGATCGGAATATGAAGGTAGGCTTCTGAAAGGTCTATTGAAGCGAGGTAATCCCCCCTGCGCAGAACCTTCACGATGGACCGCCAGGTCTCCATCTTGAATTTCCTGGTCACCATAAACTGGTTCAACCACTTTAGGTCCAGGATGGGTCTGAACTCTCCATTCTTCTTCTGGACCAGAAAAAGAATGGAGTAGACTCCCTGGCCCCTCTGGTCCGAAGGGACCGGCTCTATTGCCCGAATAGCTGACAGATGCTGAATGGAGGCCGTCATGTTCAGATGTTTCTGGGGATCCTTGGAGAGGGGGATCAACCTCAACTTGTTCCTCGGAATTCTGGCAAACTCTAAGGCGTAGCCGTTTTCGACAGTATCGCTGATCCACTTGTCGGAAATAGTATTTCGCCAGTGAGAAGCATATGCGAGAAGGCGACCTCCGATGGGCAAGGAGTCGTCTAGCGATCTGGCGTCAGTTGTTCTGCTGGCCCCTGAACGGCTTGCGGGGAACATCACCCTGCTGCCCTCCGGATCTGCTCTTGGGAAATACTCTTGACTTGTTCCACCTGTTAGGGCCCCTGCCAGAGTCTCGTTGACGTGGTGGGGCTCGAAAGGAACGAAAGGAAGAAGAAGAAGTAGAAGCCTTTGGTGGTGGATCCTTGGAGGTGGACGGGAGCACCCGTCGTTTGTCTTTATTTTCAATGAGCAAGGGTTCCAAAGCCTCCCCAAATAACTTGGTTCCTTGGAAAGGGACTCCCACTAACCGACTTTGAGAACCCGAGTCCACGGACCAATTGCGTAGCCAAATGTTACGCCTCGCCACCACATTGGACGCCAGAGCCCTAGCGCTCAATTGCAGTGAATCAAAGGAAGAGTCCGCAGTGAAAGCGGTGGCCAGTGAAATCTTTTTTAAAGTGTTTTTCCCCTTCTTGGATAACGTAGGTTCGGACTTCAGAAGATCCTCAACCCACAGATAAGATGCCCTGGCCATGATTGAATTAGAAGCCGCTGCCCGCAGGGATTGAGCCGTGCTTTCGAAATTTTTCTTCAATGCGATTTCCACTTTTCTATCGCAAGGATCTGTCGGACCCCCCTCCCCCTCTGACGGAATAACGGAAGCGGAGGAGAAGGCCGCCACTGGCGCATCGACCGTTGGAACTTTTAACATGGTCATTATCTGATCAGGAAGCGAGTAAAGCTTGTTAATGAGCTTAGAATTGTGCTTGGCCCTGAAAGGGTGCTTCCATTCCCCCTCCATTGCTGATTGAAAAGAAGGAGGAAAAGGGACTGAGATAGGCTTGTCCGGGCCCTGGGGGAAAATTCCCTTGGGGACAGCTAGGTCAGATCGGTTATCCGTGAGTACCTCCAGAGAAGAACGATTAAGAGTCAAGTCCGCCTTGGACATCATTCTTTGGAACATTCTTTGGTCGGGAACAGCCTGCTGGGGTTGCTGTCCTTAGCCGTGCCCTCCCCGTCTCTGGAGAGCTCACCCTCCTCCCTATCGGAGCCAGCCGAAGAAGAGGGGGTAGAGCTGAGGTATGCCTCCCCGCTCTTTATGGAGCGCTCCGCACGATCCACAGCCACTGCCCTGTGAGAATGATGCCTCCTCCGTTTACGTTCCTTGGGAGGGGAGGGAGAGGGCTCCCTCGACTCTCCCTGTTCCGACACAGGTGATCGCCTGGAACACGATCGCTTTTTGTGTTTGTGGAGTGACCTGCGGGAGCCAGAAGAGCTGGCTGCGTCCCCCATCGCCGCTTTTACCAGACTCTGAATATACACTTGCAGCGCCGGGTCAATAGGCATAGCGCTGGCCGCAGCGCCTGTACTCCGGCTGCCTGCGGGCCTAGCCACCTCCCCCTCCTTCGCGTCCGACATCTTACCGGCCACTGGAGAAGTAAAAACAGTCAGGCTGGGGCTTGCGCTGCACCAACACGGAGATACGTCGGCCCCAAATGTAAATGCGGCTGCCTTCCCTTGTGCGCTCCGGTAGCAGGAGCTGTCTGTGAGGTGAAGGGAAACCTCCTTGAAGTAGTGGCGGCGCCCCCCCACAGGGCTCGCGCCCGCCCGCTATGCCGCTCTGCGTGAGGGAGACGTTGAGGAGAACGGCGAAAAAGGCGGGAAGCGCTAGCCGCCTCAGCGTGCTTCGCGCCCGCCCCACACGGACCCCTTAACACGTCCCGCTGACTAAGGCTGGGATCGGATAGGGAGGGGAAGCAGGTAAACAAAAGAAGTGGTGAAAAGGAAGAAAAAACAGAAGCTCTGGTCACAGTAAAAAACACCAAATACTCTTAGAGTTAGCAGCTCGAAGAAGTACCGACCGCGCTCGTCTGAGGCAGGATCGGAATTGGGCATGTCCAGGAGGAGGAGTCAACGTCTAGTGCCGGCCCTGCCTCAGACGATGAGGGCATTAACCCATTCGGTCTCGAATGCCCCCCCCTTCCTCCTCCAGAGAAATACAATACAGCAGTGCCCAGGAAATGGTGGAATTACAAACCAGACAAAGTTGTTGAAAATGAAGAGATTATAATATTGTGGGATTTCTGCATCCAAACAGATAAAATATCTGGCATATAATACACCAGATTTAACAGTAGTGGAAAAGAAAATGATCTGGATTATAGATGTGGTGACACCTGGGGATGCGCTAATTGAAGACAAAGACAGAGCAGGAAACAGAGCAGGAAAGTACAAAGATCTTCAGATTGAGGCGGAGTGACTCTGGCAAAAAAGGCAAAGATTGTATCAATAGTAGTGGGTGCTTTAGGTGCCATACTGAAAATCCTGGAAAACACCTGCACACCTTAGGTGTAAATGACATTAGCATATATGAGCTGCAAAAAACCAGCTCACTCGGAACTGCACATATTTTACGCAAATACCTGTAAATATTCTAGGTCCTTGAAAAGGACTTGATATTTAGAAAACGCCAGCCACCACCAGGTGGGCTGTGACTAACCAAAATAATAATACCATTTATACATTGCTTTCAAGTGTTTAAAGCACTTCACACGTATTATCGTGGTGCAAGTCTGTAAGGTATTATCCCTATCCTTCAACCGGGAACTTGAGGCAGAGTGGCTTGCCGAAAGCCGCCTAGAGAGTTCAGGGCAGAGGCAAGATTTGAACCAGGGATGTCCTGATTTGTAGCTCAGTCTCTTAGGCACTACCTGCACCAGTGCTCACATCTTATTGTATGCTCTAATTTTTGTAACCCACTTGATTTATATTTGCAATATAAAATAAAATAATGTTGTCAGTTTCCTTGCACCCCGACAGCTATCCTCCTGTTCAGTCTTAATCTGCTACAGACATGGAAGCAGATCAGTACTATCAAGGGTGAGCTAAAAACATGACAGTAGGGAAAAAAAGTCAAGATACTGGTTGTTTTATTTCTGTGAGCAGAGGAAGCTTACTGTGCTTGAAATCCTGTATCACAAATTTAATCGCAAATACATCCCTTCAGCAACCTAGAGCTAAATGGCTTCTCTCTTTGCACACAGACTCTCTAATGACTATACTTCCAAACACTCAGCATATACTCCTCCTACTCAACACCCACACACAGTACATTGTGCACAAATGTACAGCAAGCACATAATCTGCATGCACTTACCTTCTGCATAAGCCCATCTAACGGGGCCTCAATGTAACTGCGACTTGTCTTCCTATCACACAGAATGTGCTTTTGAAATCAACCCTTATGTTCTCTCCACAAGGAAGACTGTGGGAGAAAATTAGGAGCTGTTTTTAGTCTAATTATTTAATTAGATAACCCCATTTTTAAAAATATCTTTTAATTCCCAGATTCTCTCACTATATAGTTCAGGGCCCTGTAATATTCTGCTGCAGCTGATGGAATATTTTCCAAACCTCTTCATCCTTTACACCAAAGACATGTATCAAGGTCTGCCCCATATCCTGCCTTACACTGTTTCTCCTTAGCATATTCTGTCAACTTCAGGTCTCTACAAATTTGGCTGAACTTGGTAGTCAATTACTGTTTTTAGCAGGCAGTGAAGAAAGGAACTTTTGCTTCCTGCTCCACAGAGCCCCACCCCCCACAATGCAGCAAGGTGTGTACATACATGCACATGCATTTGTTCACTTGCAGTAACCCTTCCCCTCCAACCCATATACTGATGCTACATCAAGACATACAGTGCAATCCTGTGTAACAGTAGATGAACCGGTGTAAGTGCACTTATGCCAGTGTAAGTGCACTTAAACCGGTGCATCTGCTGTTACATCTACTGTTACACCGGTGCAAGATTACACAGGATTGCGCTCATAGCCAGAAGCCATTCTGAAACAGGCCCTCTCTATCTTCTTGGGTTGTTGGCTGCTATTAAAAGCTTCTTTACTCCTGTGATGGATTACACTGGATGTATTTCCCTGCTAATCATTGAAATTAAACATCTGGTCACTACTGGCAACCTAGAGAGTATTTGTGGATCCTTGGTTACTTCACCTTTTTCTTGAGATGTAAAATTTCATGTACCTAGGGATTAAGATTTCATATTGCTCAAGCACCAGATATCTCCCCTTCCTTCTTTTATCCTGAATGTAAATACAACAGGAAAGCTGCTTCTTACAGGTACAGTTCAGCATCACGTGTTTATTAGTGTGGTGTTTCAAACATATGCTTTTGAATTATATATGCAGGCATTTTTTCCCTGTCCTACAGTGCAATCCTGGGTAAACAAGCGCTGGAGGAGCACGCGCTCCCCTGGCGCTGGGTGTCGTAAATGCGCCATAAAGCACGTTCATGGCACCCAGAGAGTAAGGGTCACCAGCGAAGAGGCCGGCAGTCCTCTCTCCCCCGGCGGACCATCCCCACACTCACCAGAGAAGGTAAGGTCTGCAGGGGCAGGGCGGAACGGGGAAGCCCGGTGGGTGGCCATTGGCTGAACCAGGCTGGGAGAGAGCAGGGATATTGGCGGCAAGCTTCGCCAATATCCCGAGCCCTCTCCCAGGCCGGTTCGGCCTACCACCCCCCACTCAAATGTACACCAGCTCTGGAGCTGGCGTACATTCGAGTAGGCCCATAGGTCCTCAGCCAGCTTGCACGTGGGGAAGGGAACGAGCATCCCCTTCTCCCGCGGTCCTCCCAGACTGCCCCGGGGCAGCCGGGGACGGCCACAGGATACCACGGTCGGCCCTTTAGGCCGGCCGGGTATCATTACACAGGATTAGGCTGCTAGTCATGATTTCCTCTCCTAGACAAATATGGCCTCAACTATGCTCTTTATGCTCTTGTTTTAATTGTAATTTGATCTGTTTTTATTACTGTATTTCTTCAATTCTAAGACGCATGTTTTTTCCCAATTAAGCATTTCAAAAATGGGGTGCGTCTTAGAATCGAAGGTCTCCAAAAAGCACCCCAAAATGCTATCTTCTTACTTACTGGGGCTTCGGGGAGCTTCAGGGAGACCTGCGCGACCCTCTGCAGGCCTCCCCAATCTTCAGTTCGGCAAAAAACGGTGATTTTCAGCCATTTCCCGTTTTCGCGAAAACCAGAAATGGCAAAAAATCGCTGTTTTTCACCGAACTGAAGATCAGGGAGGCCTGCAGAGGGTTGCGTAGGCCTCCCTGAAGCTCCCCCAAGCCCAGGTAACGAAGGAAATGGCACTTTCTGCCAGGGCCAAAAATGCTATGCAAAGGCAGTGCATTCAGTCATCCTCAGCTGCAGGAGACATGCTGGGGAGAGTTGGTGCTGAGCGGGTAGATTCAATGAAGGGAGGTGAGTCTTACAATCAATTGATTTTTTTTCCCCTGCTGGTGGTACTGAAAGTAAAGGTGCGCCTTAGAATCGATGGCGCCTTAGACTCAAAGAAATACGGTAATTTTTAGATGTTTTTTACTAGTTTTTGTGAATTGTTTTTATTGTTTTAAATGTGATTATTTTTTGTATTGTATTGTATTCCTTTCCCATGTTGTAAGCCGCCTTGGGTCCCTTCGGGGAGAAAGGCGGGGTAAAAATACTGTAAATAAAATAAATAAACTAGCCCCTGCACATTTTCTGTACACTAAGCTACTGTTCTTTCAACACCTTCAGCTACCAACATTCCTTGAAAGTTTCCACATGACATTTGACTTTTTTTTTTCTAACAGCACTATTTGCAAGATATTTTTGAAACGCAGGAAGAATTTCCCCCCCAAAAATAAAAATGGCTCACAATGCAACATGAGACAGAAAAGACAACATTCTTACTTTTGCCGGATGACACTAAACCTTTCCTGGTGGTGAAGACCAGCAGGGATTGTGAAGAGCTCCAGAAGGATCTCTCCAAACTGGGAGAACAGGCAGCAAAATGGTAGATGCGCTTCAATGTAAGTAAGTGTAAAGTGATGCACATTGGGGCAAGAAACCAAAATTTCACATATACGCTAATGGGTTCTGAGCTGTCTGTGACGGATCAGGAGAGAGATCTTGGGGTGCTGGTGGACAGGTCGATGAAAGTGTGCTGCGGCTGTGAAGAAGGCCAATTCCATGCTCGGGATCATTAAAAAAGGGATTGAGAATAAAACGGCCAATATCATTATGCCTTTGTACAAATTGATGGTAAGGCCACATCTGGAGTATTGTGTCCAGTTCTGGTCACCACATCTCAAAAAGGATAGTAGTTGAATTGGAAAAGGTGCAGAAAAGAGCGACCAGAATGATTCGTGGGCTGGAGCACCTCCCTTATGAGGAAAGGCTACAGTGTTTGGGGCTTTTCAGCCTAGAAAAAAGGCGCCTGAGGGGGGACATGATTGAGACGTATAAAATTATGCATGGGATGGAGAGAGTGGATAGAGGGACAACACACACAACTCTCGCACAACACCAGAACCAGGGGACATGCACTAAAATTGAGTGGAGGGTTAGAACGGACAAAAGAAAATATTTCTTTACCCAGAGTGTAATTCATCTGTGGAACTCCTTGCCACAGGATGTGGTGCTGGCACCTGGCCTAGATGCCTTTAAAAGGGGTTTAGATAGATTCATGGAGGAAAAGACCATCACAGGTTCAGCAGTGTTGCTACACCCCCATGGGGGAGGGGCCACCCCCACGTGATGCAGGTACGTGACATCACGCCCCGCCTCTGAACACATCCCCTTCGCTATTTTCACTCTATTTCGGAGCCGTTCGAGCACATGGGTGGGCGGGAGGGCCGAAATACAGCCGTTCCGGCTGAGAAGAGCCAGCAGCAAGCCGGCAAATGTAAGTTTCCGCCCTCCTGAGCCTGCAATTCCGCCCGTTCAGGGGTCAGTGCCCTGGGGCCCTGGGCACCAAGCCCCCCCCCCCGTACAATGCCTCTGCACAGGTTACAAGCCATAAGCAACTTCCTGGCTTTAGAAGTAGGTTTTCTCTGTGCAAGGGAGTGACAACAGGAAGCAGGTTATCTTGTTGGCTGTGTGCTCCCTGAGGCATCTGGTGGGGCCACTGTGTGATACAGGAAGCTGGACTAGATGGGCCTTTGGCCTGATCCAGCGGGGCTCTTCTTATGTTCTTACTGCAGATGTGCCTGTCCTCATGCATGTCTAAAGAATCTTTTGGGATTGCTGTAAGTTGTGGTGAACTTGCCCCTGCTTTCTTACAAAGTGAGGAGACTTAATCATCCTCTCCTCCAAAAGGAGGGAAAACAGCTTCTCTTCAGTTCTACAGTTTAAATATCATTTTGTAAGGAATGTGACGCTGTTTGGAGTTAATCAACCAAAAAGGAAGAGGAAGTCTGACTAGCTGTCTCCAAGAGCAAACAGAGTGTGAAGAACAGAAGTGTCAGATCAGAAAAGGCAAATGAAACAACTCATCACAGTTCTGTCACAGGAACTCCAAGTAAATGTATCAAGCAACTGCTTTTGGTCACAACCAAGTAGACATGGATTTATTTTATGCCTGCTTCCACAACTTGTACATTATGCTTTGATGCTCTGGAGGTCACTAAGGTTGTTGAGGCTGAAACCCATACTTTCCCATCTCATATGTTACATTGCTTCCAAGCAGACCACTTTGGGGAGTTCAAAAAACACCAGTTATTAATGTGTGAAATGTCTCTAAGAGCAACAAGAATGAATCCAAAATGCAGAACGCAGTGAAGTGCATTGGTTAATTTGGCTCTTAAAGTAAAAATTACTTCCTAACAATTTGATAGCTTCAGATTTTCACACAGATGTATAAAACAGGAGTTGTCTTTCTTCCTTCTTCTCTTGTGCTTCTTCTCGTGGCCACAGCTGTGTGGTGCGCAAAAGAAGGCATTAGCATGCAGAGCCCTGCTTTGATTGAGGAGACAGTCATGCTAACTGGCCAAAATAGAAGTCTTGCTGAGAGAGAAAACAGGAAAGCTAGTGGAATGAAGTTACCAATAATTCACCAAGAGTCTATGGATATCTGCTGGCAATGGGCTTAAAAACATTCTAGACACCAGGAGCAAGGGGAAAATTCACAAAAAGGCAGCTAAAACACCATCTGCCTGGCCGAGAAGAAGGAAACAAAACACAGTATATCTACACTTAACGAAGGCAGGTTCAGGGATAACAGAGTAGGTTAATTGTCAGGACAATTCAACTTCTGAACAAAAGATTGCCTACACACTACTTTCATCAAATGAAAATTAGCCAGACTCTTAGCTGTTGAGAATTATGAAGTTTCCCCCAAACAAAACTGAAGGAGATTATACAGCTGTGTCTGTTGTTAATCTATTATGGCAATGGTTCTCAAAGTGGTGGTCGCAACCCACCACGAGAACCGGATGCTGTCGCTACCCCGTTAATGGGGGTGGCAACGTGCGGTGACGGTGACACCCTGCCACCGGCAAGAAAAAGGGTCTTTTTTTTACGTACCAGGGGTTGCGCCAGCCCTCTGGAGGGTGTGGGGCCCCTGTGGCCCCCTTTGTGGGCCTCCCTGTGCTTTAGATCGGCTCCCTGAAGCGATCGAGACCCAGTGATCGAGACCCAGTTTTCATCCAAAACCAGAAGTGGGTCTTGATCGCTTCAATGAGCCGATCTGCAGGGAGGCCCACAGAGGGGGTCGTGCCCCCCCCCACACCTCCGGAGGGCCAGCACGACCCCTGGTAAGTAAAAAAAATATTTTCCCAGGCAGCGGTGGGATCCCAGGGGCGCTGCCGCTGCCATTGGCCCACCCCTGCAAATACTTGCAACTTCCCCAGCTCGAGGGAGAACTTTGAGAAATGATGATCTATGTGGCATAGTCATAGATTCTATGCCTATCTTATCTCTCCCTTAGAACCTAATTGTCCCTGCTCCTCCTCCTAATCCCTAGGGAAATTCAGCAAAGACAAGATAAGCACGGATAAGGAGAATGGCAGCCAACAGCTCCACAATACCTTCCAGCTTTCTCTGTCTCGAGGAGATACTTCAAAATTCCCAATAGTCAGAGCCCAGGTGCTGGGCACATGGCTACTTTTCATGCTGTAGTGTAGATGTGCAGATAAGTGTAGATGTAGGCAGGATCGTATACATTTTCATCACCACCTACCCAAACTGTAGAAACGTTAATTGGGTTAGCTGTTAAAGGTCAAGTTGTCCAATAAAAATATATCTCACAAAAATCATGACGACTGAAGACTGCAAAAATCATGACGACTGAAGACTCACTCATGCAAAATATCCATTTTGTTTCTCAATACGGTCCCTTCTAACTGTCCCCAGGTACACGAGAAAAGTAATTATGAGCTACCAGTGAACTACCTGCTCTGCAGATTATTGTTTATAGTCATAGCAGCTCTAAAAATACCACAGTAATCATGGAAAACATACCAGGTGTCCCTGTGTGCTACCACTTCATAACTAGCTCACACATGAGCCAAATAGGGATGATGATGAGTGACTAGTTTGCATGGGTGAATCAATCTAGAAGGGGGGGTAAATAAATATTGAGTTGGTACAAGAGCCCATCTCATTAACTCTTCCCCTTAGAGCAAGAACAAATCTTCAGAATTGAAGAGAATACTCAGAAAACTGACAGAACATAGGAAAACCTGCATCTGAGTACAGCTTTGCCAGAGCTATCTGGTTATCTTGTTGGCTGTGTGCTCCCTGAGGCATCTGGTGGGGCCACTGTGTGATACAGGAAGCTGGACTAGATGGGCCTTTGGCCTGATCCAGCAGGGCTTTTCTTATGTTCTTAGCAGTGTGTCATAAACATGCCATAAGGCACATTTTCAATACCCAGTGAGTAAGCGGCGCTGGCCGAGAGGCCAGTGCCACTCACTCAGCCCAGGGTTGCAGCCACTGCCAGTGGACACAGGTAGGTTCTGCACCGGTCAGGGCAGGGGTGGGGGGAGGGCAGACCAGGGTCAAATGAGAGGGGACGATTGGCCAGCCAGGCCAGGGACGGGAGATGGATCATTGGCGGTGCACTTCACCGAATCCTATCCCCTCTCCTGGGCCTGGTCAGCCTGACACCGGCTCCTTGGATTTGTGCCAGCCACTTTGCCAGCACACATTCGAGAAGGCCAACTGGTCCTGCTGGGGCTCTCCCTGGGGGAAAGGGACAAACGTTCCTTTCTCCTGAGGAGTACTCCAGCTCTGCCAGCACGGGCCCAATCCTGCCTAGCATGCAGCAGCTGCCTTCGGTGCGCCGCCACCACATTCTAGAGGATTGGGCTGCCCACCAAGGGAAATTGGCACTGGTAGAAATTACACAAGTCCTCTTCAAGCAACTGGGAATATAAATATTTAAGTCTTATCCCTACAAACACTTTGCAAAAGCAAATTGACCTTTTATGTAAATTTATGCCTGGCAGCAGTTTGGGGTGTTTCTGTGAAACAAATAATTCTTCACCCTGCCTTTCTTCACCCTGAACTTTCAAATGTTCTCAGGTAGAACTTACAAAAGCTCTTCTCTCTCCCAGGCAACTTTTTAGCTAGTCCTCAAAAGGAGTATTTTGCTTGAGCACGCACCAATAAACACATGAGACAAATATAATGATGAAAAGGGGCCACTTTTATTGAGAATAATACAGAGAATAGAGAAATAGAAGACCAGCAGGCTCAGGTCAGGGTAATTCACAAAACGTCTGCGAAGCACTGAAGAAAGGGGCCAATCCTAATTACTGCCCCGGGCGGACGTTACGACCCTGACTCCAAGCCACCACCCCTTCACAAAGGCAGGCTCTTCACAGTCAACCCCTATCGGGCCAGGGCAGCAGGAACAGTTGCACCACCTTGAGCCGGAGAGCATCTAGGGCAGCTCACGTGATCCAGGCCAGGGGACCCCCCCATCAGACCCCCCGTGCCGGAGGGCAGCTGAGAGATGGAAAAAAGACGGGGGGATCCCCTGCCCTTGCTTCCCCAAAGTTTACACCACTAGCCCAACTTCCAGCCTTCTAACCCATGCTAACCTGCAAATAAGTGACCGTTAGTGAAAATAAAACAGAGTCCAATTACAGTCAGTGGTAGGTGAAAAAACTACACACCAAAGCCAATCAGGTGCACAGAAAAATTCCTACCTGGCCCCCAAAGGGCGACCAGCAAAGCCCAGACTGCAAAAAAGGGAGGGCGGGAGGGTTAACAGCGGTTGCTGGCTCCAAGGAGGAAACAGGAGGGAGTGCGGCCGGGAGCAGGCAGATAAACCCTCCCTTGCCCTGCCCACACTTCAATTACCTGTACAGAGGGGGCAGTTACCAGCCCCCTCCCATGTGTTCCTGAAGCGGCTCAGCAAAGTCCGAACCCTGTGCTAAGGGCATGGTTCGGAATTCATGATCCATGGCTCTATGGATCATGATGACAAGCATTCAGAGAACACGCACCTTCTGTCCTCCCAGGTGACAGATTTCTTGTATCACCAATTTAAAGCAGCCCCATGTTTGGCGAGTTTTGTTTTTTGCCTTCATGCTGTCTTTTTAATGTTAAAACATATTAATAAAACAGCAATTGAAATGTACATGTATATAAACGTATATGCAAACAAATTAATCCATCCATATAAGCAATGGATAAGAGACAGCATCTCTATGAGGACATGCCAAACTGCACTGGAATTTCAAAAGTTCTCAGGGAGAACTTACAAGAGCCCTTCTCTCTCCCAGTCAACTTTTTAGCTAGTTCTCAAAAGGAGTATTTTACAGTCCAATCTATCCCCACCCCCCTCTAACCCCACCCCCCTCCAATGCAGCCCAGCCACTAGAGCGCGCGCTGCATCCTGTGGGGTAGGTAGTCCCAGAGGTCTCTGGCAAGGAAACATTTGTCTCTGCTGCCTGAATGGGTCTACTTGGACCTACGCCAGTGATCTGCTGGCACATGTCCAAGTGGACCCAGGAAGGAGGATTGAGGCTGGGAAAGGGGATAGGTATCAGTGGTGCTGCCGCTGCCGATACAGCCCCCTTCCTGGCCTCGACACACACAAGGGAGGGCTGTATAAGGGGTGGGCAGGGGCAGGTCAAATATATAGGGGGAAGGTTTCAGCGTTTTCCTGCACTTCTCTCTCTTGGGCTGGGTTGGTTAGGGGTTACAGAGAAGGCTGCTTCGTTCGTCTTTCCAGTACTAGTGTTGTGTATTACTCAGGCAATACAGGGCACTGGGTGGGCAGAAAACTCTTCACACAGTCAGCAAGTTCTTTAGCCTAAGAGGCAGGCAGGCTTGGGCTGAGAGAGAGGCTGCTTCAAGTTCTTTCTAGTTTGTGTGTGTGTGTGGGGGGGGGTATTACCACTAGTATTATAATCATTCTATTAGTATATTATTATTATTATTATTATTATTATTATTATTATTATTATCAACCAGGCATTTCAGGACAGGACCAAGAACAGTCAGCCTTGTAAGTTCTTCAGCCTAAGAGGCAGGCAGACTCTCAGGCTGCTTCAAGTTATTTCCAGTGTGTGTGTGTGTGTGTGGGGGGGGGGGGGTTGCTGTCACTAGTATTACATTCACTCTATTAAGTATATTACAGGGTGGCCAAACTGCGGCTCTTTGACCTATAATGTGTAGTTCTCGGAAAGATGTTGGTTGACCTCCTTTTTGCATCACAATATAAAAGGTAAATAAGAAATTTTCAAGCTTTAAAATTATTTCCCAGGTATAAACTGAGAGTCCAGTGAATTAAAACATAAGTTTAATGTTCATGGTAAGTAAATATATTTAAGACACCTAACATTTATCGTATGTGGCTCTTACATTAAGCAAGTTTGGCCACCCCTGGTATATTTTATTATTATTATTATCATCATCATCATCAGGCAGGCATTTGAGAACAGGACCAAGAACAGTCAGCATTGCAAGTTCTTCAGTCTAAGAGGCAGGCAGACTCTCAGGTTGCTTCAAGTTATTTCCAGTCTGGGGTTACTATAGTATAGTATATGCATTATTATTATTATTATTCATTATCATATTATAAATAGCAGGCATTTCAAAGCAGACTGCTCCACCCAATCACCAAGTTCTCTAGCCTAAGGCACGCTGTTTTTATTTCCCATTTGGGGTTACTATTATTATTATATTACCAGGAAGGCAGCATTTTTCAGGGCAGACTCCACTCCAGAACACCGTGTTATAATTTTCAAGCTAAACGTTGTTGAGGCAATAAGATAAGATCTCATGAGTGCTCAAAAGAAAACTGTTATCACCTTTTCCTTCACAGATGTGAAGAAGAAAACGGATAAGTTGCGTGCTGCGATATGCCGCTTTTGCAGCATCCTAATCACAGATGGCATGTCGACCACTTCTAACTTTTTGAGGTACATAAAAACACAGAATTTAAATGGTATCAACTTCAAAACGAATGTAGTACTAGTGATGCTGCTGCCTTCAGCCAGACCAAACTTTCCGATTTCAGGTGTGTAGCTGCTGCTGCACCCACTGTAGATAACAGTAGCACTAGCACCTCCAGCGTTTATGGGCTGAACCACCCAAAACAAAGGAGAATAGTTAAGTCCATCATGAATGATTTAATTATCGGATGCTCTCTGCCACTATCATTGGAAGAGAGACTGTAGTTTCACCAGTTCTGTGCAGTATTAGACCCTAGTTCTCGAGTGATGACAAGGGCAGTTGCTACAACGGAAATAAAGAGACAGTATGAAAAAGTTAAAGAAGTGACAGGACTTCTAGAAAAGGCAGACAATGTGGCATTAACCATTGACATTTGGTCAGACAGAACAATCAATGTGAGGCTTTATTTGGTAAAACATGAGGTAAAACATTACTTGCTCTAGAGCCTGCCTTGTATTTCCTGCAATGGTAGTTACATTTCCTAGGCACCACAGCACATATGATCCTCATCAGTGTCAAGAAAATCCTTCCTTCTAAAATGCAGTCTTTTTATTTTGTCTCGATAACAGCCCCATGCTGCCTACTGTATCGCCCTGAAATGCACTGAAGTCTTTTTATTTCATTAACAGCCCCATGTTGGGGTGCCTATTGTCCTGAAAGCACTGCAGTCTTTCACTCTTTTTATTTGTTCCAATAACAGCACCAGGCTAGTGGCCTCTAATATCAAAAAATTCATTTTTCTGAAATGCAGACTTGGTAAATTTGAATAAGACCACAGCTTTGTTTTTCAAAATCGCTTGATGTTTGATACTAGTGTTATCATTTTCAAGCCAAACGTGTTGATTGAGACAATCAGTTCTAAATGAGCGCTTAAGAGAAGTGCAGATGGGAACATGGGGGGGGGGGAACAAAACCACACACACATTCTCTCTCTCTCTCTCTCTCTCTCACACACACACACACACACACACACACACACACACACACACACACACACACAATCTTTTTTCTGTTAAAATAGTTAGGGACTTGAAATGAGACTTGAGAGTCGGACTCGAAAATTTGGGCAAAGACCTGAGACTTGACTCGAGACTTGAAGCCAAAGACTTGAACACATCACTGCAGGTCCCTTGTTACATCACTAACATTTCAATGAGAATACCAAGGAGATGGAAGATGATGTGCCATAGTTATTTCCTACACCAGCAATCAGGTATGTACCTGAAGGGGAGGGGGAGTGGAGCATTCCTACAGCAGGAGTGCATAGGTGCTGCCTTTGAATTTTTTTCAAAGGATCATAGCCGAGAAGAAGCTGTGCGGACATGGGAATCCATCACATCCCCTGCGATTTAACTTTACTGATACTGAATAGGGTCAAACCCCAAAGTACCCATTCCACAAAAGTAATATATGAACTAGCTCTTAGTGTGAATTCTAAATTTGCTGTAACTCTTAGCTAAGCATTCAAAAAGTAATTTCACAGAATTTCCACACTAACCACTGATGGTATAATTTCCATTTATGCTTCTGTTTGCAGAACTGATCACATACAGCTTATTCCTCCATTGTGTGGCATTATATGCAGCAAATAATCTCTCATGATTTCAGTCATGAAAATTAAACTGCTGTCATGAATCACCATGTCCCTTGAAAGCAATACATTTAATTAAATTCACCATGACTAGAAAAATACATACAATAGGGTACATAAGGTTCAGTACAAGTCAATAAGGGTAATGGTGCCAGTACTTGCTCCTGGGCCACACTGACCTTAAGTATGCATATTTTTAACTTAACCCTTGAAGAGGAAGTTCAAGCTACTCACATATCATCCGCATAAGAACATAAGAAGAGCCCTGCTGGATCAGGCCAAAAGCCCATCTAGTCCAGCTTCCTGTGTCACACAGTGGCCCCACCAGATGCCTCAGGGAGCACACAAGACAACAAGATACCTGTGTCCAGTCGCCACTCCCTTGCACCTGGCACAGAGAAAACCCACTTCTAAAACCAGGAGGATGCTTATGGCTTGTAACCTGTGATGGTCTTTTCCTCCATGAATCTGTCCAAACCCCTTTTAAAGGCATCTAGGCCAGATGCCATCACCACATCCTGTGGCAAGGAGTTCCACAGATGAATTACACTCTGGGTAAAGAAATATTTTCTTTTGTCCGTTCTAACTCTCCCTCCACTCAATTTTAGTGCATGTCCCCTGGTTCTGGTGTTGTGCGAGAGGGAGAAGAATTTCCCTCTATCCACTCTCTCCATCCCATGCATACTTTTATAAGTCTCAATCATGTCCCCCCCCTCAGGCGCCTTTTTTCTAGGCTGAAAAGCCCCAGACGCTGTAGCCTTTCCTCGTAAGGGAGGTGCTCCAGCCCACGAATCATTCTGGTTGCTCTTTTCTGCACCTTTTCCAATTCAACTATATCCTTTTTGAGGTGTGGTGACCAGAACTGGACACAATACTCCAGATGTGGCTTTACCATCGATTTGTACAAAGGCGCAGAATGATATTGGCCGTTTTATTCTCAATCCCTTTTTTAATGATCCCGAGCATGGAATTGGCCTTCTTCACAGCCGCCGCACACTGGGTCGACACTTTCATCGACCTGTCCACCAGCACCCCAAGATCTCTCTCTTGATCCGTCACAGACAACTCAGAACCCATTAGCGTATATGTGAAATTTTGGTTTCTTGCCCCAATGTGCATCACTTTGCACTTACTTACATTGAAGCGCATCTGCCATTTTGCTGCCCATTCTCCCAGTTTGGAGAGGTCCTTCTGGAGCTTTTCACAATCCCTGCTGGTCTTCACCACTCGGAAAAGTTTAGTGTCATCTGCAAACTTGGCCACCTCACTGCCTATCCCCGACTCCAGGTCATTTATGAATAAGCTGAAAAGCACCGGTCCCAAGACCGATCCTTGGGGCACACCGCTTTTCACCTCTCGCCATTGTGAAAATTGCCCATTGACTCCCACTCGCTGTTTCCTGGTCTTCAACCAGTTCCTAATCCACAAGAGGACCTGCCCTCTTATTCCCTGACTGTGGAGTTTTCGCAGGAGCCTTTCATGAGGGACCGTGTCAAACGCCTTCTGAAAATCCAGATATATAATATCCACGGGTTCGCTCGCATCCACATGCCTGTTGACCTTTTCAAAAAATTCTAACAGGTTTGTGAGGCAAGACTTCCCCTTGCAGAAGCCATGCCGACTCTCCCTCAGCAGAGCTTGTTCTTCTATGTATTTTAAGATTTTATCCTTAATGAGACTTTCCACCATCTTCCCTGGAACAGATGTTAGGCTGATCGGCCTGTAGTTTCCCGGGTCCCCCCTCCTTCCTTTTTTAAAGATTGGCGTGACATTAGCTATCCTCCAATCCTCTGGCACAGTGGCCGTTTTAAGGGACAAGTTGCATATTTTGGTCAAGAGGTCAGCAACTTCATTCTTGAGTTCCTTCAGAACTCTTGGGTAGATGCCATCCGGGCCTGGTGATTTATTGATCTTTATTTTGTCAATTAAGTCTGAGACGTCTTCTCTTTTAACCTCTATTTGACTTAATTCTTTAGTCAGGGGAGACCGTTCCGGCAGTGGTATTTGCCTGAGGTCTTCTGCCGTGAAGACAGATGCAAAGAACTCATTTAATTTCTCTGCAGTCTCCAAGTCCCCTTTTATCACCCCTTTCTCTCCCTCACCATCCAGCGGACCCACCGTTTCCCTGGCAGGTTTCCTGCTTCTAACATATTTGAAGAAGCTTTTATTATTCCCTTTTATGTTGCCTGCCATACGTTCCTCAAAGTCTTGCTTGGCCTCCCGTATCATCTTTTTACATTTCTTTTGCCACACTTTGTGCTCCTGTTTATTTTCCTCATTAGGGCAAGACTTCCATTTACGGAAGGAAGCTTCCTTGCCTTTTATAGCCTCCTTAACTGTGCTTGTTAGCCATGCCGGCACCCTCCTGGACTTGGTCGAGCCCTTCCTCCTTTGTGGGATACACTCCCGCTGGGCCTCTATGACTGTTGTTTTAAACAGCCTCCATGCACTCTGGAGCGATTGGACTCTTTTTACCTTCCCTTTCAGCTTTTTTTTAACTAGTCTCCTCATTTTGGGGAAGTCTGCCCTTCGGAAGTCAAGGGTTTTCGTGTCAGATTTGCTCGGCACTCTCCCTCCAATATGCATGGCGAAACAGATCGCAGCATGGTCACTATTCCCCAACGGTTCGGTAACATTTACCTCCCTGACCAGATCTTGAGTGCCACACAATATCAAGTCCAGAGTCACCTGTCCTCTGGTCGGTTCCGTGACAAGCTGCTCTAAGGCACAGTCATTTAACATATCCAGAAATCCAGTCTCTCTTTCATGACCTGAGCATGAATTGACCCAGTCGATGTGAGGGTAATTGAAGTCCCCCATGACTACAACCCTGACTCTCATTGACACCTCCCTGATTTGCTTCCTCATTTCAAGATCCCCTTCAGGTTTTTGATCTGGAGGACGGTAGCATGCCCCTACTATTAAATCACTCTTTGAGCCTGGTAATCTAACCCACAGTGATTCTACGGAGGAGTCAGAGCCCCCCTCCAGCTCTACTCTGGTGGATTCTACCCACTCTTTGACATAGATGGCCACCCCACCTCCAACACTCCCCTCTCTGTCCCTCCTATAGAGTTTATATCCTGGAATTGCAGTATCCCACTGGTTCTCCACATTCCACCAGGTTTCTGTTATACCTACTATGTCAATGTTTTCCGTAGCCACCAAACATTCCAGTTCTCCCATCTTTGCCCGTAGACTTCAGGCATTTGCATAAAAGCACTTATATACCTGGTCCCCTAAGAAGGGCTGCATGTTTGCACCTTTATTCCTGCAGCCTTCTGTCCTGCTAGACTGGCTGTCATGTCCCATCACGCTACCACTCCCAATTTTTACTCTGCTATTACTTGACTGTTCCCCATCCTCTGCACCCTCATTCCCGAGGGATGAGGAGTCCCGAACCGGATGCCCCTCGGCTCCTGTCGGCTTTCCCCCAGGAGTCAGTTTAAAAGCTGCTCTGCCACCTTCTTAATGTTACGCGCCAGCAGTCTGGTTCCGTTTTGGTTCAAGTGAAGCCCGTCCCTCTTGTACAGGCCCGGCTTGTCCCAAAACGTTCCCCAGTGCCTAACAAACTTAAACCCCTCCTCCTGACACAAGTGTCTCATCCACGCATTGAGACCCCTGAGCTCCGCCTGCCTAGCTGGCCCTGCGCGTGGAACAGGTAGCACTTCTGAGAACGCTACCTTTGGGGTCCTGGATTTGAGCTTCCTACCTAGCAACCTAAATTTGGCCTCCAGGACCGCCCGGCTACATTTCCCCACGTCGTTGGTGCCAACATGCACCACAACCGCTACCTCCTCCCCAGCACTCTCTACCAGCCTATCTAGACGAGAGGTGATGTCCGCAACCTTCGCACCAGGTAGGCAAGTCACCGTGCGGTCCTCACATCCGTCACAGACCCCCCTCTCTATGCTCCTGACTATAGAGTCACCCACGACAAGAAGCCCCCTTCCCAGAGGAGTATCCATAGTGCGACTGGATACGGGCCCATCACCTGAAGAAGGGGTCCCCACTGTGGGATTGTTTCCCTCTTTTCCAGAGCGACGTCCTCCAGCCCTGAGACTCCCTTTCCTGGCAGCTGAGGAGCTGGCCAACTGAGGGTGGGACGATGCCTCCACATCCCTAGAAGTCTCACCCTGGTTCCTCTCTACCTGTCTCTGCTTCTCCAGGTCAGCAACCATGGCTTCAAGGGAGCGAACCCGTTCCCTGAGAGCCTGGAGCTCTTTGCACCGAGCACACACCCATGACTTGTGCCCAAGAGGCAGATAGTCATACATGTGACACTCAGTGCAAAACACTGGATAGCCCCCACCCTTCTGCTGGCTGTCTGACTGCATAGCTTTTGAGTGTAAGTTATGGATTTATCAAAGTTGGGGTACCTTAATGTTGTTGGAGCTCTCCTCTCTTCCTCTCTCCTCTCCACAGAGGAGAAGTGCCGGGCAGTGTGTGGGGCCTGGCTTCCTCACCCCCCTGCTGAACTCGCCCAGCTGCTTAACTCGCTGTGTCTTTTTTACCTTGCCACTTGGTCCCAGTGAGGCCACTCGCTGCTCCAGAAAGGGCTCACTCGCAAACCAGCCCCAGATTTAAACTGTTGTGTAGCTCCTCCCCCTGCCTACCTGAAAGTTTGAAAAGACTGGCCTCTAAGGGGGGTGGGGCCTGATGGGGTTTACTGGCAGGAAATTCCTGTTGCTATTGTTCCTGCTGCTGCCTCAATTTACATCTGGCCTACTATACCATGCGGTCTGTATGTTTTAAACTGTATGTTTTAAATTCTGCTTAAGTTTAACTCTGCTTAAGGTGTAGTTTAGCTTGCTTTCTCCCCTTCTTGTAGCCGCCTCCTGTTTTGGGCTCCTACTCTAAAACAGACTCAGGTCTCTGCCCTGGGCTTTTACTCTTGAGTAAACACTGGTTTTACTCAGAGTAGACCTGTTTAGATTTGGACTGCAATTCTCTTTAGAATCCGCTCCCAGGCTTGTCCAGTTTCTGCCCCTGTCTTTTAGATAGGTGCTTGTTTGCTTATTTGAATCTATTTAATTTCCCCACCTAGCTTCTGTGCCTGTGTCCTAGCTACTGGACCTTAAAATTCCCCTCCTCAGGTTATATTTAGTTCTACTTACCTAGGCTTAGTTCTAGCTAGGCTTACTTCTATCGTAAGTTTAAGGTAGCTTAAGGTAGCTTTAACCAAGTCCTTTACAGTTAATGGTAAATTAAAGTTAGACAAAGCTGCACAACTGAGAGAGTTAACTTACCTTCTCCTCGCCCAGCTGCTTAACTCGCTGTGTCTTTTTTACCTTGCCACTTTGTCCCAGTGAGCCACTTGGTCCCAGTGAGGCCACTCGCTGCTCCTGAAAGCATAATGCATCTGATCCCACACACTCTTTCCCTGTGTATCATTATAATCTGGATAACATAGGTAAGTATGATGGAGATGATGGGTATGAAAGATCCTGCTTCAGTGATCACTTGGGATCATTTGCAGACCCATAATTTATTATTGTACAGCCTCACTTGGTAAATACTATTGGAGCACCTTTTGTGCTCATTGCTTTTCCAGCAGGAGCAGGTTACTTCTAAACTCAAATCCCCAATGCAATGGCTCTGTAAGCCACAAGCTGCTCTGTGGGTAGACAAGAGACTCCACAACCAGAGTAATGTAATAATGCCTTAAGATATCTGTGGACATATAGCCACACTGCAGCATTCCAAGTAAAATATCAGAACCAATAACAGAAGTATTTTTCCACTTTTTCTTTTATCTCTTGTCATGTATGTATACTGAGGATCTTTGTGCGTCTGATGAGGGGGTTTCTGGTCTATTAAAACATATGCTAAAATAAATTTGTGGCATCTTTAAAGTACCACAGGATTATTTGTCGTTTTTACAGCAATAGACTACCTCACTGGAAGTTATGGCAGAACCAATCTCGGATATGGAGCTATATCTAGCAAAACACTATTCCAAGTGTTCTGGAACTATGGATGGATGGATGGATGGATGGGATCACTGCCAATAATATGAAAAGAAATGCTAAATATAAATATATCACAGGCACTTACGAAGGATATGTCAAGTTCATCACCAGTTGCTCAGTACATATCCTAATCAGCCCTACTGCCACAACCACTTGAGGACAAACTCAAAATAATTAGTAACAGACCCATTCACACCCAGACTAGAGATAGGAAAGTGATGCCACTCACTGAGGTCAAGGGATCAGCAATCAACATGAGATGGTATATAATGCATTGCCTCCTAAGGATATATGCGATGACAGGTGTATTTTGTTTTGTTTTTTCCTAAGATAGTGTGCATTGACTTTAATGTAAACTTTTTTCAGTCCAGAAAAAGCATGGGGGAAGGGTAATCCTGAATGGAACTATGGTGGGGGCAAAATATTAAAGTCCCTATCCCCCTGCAGTGGTTTCGCTATAGCCCACACACGTTTGGGGATGGGGAAGCAGCCACATTACATGTAAAGCAAATTATAGATAAGTAGATACAGATATCTATTTCCAAACATCTCACAACCTAAGGACATGAGAGAATTAAAATGAAGGAACAAACATGAAATGTTTCAAGCATATTAGATTAAACCAGTGCTTCTCAATTTTTCTCTCTCATGCCCCCCTATGAAGAAGAAAAAATTTCGCGCCCCCCCTAATATAACTAATGCAATGTAACTAATGTAAAGGGGGGCTCGTTGCAATAGTTAGTGTGTATGCTTTGCGCCACTTACCTTGATTGTAGGAGCCTCCAGCGACGATCTAGTTCACCGACGATCTCTTCCGGGGAGCAGATCGTTCCTCTGCTCCCCGGCGCGAACTCTGTAACGCGCCTAGGAGCGCTTTGCAGAGTTCACGCATGCGCAAGACGACGATGTTGCCAATCGTCGTCTTGCGCATGCGTGATTCACAGCGTGAACTCTGCAGAGCGCTCCTAGGCGCGTTACAGAGTTCGCGCCGGGGAGCAGAGGAACGATCTGCTCCCCGGAAGAGATCGTCGGTGAACTAGATCGTCGCTGGAGGCTCCTACAATCAAGGTAAGTGGCGCAAAGCATACACACTAACTATTGCAACAAGCCCCCCTTTACAGAGCCTCGCGCGCCCCACTATTTGAGAACCGCTGGATTAAACCAACCCAGTTCTCACCTACTCATTCATATTCCATTGGAGTCCTATTCACTGTTATGTCACATGCCAATCAAAACCCAGAGGAGCAGAATAGTCCTTTAAACTATCCAGGGCATTCTTCATAGCATGATGAATATCTGACCATTTCAGGGATATTCCTACTATCCAAGGACTTTTTTTTTCCTTTCTGAACCTTGTTATATAGTTAGTTATTCTCATATACCAGGAGTGACAATGATCAATTGTGAGAAACATTTTTTGTTGGCTACAAATGTGTAGCCTTATAGCCCCTAATTTGTATATTATGTTAAAAAGGAACATATTTAAGCCTAGCCAGTGCACAGTTGAGGCGGGGTGCGACGATCCATGGGCATTGGAATCAAGAATATCAAGAACACGGAAGCACAGGAACAAAGATGCATGCCTGATCAATGAACCCAGTTTATGTGAGCTTATGTTAAAAGCCGAGCCTGACATAAAAGGAAGGAGGACATAAAGGCAAACACTCTGTCATAACTGAAGGCACCCTCCACTACCCACCCATGAGACCAAGGAACTGTATGAGCCACACTAATGCAGCCAACAGACCTCTGGGGACTTACTTATCAACTGCTAATTTTACTCTTTAATCAATTTATTATTGACTATTATTTATTTTTATTTTTTTATTTTTCATATTTTTATACCACCCTTCCTCCAAGGAGCTCAGAGTGGTGTACATATTTTCTCCCCTCCTTTTTGTCCTCACAACAACCCTGTGAGGTAGGTGGGGCTGAGAGATAGTGACTGGCCCAAGGTCACCCAGGAAGCTTCGTGGCTGAGCAGGGATTTGAACCTGGATCTTCCAGGTCTAAGTCCGACTCCCAAACCACTACACCATCCTGGCTCTATTATTGACAGTATATGCTGCCTTTCTATGATTGAACTCAACGTGCATGGAGCTTCTGTCCAAGGAGCTTTCCTATATCCTATTCAAAGAGTTACCAGACCCAAACTTGCTTAGCTCTAGCAAAGTTGTTGTCTGGTTGCTGTAAGGTTCATGGTCTGTGCTGAATAAAAAGAATGGCAAAGCACCCGATCTGCTACCCTTTTATAAGAGCTTTACACATTACCAAATTCCTGGACAGAATGTACTTCCATGTGAAAATTAACATGAAACCTGTGAATAGATTGTATACTACATCTGGTTTAGATAAGAGTTGCACAAATTTCTCCATGCTCGACTTATACAGCCAATCACAAAGCGTGATCCAAGTAATGACCATCTCTAAGTTGTTCCTTATGGCATTTGTATCCGCCCTAATTCCTCATAATTATGCTACACATGCATGATATTGCATAGCTGCTTGGGACACATAGTGTGGAAGCAGATGGGGGAAACATAATGCCGTCTTATGTCATTTGTCACAGACTGAATAGAAAACACTTCTATTGGGGGGAGGGGGAACTCTCAAGAGAGCTCGTCCTAGACCTAGAGCAGTGTTTCTTAAACTGTGGGTCAGGACCCACCTGGTGGGTCGCAACCTGATTTCTGGTGGGTCCCGCAGAACCTCCAATGAAAACACCAGTGATGTTGTGTTATTTACAGATAAATACTTACCTGTATTTGATCAGATAAGTAATTGCTTCAAGCTCTGAGGCTATTCAAAAATCAAATAGCTGCTAATTGCCCTGCAAACAGCTGAGCTCCTACAGTTTGCAAGCTTGTATAAATATAGGGAGATGTTTGAGATTCTTTTTTATGGTGTGTTTTTCCCCCAAGTCCCTCAACAACAGGTAGTGGGGGCAGGTGAAGACTGGGTCACATAACTAAGCCCCTCAAGCCTTGAGGTTATTCATTAGGGCTGCCTCATTACACGAAATAGATTGTTTTTTGCAAATAAATAAAACATTACTTATAAAAATATTACTGTATTTCTTTCTAGATCACCCTTTTTTAAAAGTCTCGTAAAGCTAGGTGGGTCCCAACAGAGTGTTGTTTTAAAAAGTGGGTCCCAGTGCTAAAAGGTTTGGGAAGCAATGACCTAGAGGTTCTCTCATACTTGCCAAGTAGGAAGACTGGGAATCAAGTCGACTCTGACAGGGTCATCTTACTGGTTTGGAATGAGCTGGTTTTCTTCCTCTGGCAGAAGAGAAAGAGCAAATAAGAGGAAGAGAGATGCAGTGTTTACAGCAATGCCCCTCACAGCCTCTATGCTGTGCATGTTTGTGGTGTATGTGGAATTGATAGGAGCAGCAGGTGATGAGCTAGGTGGAGAATCCCACATCTCACGTTCCCCTTCTCAAAATTGATGGGTGTCTTTTACATGGGGGTAGGGTGGGGTAAATAGAAATGCAAAAGGGGGGAGGAGATAAAAATGTGATAGGGGGGCCACAGTGGCCTGCCTGTTCTTTTAATATTCTCTCTCTCTTTTCTATTTCCCCACCCACATCTAAAAAAGCATCCATCTACTTTGAGAAGAGGAAACTATTTGCCAACTGTTCCTGTCAGTTTCTTTCCCTCCCCACACAATTTGGCACAGAGGCTGTGAGGTACACCTTCTTCTTGCTTGCAATAGCAAAACCTGGTGGGAATTCATTTTGCAAATTCAAAATGAAGGTGCACCACACGTGTGTTCATGTATGTTGGTAGGGAAGGGGAACTGATAGAACAGCTAGGCAACAAACCCCATGGGTAGCAGCTTGCAAAACCATGCAGCTGCCGGTCAGTCACCGAGCCTAAGTAAATAGTGGTAACTGCGCCTACAGACTGCATCAGCAAGCAAGCCTTCTCTTCACTAAGTACAGAGATGAGCAAAACCAGCACCTGACAAACTAGAACATGCTGCTGAACAAAACTCAAAAATTCTTGAATAGGTTTGTGAGATATTTCCAAGTCTAAGGGGAGCAATACTCAACCTATAAGTGCACTGGAGTTGCTACAAGGGGGGGCGGAGCTCTTTCACCGCCTTGAATGGTTCTGAAGGCGAGGGGGCAGGGCCGCTTCATGCTCCGGTGTAACAGAGGGTCGGAGCCTCGGCAGAACGTAGAGCTCCTCCCCCCCTGCAGCGACGTTAGTGTATAAGTGGGTAAATAAAGCAGAAAATTCAGAGACATGGTAACTCTCTAGTGATCTCTACTCCAAAGGAACCATAACTCAGCCCCTGGAATTTTTCACTGCTAAGGGAATTGAGGCATAAGTACGTAACAATATTTTCCATCTTATTTTCCATCTCTTTCATTAATTACTTGTTACAATAAACAGATTAAAAACCGAAATTAAAATATAGTCCTATTTATTCAGTGTTAGCTAACTAAGTTCTCCTACCATCACTACAGGGATCTCACCAGTTTTCTCTGTTGCCTAACTCTCTCTTATACAGTTCCATCAAAGTCCTTCTGATGCTAGAGAAATTGGCTAGAACAGGGGTGCTCAACGTTTGGAGACCGGGGTATCCCCTATTGTTGTTGTTCAGTTGTTAAGTCGTGTCCGACCCTTCGTGATCCCATGAACCATATCCCGCCAGGCCTTCCTATCCTCCACTATCTTCCCGAGTTCGCTCATTTTCATGTTCGTTGCATCAGTGATGCTGTCTAACCATCTCATCCTTTGCCTTCCCCTTCTCCTTTTGCCTTCAATTTTTCCCAGCATCAGAGTCTTATCCAGAGAGTCCTCTCTTTGCATTAGGTGGCCAAAATATTTGAGTTTCAGCCTTAGTACCTGTCCTTCCAGGGAACAGTCAGGGTTGATTTCATTTAGGATTGACTGATTTGATCTCCTAGCAGTCCAAACTCCTGATAATTAATTGGATTAATCAATTAATTAGGTAAGAAATCGTTAAAAAGTACTAAAACAATTTTAAATGTGAAAAATGAAAATGTCTTGTTTAACTCTGTGTGTGTGTGTGTGTGTGTGTGTGTGAGAGAGAGAGAGAGAGAGAGAGAGAGAGAGAGAGAGAGAGAGAGATGCAAGGATCTCTTTTTCTCCAAGTCACACTTCCCAAAATCAGCTCCTCCCTCCCCTACCCACCAAGGTACATTTTCCAAAGTACAAAAATAAGCCCAAAACCAAAATCAGAGAGACAGTGTAGTGGAAATCGCGGAAGATTGGCGAGGAGTTAGTGGTGTTAGCAGTGGTCCCCTGTTTTGACAGGTCCGGGAAGGAAGGGGTTAAAAGATTGCCTGTTTGACAGGACTGGGACACAAAGGGTTACCACCCAGGACTGCGTGGGTGGAAGCACACCTGCAAGTAATTGGGTGTGGCCCACAGGTGTTGCTGTTAATTGAGATGAAGCTGGGACTTTGAATGCAGTGGGTGTGGCTCGCAGCTGCACTCAATTAGCACTGATTGGAACTCTCACAGCTGTGGGCAATAATGAGGGCAGTGATTGGAAGCCCACAGCTGTAGCCAGTAAAGAGTTGATAGGGACTAACAGTATAAAAGCAGCAGCAGTTGGAGCAGGAAAGAGCCTCGCCAGCTCGCCACGGGGACATGCTGCCAGACTGCCGAGTGACGACGACGACGACGACTCTGCTCCAGACGGGGACACTCTGCCGGACTGACTGCTCACCTGGATGGACTACCCACCTGGATTGACTGGTATTGGGAGTCACTCTGCCTGACTGGAAAGTGGGAGAGACCAGGATTGATTGGACTTTGTGCTACAAGACTCTTGGCTGGATGGGATAAAGGCAACAAGGAGATTCTACTGCCGTGAAGCGACGAGCTGGACTTCTCTATGGAAACAGACCCTCGTTAGCTAAGTAGAATCTTATCTGCTCGGGAAGGGCTAATGGACATTTATTGCTGGGAAAGTAATAAATCTTGTAAATAGTTGCCTTGGAGTTCAGTGTTTTCTTTGACACACAATTGCAATTAGGGAAAAGGAGCTAACTTTGCCTAAGGTGGACATGGGAGTTAATTAAAGGGAATACTAGTTTGCTCCCCCAGGAGTAAAGTTTGGGGTGCAACATTTGGGACACGACAGACAGAAGGGCTCAAAAAATAATTACAATTTAAAATCCATGCTAATTAACACTTAATTAGCTGCTGATGGGGCAGATAAGGGGCAGGGCTTGGCATACCCCCAGCAAGAGGTCCGTGTACCCCTAGGGGTACCCGTACCACAGGATGAGAACCCCTGGGCTAGAGTATGCCTGAGTCAGCACCGTAGCACAGGCAGACAAACAAATGAGTGGAGGTGGAACATAAAAGAAAAAAAACCGCTCACAAGCACAGCTTATCAATTTTTCAGTCACATATTCTGCTTTCTGATGTGTGAATTTCTACTACAACCTTCTCTACTGTACAGAAATAATTGGGAGTTATACCAATGGAAACCATTCAGAATAAATAAAATATGAATGGTTTTTAAGAATGCACGTCCTTTCATTAAGAAAGCTATCACTTGGCTTGTGGATCCTTTAAATTTTAATGTGGACTGGGGTTAAAGATGAAAACAATTCACAAAAAAAACTGTAACCCATTCTAGAAAGGTTAATGAAAATCAGAACCAACAGCTGCAATCCTATGCATGTCTTCTCAGAAGCAAGTCCCACTGAGCTCTCCCGGGTATTTGCTCCCAGGTAAGAGTGTGTATGACTGCAGCCTGAGTCAACAAAATACTGTACCACCAGTCTTCTCTTTGATGCAGAAGCCCTGCCACAAGATGAACTGCTCAGTGGAATACAGCATGTGTATGCTTCCAACATCAAACCACAAAAAGGAGCAGTTTAGGTCCATACAACAGGAGCAGAATGGACTCCTGAACTTCACTGATCACTGTGTGATACTCAAATTCTGACAAGCTAGTGCCAAGACTGGATCAGGAACTCAGCCCTTCCAGAGGAAATGCACTCCCTTTTACCTCTCACTATTTCCACCCAGCCCACAGGTGTACACATTTAAATCCAGATGCGTATATACACCCTTGGGCAAAAATGCCTTAAGATAGGCTTACCAGATCTCCAACCGGGACAGAGTGCTAGACCTTTAGGAGAAGGAATGTGGGCAGGTGTAGCTTGTTAATCCTAGGCATGTCTACTCAGAAGCAAGCCCTATTGTGTTCAATGGGGCTTGCTTCTGAGCAGACATGCCTAGGATTGTGCTCTAAGGATTAACAAGCTACACCTGCCCACATTCCTTCTCCTAAAGGTCTAGCACTCTGTCCCGGTTGGAGATCTGGTAAGCCTACCTTAAGATAACTTTCACCAGATTACCATCTTGTGACCCACTACATCTATTTCATCAGTACACAGGATGACTCAAATGATGTTGTGGCTGTGAAGGGAGTCTTTAATTCATTATCACCCACTGGGTTCAGAGTGATCCAATCAGACCTTCATGAGTAGCACATTACATCCACATACAGGGCCAGCATTCCCACTACAAGGCAGTATCTGACAAACAATAGCTGATAGCCTATTAATTTCCTTTAGTACCCGCCCTTATTTTTGCATGTGCTCCTTGCTCAAGCTGAACAAGTCACAAAACATGATCCCTGCAGATCAATTCATTTCTCTATGGGAAGTGTGGTAAGGGATCAGAAAGTTGGATAGGATGCAATAAGGAAATGACAATTGTCTATGAGAAGACAAATCCATATCAATATTCAGTGCTTACACAAATACAGACATCCCTTTGGGATACTGGGACTTCTTTTATGTGGTGATGCACTGATTTCTGCAGCAAGCTCCTCTCCTCCCAAAACTGATTTTTAAAACGTTACTGATGAATAACAGTAAGCTATTACATCAGGGGTGGCCAACCTTCTACCATTAGGGCTTCTGTGTTGAGTTGTGTAAAAGACAGAATCTTGGCAGCTGCAATTGCTGATGGTACTGCTACAGCAGCTGCACCTGCTGAAATGCCCTAACACTATACAACCATTAAAGGGCCAGGATCATTCATGTTGAAAGGTTGGCCACCCCTGTCTTACATGTATGCATGCATGTATGTATGTCTCTCAGCCACAGCTGAAAATGGCATGTTAAATTGTATCCAGTGGAGATCAGTTTAAAAACTATCAAGTAGCAGACACTGTTCTGTTGTAACTGTAGAACCAACTGGTTCCCTCTCATCTATCCAGGAGTGTCAGGTCAGTTAGAAGGCATGAATACCTTTAAGAGTTAAATGCAAGAACCTGTTGGATGTAGCTTCTCCCAACACAGTAATTAAATTATCCCTTCTATTCAAAGTACAGGAGCCCTCTTACAGCGCAATCCGACTTAACTTTTGTGCCGGTTTAACCACCGTTCTGGGACCTCCCGTTCTTGCTGCGCCGCTGGTTAAGCTGGCACAAAAGTTAAGTCGGATTGCGCTGTTAGTCTCTTGCCAAAACTAATTCAATACCTCCTAAGGTTGTTGCATTTTCTTCATCAATTTTGGTTTTAACAGTAGCATAGCAAGCAAAAATTCAACAAGAAAAGCTTTTCCCAACCTTAAATGGCAGTGACAGGGAATGCAGCATCTGCTGAATTTCAACCTTTAATGGACCTATTAAAAGGCACAAAGCCTCTATCAAGGAAAAAAGGAACAGCCTCAATGGAAAGTGGGAGAGTGTTCATTGCCGTTAATCAGGTCTGTCTGGTTGCCTGTGGTAAGAATTGCTTTCAGGCAACAGGGCGGGTCACGGTGCCTGGGTACACACACTGAGACAGACCTCTCCAGCCCATCAGACCATCCACCAGGCTCCCCTGCCCTAAACACACCACCAGGGCTGCCCAACATGTATGCAATGAGCTGTCAGAGCAAAGATTTCCCAGATAGATGCTCTGTGTTGCTAGAGTACCCAAAGCATTCCTTGCAGGATACAGACCACATCCCAGCCCCAACAAAGAAGATGCAATTGATCAGCTCAACCCCTACAGAGCATGTGCAATGGAACAGCTTGCCCTTAAGAGACACTCACCTGATATAGGAAAGAGGGTAGAAGGTTGAGAAGTCTCTGCTGAGTGCATGGGAAGGTTGTGAATTTTCTTTGCTATGTGAGGCATTCTGAGTGGTAACTAAGAGGTAAATGCTTTGGAGACTGAGCCAATGGTCCAGATAGGTTATGGATCTTCCCTTCCTGATGAGAACAGGGGACCACTCCCTGGGGTATCCCTGGACCCTATGCAAGATAAGTTTTACTAAAGTTGCTTTCCCTCCCTCTGCCCTTGCTTTTTGATATTGTTGCTGCAGCAGGTTATCCAGATAGATCTGGGAACTTTTAAAACCTACTATAGCATACTTTTCCCCCCTTGTACAGTATTTAGGCTTAAAGAAGCTTTATGGTCTTCTAAGCCACTGGTGAAGAAATCATGATCATCATGCTTGCACTGAGGGCCAAAGCAGAGGTGATGTTGGAACACGCACACATACCCAGCTATCTTAATGATTTAAACTGTCCCCAAAACTGCTCTATGGAATAAAATATCTTCTAAAATTTCTATCTTGCATTTTATTTTCTTAAGAAGAAAGCTGTTATCTCTACCTACCATGGGGTAAGTTCAATCTCAATACAAACAGTTCCAAAAAAACCAAAACAGGACAACAGCAAAGAATCAGTCAAGAAAACCGATCAACAAAAAGTAACATCGGCAAAGACAAAAGCCAATCAACTAAAAGTTTGTTGGAACAAAACATCACTGTGGAACTTTTACAAAGTGAGTTATCCTGATGTCATGCAGTAGGGAATTCCTCTGGCTAGATACCACAACAAAGAAAGCCCTATCATGGGTTGCTGCTAATCAAACCTCCAGTGTTGACAGTACCTGTAGCAGGACCTCCCAAGACTGAGGCCCCAGAACGGAAAAGGGTTTCAAATCCCCTCCAAAAGAGGAATTCAAAGGGAATTTGTGGGAAGAGACAGTCCTTCAAGTATCTACCGGTAGGTTCCATGGCAAGCAGAGCTTTAAGTTAAGCAGCCTAGCATTTTGAATTGTGCCTGGAAACGCAAAGGCAGTCAACAAAGATGAAACAGCAGAGGTATGACATTGTCATTACACTCACTGGTGGCAGGGTTAATCTTATAGCTGAGTTCTATTCATATTGCAATCACTAAACAACCTTCACAGGAAGTTCAACACAATGTCACAGTAATCCAACTTTACATTATTTATTGTGCATGGGTAACTGTAGCAAAATCGTATCATCGCAGGTGCAGCTGGCAGACCAGCCAAACCTGGCTTCGGGCTGCAGCCACCCCCTGACAGTCATGACCAAAACCAGTTCCAGGAGCACTCCTAAATAGTGGGCTTGTTCCTTTAAGTGGAGTGCAGCCCCATCAAGATTAAATCAACACTCCACCACCGGTTTGGCAACTTTTCCAATAAGCAGGACCTCTGTCTTGTCCATATTACTTTGCTTGCCCTCATCCAGCCCAACACTGACTCCAGACAGCAATGCAGGAGCCACTATAAGAGTCTCAAATCATTTTTAAAATTTAGGTTGCTTATGGCGCAATCCTGTCTAGTCTTAGACCGGCGGAGCTACTGCTTCACCAGTTCAGGGTGTCACAAATGTGCCATGTCACCCAAAGAGTAGGCGGCACCAGTAGAGAGGCTTGCACCTCTCCTCCGGCACCACAGAACAGTGGCGCACCGCGGCGAAGAGGTAAGTCCCTGCCAGGCGACAAGGAGCATGCAGAGGGCAGAACGGGGCGTTCCAGGGTGGGGGTGGGATTGGTTGGCCGGGCCCAGGAAGGAGGAGGTATTGGCAGCGGCCTCCTCCACCGAATCCTATTCCCCTTCCTGGGCCTGGTTGCCATTACACGGCCAGCTTGAATTGTGCCAGCAAAATAGCTGGCACACATACGAGTAGACCCATTGAGGCAGCTGGGGCTCTACTTGGGGTAATGGAAAGAACATCCCTTCCCCCAAGGAGAGCTCCCGCCGTGCCAGCACTGGGTTCTGTCTGGAGAGGATGCAGCATGGACTCTACGCCTGTGCTGCAGCCTAGCTAGACAGGATTGGGCTGTTAATCTTTTAATTTATAAACTGTGGTCTTCAGTTTCTAACTCCTCTTTTAGGGAAGAAACAAAGGTAATTGTGATGGCTTCTGGCTACAGGTATTACACAGAATTAAAATTTAAATAAAGCAGGAGGCACATAAAATCATCTATTTTGAAAAATATATTTTTTCAATATATTGAGAAGAGGTCATGCACACTTGAAAGGGAATGATTTTTTTGAAGTCATGGTTGAAATTGCTTCAGCTGGCTTTGCATCAAAATCTGCAGATCAAACAGAATACAGAAACCTCCAGTGTGAAATGCAAATTTCGGGAAAAGGCTTCTGCAAATAGTCTTCAATCAGGAGTGAGACAGCTGAACAAATGATACCAAGGTCGTTAGGCTATAGTGAACAGTGGGAAACAGCAACACTTTCCAGAAGTTGGATTTTTGCCTTTTTAAAAAGTAGGCACAAGGGACTTTGAAAGATGCTGCTTCTCCTCTGAGGATGAAAGATTTGCCTTCTTAAAACTGCAAAAATCCGCTGCTCCTGCTACTAATAATCATTTAAGCAAGTGCTTGTGGCAACTCCTCGCCATTCTCTCTTCACTATGAAAACAAGGGGAAGTGGAGTTCCCTCAATCCAATTGACAGGTGAAGCAAAACAAGCCCCAGTAATTGTGGAGAGCAGCTGGTACAATTTAAAACACACAGAGGCAACCAAAATGATTGGCTTGTGAAAGTACGGCATTTCCAAACTGAATGCATCATCCCATGTAGAAGTAGAGTATGTACTGTGTTGGTGCAGGGATGCAACTTAATGGCCCTCGTATGTTTTTCTGACCAACACAAGGGGCAGTTAACCAGGAGATCTGCATAGGGTGAAAAGAAGGGCTGTTGCTACCAAGAATGGGAGACCCAGGCCACTAACAGTAATCAATGCAGTCCAAGAAGGTGGATATTTCAGTGTTTCCCCTTCTTCCTATTTATAAACCTGGACAGGATTGCTAGGAGAGCCCCTGGCTTGTTCACAAGCCAGAGAACCCATGTGTCTCTTTATTGCCCTATAGCTGCAAATGAAGGCATAACTACTGCTTCTCTGGTCTCATTGCTCATGCTTTGACTGGAGGGTATGAAGCAAGCCCAGGGAGGAATAGGGGTCTCCAGGTGCAGAGGCAAGAAGGTTTTCCACAGTTGCAACTTGGTAATCCTACACTGCAAGTAATGGAAAAGAAGAAAATGTCCAAGTCCTACCTCAATCTGTAAAGTAATTCTCAGTAAGTGTGGCATACTGGTCTTCTACCAAAACAGGTGGGGAAAAACTTGTGTGTCTAACAGCCCGGTCCAGCCCAAGGCAACTGCGGTACAATTCAGGCACAATTGCAGCCCAAGTGCTTTAGGCCCGAGTTGTGCCTGAATTGTGCCTGAGTTGGGCTGCAATTGGGACTGAATTGGGTTCAGGCACAATTCAGGCACAACTGCACAATTCAGGCACAATTGCAGCCTAAAAGTGGGCGTGTCGGGGGCATGTCGGGGGTGTGACGGGGGCGGTTACGAAATTTGGTCTGGTTCCAGACGCTGGAGAGCCCCTGACACGCCCCCTCGAGCCCAACTCAGGCCCAAAATTTGGGCCAGCAAAAAGGGTGGACCCAAATGTGAGGAGACCCATAGGAGCCATTTTACCTTACCCACACCAGCCCTCTCCTGAAAAGTTCTAACACCCTGGGCCCGAGTTGGGCCTGAGTTAGGACCGAACAGTTGTGGCCTAACTCTGGACATGGACCCAAATAGTTACCCTATCAGCACCCAGCCCCACCCAGCCTCTTTCCCACAAAAGCCCAGCCCCAGCCCTCCACTCACTCTCTCTCTCTTTCTCTCTCTGAGCACGTGGAGTGGGGTCCTGTCCCCCAGCAGCCACAAAGTGGGACTTTGTTGGTGGAGGGCAAAATTCACAAACACCCCTCTTCTCTCTTCTCTTCACCTCTCTCCTCTCTGCCCCCTCTAGGGCAGAGAGGGCTGTTCTGCCTGTGGCCAAACTGTTTACTCCTGTGCCTGGGCAGCTGTCTCCATGCAAGTGTTTGCTAACCCATGTCTTTCTCCCAGCCCCTCTCCCCCCCCCCCACAGGCAACAACACCAGCAGGTAAGTGCAGGTAAGAGCAGGGTTCGTGCTGACATGTGGTCTGACTTCTGCCTCTTAGCATAGAGAAATATAGGTAGGATACATGCCTCTATACCAATGTCATGTCTCATAGCTGCCTGCATAGCCTGCCATGATATGCCTCTTTACCAATGTCTGCCTGCAATGCCTGCCATGATATGCCTCTTTACCAATGTCATGTCTCATTGCTGCCTGCAATGCCTGCCATGATATGCCTCTTTACCAATGTCATGTCTCATAGCTGCCTGCAATGCCTGTCATGAAATGTCTCTGTACCAATGTCTTGTCTCATAGCTGCCTGTATTAATGTGAGCACACAATGCCATGGGTGTGGAACTGTAACCCATATGTAGACACCAGCTGTTCCCCCCCCCCTTTTCTCCACAGGGTCTACTGACAGGTCAGTATTGCTAGGATTGCCATGGTTGTGACCCCCAAGTTGTGTTGTTGTCTCTCTCTTTGACCCCTTTCCCTTACAGGATCATGCTCACCTTACACCCAGGGAAGCAGCGCAGACCAGGCTCTGTGTCTCACACCACTCGGCTGTGTGTGATTACTCTCCCTGCAGGCCTTTGCAACCGGCACACTGGCATTCCTTCAATGGTGATTGCCACCACACAGCAGCTGCCATGGAACACCCCCAAGTTGTTCGTCCCCCCAGGAATGCCCACTACCACCAACCGTCCGGGGAGCACCCCTGGGCCCGCAGTCTGGTTGCCCCATGGTCGTCTGCCTCCATGCTGCCAGAGGTCTGGGAGCCTGCCCTGCAACCCTCCTCAGCTGCTGCTGCTGCTACATTCTGAGTGGCTGCTGTGCCTACCCCTGGCAGCCTCGCCTGGCCATCCCTGCCAATGTTCCAGAACAATAAAGATGCCCCTTGGGCAAAGGCCCCTTGAACACCATGACCCCAATGTTACACAAGCACTGCCCCACACACACAGAGACAGCACCCAGCACACAAAGGCCCTGCATGAATCCCAGCCAGGGCCTGCCACAGCCAGCCCAGGGAGAACACAGCAGGGGGGCTGCCAGACCCTCAGGGCTCAGAGGGGAGGGGGGAGTTGGGGGGCCTCTCAGGCAGGCAAACACGTCCGTGAAGAGCCCTTTCAGCAACCGGGGCTCTCACCCACCCTCAGTCCGCCCGTCAACGGCGTCCGTTTCCGCCCTCAGTCCGCCCGTCAACAGCGTCCGTTTCCACCCTCGGTCCGTCTGCATGAGAGGCGCCCGTTCCTGCATTGCCTCCATCTGCGAAGTGACTCCTGTGTCCCTATTGGTCTCTGCAGACCCCTCTCCCTGTATCCCTCTCCCACCAGCCTTGTTGTCTGTCTGTTTCTGACCCACCCGTGCCCCTCCCCAGCACCCCCTGTCCGCCTGCCTGTGTGCCTGCCTCCCCTCCCACTCCCTGATGATGGACGCTGGCACCCCCCCACCCCGCCAGAGCGCCTGCCGCAAGGCGCCTACGTTGCCCCATCTGGGGAGTGATGAGCTGCGTGAGCCCTTCCCGCTCACAGCAGACAAGCCCAAGGCATCTCTCGGTCTTGGCCGGGGCACGGAGCAGAAGGCATACCAGGATGCCTTCTTTGTGGGCATAGCCACGGCCCTGGTGGCCCAGGGCTTCAGGCAGCGCACGGGCATGTCATGGCGGAGGCGGTTCCAGACCTCATGAGACCCCCCTTGTGCGTGCCGTTCCCACCCCCTCCTTCCCTTCTCTCCCCCGCTCACCCCCCCATGACTCCCACGTGCAGCCTCACCGTGGCTTGGGGGTGGCATCGCAGTCTGCAGGAGGGAGGGCAGTGGCACTCCCCCCTGCGGCAGGTGGCTAATGCACAGGGTGCCCTGGGGCAGCTGGCACTGGCACAACCTCTGCCCTTCAGCTGACTGTCGCACGCCCAGTGCCTGCAGGCCCACCTGTGGCTGCCCATCTGCTGCGACCGCTGCAGCAGCTGTGGTAGGTGCACGCAGACGGGCTGAGGAGGGGGCTCTTTGCTTCCACAAGACTGACAGCTCCCCACAGGGGCCTGCCTGCCTCTGCGGTAAGTTTTGCCTCGATCCTGGCCCACTGCTCTTGCCTCCTGCCTAACTCAGGCACAGTTGCAGCCTAACTCGGTCCTATTTTGGGCCCCAATTGTGCCACAATTGGGCCTCAACTGTGCCTGAGTTGGGCTGGACTGAGCCCTAAGTCCTCAAAAGGAGTATAACTGCAAGGGATAGTTCCTTTCTCAACTGGAGCTGAATAGAGGGGGACAAGAAAGACACACATGTAATTATGGCTCCCCAAACCCATGTGCTGTACAGTAGGCAGTAAAAGTTTCTGGTGAGTCAGCTTACATTTTGTGGGTGGGAGTGGCCACAGAAGCTCCAGCCAATAAATGCAAGTAAGGAGGATATGCTTCACAGTAAGAACAGGTTAGGGATGCAACCCTAAGAATATTTGCATGGAAATAAGTTATATTGCAATCAGCAGGACTTGCTTCTATATGATTATACCCCACTGACATAAATGGGGAATCACACAAAATGATTGTATAGCCCAGCGGTTCTCAAACTGGTGGGTGGCGACCCACCAGGAGAACCGGTGAACACCAGTCCCTTAAGGGGCGTGGCGGCCACAGCAGCGGTGGCGTGCCCGGGATCGTGCCGCTGCAGGTGGCAAAAGGGGTTGTTTTTTACCTTACAATGGTCTTCCCAGCCCTCCAGAGGGTGTGGGGAGGCCCATGGCCCCCTCTGTGGGCCTCCCCGAGCTGCCGATTGGTTCTCCGCGGCAAATGCGACCCATTTCCAGTTTTCATCCGAAACCGCAATTGCTGTGGAGAGCCGATTGGCAGCTTGGGGAGGCCCACAGAGGGGGCCGCAGGCCTTCCCACACTCTCCGTAGGTCCAGCGAGACCATCATAAGGTAAAAATAACCACTTTTGCAATTGGCGGCGGCACAATCCCAGGCACACTGCCATGGCTCTGCCCCGGCTCGCATGGAGAACTTTGAGAACCACTGGTATAGCCCAATCCTATGCATGTTTACTTGAAAGTAAATCCCACGGAATTTAGAAGTTTATTTCCAGGTAAGTGTAGTCAGAACTGAATCCTTAGTCCAATTCTTTTCATTGGGTCTTACAAACCACAGTTAACGTAGGCCTACTTCTCACTGTAAACAGTAAACCTGTATATCTGCTGTACCACTTCAGACTGCAGGTGGAGCTCCCTTAATTAAATGTTTCTCCAAAAATTCCCTCCACACAGAACTAGATGTTGGAGAGAAAAGTTCTAGCCTTATCCCAAGACAAGCTAGCTTCCTATGAGCAAGAATTTTTATTTTTATAGAGGAGCATTCTGTCATGTGAGATCCCACTTACAGTCTGCTGCAGTACAGCTATAGGTTTACCACCACTATAAGAACTAGGCTTTGCTCTTGATCATGCGTTAAGAAATGCATACAGAATAAGTGCAGAAGACAAAAGTAGATGTGCTTCAATTGTCAGCAGTCAGAATGGAACGCTTGTAAGAAATGAAATATGTTAAAACCATAACTAAAATCACAAGCTCACTCCTAAAGAATGCTCAATCACTGTGGTTTTCAAATAAGGGAGGGTGGCTACCAGAGGCATTCTACCAGACAAATGGTATGCCATTCAATTCTGTGACAATCCTGAGTAAAGCAAGATTTTTGGAAAGTAAAAATTTCTTGTTCTATCCTATTTTGAAATTTGCAAAGGCTTTCTGTCTCGTGACCGCAGGACATACTTTTTATGTAAGGAGGCTACATATTTTCATGAACTGCTTTACACACAAATGCCCTCCCCTTTGCATTCCAAACTGCTTTACTGTCCCAGCACTGAATACAGTACTGCCCAGTACAATGATGAGTCAAACACTCTGTTTCTAAGCACTGGAGCAGAGCAAGAGGGCTACAGTTTCCTGTATTTTGTTCAAGTCAGGCATTAAATTGCTTCAGAATAGCTCTTTGTTTTAAAATGTGAATTTCCTTTTCTTTTTTCAAACTTGGAGCATAATGGTGCAAGCGTACTGGTAATAAGAGGTCTAAAAAGGGCAAAATTGCAGCTGCAGTTTTGTGTACAAATATACTGATTTATTTCTTTCAGAAAGTTGTTGTTTTGACCAAGTGATAGATTAGTACTTCACTTAGAAAGTGACACATTGTGACTGTACAAGGGATCACTTTGTTTTGTGGTTGTTCAATTCTTAACACAAGGTTCTGATCCATATTGAGATCAATCCACTATTATGAACAAACAACATGTGGTTTTATTTAAGAGATTTATATCATACCTCTCCCCTTGTAAACAAGGTACATACAATGAAATACAAAAATGTAAAATACAATAAAATATAAACAAAAGCTATAAAAGCAGCAAAATAACAGTGCAATCCTGAGAATTGCGATGGCGACAGAACGAGCGTTCTGTCGCCAGAAGCAGTCGCGAACGTGCCATAAAGCAGGTTCACGACTACTCTGGAGCAAGGGAGGCCTCCCTCGCTCCATCACCGGAACACCCGAGCGGCCAACAGAGAAGGCAGGTAAGGATCCAGCAGGCGTGGGGGCATTTCGGCAAGGGAGGGGGGGCATTGGTCTAGCCAGCCCGGGAAGGGACAGGGGATGGCGTCAGCCATATCCCTGTCCCCGCCGGGCTGGCTAGGCTGTTACACGGCCTCCTCTACTTCCGCCAGCTATTTAGCTGGTGGAAATCCGGAGGCCAATAGGGCCGGCCGCCATTTACACTCGGGGGACGAGCATCCCCTTCCGCAAGTAGGCCTCCGGCCCAGTGGCAGAACGGCCGCCAGGGCTCAGGATCTGGCTGCTGGCCATGGGCCACCGGCTGGATCCTTACACAGGATTGCACTGTAAAAAACATAAGCAACCAGCACAATATATACATTATATAATATCTTAAAAGCAGTATTGGTTTTCAGGGGTTTTTTTCCCCCTCTCTTTTTTTTCTAAACCAGAAACAAAAGGCAGAAATAAAAGCAAAGGAACCAAAGTTTTCAAGTTGGGAGCTCAAGCAAGTAGCTAGACCTCTACTAAAGTGGTTCTCAAATTGATTTTTACCTGAGGTTTTAGGGCATCCACAACACAGTGGCTGCATTTTGAAAGTGAAACTTAGTATGGCTGAAATTAACAAGAACATTATTTCTTTGTTTTCTTTATATTATTATTATTATTATTATTAACAGTATTTATATACCGCTTTTCAACAAAAAAAAATTCAAAGCGGTTTACAGACAAAATCAAATGATTAAATGGTTCCCTGTCCCAAAAGGGCTCACAGTCTAAAAAAGATGCAGACCACCAGCAGCCTTTATACCATATTTCTTCGATTCTAAGGCGCATCTTAATTTCAGGAACACCAGCAGAAAAAAAACAAAAACCTTTTCAAAAAGTCTTTTCAAACTTTCAGGTAGGCAGGGGGAGGAGCTACACAACAGTTTAAATCTGGGGCTGGCTTGCGAGTGAGCCCTTTCACGAGCAGCGAGTGGCCTCACGGGAACGAAGTGGCAAGATAAAAAAAAGACACAGCGAGTTAAGCAGCTGGGCGAGGAGAAGGTAAGCAAGGAGAAGGTAAGTGAACTCTCTCAGTTGTGCAGCTTTGCCTAACTTTAATTTACCATTAACTGTTAAGGACTTGGCTAAAGCTACCTTAAACCTAAGATAGAACTAAGCCTAGCTAAGTAGAACTAAATATAACCCGAGGAGGGGGATTGTAAGGTCCAGTAGCTAGGACACAGGCACAGAAGCTAGGTGGGAAATTAAATAGATTCAAAACACAAACAAGCACCTATCTAAAAGACAGGGGCAGAAACTGGACAAGCCTGGGAGCTGGTTCTAAAGAAAATTGCAGTCCAAATCTAAACAGGTCTACTCTGAGTAGATTCTACAGCTGATTCTAAAGAGAATTGCAGTCCAAATCTAAACAGGTCTACTCTGAGTAAAACCAGTGTTTACTCGAGAGTAAAAAGCCCAGGGCAGAGACCTGAGTCTACTTTAGAGTAGGAGCCTAAAACAAAACAAGAGGAGGCTAAAAGAAGGGGAGAAAGCAAGCTAAACTACACCTTAAGCAGAGTTAAAACTTAAGCAGAATTTAAAACATACAGTTTAAAACATACAGACCGCATGGTATAGAAGGCCACATGGTAAATTAGGGTGACTCAGAAACCATAGCAACACACATTCCTGCCAGCTGAGTAGGTCAGATGTAAATTGAGGCAGCAGCAGGAACAATAGCAACAGGAATTTCCTGCCAGTAAACCACATCAGGCCCTGCCCCCTTTAGAGGCCAGTCTTTTCAAACTTTCAGGTAGGCAGGGGGAGGAGCTACACAACAGTTTAAATCTGGGGCTGGCTTGCGAGTGAGCCCTTTCACGAGCAGCGAGTGGCCTCACGGGAACGAAGTGGCTCACGGGGACAAAGTGGCAAGATAAAAAAAAGACACAGCGAGTTCAGCAGCGGGGCGAGGAAGCCAGGCCCCACACACTGCCCGGCACGTCCCTTGAATAGAGGAGAGCTCCAGCAACATTAAGGTACCCAAACTTTGATAAATCCATAACTTACACTCAAAAGCTATGCAGTCAGACAGCCAGCAGAAGGGTGGGGGCTATCCAGTGTTTTGCACTGAGTGTCACATGTATGACTATCTGCCTCTTGGGCAGAAGTCATGGGTGTGTGCTCGGTGCAAAGAGCTCCAGGCTCTCAGGGAACGGGTTCGCTCCCTTGAAGCCACAGTTGCTGACCTGGAGAAGCAGAGACAGGTAGAGAGGTACCAGGGTGAGACTTCTAGGGACGTGGAGGCATCGTCCTACCCTCAGTTGGCCAGCGCCTCAGCTGCCAGGAAAGGGAGTCTCAGGGCTGGAGGACATTGCTCTGGAAAAGAGGGAAACAATCCCCCAGTGGGGACCCCTTCTTCAGGTGATGGGCCCGTATCCAGTCGCACTATGGATACTCCTCTGGGGAAGGGGGCTTCTTGTAGTGGGTGACTCTATAGTCAGGAACATAGAAAGGGGGGTCTGTGACGGATGTGAGGACCGCACGGTGACTTGCCTACCTGGTGCGAAGGTTGCGGACATCACCTCTCGTCTAGATAGGCTGGTAGAGAGTGCTGGGGAGGAGGTAGCGGTTGTGGTGCATGTTGGCACCAACGACGTGGGGAAATGTAGCCGGGCGGTCCTGGAGGCCAAATTTAGGTTGCTAGGTAGGAAGCTCAAATCCAGGACCCCAAAGGTAGCGTTCTCAGAAGTGCTACCAGTTCCACGTGCAGGGCCAGCTAGGCAGGCGGAGCTCAGGGGTCTCAATGCGTGGATGAGACACTTGTGTCAGGAGGAGGGGTTTAAGTTTGTTAGGCACTGGGGAACGTTTTGGGACAAGCCAGGCCTGTACAAGAGGGACGGGCTTCACTTGAACCAAAACGGAACCAGACTGCTGGCGCGTAACATTAAGAAGGTGGCAGAGCAGCTTTTAAACTGACTCCTGGGGGAAAGCCGACAGGAGCTGAGGGGCATCCGGTTCGGGACTCCTCATCCCTCGGGAATGAGGGTGCAGAGGATGGGGAACAGTCAAGTAATAACAGAGTAAGAATTGGGAGTGGTAGCGTGATGGGACATGACAGCCAGTCTAGCAAGACAGAAGGCTGCAGGAATAAGGGGGCAAACATGCAGCCCTTCTTGGGGGACCAGGTATATAAGTGCTTTTATGCAAATGCCCGAAGTCTACGGGCAAAGATGGGAGAACTGGAATGTTTGGTGGCTAGGGAAAACATTGACATAGTAGGTATAACAGAAACCTGGTGGAATGCGGAGAACCAGTGGGATACTGCAATTCCAGGATATAAACTCTATAGGAGGGACAGAGAGGGGCGTGTTGGAGGTGGGGTGGCCATCTATGTCAAAGAGGGGGTAAAATCCACCAGAATAGAGCTGGAGGGGGGCTCTGACTCCTCCGTAGAATCACTGTGGGTTAGATTACCAGGCTCAAAGAGTGATGTAATAGTAGGGGCATGCTACCGTCCTCCAGATCAAAAACCTGAAGGGGATCTTGAAATGAGGAAGCAAATCAGGGAGGTGTCAACGAGAGACAGGGTTGTAGTCATGGGGGACTTCAATTATCCTCACATCGACTGGGTCAATTCATGCTCAGGTCATGAAAGAGAGACTGGATTTCTAGATATGTTAAATGACTGTGCCTTAGAGCAGCTTGTCACGGAACCGACCAGAGGTCAGGTGACTCTGGACTTGATATTGTGTGGCACTCAAGATCTGGTCAGGGAGGTAAATGTTACCGAACCGTTGGGGAACAGTGACCATGCTGCGATCCGTTTCGCCATGCATGTTGGAGGGAGAGTGCCGAGCAAATCTGACACGAAAACCCTTGACTTCCGAAGGGCAGACTTCCCCAAAATGAGAAGACTAGTTAAGAAAAAGCTGAAAGGGAAGGTAAAAAGAGTCCAATCGCTCCAGAGTGCATGGAGGCTGTTTAAAACAACAGTCATAGAGGCCCAGCGGGAGTGTATCCCACAAAGGAGGAAGGGCTCGACCAAGTCCAGGAGGATGCCCGCATGGCTAACAAGCACAGTTAAAGAGGCTATAAAAGGCAAGGAAGCTTCCTTCCGTAAATGGAAGTCTTGCCCTAATGAGGAAAATAAACAGGAGCACAAACTGTGGCAAAAGAAATGTAAAAAGATGATACGGGAGGCCAAGCAAGACTTTGAGGAACGTATGGCAGGCAACATAAAAGGGAATAATAAAAGCTTCTTCAAATATGTTAGAAGCAGGAAACCTGCCAGGGAAACGGTGGGTCCGCTGGATGGTGAGGGAGAGAAAGGGGTGATAAAAGGGGACTTGGAGACTGCAGAGAAATTAAATGAGTTCTTTGCATCTGTCTTCACGGCAGAAGACCTCGGGCAAATACCACTGCCGGAATGGTCTCCCCTGACTAAAGAATTAAGTCAAATAGAGGTTAAAAGAGAAGATGTCTCAGACTTAATTGACAAAATAAAGATCAATAAATCACCAGGCCCGGATGGCATCCACCCAAGAGTTCTGAAGGAACTCAAGAATGAAGTTGCTGACCTCTTGACCCAAATATGCAACTTGTCCCTTAAAACGGCCAATGTGCCAGAGGATTGGAGGATAGCTAATGTCACACCAATCTTTAAAAAAGGAAGGAGGGGGGACCCGGGAAACTACAGGCCGGTCAGCCTAACATCTGTTCCAGGGAAGATGGTGGAAAGTCTCATTAAGGATAAAATCTTAAAATACATAGAAGAACAAGCTCTGCTGAGGGAGAGTCAGCATGGCTTCTGCAAGGGGAAGTCTTGCCTCACAAACCTGTTAGAATTTTTTGAAAAGGTCAACAGGCATGTGGATGCGAGCGAACCCGTGGATATTATATATCTGGATTTTCAGAAGGCGTTTGACACGGTCCCTCATGAAAGGCTCCTGCGAAAACTCCACAGTCAGGGAATAAGAGGGCAGGTCCTCTTGTGGATTAGGAACTGGTTGAAGACCAGGAAACAGCGAGTGGGAGTCAATGGGCAATTTTCACAATGGCGAGAGGTGAAAAGCGGTGTGCCCCAAGGATCGGTCTTGGGACCGGTGCTTTTCAACTTATTCATAAATGACCTGGAGTTGGGGATAGGCAGTGAGGTGGCCAAGTTTGCGGATGACACTAAACTTTTCCAGGTGGTAAAGACCAGCAGGGATTGTGAAGAGCTCCAGAAGGATCTCTCCAAACTGGGAGAATGGGCAGCAAAATGGCAGATGCGCTTCAATGTAAGTAAGTGCAAAGTGATGCACATTGGGGCAAGAAACCAAAATTTCACATATACGCTGATGGGTTCTGAGTTGTCTGTGACGGATCAAGAGAGAGATCTTGGGGTGCTGGTGGACAGGTCGATGAAAGTGTCGACCCAGTGTGCGGCGGCTGTGAAGAAGGCCAATTCCATGCTCGGGATCATTAAAAAGGGGATTGAGAATAAAACGGCCAATATCATTATGCCTTTGTACAAATCGATGGTAAGGCCACATCTGGAGTATTGTGTCCAGTTCTGGTCACCATACCTCAAAAAGGATATAATTGAATTGGAAAAGGTGCAGAAAAGAGCGACCAGAATGATTCGTGGGCTGGAGCACCTCCCTTACGAGGAAAGGCTACAGCGTCTGGGGCTTTTCAGCCTAGAAAAAAGGCGCCTGAGGGGGGACATGATTGAGACTTATAAAATTATGCATGGGATGGAGAGAGTGGATAGAGGGAAATTCTTTTCCCTCTCGCACAACACCAGAACCAGGGGACACACACTAAAATTGAGTGGAGGGAGAGTTAGAACAGACAAAAGAAAATATTTCTTTACCCAGCGTGTGATTCATCTGTGGAACTCCTTGCCACAGGATGTGGTGATGGCACCTGGCCTAGATGCCTTTAAAAGGGGTTTGGACAAATTCATGGAGGAAAAGACCATCACAGGTTACAAGCCATAAGCAACCTCCTGGTTTTTAGAAGTGGGTTTTCTCTGTGCCAGGTGCAAGGGAGTGGCGACTGGACACAGGTATCTTGTTGTCTCGTGTGCTCCCTGAGGCATCTGGTGGGGCCACTGTGTGACACAGGAAGCTGGACTAGATGGGCTTTTGGCCTGATCCAGCAGGGCTCTTCTTATGTTCTTATGTTCTTATGTTTAAACCATCGATTGCAAGACGCACCTCCTTCCTTCAATTTGTCTGCTCTTTCCCCAGCTTGCCTGCCGCTCCATTTCGCCAATCTGATTTTTACCACGCCATTTTGCCCCCTCTGGGGTGAAAGTGGCACGGTAAATTTGGATCCTCATTGGAAAGATCCTCATCAGCTGCAACACCGCTGAGCAGAGGGGCGAAAGTGGCACGGTAAACTTGGATCCTCATTGGCACATCCACTTGGCAAGCGCCTTCATTCGTCAGCTGGGGTGCGGGGCAGGCAGACAACTCTCCTCAGTATGCCCTGCACGCCTATGCTGACAAGTACTAAGGACTGGAGGCTGCAAAGGCTGGCGAGAGCTGGCAGCAGCTGGTGGAAGGTGGAGGGGGGACTGGGGGCATGCACACTCGCGGGGTGGAGAGCCAGGGCGCTTTCCAGGCTGGGCGCAAGTAGGTTGGAGCGGTGGCGGCAGCAGAAGTAGCATCCCTCCCCCTTTAGGAAGACGTTCCTAGTCCTAGGGGAGAGTTCGTCGCTGAAGCGCCTGCCTCGCATTCCAGCTGACAATCGGAAAGGGCGGCATTGCAGGCTTTGATCATCTTTGCAAGAAAGGCATGCAGGCTTTAATCATCAATAGAAGCGCGAAGCAGAGGAACTCTCCCCAGCACGCCCTGCCAGCCCTCGCTGACGAGTGTGATCTTCTCTGATTCGTCAGCTGCAGCAGGGGGCATGCTGGGGCTGGGGCGAGCTCTCAAGTTCAGGAAGACAGCGGATTGGGCTAGCAGCCATGGGAGAGCGCCGCTGAACAGAGGGGTCAAAATGGCGAGGTAAAATGCAGAGAAAAATCCCACAAAAAAGGAGGCCATCGATTCTAAGACACACCCCATTTTTAGAGATGCTTATCTGGGAAAAAAGGTGCGTCTTAGAATAGAAGAAATACGGTATATTTAAAACATATATGGTAACTAGCAGCAAACTAGGAAGTAGACAAGTAAGTCCATGCTGATTACGATATATCTTACTAGTAAAATATCAATGGGTTTGTAACACCTGTTGTTGACTTTTCCTTGTTCTTAAGGAATGACAAAAGAGCAATACAGAAAATTGTAAGGAAACAAAAGTAGCATCGTTGTACAATCGGGTTTAAGCAATCGTTGTACATAAAAGTAGCATCTGTCATATAAAATGTTTGATAAACAGAGCATTGATCTTGGACCTAGAAATTCAGGTTCCAAGCTCAGCTCTGATTGAGTGGCTTTGGGACAATGTGTGCCTGTTGCTCGCTTTCAGCCTCAGTTTCCTTGAGCTGGTGTAACAGTGTCCTCTCACAGGACAGGTGCAAGAACAAACAAAATGAAGACTAACGGTCTCTTTATCCAATTACACTGAGTTTTATATTTCAAATGCTTCTTTTTTTTTCTCAACGCCCCAGTGGACAAGTTGCAAGAGAGACTGGTATGATAGGTGGGTCCTGGGCACAAATAAAAGTCCATTAAATAATAATTTGGTAATTACTGTTATAAGTGTGCCTCTGTTAGTGGCAGCAACAGATTCCACAGATTACAACTGTAAATCTGGAAGCCTTGTAATAATTTCTTTTTTACTATTAAACATCCACCCCTTTGGTACATTACCTGTTGGAAAAATGTCAGTGTTATGTAAAACACCCAGTGAGCATATGTCTGAGCAAGGTTTTTATCTCTAGACCCTCATTTTCAAATCCAACACCAAGGATTATACATTATCATACTAATAATATCATAACCTTCAGCCAGGGCTGAGATCTCCTTAAGCTCCTATACTACCACCACCACCCCAAGCACTAGTTAATGATAGCTAAGTCTTACGACCCAGTGTTAAATTCTGACCCATTTGGAAATGGTCAGTCATCCACAAAAAACACTCAACAACTTGCTAGCCGCAAGCGTGTGTGTGAACCTGGCAAATAAGAATCCCCAGGGACCAGATGACTATGTATTATGAGACTTCTAGCCTGAACCCATGCGGAGTTAGGCACACTTAAGCCATTTCAGTAGGCTTAAACACACCTAGTTCTGCTAGGATCAGGGTGTTAGCACAGCAGGAGGTGGAGTGTATTTGCAACTTGGCCACTGGGAAGTTGGGACAGCAAGGAGGTTATGCCCTGCTGCTTAGTCCAACAACACCAGTAGCAGCAAGAAGTGTAGAGGTGGTGGAGGTGTTTCAAAACTCTTGAAATTGAGTGTTTTACAGCATCCATGGGATGATATGGGGAAAGAGGCTGTGCTGCTTTGGACAGTTCTAACAGCTATGGGAGAACCTATGAATCGGCATTTTCCGGATTTAGGATTTGGTCAGAAGGGAGTTTGTGCAGCAGCAGCAGCAAGAGGAGACACAGAGGGGGACTCCTAAAACACACGTATGTAGCTAGCAGGAAGGTTATGCTGCTGAGCTCAAACAGAGGCAGAAGGGGAAGCTAGAAAAAGTTATTTGCTGCACACATTCATGCCTGTGACCACTTATGTTTCCCTTCACAAGTATATCCACCATGCAGTGCTGTGTGCAGTCTATTTGGGGTGAGGATGTCAGCTAGACAGTTGTCAAGACTTCACAGTATGTCTCTTAGCTGCTATGTCCTTAATATATTTGCTGAATCTTGTATGTGACCTACAGCCCGGTCCAGCCCAAGGCAACTGCGGTACAATTCAGGCACAATTGCAGCCCAAGTGCTTTAGGCCCGAGTTGTGCCTGAATTGTGCCTGAGTTGGGCTGCAATTGGGACTGAATTGGGTTCAGGCACAATTCAGGCACAACTGCACAATTCAGGCACAATTGCAGCCTAAAAGTGGGCGTGTCGGGGGTGTGACGGGGGCGGTTACGAAATTTGTTCCGGTTCCAGACGCTGGAGAGCCCCTGACACGCCCCCTCGAGCCCAACTCAGGCACAAAATTTGGGCCTGAGTAAAAAGGGTGGACCCAAATGTGAGGAGACCCATAGGAGCCATTTTACCTTACCCACACCAGCCCTCTCCTGAAAAGTTCTAACACCCTGGGCCCGAGTTGGGCATGAGTTAGGACCGAACAGTTGTGGCCTAACTCTGGACACGGACCCAAATAGTTACCCTATCAGCACCCAGCCCCACCCAGCCTCTTTCCCACAAAAGCCCAGCCCCAGCCCTCCACTCACTCTCTCTCTCTCTCTCTCTGAGCACGTGGCGTGGGGTTCTGTCCCCCAGCAGCCACAAAGTGGGACTTTGAAAACTTTTCTAACACCCCACTTCTCTCCTCCTCTCTGCCCCCCTCTAGGGCAGAGAGGGCTGTTCTGCCTGTGGCCAAACTGTTTACTGCTGTGCCTGGGCAGCTGTCTCCATGCAAGTGTTTGCTAACCCATGTCTTTGTCCCAGCCCCTCTCTCCCCCCCCCCACAGGCAACAACACCAGCAGGTAAGTGCAGGTAAGTGCAGGGTTCATGCTGACATGTGGTCTGACATCTGCCTCTTTGCATAGAGAAATATAGGTAGGATACATGCCTCTATACCAATGTCTTGTCTCATAGCTGCCTGCAATGCCTGCCATGATATGCCTCTTTACCAATGTCTTGTCTCATTGCTGCCTGCAATGCCTGCCATGATATGCCTCTATACCAATGTCTTGTCTCATAGCTGCCTGCAATGCCTGCCATGATATGCCTCTTTACCAATGTCTTGTCTCATTGCTGCCTGCAATGCCTACCATGATATGCCTCTATACCAATGTCTTGTCTCATAGCTGCCTGCAATGCCTGCCATGATATGCCTCTATACCAATGTCTTGTCTCATAGCTGCCTGTATGAATGTGAGCACACAATGCCATGAGTGTGGAACTGTAACCCATATGTAGACACCAGCTGTTCCCCCCCCCCTCTTTTCTCCACAGGGTCTACTGACAGGTCAGTATTGCTAGGATTGCCATGGTTGTGACCCCCAAGTTGTGTTGTTGTCTCTCTCTTTGACCCCTTTCCCTTACAGGATCATGCTCACCTTACACCCAGGGAAGGAGCGCAGACCAGGCTATGTGTGTCACACCACTCAGCTGTGTTTGATTTCTCTCCCTGCAGGCCTTTGCAACCGGCACACTGGCATTTCTTCAATGGGGATTGCTACCACACAGCAGCTGCCATGGAACACCCCTGTGATTTATGTCTCCCCAGGAATGTCTACCACCACCTACCTTCTGGGGAGCACCCCTGGGCCCGCAGTCTGGTTGCCCCATGGTTGTCTGCCTCCATGCTGCCAGAGGTCTGGGAGCCTGCCCTGCAACCCTCCTTAGCTGCTGCTGCTGCTGCTGCTACATTCTGAGTGGCTGCTGTGCCCTGGCAGTGGGTAGCCCTGGCAGCCTCGCCTGGCCATCCCTGCCAATGTTCCAGAACAATAAAGATGCCCCTTGGGCAAAGGCCCCTTGAACACCATGACCCCAATGTTACACAAGCACTGCCCCACACACAGAGAGACAGCGCCCAGCACACAAGGCCCTGCATGAATCCCAGCCAGGGCCTGCCACAGCCAGCCCAGGGAGAACACAGCAGGGGGGCTGCCAGACCCTCAGGGCTCAGAGGGGAGGGGGGAGTTGGGGGGCCTCTCAGGCAGGCAAACACGTCCGTGAAGTCTGTGAAGAGCCCTTTCAGCAACCGGGGCTCTCACCCACCCTCAGTCCGCCCGTCAACGGCGTCCGTTTCCGCCCTCAGTCCGCCCGTCAACAGCGTCCGTTTCCGCCCTCGGTCCGTCTGCATGAGAGGCGCCTGTTCCTGCATTGCCTCCATCTGCGAAGTGACCCCTGTGTCCCTATTGGTCTCTGCAGACCCCTCTCCCTGTATTCCTCTCCCACCAGCCTTGTTGTCTGTCTGTTTCTGACCCACCCGTGTCCCTCCCCAGCACCCCCGTCCGCCTGCCTGTGTGCCTGCCTCCCCTCCCACTCCCTGATGATGGACGCTGGCACCCCCCACCCCGCCAGAGCGCCTGCCGCGAGGCGCCTACGTTGCCCCATCTGGGGAGTGATGAGCTGCGTGAGCCCTTCCCGCTCACAGCAGACAAGCCCAAGGCATCTCTCGGTCTTGGCCGGGGCACGGAGCAGAAGGCATACCGGGATGCCTTCTTTGTGGGCATAGCCACGGCCCTGGTGGCCCAGGGCTTCAGGCAGCGCACGGGCATGTCATGGCAGAGGCGGTTCCAGACCTCATGAGACCCCCCTTGTGCGTGCCGTTCCCACCCCCTCCTTCCCTTCTCTCCCCCGCTCACCCCCCATGACTCCCACGTGCAGCCTCACCGTGGCTTGGGGGTGGCATCGCAGTCTGCAGGAGGGAGGGCAGTGGCACTCCCCCCTGCGGCAGGTGGCTAATGCACAGGGTGCCCTGGGGCAGCTGGCACTGGCACAACCTCTGCCCTTCAGCTGACTGTCGCACGCCCAGTGCCTGCAGGCCCACCTGTGGCTGCCCATCTGCTGCGACCGCTGCAGCAGCTGTGGTAGGTGCACGCAGACGGGCTGAGGAGGGGGCTCTTTGCTTCCACAAGACTGACAGCTCCCCACAGGGGCCTGCCTGCCTCTGCGGTAAGTTTTGCCTCGATCCTGGCCCACTGCTCTTGCCTCCTGCCTAACTCAGGCACAGTTGCAGCCTAACTCGGTCCTATTTTGGGCCCCAATTGTGCCACAATTGGGCCTCAACTGTGCCTGAGTTGGGCTGGACTGAGGCCTAACAGCCCAATCCAGTGCTGGGCTTATGCTGATGGATCTTGCGATCTGTCTTGCGATCAGTTGGCGTGATAAAGCCCTGTTCCGGCGGCACAAACATTGCGTGGCAATGTGCACTTTGGATCCACCAGCACAAATGGCCAGAGGCCCTGCATATGCATAAGCCAGATCACCTGGATGCCCTGCCGGAGCAGGTAAAATAGTGGCAGGGGCAATTTGGAGGAGCAACAGGACAAGGACCGTGCCATACTGATGGTGGTTCAGGGGCAGGAGGGAGAGGATCTCAGCGGTAGCCTCACACGCCAAGATCCTATCCTCCTTCATCAGAGGCACTGCATGCTATGGGCTGGTGGGGGATAGGATTGGGCCATAAATGAGGCAATGATTAAATCAGGTTGTGGAGAGACTTCATTTCGCTTAAGTTATTTATTTTATTTATTTTATTTATAGAATTTTTACCCCGCCTTTCTCCCACCAGGGCAACCAAGGCGGCTTACAACAAAAACATTAAAATACATGAATACATTTAAAATCAAGAATAAAAATAATTAAAAGTAATTAAAACAATTAAAACAAACAGCCCCAGTGGGTCATCCACATTTACATTTGTTAAAAGCGATTTGTTAAAAAGCCAGCCCGCCATGTCAGACATCAAATGCTGATCTAAATAAAAATGTCTTTTTCCATCCTTCCCCTTCTCTTCTTTCCTAACTATACAACCCAGTGCATGTTTGTTCAGAAGTCCTTCTGAGTAGAACAGAACTTACTCCCAGATAAGTGTCTGGGTTTGCAACCTAAATCTGTTGTGAGTAGGAATGTTTGGCAGCAGTGGATGATATGCAGGGTACTGCAACTGGATATACCTGTATATCCTGTGTTCTTTAAAATGTATTTAGTATGTATAGTGCTGCAACCAGTGTGTATCCTTCCTCAACCAGCCCCAGAAAGAGCCAGAGAGCCACCTTGATTCTATTTCTTTGGGGCTCCGATTTGTTCAAGGTTGCCAGTGCTTCTCATTCAGCACCACTATACAGTTGGCCCTTGGTATTCGTGGGGTTCCATTCCCAGAACCCCCGCGGATGCCAAAAACCGCTTAAATTGGGAGTCCAGCCCCTCCCAAAAAAACTGCGGGTTTTTTACCTTTTGAATCCAAACCTCTGTGTGTTCTTGTGCTATTCATGCTTAAATCGCGCTTCAGAAGGCTCCTCCGTGTCACGTGACTCCCCTTCTGGGAGTGCATTCTGCATTCTGGGGTGATCTTGGGAGGGGGAAGAGGAGTTGCGCGACATGGAGGAGCCTTCCGGACCATGATTTAAGCATATATAGCACAAGAACACACAGCGGTTTGGATTTAAAAAGGTAAGAAAGCAGCATTTTTAAACTTTTTTTTCTTACCTTTTCAAATCCAAAACACTGCGTGTTCTTGTGCAATACGTGCTTAAATCACACTCCAGAAGGCTCCTCCGTGTCACGCATGTCCCCTTTCCCCCTCCCAAGATCGCCCCAGAATAGATTCTCAGTATCTGAGCCGGGGGGGGGGGAGAACAGAACCCTGTGGATACTGAGGTCCCACTGTATGATGAATTTTTGTTCTGCTATCACTTTCTACCTTCATCATCATCTTGATTCTAAGAACTAGTGCAGTGTCTAGTAGATTTGCTCAGAATAATTCAACACCATGTAGTGTGGCCTCTGTGCTTTGAAACACGCTGATCAAAATCTATTATTCACAGCTACAAAACAGAAAAAGTATATATGCTTCCAACTTGCACAACTAAGTGCCTGAAGAAGCCTTACGTGTATATAGCAGTGTGCACGCACACAGAGACTGTATAATTCACACAAGGAGCTATAGTATAAGACATTTTCTGAAACAAATGTCTAGGCCACAAATATGCACCTTCATAAGCACTTTTGTAAATTATTGGGTAAGCAAATGCAGTGGAGAATAGAGCTCCTGTTCCTGCAATAGTTGCTTAGAAGAAGGAATTTCAGCTGGTGCAGCTTGTCACGTCAATAGTGCTTAAGGCTGCACAGCAGTAATATCTGTTTCTGAGGTATTAAAGAGACAGGAGCCCTTTTCTGCAGTGTATCAAGTTGCCCTAATCCAGATACCTAAAATGACACACACCTAACCTTTGAAGCATACCTGTACAGAGGCATACCATACGAAAAGCAAACAAAGAAAATGCCCACATTGCCCATAATGCACACCTTCCCCACACTGTTAAACAGTAACAAGTATAAAGAGATGCTTGTAGTGTCCACAGTGTAGTGTTAATGTAAAGTAGTGTCCACAGTGAACAAGCTTCATGATACACACAAGTTGCCAGAAATGTAGGTAGGCTTTGCAAAAATGAATTGTGCGCTACTCTGTGAATATTCTTCCCAAGCACCACTGTATGGTAGCTACTGAATAGCCCATATGCTACTGAGCAGAAGCCCACGTGATTCTTTCTCCTTCCTCCACCTACACGTTCCAGCCAAGAATGTCTGCCTGGTTATTTCTCCCCTCCCTCTTTCATAAGAAGCACAGCAATGAAACATGATAACTAGGTCATAGACATCCAAAGGAATACTGCATGCTGGACAGGATTGCCTTATCCACGATTCAGAGGGGACATGGTATGGATGTCTGCAAATCTGGTTCCCTGTTTATGGAGTCTATCCTCTGACTCTTGATAAACCTAAACCAGACACTAGGTTAAGGTAAAGAAAAGCAAATAATATCACTGAAAAAATATTCGCATATCTGAGTAGGGGCAGGTGTGTGACACTATAGTTAAGGCTTAAAATTGTGTTTAAGCAACCCAATCTTATCTAGCGCCAGTATAGCGGGGCCATGCGGCCTATGCTGTATCCAGCGCTAGATAAGAGTGGGCTGGAGGTCTTCTCGGGGTTAGGGTTTTTCAATGGTCAATCACTGGCACAGAACCGAGAAGCCCCATGTCAGGCTTTCAAGCCTGGAAGGAGGGATCGGATACAGCATATGCTGAGGCCACCGATCTCTCCCCTTCCTGGGCTGGATCTGCACAACCTCCCCCACCCCGTTACATCCCCACCCCGCCCTCCTCCAGCCCCCGTGCCGCTCGGAGCGGCTTTACCTGCTCCAGAGCGGGGGGGCTCTTGAATACAGCGCCAATGGGACGCCACAGGCCTTCCCACCGTGTACTCATCTACTCCACCTACTCACAGGGTGCCGCAAACGTGCTTTACAGCACGTTTACGACACCTTAGGCCAGCACAGCAGCCACTGCACCAGCATAGGGATTCAATAGGATTATGCTGTAAATTGTCTTGCGAAGGAGTTCAACATGCCCCTGGTCAGAAATAAACATAGGGCAGTATGTGGGAATAAGAACATTATCAGTGGGAGTGCAGTTCACTTCATGGCTTCAGAGTCAAAGATGTCACCTACCTCTCGCATATAATTGAGGGAGAAAATGGAGAGAGAGAGAGAGAGAGAGAGAGAACGCCAAATGCAGGGCAAGCCCTTTTAACAGGACTTCTGGCAATCTGTTTATTATGCCAATTTCAGCAGCTTGCTTTAAGCAGGCTGAGAGCTTATTGTTGTAAGGCCAGAAAAGTCTTAAATCCCTTTTTCTTCTTACCTTTGGAAATGGAAGAAGGGAGACAGATTACTGAGAGTTAAAAAAAACATTGCAATGCAAGGACATTTAAACTCAATACTGAAATAAAATGTCTGGGGAAGAAGAGTCCCACCCCCCCATAACATTTCTTTGCTCAGTAGAAGCATTTGTTTGGTTCCCATTTGACTCTCCCTTATCCCTAAGAATATGCTACTTGAGTAAAAACAGTCCATCATGAATGTACATATGAAATGTAGAAAAGGAGTGTCCCTAATAGACTCCCTATATAAATACCGTCCCTCAATGCGTCTCAAAGTTTTGATATGCAAGAATGTAAGGAATGTAAGTAATGTGAAAAATATTTTAAATTTGATGTACAGTATATAATTACAAGGTAAGTCTCTGACTTTATAGAATACATAACCACTAATTTATTAACCATCGTAAGAGTCATAGTTAATAAAATGAACATCAGTTCCTAGTATGATGCTATAACGAATTCAGTTGATTTAATCCCCAAAAGGCATTATCAAATGGGATTAGTGAGAAGTAGCATGGTAGAGATATAATCTACTGTATATTGTTCCATGTTTATTAATTTTGGAGTTCCTTTTTGACAGTCATTTTGTAATGTGATGTAAGACAGGCAAGAGCCCAAGGTTATCTTTCCAGTATGAGAGAATCATTGCTCTGGAATACGTATGGGAAGACATGTAAAACTAGTCCTTTGATCATCATTCTATTCAATTTGGTGTTTTCTGGATGGCAAGACATGGCATGTTAGAATTTATCCAAAATCCACCCTTCAACTTAGGGTATCCAAACCCTTTCCCCAACAGGATCTTCCCAAAATTAATCTCGAGAAAGAAGTGCTGTCTATCTTTGGAATGCAAACCATATTGCTTTATTTCTCACACAAGCAAACAAGGGACGTAAGGCAAACAATCCAAGACCTAGAAATTTTTCCATATATGTTACCAGAATATTGTACCAATAAATCCAAGTTTTCCACAATTTATCCCTAAAATATCTCAGATTCCATCTCAAATTTCCACAATACCACAGAAACATCAAAATAGCTGCCCTTCCTGAATCTCGAGACTAGCTGTTAAATTTATGGAAAGCCTCAATTTGTCCTTCAATGCCAGGCAAACCTCACAACAGAGGTTCTCGGGTTTTTATTACAGCTAGCTGTTTCTGCTGACTGGAATTTTGGTCAATGCTTTCCCTTATAGAGGGGAAGATCCCCTTGTTGGCTTCTTCTCCTAACCCAGTGAAACCCACCTGTTCTTCTATCCTCTGTCCCCAAAGTTTCTGATTGGTCTTTTTCAGATTAACAATCTAGGTACAGAACATCTCCTCACATTGTTGTCTTAAAAATAGCCCAAAAGTTGCAAAAAAAGGAGTCATAAACAAGTCCCCAAATATAGCACAGAATTGGCTCTGTTCCAAAATAATTGCTGAGTTGTCTTGTCATTTCAATGTATACCCGAGGTAGCCAACCTTCCACCATTAGGGCCTCTGCGCTCTTAAGAGTTGTGTAGACGACAGAATCTTGGCAGCTGCAAGTGCTGATGGTGCTGCTAAAGCAGCTGCACTTGCTGAAATGCCCTCACCTATACAACCATTAAAGGTCCAGGAACATTCATGTTGAAAGGTTGGCCACCCCTGATGTATACAAATCTCCCAGGTTTTTAGGGACACACGCCTGTTGACATTTTTACATATAATTCCTCACAGACACCTGTCAAACCTACAGGTATTTCACCCCCTTCTCCTGATGCTTCAACTGACCCTTTCTGGACTACCAGTTGGAGGCTGTTTAAAACAACAGTCGTAGAGGCCCAGCGGGAGTGTATCCCACAAAGGAGGAAGGGCTCGACCAAGTCCAGGAGGATGCCGGCATGGCTAACAAGCACAGTTAAGGAGGCTATAAAAGGCAAGGAAGCTTCCTTCCGTAAATGGAAGTCTTGCCCTAATGAGGAAAATAAACAGGAGCACAAACTGTGGCAAAAGAAATGTAAAAAGATGATACGGGAGGCCAAGAAAGACTTTGAGGAACGTATGGCAGGCAACATAAAAGGGAATAATAAAAGCTTCTTCAAATATGTTAGAAGCAGGAAACCTGCCAGGGAAACGGTGGGTCCGCTGGATGGTGAGGGAGAGAAAGGGGTGATAAAAGGGGACTTGGAGACTGCAGAGAAATTAAATGAGTTCTTTGCATCTGTCTTCACGGCAGAAGACCTCGGGCAAATACCGCTGCCGGAACGGTCTCCCCTGACTAAAGAATTAAGTCAAATAGAGGTTAAAAGAGAAGACGTCTCAGACTTAATTGACAAAATAAAGATCAATAAATCACCAGGCCCGGATGGCATCCACCCAAGAGTTCTGAAGGAACTCAAGAATGAAGTTGCTGACCTCTTGACCAAAATATGCAACTTGTCCCTTAAAACGGCCACTGTGCCAGAGGATTGGAGGATAGCTAATGTCACGCCAATCTTTAAAAAAGGAAGGAGGGGGGACCCGGGGAACTACAGGCCGGTCAGCCTAACATCTGTTCCAGGGAAGATGGTGGAAAGTCTCATTAAGGATAAAATCTTAAAATACATAGAAGAACAAGCTCTGCTGAGGGAGAGTCAGCATGGCTTCTGCAAGGGGAAGTCTTGCCTCACAAACCTGTTAGAATTTTTTGAAAAGGTCAACAGGCATGTGGATGCGAGCGAACCCGTGGATATTATATATCTGGATTTTCAGAAGGCGTTTGACACGGTCCCTCATGAAAGGCTCCTGAGAAAACTCCACAGTCAGGGAATAAGAGGGCAGGTCCTCTTGTGGATTAGGAACTGGTTGAAGACCAGGAAACAGCGAGTGGGAGTCAATGGGCAATTTTCACAATGGCGAGAGGTGAAAAGCGGTGTGCCCCAAGGATCGGTCTTGGGACCGGTGCTTTTCAACTTATTCATAAATGACCTGGACTTGGGGATAGGCAGTGAGGTGGCCAAGTTTGCGGATGACACTAAACTTTTCCGGGTGGTAAAGACCAGCAGGGATTGTGAAGAGCTCCAGAAGGATCTCTCCAAACTGGGAGAATGGGCAGCAAAATGGCAGATGCGCTTCAATGTAAGTAAGTGCAAAGTGATGCACATTGGGGCAAGAAACCAAAATTTCACATATACGCTAATGGGTTCTGAGTTGTCTGTGACGGATCAAGAGAGAGATCTTGGGGTCCTGGTGGGCAGGTCGATGAAAGTGTCGACCCAGTGTGCGGCGGCTGTGAAGAAGGCCAATTCCATGCTCGGGATCATTAAAAAGGGGATTGAGAATAAAACGGCCAATATCATTATGCCTTTGTACAAATCGATGGTAAGGCCACATCTGGAGTATTGTGTCCAGTTCTGGTCACCATACCTCAAAAAGGATATAGCTGAATTGGAAAAGGTGCAGAAAAGAGCGACCAGAATGATTAGTGGGCTGGAGCACCTCCCTTACGAGGAAAGGCTACAGCGTCTGGGGCTTTTCAGCCTAGAAAAAAGGCGCCTGAGGGGGGACATGATTGAGACTTATAAAATTATGCATGGGATGGAGAGAGTGGATAGAGGGAAATTCTTCTCCCTCTCGCACAACACCAGAACCAGGGGACACGCACTAAAATTGAGTGGAGGGAGAGTTAGAACAGACAAAAGAAAATATTTCTTTACCCAGCGTGTGATTCATCTGTGGAACTCCTTGCCACAGGATGTGGTGATGGCACCTGGCCTAGATGCCTTTAAAAGGGGTTTGGACAAATTCATGGAGGAAAAGACCATCACAGGTTACAAGCCATAAGCAACCTCCTGGTTTTAGAAGTGGGTTTTCTCTGTGCCAGGTGCAAGGGAGTGGCGACTGGACACAGGTATCTTGTTGTCTCGTGTGCTCCCTGAGGCATCTGGTGGGGCCACTGTGTGACACAGGAAGCTGGACTAGATGGGCTTTTGGCCTGATCCAGCAGGGCTCTTCTTATGTTCTTATGTTCTTATGCTCTATTTCAGCAGGCTTGCTCTTTGCACACTCATGCTTCAGCATCAGAACTCTGAGCTAAGGACATCAAGATGCACCTCCCTTTCCTCCCCCCTCCCCGCCCAGTTTTGCTCCCTCTCCGCTCCCTCCTCCCGCCACTACCTTACCTGCTCCAGCAGGTGTGACGAGGGGAGCGCTGCTGTGCTGCCTCTTGTGGCAGAGCTCCCAAAATGGCTGCTAACAGAGTGTTCTGCACTCCGTTGGCAGCCATTTTGTGACAGTCTGGCATAGGACTGGGCTGCCCAGCTCTTCCCTGCCAGCCATTTTGTGACAGTCCGGCATAGGACTGGGCTGCCCAGCTCTTCCCTGCCAGCCATTTTGTGACAGTCCGGCATAGGACTGGGCTGCCCAGCTCTTCCCTGCCAGCCATTTTGTGACAGTCCGGCATAGGACTGGGCTGCCCAGCTCTTCCCTGCCAGCCATTTTGTGACAGTCCGGCATAGGACTGGGCTGCCCAGCTCTTCCCTGCCAATGAGCTTTGCTCATTTACTAATCCCGAGAGTTAACCTGCTTGAATATAAATGTGTGGTAGAGTGGCGGCAGATACTCTGGCATGAAGATGAAACTCAATAAAATTCTTCTCTTTCAATCATTAAAAACCACCCTAGAGTTGGATACGAGCATGAGGAGAGGATGAATCAGTTAGGTCAGCCCTAGACTGCTAACATACCTTTTCCAAGAACTTCCATTTTCAATTGGAGACAGCAAGTACTAACAGGGAAACTACCGATTGATATTGGCCAGTATTCCAAGGTCTTGGAGTGAAAGATGTTCATTGATCACCTACTTACGGTAATACTGTATATGGTATGGACAGAGATTTTTGACATCTTGGGGCACACTTAAACCTCTTTTCCACACATGTTAAATGGGCTGTCCTGAGATAAACATCTTTAACAAAGACAAGGAGTTGGTGACAGCTATATTTCAAAATATCTGGAGTTTGGCAAATAGGTGTGTGTTCTTTTTACGTTTTTACTGGCTGGAAGTAGGGAGAGGCTGGATGGGAAGTTTACTTTTCTCATTCCAAAGCTGCATGGTTTCTCAGAGCAAGTTAATCGTTCCCTTTTGGTTCCACCTATGTTTGGATTTTGGGGGCTATTATCTTATTGACTAATTACTAGATTCTGGTATTGGTGACTACAAAGTACTAAGTAGAAGACAGTGCTTACAAAGGCCACTGAAGTGACAACAGGGAACTGGTTTAGGAGATGAATTCTTCCAGTAGAGAGAGATGATTAATCATGCTCTGTTTGAAAATCCGTATCCTGGAGCCAATCGGATGCAGGAAGTTAAAACAAATTTTGGAGGACACTTGATATAGAAGAGAAATTCCGTTCCTTTCCCTTTTCTCGCATGACTGTTTGTTCTGGTGCTAGTAGAAGGGGAGAATCTTGGACTTTATAGACACTCCTCCCTTACAGAACTCATGCATTTTCAAGGTAAATGGGGCTCAGTGAAACTATGACAAAGAAATATCCTATATAAAAGAATAAAGCAAGAGAGATCTGAAGAAGTTTTACTCTGCTGTGGTGTTGTGCCTCACAAAAGCTATCTCTGATATTCGGCTACAGAAGCAGTTCCTCTCCTGAAAAGCCTGAGCTGTCAATGGAAGAGTTCTTAGCAGCAGCCCAAAGAAGCAGAGTCTTCTACCCAGGCCTTTTTCAAAACTCTAAGTCTTAGAGGTCTGTATGTCGCAACCAGTGGCCACACATGACTGATGCAGTTGAATCCATGTATGAAAAAAATGAAGGTTTTTTTTGCTCTGGCAAACAGTGGAATAAAATTGGCAGTATAAGGTACATAGATAATACTGAATGTTACTGGTAATGACTTCTGATTTAATTGATCTGCACACTGAATTTTCCTATCCAGTAACATATAGAAAGCAGAACCAATAACAAGAGCCTGTGAGAAGGGTTTGGAAAAAGATTCAAATCCTTAGTGCTGATATCTATTTTTTAGGCAGCAAGGCAGCTAAGTTCCTGCAACTTTTCCAACAACCCTGCCTTTGAGAAGTTACAGAAGGCAAGAGAAATTCCAGAGACCCAACTTCCCCAGAACAACCATTCCATTTCTCTTTCAGGCAGGATACCTTGGGGTGATTCTTTCAACTAGGATAGCTAGAAGTGGGGTTTCTTTCACAGAAAGAATTACAATTGCTTAAGATTAATGCTAACATAATGCTAGGTTCTGTACAAACATTATTGACTCTTTGCCCAATCATATTTTTTTCTCTCTGCTCGCAATATGCAAATACCATAATGTTCTAGTAAAGTAAAGGTAAAGGTATCCCTTGACAATTAAGTCCATTCGTGTCCGACTCTAGGGAGCGGTGCTCATCTCAGTTTCAAAGCCGAAGAGCCAGCGCTGTCTGAAGACGTTTCCATGGTCATGTGGCCGGCATGACTCAACACCGAGGCGCATGGAATGCTGTTACCGTCCCACTAGACCTATTAATCTACTTGCAATTTCTTGCTTTCGAACTGCTAGGTTGGCAGGAGCCGTCGCACGGATTCGAACTGCCGACCTTTTGATCAACAGCTCATGGTTCAGTGGTCTAACCCACTGCGCCACCCGCTAGGGATTGCTAATTCTTTTTTTTCCTGGCAGGGCTCCTGTGCCACAGGCAAAAATTTACCATATGAATCTTTTCTCATTTTAGAGAGATAAAAATGTCATCTACTAATATTTTTTCTTTATCACACAAGTGTTGGAGGCACTAAAGACCTGCACAAAAGTTGACAACTCTAAGGTAGGCTCGGTCATGAGAGTTTTAAACGTTTGGGGGGATCTGATTATGAACACAAACAGGTCTAATCCAGACAGCGCAATCCTACTTAAGGATCCGGCCGGCGGCCCACAGCCACCCACTGGATCCTGAGCAGCAGCGGCCAGGCTGCCACCGGGCCAGAGGTCTACTCGGGGAAGGGGACGCTCATCCCCTTCCCCAAGTGTAAATGGCGGCCGGTCCAGTTGGCCTCCTCGGATTCAGCCATGTAATGGCCCAGCCGCCCGGTGGGGTCCGGGATATGGCGGAAGCCATCCCCCTCCCAGGGTGGCTGGGCTAATGGGCCCCCTACCCTGCCCGGCGAACCGCCCCCCCCACCAGATCCTTATGTGGGTCCGGCGTTGGCCGCTGGGGTGCTCCATCAACGGAGCAGGGAAGGCCAGCCTCTGTGCTGGCCTTCCCTGCTCGAGAGTAGTCGCAAACGTGCTTTATGGTACGTTTGTGACTACTTTTGGCGACAGAACGCTCATTCCGTCACCGTTTAGTTACGGAGGATTGTGCCAAAAGTTAAAATACTTTTCGGTCCCACTGATCTCAATGAGAGAGTTAAGCATGTGCTCAAACCTCTCCCATTTCAAATGAATGCTCAATCTCATATCTAGAATACTGACCACACACAGAAAACTAATACAAGTTGGAAGAGGTAATAAGAAAGGGTGCGAGTTACATACTGTACATTTCTGCACACATTAGCTTCCAAGTGCCTCACTATATATGTTAAACTGATCAAATGCTTTCGAACTAGCAAGACTGGTTAGATAGCACCTGCCATTTCCCTGTGACTTCTTGAAAAGAAACAACTCTCACATTCAAGTTCAGTGTTTCTTATTCCACAAAGCTTCCTTTTGGCATGATATGTGAGAAGCCATTCAGTTACAGGACAGAACAGCTCTTTGCATTTTTCAAGCAATTCTCATTAACGTCCATGTCACAGAGCACTGGTTCACATCAAATAAACCATACCCCTAGTCAGGAAGGAAGACGATACACTCCCTAGTAATTGTTTCATGGCTCACTTGCCCCCAAAAGATACTTACATAGAAGCACCAAGCATGCTGGCCTGGACTGACCCACCTGCTTAAGAAAGAACCTCAACACCTAGTACGTATAAAGACAAGGTACAGTATATTTTACATGTACATAATCTTTGATGTAGAACGACAGTAAACAGCACATATGCACTGAATTATGCATTTATTAAACAGACTACAGAGATTATAGCTTGCATATAAAGTACAATACTGACAGCAGCCACCACAACAGCACATCTCAGATTATGTATTTGTGTTTGAAAGTAAATGCAACTGTTCACCATATCTCACACACAAAAGAAAAAAAACCTGCAAATAAACTTAGGGTGAGCAGAAACTACGCACCACTTTTCAGGAATGATTTTGGACATGTCAAAAAACACCTCCCCTTTCAATGATTTTTCAGCACTACATGCAGAAATGTTCACCTGTTCATTTGCATTACTCTCCCTTACTCTAAATGCCTGGGGTGACAGCTGCAGGCTCCTCGCGATGAGACCGCGGCTGTTTGCCCCCCGCCCCACTGTAGCTACGCAAGTGCCCACATTGAACATTTGTAATGTGCATGTGAAACTTGGACAGTTTTTCTGTCCTTTCATGTCATGACAGTTGTGGTATGTCAGTTCATTTAAGAATAAATCAGCTTTACTTTTGCACCATTCTTTTTGAATAACCCTGCACATTAAAGCATTATTGACTAAAAAAATCATATTCCAAACTGGAAAATATTAAACTTCAGTGACACTGCTAGTACATTACAAACAGTCGATTTGGGCGGTTCTTCCCTTTTCAGCCAAGGTTTCATAATACCTTTATTAGCATCACCCTGTACATGACTACTACAAATTGGGTTTTCACTAGCATTACAAAATATACTGTATTAATTATTAATTATTATACAAATTCTTCAGATATTAGTGAAGGTTTAAAATATAAAATACACAGAAATTATTCTGCTTGGATCTTATTCCAGCATCAATAATCATGATGTGAATGATTATTGACTGTAAGACAGACAGTTGGCTGCTTAACTCCTAATATATTATTATGAAATGATAAATGGGGCAACTGGGTCTGAATTTGTGCAACATCAACTTTTATTTATTTTACAGAATATAGGAAGCCCTGTCTATACATCCAGCACACATTTGCATAAAGAGATTTGTACTGGAATTAGTCATCTTGATGGATCAGTCATCCTTGTGGATTCTTCAGAAAGGAAATTCCTGCTCACAATTTTTTCTTTAAAAATCTACCTGGATTGCCAGTTCCAGTAAGAGGTTTTCCTCATGCATACCTCTGTAAGAACTATTCTAAAAACACTCACACAGCAACAGATGTTGCACAGCAATCAGTGCCCTGGAGAATATGGCTGTAGCTATGGTCTCAGTTGAGTAAGACACTGTTTACCCGTGCTAAGAGGCAAGGCCCCATACCCCAAGAGAGATCAGAATGTGGCCTCCACAATGACCTCAAGGTTCTTTTCCTGGAGGATGGAACCATTTCACATCAAGAAGCCCTTAAACAGTTCCTGGACTGAAATTAAACACGAAACGCTTCAGCACCAAAGGCCAACTTTTTTTATTACACAGTATGACGTCGCACTGTATTTGGATATTCAAGCTTGTTCAAAGTACAGTCGCCATCACAGAAACAGAACGACAGAAATCGTGAGTATGCAAGTCCCCAGTAGGTAAGCCTACTGGGCTAACCCTCTATCCTGAAGCACATCATCTTATACCCAAAGCATCTCCAACAAATTCCTGGCCAACCTTTATTTGAAAATTTCCAAGAAAAAATATTCTATATCTCTCTGGACAGCTTGCTGCAAAGGAAACATTTTAGGAAGTTCTTTGTAACGTTTACCCTACCATTCTGCAGGCTAAAACCATAGCCTCAAATTGACAGGATATATAATGATTTCCTCTTTATTAAAATCCTTTTAAATATATGAACTATACAAAGCTGCCTGGAACTATGATTAGCAAGAAGCTTTATGAATTCTTGTGGGAGTAGCTTCCTCCCCAAGCTATAGAAAGCATCTAATTTAACAAGAGCTGCAGCTCCACACTGATCAGCAGCACACAGATACAAGAAAAACACTGATTTTTCAATGATTTCAGTTTGTCCCCTCTTTACAGTGCAATCCAGACTAAATATCCGGTGGCAGGGCGAGCACTCTGCCGCCGGAAGCTGTTGCGAACATGCCGTAAGGTATGTTTGCGACGACTTGCAGGTAAAGGCGGCCAGCGCAAGGCCGGCTGCCCTCATTCCACCGTTGGGACGTCCATGCGGCCGCCAGAGGAAGGTAAGCAATCCCTTGGTGGCCGCATGGTCGGTCTGGGCGGCGAGGGAGAGGGGCCATTGGCTGAGTTGGCCCAGGGGGCGGGGACAGAGTCCGCCATATCCCCGTCTCCCGCCGGTTCGGCTTGGCCGAGGAAGCCCATTGCGGCCTTCCAGCTCTACACCGGGGGAAGGGGACAAACGTCCCCTTTCCCCGAGTAGACCTCCGGGCCACTCCAAAGTGGCCTGGAGTGAGCACGGGATCTGGCGGGCGGCCCTGGGCTAGGCTGCCCATCTTATTTCTGAGTGAAGCATAGAGCGTTTACCTTATCTATCCGGGGGGCATGATCCAACCAAATTAAGCATTTTTAAATTTCATGTCACATATTTAAATCTCTCCCATTTAAATCAATGGGACTTAAAAGTTTCATTGCAATCTAAACGCTTTGTCTTCGCAACTCTCTTTTAAGTAGGTTAAGTTAGACACATGTTTATAGGTTACGCTGCTTTTTTCTAGCAGATATGGGACATATGAAGCTGTCTTGTACTGTAATAGAGTGTTGGTCCTTCAGTTCAATACCTATTCTGTCTGACACTAGCTCTCAGGTTTCAGAGAAGGTATCTCCCAACTCTGCCACCTGTACTCCTTTAACTGAAGATGACAGGGATTGAACTTGGAGGCTTTGGTATAGAAAGCATGTGCTCTGTTACTGAGTTATGGGGCTCTTCTCATGTAGCACCACCAAGAAAAGTTACAGTCTAATTTTATACTTACCGTCCGTCGTCGTCGCACCTCTTCCGCTGGCGCTGATGGCTGTAAAGCAGTGCCAGTTGTAAAAAGTGCTCCAGCAGCGTGCTATTCAGCATGTTGCTGGAGATGCTGGTGCCACCAGTACCAGCAGATCCAGAACTGCCCACCAAACTGGATAAGATGGTGGGGGAGAAGGAAGGGGGTGGCGAAAGGGCAGAACAGGGGCGGGGGAGGGAGAGGCGGCGACGCCGGTGGGGGGATGACGGAATGGGGAGGTGATGGGAGATGGGCAGATTAGATCCAGGAAGGGGTGGGTTCCATGGCAACCGCCGCTGTCAAATCCTAACCCACTTCCTGGACCTGATCCCACAGCAAGGGTCCACATGGACCCATGCCAGCTATTTAGCTAGTGGAGCTCCAAGTTGACATACACACCCGCACTGCGGAGGTTTACCCCTGGGTAAGGGAACGATTGTTCCCTTCCCCAGGGGAGACCTCCTGGACTGCCCCTTCACCACAGGATGCAGTGGTAGCCATTTTGGAGTCACTGCATGGGGGGGGGGAAATACTACGATTGGGCTTTTACTGTGCAATCCTGTGTAGAAATGCGCTGGCAGAGCAATGGCTCTGCCGTTGCCAGGTGTCAAACAACATGACATTTGACAGCCAGCAAGTAAGCAGCACCGGTGGAGAGGCCGGCACCGCTCACTCTGCCTGGGGCCACAGCCATGTCCGGCGGACATAGGTAGGTCCTGCACCGGATAGGGGCATGAGGAGGGCGAATGGGGTGGAAAGGGAGGGAGCGATTGGCCAACCAGGACAGGGACAGGGGAGGGATCATCGGCAGCATGCTCCGCCAAATCCTAACCCCCATCCCTGGCCTGGCTGGCCGTACACCAGCACCTCGGATTTGCACCAGCCATTTTGCCAGCACACATCCAAGGAGGCCCACTGGGCCTACTGGGGCTCTCCCGGGGGGAAAGGGACAAACACCTTAGGTGCGCCTAGGATGTAATAGCTGCCTTAGGTGCACCACCACTGCAGTTTAGGCAAGTTTGGGCTATCTGTCTATCATCTCAATCTATCTTTTTGTTGAAATCCTAAACATACTTACTAGGAAGCATGTCACACTAAAATTAACAAAACTTGCATCCCAGCTGTTCTTTCTCATTCTGTGTGATCAACTTATCGAGAATATCCTAACCTAAATCACTAACACAAATATTCAGACTGTAATATCTTCATGAGTTACATGAAAATTCATCACTCACTCCCACAAGCAGCCCCAAGAATCTTCACAGATGAGCACTGGCACATTTCTTGCCACAACATTTCTTTTTACACAAGCCCTCTGAGTTAATCACCCAGCCTAACTATTTTAGTAGTCCAGCCCCTTTTACTCCTTTATATTTTGTTACATGCTGTGCTGTGTTTTTAGATTATATTAATGCTTTAAAAGTTTTATATATATGCATTTTATTGTTGTAAGCTGCTTCAAGTCCCCCCTATGGGGGGAGAAAGCGGGATAGAAATCAAATAAATATACAAATAAATAAATGTTTTGCTCAAAGTGGATAAGATGGGGGCAGGAGAAAAAGGAGAAGCAAAGTTTCCAAATGTATAGTTTCAGTTTTTAGTAAAAACAGACGCTTACAATATCAGTGAGTGACAGAGAAATGATGCTGTATCACAATACTCCTATGGTGCTCAGCACATCAAAAAGAGCAACAATAACTCACACACACACCAACCTTAGCAAGGTTCAGCAATTCGTACACATGCACATTTTAAAAGTCTCCGGATGGCGCAGTGGGTTAAACCGCTGAACCATGAGCTGTCGATCAAACGGTCGGCAGTTTGAATCCGTGACGGGGTGAGCTCTCGTTACTTGGCCAGCTCCTGCCAACCTAGCAGTTCCAAAGCATGTTAATGTGAGTAGATAAATAGGTACCGCTTGCGGGAAGGTAAACTGTGCTCCGTGTTCCAGCCACATGCTACGCGCTGCAGCAAGGAGAGTCACGCCGGTCACATGACCACGGAGGCGTCTTCAGACAACGCTGGCTCTTTGGCTTTGAAATGGGGATGAGCACCACACCCTAGAGTCAGACACGACTGGACTTAATTGTCAGGGGTCACCTTTACCTTTTTACTAACATAATAATTGATAATCAGTGCTTCCCAAATTTACCAGGGTCATGGAGCCCTTGCAGACGCGGAGCTCAGGACCCAGAAGTAAATGACGATGAACCATCACCGCCACTTACTTCCTGTTGTGCAACTACAACGCCTCTGCTCTGCTGTCTTCCGGGTCACATCATGGTCACACTGCTGAACGGCTTGGGCGGTGAGCATCCCACAGCGCCCGTGGGGGTTCACTGCGGTGCCCCAGGGTGCAATGCCGCACACTTTGGGAACCTCTGATTTATACAAACACTAAATTAAGTCATTTCCTAATAGAACCACGGTGGCGTCTTCCGACAACGCTGACTCTTCGGCTTTGTAATGGGGATGAGCACCACACCCTAGAGTCAGACACGATTGGACTTAATTGTCAGGGGTCACCTTTACCTTACAGTACAGCAAGTACTATATATTAATCTACCTTCAGTGTAATATTTCTTTTACGAAGGGAGGGTGGGGGAGGTAATTATCTATGCTCATTTAGCATCATCTATTTCTGATTCAATAGCAGAAAAGTTATGTATCCAGATATTTTATCTACCTTACTGATCATTCCCCCTAATTACACAGCTTTTTTCACTCCTTCAAAATGAAAACTCTCATTTCTAATCATATGAGAAAGTATCTTTTTCACTCTCCTCTATACTGCCAGCACCAAGGAATAAAAACCTCTGTTTCAACTGCTCATCTGTCACATTAGTTGCACAACTCTTCAACCTGACATTTCCACAGTATAATGTTGAACAGCTCCAGGAACAAGCATGTCATTTTCCCTGTATTATTTGGTAAAAATTTGTCCATGTTTTACATATCTTGATATATGAATGTATTTTGCATGACAAGCTTTATAAAGCAATCCACAGCTTTTTAATAAGTGGGAAATATGCTTATTTTAGAGCAAGGCTTAATTAGGCTAACGTTTGTGCGCAGGAGTTTCTTCCTTTGGCCAAGAGCTCCATATCAGGCCTTAACTGAACTATCAATAACACATGACTCAACTACATTTTAGCCTTAGACATAGAACCCATCAAATTCTGATAAAAAGACAATAGTATGATATCCAGTTCATCATAAAAGATGGGGTTAACCTTGCTATAATGGAGGAAAAGTGAACCTTGTTGCAGAGGAATGATGTCGTCTAACCCACCCACCCCCCCCAAAAAAAGATTGGACATGTACTGCAGCAAATACTTTTTTAATTGGAAAAAGCAGAAGACTCACAAATCAGCAGGTCATTGCTACGAAGAAAGGTGGTGAACTTTGCTTGTGTTTGCCACTTTACAAAAGCTACTGGAGTTTTCCCACCTGTCATGGAGCTGCTCAGTTTATAAAGCACTTGGGAAAGTTAACTGAATAAAATTAAAATTTTAAAAAAACATGTTCAGAAAATGACGCAGGGTGGGGGGGGTATCACTTATCACTAGTGATTTCATAGGCACTACCCAACAGATGGCTGTGACACTTATGCAATCACGTTCTAAACAGTGATTGACAATTCTAACTGGGAGCAGTTCTCAAACACATTATATAGACCATGTAGACAAAGTTGGAATCCTTTCCTTTATACTAAGAGAACCTCTCAACACCAGCTAATCTAACCAAATACCACCTCTCAAATACCATAACCAACAGGAAAACCAAGAAATGACATGTTTGTGAGCCGCATAGTTGTAACCACATCCTGCAGTAGTTATCTCATAGCTGTAACCACATCCTGCAGCAGTTATCTCATAGCTGCTGCCACCACTTCAAAAATTTTACTATACAACCTGATCAAATAGACACTAATGTTTTCTCCTTCATCCCTACATAAAATGCAGCAACCTCCCTATCATATCACAGAACTATAGAAATTTAGCAACAGAAATTAGTATAGATGTGAGGTCTGAAAAATAGCTGAGAAAGCCTGAGAAATATCTGAGTACAGATAATAGCTTTTGGGAGACACACAAAGCAGTAATGTAGAGTTCTCCCTGGCAGATGGTACACTTGTTCATTTTTTGTATCCTACTATGGTCTATGGTCAACTAATTTCTTCAAATTCCATAGTTCTGCAAGTTACGTATGTCCTGAAGACAAAACCAAAGAAGTGTCACCAACACTGTTGGTGCAATACAATGCACCTGTGTCTTACAACAGCAGCCACCTTCTGAAAACTGCTTGTAACAGCAGCCACCTTCTGAAAACTGCTTGTAACAAGGAGGACATCTCCCCCCCCCACCTGCATGCTCTTCCCCCCCCCCATCCCCTGGAAGTATTTTTGGAACTTTTGTACCCTTCTTCCTTGGAACTCAGGGTAGTTCAGGTGGGATCAGTGGCATCAACGTGCCCCTGCGGAGGGGCGCCATGGCTACGCCCCCGCGATGTGGCCCCGCCCCTGCGCATGACGTCACGCGCAGCTGCAGAACACACACCCCTGCGCCGTTTTCGGCTCATTTCAGAGCCGAACGAGCACAAGGGAGGGAGGGAGGGCCCAAACAGCCGCAAACAGGTAAGTGTTGGCCCTCCCGATCTCGCCCCTTCAGGGGTGCGCACGTCACCCGCTTGCTCACGCGTCCCCCCCGCCGGGCCGCCCTCCCCGCCACGGGCCAGTGACGCGCCTGGGTGGGATTGTTTCATTTTATTCTTACAACAACACTGTAAGGCTCCCTCTAGAACTAAGGCCCAATGACTTTCCCAAGGCCACCAGTCAAGCTACACATACATGTAGTTCTGTCTTCCTCTTTTAAAATAGTAACTGGGGGACCCAATCCAAAGCAGGACCACAGCATAGGGCCAAGGAATGTCATCCTTTCCCCCACATAATTTTCATGATGACCCCACCCACACACAGCTGCTATGTCCCGCAGAAGGGAAGCTGCTACTAACACAAGGATCTGAACTTAGTTCCTAGTTGCTTTTGAGTTTTGTGGTTGTATTCCATGTTTTGTTTCAATGTTTTTATTGCACTGTTCTGTATGATTAATTTACTATTAAAACCTTATATTTACACCTTATATTTTTCTTATATTGCATTTTACTGTCTTTCAACTACATTGTATGACACCTTAAGCGCTCCAATTATTCAAAGGGAAAAGCAGGATATTAATCACTTAAATAACTTCAGTTTCTCACTTTTAAACCCAACACTGGCTCTTAACAAAACAGGATAAGTGGAATTATTCAGTAAATTCTGTTCTCTTTATGGGCCAAAAGTGCAATATTGAATATTTATTCATCCCAAGGCACCTAACAAAAGGATAAAAACAATTTACAAAAAAATCAAATTTCGTAATTAAAAACAAATCAAAAATAAAACACTCTAGTTGCAGCAGATACAAGAACAGCTCACAAGCCCAAAGGCTTGGCAATCTGAAGGATTTTTTTTTAAAGCAAAGAGGAGGAGCCTCCTACACCCGAGGCAGGAAATTCCACATCCAAGGGGCTATCACAGAGATGATATACCGTATTGTCCCGAGGACGCTCCCGATTATAAGCCGCACCCTGATGCAGCCACAATGCAGCCCCGAGCTTGAGAAGGTCTCTGTGGTTCCCCCCCCCCATTGCAGGATGCAGCTCAAGCCCTGTTGGGACGGCTACATCAGCGCTAGAACGTTGGATAGGATTAACAGTATCAGTGGTCCTGTGAACAGTATCAGTGGTGAATATAAGCTGGTACAGTCAGGTCCAGAGTACTGGAATAAGGTTTAGCAATACTACAGGAGTCCTTCCGCTACCTGTGAGCATTAAACGTTTCAAATATCTGTAGTGTTTATGGCTGCTTCCTTCGGCGCCTATACTATTTTCTACAGTGAGCCTGATTCACCCTGAAGACTAGCTTCTGGGGCCGCATTAACGCTGCCACTCCCCCCACAATCCTCTAGCTAGCCGAGTGGGAGCAGGGTCAGATTGCATAGAAGCCATGACATCTGTCCTGGAATCTATCCTACTCAACTCTAAGAGTATGGGTACAAACTGCAATTTCTTAACAGTGCTGTAAAAGCATGTGCTCAGAGACATCTTTATTACTTCACATATTCCTTAGTTCAGCCCTGTATTGAAAACAAATTCCAGGGTTGGACTCTGGAGATCCCTGGCTCAAATTAAGCCCCATTCTGAACAACATTTTCTCTGTGAAACAATTACGTTTATTCGACCTAATACTGTGTCAATAAAAGAAGTAATGATAAAAGTCTCTTTTCTTTACTTATGTTTCACCCTCAATCCGTGTAGGGCAGCGGTGGGGAACCGCCAGCCCGCAGGCCGGATCCGGCCCCCGGGAGACCGGACTCGAGTGCATCAGGTCCGGCCCGCGCAAGACCGGACCAGAGGCTCCGCAGCCGCCACATGTCAGCTCCTTTTGAAAGCGGTCTTCCTGTACATGCGTAGATCGCCGATGACGCCGAGAGGGCAATCTCTCGGCCTCAGCGGCACTCTGCACATGTACAGGAAGGCCGCCCTCTCGGCGTCATCGGCGATCTGCGCATGTACAGGAAGACCGCTTTCAAAAGGAGCTGACGCGGGAAGGCCGCGGCGGCGGCAGCCCGGAGCCTGAGGTAAGGAGCGGTGGGTGGGTGTTCAGAAAGCGGTGGGGGGGTTCGGGGGAAGGGGATCGCTAAATTCATGGGGGGGTCAAATTTGCGGTGGGGGTGCCAAAATTACGGCCAGCCTAACGGCCGGCCCGCAACAAATTTTCCCCATGGGAAAATGGCCCTCCACCGCAAATAGGTTCCCCACCCTTGGTGTAGGGCATCATCAGAAGTTCCAGCTGTCCTTGCACTGCTTCTGGAACTTCTGATGATGTCCTACATGGACTGAGGGTGAAACATACGCAAATAAAAGAGACTTTTATCTTTACTTCTTTTATTGACACAGTATTTAGCCCGAATAAACGGAATTGTTTTATGTTATGGACTGTGAAACACTTAACCAATGGATTTTCTCTGTGGTTTAAGAAAGATGCAGCAGCATTATGTATTTAGCTTGGAGCTATAATGGTGAGTTTCTTATAGGAAAGAGTAAGGCCAAAGATAGGAGGAAGGAGTGCTAAAAGTGCATGTTAAATGAAGAGGGGTGGGGCTATTACCAAGACCAAGAACACCTTGCAAGACGGGTTTTTTTTGTACTTGCATCACAGTATAGTACAGAAATAAAGTACACATGCCTAAATAAGCCCTAATTTACCGCTGAAAATGCACTTTGCCACACAGAGGGGCTGAATTTCAGATTATGAGAGGGCTTACAGAAAAGACTACTGTTCACTGAAGACCATACTGAGGAGGTTATACTAGCAATAGCTCCACCATCAGTGCTGAATGCAGTTGCACTCTGAAATATGGGAGACCTAAAAAAAAAAAAACAGTGGGGCAATGCCTGCTGACAAACAGGCAGGGTGGCTGGATTTTATTTGTGCCATTTTGCAGAAAGGGCAGGGACATTTTCAAAGTCTGACAGAAATACAAAATTGTTCGGTTTTGTTTGCATGTCTTTGTTTGTTTACGGTGGATTTCACCATCAGTCCCATATAGATACAGGCAATACAATCTCTGCAGACCTGATCTCTCTCCTTCAAGGAGGGAAAATCATCTGCTCCATCCAGTAAAGTCATTATCATCAGTGTTGGGATTTTTGTTTATTTCTTTGTTTTGGTAACAGAAGCAAAATGTACATTTCTGAATCATAAGGTTTGTGAGCCTTGGTACATGACACAGATTGTACTCAGTCACAACCTTCTCAATTATTCATTATAATACTGAATTTCATGACCTGCTCTGTTTAGCAACAATTTGGTAGAAACTGCATAGAAATAATTAGTTGTTTCAGGTCATCAAACAAGGAGGGCAAAAAACACCTGATCCCAGCATTTAATCTTGTGCTGTCACCAGTGTTACCCATTTACGCTCTTAGAAAGCAGCTCTGTTATCTACTTCAAATGTTATCTCTAGGAATGCCACTGCATCAACTAAAGAAGTTTCATAATCTAGCATTAGGAGCTTGGAGCTCCACCCCATTACAACTGTATTCTAAGCTCTTCAACATGTTCTTATAACTTCTTTCTTCGCAGATCCACATCCTCCATCACTGGCTATTTCTTTTCACAAGCACATATAAAATTAATAGAAAATAATCGGCAAGCACCCAAGCTCTACAGCCTCCACAAATGTAGAAATATATACCCAGTGTTACAACTGGCTAAAGGTTTGTCCCTTGGTTTCTTTTCACCAGTTTTGTCTGAGTAAACTGTAAATTCTATTTAAACTGTAAATTCTTTAAGGCAGTATGTTCCCAAATTGGTCTTATTCCCCATTCAGTGTGGTACCTAGGCAATAATCCAACTATTGCTGTACGATCCTGAAAAAGTTAGACACTCAATCACAGGAATGAAGACTGCAATCTTATGCACACTTAATATGCCCCACTGAAATCAGAGGGACTTCTGAGTAAACATATATAGGATTGCAGTACATGTTGCAAGGTTAAATGCTTGACAGCCCAACCGTATGCATGTCTATTCAGAAGTAACAGACAAATCCTGTGTAAGGATCTGGCAGTGGATCCTTACACAGGATTTTGACGTCTGGACCGTCATGCAGCGGACCAGAGGTCTACTCGGGAAAGGGGACATTCGTCCCCTTCCCCAAGAGTAAACCGGGCCGGCCCTATCGGCCTCCTCGGATTTCCACCAGCTAAATAGTTGGCGGAAGTCAGAGGAGGCCGTGTAACGGCGGAGCCAGCCTGGCAGGGATGGGGATATGGCTAACGCCATCCCCGCCCCCTCCCGGGCTGGCTCGCCCAATGAGCCCCTTCCCTTACCGGCCGGACCGCCCATGCGGCCGTCAGTGGAAGACTTACTACCTTTTGCCACCGGCCACATCCTCGGTCCGGCGACAGAGTGAGGGAGGCCAGCCTCGCGCCGGCCTCCCTTACTCCAGAGGAGGCGCAAACATGTCTTACGGCACATTTGAGACACCTTCTGGCGCCACAGCGCTCACTCCTGCGCCAGAAGGTTACGGTGGATTTCACCATCAGTCCCATATAGATAGTCAATAGGGCTTACTCACTCCCAGGTAAATTTGCATAGGATTGTAGTATCAGTCTCAGTGATTTCAATGTGATTTAAATTCACCTAACTTTGCATGGATTGCACCCAAAAACAATTCTGCAGCATGATAGTTGGAGGCAACAGATTGATATCTCTTGTGAAGATGGGCCACCCATGTCTATTCACAGAAAAGACCAACTTCCACCAGCTCCCCCCCCACTCTCACCCCCAAGGATAGTTAGACAGATTCGCCTTTTGCTGCAGAGTTAGCACTTATGAATACAAATCCAGTCCCTGGACCCGAATTTACAGTGGCATTTTCTCTAACTAAATATATCAAATAACTAGTTGCAAGTCCAACTCCACCAAGAATCAGCATGCACAGATCCGACCTCTATCATAAGACATTGGGGGAAACACTCCAGATTAAATTCAGAAGGCAGATTACAATTATAATGAAATTATAATTTCGTAATAAAAATGCCTAACCAAAGGCCACAAATTTCTCCTCTCATTCGCTCGCGCGCGCGCGCGCTCACCAGTCGACACCTCCTACACAGCAACTCCTTGCTCCGTCCGCACAGCCCAAAGACCTGTTCTTCGCTTCTCCAACACAGAATCCCACAAAAAGCACCCCCACCCGAAAAAGGGGCACGGGTGGGGCAACCCAAGGCCACACGAAAAAAGCCACTGCCACGAGTCATCCGGAGATGCGCTTCCTGCCGGCCTGTCCGCCTTCTCTCCCCACCCCAACCCACCCCGGCCATGCATCTTCCTCCGCTCCAAGCCGCAGGGCATCCCTCACACTCCCTCTATGCCGCCACCGGCCACCCCCTTCTGCCTCGTCGGAGCTCGGGAAGATGCGGGGGCGGCGGGCGAGGGCTCTCTCAGCGGCAGCCTGCAGGAGGCACCTGTTTGGGCACGAAAGCGAAGGGTCGCTCCTTACCGGCCCAGCGCCCACGCTGGTGGTGCTGCTGGGGGAAGGAGGCTTCCTCGTTCACCATGGCAACGGGGCCCTCCGGCGGTGGCCTGGTTGGCGGGGGACAGGGCAGCACCCCTTGCCTCCCCGCGCTCCCATATGCCAGGGCAGCAGCAGCAGGGGCGCCGCTGTGCTCGCTCCCTCGCGGCAAGCAGGAAGGCCCTTCCCTCGCAGGAACTAGGAACACGGAGGTCTCTGGTCCCGCCGGCAGCCTCCCAACCCAGGGGCGCGCGGTCGCTCCTCACCCGCAGCGAGAGGGGGCAGCAGCAGCATCCGCCCTCCCTTAACCCCCCCTGGCATCGCCGCCACCGTCGTCTCCTCTCAGACTCGCGAGCTGGACACGTCATCGTAGCCGCTCACCCCTTTGCCGCCGTCTCCGGCGCCGCCGCCACCGGGCCAGGGCCGCTGCCGCTGCCTCCATCCTGGGGCTCACCGGCCCCCCAATTCTCCAATGCCGCCTCTGCCCGTGCCAGGGCCGCCTCCGCCCGCCGGGCCGCCCACTGCGTCAGCTTCGTAAGCCCCGCTACGCACCCAGCGGTAACCATGGCGACAACTGGGCTTCACGCGCCCTCTGGTGTCCAGAACGGTGACGTGACTGAGAGGAGGGTTGGAGGGGAAGGAGAGTGAAATGAGGAGCAGCCTTGAAGCCATGCCATCCACCCCCGAAGTAAGCCCTGCTCTGTCATCTTAAATATGTGAGCAAAGGCAGCTGTTGCGAGTGAGGTTGTGTCAGTGATGGGGAAAAGACACTCTGTCTACACACACTTAGAAACCCTCCAATTACTGTCTTCACCTATTCCAGAGTTTTCTGCTCCATATGCTAAAGAGATTGCAGTGTTGAACCCATGCACCAATGCAGCCTTGATGATACTCCCAGCAGCATACCAAAGAGAAATAAGCATGAGCATACTTGATACATAAGAGCATAATGAACATACATACTTGACTTGACAGCCCAATCCTAACCAACATTCCAGAGCCAATGCAGCCCAGAGGTAAGGGAACAAACATTCCCACAGAACACTCCTCCTTGGACACGTTCCGGTGAGGCCTAAAAATCTTCTTGTTCAAAGAAGCCTTCTGAGCCCTTGCCTTTTTAACATCCTGCTGGTACAGGTGGGGTGCTGCTGTTTTTATGCTCCTGTTTTAATTGTAGTAATCTTTTTAATCGATTTTTAGATACTGTTTTTATTAATTTTCGTTAACTGTTTTTTACTGTTTTATAATGTGACTATTTTTGTATTGTACTTTTTGTACTGTATTTTCTTTTTTGTTGTTAGCCGCCTTGGGTACCTTTGGGGAGAAAGGCAGGGTAAAAAATATTGTAAATTTAAAAAAAAAAAAAAGCAGCACACGCTCCATTGGCACAGCTGCATTGGCGCTGGAAAGTTGATTAGGATTGGGCTGTGAGTAGACCAGCGTTTCCCAACCTTTCCGGCCCACATACCACCTACACGGGCCTCCGGCCCAGCTGCATGCCTCCGGAAGAAAGTACAGCACTTATTTCCAGGTGGTTCACAGACACGCTGGAGCTCGGAAAGGCAAGATAAGGCACAGGGGAGGGCCATTCCTATGCACCTAGAGTCCATGCGCTTGAGTTCTGCCAGCTCAGCAGAGCTTGAGGTGTCGCTTTTCAGGCTCTGACGTGGCGCCGCGCAGCATAACCACAGGTTGGGAACCTCTGAGTTAGACCATTGGTCCATCTAGCTCAGTATTCTCTACACTGGCTGACTGGCAGTGGCTCTCCAGGGTTTCGGACAGGAGGTCTTTCTCAGCCCTGCCTAGAGAGATGCCAAGCATTGAATTCAGGACTCTCAGCAATGCAGGGCATGTGCTCAGAGCCACCACAATCCAATTGATATTGTATACTTGTACTTTCAAAAAGCTTTGCACAAAGGCTTTTGCGAAAATTTAGCAGTCATAGAATAAGAGGACAGGTCATTTCATGGATTGATAACTGGTTAAAGAGCAGGAAGCAGAGAGTACAAATAAATGGACAATTTTCACAATGGAGAGAAATAAAAAGTGGGGTCCCTCAAAGATCTGTATTGGAACTAGTGCTTTTAAAATTATTTCTAAATGATCTGAAGTTGGGGTAAACAGCAAGATGGCCAAGTCTGTGAATGACACCAAACTATTCAGGGTGGTAAAAACCAAAGTAGATCCTGAAGAGCTCCAAACTGGGTGAATGGGAAGCCAAGTGGTAAATGCAGTTTAAAGTGTTGCACATTGGGGCAAAAAATCCCAACTTCACATATGCACTAATGATAGCTCAGCTGTTGGTGACAAACCAGGAAAGAAATCTTGGCATTGTGATTAATGAAAACATCAACCCAGTGTGTGGCAGTGGTGAAGAAGGCAAATTCCATGCTAGAAGTTAATAGGAAAGGGATTGAGAGTAACAGCCCGATCCTCTCTAACTTTAGAGTGGCGGAGCAAGCGCGTTTAAGACGACTCAGGAGTAAGGGCCGCCGGCGCAGAGGCTGGCAGCCCTCACTCCCCCAGTGCAACCCAGGGACGGGGTGCAGGGACGGGGGGCAGGGGTGTGGAGGGAGGGGGGCCATTGACCAAATGGCCGGGAAAGGGCGGGGATATCGGCGACACACTCTGCCAATATCCTTGGCCCTTTCCCAGCCCAGTTCAGCCTTACCCGGCCGCCTTGGATGTATGTCAGCTCCAGAGCTGACGTACATCCGAGGAGACCCATAGGCCCCAGGCAGCCCTACACTCAGGGATGGGGATGAACGTCCCCTTTTCCTGAGGGGTTCCCAGGCCGTGCTCCTTTCAAAATGTGATCGTTTAGCACACAAAAATTTTAGGATTTTTCTCTGGTTAACCCCCTCCCCTAAAACAACAGACAATACTGAAAGCCCAGTCCTATGGTCTCTTAGCTTTGGTGGAACTAGAATTCCCAGGAATGTGAACCCAGAAGACCTGAGTCTACTCTAAATCCTCAATACACTGGATGGTCTTGGCTAAGACAATAGTCCTGGTCAGAGCCTATGCCAGATGCCCTCACTGCACTTTCAGGCTTCCACAAGCCAGCAGTCCAAGAATAAGGGAGTACCCTGCCAGAACTTGAACCATCAACAGGTGGTGAACCATTGTCCTGCAGGAAAGCAGACTGCGATTGACTGCGCAATCCTGCACAAGTTAGGCCAGCTCCACGCCAGCTTAAGGAGTTGCAAACGTGCTATAAAGCACACTTGCTGCTCCTTTAGAGTAAGTGACGAAGGTGCGGAGGTCGGTACCGCTTACTAGGCTGTGGAATTGACTCCATGCCAGCAACTGCAGGTAAGTCCCATGTTGGTTGGCGCAGGGGCAGTGGGAGGGTGGGCAGGGGTGACGAGGGAGGGGGGCCATTGACCGGCCCAGGCTGGGAGAGGGGCGGGAATATCAGCGGTGATATCCCAAGCCCCTTTGCAACTCAGGCCTATCTTACGTGGCCTCCCTGGAACACACACCAGCTCTGGAGATGGCGTGCATCCGAGGAGGCCCATTGGACCCTGCCCTGCTTATACCAGGGGAAGAAGATGAACATCCCCTTCTCCTGAGGCGAGCCCGTGCCAGGCCGGTGCGGCCTAGGAACTGCGCAGGATGCAGTGGCTGGCCCCTTTAGGCCAGCTGCGCATACTTGCACAGGATTGGGCTGTCAGGCTGTGCCATAACCAAGCTCTGGCCAAAGGACAAAACAAAACGATGTGGCCACTGGCGTTGCTAGAGGTGGGGCGGAATAGTAAGTCTTGCACAGCAGTAACCGCTCCGTTCCATGGTGGCCCCGCCCACTCGTCATCAGAACCAGTCCGAGCAGCGAGTGGGCGGGGCCACCATGGAACGGAGCGGTTACCGCTGTGCAAGACTTACCATTCCGCCCCACCTCTAGGAACGCAAGTGGATGTGGCAAATTAAATTCCTAACAGAAAGAGGGTATGTATGTCAGAAGCAGAGTGCTGCTATCTTCCTTCCCCCACTGCTCAGACCAATGAGCAAGCCTGACTGTGAAGCTTTTATAGAGCTCAAGCAGCAGTACCACATGACCTATTCCAGTCTATCACTGTTCTGAGGTTTCATTGTTAGACTGGCTGGTGGCTTTGTAATTTCCTCTTAGTCATTTCTTGCTGGTGGTGCACAGGCTAAATCCTTGCCTGGCATTCCTTGGGCCCCTGGGTTCCAGATGTGCTTGAGTCTTGACAATGACAACTACAAACAGAGCTTCTTGGACAACTATAGGCCACAGCATGCCATGTAATAATACACACCACAATTCCCATGATTATATCCCACACTTCTCCCTCCCATCAGGGAGGCACTCAAGGCAGCCTTCCGGGGTAGATTTGTTCACTGGCTTGAGCAACAAGAAAACGTAGCTTGTTGCTGTTTCCTGCTGCTATAGATGTGTCTGGCTCCCAGGATATCCAGGCTGAGCCAAGCAGGCGCAATTCTGCCTGCCTCTGCCAAGCAGCAACTGAGATAGGAGGAAGTCCTAGTTTGCCGTGTAGATGCTGTTGATTCTGTTGTGTTGTTGTGTATTGCAATTAAATTGTTGACTCCGTTTGCCTAAACTTTGCACAAAACCTTGTACAACTGTATGAATTTTATGTGAAGAACATCATGAATCCCAAATGCCTGCATTCTCTTGCTGGCAGAAACTGAACCAGTAACAGATTTACCTGTGTTCCACCTCCCACGCTGTACCAAATAAAAACATTACAAGGAACATTTACTCGTCAGTGCCATCTTCTGGTAAACCTGCGTAAAATCAGATTCAACAAACCATTTTGCTACCCCCAAATCAAAATGAACATGATTTTAAAAAAAGAATGTAAGCCAACAACTATAAGTCAACACTGTCCTTAACAAGCCCATATCATTTCACTATTCCACACACTTACTGCACAATCCTGTGCACATTTAGGCAGGCGGAGCGAGTAAGCAGCACCGGCGCAGAGACAGGCACCGCTCACTCGACTGTCCTCTGGACCCTGCGCCAGCCACCACAGGTAAGTCCCGCGCTGGTTGGCACAGGGGCGGGGGAGGGCGGGCAGGGGTGACGAGGGAGGCGGTCATTGGCCAGCCTAGGCTGGGAGGGGGCGGGGATATCGATGCTGAGTTGTGCCGATATCCCAAGCCCCATCACAGCTCTGGCCAGCCTTACACAGCCTGCCTGGGCGCATGCCAGCTCCAGAGCTGGCGTGCATCTGAGGAGGCCCATTGGGCCCTGCCCTGCTTACATCAGAGGAAGAGGACTGTGATGTCCATGCTTGCAGCCTCGAGGGATTGGGGCCGCCCTTTCCCAAACCTCTCCTTGGTACGATGTGGCATGGACCCAGAACCGCTCCCAGATAATAAAGAGACGGACTTACGTTTCGTGATGTTCACAAGTTTTACTCTGGTCAACTGCTTTACATTCATGGGGCCTTGTTGTAGTCATAGGCCCTTGCTTACTCAGAGTCTCTGCTAATAAGACCTTCTCCGTGTTCTTCTCACAGGAGAGGTCGTGTTTGAGGCATTGGTCGATCGGTCCGGGTCATGCACGTGGAGTAGTGGTAAGTTGGCAGGTAAGTGGCTGCTCTGAACCCCGGGGTGGGGTCTTGGAGGCGCGTCGCAGTTCGGGGTAGACGTTGAGGCCGGGGTAGACCAGAAGCGGCTCTTCCCCCACTCCCACCACTGGCCCCAGGTCGAGCTGGGGTGTTGGGGTCTGCAAGTAGCTCCAGGACTCTCTTCACCTGGAGAATAGCTGCCTGTCAGGAGTGGGCCTTCCCCGTGCTGCCTCACTGGGGTTGCCTCTTCCTTTCCCCTCCGTCCGTCGCTCAACCCGCGAGTTCCTTCTCCCTTGGAGTCTCTGGGTTGGGTCTTCCCTTCCCAGACAGGGAGACTTCTACTGCAACCTTCTCCTTCCTTGGCCGCCCGGCTCTTATGAACTCTGGGAGGACCTCCCCATTGTTTGCAACTCTCACGAGACTTCCCTATAAGTTCCGCCCCCTCCTCCTTTGCCTAGCCTAGCAGCTGTCTGCCAGGTGTCTCCTACAGCTCCAGCCTCCCAGCTGACTGCCGGTTCTCCAGTCGCCTCTGCCCACACAGCCAATTGTCTGGCAGGCTTGGCTGTGGGGTGACAAGGACAAACGTCCCCTTCTCCCGAGGTGATCCCAGGCCGTGCTGGCGCAGCCTGGGAATTGCGCAGAATGCAGTGGCCGACCCTTTAAGCTAGCTGCGCATACTTGCGAAGGATTGGGTTGTTAAGGTGCTTAATCCTGCTCCCCCCTCCTTTGCTGTTTGTTTGAAAGCAATTCCATTTGCATTTGAAGAAATGGGAGTTGCTGACTGGTAACAAACTTTAATTCATATGGTTTTGAAAAATTATTTGACTAGCATTTCTTGATTTAAATGCAGAGCATGAAGCAACTTTTTTGTACCGGGCAGTATTCTGATTAACACTGGGGTATTTCTAGTGTAAGTCAGTCTTGCAGATGTTCCAGTTTAAAACTCTGGCTTAGGAATTGTATTGCAGTTCAGAAGAATATGTTCCAACACAGTGGCGATGCTAACATGGTACCTTCTCCTATATTCGGTATGTTCACAGCAACAGGATTGGCTTTAGCTGTAGAAATTCAGCACAATTCTAGCCTGTACACCAAATCTGTCACTGTTTATCAGTCCATCCAACATGTACATTTAAGTCACTTGTTTCAAAGAATATTAAATTTGCCAGTTGCTGCTGGTAATTCTGGATCATTTCCCTTGGGGCTTCTAACTACAGGGCTATGTATTCAGTATATATATATTTTTTTTTCCAAGAAACCATATTGCTGGTTGCAATTTAATTTATTTTTGTACTTCAATATTGTACACATTTTCAAGATCAAATATTGCTGCTGTTTCACAATTTCCATTCTGATGTTTACAGTAAATTTTATAGAACTACAATCATATTAAATTATGTCAAGGACTGTATCTTTTGTTTTCTTTTGCTACAGCTCCTCTTTGGGGAACTAGCAAAAAATATGCTATCCTCTGGTAGTTGTGTTGCTATGATTTTTTAGAATTTGGTTTTTGAAAATATTTGACATAGAGTCAATATTATAAGTAAAATACAAACAAAAATATCTAAACAATTGAATTCAAACACTCCTGTTCCATGTTAACAATACATAATTTGGCACCAATAGAATATTTAATTAGAGTCCAATTCTATCCTTCCCCACCCCCGCTGGTACAGCTGCACCAAAAAGAAGTGTGCTGTACCCAGTGTGTGGGGGTGGGGGTGGGGTGGGGGGGAAAGGGGAATTATTTCTCCTTACCCTTCCATAAGCCTTCCACTCTGCAATGGGTCTCCTCGGACCTGCTCCAACTTTGTAGAAATCCGAGGAGAGACAGGGGGCAGGGAGGCTTGCAAAAGTGGGGATAGGATCCAGTGTACACCATTACCGCCGGATCCACCCCATCCTGCAGTCTCCCCCCCATTCCTCCCCCTCCCCCCCAGTTCCCCCCCGTTGGCAGCCATTTTATGACAGTGGGAGGCTCTTGACTTTTGCTCTTCTAAAAGCCCTGCCCATGACAGACACTGCCCCAGCACAGGATTGGGCTGTAAGATTCCTATCCCTGTTCCTCACCCCTTCCCTCTCCCTTACTCTCCTTGTTTCTGCTCCAGCAAAATGGCTGGTGCAGATCCAAGGACACCTGTGGGGCAGTGGAGGAAAGGAAACAAAAGATTTCTGAGGAGACCTTAAGGAGACCTTTACGACTGCATCGTAACAGGATGCAGTCCGTGCTCCATTGGCATGGCTGCATCGGGGGGAGGGGGGAGATTAGTTAGGATTGGGCTGTAAATTCTATAAATTTCTTAACAAAGTAAAACAATGGCTAAGTTCTAGTCCCCCAAATTTAGGAAAAGTTAATTTTGTCACAACCAGAGCATAAAGTAACAAATTTTGTACTCATATGAGGGAGAACATTGTTACATAGTCAAAACGTCTGAAGCTAGATGAACACTCATAATTTCCACAATTGTTTCCTTCACCATTTTCCAGAAGGTTTTTGCTTTGTCACAAAATCACCACGAGCAGATAAAGAACTCATTTGGTTCATCACATGATAGCCAACACCTTCCAGTATTGTTTTGATATATCTTGGACAATTTCCATGGCGTAAGATGCTAGTTCGTAGGTATTTTGAAACTGTTCTGTCTTACACCCAGACCTAGTGAAAACAATTAACTAAATAAAAAATGCCAAACTGTGTCCTGTACATGTGTTGTTATTCTTGATCTCATTTTACTATATAAGATTTATGCCATTCTGGATCGGCAAAGAATGTAGAAAATACAGTTTTGTTCCCATTTGTAATTATTTTTTTTATAAGTAAACAGGAAAAATCTGAATTGACAGTACTGAAAAAAAATACAATCTTTTCCTGTGTTATTCACAGTTTGACTGAATGATAAAATACAAAAATCTCCATAACTCTCCAACCTAGGTGCACTATATTTCAAAATTCCCAGGACGTTGGTCTGAATTAAAGACCTCATCATTTAAAACTGATGCCAAAAGTGATACATTTGGAGCTATCTTTCCCCCCTATATTTATCTAATGTTTCTCAAAGGGCACTCAATATAACTATCGATTTTATTTGTTTATTGATAATACATCTCAAAAAGATACTTTACCGTCTTCATATGGAACAGAGTAATTGTCATAATTTTCTTTTATTCACAGCGCAATCCTATCCAGAACCGGCGCAGCATAGGCACCAGGCCCACACTGTATCCAGTGCAGGAGAGGAGCAGACTGGGGGTCTCCTCAGAGTAAGGGGACATTCGTCCCCTTACCCCAAGTAACGCCCCAGCATCTGCTATAGGGCTACTCAGGTCAGCGCCACCTAAATCGGTGGCACTGACCCAAGAAGCCCCATGTCAGGGCTGGAGGCCTGGGAGGGAGGATAGGATATGGCTTCTGACAAAGATGCCAATCCAACCCCCCTCCCAGGGCTGATCCGCCCTCCCCCATCCTGTTACGCCCCTCCACGTCCTCCCCCAGCCCCTGTGCTGCCTGATACAGAACTTACCTGCTCTGTGGCTCAGGGCTCCTACTGATGCGGCCTACTCTCCAGGTGTTACAAACGTGCTTTATGGCACATTCACAGCACAGCACCAGTGCTGAGACCTCCTGACCAGTAGAATTGCGCTGTGAGTCTAGTAATAACATTAGCATATTTGCATGGTAATAACACAACAAATTTAATACCACAACTACTGGTGGGCCCCCATATCCACTGGGGATATGTTCCAGGCCCCTCCGTGGATACTTGAAACCGTGGATAAGAGCGAACACCCCCTCCATGGTTTCCTGAGGGCCCCTCCATCCTGCCTCCCCTGCAGGCAGGCATGCTTGCCCCCCCCCCCAGCTCTTATTTTTCTTTCAGCAAGCTTTGTTTCTTTCTTAAAACAAACAGAGAAGCAGCCTCCATTGCAGGCAAGTAGAACGAGAAGCAGCCTCCATTGCAGGCAAGTTTCTGCCTCTCCAGTACTTAGTCTCGTTCTACTTGCCTGTAATAAGCAGCCAGAGGCTTCTTCTCCTGTTTCTTTAAGGAAGAAACAAAGCTTACTGGGAAAAAAGTAAAAGACTGGGGGGGCCCCCGGGATCCGTGGATAACTGAAACCATGGATAGCGAATCAGTGAATATGGGGGCCCACCTGTACTCATTTCCTGCAGTCAAATGATGTTCTACCACTAGTATGACTGGGTTCTTTGTTATTCCATATATATACATTCAGATATGGTCTTCTGGTATTCAGCTATATAGCAGTGAAACATATTGATGGTTTTGCTGCAACATGGGTCGTAACCATCCTGTTTTCCTACTCGCATTCCTATTTTGAGAATAGTCTCTTGCAGGTCCTAAAATTGAACCACTCTTAAGAGGCAAGTTCTGGTTGCAGGCATAAATCCATACCCCTGAATCACTGACTGGTTCTATGATACTGAGAACAGTGAGAGGATATTCATCATTTCTAAGAGCAATTTCAGATTTCCCCTGTTGGACTCTTGGAATGGAGTGGAGCTGTAAAATCTCTGCATGTCCTGTTTGCTGCATTCAACATTACGCATACTTCCCAGGCCTTTTGTCCTAAGCATTTTTCCCTCTTGGCCACACTTAGTAATTCAGAGCATGCCAATTGCTAATAACTCTATATACAAATTGATCCCTTAGCTGTTCTTCAGACTCTGAGTCAGGCTAAACATAGAGGGCAAGCCATGGAGATTGAAGTATAAATTAAAAAAAAAACATTTTCCCTTTGGTATTGTCCAACATCACCAAATCCAGTCGCGTCGCTACGACGCGCGACACCCCAGAGCGGGGGCGCGCGTCGCCTTTAAGGGATAGGCTCCGCCCCCGCGTGTGACGTCACGCGCAGGAGCAGAGCACCCTCCCCGCTCCGTTTTCGGCTCATTTTGGAGCCAAACAGACACAGGGGAGGGCGGGCGGGCCCAGCTCCGCCACCAAACTGTAAGTGGGGGGGTCGCGCGTCACCCCTATGCGCGCAACGCCCCCCGGCGGCCCACCCCCCGCGCTTCCCCCTATCGACGCGCATGACCAAATCCTTAACTTTTTAGCTAAGACATTTTCTTCAGGCAATTAACCTGGTTTAATGATAATGTAAGACACTGGCTTCTCTCAGTGCCCTACATTTCCTGTTAGCAACTTTATACACACACACACACACACACACACACACACAGAGAGAGAGAGAGAGAGAGAGAGAGAGAGAGAGAGAGAGAGAGAGAGAGAGAGAGTCAATGCTCCCTATATGCATACTCATTATATGCGGATTCGCTTATCTGCGGGAACAAAAGTGTTGCCCCATTCGTTCACTGTCTTCAAGGCTATTCTCTTAAATGACTGCCTGATAAAACTGTTTGTTCAAGTTTACATACAGGGTTATTCAAAAAGGATGGTGCAAAAGTGAAGTTGATTTATTCTTAAATGAACTGACATACCACAACTGTCATGACATGAAAAGACAGAAAAACTGTCCAAGCTTCACATGCATATTACAAATACGTCCCAGCATATCCTCGGATATCGATACCGGGATGTTGAATCGGCCATCCTAGAAATGAGGATTTGGCAATGGAACCCTGGCCACCAGATTCAACACCCTACGACTTCTTTTTGTGGGGATTCATCAAGGACGCTGCATATCTGCCCCCATTGCCACAACAACTGGATGAACTGGATGAACTGAAACAACACATCTCTGATGCAGTGGAATCAATATCTGAGGATATGCTAGGACACCTCTGGACATGTCTGGACATCTGCCATGTCACCAACGACACCCACATCGAACACTTGTAACGTGCATGTGAAACTTGAACAGTTTTTCTGTCTTTTCATGTCAGTTCATTTAAGAATAAAACAGCTTTACTTTTCCACCATTCTTTTTGAATAACCCTGTATTAACGGTAGTAGGGCCATGTGCTGCAGGCACGGCAGGTTGGGCAGCCCCGCCCCATCATAGTCCATGAAACGAAGCCACAGCCCAACCCTGAGATTGCACATGCACGCTACCCAAGTAAGTGGGTAGCACACACGCCCAATCTCAAGGTTAGGCTGCGTCTTCATTCCATGGACTATGATGGGACAGGGCTGCCTCACCTGCTATGATCTGCACTGCACAGCCCTGAACTGCAGATCGTTAAATAGCCAATGAATGGAGAAAAAAAGAGAAGCAGCTGTGTATTTCAAGCCAACTAATGACTGGTGTTCCAGTCAGGGCCATTCAGAGGAATTTTATCAAGGGGTACAAAGTTTCTTTTGGGCCCCTTCCCTACATATGAATTTGGCTCCTGGGCCCCCCTTTTTTGCTCCAGGGCCCCCTTTTTGACACATTTTTCACCCTGGGTCCGGGTACAAATTACCCCCTTAACCCCCCTCTCAGAGGCCTTGGTTCCAGTTCCTGGGGAAGAAGGAAGGAATGAGCTGTGATTGCAAGCCGCCAATTCTAAGTTGGGTTAAGCAATATGGCTGCGTGGATATGTCTTAAAAAAAACCCAACACCTTGCATAAGTGGTCTGCTTGCTGAGTGTTTGGGATAAATCCCGGGATAGACTAAATCCTCAGTTGTCCCCGCTGCCATTTGTTTTACCATAAATAACTCTGGACTTGATACACAAAAGAAACAAAGATTAAAATGTTGGAGATGCTGAGCTGCCCTCGCTATCACCCAACTCATAGAGTTCAAGGTAAGGTTCAGGTTCATAAAGTTCATATAGTATAGTGTATAGCAAAGAGGGTCCGCGGGAACCTCAACCCATTTTCCCCATAGGATCAATGATTCAGTATCCGCTGATTTGACACCACTATTAGAATTCTTAGATGCTGGGGTGATATCCTGATTCTCTTGGATTCTGCTTTGTACTAATTACAGCATATTTGCCTCTATTCCTCCTTTGCTCTCACATCCTAACATTGTTTCTTTGTGTCTGCAGGCACTGGGTAATGTTGTAGTAAGGAGGCTGACCCTCAGGGTGCTGGAGAAGGGATTAGATCAGGGGTTCCTAAACCCCCTTTGCCAACTGGATTGCCCAATTTGTCCTCATACCCCCTTTGCCAGACTGTCAAAATCATCGTCACCACTAGTCCTATTAGGTACCAGTATGAATTCAAAAGATGACAATAGCTTGGTTTTACTTTACCAATGGATAGCTTGGAACAGAACACCTCAATCTGTATTGATAATGGTGATAGTTAATAATCTAATAATCTAACAACATTTTTTTTGGGAAATTGTTCAGAGATCGAGTCCCATACACACACCCCATCATTTGTTTCTGATACCCCCCTGGTTAAGAATCCCTGGATTAGATGTTGTCATCTTCCTGGGATATTTTTTTAATAAAATCACTTGCAAAATCACCCCAAGGCCACATGACTGCACAATGATAAAATAAGTGGTGGTGATGGAGGGGAGACCACAAACTGGGCAGAGGTATGATTTTCTGGTGCTTTTCCCTATGGGTTTACTCCTTCCTACACCAGCTCTATCATTGGCATAGCGTTTTTCTGGCGTTGGGAGCATGTCCATTGTCTGAAGGGGGGGGTAGGATATACAGTAGTATACACTGACTCCTCCATGTCCCTCCCGTGTGTTTCCCACGTTATGCACTAATCTTCTCTCTGTTTTGCCCTCTCTGCTGGCAGAGTTGCACCAGCATCATGCATCCAATGGTGTACTGACTTCAGTGCCAGCAGGGCCACCATTGTGCCAATGTACTGTATGTGGACATATGCTGGCGTATCTCAAAGATAGAATTGGACTGTTAGTCTATAGTGATCTCTCATCCAAAGCAAACCAAATCTGAGTAGTGTTACCCCTAGAGCAGTGGTTCCCAACCTGGGGGTTGGAACCCCCAAGGGGGTCACAAAGCGATTTTGGGGGGTCGCGGGGGGTCGGCTGGATGGCCACACCCAAGATGGCGGCTCACTCCTCCCCCACACACACACTGCAGAGAAAGAAGTGTCTGATGCTGTCTTGGGGCTTGTTTGCTCACCTTGTGTTTCTGCTTGCCCTTTAGCATCTCAGTTGATATTAGCTCACTCCTCTCCCCCTCTCCCCATGGGACTGCTTATGAGTACAACTTTTAAAATGTGATTTATTAAACAGTGTGATTTATTAAACATTAAAAACAATGACTTCACTTCCTGCTTACTGACATCACTTCCAGCCCTAGGGCTTGGGGGTCCCCTGAAAGATTGTCATTCTACAAAAGGGGGTCCCGGTGCTAAAAAGGTTTGGAACCACTGCCCTCTAGAGCTTCTCATTGCTGAAGGAAGTGGAGAGTGTGCAATGGTATTCAGTGGCGTTACCAGCCCTCCCGGCGCCTGGGGGGGGCGGGGTTGGTGCGCCCCCCCCCAAGCAGCCGGAATCGGGGCTGAGCGCCCACTCGGCGCTTCCCCGGCCTCCGGAGGCTACGCTCCGGAGACCGGGGAGAAGCCCTCCTCAAAGCGACCGCTTTGTTTGGTGGTCGAGGGCTTTCTGAGAGGTCCGAACGATACGCGTTCAGCCCTCTCAGAAAGCCCTCGACCGCTGAACAAGGCGGTCGCTTTGAGGAGGGCTTCTCCCCGGTCTCCGGAGTGCAGCCTCCGGAGGCCGGGGAAGCGCTGAGTGGACGTGCTGCTTTAGAGGGGCGCGCCAGCCGGGCTCTGGTGCCGCACCGCTCTGCGCAGCCCCGAGCCCGGCTGCCGTGCCCCCGCGCCCACTCAGCGCCTGGGGTGGAGCACACCTGCTCCCCCCCATATTAGAACGCCTCTGATGGTATTTATTTAGTGCCTCCAAAGATGCCTCCAAGGCCAGAACTATGTTTGCATTAGATGCTGTGCAAATGCAATGAAAATTAAGTTCAATTTGGCTTGAAATCCAATGGGCAAAATGTCACAGGTGGATAAAGCATACAAGCAAAGCAGATAGAAAAGCAAGAGTGACAAAAAGAACCAGAGGTGCATCGCTCTCCACCAGTCAGGCTCAGTTGTCCATATGGCAAGATCCTACCAGCATATATGTCTAAAAGATCCCTCCCTCAGAAAGAATGCAAATGCACGCGCTTTCTATATAACGCCCCCAGAATGTTCGCATGTACATCATATCAAAAGCACAGGCAGAGAAGGGACGTCACAGGCCTACGTACAGAATATATATGGCAGTGACAAATGAGAGAGCAGACACAAGAGGGAAAGAGACAAAAGTGACAAAAGAGGGTTTGACAGCAGACCGCTTCAGATACTTCACCAAGGAGAAGAGGAAGATAAATTGTTGCTAGGGAAAAGGAGACAGATGGTTAGAAGAGGGAACTTGCTGACTCTTCGGCCTTAAAACTCTAGATCCTGTTATGCAGGAAGGGGGGGGGGGAATGAAGCTGCTTAGCAAAAAGCCTTAAACCCTTGTTTTCCACAAATACTACTACAGATCTCAACGAAACAAGTAACAGAAAGTTGCTTTCCAATATAGAGTATGTCTGTCCAGGATCTCCCAGAAAGTCAGAGCAGCTTGGCTTAGATCTCTCTCCATGCATGATGCAGTGAGGCATGGGAAAGTGCTGTCACCAAAAGTCACAGCCGGATCTTGCCCACTGTGAGAGTCATGATTGCCTCAGTAAGAGAGAAGCCTGATCTGAGACAGGAATCAGGAGGGGGGGGGGAGAGATGCTGCAGGAACTGCTCTGAAGGCTTTCAAAGTCAAGGATGAGGCAAATGGGTCCGAGATTGAGGGCCCTGCAAGCCTTTGGAGGAAGATGCTGCCTCAGGGGGTTGCCCAGTGAGGAGGAAATGGGTGAGGTTTCAACCCCCTCCCGATGCATCTGAAGTACCCACTCAGAAACAGGGGTGTGTGGCTCCCCCCTTTTTGGAAGCTCTTTCTCTCCTTCACCCCCCCCCCCTTATGAAGGTGTGTCAGATCAGGAAAGGGCTGAGAGTGAGGCTGACCTGGCATCCTTTTGTGCCTTGAGTTCACACATCACTTGCTTTGTCCATAATCTCACGATGCCCTTCAGGTGTTTGCTTCCCCTGATTTTCCTCAAGGCTGCCTTTGTCTCCATTTTATTTATTTATTTTTATTTATAGAATTTTTACCCCGCCTTTCTCCCACCAGGGCAACCAAGGCGGCTTACAACAAAAATATTAAAATACATAAATACATTTAAAATCAAGAATTAAAATAATTAAAAACAATTAAAACAAACAGCCCCAGTGGGTCATCCACATTTGTTAAAAGCAATTTGTTAAAAAGCCAGCCCACCATGTCAGACATCAAATGCTGATCTAAATAAAAATGTCTTGAGGCCCCGCCGAAAGGTCTCTAAGGAGGGAGCCGTTCTTAATTCCAGGGGGAGGGAATTCCATAATTGGGGCGCCACTGCCGAGAAGGCCCTATTCCGCGCCGCCATCCCCCTCACCTCCGTCAGTGGCGGCACGGTCAACAGGGCCCCCCCTGATGACCTCAGAGTACGGGCCGGATTATAAGGAAGGAGGCGGTCCCTCAAATACCCTGGACCCGAGCCGTAAAGGGCTTTAAAAGTCAAAACTAGCACTTTGAATTGTGCCCGGAAACGAACCGGCAGCCAGTGTAGCCGCTGAAGCAACGGTCCGACTGAGTCGAACCGACAGGCCCCAGCAACCCCCCGGGCTGCCGCATTCTGCACTAGTTGCAGTTTCCGAACAGTCTTCAAAGGCAGCCCCACGTAGAGCGCATTGCAGTAATCTAGTCTAGATGTCACTAGGGCATGGGTCACCGTGGCCAGGTCTGCACGATCCAGGTACGGTCGCAGCTGGCGCACCAGCCGAAGCTGGGCAAAAGCCCCCCTGGCCACAGCGGCCACCTGGGAATCCAGGAGCAGCTGCGCATCCAGGAGAACCCCCAAGCTGCGGACCTGCTCCTTCAGAGGGAGTACAACCCCATTCAGAGCAGGACGATGATCCAGTACCTGAGTCGTAGACTTCTGGACCAACAGAACCTCTGTCTTATCAGGATTTAATTTCAGCTTGTTAGCCCCCATCCAGCTCCCAACTGCCTCCAGACAACGATTCAGGACATCGACCGCCCCCTTGGAGTCAGGTGGAAAGGAGAGAAAGAGCTGGGTGTCATCCGCATACTGATGACTCCCTACCCCAAATCCCCGGATGACCTCTCCCAGCGGCTTCATATAGATATTAAACAGCATGGGGGATAGAATTGACCCTTGCGGCACCCCACACCTCAAGGGCAAGGGTGCCGAACAAGCATCCCCCAGCACCACCTTCTGGGATCTATCAGCCAGGAAGGAGCGGAACCACCTCAGAACGGTGCCTCCAAGCCCCAACCCAGCCAACCGACCCAGAAGGACACCATGGTCAATGGTGTCAAAAGCCGCCGAGAGGTCCAGCAGGACCAACAGGGACGCACTCCCCCTGTCCAGTCCCCGGCGCAGGTCATCCACCAAGGCGACCAAGGCCGTCTCTGTCCCGAACCCCGGCCTGAGGCCAGACTGGAATGGATCCAGATAATCAGCTTCCTCCAAGACCCTCTGAAGCTGAGACGCCACTACCCGCTCGATCACCTTGCCCAGAAACGGGATATTCGAGACTGGCCGGAAGTTGTTCAAAATCGTAGGATCCAAGGAGGGTTTCTTCAGGAGGGGGCGCACCACCGCCTGCTTCAAAGACAGCGGCACCACCCCCTCCCTCAGAGATGAATTTACCACCCTCCCCGTCCACTCAGCCAGCCCCACCCGGGCAGCTCTAATCAGCCATGCCGGACAAGGGTCAAGTGGGCAAGCAGATGGTCTCACGCTCCAAAGAATCTTGTCCACATCCTCAGGTTCTACAAGCTGAAAAGAATCCCAGGAAGAACAACAGACAGGTGCCTCAGGGACATCATTAGATACTGCTAACGCAGCATCCAAGTCATGCCGAATCCGATCGACTTTGTCCATGAAGTGCTTTGCAAACTCGTCACAGCGAGCCACCGTGTGTTCCGCCCCATCTACTGGGGGGGCCAGATGGAGCAGGCCCCGGACTACACGGAAAAGCTCAGCTGGACGGTTCTCCGCGGACGCGATGCCGGCAGAAAAGAAAGCCCTCTTAGCTGCCGCCACCGCCACGGAATAGGCTCTGAAGTGAGCTCTAGCCCGTGCCCGGTCGGAGTCAGCACAAGTTTTCCGCCACCGTCGCTCTAGGCCTCTGCCCTGCCGCTTCATCGTCTGCAGCTCCTCAGTAAACCAAGGGGCCGCTTTGACTCTGCGGCTAGGTCGAGGACGCTCAGGAGCGATCAGATCCAGGGCCCTGGTCATTTCCCCATTCCAGAGGTCAACCAGGGCGCTGGGTGAGTCGCCAACTCTGTCAACAGGAAAATCCCCCAGAGCCCTCAGGAATCCATCCGGATCCATCATCCTCCGGGGGCGGACCATAGAATGAGGTCCCCCACCACTGCGGAGGCGACAGGCCGTGATCTGTCCATGACAAAGGAGTGATGTTAATTTCCTCCACATCCAGATCACCATCCACCTGCCCAGCAGTAAACACCAGGTCCAGCGTGTGTCCCGCATCGTGCGTCGGGGCAGATATTCTCTGAGACAGACCCATGGTTGCCATGGCGGCCATGAAGTCCTGAGCCGCAACTGTCCTCGGGGCCTCAGCGTGGACATTAAAGTCCCCCAGCACCAATAGGCGAGGGCACTCCAACGCCAGCGCCGAGATCACCCCGGTCAGCTCAGGCAGGGAGACTGTTGGGCAGCATGGTGGGCGGTACACCAACAGAATCCCTATTCTGTCTCGCCCTTCCAACACGACATGGAGGCACTCAAACCCAGTGGACCGCGGGACAGGGTACCCAGTGACACTGATGGTATCACGATAGACTATCGCAACTCCGCCTCCCCGCCCCTGTAGTCGTGGCTGCTGCAATACCCGGAAACCCGGCGGGCACATCTGGGAGAGACTTACCCCTCCCGACTCATCCAGCCAGGTCTCCGTAATACACACCAGGTCAGCACCTTCATCCAGGATTAAATCCTGGACTAGGCAGATTTTATTATTAACTGACCTGGCGTTCAAAAGCAGCAGTTTCAGACTCAGGGGACTGTTGCCCAGACCGCCAAGGGTCAGAGGGATGGGAGAAGGGCCAGAAAGAGGGACAGTCTGCCTGTGACTGACCCTCGTTCTCCTGAAACGGCCTGCCCAGTCCCCACCGCCATATCTTCCGTGACCCGTCACTCTGCTAATGGTGGCCGCCCGCCCCTCCCCTAGGCTCCCTCGAGGTGTCAAACACATAGCCCTTCAGCGGAGCCTACAGGAGACCAGACAACCTAAAACTCTCACACACTCACCACACACTCTCAGTCACCACCTCACTCTCCAGTCAATCCGTATATGAAAGCATTCCCTCCAACCCCCAATTACTCCTGTCCAGCAACCCCTGCCTCCCTCTCACTGAGGCGTGGGTCACGGCACCCCACACCCCTTGCCCCCCTCTCACCGGGGTAGAGGTCCCACTCGTCCCCCTTAGGCCTCACTCTCACCGAGGCCAAGGTTAACCATTCACAGAACCCCTACGCTTACCATATACCACAATCATACACACTCAATCACCCACATACATATACCACTCACTCTACCTTTCTCTCGATGCTGACATGGCAGGGCTGAAAATTAAAAGCAAATGGTGACCCACTGGGTAACAACAGCTTGGGTGAGCTCAGCCGCAGGTGACGTCTTCTGGCCTGCGTGGTCTCCGATCCACCGGGCGAAGAGCCACGGGCAAAGAGCCCTTAGGCTCTCGCCCTTCGGCTCGAGCCAGAGGCTCGAGCCTCTGGCACGCCAGTGGCTCTTTCAAGCAGCTCACCTGGGGGAGGGACAGAGAGAGATGGCTGAGTTCCAGCCCCCAACAAGGCCCAGGTGTCTCCAACTTAAGGGGACCACACTCCCAGCACCCAGAGAAGCCCAACAAACTGACTGGCACGCCAGTGGCTCTTTCAAGCAGCTCACCTGGGGGAGGGACAGAGAGAGATGGCTGAGTTCCAGCCCCCAACAAGGCCCAGGTGTCTCCAACTTAAGGGGACCACACTCCCAGCACCCAGAGAAGCCCAACCATTACACTGTCTTCTCTATTGCTAACAGAGCCAAAATAACCAGCTTGTTCCTGGAAGTGGTTGATTGTGTGCAGCTTTTCAATGGTACCCTTCACAGTTTTGGCTGTATAATATCTAGAGCAGGTACATAACAAGAGGGGCATCTGCTCAGGGTGAAACACCGGGGGGGGGCGCAACCCTCAGGCTCCACCACTTAATGGCTACCCTCGTGTTCAGCTCAGAACACTCTGAGATTCGCCTGCTGCCTTCTCAGGCCACTCCTTCTCTTCACGATTCTGAAGAGAAGGCGCGGCACATGAAGGCAGCAGGCAACTGGCAGCCCATGCATTCCGCTCAGAGTGGTCCAAGCCAAGTCCTCCCGCCTCTGTGCTCAATCGTGGTATTCTCAATCGTGTATCAATCGCTCAATTGGTATTCTCAATCGTGAAGAGAAGGAGCGGCACATGGAGGCAGCCAGCAATTGGTAGCCCTCATGTTCCACTTGGACCGCTCTGAGCGGAATGTGAGGGCTGCCAATAGCGCCCGAACTGAAAGTGACATCACGTGACGTGACATCACTTCCAGGGTGCAGCAACAAGCTCCCGTGCCCCAGGCGGCACGGGAGCTTGTTACGCTCCTGATCTAGAGTGCAGGATGGAGAGTGCCTGGTTATTGTGTCTGTAGAATTGAAAGTGACTGGGTCTACAGCATGGCTGGGTGGAATGATGGCTCTGGAATTCACAGTGTCTGTGTGTATAATATGGCTTAGGACATATTGTCTCCTAGGGAGTACATTTTACAGTGAGCCATGACATTTAAAGCCATCTGAGCCTTTGGGTTTCTGCCTTTCTCAGTGCTGTGCCAGACCCTGCCTGGCTCACATGCTTCTGACTCGGATGAAACTTCTGTGATTAAGAATCAAGCCAACATGTCCATGAAGGCTTCACAGCAGTCAAAAGCAGAGGAAGGGCATGCATGAGGAGGCAGAAACTGTCTCTTTTTATCTGGGGTGGGGTGGGGCAGGGTGTGATCAGAGCCAATCAGTTGTTGAAAGCAAAAACAATTGTCAGTAGGAAAATTAGAAACCAAATTACACCTCCTAAAAATATGCCTACGCTACAGGCTGTTATGGCTTTGGTGGTGTAAAATCGCAGCAAATAAGAGATATGACCTTCGTTTAGTAAATACAATCTACCTGGGGGCTGAAGAAGACATGTGTTGCTGGATCCAAAGGTTCATTGCACAAACAGGAAGGCATTTTTATTTATTTATGTGATGTAGCTAGGGGGGCATGCCTCTGGGGGTGCCACAGGGGGTGCCATTTAATAATAATAAATTATTATTTATTGAATTATTTATTGAATTTATATCCCACCTTTCTCCCCCATAGGGGGACCCATTTTTAGGGTGTGTACTGTACAGTAATCCAAGTGTATGCCCCAACCACTGATGCCGAAGAAGATGAAGTTGACCGGTTCTATGAAGACCTACAACACCTTCTAGAACTAGCACCCAAAAAAGATGTCCTTTACATCATAGGAGACTGGAATGCTAAAGTCGGAAATCAAGAAATAAACGGAACAACAGGCAAGTTTGGCCTTGGAGCGCAAAATGAAGCAGGGCAAAGGCTAACGGAGTTCTGTCAAGAGAACACGCTGGTCATAGCAAACACTCTTTTCCAACAACACAAGAGGCGACTCTACACATGGACATCACCAGATGGTCAATACCGAAACCAGATAGATTATGTGCTTTGCAGCCAAAGATGGAGAAGCTCTATACAATCAGTAAAAACAAGACCTGGAGCTGACTGTGGCTCAGATCATGAGCTTCTTATTGCAAAATTCAGACTTAAACTGAAGAATGTAGGGAACACCACTAGACCAGTCAGATATGACCTAAACCATATCCCTTATGAGTATACAGTGGAGGTGAAGAATAGATTTAGGGCATTAGACCTGGTAGACAGAGTGCCTGAAGAACTATGGACGGAAGTTCGTAACATTGTACAGGAGGCAGCAACTAAAACCATCCCAAAGAAAAAGAAATGCAAGAAAGCAAAGTGGCTGTCAGATGAGGCTTTACAAATAGCTGTGGAAAGAAGGAATGCAAAAAGCAAGGGTGAAAGGGAAAGATATAAACAACTGAATGCAGATTTCCAGAGAATAGCAAGGAGAGATAAGAAGGCCTTCTTAAATGAACAATGCAAGGAAATCGAGGAAAACAACAGAATGGGGAGGACTAGAGATCTCTTCAAGAAAATTGGAGATATCAAGGGAACGTTTTGTGCAAAGATGGGCATGATAAAGGACAAAAAAGGCAAGGACCTAACAGAAGCAGACGAGATTAAGAAGAGATGGCAAGAATACACAGAAGAACTATACAAGAAAGATCTTAATGTTCCTGATGACCACGCTGGTGTGGTCACTGACCCAGAGCCGGACATCCTAGAGAGTGAAGTCAAGTGGGCCTTAGGTAGCATTACTAACAACAAAGCTAGTGGAGATGATAATATCCCAGCTGAGCTACTTAAAATCCTAAATGATGATGCTGTGAAAGTGCTGCACTCAATATGCCAACAAATTTGGAAAACTCAGCAGTGGCCAAAGGATTGGAAAAGGTCAGTTTACGTTCCAATTCCAAAGAAGGGCAGTGCCAAAGAGTGTTCAAACTACCGTACAATTGCACTCATTTCACATGCTAGCAAGGTTATGCTCAAAATCCTACAAGCTAGGCTTCAGCAGTACGTGGACCGAGAACTACCGGACGTACAAGCTGGGTTTCGAAGAGGCAGAGGAACTAGAGATCAAATTGCCAACATGCGGTGGATCATGGAGAAAGCCCGAGAGTTCCAAAAAAACACCTACTTCTGCTTCATTGACTACGCAAAAGCCTTTGATTGTGTGGATCACAACAAACTGTGGCAAATTCTTAAAGAGATGGGGGTACCAGACCACCTTACCTGTCTCCCGAGAAACCTGTATGCGGGTCAAGAAGCAACAGTTCGAACCGGCCATGGAACAACTGATTGGTTCAAAATTGGGAAGGGAGTACGGCAAGGCTGTATATTGTCACCCTGCTTATTTAACTTATATGCAGAGTACATTATGAGAAATGCAGGGCTGAATGAATCACAAGCCGGAATCAAGATTGCCGGGAGAAATATCAACAACCTCAGATATGCAGACGATACCACCCTAATGGCAGAAAGTGAAGAAGAACTAATGAGCCTCTTGATGAGAGTGAAAGAGGAGAGTGCAAAAGTTGGCTTGAAACTCAACATTAATAAAACTAAGATCATGGCATCGGGTCCCATCAATTCTTGGCAAATAGAAGGGGCAGAAATGGAAGCAGTAACAGATTTTACTTTTCTGGGTTCCAAGATCACTGCAGACGGAGACAGCAGCCATGAAATTAAAAGACGCTTACTCCTTGGAAGGAAAGCTATGGCAAACTTAGACAGCATAATAAAAAGCAGAGATATCACCATGCCAACCAAAGTTCGCATAGTCAGGGCGATGGTGTTCCCAGTAGCAATGTATGGTTGCGAGAGTTGGACCATAAGGAAGGCTGAGCGCCGAAGAATAGATGCTTTTGAACTGTGGTGCTGGAGAAGACTCCTGAGAGTCCCTTGGACTGCTAGGAGATCAAATCAGTCAATTCTAAATGAAATCAAGCCTGACTGTTCCCTGGAAGGACAGGTACTAAGGCTGAAACTCAAATATTTTGGCCACCTAATGCGAAGAGAGGACTCTCTGGAGAAGACTCTGATGCTGGGAAAGATTGAAGGCAAAAGGAGAAGGGGAAGGCCAAGGATGAGATGGTTAGACAGCATCACCGATGCAACAAACATGAAAATGAGCGAACTCAGGAAGATAGTGGAGGATAGGAAGGCCTGGCGGGATATGGTTCATGGGATCACGAAGGGTCGGACACGACTTAACGACTGAACAACAACAACTGTACTGTAAGGGTCTGGGGGGGATGATATGTTACATTTCTGTGAATGTTTTGGGATTATTTATTATTTATTATCATAGTTAATATTATACATAATGAGTTTGTTGGGACTTGAGGGGGGCGCAAACATTTCATGGGCACCGGTTGCACTGGACCATAGCTCCTCCTCTGTGTCTCTGGAACAGCTGATTCCCCATCCTGCTGCAGCCCTTGTGCTCCATCTAATATCATTCAGGATGGTTCCCTGGCTCTTATGAGAAGCTGAGGGGCTGCAGGGGGTTGCAGTGGGGAGGAGGGGGTGGGAAAGGTTCATTGCAAAAGTGGAATGTTGCTTGTGGTTCTTTGGTTCCAACCAGCTGTTAAATTAACAGCTTATCAAAAAATATCAATCTCAGGAAGTGAAGCACAGCCAATCCTGTGGTTTTATATGTAAGGACTCAAGTGTCACTAATCCAAGTTAATTTTCATGCCCTATTGGGCAATTCCACTGGTAGCAGTCATACACATGTCTTTGGCAGCACACAAAAATGCACACTGCTGGAGTTCCGGTGGGGAGGCCAGAGCAGCGACTCCGTGGCAGTGACTTGGTGAAGGCCCATGAAGGCCTGCCGACCCAGGGAAGCCGGTGGAGGAGGCGGGGCAGGGGAGGGTAGAATGGAACAGTGATGGGGCAGGGAGAAAGGCAGATCAGGTCCGGGAAGGGGCAGGTTTGAATCCAACCCCCCTTCCCAGACCCGATCCTGTGGCCCGGGTCCATGTCGGACCTGCAGACCTGCATCATCAATTTCACCAACCATCCATAGGGAGAATGTTCACTTTTTTCTAACCCTAAATGCTGCTACCATTCCCATCTGCTACTGCTTTGGCATCACTTTACACTTCCAATGATTGTGTCCTCCTGAATTACAGTCCAATCCTGCGCAAGTATGAACAGCTGGCCTAAAGGGGCTAGCTGCTGCATCCTACAGAGTTCACAGGCTGTGCCGGAGTGACCTGGGATCACCTGGGGGGAAGGGGATGTTTGTCCCCTTCCCCTGGTGTAAGCAGGGCAGGGCCCAATGGGCTTCCTTGGATGCACGCCAGCTGTGGAAATGATGTGCATCTGGGGAGGCCGTGTAAGGCCGGCCTAGGCTGCAATGGGCTTGGGATATTTCCGCTGATATTCTCACCTCCTCCCAGCCCGTGCTGACCAATGGCCCCTCTCCCTCACTGCCCCTGCCCCACTGGCGTCACTACGGGGGGGCGGAGCTGTAAGTTCTTCCGTGATCGGAGCCTCCGTTACACGGAAGAACGAAGCGCCCCGCCCCCGCGCCTTCTGACCCAGTCAAAGCGGTGAATGCGCGTTGTTTTCACCGCTTTGAATGGGTCGGAAGGCGCGGGGGCAGGGCGCTTCGTTCTTCCGTGTAACGGAGGCTCCGATCATGGAAGAACTTACAGCTCCGCCCCCCCCTGTAGTGACGCCAGTGCCCTGCCCTCCCTTCCCACGCCCCTGGGTTGACTGGTATGGAACCTACCTGCGGCGGCCGGTGCAGGTCTGGGAAGACTACGGAGTGAGCGGCTCCAGCCTCCTTGCCGGCGCCACTTACTCCTGAGGAGTCTCAAACGTGCTTTACGGCACGTTTGTGACTCCTTAGGCCAGCACGGAGCTGGCCTAATTTGTGCTGGATTGTGCCCTTAGTAGTCACATGGCTATGATGGCTGATCCTTGTCAAGTGAGGATCACAAGTGAATGACTTGGTGTCACGATGCTGTGTAACCAATCAGATCTGACTCTGTGCTGACATCAAATGAAGTCCATTCAGACTCAGAGCGAGGACAAAAGTTCCTGAATAGGCAAACAGCTTCAAAGCCTCCTGAAGCGGTAACTGACAAATTAGTGGAACTGCAGGGGATGTCGCTCTTTGATACTGCCAAAAATGTTTGTGAAAAAGTACTTTTTCTTTGGGTGCGTAAGCATGCTTTTACTGTGTACTTCCAATATCAACAGTTAATGTGAAGACTGCCTCCCCTTTAATTACCTTAATCAATCAGAATAAAGAAAAACATGTTACCTGCTGCACTTCAACTCCAGCTTTCCCAGTCCTGGCTCCTGACATCAGGGATGAAGAACAGCTAGCAAGTGGATGCAGCCCTGGCCTGCTCCTGACAATCACTAAAGTCAGGGAACGTCCTAGGATGGCCAGGGAAGGGAAGCTTCTTGGATGGTATTCATAGAACTGGCCACTTTCCAAAGGTTTCTGCCAAACAGCAGGTATAGTTTGCTCTGTTCCGCTGTATGCTCCAGAAGGCATCTTGACATGCTGTACTCTGAATGTCTTTCTCCAGATCCCCTGAGGTTCAGTAGCTCCACCAAGGAGAGATTGCCGTAGGGAGTACGGAGTCAACAGCAAGCATCTCAGGTGCTGTTCCCTGAAGCTGAGGCACGTGGCAAGATGTTTATGTCATGAGCTGTGACACCAGTATATATACTCGTGTGTGTGTGTGTGTGTGTGTGTGTGTGTGTGTGTGTTTGTGTGTGTGTGTGAAGGACAACAGCAGCTGCTTGAGAACTGTACTCCCGGCTGCTGGGATACTCTCCTCCTCTATGTGGTCTTTCTCTGGCCACACAGTCCGGGAGGCATCAGTTGGTTCTATTGATAAATTATTATTATTATTATTATTATTATTATTATTATTATTATTATTAACAGTATTTATATACCGATTTTCAACAAAAAGTTCACAAAGCAGTTTACAGACAAAATCAAATGATTAAATGGCTCCCTGTCTCAGAAGGGCTCACAATCTACAAAAGATGCAGAACACCACCAGCAAATAGCCACCAGAAAAGACACTGTGCTGCTGGGGTGAAAGGGGGGCAATTAGTACTCGCCCCCTGCTAAATATAAGAGGAGCACCAATTGAAAAAGTGATTCGTGCCCAGTTAGCAGGGGCTTAATAATAATATAAAGGAATAATACCAGTACATTTTTTCATACTGGTTGTGTAAATCATTCTTGTTTTTACTGGTTGGAATAATTACTCTAGAGATATTTGCAGGGCTGGCTCCAGGTTTTCGGTAACCCTTGGAAAACTGCCCTTCACGGGTCTCCTCCTAGTTGGATGGGCCCCAAGCCCAAGAGAGCTGCTCCACCACTACCACACAAAGGTTATAGAGATACACAGGTGGTCTCAGAGATCTGCTGTGGGCCCTTTTAAGAGTCTTGGGCCGCCAGCAGCGGCCCAATGATTTCCGCCCCTGGCATCGGCTTTGAAAGAGTGCTAATATTGTTGGGATACTACCAGGGGTAAATATGTCCTCCAGGTTGTGGAAATCCTTACTACTTGGAGGACTATTCATTGCTATCAATGGGCTGCTGAGCAGTTCATGAGCTTGGAAGTTATGAACGCTGTCAGCTGCAGCACTGAAGCCTTCTGCCCTTTCCTAAGACAGATCCTTCCATTGGCAATTTAGAGACAAACCCCACTTTAATTCATACGTCCTACTCTAGTCACAATGAGTTTAGTCTAACCTCCGTCAATTTCTGGAATTCCTATGTAAACAAAATATGTAATTGTTTGTTCTCATCAGAGGACAGGAAGGTAGTAGCCAACATAATTAAAACAAACAAGTAAGGACAATCGCATGAGAGCAAGACTGTGGAAAGTTCACCACAGGGGATAGTCATCACCTTCATATTCCTTGCTTGGGAACTTGCTGGGAACATCTGACTGGCCGTTGTTACAGCGTCGCCTAGAAAGACCTTTGGTCTGATCCAGTATAGTGGTTCCTGTGCCTTTTTAATGCAGTTTATGCAGCATTACATCTGACACAGTCATGTATTTTTGTTGCCTACATTCAGCCTATCCTTGGGTCCTTCTCTGGAGCAGCACTGGAAACACAGCTCCACAGTCAACATAATGGATGTGGAATTTTTCACAATGCTGCTCATTCAAACCCACTGAGCAACTAACAATGGACGCCTGGCAAGGGGCCACTCGGTTGCCAAGGAATCCCGGATGCCTTTAGAACACAAGAGGCTGTCACAAGGAGCTGTGCAGTTCAGCTACAGAACAAGGCCCCTTATTTGAACTATTTTGAGAGAGATACACAGTAAGAGGCACAGAGGAACATGCTTTCCTAAAGATTGTGGCAGTTTGCCAGCCAGGCTACTGCAGCTATTATCTTCCTCTGAAACCACAATACTAGAAACCGATCTCTCCTTCCTCCTGTTGGGCTTTACGGATGCTGGTCTGTAATGGCTCTTGATGAATCAGAAAGGTCATTCCTGTTTACCAAACAAAAAATGTCTCACTCTTGCAGGCCCCTTCCCTGAGTCTACTGCCCTAAGTCATTTTTGTAAATGAGTCTTTGAAGATCAGATTCATAATGTAAATGTAAAAAAAGAGAGAGAGAGAGAGAGAGAGAGAGAGAGAGAGAGAGAGAGAGCAACCTGGCTCTGTCTGTAGCACAATGGATGGGCAACCCAATGAAAGTGTCCCTCCAGAGCAGGCACAAGCTGATAGCAACCACCACAAATCACATACAGTATGAAATTATGAATCAATGTTATATGTGAAATGAGTTGAAAGGCTGGATCTACCGTATTTCTTCAAGTCTAAGGCGCCATTGATTCTAAGGCGCACCTTTACTTTCAGTACCACCAGCAGGGGAAAAAAATCCATCGATTGTAAGACTCACCTCCCTTCATTGAATCTACCCGCTCAGCACCAATTCTCCCCAGCATGTCTCGTGCAGCTGAGGATGACTGAGTGCACTGCCTTTGTGTAGCATTTCTGGCCCCGCCAGAAAGTGCCATTTCCTTCGTTACCTGGGCTTGGGGGAGCTTCAGGGAGGCCTGCGCAACCCTCTGCAGGCCTCCCTGATCTTCAGTTCAGTGAAAAACAGCAATTTTGGGGCATTTCTGGTTTTCACAAAAAACGGAAATAGCTGAAAATCACCGGTTTTTGCCGAACTGAAGATTGGGGAGGCCTGCAGAGGGTCGCGCAGGTCTCCCTGAAGCTCCCCCAAGCCCCAGTAAGTAAGAAGATAGCATTTTGGGGTGCTTTTTGGAAACCTTGCACCCCATTTTTTGAAATGCTTAATTGGGAAAAAACATGCGTCTTAGAATTGAAGAAATACAGTAATTATTATACTGTACTGTGTTTGCCCTATAGGTGTAAGTCAGAGATGAACAACTGGTGGCCTGTGGGCCAGATTCACCTCTATAATCTATCCATCGCATTTGTGTCTTAGTCCTTTCCTCTAGTGAGCTCAGGTTTTTCCTGTTTATTCTCAAAACATCCCTGTGCGGTAGGTAAGACTGAGAGATCATGACTGGGCCCATAGTCACCCAACAGCTTCATTATTGTGGGGGTTGTGAACTCAAGCCTGACATTTCACACTGACCCCCAATGTGTTTGTGTCTGGGCTCCAGCAACCTTGTAGTAAAAATATTGCCCTCTGTTTGCTAATAGGAAAGCTGTTTTCAAAAGTTGTCAGAGACAGGATTATTCCACACATTCATATTGTTCCATATGGCTTTACATGCCCTCCCTTGGAGAATTTACTATAGACCCTGATCACCAGCAACCTCAACAGGGGTTGGCTGTGTGGCAAAGTTCACTTCCAGCCCTGGACCACCATCTGAAGAACAGAATGTCTGTGGAGAATACAGATCTTAAGCAGAATTTATTTCAGAGTCAGGTTGAGGTACATTGTTGGGAAATTATGGAGAAACAAGCCCTGCTGGTGCTCACATCAGTGTCATGAATGCCAATAAAGAGCAGACTTCAGTCTCCAGGGATGTGAAGCCGGCACCTTGCATCAGCAGTAGGTTGACTTTAAAAATGAGAAAATAAATATTTTAGAAGCTCACAGAGCTATCTCTGCACAATAGATCAGCTATGCAAAACACTTTAGTGGTTATTCACTTGGTTCAGAAAATGTAGCTCTTCCTCTTTGCTCAAATGAAGATCAGCAAAACTGAAACAAAACCCACATTAGCCAGAGGAGCAGAATCTTCCATTTATCTAAGCGTGAGTAGGTGAAGTAACAAGAAGGACAAAATGCAGAGGGTTTTTTTCTGGGTTACTTGGGTTTTGCTGCAACAAATCCCCTCTCAAGGCACATAGAATGGGCATATGGACATAGAACTGGCCTGGACTGAAAACACCTGGGAACCCATAGATATGATATATGATATTGAAAACAACGCCAGTTTCCCCACTTTACTGTGTAACAAAAGCGTGTGTGAAAAACCTCTTGAACTAGAAATGGGATGTTGTGATAGTCACTGTAGGTGGACCTTTCTGTATCCTTATTGCCAGAGACAACCTCACCAGGGGGCAAAGTGAAGTAGCTGCTTGATTCAGGGGTGGGTGTTGGGTGCCATTAGGGATGGCAAAGAGAAGACAGACAGTTCTGAGCCATGCACCATCCATTGGGGAAGTCTGCTGCATAACCTATGTTGAGCTGAATGAGAGTTGCACAATAGAACCACCATGTAATGTTACACATGAGAATATAAGAAAAGCCCTGCTGGATCAGGCCAGGCCCATCTAGTCCAGCATTCCTGCTTCCCATAGTGGTCCACCAGCTGCCTCTGGGCAGAGGCGTTTCTACGGTAGGAGTCCTACCGTAAGTTGCGCCCCGTGCTAGTGTTTACAAACCGGAGCGAGGAGGCCCCGCCCCCTCACTGTCAGAGCCATTCCGCACAGCGAAGGCGAACGGGCAGGAGACTCCCTGCCCGTTCGGGCCTCCTCGCTCCGGTTTGTAAACATGGTACTAGCACGGGGCGCAACTTACGGTAGGGCCCCTACCATAGAAACGCCTCTGCCTCTGGGAAGCCACCAAGCAGGAAAGGCATACTACTCTCCTGCCGGTGCTCTTCTGCAACTGGTATGTAGAGGCATGCTGCTGCTGAACCTGGAGGTAGTGCATAGCCATCGTGGCTGGTAGCCGCTGATGGGTCTGTACTCCATGATTTTGTCCAATCCCTTTTTAAAGTCATCCAAGCTAGCGGCCATCACCACATGGTACGTTAAAGTTATAGCTCTCTTTTTTTGCCACCGGAAATTTTTCTTCTTCTCCTTATGAGAGGAACCATGAGTAAATGTTGACTATACCTTGAGTAACAAGTTGCACCAGGGGCCAAATACAATGGTTTCAAGGGCCACCCACTTCTCTTTTCTAATAGTTGCACAAACACACTGTAAGTAATGAGTCCTCAGTTACATAAAATGAAACCTGAGAAGCTGCAATGCAGACATGCTCTCACTCCTTTGATATGTGCTCTGATTTGATCACTCTTATCCACGGTTTCAAGTATCCACGGAGGGGCCTGGAACATATCCCCAGCGGATATGGGGGCCCACCTGTAGTTTGTGCTGGATTGTGCTGTGAGCCTCACAACTGTGATGCAGTTATTAGAATCCAGCACATAAGCAGCTGAACATACTTGCAACAGGGCAATTTCTGAAGTACCATCTGCTAGCACTAGTAGAAAGTCAGTACTAGTTCATTGTTCTGTTGTGTGAGAAATTCATAATATTTTGCTGTTCATAGGAAGCAACGAGTTGTACGTGGACAATTACATGGGGAGAGTTCGTAGTCTAGTATGAAGCTTCATTTTTCCCCATTATATATTTATTTTATTAATATAATACTAAAATATACACTACATAATATTTCAAAAGTTTACAGCAAGCGTGAAGCCATATATCCTACTAACAACATACAATTCTCTATTTTCTACTTATACTATCCAGCTAAGTCAACTATATCTCTAACACTCTAGTCATCAAATCCACAATCCATCACGTCATTCCTCTCTCTCTCACGTGCAAAGTCAATAAGTGGTTTCCATTTGTTCATAAAAAGATTTACTGACTTCTCTTTCATTAAAATTGTGAGTTTATCCATTTCTGAAAAATCCAAAACTTTTCTTCCACCAATCTTCCAGCAAAGGTATTTCTGGGTTCTTCCAACATTGTGCATAAAAAATTCTGGCAGCACTTGTCATATATAAAAACAAGGTTTCATTCCCCCCCCCCCATTTTTCCCTCTCATCATAGAGAACACACACACACACACACACACACACACACACACACACACACACACACACACACACACACACAAGAGCACAGCCAGAAGCATTCATAAAAATTAGCTTTGCCTTCTAAATAAAGCATTCAGACATTCACAAAATCCAAAAGGCACCATACACAGAGTAAGGTGTGGAAAAGCTTATGGCTGTAACAAGCACACTTTTCTGGAAATGAATCATGTTTACATCACCTGGGCTTCTCCTGAGTACTAAGACTGAGGCAGTGGCAGGGGGAAGTTCTTCATTGCTCTGGATCCTGAGCTCTTCCGACTTGCCTCTGAACCCGGTCCTACTTCCTCTTTTGTTCAGGGCAGCTTCCACAGGATGCATTTAGCCAGTTTCCATCCTTCATACAAAACTGCAGCTGCACTGCAAGGTGCAGAAGTTGGAAAGACAGATGCACATGTATACAGTACTCTCATCATATTACAAAACTTTGCTGGAAGTCCACCAGAAGACCTGCCAGGCATACAGGTCTTAGCACAATTATGCAGATGTTGATGGGATTATTTTGCAAATTAGTCCTGAAGGTTATTAAGGGTCTGACATTCAAAACCTTTGCCCAGCCATGAGGTGATTTGAAATGGTTACGTGGAGTAGCCCCCTTGGGCATCCTTGGAGGGGCTGTGAACAGATGAGCTCCCCGCCCATCTGTCCACCGCCCTCTTCAGTCTGCCACTGCATGGGGTGCTTTGATCCTCTTCCAACTTGCTGGGAGCAGCAAGTCAGAAGAGGATTGCAGCCAAAAGGAAGGGGGAAAAAAAAGACAAACTGCCGTGGCTCCAAGTTGCTTCCCCCCTCCACCTCCTTGGTGCTTAAGAAGCACCAGGTAGGCAGGGACAGGTGATCTGGAGCCTGCCTGGCCCTTCCCTGTACCTGCATATAGCACATGCCATGCAGACTCCCCGCTCCATGCCTCTTCTGTTTGCAATGAGCAGGAGCAGGAGATGCTGAGTTCCCAGCATCCCCTGCTCCATTTCAAACAGAAGAGGTGCGAAGTGGGGAGGGTGCACAGTGTGGTCGTTGTAACTAAAGGGAATGGGATGTGGGGGCATGCCCACTCATTCATTTGCCTGCCTGCCCACCCTCCATGGGAGGGTTGCATGTGTGCCCAGAGGAGGCAGTGGGTGGGGGCAGTCAGGCGGTGCGGGGGCACATGCCGCCCCTGCACTCTTGAACAGGTGAACAGGTGGACTGCATTTACTCCCAAGTAAGCATGCAAAGGGTTGCAGCCTCAAAGTCCTCTCATGTCCTTTGTGAAAATGCCCTGTGTCTCCTGATGTTTCTGTGCAAAGAGGCAATGCTGTATTGAAGAAGCAGGACATGGCAGGCTGCTGAAATCTCAGTGAATGGCAGCACCAACACCAGACCTGCTCTTTGATAGTCCCCCAAAGCATTCTTGAGCCTCCTGCACTGACTGCCATTTGAGGAGGAGCTTGCCTGACTCTGTGATGCCCTTTCTTTCAGGTATTTCAAAAGCTGTCGTCAGGAGCAGAGTAGGAGGGACCTGGCTCCTCCAGGCTGGCTTCTACAGCCCTGCTCCAACAGAGGTGGGCATCTTGCTTTATTGAGTGGGAAGTGGAGCTGTCTAGTGGAGTTTTCCTTGAGACAGCCGTTGTCTGGCCACTGGGCTGCATTACAGTGACACTGATTTATTCTCTCCAAGACTCAGACTGCCACTTCTACTTTGGATCAGATTTGCCAGTGAGTTGATCATGGCTCCTGCCTTCTTTTCCTCTGTCCCAGCCTACTCTCCCCATCACCAGCCGCCTTATGCATATGTATCCATATGTATAGAAGCTCAGGATTCCCATGTTAGCTTTTTCTGGTAGATGGACAGCCCAATTCTATCCCGCCGCTAGCCTGATGTAGGATGACTGCGCTGGCCCAGGACTGTTGCAAAAGCTGCCGTAAGGCAGTTGCGTCAACCACAGGCCAGCGCAGAGAGGGCTACACCGGCCCCTGCAGGCCAGATCCAGATGTCGTGCAGTGCAAGTCAGCCATGGCTGGGCCGTGTGGCGCAGGGGCAAGGGAGGGAGAGTGTTCTGGGAGCGTTTTGGGTGGTGGTGGTGGGAGGATTGGGCCCGGAAGAGGGTGGGATCGGCAGCAGTGGCGTACGCCGTATCCCGCCATATCCTACCCCCCTCCCAGGCCCGTTCTCCCGACACAGACCTCCTTGATTTGTGCTGCAAAAATGACAGGTGTAAATCCGAGAAGACTCATTTGGGAGGCTGGGGCTTTACCCAGGGTAAAGGTACAAAAGTTCCCTTACCTCGAGGAGACCTCCAACCCCACCTACTCTGCTCAGGATCCAGTATTGCTGGCGCCGGCATAGCTGGATCGCTGAGCAGAGCGTAGGATATGATTGTGCCCTAAATCGTGTTTGCTTCATACCAGAAATCCGCAGGTGGCAAAATCAGTGGCCGGTGGCACGAAATTACTTTGAGAGAAGGGGCACAGCAGCACAGCAAGCTCACAGAGACCTTTGTTAGTGACAGCAATCCCCCAGCTCCGATAATTAGTTTCCCTGTAGTTTTATGACAGATGATGAAGTGTTTTGGTAAACGATTTGTAGCCAGAACAAACTAAGCTAAAGAATACCCTTGATAGCTTTGAGGCTGTAAGAGGTTTCTATCAGCAGAACTCCAAGCAATACCACCAAGATCTTCTGTGCTATGCCTTTTGTACACACTGTGACTGTCACAGACCTTCCAGTTGTTCCTGGGTTCAATTTCAGTTTCAGCCCTGCAATCTGTTTCAGTGCTAGGCTCAGGGCTGGTATGCTTGAAGTAATAATCATGGAAAGAGGACTTCTGAGAATGTACAAAGTGCGTTTCTCTCACTGACACCAAACCATAACCAGCTGTGGCATATCAAGTATTAGGAGAAAGGCCTTCCAGGTCAGAAGATTCAAGCTAAGTTCAGAAATTTTCCAACAAGCAAGATGTTGTGCCACTCTCTTACCCCAATCCTCCATCTTCTTGCACATTCTTCTTTCTTTTCCTCTTTGTAAACTTATTTTCTATTAAAAAAAATACTCAGAGTAATATTTAAAACATTGGAAAAAAACACATAACACAATTCTATGGCTACTGCCCTGAACTCCTGAGAGAAAGGGCAGGATACAAATATGATAGATAGTCTAATCAAAGAAAATAGTAACACAACGAGAAAAATGATGTTAAAATAGTGTAATAGCAGCAGAACAGGAAAAAACACCCCAACCGATATCAGAGATATACAAACATACGAAACGCCTGCTTAAATAAATGTTATTTATTTAATAACTTGATTAATTATTACAATCATTTGATTAATAAAATTAAATAATTCAAAGAAATGTTATTTATTTAATTAATATTTATCCCGCTACCCGTTTTTCATTAAAACACAAAGTACGCTAACTTACAAATAAAGCATAAAACCAAGACCACAGTTTAATAATATTAAAAAAAAACCAACTAAAATACAGCAAGCAGTAAATTTAGTGTTTTTTTTTCTAAATCTAAATACTAAAGAAATGAATCAAAGTGACACAGCAACAACATGGCAGGAGACGGTGTAACCAGCAGGGCTGGCTTATCCACGAGGCCAACTGAGGTGGTCGTCTCAGGCAGCGGACTGGTGGGGGGGGGCCTGCCTCCATCTTTCCGGTTGCCTCCACTGCTCCCCCCCCACTCACTAGAAAAACATCTCCGACACACACTCTAGCCCAGGGGTTCTCAACCTTTGGAGGCCTGGGTACCCCCTATCACAGTCCAATTTTCTGAAGTACCCCGTGCTAATTAACTGCTAATTAATTAATTAGGTAATTGTTAAATAAAAAAGTACTAAAATGATTTTAAATGTGAAAAATGTCTTATTTAACTCTGTGTGTGTGTGTGTGTGTGTGTGTGTGTGTGTGTGTGTGTGAGAGAGAGAGAGAGAGAGAGAGAGAGAGAGAGAGAGAGAGAGAGAGATATGCAAGGATCTCTTTTTTTCCTCCAAGTCACACTTCCCAAAATCAGCTCCTCCCTCCCCCACCCCACCAAAGTACATTTTCCAAAGTACAAAATAAGCCCAAAACCAAAATCAGAGAGACAGAAGGGCTCCGAAAATAATTAAAATTTAAAATCCATGTGAATTAACACTTAATTAGCTGCTGATGGGGCAGATAAGGGGAGGGCTTGGCGTACCCCCAGCAAGAGGTCTGCGTACCCCTAGGGGTACCCGTGCCACAGGTTGAGAACCCCTGCTCTAGCCCACCACCCTCCTCTCCTCTCCCACTGTGTCCCCCTGTTCCTTTTCCAATCCTGGGAGCGTTAGGAGCAGAGGCTGGCGCAGAGGCAAGTAAAAAGGGGCAGCATTTGGCACACCGCCTCAGGTGCTGAGGTTATCTTGGGCCAACCCTGCTTACCAGTAGAACACCTTGTGTAGAGCAGACGTGTTCTGTCACAGCTCACAAAAGACGGGTTGAGGATGTAGGAATGTGTCAGAGCCATGGCGGCCGGCAGGGATGCCCCTAGCATGGTGCGCAAGGCAGAAAGCAAGCTGGCTAGTGAGTGGTGCGTGTCACCAGGCAAGGGGCAGACCATGGCATGAGAGTGCTGCACACAGATCAGTGTGCCTCACCCATATTAGCAGGCGCAGCAGGCGTCAGGAACAGGCTGTCAGTCAGTGAATATCTAGACTGCTGTTTGGTGAACAGACGACGAGGCAATTAGTATCAAGCTAGTTCAGTTGTGTCCTTGGGTGGCCTAGAAATGCCAGCATGCTTTCGTTAGTTTGACGTTCCGTCCATAGGACACAAGGAACGGGGCTATTTTCTTTGCGCTTCCAGAGCATGACTGGAGGCCTCTTGTTCATCTGTCTCACAAACAGCAAAGCTTGGTAGTGCACTAAAGAGATGGTCAAACAGTGTCAACCTGGGGAGAGGGAAGAGCGGAAGGGAGCTTTTTTTCCCCAGTTGTTGCTGTATTTAAATATTTCTTGTCAACATCATCTTTCACTAAGAACGGAAGAAGGATAAAGCTGAAATGAGAAATTCAAATTTGCAGGAGATCTATACACACACCAAACTCTTTTATCTTGTTTCCACCACCTTCCCACAGCTTTGAATCAATAGCTTTCCTACGTTCTCTGGAGGTGAGAGATTATTTACCTGCTTCTTTCTTTACAACAGCAGTGACCTGACAGTACATTTAACTAATTTCTCTGCTGTTGCTGCCCTCTTGTGGCTGCTGTTGGCTTCACAGCTCAGTGGATGAACTCCCTCCTTCATTTGAAGGCACTTTATATAACAGGGTTGGCTAAACTGCGGCTCCTGCTCTCGGAAATATGTTTGCTGAGCTCCTTTTTGCATCACAATTAATATAAGGAGTAAATAAGAAATTTTCAAGCTTTATAATTGTTTACCAGCTATAAACTAAGAGTCCATGGGATTAAACATGAGTTTATTGTTCATGGTGAGTAAATATATTAAATGCTTCTTGAATGTTGTGGCTCTCAAACATCTCGCTTACGGCTCTCAAACATCTTTAGTTTATCGTATGTGGCTCTTACATTAAGCAAGTTTTGCCACCCCTGTTATATAAGCAACTCTTAGCTTGGTCTTTGGTTCCCCCCATGTTTGTATTTGTAATGGCTGGAGCAGGGGTGTCATACTCATTTCATACAGTGGGCTGAATGGCATTCATGGTGCCTGCTGGGAGATGGAAGCCCAATTCTGCCTAACTATAAGCGGCCAACCTAAAGGACTGGCTGCTGTATCCTATGGCCGGGAGCACCTCAGGAGAAGGGGACGTTTGTCCCCTTCCCCGGATGTAAGCCAGCCGGGGCCCCATGGGCCTCCCTGGATGTACATCAGGTCCAGACCTGGCATACATTTGGGGAGGTGGCGTAAGGCCAATGGTGTGGTGTAGGATATCGGCAGAGTGCGCTGCCGATATCCTTGTCCCCTCCCAGCTTGGGTTGGCCAATGGTCCCCCTCCCTCGCCAGCCCATCCCGCCCATTCTGACCCCTGCACCGAGCAGCCTAGGCTTTTCCTAGGCTTTACCTAGGCTTTACCTGGGTCATCTGGCGCAGGTTTGGTCCGCCAGGGCTGTGAGCTGTGCCGGCCTCAGCACCACTTACACCCAAGTCATCGCAAATGTGCTTTATGGCACGTTTGTGACACTTTAGAGTGACGGAGTGCGCACTCCACTGTTCTAAACTTAGTGAGGATTGCAAGCAGGAAGTGACGCCATTAAGCAGGTGATGACCAAAAATAAGCATTTTTTTCTCATTTAGGAACTCCTTAGCTGCAAATGACACAAGGGAAAATATGCAAATCTTGATCATATTTTCAAAATATGGGACAGCTTAATTATCAAGCTGGATGCCCTTTCAGCAGCACTGTTTCTGCCAAGGGGTCACCGCAGCTCAGCAGCTGAGAGGTGCTCTGCAAAGTGATACCTTGGCAGAAATAGTGCTTCTGAAAGGGCGGCCCACTTGATAATTGTACTCTCCCAGTGCCTCACTTCTCCCCTACTGTTCCTTGCCTTCTGAGGCCTCATTCTGTCTCTCCCTCCCAGCACCTCATTAGAAGTGGTGCTGCTGAAAGCGTGGCTGGTAAGATAACTGGGCTCTCCCAGCACTGCCCTTTCAGCAGTGCCACTTCTGCCAATGTATCACTTCGCAGCTGTACAGCTGAGAGCAGCTGATGGTGGTGCTGAGAGAGCCCAATTATCATGCGGAGAGGATAAAGAGCATATTTATTATTATGGCCATATTATTTATTTATTTATTTATTTTTAAAAAAAATTATACCCCGCCTTATCCTATGGCAAGGCAAATGCCCAAGGCGGCTTACAACACGGATTAAAATACATAATTTAAAAACAATACATAAAATAACCAGCCTGCAGGCTTTTATTTGACACCCCTGGGCTAGAGTGTATAAAATTATTTTTTTATAGCACAGCTCCAAACACACCACTGACAAATAACTTTAAAACAGTAGTATTGGTATGAAGAGCTATGGAAGTGAGCTTTTGACAGCAGGACTTTTTTTTTTCCATAAGGTATCACTTTTTTCTGGCATGCAAGGGAGCAGACAGGAAAGAGATGGACAGCTGATCCTTAACTGCTAATACTCTGAGCATATCGGTTAGAAGAACTACCTTTGGAGAACTCAGGTGACAGCTGCTTCTGATCCCTGAAGGACACATCTGTATGGACACTTCCTCCCAGACAGAAGCATGAAGAAAGTCAAACCCACTCACCCCCATTCAAATGCATTCTAGGAGAACTTTGTGCTAACATCAGAGTCTGTCCAAGTGGCCCACAGCATCTGTGTTTGCATCCCAGTCTGCTGACTGACGTAACTCAGACTGACTTGGTCAAATATGATCCCTGCGAAAATCCTTCTATCCTAGGACTGTCTAGGGCTTCATGCAGAGCAATCCTAGACATATTTATTGAGAAGTCCCAGTGATTTCAATGGGACTTACTCCCATGTACAGTAAGTATGCATAGGATTGCAGCCTCCATCTCATCCAGATGGCTAGAACCATCTCGGGCTTTTAACTTTCATCCAGGGTCCTATCTCAATCCAGCTTGACCCCAGCGACCTTTTGCTTATGAACATTCAGGAGCTGCTTGGATTGGCCATTGGCTTTCATCACTAGGAAGGAATATAAAGACTTCCTGTCCAGGCTGGGACTTTACCTGCCCAACACACATTTTGGTGCCTTAAAAGTTATTAGACCTATTCTTGGGTATTTGCGGGGCACTGATTCAAAAAATGGCATCAGTTTTGCCCTATTAGCTCAAGTTTTGGAGATACGGCATAGCCACCTTGTATGCTAACTTAAGCAGCGCTCCCTCATGAGGAAGCTGACATCATGGCTTCCTCACGAGGAAGCTGCTTGAATAGGCATATAAGGTGGCAATGCCATATTTCGAAAGCTAGAGCTGATAGGACAAAACTGATGCCATCTTGGGAATCAGCAGCCCAAATATACCCAAGAATAGGCCTAACTTCCGAAGCACCAGGAAAAAAAATATCTTTTTTTGTCCAGACGTGTAATGTTTACTGGTTCTGGCACTGGCTTGATTTGGCTCGACTCCTAACTCTTATTAAATAAGACTTACCGTATTTGATGACCTACTATAGCTCAGCTCTGACTTGAACAGCCACGTGGAGAGCTTCTTCAAGACCACAACTCTGCTCATGTTCACCTGGATAATACTTCACTGGGGGGATTGTTTGTGTGGGGTCAGGGTTTGTGTGTCTTCAATCTTTGTGCTCTTGACCTTCTGGGTGACAGTTTAGCTCTGCATTGGACTGGAGATTTGGAGAGGGACAAATGGGGGAAAGGAGAGAGAATACATTCTTGGAGAGAGGATGAGCCATTTACGAAGTACTCTAATACTTACAGTGTGCTTGTGCGCGCATGAACACACACACACACACGCAAGCAGAGCTGCTTCACTATCCCACATTTCTCTTCTGCTTTTAAAAATATTCAGACAGTCTCTCTTGAGATCACACAGTTAATTTAATTGGAGGTCAGTTGCTTCAGGTCAGGACTAAAGATGGATGCAAGTGGGACAGTGTTCTATAAAAAGGAACTTGCTGCTGCTGTTTTTAAAATGTGGTATTGATTTTTCCTTGTGTACCTATATCTTTCACTGCATACAGTGCAAGGCAAGAGATGAAGGTTCTTCCAGCTCTGCTCATCTGCTTGTCGCACAGCGTGGCCTGCACTTCATTAAGCCAGATAAAGACGCTGCTTGGATGTCATCTCAGGACACTGCCAGCAATAGGGAGGTGCTGCCCTGATAACTCCACATCACAGGGCAATAGCACCCTGTGCTTGTCCATGGCCTGAGTTGACATACCCAGTCATCTGCAGCTGATATATGCATTATGCCCATGTGGTAATGAATTTGCCACTCTCTGCTAATCCAGAGTAAGTTATATGGTGCATAATCAAAGCCCATCTTTTTGTTCTCAAACCTGCTCTGGGCAGGAAAAGCTGTATCAGTCTAGCACATTCCACAGGAACAGGACCACTGGTAATTGAAAGGTCTATCGCAAGCTAGTGTTGCTAGTCAGTCTCTGCTAGTTTTTCCCGAGACGAGACCCCTGTGAATGTAGTGAATTATCTTCAATATGAAACACATCCAGTGGGCTCCAACCGGCTTCATTCACCACCTCCATTTCATCTACGCAAACGACTGGCCTAAACGCATGGGGGTGATGAAGTCCTTGTTTCTCCAGCAGCTGACACACTACCTGTACAAAAGAGCCTACCCAGGTCTGCTCGAAGCTTTCTGGGGAGGAGCTATGATGCAGCTTCAGTTCCCCTCGCTAGCTGCCTTCTTCCTATGCTAGCCAGGACCCAGCAGGCACAAGCAAGAAGGATGATGCTTTTCTCTGGAGCAAGGGGGGACAGACATGTGCCTCTGTACGTTGACCAAGCCTGCTGTTCTTGATGATGGGCTCTGAATGCCTGGAAATGGCATTTCATCAGCAGCAGCTAAAGCGTTTGTACCTTGTTCTCTCAGCCGAACAACCTGTTAAAAGAACAAAGACACACCTGAAGCTTTATGCCACAATAAAACAACTGATAGTCTTGAAAGGGCCATCAGACTCCTCTTTGCATTTGCCATGACCTGGCTTCCCCTCTGGAACTCTAGAAAGGGCGTTGTAAGAATCGTCCCATTATGTCATATTTTGCTTTGAGTTTGCAAACGGTCTTGTTCTTTGTGCACACTTGGTTCCCCCTCTAGGTAAATCCGTGATTTTGATTTTGCAGTGTACTTCTTGTCCCTCCTGGGTGGTTCTAAAGCTGTCTTGTGCTTAAAACCCCTGCAGCACCCAGCCGTTTACCCAGATGCCTTGGCACTTACAGTAAAACGAATCTTTGGTGAGCCCCTAGGAAAGGTCCCTGCTTTCAGCTAGAACTGGAATGCTCAGGGCCAAATGACACTTTTGTAAATGTCATGACTGGAACTCTGCAAGATTTTTTTTCCTTCAAAAAGCAGCTGTGGGAGTGAGCTGGATCAGGGTCTAGTGCAGGGGGAAGTTAAGCCTTTGCCCTTGAAACAATTTCCTGACTTGAGTTCCCCATTGGTGAGTTCCCCATCCAAAGCTGCTATTTGGTGTTTTTCCCTCATTAGGGAAAACCTTGCAGGGTAAAACATCTCCCCAGTGAGGCAAATAGCAGCTGTGGGGGCAAAATTCAAGACAGGAATCCGTAAGGGATAAAGGGTTAAATCCTCCCTCCCCGCATATTGCAGCTCTGATCCAGACCCCCCCCCCCCCCGGATGATTTTTGAAGGGAAAAATAAAGCACTTTTTGAATTTCTGATCATGGAATACTGAGTCATCTGTAGTTAAGGAACATGGAAATGCCATGTACCTAGTCAGACCATTGGTTCATCTAACTCACAACCCAATCCTATTGTGGAATGGGCTGTTACGTGGAGGCATTTACGACTGTGGAAGAGTTCCGTTGTAAAATGGCTGCTGATGGAGTGCACAGCGCTGCGTCAGCGGCCATTTTCTGAGCGCTGCTGCAGGAGGCGGCAGCACTCCACCACCACTGATGGACCCTGCTGCGTCCACCAGAGAAGATAACACAGTGGCAAGGGTGGGGATGGGCGGGGTGGGGGCAAAACCGGGTGGGGAGGGGGAGGAACGGGGGCAGGGATGCTGTGGGATGGGGTGGATCCAGAGGTGATGGTGTATGCTGAATCCTATCCCCACTTTGTCAAGCCTCCCCACTCCCTTTGTCTCCTTGGACTTGCACCAGCTACAGAGCTGGCGCAGGTCTGAGGAGACCCATTGCAGAGCGGGAGGCTTATGAAGGGGTATGGGGAAATAATTCCCCTTTCCCATCTGAAGCCTCCTGATCCCCCCTTCCTCTGTATACAGTGCACCTGTTTTCGGCATAGCTGCACCAGTGGGGGAAGGATAGGATTGGGCTCTCAGTCTTGTCTACATAGAGTGGCAGGGGGATTTCTGGGGTTCCAGCAGGATTTTCTCTGCCATACCTGGAGAAACAGATGCTTTTTGTATGCTTTTCCACTTCCCTTCCAAAGTCATAGACACCCTCAGTCTCCCACCAGTCCCAGTATGGTGCTTTGCAGGATGTCAAATTAGGGGTAGATTATGGCAGCTATGAAGCAGAGGTACCCAGTGTGAAAAGTGAGGCGAGCCATTTCAAGCTGTGCGAAGCAGTCTAAGCTAGGCCAGACGTTAACTTTATTTCTGTGGGGCAGTGATTTCTGTGACTGGCCCCCATGTTGCGTTTGCTCTCTGCCTGAAGAATGTGTGGCCCTGGAGGGAGACTGGCTGTCTACACACATGTGTAAGCGCTTCCATCAACACTGTGAAACAAAGCTCTGTCTTTGTTGCAGATTACAGGCTGGGCTAGCAGTGTGAGAAGGTGGTGTCGGGGGTGTGTGTGTGCATGGCAAAGCGCCTGCGTCTGGCTGTAGCACGAGTTGTTTCATTTCATTTTTCATTTGCACACATTTCATTTGCACCACTTTTCTCCATCGGAATAAAACCAATGACAGTGTTCCAAAGAAACAACGGAGGGCGCGGAGACCTGCTGTTGTTCCTGACCAAATCAGTTGTGCGCCTGTATTTGGGTGTGGGAGAGGGGAGTCACCCTCACAGGCAGAGAGAAATGCAGCTGGAGACACAGTCAGGAGCATGTCCCAACTGGCCCTCGGTGAAAAACGAAACTGCACAATGATGGCATAAACATAAACGTGTCACATTCGCACAATTTATTCTGACAGCAGTATTGAGGGTTTTGTGGAATTCAGCATATTTTGGCAAGCAGCTTTGTAGCAAACAGCGAGAAGACAAGAAGTCATGCGGTAGGGAGGGCAAGGCAAAGAGCCCCCGAGAACAACAGATGGGTCTGTGGAGCAAAGAAGCTTCACCCTGGATGCACTGCAGACTCAGGCTAGGAGCTCTCTCTGGTTAGCGAGGCTCCAACAGTCTCTCTTGTTTTCTTCTTTCCCCTACTCCATCCTTGCCCCAATCCCTGTGCCACATCACAAACCCCTTTGTATATTTGCAGGAACATCAAAAGCAGTTTGTGATGCAAGGCAGCTGATCTGGGGGAGGGGAGGCAGGGTGGCCGGGGGGGGGGGGGGGGAGATAAGAGAGCTGCTGAACATGCACAAGCCTTTCCTTAGGCCCTGAGCCTTAAGCAGACATTGCCCATACATTTAGAAATTTCTTTCTAACGTGAGCAATACAAACCTGCTCTAAAAACGTTTTTTGAAAAGTTTCAAGGAGATTCTTTTCTATGATGCTTCTACAGATGCTTAAAAAAAAAGTCTCACTGTGGCCTGTGAGTATCAGAGCTTGTGAAAGGCCAGGAAGAAATGTCTGAGCCAGCTTCCTCAATCTGTTCACCTCTTTGATTGCTTGCATGTCAGAGATGGGGACATATCCAGGCCACCCCTCCTCTCTTTCCCAGATCAAACAGCTGACCTACCATTGGAAAGTGGCAGAGCAGACATTGCTGGAATGTGGAAGGTTCACAGTTCAGTCTCTCAGGACTTTCCACTGAAATTGGGAAGGGCTTCTTTGCCTGAGACCTGGGAAGGGTGGACTGCTACCAGCTGCAAATACATAGATAGATGCTGGTGCTGGTCAAAAGCAATGGTCTGTTTGTTTCAATGCAAGACATATTCAAACAGTGGCATTTCATGAGGGTTGGCCCAAGGTCTCTTGGTGCCTGAGGTAGTAGTTGCCAAATACTGCCCCCTGCCTGCCTTACGTGGTGACGTGCAAGCGTCTGCTCCTCATACTCCCTGATTGGAAAAGGAAGAGTGGGTGGAGTGGAAGAGGAAGTGTGGAGGAGGGGGGAGTGGAGGTGAGGGGGTGCCCCTCCCCAATCTGCTGCCCAAGACTGCCTCATGGATGGGCCAGCCTGGCATTTCATCATTCTGTTCCCAAAGCTCACTAACACACCCACTGTTCTAGCAATGATGGGGGGGGGGGAATGGGACTCTAACACTGGCACACTACTGGATTTTGTATGGGTTTTCTTTTACATTATTTGGAGGCTGCCCTCAGAGCTTCATAAGTTAACCATTATGTAAGATGGGCATTCTGAGGAGGTTGCAAATTGTGTTGCAAATTGGTGAGGAACGTACGGTAGTTGGGGCACCTTTGCAAATGGGGGTTGTGGTCTAGGGGTTTTGTCTTATCCTAGATTCTCTCAAGGGGCCAGTGTGGGCACTGTATCACTAAGAACAATTCATTGGGATGGCGCAGAAAGCTCTGGTGACGAGCAGCCAGGCAGTGTCCCTGACTGAAGGTCACTTGCTCCCCAGCCCCTGCCGCCACCTGCCTGCCTTCCTTCACTCACTGGGGTGCTTTATTTTCCCAGCACGTCGGAGTAAAGTTCCGAAATGTAACTGAGCAGAGCCCTGGCGGCACTAATTGTTCAACTTTGAGATTTTTGAGTTTTTAATAAGCTTTTGCCAATGAGAACAAAATTGCTGTTACCAGCAGAAGTGATTTTCTCCTCACAGTTCCAGCCTCCTCCCCTCACCGCCCAACTGCAACTGAAAATCATACTTCATGCATTGATTTAATGTCTCCCTAGAAGCAGCCAGAAGCCTTCGCTTTGTGACGCAGCTCACGTGGGGCTATTTTTGGGCAGATATCTAAGTTGTTTATAAGGAGGATGCCTGCAGCAGGAAGGCAATCGCAGCTCATGGACCTGCAGCTTTCTGTACAATACATCCCGTATCAGATTGCATATGACAGGGCAATGGGGGGTGCATGAGCCAGCGCTTGTGTGTGTGGCCACCTCTGTCTTGGCCATTATCTCCACTAGCTGATGGGCAGTCATATTCCAGGAAATGGGGGGGGGGTCATGATGCAGCGGCAATATCAAGTATCCACCCACCAAGAAAGGAGATTTGTCTCCCTTCATCATCGGAGTTTTTTTCCTCCCCCAGGCAATAATGCTGTACTGCTAAAAATGATATTTGCTGTATTTAGAGTCTAAAAGGAGGAGATTTATTGTGCGGCACAGCGCTAGCTTCTTTGTAAAAGACTGGGTGGAAGCATGCTGGTTAGAGCATGAGCTAGGAACCAGAAGTCGCAAAGCAAATCTCAGTTAAATGAATTCACTGAGTAGCCTTAAAGATATTATTTCTCAGTCCCCCAACAATAATCTGGGCTTAATGACACTTGGCCTATCATACGAGGGTGTCGTATTACTCAGATAATGTACACAACGTGCTTTGAGCATTTGGGGAAAGCACTACATAAAGAAGAAAGTGCATAATTAACTTACAAAAAGGTCTGACCACACACAGCAAAGTATTTCCTTTTAGATTGAGCACAGCCTTCATTGCCACTCATCAGGTGATGAGGGTGGGGTGGGAGGAGGCCACAACTGGAGTTTTTCCACCTCCTGTAACAGTTTTGCACAAAATCCCAGAACATCAAGATTAAAGATTGTGAATCATCTGGACAGACTCCTGCAGAATAAGACCACATTTGCATCATCAGTCGTGCCATTGCTGCATCATATACGAATAATAAGAATATTCACATATACGGTACCTTTTTTCAACAAAAGCATCATACCACCAGTACAACCCATGAGGACCTAGCCTTGCTTCAGGCCACTTCTCACCCTAACATGTTGGGGTTTTTTTGCTTTGTTTTTGTTTTGGAATCTGTCATTATGTACTCAGAAGGGCTTGCTTTCCACTTAGTTTATTCTAAAGCAACTTTAACTGGTGATCAGTGGCCACTGTCAACCCTGGGGCAGTCCTACATTCCCCAAAGAAAAGCCTGCCTTCCTAGCGCTGTATCTCAACCCCTTTACAGCACAATCCTGGAAATAAAGGCCGGCGACGGAACAAGCGTAAAGCATGTAAAAGACGTAAAGCACGTTCGCGATGCTTCGGGAGTAAGGGAGGCCGGCCTTTCGCCGGCCTCCCTCACTCTGGCATCGGATCTCCATGCAGACGGTGGCGGACAGTAAGCGCTCCATCGCCAGCTGCGTGGGCGGTCTGGCTGAGCAAGGGAGGGGGGCCATTGGCCTAGCTGACCCGGGAGGGGGCAGGGGATATCCCCGTCCCAGCCGGGCCGGCTACACCATTACATGGCCTCCTCTACTTCCGCCAGCTATTTAACTGGCGGAAATCCGAGGAGGCCGATAGGGCCAGCCCGGGTTTACACTCGGGAAAGGGGATGAGAGTCCCCTTCCCCAAGTAGACTTCCGGCCTGCCGGTTGAAGGGCAGCCCGTGCACAGGATCCGGTGGCCAGCCCTGGGCCGCCGGCCGGATCCTTAATCAGGATTGCGCCCTTACTCTGCATAGGCAGCTGTTCTTGTGGAAGTTGTGGAATGAAGCCCTGATTTTTTAAAGTGAATCACTGGCCTCAGGGGCCTGTGATTTTTGAGCAAAGAAGCAGCACTGACTGTGTATGTGCAAATGGGTTGTGTAACCCTGCCAAAGGGATATGTGTGTGGGGTGGGTGTGCTTAACACACCCTCGCCTATTGGTGCTGGGGGACTTTAATGTCCACGCTGAGGCCCCGAGGACAGTTGCGGCTCAGGACTTCATGGCCGCCATGGCAACCATGGGTCTGTCTCAGAGAATATCTGCCTCGATGCATGATGCGGGACACACGCTGGACCTGGTGTTTACTGCGGGGCAGGTGGATGGTGATCTGGATGAGGAGGAAATTAACATCACTCCTTTGTCATGGACAGATCACTTCCTGGTGGGATTTAGGCTTGTCGCAGCTTGTCGCCTCCGCAGTGGTGGGGGACCGCATTCTATGGTCCGCCCCCGGAGGATGATGGATCCGGATGGATTCCTGAGGGCTCTGGGGGATTTCCCTGTTGCCAGAGTTGGCGACTCACCCAGCGCCCTGGTTGACCTCTGGAATGGGGAAATGACCAGGGCTCTGGATCTGATCGCTCCTGAGCGGCCTCGACCAAGCCGCAGAGCGGCCCCTTGGTTTACTGAGGAGCTGCGGACGATGAAGCGGCAAGGTAGATGTCTAGAGCGACGGTGGCAGAAAACTTGTGCTGACTCCGACCAGGCACGGTCTAGAGCTCACTTCAGAGCCTATTCCGTGGCGGTGGCGGCAGCTAAGAAGGCTTTCTTTTCTGCTGGCATCGCGTCTGCGGAGAACCGTCCAGCTGAGCTTTTCCGTGTGGTCCGGGGCCTGCTCCATCTGGCCCCCCCAGTAGATGGGGCGGAACACACGGTGGCTCGCTGTGATGAGTTTGCAAAGCACTTCATGGACAAAGTCGATCGGATTCGGCATGACTTGGACGCCACGTTAGCAGTATCTAATGATGTCCCTGAGGCACCTGTCTGTTCTCCTTCCTGGGATTCTTTTCAGCTTGTAGAACCTGAGGATGTGGACAGGATTCTTTGGAGTGTGAGACCGTCCGCTTGCCCGCTTGACCCTTGTCCGGCATGGCTGATTAGAGCCGCCTGGGCGGGGCTGGCTGAGTGGACGGGGAGGGTGGTAAATTCATCTCTGAGGGAGGGGGGTGGTGCCGCTGTCTCTGAAGCAGGCGGTGGTGCGTCCCCTCCTGAAGAAACCCTCCCTGGATCCCACTATTTTAAACAACTTCCGGCCAGTCTCGAATATCCCGTTTCTGGGCAAGGTGATCGAGTGGGTAGTGGCGTCTCAGCTCCAGAGGGTGTTGGAGGAAGCTGATTATCTGGATCCATTCCAGTCTGGCTTCAGGCCGGGATTCGGGACAGAGACGGCCTTGGTCGCCTTGGTGGATGACCTGCTCCGGGGACTGGACAGGGGGAGTGCGTCCCTGTTGGTCCTGCTGGACCTCTCGGCGGCTTTTGACACCATTGACCATGGTGTCCTCCTGGGTCGGTTGGCTGGGTTGGGGCTTGGAGGCACCGTTCTAATGTGGTTCCGCTCCTTCCTGGCTGATAGATCCCAGAAGGTGGTGCTGGGGGATGCTTGTTCGGCACCCTTGCCCTTGAGGTGTGGGGTGCCACAAGGGTCAATTCTATCCCCCATGCTGTTTAACATCTATATGAAGCCGCTGGGAGAGGTCATCCGGGGGTTTGGGGTAGGGTGTCATCAGTATGTGGATGACACCCAGCTCTTTCTCTCCTTTCCACCTGATTCCAAGGGGGCGGTCGATGTCCTGAATCATTGTCTGGAGGCAGTTGGGAGCTGGATGGGGGCGAACAAGCTGAAATTAAATCCTGATAAGACAGAGGTTCTTCTGGTCCAGAAGTCTACGACTCAGGTACTGGATCATCGTCCTGCTCTGAATGGGGTTGTACTCCCTCTGAAGGAGCAGGTCCACAGCTTGGGGGTTCTCCTGGATGCGCAGCTGCTCCTGGATTCCCAGGTAGCGGCTGTGGCCAGGGGGGCTTTTGCCCAGCTTCGGCTGGTGCGCCAGCTGCGACCGTACTTGGATCGTGCAGACCTGGCCACAGTGACCCATGCCCTAGTGACATCTAGACTAGATTACTGCAATGCGCTCTACGTGGGGCTGCCTTTGAAGACTGTTCGGAAACTGCAATTAGTGCAGAATGCGGTGGCCCGGGTGGTTGCCGGGGCTTGTCGGTGCGACTCAGTCGGACCGTTGCTTCGGCGGCTACACTGGCTACCGATTCGTTTCCGGGCACAATTCAAAGTGCTAGTTTTGACTTTTAAAGCCCTTAACGGCTCGGGTCCAGGGTATTTGAGGGATCGCCTCCTTCCTTATAATCCGACCCGTACTCTGAGGTCATCAGGGGGGGCCCTGTTGACTGTGCCGCCACTGGCGGAAGTGAGGGGGATGGCGGCGCGGAGTAGGGCCTTCTCGGCGGTGGCGCCCCAATTGTGGAATTCCCTCCCCTTGGAATTAAGAACGACTCCCTCTTTAGAGGCCTTTCAGCGGGGCCTTAAGACGTTTTTATTCAGGACTGCTTTTAATGTCTGACATGGCGGGCTGACCTTTTAACAAATGGTTTTAATATATGTAGATGCTGGTGACCCACTGGGGTTGTTTATTTTTAATCTTAAGTGTTTTAATTAATTTTAATGTGTTAATTGTTTTAATGTATTTATATGTATTTTGCTATGTTGTAAGCCGCCTTGAGTGCCCTCGGGAGAAAGGCGGGCTACAAATTCCTTAAATAATAATAATAATAATAATAATAATAATAATAACCCTTCTTTCCCTACCAGCTGTTTTTCTGCTTAAAATTCTCCCTGATTGCTTTTCCTCCCATCGAGGGAGGGAGGCAGTCCAGGTGCATATTCTTAAATATTCTTATTCATATCTGGAATCCCATGGGGGAAACAGCTGTGGGTGTGTGATTTTAAGCAGAAACCCAGCTTGTAAGGATAGGGATGATTCCCCCCCCCCCAGATATTCATATTCATATTCATATTCAGCACTGGCCTTTTAAAAACAGCTTTGTGTCTGAAGCAAAACGTCCACGTGACACCCATTCTCTGCTCATTTATTTTTACTGGCACACAGAGATGGAGGGTAGATGAAAAAGTTTTATCTTCTCTGGAATCTGCTGCCCAAAACAACTACTTAATCATTCTTCTTCATACTAGCAAGGCTGGCCCCAAAAGTTCTTAGGATTGCTTCACAGTTCTGCCCTTTAATCCTCAATGTGTGTGGCTGGATGTGGTTACTTGATAGGGAGTGAAATCTGCATGTGCTAAGAGGCACTCTCAGCTTTGTTTATTACTGCACACATTCCAGAGAGCTGAGGCATGACACAGAAAAAGCTCAAAGCTTTCAGGTCTCTGTCTCCACCTGAGACGGGGGTCAAAGCATTACACCCTGAATGCTATATGCCTCCAGGTATGCTTTGTCCTCCTCCAAAGCTCAGCTGCTTTCAGGGCCGGCTTTAAGCCAATTGGACCAATTGCTCCCAAATGGTTTCTATGCCTAAGGGGCCCCTGTCATGCAAGGGTGGTTTTGTAACTATTTACTTTTCAAAGGTAATTACACATTTTGTTTGGTTACTTGTAGGCTTACATGTATGCAATTTTATATTATAATGTGCTAAGATCCATTTAGTCCATTAACTCACATGCACTTTTTAAGCACACATTTTGATTGCTTTCTATTCTACCATAGGAATATAAAGTCTATAATACGTTTTATTTATATCTGTAAGATTCTACAGACCTTGACTGTGAACCTAAGGCTCCACAAAAAAAATGTTTGCAATTGGGACCCGCAGCTCCTAAGGTCGGCGGCTCTGGCTGTTTGGACATAGCTTCACTTTTTGCAGGCTGTTAGGAAAGAACCACCATCATGTTCATCCCATTGATACTGTATTATATCCCATTTTAGAGATGTCCCAAAGTGGTGCATTTGAGAGAGGCAGTCAGCCATGTTAATTACAGCAAATGCCCAAAAGCATCTCGTGGCACTTTAAAGACTTGTTGTGGCATAAGTTTTTGTGGAGTAGCATCTATGAAGTGGATTCTAATCTGGGAAAGCTGATGCCACTAGTGTTAGTTTTCAAGATGCCACAAGAGTCTTTTTGTGAGTTAGAGCTGAATTTGATGACTCTGCCAAGATCCTCCAGAATATGGAAAAAAGCAATATTAGGAGGAGGCCAGCAACATTCAGCATATTACTGCAAACAGGATAATCTTCTGTTGTTCAGCACTAGGTCCCAATCAGACCCGATGATGACTGCACCTTAGCATGCTAGGACTGACTGCCACCTCTGCTCTCTAAGCAGGCAGGAATGTGCAGATCTAGATCTGAGTCAATGCATGATAATCCAGGAATCAGGGCAACCAGCAGCTCCGGACAAAACTGCCACCTTCGTCTTGTGTGCGATGTGCCTTGAAGCATGTGTGGAGCATGTCTTTCCTTTCTCCCTACCGCTCAAGAGGAATGACATTTTGAAAAGGAGACCTAAGGACAAGAGTGTCTCTGACCATGTGCCTTCCAATGTTCACATGCCCTTTCCCTCTGAGAATGCTCCTTTAAAAAGCAGTTCAGACAGAGGGCTGCCCTTCATGTATTGTAGAGTTGCTATAATTGGGCAATTAGGGCATTGAAGAAGCTTGTCCTCATTCTGTCATGCTCCATGCGTGTCATGCCACATGGGATTATCTCACATTGTGTACCGTAATAAGGAGACCAAGATTCAAAGCATTCTTGATTTTATACTTGCATTCATGGGAGCTGATTCCTCACATCAAACTTCTTTCCTGAAGGCAAGGGCAATGCAGCCAGAGTGCGAAGGACAGACTGACAGGCTGGGAGAGAAGTGCCCATTACGGAAGTGGATCATGCCAGGGGTGTCAGTTGGTGTCTAATGCTATGGGATTCAGCAGAGGATAATTAAATCCAACACTGAATATCTGTTTTCATTAATCACCTATATTAAAAATTCACACTGGAAGGCAAAAGCATGAATATGGAGACGCATCTGCGTAAATAAGAGGCTCCTTCGAGCCTAGGCCGCCTGGGTCACAGCTAGTGCAGGAAGAACGGGTGTGCCCCAAGTCCAATGCGCAAGAAGATCAAGTCTTGCCTAGTGTACAACTCGAAGCCCTTTCCCTACGGAGCGCAACTCTACTGTCAAGCGAAAAATGCACCAGATAGGGGGCGCAGCCCAATTGACAGGACCCCTCAGGGTTGCTATAGCCCAGTCTATCAAACATGGTGACCTAATTTCCAAAACTGCAAATTAATTATGCACATTTGGCACCTCTGGTTTGTGGTACAGACTTCTGCTTCAACTGTGCTTCTTCTCCCAAGAGCCAGTGAAAGGAAGGATGGCAAAGGATGGTTGTCATCCATGGTTATTTCTCACTGCCAGGGCAGAATGGCTCCTCATGACAGCTCTGCTGCCATTGGTTCTTTCTGGCTGTGGGAGAACCCTGTCAATTCCCATCAGATATTAGTTTACTACTCCTTACACCTGCTGCCCATCCAGTTTATTATGCTAGAGAATAATCCATTCACCCATGGATTCCTTTTCGTTTCCCAGGTATTCAGCCATTGCCTGCCTTGCATATAACATGGTTTGTTTTGTGGGCAGTCGGCCACACTTGCCAGGTTCATCTTTCAATGGCTCCTTGAGAAGTTACCCAACATATCCAGCAGGGGGCGCTTTCAGACTGCTCCTAGCACGTCCAAGGCACTTCTGCAAACAAGACTTTCCCCCATGACTTTTTTTTCTCCTAATATCCCCTGCCTCCTTGCCTATATGCAGGAGTGTTTGGGGGACGTGATGCAATCTACCAATTCAATGGTCTTTTAAAGTTAACACATTGCCTCAGGGCTTCCTTCATAGTAGGGCACTAGAGAGCAACAAGAATGTTTAAATAGAAACCACAGAGAGGAGATTATCAAGGGTTGTTTTCTGTGGAATGTAGGGGGTGTGTCTGCAGGGGAATTTCTCCCACGATCAGAATACGTGCTAAACTGGAAGTCTGGGAAGCAGTTACTCGAAAAGCAGATGAATGATGTTGCTGGGACAGGGAGTGGCAGGCACCGTATTCTCCTAACAAGACTCTGCTACCTGCACTGACCTACACTTGCAACGGGGGCTATGATGTCTTTACTTTCCTTGAGCAGGTGTGTCCAACCCCTTCCATGCACAAACATTCCCAGGGCGGTTCTTCCAATCGATGAAAACAATTAAAGGTAAGTTATATGTAACAACATGATGGCAACAGCAGTGGCTGACTAGTGCAGAGCAATTGCCGCAAGATGGTTGTCGTAGGGCCTTCCCTCTGCTAGTCGCATCTACTATGCATCAGTTAATTTGAAGCATCAGTAACTCTCTCTTGACCTCTTTTGACTGTCCTGGAACATCTAGGAATCAAATCTGGATTCATGTTTCTGTATTGTAAATGGTCCTGGTTTGAACGGTGGGCAACAACCCTCCCTGCTTTAGCTTGCTGCACAACAACAAAGAGGCCTGAGATCAGTCACTGCCCAACCCTATCCCCACCATCAATAACGATGCAGCTGAGCGGATGGAGCACATGCTGCATCCAATGGTGGTGATGGGTCTGCCAGCGGTAAATAAACATATTTTCAACTTACCTCTGCGTAGGCCTCCTGGTGGCCTATGGGTCACCTCAGACCCACTAGGGGTGGGGCAGATTGGAAAAGAGAGGATAGGAACCTGGTGCAGACTGGTGGAAGGAACATTGTCTGAAGATTTTCTAGAGCGTTGAAAGGACCCCTGTGCCTTTCAAAAGGAACTGAGTGAAAGTGATGGCTGCTTGTTTTTGTTGTTGTTCTTTTAAGCCGGAAGGAACTCGCCATTGGGAATGATGTTCGAGCAGAGATGGGAACTAAAATGGGAACTTGAGTGCCAGCAGGACTATTGAGAGAAAAGGTCTGCAGAAGGACCTGTTTGTGAGACCTCTTCACACAGTGACCTCTACAATAGTTGTCTCTTGAGGCATCCTGGTCTTCACTCATTTGCACAACCTTTCCACGATGGAACAACATGCATGACGCATGGCAAGCCTTTCTTTACTACCAGTCCCTGGACTTTCCCCCAATTGGTCAATGCTAGCAGAGAGAAACTGGCCTGGTTCTTCTGGAGAAGGAGCCCCTCCTTGGCAGTCCTCCCCACCTCTTTTACCTCTGTGCAAGGTTGTGCTGTTAACACTAGGTTGTTGTGTAAGAGAGAGTGGGGTTGGTTTTTTCCTCGTCCTTGTGAGCTCAGAGCAGGACGGCACTTCACTTGTTTGCATCTCTTAGACTGGAGCAGCAGCAGCAAACGAGAAAGGTGGTTTGGCTTTGTTAGGTTCTGGTTGCCACATCTCAAAAAGGATATAGTGGAACTGGAAAAGGTGCAGAAGAGAGCGACCAAAATGATTAGTGGGCTGGGGCATCTACCTTATGAGGAAAGGCTACAGCGTTTGGGGCTCTTCAGTCTAGAAAAAAGGCGGTTGAGGGGGGACATGATTGAGACGTATAAAATTATGCATGGGATGGAGAGAGTGGAAAGAGAGAAGTTCTTTTCCCTCTCACACAACACTAGAACTAGGGGACATCCGCTCAAATTGAGTGGAGGGAGTATTAAAACAGACAAAAGAAAATATTTCTTTACCCAGCGTGTAATTGGTTTGTGAAACTCCTTGCCACAGGAGGTGGTGATGGCACCTGGCCTGGATGCCTTTAAAAGGGGATTGGACAGATTTATGGAGGAAAATTCCATCACAGCTTACAAGCCATGATGGGGATAAGCAACCTCCTGGTTGTAGGAGTAGGTTTTCTCTGTGCCAGGTGCAAGGGAGTGGCGACAGGATACAGGTATCTTGTTGTCTTGTGCTCCCTGAGGCATCTGGTGGGGCCACTGTGTGATACAGGAAGCTGGACTAGATGGGCCTTTGGCCTGATCCAGCAGGGCTCTTCTTATGTTCTTATGTTCTTATGTAGGTTGGGAAATGAAAAAAAGTGACCAATGTTTAACGTTCACGCATGGAGCGCACATGGCCAGGAGAATAGCAGGGTGGTCAGAGGAGCATGTGATGACTGCACATTCCTTCCTTGCATTTTGTCACCCATACAGACTGCTGTTGTGAAGGACTGGCTTAACACCTGCAGCATTTCAGAGGGACCAAGCTGAGTACACAGACTGGGTCACGAAAATACCAGTGACATTTTGGTGCCTTCCTTCCCAGCGTTTGCATATACACCAGGAGATAGTAAGTGACACAGCATAGAAGGATGGAAGGGAGAAAGATCAGGTCCTATGCCCAACTCCAAGTGACAGGACTGAAGTCAAGAGAGAGATGCCTTTATTGTGGCAAGGTATTGCAGATGCAAAGACTCCATTCAGAATGTGGCCTCATGCCATGGTGCTTGGGGCTGTAGAAGAGAGACTAAACGAGAAAGGGGGTGGGATAGGAAGGCTGCTGTGGAGATGATGGACAGAAGGGTTCTTGGAAGATGGTTTTATTTTTTGAGGACACCAGGGCAGGACAGAACTTGAAGAACAAGCAAGGGAAGAAATAAGGCCTATTACTCCAGTAGAGCATTTTGATCCCATACAATGACTTTTGAGGGTCATCCCTGTGACCCACTCCCATGGGAAACCCAAGCATATTTGTAAGGATTTGGGGAAAGTTGGAGGAAGGATTAAAGTAAAATGAAAGTTAGGTGTACTGTGTATTAAGCCTGTCAGCTCATTAAAGAATGTTTGGTTCATTACCTGACTTTTAGCCAATCCATTGATTAAATAATCAATTGCATTTAAATATATGTGCAGATTTTGAAAACCTTAACATAGCCGTCTTTCGGGGATAATGCAGGAAATGCAATTTAAATTACAAATCAATAAACAAAGCTGCTGCTCACTGTTAGAAGATTAAGTCCATCCTTAATAGGATATTTTTTATTCTTTATTACAGTAACTGGGTGCAAGATAATGGCAGCTAAAGAGTTTAAGGGCATTAGCACAAGTGCTGCTGATAATGTCTTTTGCTCTGAGGTGTGTCATTTTTGAACATTGTTAATGCAGGATAGAAAGTCCAAGAGAGCGATTTTCAATTTTCTAGCAAATGCAATTTGAAATGCGTGTGTTGGAAATGCAAGGCAATTATTCAAGCATCATTTGTGAAAAAAAAGTCTCATATTTTACGTAGACTGAGGAATGTAATTGGAACAAATAGAAATATTAATATACTGGAGCTGGCTTCCAGCATGGGTCAAGGGTTTAGGATTAGTGGGTTTAGGTGACAAGGCAAGAGACCACAATGGCTAGAATAAAAAGGCATTAGTTCAGGGAAAGATGGCATCGCTCCTTTATCTGAATTCTCTGTTTGTCAAATGTGGGTTGTTCAGTAGGAAGGGAATGGGCTCTTGAATCTCATTTGAAGCAATAGCTGTGAGAAGCTGAAAGGGGACTGAGGTGGTAGAAACTCATTTTTGTAATCTGAGGGATGAATCTGTGCTGCTTCCATGTACCATCATCCCTTACCTGAGGAATCTTTCAGTCTGGTGGAGGTCCTGGAGGGAGGGAATGAGCGGTGGTGAACGATGGCCTGCTAGAGCTTGCTGGGTCCCCAGCTTGTTTGCCTTTTCCGCGTTGCGTGGGAAATTCTCATTGTGAATGGTGCTTTCCAGTTCTTAAGAGCAGCTTGGCAGCAGGCGGAGGGGAATGGGGCTAATTACCTTTGTCATCAGCTTCTTCTCTACCTACAGTGAGCAGGAAGCATATAATCTGTCCTGTCAGAGCAGAGACTGCAGAGGGGAAAAGTCCCGCCTTCGCCCACCCCCAACCTCCTGCAGCCCCATGTGCATCTATTCAAAGGGCTGTCATTGCCAAAACACTGCTGGCTGACGACAAATATTTTGCTGGGCGAGGAAGAGAAAAACTGATTAAAGTGGGCTGGGCAATGTGATTCACAGGATTAACTGGCAGCTTGGAGCTTGGGCTGAGAAAAAGCAGCTTCCACACCAGCAGTTCTGTGTGCCAGACAACCTCTGTGTACCAGAGGAGCTTCACTTTGCCCCTTGGCTTTTTTCTGGCAGAGAGACCCTCAGTGTCAGGATAGTGTCGGGATAGTTTAGTAGTGAATTAGTGATACCAGGATCAGCCAAAGATCATCTTGCACCAGAGGCCCCTTCCCCCACACTTGGCATTCCTGAAATATGCTCTGGGCCACTGCTCTTCTCTCCTCCGCACTTCCTCTTCTGCTCCATTCCCCTCTTCCTTTTCAAAACCAGGGATTGTGGGAGGAGGAGCGGGAGCAGTGGAGGCCAGCAGTGGAGGGCAGAGGTGGGCAAAGGTACTCCCCCCCACCATAAGCTGTCGATCGAAAGGTCGGCAGTTCGATTCCCGCGACGGGGTGAGCTCTCGTTGCTTGGCCAGCTCCTGCCAACCTAGCAGTTCCAAAGCATGTCAATGCGAGTAGATAAATAGGTACCGCTTGCGGGAAGGTAAACAGCGCTCCGTGTTCCAGCTGCATGCTACGCGCTGCGGCAAGGAGAGTCATGCCAGCCACATGACCACGGAGGCGTCTTCGGACAACGCTGGCTCTTCGGCTTTGAAATGGGGATGAGCACCACACCCTAGAGTCGGGCACGACTGGACTTAATTGTCAGGGGTCACCTTTACCTTTACCTTTAGACTTGAATCTATTGTGTCAGACTTGTGCAGCAGCAGCAAGAGGAGACACAGAGGGGGACTCCTAAAACACATGTATGTAGCAGGGAGGTTATGGTGCTGAGCTCAGAGGCAGAAGGGAAAGCTAGAAAAAAGTTATTTGCTGCACACATTCTCAGTGATGTAGTAGACTTGAGTCTATTGACTTGGACTCGAGTCGGACTCAAGTCGCGTCAATGACTTGACTCGGACTTGACTCGATGATTGTATAAGATTCGAAAGACTCGACTCGAGACTTGGAGCCTTTTACGACATGTCAAATTTTATTCAGGTTTAAATCCGTATACTCCATTAAATTGATAGGGACTTGCAACTCGCAACCAAAAACTCAGGACTTGGGAGCAAAGACTTGGGACTTGACTCGAGACATGGACCCAGAGACTTGGGACGACTTGAGACTTGGAGTCAGAGACTTGATCCACATCCCTGCTAATTTGCCACCTGAGATAATGAGCCTGTCCCTGAGTAGTACCTAACAGAGATGTTCATCATGCTGTTTTTGTAAACCAATAAAATACAATAACACCACCTTCCATTCTTCAGAAGAATGCTTCTGTACATTCCTGAAAAAAGCATCACCATCCATAATCATTCCTGTGTGTGACTGTTTCTCACAGAAGTCTGATGAACAAACCTTCGCAGCAGTTACTACAAAAATGGAAATAAATCTGGGAGAAAGATTCCCAAGCAAATTCTCTTAATTTGTTTAAAAAAGTTCAAATCTATATTTTCCTGATTCAACATTTTTACTGCATTCCTGATTGTGGCTTTTGCTTTATATAAATGTTTTTAGAAGGATAAGGAGTTGCATTCAGACTTTCGTTTAGATCCAATGATGTGCTTGGGCACTCCCAATGGGTTCTCTGACTTCTTCCCTTTGAGTGACAGATCACCTGGGTAAGCCTTTTGTTTTGTAACCGCAGCTAAAGCTCTTATTTGTATCACTTATTGCGGGTTGTCAGTCTCCTGCTCATCCAACCAGCCCCTCCCAGGGCCTCTGCCTCCTTCTTCAGAGGCTTCTGGAGATCCCTCCGCCCCATGGCCTCCTGCTTCCTTCACATGACAGGCACAGACGGCTTTTAAACCCCTCTGGCTGCCATCACCTGTGCTCTGGCTCCCTCTTTATCAGGTGTCTCAGTTGCCTTAGCAACGGGGAAGACTTCCTTAAACACCTTGTGAGAGGCAAGGCTTTCTTGCATAGCCTTGTGGCTCTCGCCTGCCTCTTGCACTGCTCAGTCCTTTCTCCCGATGGGGGCATTTTTTCCCAGGGCAGCATGAGGTCAGTGCCTTTGGAGACCACAGCCTGGGTACCGGTGAGGACAGGTGGGATCTAAAGCACCAGGAGCCCTGATGGCTTCAATGGGGATGATGACCAGGATGTCCAGGGCTCTGCTGGTGATGGTAAGGATCCTGGACATAGAGGTGTCATAGAGGACATAGAGGTGGACATAGAGGTGCGGGGGAGGGAGGGGTGACACCAAAATGACTTTCTACTCTATTTGTTACACCAGCTACAGCTACAGTCCTGGTCCAAATCAGGAGTTTCCCATTGGCTTCCCTTTGGGGCCTATTAGCAACTGTGGGCCCAGTCTCAATTGGGCCACAGCAGAGGCAAACGATTAAAAACCTTCTCTCCCATTGCCATGGTCCCATCCTGACTGGGGCTCCTGCAGCTACTATTTGTAAACCAAAAGTAAGCATGTCAGAGCCAATGATGTGTTTAACATGCTGTGTAGTTTGGCCATTAGTTACTGCCTTCCTCAGGTGTAGTGCTTATTGCTCATGTGCATTAGGTTAGGTTATGCCACAGCTTTTATGGCCAAAGACAACAGACCATGTCAGCAAGGATATAACTTCAGTTTAACAACTCTCTAAGGGCGCAATCCGACTTACCTTCCGGGCGGCGGACCTAGTGATCCGCCGCCCAGAATAGATTAAAGTAGCCGCAAACGTGCCGTAAAGCGAGGACTCCGCTTGCTGCCAGACCCAGGTAAGTGTGGATCCGGCGGGTGGGCGGGCGGCGGGCGGGCGGGGGCATTTCGGGCAGAGCCGGGAGGGCAGCCATAGGCCCAGCCATCCCGGGCGGGGGCGGGGACATGGCGTCCGCCATATCCCAGTCCCCGCCGAACTCTGGAGGGCGGCTGGGCTGTTACACGGCCTCCTTCGATTTCCACCAGCAAAATAGCTGACGGAAATCCGAGGAGACCTACCAGCCCCAGCTGCCATTACACTCGGGGAAGGGGGACAAGTGTCCCCTTCCTTGAGTAGACTTTCTGCTGTGGGCTGCCTGCTGCAGGCAGCCCACGGTGGAGCACTGGATTGGGCGGACGGCCTCAGCCGGCCGCCCGATCTTAAAGCTGGATTGGGCTGTAAAGCAGGGGTTCTCAACTCCTTCCCGGCCAAGTACCACCTCCAGTGCCACTTTACTGCTGCGTACCACCAGAAGTGACTGGCGATGACATCATCACCAGTTGCTTTCAGGTTTTCAGGTTTCCAGAGGCCAGGAAATGCAGGTAGGAGGCTCTGGGCAGGTGGGAGGGCCCTTCTCAGCATTCCTGAGAGGCTTGGTCAAAGGCAGGAGCCTCTCAGGATTGAAAATGCACTGCTGAAACTGCCACATTGGAGCAGAGTTCTGGTGGTCCAGGCAGCGGTCCGAGTACCACCAGCAGTTGGCCGAAGTACCACTGGTGGTACTAGTACTACTGGTTGAGAACCCCTGCTCTAAAGTATTTAACTCCTGATCTCACTGAAAGAGGACTTCTAGTGAGGAGGGAGCACTTCCTTGTCCTGAATGGTTTGTGTTAAATGTTGTCAGAATAGGGTTACCTCCGTTCCAAGTTGCTTTCATCCGCATTTGCCCAGATGAAATTAAGCTGGCAAGTGAGTTTAATTAAGACTCTTGTAATTCCTGCATGGTTTTTGAACGGCTCTCTGAGGCTTGTTGCCCAACACTGTTACCTGAAGTTCTTTTCTCTTTGTGATGCCAGATAGATACTAAATGGGATTTTCTATTTGCAAAGTATAGGCTATATAAGCTACCCCCCTTCTGCTGTTGTTATCCTACTGAAAGTGGAAAAATGTTATACAGATTGCATGCACATACAGTTTGCATACACATACAATACAATCTAAACTGAAGGAACTATGCAATCATCACACAACACTATCCCTTTCAGCATGTTTCCCAATGCTACATAATGGGGGAACCATGTTTTGCTGCCACACTAGCAACCTTTAAAACTGTACTGCTTACAGTGAAGTCTTCTCAAGCATAACATCAATGACATGTTACCATTCTACCATGCTACCCCTTGCAAACCATTCTCTGCCTTGCCTTGATGAATCAGGGTTGCTGGACTAACTTTTGCCAGATTTGCTTCCCATTGTGTTCCCACTCATCATCTCTGGAGCAGTGTAACATACAAGAAGTGGGCAGTTCTGCTACAATCGCACAGCTTCCCCTCCCTTATAAACGACTGTGGCTCTGTGCTGCATCAACCTCTCATTTGTTGTTGGATTTCTTCAGTACACATCACCCACTTGAATTTCCTTCCTAAATTGCTTAACACTCATTTCACAAAAGAACAAGGTTTCCAAGGAGTGGGAGAGATCAAAAGAGTGCTCAGCTAGTATCCACACATTTCTCTGCTCTAATTATTCACTTTCAAATTCTTCGGAAGAATTAGGGTTGTCTTTAGGCTAATTTATTAAATAGAGGTTCACTTCTAGCGGGTGCTTTGGCATTTGCCGACCTGGTACTGAGGGAAATGGGACTTCCTGGTGAGCAGTTCACATTGTCTGAGCCTTGCGGGCCGTCAGTCTATCTGATGGGAGGGGAAGAAGGCAGATGAAAGATCATCCCGCTGCTTGAGACCCCACACTGACCAGTGGCTGGAGGACATGAAGGTACACAGGTGAAGACCGTGGGAGATCAGGTGGGAAGGACTGCTGGGGCCAGCATGCATGCATGCATGCATTCATTCAAGAAATTTATATCCTGCTTCCCATTGTTAGAATAGTGATGCTTGTAACTGTCCCCATGGAACTGTAGGAGACTATGTCTTAAGTCATCTGAAGTGGAGGGTGTAATGCAATCAACTGCAAGGCACATAGGGGAGTGAGATGTGGGGATGGTGGTTGTCATGTCCGTGGACATCTGATGTGAAACAGCAGAACAGACACTGCAATCCCCACAGCAAAATCCCAGGGCAGGTAAATAATGATTCCCCATCACAGAAGTGCTTGCTTGAGTAGTATCATTCATGGACACCTATTGGAAAGTGCTTATGACATCACCTATTAGGTGGTGTAAGTTTCATCCTAAGGCCTTCCCCTACCTGCACCATTTTGAATATTCTGTCAATTTTAAATTGCTTTACCCTTTAGATGCAGTGCAGTCATCCTCTCCTGTGCTTCAGCACATGCCTCCTACAGTTAAAGGCTAGCCCAGCCTATTGAGAACAGATATTGATGGATATATGGCTTGATGATGCTAGAAAGTGTACTGCGAATGCCACAGGAAAGGCCACCTGGAAAGGCCCAGAGTCTGGGAAAAGACCCAAGTGGCAGACCTGATTGGGTTGTACATCAGGTCAACCTAACCTGAGCTACAACCTAATCTATTGACCATTTGGGAGCCATTGGCCTATGGCTCCTGTATTATGCTTCTGATTGTTGTAGCTGCCTGATGTTTTCTTCTGGGTCAGACGTATTGTGTGAAAGTACTGTAACCAGTTTCCCCTCTGCTACCTTCTGCCTCTGGTTTTTCTTTTTCCTTCTCCCTCACTTACCATTCTGGGTTTCAGCAAAATTTTTGAATGTATCCGTGGTTCCTACTTTCCATTGCTTTCAATAATCCTGAAATAAGAATTCTCTGCATTCTCTTTGGTTAAAATGGTATTCCTCGCCTTCCTTCACTTCCACAGGCACCTGCTTTGCATAAAGAAGACCCCAGCTTCAATGCCTGGTGCCCCCAGTTAAAAGGAATCTAGATAGCAAAACTAAAAAAGAAAAGAAAATCCTTTCCAGGGCCAGCCCAAGACCGGAGTCAGCATGCCAAATGTTGCCCCCTTACCTGGGCTGTGCCAGCCTCTGCTCTTCTAACTCCCTGGTTTGGAAAAAGAATAGGGAGATGGAGGAGGAGGAGGAGGAGAGGAGGGTGGTGGGATAGATGATCTCACTGTAGTCACCACTTTCCTCCATACTTCCATCCCCCTCTTCCTTTTTCAATCCAGGGAATGGGAGGAGGAAGAGCAGTGGAGGTACCGGTAAGTGGTTGGATGGAAGTGGGCACCCTCTGCCAATCTGCTGCCTGAAGCTACCTCCTCAGTTGGCCTCATGGATGGGTCGACTATGCCCTGCCCCTCTTGATCTTTCAAATGTCTATAGTTGCCTTTCTTATACTAATCCTATCTGCAGGCCTCTTCTGATGGAAGCGTCAGAATGCAGGTGGAAGTGCCTGGATCCTGGCCTGTGTCGTGCAACATCGTCACGCTTGCTGACGCTGACGGCAAGCACAATGAGGCTGACAGTGCAGTTGCTGGTGATCATGCGTGTTCACCGGCAGCAAAGACATCATCCGCTGGTGCCAAGTAAGGCAGCGTTGGGGGAGGGCAGCGGGAGGGATAGGGGAAGGAGTGGGAGGAACGGGGGTGTTTCTGGGCAGGGAGGGGGAGGATCCAGGGATGGGAAGAAGGTGGGAGGCGCAATGGCGCATGCCAGAACTTATCCCCTCTTTTTAAACCTCCCCTGCCTCTTTTCCTTCCTTGGACATATCATATGCTACCAAAATAGGTGGTGTATGTCCAAGGAGACCCATAGGCGGCCCCAGGGCTTACGCGAAGATAATTAAAAAGTTTACCACCCGTTTGACTTCAGGTCACCTCCCCACCATAGGCACAGCTCTGGCATCAGCACTGGTGGTTGGTGATAGGATTTGGGCCTAAGTCAGATGGTCTTACCCTGACTGGCAATAGTTCTCCAAGGTCTTAGTCGGAGAGGGATCTTTTCCAGTCCTGCTTTTTGAGATCCTTTTTGCTGGCGGCACCAGGAATTGAACCTGAGAAGCATGTGCATGATCACATGCCCCTGACAAGTAGGTTTTCCCTTGCTATGACTTTTTCCCCATAGGGGGTTATTATACTGTGAAGACTTTATTCATATCTATACCAACGAGATATTTGTGGAGGAATGCATGAGTAAAAATAAAATGCGTCCATAGGAACTGTAACACTAAACTCACCTTGAAGGAAAGGTCAACCAGACAGAAAAGATTAGGGTCTCTTCAGCGTTCAGACCAACAACTCAATTGCTGTGACCTGAATACACAAGTAAGAACTTCTCGGTGTGAGACTGCGGATGTCTGTTCCAGTCATCATTGGCATTTGTCAAAAGCCTACATAGGTCAGCATCGCGAAAGTTAATGTTGTGAAAAAGCTGACAATGGCAAGAAGAGTATATGGAGCGGTATTGAACTCCTGCATTTGTACTTCCAGGGGGCTATGTTAAAACTTTGTTTTAGTGGCAAAAATGAAATTGTAAGTGAATAATTCCAAAGTTAGCGTTTTATTTTAGAGTCAATACTTGGATGCATTGCACAATTTTTGTAGCTTGGTCAATGGAAACATTTTGTGGGCTGCCAATTTGATATGGATGCATAGGGGGCAAGTGCAATTCTTGGATTATTGAGTATGGTACTACTTCCAGGTATTAGTGCTGTGCAAACCAGTGAGGAGTTCTCATTCACAGTGCTGTGCAGTTTTGGTCAACCTTCTGGAATCTTCTAAAGCTCAAGAAAGACAATCATTCTGAAGAGAGTTCAAAGTGGTTTGAGAGAGGCATCACTTCCCAGGATTTGCACACATATTTCTTTTGTTTCAGAGTTGCCTCTGGTCGTCAAACAGGTCTTGTAGGTTTTTGAAAAAATATGAAAACTTGCAAAACCTGTTTAACAGAGGTGAAAGTTACACCACAAGCAGCCATACCTCTTTCAAAGACCTTTCAACTCTGAAAACAAACAATTGTCTCCAACAGCAATTGAAAAACAGAATAAAACTAAAATGGCTATGAGAGTGGAAAAGTTATGTTACAAGAAGAGGTTGAAAGAATGAAGTAGTTTTAGCTTAAGAAAAAGGAGACTGCAAAGAGAAATACCGTATTGGTCTGAGTATAAGACTCACTTTTTTCTCCTAATTTAAGTTTTTAAACTAGGGGTGCGTCTTATAATCAGGCTGTTGCAATTTAATGCCAGTGATTTAATTAATTTTTTTTTATAGCACCAAACTTTAAGGGTGCGTCTTATAATCAGGTGCATCTTATACTCGGGACAATACGGTAATATCCCTCCACAACAGAGAGTTTGTGTGGTATGGTGGCCAGTGGACTGGAATTCGACTGTGAAGATCTGGGCTCCGATTCACGGTCAGCCACCATGAGGCTCATTTAGTAACCATACAGAAGTCATTCAGTCAAGTCATTCAGTCTCAGCTACCTCACAAGGTTGTTGTGAGAATAAAATGGGATAACTCCCACATATGCTCCCCTGTTCTTATTGGAGGACAGGTTAAGTACAAATATGATTGAAAACTCACAGGAAGGACCTATCCTTTTTTCCCTTCTTTTTTTGCATGGCTCATAATATGCTCTTGCATTAATGTTGCTGTTACTGTTGTTATTGGTGGTAGGAGTAGAAAATACAGTTACTGCAGAGGAGGAATGCAGCCTGAGGTGGGGGGACAGTTGCTTATATAGGGCCAAACTAGATACTTAAACTCATCTTTAACAAACAGGTGGCCTGGAAGTGGTCCTCTGAAGCTGCCGAATGGCCATCGAATGGAGGGCTTGATTCAGCATGGGACCAGAGTGTGTTGTTAAGGTGGGCTTTACAATCTCCCCCTCTGCTGTTTGTGCAGCATAAATAACCTCTCTCGTCTTCCCCTCCTGCGTTGCTGTGTAATCTTACAAAACAGAAGACAGATGGAGATCTTTGAGGTGCGTGCCGACGCTGGCCCACGCACTGCGTCGCACCGCAGCTGGTGTGTCACAACCTTAAAGGTTTCTACCTAGTAGAGGTGTACAGTGCTATAACAGATTAAAATGCTTGTCAGAGCAAAGGCCACCACTGATTTCGAAACAAAACTCAGATCGTTTTATAAAGAGTTTTAAGCTAGCACTTCTGTCAGGGTCCTTTCCAGCCAGGTGAGGAAGGATTGTTTGTTGTTGTTTCCTACCAAGATCTAAGAAGTCTCGACTCTGCCTTCTTCCACTGCCCACATCTCACTTGCTTAAAGGCAAGGGATGTTGTGTGGGATGGGTTTCCGTCAGTGGGTCAAGAACACTTTTTTCCTTCATGAATTTTATTTCACACCTGGTGACTAATGCAGTATTGGGGAGAAAAAGAAAATACCCAAACCAGATTGGCTTGCAACCCTGTTTACTTTTTAAGATGTCAATTTGTTCACTGTTGCTTTTTGCCGTGAGAACTGGTCTGTAGGGGTGTCAGTATGAGGTGGAGGGTCCTTGACTACTGGTTGAATGAGATCAGAGCTGGCCAACTGGGAGTCCACAGCCAGGTTCTAGCCCCTGAAGGACATTTCATTTGTACAGAAATGAAGTTCTGAGTTCATTTGAATGTGCATTTCCTATCGTTTTTATTAGTATCAGACACTGTTTCTGGAAAAGCAAAGGGTGACTTTGAAGGCTCTTTCAGGAAGCCCATTCACTCCAACTTGCGCCCAACAGATGACCCACAGAGGCCAAGTAGCAATGGTTGGTAGGGGTCCATGCTTTGGAGGCCTCTCACTATCAGCTGAGCAGAGCCCTCTACTGTTCCTCCTCCTTGCCAACACCCACTTGCTTGCCCAAATTCCACTGCCTCCAGAAGGGGCAGTTAATTGTGCATCCTGTACTAGCTGTTAGCTGCACTAACAAGCAGGAGGGGAAGAGAACTGCAAGAAGTAGCTGCAACAGCCAGTCCCTCAGTAAGGGAGGGGGGTTGAAGGAAGAGGAGTGCAGGGCAAAACAGACACAGTGCCTAGCAGCCACTACCCAAATTGTGGAGCCTTCCCCTGTCTTCCACCTCGGTCTCCCCTTGCTCCCACTTTCACCCCTTCCCCAGAACCCCAAGACCTCAACGACCTTGCCTCCTGGCATGCTGGGCCACCCACCTAATCTGCAAATGCCTCACCTCCACCAACGTCTCTCCCAGTTCTGCCCCTTCTCCTTGTAAGGAGTTCATCTGCCCTCTCTTCCCTTCTTCTCTCCTCCTTCCAGCAGCATTCACCCAAAACTGAATTTGCATGCTTTCTGTACTCCTCCCACAATGTCAACTAGTCAGGAACTTCCAAGATGGGTTGCCTAGCGGAATTCATGCAGCTGATCACCCTGTGCAACCATGCAATACTTTGCATGGTCTTGGACCAGCTTGGGGCAATTCTTGCATCCTCAAGTATTGTGGTGGAGGAGGATGGCATAGACATGGAGAAAGCAGCCATGTCTGTCATCCTGACCTGCCTCCGGTCCAAACATCTCACCATCCATGCCCTCCTCACTCATCAGTTGATGTGGGCGATGAGGGCCATTGTTGAGGCAGGAGGCCAGAATGCTCAGTTATGCAGATCATCTCATGCACTGGAGCAGGGACCACCCATAGCAGACATCTACTGCCCCCCACCCCCAGGCCACACTCAAGAGACAAAGGAGGCTGCCAAAAGAATTGGGGACATGTTCTGTGGTTACTTCAGTAGTCAGGGGCTAGAGCAGCTGGTGGTGCAAACAAAGGCAAGGGGTTTTGAGGGGACAGCCATGATTTTATTTTTGAAAACCCCTTCTGATTAACACTGTTTTAATAAAGAGTTCAAAAACAGTCTTCACTGGCATAGTTACTGCGATCTGCAGCAGCTGTTTACACACAGTCACAAGTGAAGCACCTGTTAGCAGACATGCACACAGAGAGTGTGTGTGTGTGTGTGTGTGTGTGTGTGTGTGTGTGTGTGCGTGCGCGCGCGCGCGCGCAGCCCCTCAAATATCCTTGGAAATATTGCTTCCCTCTATCATCAGCCAATGCAATCTAAAATTTCTCAGACCACAGTGCGAACACCCAACTCTTTCACGCCTTGTCACGCCTTGTTGGCAAGGAGATCAAAATGCAAGCAGCAAGGAAAACAAATTTCCTGATGCGATTCACTGAATACTTTCCCACTCTAGTTATTCATGCTGTCCCGGGATTCTGGTCCCTGCGTTCACATGGTGAGTGGGCATGCCTTTCACCAAGCAGCAGCTGCTTGCAACGATGAATCACGGACAACGCATTCTTGTGTGAGACCTTAAAAACCTAGGACTAATGGTGCATGGGTCCATCTGATTGGATGGTTTATGACCACCTGGGCTTCCCTACCTGCCCCTTGCCCTGGTCAGACGAGCTCGGATGCTCAAGCAGCTGTTGGATGCCAATCCCTGCAGGAGGGCTGGCCAGGGTTTCTTGTTCTGGGGAAGCCAAGCAATCCCTGAAATGACCTGCCTGTCCTGTGCCATGTGGCTTTCCTCCAGTGTGGTGCTGGAGGAAATTCAAAGAGTCCCAGGGAAGCATTGCACAACAATGGCTCATGCAGCAGGATGTCTCAGCAGCCCTTGTTCTAGGATGCTGAGGCTTTACAGAAGCCTCGGAGGGGGGGCCTAGAATGGTCCAAAACTAGGGAACAATAGGGACAAATCAGGGATATTCACCACAGTGAGCAAGCAAGTGTGCAGTGGTGGATGCTGCCCCTGCTTCCTTCTCAGTGCTGCCACTTGCTCACTTGCCCACCCTGGTACCCTCACTGGATAGCAGGATAAAAGCAAGGTGGAGGAGGAGAAGCCACTGCCACTGTTAACCAACCATTGGCGAGGGAGAGGCGGTGGCTAAGCAGGAATCTCCTCTGACCCAAGTCCAACATGCTCAAACCTCCGTCCCCGCAACACAGTCATATCTTGGGAATGGAATAGTTCTACTGCACAGAGAGAGAGAGAGAGAGAGAGAGAGAGAGAGAGAGAGAGAGAGAGAGAGAGAGAGAGAGAGAGAGAGAGACTGGGGCTCCTGAAGGAAAGGGGAAGCGATGACTTACTGGAGTGAGACAGAAGCCTATCTTGTAGCATCTGGGGTGTCCAATTCTTCTCTGCCACTGTCAATAACAAGATTCTAAATCTGTCTCTTGAATTTTGTGGGGTGGGAGGATTTGCGTCAGTGGGTGACTTTTATAGCTGAGAGCGTGGAAAGGGGGGACTCCTGGAATGTGAAACAGCTGGTGCTTGAGTCATGGACCAAGACGGCCTCCTTAGTGGTAGGTTGGAGATGGGGAGCGGGTGGTATTTATAGGCAGTTTTGGCTATGACATGATGATGGGAAGCGTGGGTGGACCTGTCACCTTTTCTCAGTGTGGGAGGAAGGCATTTTCCTGGAATTCACCTTTATAGGTTTCCTGCAATGTTCTCTTCTTCACTGGTGCCTCCAGGTAGGTCTGGCATGGGAAATATGTGACTCAAAGCTTCCCTTCCCCTGGAGACACAGCCCATGAGAATTCTCCTCGAGAAGCATTTTCCCAAGTGGGCATTTTGCACATGCAGAAAGAAATTACTCTAACTGCAAAAAGCCCTGTGTTATCTTGCTGTTGGGAATCCACCTATGACTAATTTCTTTTTCTTTTGTAATTGCTTTCTCTCAAGAAACACACACTCGTTACTTAGAAAAGCTCTTGAATATAAACTATGCAAAGTTATGTTTTGCTCTGTGTGCCCATTATTTCAGCCTAGACTTTCCCTAGACTTTCCCTAGAGAATGGATGTCTCTTACCTCAGCTGATGTCCTAGGTTGTATCTGCTTAGAATATATGCAGACCCCCCACCAAAAAAAAATTGTATATGAGCTAGGACAGTGGTACTTAAAGTGGTGGTCTCATCTGTGGACCTGTGCCATTCCATGAACCACTGGCTTCTGGTCTGCCATGAATTTCCAGGAAAGAAACAATGGTAACAATATGGCACAGATATGGTACCGATCCCTGGAACACTGGGGGGGGGGGGAATTGCCGGTCTCTGGTACATTGGGGGAAAAAATCTGGTCCGCTATGTCAGATAATTTGTGAAGTACAGTAACTGAGCTAGGAGGTTCCAAATAAAGGAACTGCTCTGATTGTCTTCATAGTGTTGTAGTGTCATGGGTTTATCTTAAAGCTATTCCTGATCTAGATCTGAGGTTTAAAGAATGTTAATGTTCCTTAATGGTCAGTGGATGTCTCTAAACAGGGACTGTATCATTCAAAGATGGCTTCTGGATAGAGAGTGGAATGTTTGGAATGGGAAGTCAAGACCGTTCCCCCACCTGCTGTGGGCCCAGGTCTATACCGCCTTCTGTGAGCTAGCAGGGGTTGAGGGAACAGGTAAGGTTTTTTGTAGTGATAGTAGAAGAGGGATAAGGAGGCAAAATAGGAGACCTCATTCCTATCCTGCACCCCTTTAGACCTGGACATATAGGAAGTAACAATACAGGCCTATATATTTTTATTATAAGAAATACAGTCTAACAGCCCAATCCTACAGAATCTGGGCTGTGCACTGGTGGAACACACATTCCACCAGCGCTGGCTGCTGAAAAAACACTGTTAAGCTCTTTCTGAGAGCACACTGAGTAGTGCGCTGCCAGGACACTGGCAAGAAGGAAGAAGCCTTCTAGCACATGTCGTCAGCTCCTTCGTCACCCGCTGGAGCAGGTAAGTCAGCGGGAGAGGTGGGAAGGGGTGGGGGAGGGCAGAATGGGGTGGGGAGGGGGCAAAACTGGGCAGGGGGAGCATAATGGTTGCAGGCAGCCTGCAAGAGGGGGTGGGTCCTGCAGCCTCCCCATGCCCTTTCTTTCCTCAGACTTGAGAAATAGTTACTGCAAGTCTGAGGAGACCCATTGCAGAATGGGAGGCTTACAGAGGTGTAAGGGGATTTAAATCTCCTTTTGCCTATGAAGCCTCCCAATTTGTCTCACCCACTGGATACAGTGCACCCATTTTTGGTGTGGCTGTACCAGTGTGTGTGTGTGTGTGTGTGTGTGTGTGTGTGTGTGTGTGTGTGTGTGTGTGAGAGAGAGAGAGAGAGAGAGAGAGAGAGAGAGAGAGAGAGAGAGAGAGAGAGAGAGAGATGGGATTGGGTTGTGGGTTTAAGACTAAGTTGTGCCTGGAAATCTCCCTGCTGGTTGCACCTTCCTAGTTCTTGCCCTGACAGCCCACCTGTTCCCAGTATGCATGCTTTTTTCTTGCATAAAACTCCTTAATTTGCATAACATATTCTGATCACAGAATTGGGATCTCCTTGGTGCATAAGCTTGTCACCAAGAAGACTCAACTGGTTTCATGTATCAGACTATTTCTGCTCATTTTTTTCGCCTGAAGGCAACACATCAGCTCTTTTAAATCATCACATCCTTTCTCAGCAGCTGTCACATGCTTATCCACCTCATTAATTTTTAGTGGACATTGTCTTAGCTCCGTATTGTAGCAAGATCACAGTGTCCAGCTAGAAGAGAGAATTGGCATGAAAGAATGTATCACCCAACCTGTCCACCTAGCCTGGGGTTTTTTAATTTCCCTTCAAGCAGGTCTCATCTGGAGCCGTTGCACTTTTCAGACAATAATGAACAGGCATATAAGCAGGCAGGGTATGTTTTAAATTAAATGGACTTGGTATGCTTAAACTGTATTTTTTTTCTCTTGGCATTTTTTGGCCACTTAGTACTTTGCTAGAGGGAAAAGAGTGGTAGTTATTAGAGTAAGGACAGAGAAAACAGGCAGGGTTGGCAAACATTTTGGTGTCGCAAAATTTAAATGGAGCTGGAGGCAGAAGGCAGTCAAAGAGAGTAAAAAGTGGGTGTGATGAGGGCATTGTCGCCTGCATTCATTTCCTTTGTTCCAAGACTTTTGTCCTGAACAAAATGTTGTCCAACATGTTGTCCAACAGACAACAAAATGTTGTCTGCTGTCCCTGAGCAAAATGTTTTGGGGCTTTCTGAAGCACCAAGGATGAGTGTGCACACCATAGGAAACAGTCCCTCTTTTAAACCACCTTCAACTCTCTGGGAAAACAGTTCTCTTCCGTCTGTCTTCAGAGCCCTGGATGCCAGACTCTCCAGGCCCAGGGACCCCAGCTCCACACCAACCTCTCCTAGCCCTGTGGTCAGTCAGTCAGCAGCACGAGGAGCCAGTCGCTCTCGCTTTCCCCACTATTCCTCCTCGCTGCAAGTGCTTTGCTTCTCTCCAATCTGTCCGGTGCATCTGTTGTCCTTGGCTCAGTGACGACCGCGTCAGCAAGGGAAGGCAAGCACACCTTGGCTTTTTCCATGCTTTTCCAACGGCTGCACTTTTCACTCTGCAGAAGCAGGAGATGCCAGCTGGTGATCGCTCCATGCAATCCATGTGGTGTCAGGACCTGATAACAAGTGAAGCTGAGCAGCTTCTATTGAAGCAAGCAGCTATTAGTCATGCAAGGGAGAGAGCTGCTCCAGAGACTGGGCTACCAGCCTCAAGGCTGCAGCCTGGAGCTCAGCGGCAGGTTATTTCAAGGTGCTCCAGTCTTCCACACAAAGTGGCTAATCCGCAATCTCTTCTGCTTTCTTCTGCTTTCTTCTGCTTTCTTCTATTTGCCATAGTTGGTCCTTCCTTGATTAACTACTCTTGCAGCAGCCACTCGGAGAAGTGCACGGGCATTCTGAACTCTCGCTGCTGCGGCAAGAAATTGCTGCTGGGTGGGCCAGTTAATAGAATAGCAAATGGAACTGGCCTTTTAGCCAATCTCTGGTTCATAGAGCTTTCCGATCATCCAGTGCCAGATATTGCAGCTTTTGCTGTACCTGGTCCCTTACTCTGTTTCCTTCTGGTGATGGCCACTCTTGGTCTTGCACTTGTTTCCCTAGTCCCACCCCCTCTTTTTGACCCATGCCCTCTGCAACCTCCAGAACTATTTTGATTCCCAGCAGTCTTCTCTTCGGTTGCATCTGCCTTGGTATATATTTTAGCTTTCGCCTTATCTCTAGCAATCTACTGTTCCTGATCTGAACCATTTCCCAATCTTGTCAAGATGTTCCACAAGTCCCAAATCTGCTGATTTATTGGAAACGTTCCATGCCAGTCATGACAGGATGCCTAACAGACCTTGACAAAGAAAGGTGGAAAGATACTTTCTTGCCCTTGCTACCATTTCCAGTGCTGGGAAAGGATTTTTTTTTTTTCTGCTACTGCAGGTGATGTAACTCAGTAGCCACCCAGAAAGCACTACAATAACAGAATAACTTTCTGGAAAGTGCTGACTTTTGTGGTTGGGCCTGGAATGGAGCACTGATATTAGAACACTTTTACTCAAGAGAAGGGATGAATGGTCTCATTTTGAATCACTGGGTTGCGGAAGTTCACACACACACACACACACACACACACACACACACACACACACACACAGACAGTACAAGACAGGATGTCCACACATCATCATCCAAACCATCATAATTGATGAAACAATATGTTTTTAAATGGATTTTCTGCCTAAAATGGCATAATAGACAGAATTTCAACAAGTGCAATTTTCCCCATAATTGCAGGTCCACATTAGGAAATGCTGCATCTGGTGAATTTTGGCCTGCAATTCAACTTTACTGCCTCTGTAAGCACTTTGCTAAGGCAACCTTGGAGTCAGGAAATCATTTAGACAAGCCATTCAGTCCTTCTCTCCTGCTAGCACTTCATAGCTCATCCTCATTGCAGTCAATTAAATTAAGACTGAGGTCCAGTTGAAGCATGATTCCAGCTGTGTTAAACAAATGCAACCATGTGGGGTTCCACACTATCTGCTTTCCCCTTGCTTTTCTTCTCATCGTCCTCCCGAACATCCCTGGAAATCTAGTCACAAGGCTCATAGTACAGAAACTTTAAAGAGACCAATGCCTAAACTCACACAAAAGAATAAACTGCAGTTATTAAGATTTGACAGTGCCCCCCAGTGTAAACATGACACAGGAAGTGTGTGTGTGTGTGTGTGTGTGTGTGTGTGTGTGTGTGTGTTTAAGGCAGCTTATCATGCAGATGCATGCATCCCGTATCAGGTTTGACTTGGGATGCTGGCACCTGCGTGGGCAACATTGGGGCATTATCACTAGGGTCCTAATCCAGCTCTAGTCACGCACAGTGATGCCCGAATCATTGAGGCAGAATGTACATCCACAGTCTGCGTGAAAGGAGTGACAAAAAGGGGTGAGCAAAATTGTCAAAAATGGTGTGTATGCATTTTGATGGAAGTGTTCACAACACATGCCTTCCCCCATTTGGGCTCACCTCTACCCACAAGTCTTTTGTAGTGTATTCCTGGCACACAGGACTCACTCACAAGGCAAGACTAAAGCAAAACTATTTTTTCTTCTACAGCCATCACCTTTCTCTTTCCTTCACCTTTTCTCCATGTTCAGTCCATTACACACACACACACACACATACACACACACACACACACACACACACACACACACACACACACAAATTTACCCATGCAAGTTTCCATGCACTCAGTAGCAGGTATAAACTGGGTTACTGGCACCTGTGCAGGCAGGATTAGCACTCCAGGAGCCCAGGGTATATACGGTATTACCTGAATGTTCTGCCCTAACGATAATGCCCCAATGTTGCCCAAGTAAGTGACAGTGCTGGTGGACAATGAAGCCCACAACTGGGGCTGTCATGGCAGAGCATATGTTTTACATGCTGATGGTCCCAGGTTCAATGCCTGCCATATACAGTAAAAAGAAACTCAAGCAAAGATTACAACAGCCTCACTGCCTGATGCCTTGGAGAGCTGCTCCCAGTCAGAATCAGATAATAGTGGGCTAGATGGTCTGATCTGGTATAAGGAAATTTCATATGTTCAGGACATCAGGCAGGTTGTTCAAGCAACAGGAACACATTCCCTTCCCCTCCATCAGAATGAAGTCGACAGAAAGGCTTCATTTACCCTCAGTAGTATCATCACATAGCCAAATCTGATTGGCTGCGATTCGTGATCTCATCCTCTATACAGGATCCTTGACTGGCTGGGATCATGCAGTGAAAAAATATGTTCAAGTAAAGGTAATGGTGTTAAAGTGGCAGTAGATCAGGCAAACGATGGCTATGAACTGATGTGAAAAATGCATGAAAGTCTGAAGAGTAGTGAGTTTTTCGTGGGCACTTTCTTGTAGCACCCTCCTCCCCAGTTCTTCAGATTTGTAAATTGTATCCCAATTTAATCAGATGTTCCCCATCTGATTAAATGTGGATAATTCCCATCCCATCTCAAGTCTTGTCTGCATACTGTATTTTTAAGGATGGGGAAGAGAAGAGGGCCCATTGCATACAATATGTATATAAAGCATTTGGAAAGCAGAATTAGGTTTCATATGAAGCCTCTTGGTGGTGGGGGAGAATTAGAGAGCATAGTGATTTGTAGAGGACTTTACAGCACAATCCTGTGCATGTCTACTCAGAAGTAAGTCCCATTTATTTCAGTGGGACTCACTCCCAGGTATTTGTGTGTAGGATTGTGCCTTTAGTTGTATTGAGGTAGGATGCAGATGAAGGGGAGGGCATTGTGATAGCAGAAAATAATGGACACTATCCCATTCTCTTGGACTCAGAGCTCCATCCAGTCTGGGTTCCTACCTGCACAGAATATGTGCCAAAGTATCACAATGACTCATTCATCCCTGCACAAAACAGAAGTAAGTTAGATCCTTTAAAAGAAAAAGGGAGTCATGGTCACACATCTCATGAGCAGCCGGCATCCATCTGGACCTTCTGTGTGGAGGAGACAATCTGTGTACGAAAGAGAACAGAAGTTGGAAAGGGGTGCCAGAAGTTATTTAAAGGGGCAATCAGCTTAAACAAGTGGAATGGTTGCATGGGAACTGAGGTTCTATAAACCATATTCAGTTCGGTTTAGTCTATGGGGCAACCAAAGAGGGTTTAAGCACTTTCCAGCAACAAAAGCGGCATCAGTGAATCAACAGAAACATGAAAAGAATATATCCCTTTCATTAGGTGCCTAAAGAAGGATTTAGGCTACATGTCCAAACTCAAATAGCGTGGATGGCTGACTCAGTGTTCCAGTATAAAGACTGGGGAGTAAATAATTCTTCAGGGGTCTAAAAGCGTAAGGTGCTGAGAAATCCCCAACACATCTCCTGCTGCCAGGGTAACCAACTTAAAATTGTAAGACTGAAGGGCGTTTGGAGTGTGGGGGTCTGAAAAAAGGCACCTGTCATGTTCTATAGCAGTGTGGCAATAAGGGCCACCTGATGTCCTGTGATACTACAGCAGTCTGGAATAAGAAACGAGTCTTGAAAGGGCCATCATTAAAACGATGCACATCTGCAAACCTCATCACCTATTAGAGATGAGAACGACTCTTTCCCCACCCTTGCTGTACCAGCTTTCCCCTGTAAACTAGGTATATATACAATGTAACCTCTCTTTTGTGCGCGCATGTCTGCGTGCGTGCTCGCGCGCGCATGTGCATCTTCATGAGCACAGTCTCCTCTCCAGGTGGTAGGTTTCCTTGTCTACTAAGCAGTTTGGGAAAAGATCACTGAGAAGAGTAGGGATTACCTGCTGTCCTAGATCAGTAGGCCTCCAAAGGATGTCTTGTCGTGAACGTAACTAGGGTACCCCCCTGATCATCAAGGTTTTCCCTTCCTGCTTGGGTGATACCAGTGGTTGACAGTACCATATCATAGTCAGGTGCATCACAGCCACTTGAACACCTTACTTCATAGAGATGGGCTTGCCCCAGTGGTCCCCACTCTGGTAATTCCAGATTAGACCACTGCAATATGCTCTTTATGAAGCTGCCTTTGAAGCCTTCTTGGAAACCTCAGTTAGTTCACAATTCAGCTGTGTGATTGCTAACTGGGACTGGCTATACTAAGGGATCACATCATGCCAGTTTAAAAGACTCCACTGCCTGCTGCTGGTCTATTTTCAGATATGATTAAAAGTGTTGGTGATTAAGGTCCTAAACGTCCTGGGACTTGAGTACCTGAAGAACCTCCTTCTCCCACATGAGCCAGCCCAACCATTACTGTCATCCATGGAGGCCCTTCTCTGAGCACTCCCACTTTGGAAGTTAGATGGATGATGACCAGAGATATGACCATCTTGGTCATCATAGCACCCCATGTGCCCTTTAGTGTGCTGTCTTTGAGCCCAAATCCTTCATCCTTACTGTCATTTCAAGGCCCCCAAACAGACTGAGCCTTCTCTTCCCTTCTGAACTGACCACAGTAGAGTGGAGTACAGTATTTGGAATGCCCTTTCCAGAGAGCTTCAGCTGCTGCCAAACCTGTTGTCTTTTCAGTCTCAGGCTTTCAGCATGTCAACTGACAGATATTAACTGCTGAGCCTTTTGTCTTCTCACTGGCTTTATTACTTTTACAGAGTTTTTTATTGTTTCTGTTCAATTTTTTAATGCTTCATTGTAATTCTGTTGTAATGCTGCTCACCACCACTTTAGGAGCTATTAGATAAAGAGCAGCATAAAAGCTGAAGAACAGCATAAAACGTTCCAATCAGTCAATCAGTCAATCAATCAATCAGTTTTTCTACATATTAGCAAGATGGGTCTCCTGCATGTGCTGGGAGCCAGAGAGATGAATGGGAGATGATCTCAAGAGGGTTTCTACCAGCTTTTCTGGAAAATAGGGGTGGTGGCTGGGTGGGTTGAAACAACCTTTGTCTCCCTTCCAGCTCCCCAAACCTGGTTCCAGCCATGGACGGCAAAAATGTGTCATCCTTTGGCTGTCGAGGGGTATTCCTGGTCATAGAGGACTGCATGCAGGTGCTAGCCCTGAGCAGGGACAGGAAGTTAAGGCTGAGAGAAGAAAGCATAGGTAGCTTGCTTTCCTCAACCAACAAAAGAAGCTGAAGCTCCCTCCCCATTACAGTTGCTTCGGACATGAAAGTTGACATCTTCATGCTTTCCCCTCCCCCTGCAGTCACTTCACAGTTGGCATCAGAGAGAGAATTTGTCCTTAAAGGAGCTGTCTCTAAGCACAAATCCTTCCTTTGTCACCTCAGAGTTCAAAGGAGGCTGTGCCTTCTCATTCCTCCTCAAGTGACCACAGTAGGGTGAAGTCCAAATCTCTCTCCCCCCCCCCCAGATGTTAACTTGGGAGCAAATAGAAACTCCAAAGTGACTCTGGAGAGAGGGGATGGATTTCCCATGCATTTCTCCCACCCACCAATTTTGCAGAGCCCCACAATTTTAGGAGTTTAAATACCAGTGTTGTTTCTCACATGTTTCAACTCATGGAATGTCATGGTTGCATGTCTGATGCCCTTGCAGCCAAATATGAGGAGAACCAACATGGTGTAAAGCAGAGGTTCCCAGCCTTTTTCTTCGGCATACCACCTCCGCATGCCTCTGGCCCTCCATGTACCACTGAAAGTAAGTGCCGATGATGTCATTCCCCGCTTTCCCCAGCCATTTCAAAGTGCTCCGCGCTGATCACAGGCACCATTTTGACGATCCCTGCTGCTGTCTAAGGAAAGTCTCTGCAGGCTTCCTTAGGCAGTAGGGATCATGGAAAGAGGGATCACAGAAAGTGAGGCACACCTTGTGAATGGCGCGAGGTGGTCTCACTTCCACAGCTCGCGGATACGCAAATTTGCATATGGCAAGAATTGACTGTACATTATTGCACCCCACTCTAAGAGTTTGGGATGAAATGGGGCACATCGTTAAATGAAGGATAGTAAGTTTCCAAATCTAATAAGTGGGAGGATAAGAAAACACTCTACTGATCAATTTTTAAGGTAATTCTTTTGTTGCATAACCTTAGTGTGGCAGGGCTAAGGGTGCGTATGTCATGATGAGCTCCTGCACTTCAGAATTTACCACTGCACTACTGTCTTCCATCACTGCCACAAGCACTCCATGAATAAACTCCAGTCCATTAATAGATTTGAAATATAGAAGGCAGCACTGTGAACATTTCAATATGACCTCCTGCATTACAGAGGCCATAGCACAGACTTTTGCTCAGTGATTATCACAGTGAAGGGCTTTGTCCTTCTCCGCTTTTAATAAGTAATAAACAAACAGTTCTGTGCTTGATGAGCTTTGTAGTAACAGTGATATACAGTCTGACATGGAAACACCTGGAATGAAGGTGTAAAGAAATATAGAAACAGAGAATTAATACTGGGCATCTCTCCAGACGTTAGAGGTTATGATGGAACAAGAAGAAAACATCTCCAACAACTCTTCAGATAGTTGGACCCACAAAGCATACCATTTAACAACACAGACATCTGTTAAGCAACAGGTTCAGCTAATCATAGATCTCTCAAGGCTCTCATCTTACAAAGAAAAGAACTTAATTAGCTGGAAAGGGAGTCTAACGCTGAAATCCTGCAACACTTTTCTGAGACAGCCCAATCCTATCCCCCTCCCCACTGCTTGAACTACTGTTCTGGTGGCAGGGCACACTTTATAGCTGTCATGAATGGCCTTCCAAAAGCGTGTGGAGTCATGCGCTTCTGAAATGCCGGCAGCAAGGGTAGGTCGGAAGGTAGGTTCGCAGGGAGGGTGGAATGGGGCAGGGGGAGGACGGAATGGGGAGGGAGGGCTGGTGGCTTGACAGAGGCAGGAGGGGTGGCCCCCTCTCTCTTCTCAGACTTGCACCAGCTAAAGAGCTAAAGAGCTGGTCTCCAAGGAGACCCATTGACAAGTGGGAGGCTTATGGGGAGGTAAGGGAAAATCTTTTCCCTTATTTCTCCCAAGCCTCCCGATTTGTCCTCCCCCCTCCCCCCGGATTGCATTAGATTGGCTTTTAGCCTCATTGAATACATATAGCACTTATCTTTCAGTAGACATGCATAGGTTTGCGCTGCAAAAAGAAGATCAGCCTGACTGGTCAAATGTGAGCTTAGCAGGAAAAAGTCACAAAAAATGAGATGTTCATTGAATACACAGGCTAAAGGGATATGCTTTCCCTCTTCAACCCAAGGTCTGAACTATTAGTCAGGGAGATACACTATCTCACACAGGCCAAATCCTGTTGTAAAATATCCATGACTGCACTATCACATGGTTAACACTGCAATCCTATGCGTATTTTCCTGGGAGTAAACCTCATTGACCACAGTAGGCTTATATATACTGTATAGCATTGCGCTGTAAATCCCTGATTGATTTGGAAATGTATCTCTCTGGTTGACATAGATTCATGGATTATATTTTGACTGTAATGCAAGAAAAAAAATTCAAACACATGTACTGTGTGAAGCTAGAAAATTAAAGATGAAATTGCACAAAAACAATGATTTTAAATTGTTGTGGTTGGTGGTTTTTTTTTTTTAATATCAAACAATCTGAGATGTAGATTGTGCAGCTTAAAGTGGAGGGAGAGACCTGCCCCTTTGGCTTCCCTAAAATAACCTGCATGAAACTTTTACCTCTACTGTACAAAGATTTGCGAAGTGGAATTTGGCATGCAAACTTGGTCTTTCCTGAGAACCTTGAGGTTCTCCAGTTGTAAGCTCAGCAACAGCAGGCAAGCTTTCCTAGGATACAGCAGGTGCCACATTGGTGTAACTGCATCACTACATGGGGAGTTGAGTAGGATTGGGCTGTGAAAGAATCAGAAAGTGTAAAGAAAGGCAATAAAGATACAGACTGGGGGGGGAGGGAGGGGATGACCATTTTGCATACTCTCATATGGTGGTCTGAGGGACTAATACTAGCATGACAACATCCTGTTGTTGTCATTTTGGCAGAGAATTAGAACAAGTGACCTTCTCTCTGCCCAGAACCTCCACAGCTAGCTTTATAAACGTCCTGTGTTGTAATAATGGATGGACCAGCTCTTCAGAGCCTGAAACTTTAGTTTACTGTGTGGCTTTACATCATCAAGGCCTTGGGGGCTGGGTTGGAGAAGTTAAGTACTGTAATACAAAGAGCAGAATCAATTCTACCTCTGTTCCCATTCCCATCTCTTGTTCTCTTGCTTTTCTTGTGCAGTGTGTGACCCTTTTTGTGGTCTATGAAAGGGGTAACACTTAACAAGTCAAGGGTGCTTTTTAATAGGGCTTCCTTCCTGAAATGGAATTTCCAGAGTGGAAGAGAGCAGGGCAAATAGCTTGGCGGGGTCAGATTGGACTGAGTTACAGTTGCCTGGCGCTTCTGTAACCTGACTGATTAGGCTCAAATGTGAGGAGCTTCCAAGTCTCTTGAGAGCTACTGCATACGTAGGTATAGATTTAGAAGTCGGTTGGAAGCTCCACTAGGTTCTCCTCTCACATTTCTGTGCCCTTGAGCCAAATCACCCCCATGGCTGTTTGTTTGTTTTGAACAAGAAAAAGATGCTTGAAACTCCAGTCACGGAACTTCATGCCATGTTTCATCTGTCACATTGACAGGCACCTTGATCAGAGCACTTTCTGAAGTAATATGAAGTGGTTCTGGCTCATGGTATTATTAGTTGCTGCTGCGAATACTGTAAAGGCCTTGAGTGCCCTTGTCGGCAGAAAGGCGGGATACAAATTCTTTAAATAAATAAATAAATAAATAAATAAATAATGATGTTTTATTTATTTTTAGTGTTGTGTTTTTTTGCAAGTTTTAAATAATGGCTGCTAACTATCTTGCATGGAAAGGTGAGATATAAATATTTTTAATAAACAGTTTTTGAGGTAATGCTGATTCTGCTCATTTTCTCTAATACTGGAAACTAGATTTCTTGATAGTGGTGGAACACCAACTTGTAGGACCAGTTCATAAGTTACTCTGTGCGAAAATAACTCGCTTCAGCAACTAGGGATAAAATCCTATACACACTTGGGAGTAAGTTCTATTGAATGTAGCAGGATTTATTTTTAGTAAACATACATAGGATGGCACTGAGTTACCTTTAAATGCTGAAGAGAAGCAGAATGTCTTTACACCTACAAGGCATATGTTGTCTGCAAGCAGTATAGTAAGCTGGTAAAAATTCTTCTAGGAAAATATTCCTGTTTGAAGTCAGTGCCAACTTGGGCCAGAATTTTAAAAAAAGATATGAAAGGATCAGGAATAGAAAAATGTGTGGCCCATTAAGGGAAACTATAAAGTGGAAGGCAAAGAGTATAGGAATAAAGTAATAAGTAAAAATTTCCTAAGCGATAAAAGGACCTCCTGGATTCAGGCCTGAAAACTATTTCAGACAGCAAGAGGTTTTAATGTTCCGTCAATAAAAACAAAACATTAAACAGAATAAATGTGGTAGCTACGTACCAAGGATGCAAAAGATAGCTTCAGTATGGCACAAATACTTAATGCATACTTTGGCCTCTGCTTTTCACAAAGATATTGATAATGCCCATACTGAAAGGATAGTTGATGTACAAAAACATGAGGGTGATGACCAAGGAGTTAATGCATCTAAGATGGAAGCAAAGCTCAACATCCATGCAGCCCAGTCCTCTACTTGTTTACTTGGAAGTCCCACTGAATTCAATGGGACTGACTTCCAAGTAAGTAAGGTTGCTGCCTTGACCCAATCCTATTCAGATGTTGCGGTAATATCACACGGATGCCAGCACAACTGCCATCATATCCTAAGCCTGTCCTGGCAACCCCACACCAATGGTGCGCCGATACTGCCACAATAAGGGCCAAATGCCAAGCCTGTCCTGGCGAAGCAACACTGGCTCAGCCCTTCCCAGTAACACCCCCAGCGTTCCCAGAAACACCAACATAGCCTGTTATCCATGGAGCGGTGTCCTAACGGCATTGCTGTGACATTGGTGTGTCATCACCATGACAACATCGCATCATCTGTGTGACATCTGAGTCTCATCGCCATTAAATCAGCGCATCATCTGTGTGTCATCGGTGTGATGTCCAAGGAGCCAATCACTGCATCCAATCAGCTCCAACACTGACAGCCAGAGAAGCACTGCCAGGATGAACTGAGCAGGGGGTGGGAACAGGTGCAGGGCCAATGAGTGGCCAATGCTTGGGAGACACCCTGCTGCCAGCCACTAGGAATGAACAACACAGCCACAGGCACCACCTCAACCATGGGAAGATGCCCAAGGACACCATACACATGACACCATACACATGCACGCACGCACACCATGACACAAGGATGCCACAGCACCCCTCCCACCTCACAGAAGTCACAGCAACATCAACAGCAAAGGGACAAAAGCAAACAACTGCTAGGGACCCCTGTACCCAGGGTTCAAGTTCCCTCATTCCACACATATAAACACATGCATCCAAGGAACGCCTTTTGAGCAAAGCACAGTTAGAAAGATAGCACTCCCTGTTCTTGACTGCGGGAGACGACAGCATTGTGTTTGTGGCAGGAACTCATTGGGTGGTGCTAGGGGATCTGGGATGAGGGGCCATGGGATGAGGCTCTGAGATTCCCCCCCCCCTTGCTTACCTGGGTGGCATGTGTTGTGCTTGCTTCCCCTGTTGGAGTGGCGAGTCAGACATGGGTTCTTGCGTTCTCTGCTGGGTCAGAATACCTACATTGAGACTTCTGTGAGGTCATACATGTCGTACATGTTACCAGGGATGAGGTTGTTTGAACAAAGTGCCCCCGTTGTGTACCAAGTGCAGTTTTGCCATGGTTCCTGATATCAAGGTTCCCCTTTGAGAGACCAGCGAGCTATATAGCCCCATGCTGTGTGCCCTGTGATCTAACTGGGGTTCTCCTTGACATGGGTTTATATCCTGGGGTGGATGCATTGTAACTGGCTGCTAGATGTAATCTGTATCCTATGCTTCATCGTTGTGGGGTGGATGGTTTGGGGAGTGAGAGGTGTTGTACTCTTTTTTCTGTTTTCCACTGTTCCATTGGTCCCAATGTGTTCCTCTGACCTATATCAGGTCTGTCATTGGCATAGCATTTTCCTGGTGTCAGGGGCATCTGCCATGTGAAGGGTGTTTGGGATCTGGTGTCCATTGATTCCACCTTGTTCTGCCCACGTTTCTCCCATGTCCCACCCACATCACGCTCTCCTCCCTGTTTTGGCCTCTCCACTGGCGGGGTTGTGCCAGTGTCCGGTATGAATCCAGCTTGCAAGGGTGCAGCTTTTTCTTGCTGTTGTGCCGGCATCTGTAGTGCGGCCGTCAGTGGAGGGGCTTGTGTGTTTGCAGGGTTGTTGTTCCGCTGGTGTATTTTGAGGATTAGAATGGGCTCAGTAGCGTAGCTGGTGTTTTGCCAAGGAGGCCCTGGCAGGACAACATGTCACCACCCCACCCCCACCACTGGAATGGAGTGGGACTGGAGCCCAACGATTTGGCTCCATTCCAGCTCCATTCCAGTGGGGGGGGGATGATGGTCATCCCACCCAGGGCTCCCTTGGCAAAATGCCACCTACACTACTGAATGAGCTTGTTTCTTGAAAGTCAGATAGTTTCCATGTGTGAACATCTAATATTTACATAGCACAAGAAGTCCAATGATGAGAACTGTAATAAAACAATTGACTCTAGAATGGTATCAGATGACTAGAAATGTGCTACCTATATTAAAAAGAAAGAATGATGGTAGCCTGGCTGTCTTGAGAACTGCTAGTTTAATTTCAAACGGTGCTATTTCAAGTCTAGTATGAATATTATGAATATTAAAGGAAAGAATAATTAAATTTATTATGGGAAATGGCGAATTAGATATAGTATAGCATATGATCACCAAAGAAGGGCAATACAGATTAATCTGTTATCCTTTTCTGAGTAGATGGTTGATTTTCTTGTGTCCAAGGGAAATGTAGTTGATCTAATCCATTTAGATTTCAGCAAAGCATTTGATGCAGCGCCATGTGGGAAATTATTATTTAAATGGGAAAAGCTGCTGGACATGAATGTAATGAAAAAAGGGGGAAGGAACTGGTTAAACGGAAGAAGCCAACATCTGTGTTGAATGGCAAATTCATTGTTTGAAGAGAAGAAACCAGTGGAATTTCTCATACAGTATATGGGCCCATCTTATTGAATATGCAGAAGCTGCTAAAAAGCCATGGCCATTGTGTTCACGATATTGCTGAGGATGCCAAGTTAGGAAGCAGCATTGTTGGTATAAATAAGGAATGGTGTGTTATTCAGGATTAATTGCACAACCTCTTGGCCTATGGAAAAAAAATAAAGGTAAAATGTGGAAGACCTTGCTCTCGGAGGCTACAAATCAGCACAGATGTCTGAAGTAGAAACCACAAAGGAGGGTCTTGCTTAATCACACAAGATTATTGTGCTACAAGAATGCTTATTTATGTCACCCTTCAATATGAATATTCTCAGGGTGTGGCCCAATAATAAGGAAAATGCCACAGTAAATATCAAACAGTAAAACCACAAGTAAAGCATTACAACAGAAGTTAAAGAGCAGTGGTGTAGACTTGAGTCTATGGACTCGGACTCAAGTCGGACTCAAGTCGAGTCAATGACTTGGACTTGACTCGGCGATTGTAAAAGACTCAAAAAACTTGACTCAAGACTTTGAGCCTTTTACAAGAAGTCCAATTTTATTCAGGTTTTAACCCATTTTCCCCATTAAATAAGATAGGAACTCACAACTTGCAACCAAAGACTCGGGACTTGGCTGCAAAGACTTGGGACTTGACTCAAGACTTGGAGTCAGAGACTTGATCCACATCCCTGGTTAAAAGTGGCAGCAATAAAATCACAGTGAAAAACCTGGAAGAATAAAAGAATAAAAGGAAGAATGAAAGATAGCAGAGAGGGCACCAGACAAGCCGCCCTGGGGAGAAAATTCCAGAAACCAGGTGTCACATCTGCAAGGCCCTCTTGTCAGTTGCCACTCACTTGGCACCAGGGAGGGACGCATGGTGAAGGTGAGGGAGGATCATCTCCAGTGATGATCTCAGCACACGGACAGGCTGAAGTCGCAGCTGCCGACTTCCTCATTGGTAATTTGGCATCCAGTGTAGGCTCACTGTGTGGAGGAAAAAAATCCTTGGAAAATAAAAACAGTTTCAGAAAAGAGCAACTTGAATGATCAGAAGACTGGAAGAATATTTCTTTTGTATGAGGGAAGTTTTAAGACAGCTCAGTGTGACCCCACTTCCTCTTGGATGCACGTTCAGGCAAACAGCTGAAAAACACTTCAGTGTAAAATAAATGCACACATATTTTCAATACCTCCTGTTGAACAGCTCGTTCTAGGGTTCTCACACTTCCGGAGAATAGAAAATGTCGTTATGCTATTGGGTGTGTTAAGTCATTTTACTTTGCAAACTTACAATTGTTTACTACTTGGCACCAAGGTTGATTTACAGCCCAAACCTATGCTGCAGTGTGGGCAGGGAGGGGGAAGGAACGGGGGTGAGGAGGCTGTGGGAGGAGGTGGATCCAGCAGTGATGGTGTGCGCCAGATCCTATCCCCTCCATCAGCAGCCTTGCCACCCCCTTACTCTCCTCGGACTTGTGCCAATTACAGAGCTGGTGCAGGTCCGAGGAGACCCATTGTGGCGCGGGAGGCTTTTGGAAGGGTAGGTAAAGGTAAAGGTGACCCCTGACAATTAAGTCCAGTTGTGCCCGACTCTAGGGTGCGGTGCTCATCCCCATTTCAAAGCCGAAGAGCCAGCGTTGTCCAAAGGCGCCTCCATGGTCATGTGGCCGGCATGACTCTCCTTGCCGCAGCGCGTAGCATGCGGCTGGAACACGGAGCGCTGTTTACCTTCCCGCAAGCGGTACCTATTTATCTACTCACATTAACATGCTTTGGAACTGCTAGGTTGGCAGGAGCTGGCCAAGCAACGAGAGCTCATCCCGTCGCGGATTCGAACTGCCGACCTTTCGATCGACAGCTCATGGTTCAGCGGTTTAACTCTCCTTTCCCCCTCCAAAGCCTTCTGATCTGCCCCCCTCCCATGCTGGATACAGTGCCCTCTTTTTCGGCATGCCTGTCCCAGCGCGGGGGGGGGGGGCGGGGTGGAAGGATAGGATTGATCTCTCAAAAAGGTAAACTGGTAGAGTGCATGGCAGTCTCCCCTCCTAGCTGCCGCAGCTATCACTTCCTGTTCTCCCTCACAATACTGGATGGTCTTCTTCATAACATTCAGCTTCACTTCTGCTACTTTCAGCTTCCTAACTGCTTTCATTCCCCGCATAACATGAGCCTAGTTTCCCCTTTGCAAATGCCAACTACCTATTCTAGTTTCATATAACCCTGACTTTCACTGTATGGCTGGCTGCTTCCTCACATGCCTCCTCCACAGCCAACATGTATCACACAAACTAAAGCTACAGTTTCCACGTTCTTTTACTTCAATATCTTTGTGGGCTGCTGCTGTCACTGCCTCATTTCCTGTAACTATAGAACTCACACTTACGTACAGTTCTTTCTATGTGTCGGACAGGAAGGAGATATGTGATGATGACAAGCAAAGCCCCCCTGGCCAGGGGCAGCCCATCTATTAGTAAGGCAAGGTGATGTGTGAATCAGCATCAGCAGCAAATTACAGGGGAGCAAGCGGGCCCTTCACCCTAAGTCTCCCATCGCCACGGTCTCTCTCCAGCCTGCCATGGATGCAACCTGCACTGATTCGCTTGCCACCCACTAAAAGCGAGCAGAAAGTGGATCACCTGCCTCCTGGTGCAGTATCTCCAAACATGGAAATGCAGGACTTCTGGTTTGTTCTACCAATACCATGCAAACGAAGGAGCTCCTTCACAATGTTCTGCACAGGTATAGCTAAAATGAAACAATCAGATAATGCAACCCACCCTTTATGGGCTACAGCTCATCGGAAGGCAGGACAGGTGGACGTTATCCTTTCTAATGTCTGGTTCTCTAGATATCTTACCTCCACACTGACTTCGCTGGAGGCCTCCCAGGGGATTTCACAGGGCATGTGTGTGCTCTCAAGGCTCTTTGTTTAGGGAGGCGGTGATTTTTACCCGAGCATTTGGTCATGTGGAAAGGAAGGGAACTCTGAAGAGAGTTGCAGGGAATCAAAGGCTTTGTGACTCTCCTGCATAGAGAGGTCCAAGGAGACTCTCTGTGTGAGAGATTCCAGGAAACTTGTTTTAGATACACATCCTTGCATCTTGTTTGTGTCTGACTGCCAGTACTGAACTGATATATACAGCTGGCAATATGCCCTGTCTCTTGCTGTTAAATCCCGGCTCTGAGCCTTTCTCTGCCTGCAGGTCTTTGGCACACAGTGCTCCAAACCTGAGCTCCATTTCATGGGCCTTATTATGATTTTTTCCTTCAACCCATGTAGATGGTGGACTGAAGGCCCATGCCCTTCCTTCTCACTGACCGTAGTGTCCCACCAAGAAGAGTTGGGAGGAAGGATGGTGAGATAGTAACATGAAGAATGAAATGAGCCAATGGAAAGATAGGAGCAGCGGAGGAATGAAGAGAGGAAATGCAAGGAGTGGCAAAGAAAAGAGAGAAGGAAAGTAGCTCTTTACTCTGCGCTTGGCAAAGACTCATGGAGAGCCTCTGGGAACTTACAATCAAGCAGAATACCTGGATGGGGTTCTCTCTCTTTCTCTCTCTCTCCCCACTGCTCTTCATGCTTTAGGCAACATTGACAGCAAATCCCCCTGGCCAGCCAGGAAGGAAACCTGCTGCTCTATCTGTGACTCAAACAGCAGCTGTTTCACATTCCAGGAGTCTCCCCCTTCCTTCTCTTTCATCTATAAAAGTCACCCACTGACGCAAATCCTCCTACCCCCCAAATCTGAGAGACAGATTTAGAATCTTGTTATTGACAGTGACAGGGAGGAACTGGACGCCCCCAGATGCTGAGAGATGGGCTGCTGTCTCACTCCACTAAGCCCATCCCTGCTCAGTCAACAGAGGGAGGCAAATTCCCTTGTCCCACTCAAGGTGCTGAGACAATTCACCTAGCAGAGAGGAGGCGGTACTCAGTGGAGAAGTCCGTGATGCCAGGGAGCTGCCATCCAGTGTTTGATCAGCATCTAACAGCGCTGTGCTCTAAGGAAAGACACTCTGGACCTGTCGCTCTGCTCTCATGGGAACCGAATTGGCGCATTTCTGGAGACAGGTTTTGAAGATACCATGTGATATATTAACAATGCAATCCTGTGTCTATGCTCTAGGGTAGTGGTTCTCAAACCCTTTACACTCCTAAACGGAGTCTTGGACAGCCCCGCCAGCTTGTGCACAAAGTCTCGGGGAGCCCCAGAGCACCGGCGCATGCACAGAGTAGTGCAATGCTGAGCAGATGGCAGCCACTTATGGTGTGCTCAGGGAGCCCCTGAAGGGGTCTCAGGGAGCCCCAGAGCTCCTAGAAGAAAAGGGTGAAGGTCTGTCAGCTTGATATGTCCCAAGTCAGACTTGGCTACGAGCTTTAAAACCTTCATCATACCTCACCTGCATTAGAATGAGGCTACATTGGCATCAATGCTGTTGGCCACGTGTTTCTACTGCAAAAGATTCATGGCATACTCATGATTACTTCTTGTTTTATACAATATAAGCCTACTTGAATGATGTTGTAGCATTTCAAAAAGAGAGCCAGAGACAGAATCTGTACTGCTGTTTGGAGCCCAGTCCAGATAGGCAACTTCAGGTCAGATGCTTACCAGTCTATTAGGTTGTACAGCCAGTAGGACTTAAAGGAACCTGCCTCTATAGAGTACCATCTGGCAAAAGCCAGAATTTCAGTTTGTGGTCTTTATTTTATTAAAAGATTTATATACCTCCTATGCTCAAGGTGGTCTTTGTAAAGTTTATTGAATGAATGACCTTGCAATGAAGTACATATAATAACAATTACATTCATATGTTAACGGCACAATCATATGGGCCATTTATGACAGCAGATCTATTGGTTGTCATAAAAGGTCCTACAATGGCGCAAATGGCGCACCAACATTGTGCATAATGGAGCCGCTCACGGAAATGACCAATGGCTGGAAATGGACAGTGGCTCCACCTAGACGCTCCACCAACCCAAGTAAGGTGGTGGAGGGGGTGGCTCATGGGCGGTTTGGGGGAGGGCAGGCACGGGCGTCGCTAGCCCTCCGGGCGCCCGGGGCACGGGTTGCCTGAGCGCCCCCCAGAAGGGCCCGAGCGCCCCCACCCCCCCAGTAGGGCGCTTCCACCCGGCCCCCGCGCCCACCCCCACCACTCTCCTTACCTTCTTCAGCCTCCTCGCCGCTGCCACTGCCGGCCCCGCGCTCACCTCGGCGGGGCTGTTTAAAAGTCGCGCCGAGATGAGCGCGGGGCCGGCGGCGGCGAGGAGGCTGAAGATGACAGCAATTTTGCCCTCTCTTGGCCACTTAGGCATTCTGCGCATGTGCAGAACAGCCAATTTTAAAAGGAGCCGACTCGCGCCGAGGTGAGCGCGGGGCCGGCGGCGGCGAGGAGGAGAAGGAGGAGGAGGCTGAAGAAGGAGGTAAGGAGAGCAATGGCGCTCCCGGCCCCCGAGCGCCCACCCCCAATCGCTCTCCCTACCTTCTTCAGCCTCCTCGCCGCCGCCGCCGCCGCCGGCCCCGCGCTCACCTCGGCGCGACTTTTAAACAGCCGCGCCGAGGTGAGCGCGGGGCCGGCGGCGGCACCCCAGCTGAAGATGGCGCCCCCCGGAAGATGGCGCCTGGGGCCTGAGGCCACAGGGTCCCCCCCAAAGAACGCCACTGAGGGCAGGGACGGGAAAGGGGAGGGCAAGGATGGGGAGCAGGCTGGAGTGGATCTTGGTGGCAAAGGCACACACCATTACTATCTCTGATTTTTCAGCACACCCTGCCTCCTTCCTCTCCTCAGACTTACGGCAGCAAAATAGCTGGTATGGGTCTGAGGTGATTAGGTGGCCTACTGGGAGGTAAGGCAGTTTTTTTCTTACCTCTCTAGCCATCTGATGATCACACACACCCCACTACCACCATCCAATGCAGCACACACTCCATTGGAGCTGCTGCATGCGATGGAGTGGCGTGGAATAGGATTGAACTGTTATTTTTAATCATGAGACATTAGAACAGTTCTTAGGGCACATTTACAAGGAGGTGGAGGAGACTTTAAAAAGGGCCAGATGTGTATCCAGTGCCCATCCACACCTACCACACATGCTGGGATCTGTCTGAATGGCTGATGTCATGATGTTGGCTTTTTAATGTCCTCGGAAAAGTGATACCTGCCTTTTCCAGATAAGTCTGTGCCACACATCTCCAATGGGCATGATTCTGGAACTTGCCCTGCAAACATCCACTACAGCAGCAAGGGAATGCCAAATAAAGTACCAGTGAAAATAGCGTGTGGAGAACATGATAGCTGTTTGGTACATACATTGATAAGATAAAACAGCAGTACAGTACTGGCATAGGAGAGCAGCATGGGGAAAGGGAACTGGTACTGTTTCCACTCTCCTCCACACTTTATTTGTTTTTGGATTCTCTCCTGGTGTGCTGAGCCTCAAGCCTTCATTGATCGCAGACGACCTTTGTGAAGGCCTCCCACTGCTTCAGCCTCTCCAGGAAGCTGAATCAAAACTTGCTGAAGTCAATGGGAGCTTTTCCATTCACTTCAGTGGACTCTGGCTCAGACGCCAGGTAAATGCCATTTCATGCTTTCCTCCTGGATTTCCTGCTCCTCTCCAGTATTAGCATTTGTGTCAAATGGTGTACTATAAGAGCTGTTCATAGGAAAAGATGAAATAAATATTGGGAGAAAGTGTCGCTGATTGGCATCTACCCTCCAGGTGCCACGATCTTGCTTTACAGCACACTTGTGACATCCAGGCCTCAGCGCTGGTGCTGTCGGGGGATAGGATTGCACTGACAGTGATGTTTTAATTTGGGGGCAGAACTTCGTCACATACATATACTGTACTTTACAAATCATGGGATCTCACTGGGTTATGCAGTTGCTTACTCCACTTTAGCATCCTTTAGCCCTCATTCCAAACTCTTCACTTTTTAGGTGTTTCCTGGGAAAATGCAATTCTCCTGTAGGTATATTGCATACATACATTGCTAATATGATTTCCATATGAATCATAGACCAAGACCTGTTTCAGTGCTGTATCATTTCACACTGTACTTAGGGCTTTCTAGACTGAATTCCCCCCCCCTCTCTCTCTCACACACACACACCATGCATGCACGCACACACACATGCACACGCACGAACACAAATCTTGCAGTAGAAAACTTGCAATAGGAAACTAGTCCGAGAAACAGCCATGCATGAACTTTTTTTCTTGGCATCTAGTTTTCTATGTGCAGGGATTGGCAAGGAGGAGCATTCAATTGTATGAGCCAGGGGCAGTACCAGGTTTTGCTGGCCATGGGGCAAGCCATGGTTTTGGGCTCTTGGGCGTATTCAGGTCCTCTCAATAGCTGAGCTCTCTTCCCTCTACAACATTTTCCCTCTCTTCTGCACGCTGGCTCCGCCGCCTTCTTACCTGACTGGCTGGTGGGCAAGCGGGGTGGATGGGGGCTTACTCAACTGGCCAGGAAGAAGTGTCCACATGTGATCTACATAGACATTCCTCCTCCCTCTTTTTCTCTCAGCCAATCACACACTTCTCAAGGAATCACACACTCCTCCAGGACCACTTAAGCACAGGATTTCTTAGGGAGCAAGTTGATTGGTCCAGAGGGATTGGAGAAAGATGTGATAGTGTGGGTTTTATGTAGACCTGTACTCCTTTCCCCATCCCTCCTGCCAAAGTGCCCACACAAGACCAGTATGGACACTTTTGTTACCCCATCCCTTCCTGCCAATCATACTTGCTTCCAGGGCCTCTCTGCCAACCCAGTGCCCCTAGAAGCAACTAGTAAGCTGTGTGAGTCACGGAAGCCTAGAGGTATGTATTATCTATACCTAGAGGTAAAGAAAACCTAGAGGTACATATTTATTTTATTTGTATCCTGCCTCCCCCCCCCCCATAATTGGGGTGTTCAAGGCGGCATATAAGTAAAATACAATAAAATACAATAATTCTGTGACTCATCATGTGAGACTAGGTTTTCTATAGGTTCCCACGACTTGCAATACAGCCCATGATGAGGTAGGATGGATTGTCCAGGGCCCCTGGCATGTGTCCCAGGAGCTATGACCTCTGAAGCTGTTCCTTTAGTGAGTTCCTACCTGCAATTGGTAGTATAGGCTAGAAGCAGGTTTACCACCTCATCTGTTGTATGTGAGAACTCAGCTACTATAGCTCATGATACTATTGGCTGTTATTTGTGGTGTCATTTAATGGCAACACAATCCCTCACCCCAAATCCAAATGTTGAACCTATTCCTAATTTTCTTTTTCTAAATGTTATGTCCTTATGACTATGTGCTCCCCCACTCTGTCATCACAACCCTGGGGTGGGGAGCAGTTCTTCAGTGTGCAGGATACTCATGTTCTGAGCATAATAATATAATATACAATATTTATATACAGTACCACCTTTCTTGGTCATTGGATTTCTCCTCCGACTTTAATCCAAAGCGGTATACATGGGCAGGCTTTCCTAACGCCCCTAATGGGAGGTTTTACAATATATAAATGTCCAATATTTTGTGAACAACTGCATTCCAGGTGGTAACCTTTTCCAGTCTGGCTTTTCTACTGGCCGGCGCCTCCCACACCTGACCGACGCAGCTGGGAGCTCTTATCTCTCCTCATGGAGGCTTTGTCTGAACACACATCTCTGGGGAGGAACAGGGCTCTTAGATCTACCTACGGGAGGTGCATATGGATTTTTTGTTGCTGGGTGTGTCGCTCTCTGCATTGTGCAAGGTATACTCAGGCAAGAGCTTGTGGGGAAGGGGGAAACCAATGTGGTTATGGAGAGAATGGATCATGCCTTGTCAGAGGCGTCACTAGGGTTTGCGTCACCTGGTGTGAGAGCTCATCGTGTCAGCCCAGTGGTGTTACTAGGGTTGGTATCACCTGGTGCAGTGACTCATGGTGTCACCCCCATTAACTTTATTTATTTTAATATATAACAGCAGCTCTATCTCAATTACAGTTCCATTCCCTACTGCACAAATAGACTCCCAAAAGTTATGTTTTCTTTAGTACTAAATGGTTTTTATTGAATGAGCTTTTAGCCAGAAATTTCTAAAATGTCTCATCACTTTCTGCTGTTTGCTGATACAGAGCATCGTGGCTGTTCTTTCCAAATGTGTCATCAAAGTGTGTACTGGAATTAAAAAGCTAAGCTACAAAATCATAACGGGGACAGGTGGTTTTGGTTTTGCTCCATCTACCTTTCTTTGGTTTTGCTCTGTATCTCCAATTCCACTGTACAGATCTGTCAGCTGCAATTCTAACACCAGTCAGTCAGCACCCAGCAACCACCACGGAAACAGCCATCAGGTATCTTTGACACAAGGCTATTCACAAATGGCAGGTTTCCTCAGGAATAAATTATCTCCATGAATGAAAAGATCATTAACAAAACATGCACCCTCGGTGTGCATGGAGTCTATAAATGCATGTACCGTATTTCTTCGAGTCTAAGGCGCCATCGATTCTAAGGCGCACCTTTACTTTCAGTACCACCAGCAGGGGAAAAAAATCCATCAATTGTAAGACTCGCCTCCCTTCATTAAATCTACCTGCTCAGCACCAACTCTCCCCAGCATGTCTCCTGCAGCTGAGGATGACTGAGTGCACTGCCTTTGCATAGCATTTCTGGCCCCATCAGAAAGTGCCATTTCCTTCATTACCTGGGCTTGGTTTTCTGGTTTTCGCGAAAACAGGGAATGGCTGAAAATCGCTGTTTTTCACCGAACTGAAGATCAGGGAGGCCTGCAGAGGGCTGCGCAGGCCTCCCTGAAGCTCCCGCAAGCACCAGTAAGTAAGAAGATAGCATTTTGGGGTGATTTTTGGAGACCTTCGATTCTAAGACGCACCCCATTTTTTGAAATGCTTAATTGGGAAAAAACATGTGTCTTAGAATTGAAGAAATACAGTATTTCAAAATGTGTGCAACATAGATAGATGTGTGTTCATTGTAAATGATTTTGTACTCGGCTCATCCGTGTTGTTTGATCAACGCCTAGCATTTATACCCCAACTTTTTTTTTATATATATTTATATTTTATTGATATATTGAAACATAAAAACAATACATATTTCATAAAGTTATAGCAAGCGTGAAGCAATACATCCTACTAACATACTATTCACTATTTTCTACATATAATTTCCAACTAAGCCAAAACAACACCCACATTCTATTCATTAATCCGCATATCATCACATCATTCCTCTCTCTCTCTCTTAAAAAGTCAATAAATGGTTTCCAATTATTCACGAAAAAGTTAACTGACTTTTCCTTAATTAAAATTGTAAGTTTATCCATTTCAGCATAGTCCAAAACTTTCAGCCACCAATCTTCCAGCGAAGGTATCTCCGAATTCTTCCAATATTGTGCATATAAAATTCTTGCCGCAGCTATTATATATAAAAACAAAGTTTGAAATTTTTCGCCTACATGATCCTCCCACATACCCAACAAAAATGTTTCTGGTTTCATTTGAACCTTAATATTTAAAATCAACTCAATCTGTTTATGAATCTGAGTCCAGTACTTCTTTGCTTGGGGGCATGTCCACCACATATGGTAAAAAGTACCTTCTTGCTTTTTATATTTCCAACATCTATTCGTCACCTTCTCATACATTTTTGCTAATTTGCTTGGGGTTATATACATATTTTCTTTAATATTAACATTTAACGTAAATTTCAACTGTTTTAACCATAGTTGTTCCCACTGGTCCATTAAAATAACATGACCTACATTTTTCGCCCAATGAATCGTACATTCTTTAACCTGTTCTTCTGTTTCAAACTTCAAAAGCAATGTATACATTTTTGAAATTATCTGGTCTTCAGATTTTAATTGTACCTCCAATATTGATTCTTCTTCTACAAATCCATATGCCTTCTTGTCCACTTTAAATCTCTCCAAAATTTGAGCATATACAAACCATTGGCAATTAAAGTCTTCTTCCATTAGTTTTTCTCTTGACTTCATTGTACAGTCTCCTTGTGAAAAAATTAATAAATTTCTGTAGAGTAGTCCTTTCTCTTTTGGCACGCTACTTCCACCAAAGTGTGCTTCATATGGTGCAACCCATAATGGTACTTTCTCATAAAACCTCATTTTATATCTATTCCAAATTCTCCATAATGCATGTCTAACATAATGATTTTTAAATTCTAAATTTGCTTTCACTTTATCATACCACAAATACCCATGCCAACCAAATCTCAAGTCAGAGCCTTCTAACTCCAATAATCTTCTATTTTGTAAATACACCCACTCTTTCAACCACACAAAACAACATGCTGCATAATATACTTTCAGATCCGGTAGTCCTAATCCTCCTCTCTCTTTTGCATCTTGAAGAATCTTATATTTCACCCTTGGTTTTTTCCCTTGCCAAATAAATTTAGAAATGTCTTTCTGCCATTCTTTAAATGGTGCATCAGGTATAATCATTTATACCCCAACTTTTTATTATTCAAGAAAAACATTCCCGAGAGCAGATTTTCACATTCACTTGCCACTTGGTCCATAGATTTTCCTAGGTGAACCTCGCCCTCATACACACAGAAGTGTACATTACAGGTCTCATCCCTAGTCATTTATTATCCAGCTTTGTGCAAGTAAAAGGCACCCCCTAGGTGGCCACATCTTGAATGCCAACCTCGGGGGTGCCTTTCACTTGCACAAACCTTGAACTTACATGACGCTCTTACATGTAATACAAAGGCCCTCTCCATTGGCCCTGCAGACACAGTGATGATATGCTCAATGGGGCTGCAAGCGCAAATGACTGGTGACCACGCCTGCATGCCACCGGTTCACCCAGCCCACTGGCTTCGCTCCCATGAAGCGAAGGGAGCGGGTCGCCTCGGGGTGACACGCGCACAGGGGTGACGCGAGCATCCCGCGCGCACCCCATGTGCCACCTCTGTGACGCGCATCGCCCTCCGGAGAGTTAGATCCTGAGTTAGTTAGTGGCCTTACATGTTGCAGAATCAGGGCATGAAATTGACTTTCAGAACACCCGGTCTCTTTTCTATGAATCAAGACATAGACAACGCCTGAACCTTGAAGCTATTGCAATTTCTCAGAGGAAATCAAAATTTCTTATGAATCGTCAGCAGGATCTAACTTATATCAATCGCATTTGGTTTCCCTCTCTACACAAAGCCTTTCAGCAACGGAATGATCTAAGGAAGCGAAACGCGACAGAAGGGTTACTATCGGTCACCCCGGAGAGGAACGAAACAGAGAAAGGAAATGAGGCAGAGAGGTTACTATTTGGTCAACTAGAGACCCATGACTCCCGGTGCCTGTCTAATTAAACAATCAACAGGCTCATGTGCTACCATCATCAATTAAACAATCAACGGGCTCATGTGCTACCATCATCAATGAAGAACATGGGACTTCTGTATTCAATTATCTAATCAAGGGGCCTCCTGTGCTTCAGATGCCTGCTCCACTATATCAGTCTAGTGCTCCAGGACAAGGTTAACAACATCTTTCAGCCTGTGGCTGAGTTCTCCAATTTTTCTGCTTTTGAAAAAATCCCAAGTGTTTGGGGATGAAATGTTAAGCAAGGAAGACTCAAGACTTTTTTATTGCTGCGTCTGATCTGAATAATCCGCTCTGGTCGCCCGCTTCTGCATACCGGTAGGATCAGAGGACAGGAATCTCAACAGACAAAGTTGTAAGAATATTCTTTATTTCTTCAATTTAAGAGCTGATATCACATGGCTGGAAATCCCATAAACATTGCTTCTGTGTACAGTTTCCTAGTTTTGCAGCCTGTGTGAGATTGCAAAAGTGTGTGTGTGTGTGTGTGTGTGTGTGTGTGTGTGTGTGTGTGTGTGTGCGTGGGGGGGAGGGGTTGTGAAGCCCCTGGCAGGCCATAATACATGGTTGGGAGCCTCACTTAAGTTTGGTGAGTCACAAGTTCTGCAGGTCTGGGTATGATGAGGGAATTGTTGCTTCCTGGTCATCTGTTAATGATCCCCACCTACTCGTCTGCCACTCACTTGATAGTAATGCATGTGAGAGTCCCTCTTATCCCCCTTGGTACTAATTCAACTCCTCAATGTCTCTGTTGTGGAACTAGAGTGACTGCCTGAGTTAAATCCACCTAGAGAGGATGGCTGTGCTGCATTCCCTTTATCGGGCTGGATCAGTGATTGCTTTAAGAAGGCTATTAGCAGACTTTGGCACAAGCCTTTTTTTAAATAATAAAGCCCATGCTGTTGCTCATTGGCTCAAAGAAAACCTTTCTCTTGCACATTTGCATTATTGACTATGCTTTTTCTGCAGACAGCTATTTTTTGCTTAGGTTAATTGGTTTGGCTAATTTCTTATTTAGTCCTTAGTGCAAGGATATTACATTTACTCCATAGCCCCCACCCTTCTCTATTCTATACCTTTCTCCACAGTCCCATGACTTACTAAAGATAGATAATTTTTATTTGTAAAACACTCAGCTAAAAAAAAAAAGCATCTCTTGGGCACATTCCAGACAGGCCTTCAGACTTGCGTCAAGCTCAGTTTCCATTATTCCATCTCTGTGCCTGCCTTTAAAAAAGAAAGATGCTGCTTTCTGAGCTCAGATGTATGAAGAATACATTCAGACAGGTTCCTGGATTGGTCACATGAAGGGTGATGGAGCCTTTTAGCTTTTTAGAGTTCATTTTAGCCAGACAGAAGCATTTTAGTCAGCATGCCATTTGTTTTGTTCATCTATTCCATTTTCTTGCCAATCTCATCTAAAAGACTCAAGACAGGCAAACCATATGTAACACCCCCCCCCAAAAAAATAGACAAAAGAAAACCCAATTGACCCTTCTCCTCATTCAGTGCTTAATTCGGGACATCAACTCAAATCCAGCTGGAATAAAGAGATCCCACAGCGCTTCCCCAATTGCTCAGACTCAGGTATTGGTGATTCCCCCGTGGGATAAGCCTTCTGCAGTCATTTATTTATTTATTGAAAATGCCCACTGCTAGGAAATGGATGAGGATCACTCCAAGACTGGTGTTCCTGCCAGCAAAGGACGTGATCCACAGCAGTCAGTGCAAGTGGACTTAGCATGCACATAGGAATGTCCTGTAGGCTTCAATCCTAAACCCACTTACCTGGGAGTAAGCCCCATTAAACACAATGAAACTTACTCATTAGTAGCCATGCATAGGATTGTACTGTTAGTCTCCTTCAGCTGCACTCTAACAGCCCAATCCTATGCAAGATGGGGCTGCCATGCGTGAGAGGAGTGAGAGGCTTACAGAGGGGTAAAGGGAAATAATTCCCCTTTCCCCTCTGAAGACTCCGAATCCCCCCCCCACTGGATACAGCATGCTCCTTTTTGGCATGGCAGCATTGGCTGGAGGGGAAGGATAGGATTGGGCTCAAAGACACACTCTCCATTTCCATAGGGAGTCAGCCACTGATGTGCCATGTTTCCCAGAGCCTCTTGTGCTCCCCAAGCAACAACTACCTGCACTGTCCAGCACTGTCACAGCTGAATGTGAACCTGCAGAAAGGACTCCCACATTTGCCAGTGGGGGGGAGGGTGAGTGCAGTGAGTGCACCATGGGCGGGTGACGCGCGTCGCCCCCCTGCCCTAGGGTGGATCTAGGGACCCCCCAAAAAACACTCCCTGAAAAATTTGCAACACGGCCTTTGGCCGTGCCGCGGACTTGCCCCCTGCTGCCGGCTCCGTCATTCTCTGCTGCAGCCCCGCCGGCGCTCCAGGGCCTTCTGAGAAGGCCCAATGGCTCAAAACGTGAAGTTTTATGTTTTTTGCGCATGCGCAGTACATTTTCTGAGGGCAAAGGGCTGCCCATTTGCCCTCAGAAAAGTACTGCGCATGCGCGAAAAACGTAAAACTTCACGTTTTGAGCCATTGGGCCTTCTCAGAAGGCCCTGGAGCGCCGGCGGGGCCAGACGCTCAGAGGCCGGCTCCCCGGCCTCAGAGCCTCCAGAGGGTGACACGCGTCACGGAGGTGACGTGTGGGGGTGCTTGCGTCACCCCTTTGCGCGCGTCATGCGCGCGTCACCCCCTGGTGGTCCCCCCCGCCACGCTCAAGTGACGTCCGTGGGTGAGTGAGGGACTATAGTTGTGATGCTGCAACCTCCACCTGGTTAGTGAGGCTCCCTCCTTGTTCACTTCAGGATAGCAGGAACATCACTGCTGGAAGAGTGCTTCAAGCTTCAAGGGTGTGGGTGCATGAGTTGCATCCTCTGCTTACAGGCTTCCTATCAGCTGTGACCCTGCTGCCACCCTGGAGTGAGTGATGGGAGGAGTGAAAGTCCTTTCCTGTACATTCCTTGCAATATCAGCAGCCATAGTGATGCCCGGATGCCTCCCTGACAGGGCACATGATATTCCTAGTGCATGAGGACCTGGCAGGACAGGATAGCATGGTGCAGCATGGCCAATGCACAAAGCCAGAGAATGTATGGTACTTTTCATGTGTGCTTGGTTGCTCCTCATACAATTGTGGAAATCTGCAATATTTGTGCAATTATATACAGTACTTCTCCAGGATGGTGTAGTGGTTTGGGAGTCGGACTTAGACCTGTAAGATCCAGGTTCAAATCCCCGCTCAGCCACGAAGCTTCCTGGGTGACCTTGGGCCAGTCAGTATCTCTCAGCCCCACCTACCTCACAGGGTTGTTGTGAGGACAAAAAGGAGGGGAGGAAATATGTACACCACTCTGAGCTCCTTGGAGGAAGGGTGGTATAAAAATGTGAAAAATAAATGAGATTTTTTAAAACGTCATAAAGTTTTAAAAGCATCATCTCTGACGGTGTCAGACCAAACAAGATGAGAAAACCTCTGTGCTAAAGGATTCCAGAAGGGTGGCCCTGTTAATCTGTCATAGCAAAAACAACTGAGGGCTAATGAGATGGGCAGGGGCAAATGGGGGAGGGGGGCAGGAAGAAAGTTATATAGGCAACATCTGAGGACAGCTTTTTTTTTCTTTTTGCACTGGACAGCCCACACTACTATGTAAATAGTATCCTCACTTATGATTTTGCAAATGAGTATACTACAGTTGGGTACGTGGGCAGGGCAAATTCTATGAATTTCTATTCAGTGGAGATTATTCCCTGGTAAGTGTGTTAGGATCATAGCCTTAAAGCATCGCCAGCTGAGCAGCCTGCCTTTGTTTTGCCTTGAGGCTTGAATAATTTTCTGTTCTACCCAAGGAGGAGCACTGTGATGAATTTTCAGAAGCCATGTGCTGGAGGGCTGATTTGAACAGTTTCTGGTGCTCAGCTGCAGACTGCACTGCTAAGTGTGTTAGAGAAGAGGGTCCTAGAAAAATATGTATGCGCCTGAGTGTCTGTCCAACATCGATATTATTGGGAGATTTGGAAAATATGCCTCTTCTCTTTTCTGTGCAGTGCAGTCTGTACTCCAACCCACACTGTCCTGTCCACTAAGAAAAATCCACAAAGCAAGATGAGGCTTCTGGAATGAGGAAGTGGCAAGGCAGGCCAGAGGCGCAGGACCTTGGACAGTTCCAAGTGGGCAACTGGCTCTGATGAGATACCTGACAGCTGAAACTGCTTCTGTTTACATCGTCAAATTATTCTCATGCTTCAAAAACAGCTCGTCCTTTCAGTCAATAATTTGTTGAGATTTGGGTTAAAATTGGAAGCCATCAAAATATTGACGGCTTTGCATTCCTCCAAATGCAGGTGCTAAAGTTATTTATGGCACTGATATCCTGTCCTTCCTCCAAGGAAATTGGGGCAGCACATGTTTTTTGCCTCCTTTTTTTTCTCACAACAACCTTGTGAGGTAGGTTGGGCTGAGAGCTATTAACTGGCCCCAGGTCACCCAGGAAGCCCCACAGTTGAATAGAGAACTTAACCACAGTCTCCCGGGTCCTAGTCTGACTGTGACACTCTTGCAAAGAATGAAACAGGGAGCTTCCAAACAGGTTTAGAGAAAAGAAAAACAATTTTTTGTAGATTATTATTGATAGCCCAACAGATTTCAGCATATTGCCTTCTGGAGCACCTTCTGCAAAAGTAAATTCTCAAAAATGAGTACAGTATAAATGAAGACTGATAGCAAACAATCAATATAGTCATCATTTGTGAGGATTCATTCTTAGAGAAAGTGCCATAGAAGGTTTTATATATATATAAAAATGTTTGATTAACGACTAATTTCTGTTTTTATATGGCTTCATTAAAAGTTTTCCTTCCTTCTATGTACATATCTTTTAGATACCTCCTTCATGAATTCTATGGTTTTATTTCAAGTTTGGTGTTAAGAGGTAGGCAGAGCATTTCAACTCATTTTCAGCACATGCTTACAAAGGAGTACGTCTCATTGTGCTTAGTGTGTTCCCAGGGAAGAGTGTATCAGATTGAAGGCTTTATGACACTTTATTAGTGCATTGTATATCATTTTGTTGTTATAATTCATATATTTAGTATATCTCATAGTTTATTATATACAGTATTGATATTTTAGGGTTGTATTTTTCATTGGTTTGGGTAAGTTTTTAAAATGTCTGTTGTATTATAAATGTGTTCTAAGATCCCCTTTCCCTTCCAAAGTCTCCCGTTCTGCACCAGTGGGGGAGAAGGATAGGATTGGGCTGTTAGATGCTCAAAGCCAGGGAAATGCAGGCAGCAGCAACTGCACAATGGGCACCAACAAGCTAAATGTTGAGGAAGGGCAGGTTTGTTTTCCTATACTGGAGCATCTGAAGATTCCCTGACAGTGGGGTCACCCCGGGTCAGTGGTTAGGGCATTTCACTCAGTTTTTAAGGCAATGTCTCATATGCAGTTTTAAGGCAGTCTCATATGCAATGGTCATCCTTTGCCTATAGTCTGTGTCACTTCATCACTTAAATAAACTTATTAGATGTGTTATTGACCACAGCACTATCTTGTGCATTGTTGACCAATGAGTTAACAACAGTACCTTAACTAAGCTGGTCAAGTAGCATGAGATGGACTTATTTATAAAATAGCATACTGTATCTTATAGTAGACAGAGTGATTTATTGAGTAAGCAAATTTGTAGGGCCCTGTTCTAAGACATCTGTATTTTTACCTGCATTGTGGGATTTAATATGTGCGGGCAGAAGAAACAGGGCATGCTCAGAATAGAGAAAAGAAGATTAAGAGGGAGCATGATAGCAGTTTTCAGTTATCTTGAAGACTGTTGAAAAGAAAAGGAAGAATCGCTTACCAGTTCCACTTACTGTTTATCATTCTGTAGCACTTTTCATTGTATTGAAGTGCTTTATAATTTATATGTCGTATGCCCTCACAACAACCTCATGAAAGAAGTTGGCTGTGGAAAGGTGGCTTGAAGGGGGCCAGGTTACCACCCATTGAACTTCAGGGCTGAACAGGAATCTGCACTATGGTTCTCTCACAAAGCCAACACTTTATCCACTGTATCACATTGTCCCTTTACAGGAAAAAAATGCAAAGCAATATCCTCAAATTGAAGCAAGGGAGATTTCCTAGTGCTAAGAGAAGGCTAGAGAGACAAATGATGGACCACTATCTGCAGGACCATAATGCAGGTGGGGGAGACATTGTATCTCCGCATCGCTGAGAATTATCTGGCTTTGGTTGCAACCCAAACAGCTGCATTAGTTGGAAGAAATCCTAATTAACTGGCATTGGACTGGGACTCTGAGGAAGATTTAGGCTGGAATATCTGGAAACAATTTCCTTATCCTGGAACAGTTGGACAAAATGGAATACACCTTATATACAGGGAAGCTGTGGAACTTCTCCCACCAACTTTTGAGAGAATTATACAGCATGAACAGGTATCATTCAAGTTTTGGGATTGAGCAACCACCTATGGGAGGCACAATGAGAGCTACTCTCTGTGGAACAAAAACCCCCAAACCAGTTGGACTCATTATGCCATTGATGGACTACTAATGCTTTTTACATGCATTAGGATTTTTCTGCTCAATAAAATCTACTTCCTATATCTGTTCATATTTTTAGGCTTCATTGGAACAAATGACCTGCAGCTTTGCACTTCTATAAATATTCCCTGTGTCCCCTTATAACTTGAAAGAAGGAAGATATTTAAAAGCAAATATTTGGGGGCATATGGAAATGCACAAGGGCTTTATTGCATATGGGGTACAATCAGTCTGCATTCCCCTTTTTCTTGTTCTATCTAGAGTCAGATTCCACAAGCCATTTTTCATGGCAAGGAAAGCTTCTAGGATCAAACCTTTGCATTGTTAGGTGTGTTATTTTTTGGATCAAGAACTTGCCTTAAGAGATTGAAGCTCACAGACTGTCTAGCTGGGGGCATTAAAAGTTTGGACAAATCACCATACGGACGTCTATATCTGCCAGCCTTGATCTTCTCTTTGTGCCTCATCCAAAGGTCATTAAAGTCAATGGGAGATTTTCCATTGATTTCGAATAGATTTCGATCTCGTTCTGAGCCATCTTTTTTCTCCATAAGAGTTTTAGGGCTGTGGTTTGTTTGTTTTTCCTTGCTATTTTCATAGAAAGCACAGTACCTGCACTGGCATCTCTCTCTCTATACACAATGCCAGCTGTTAATGCCTCGCCTCTGTGCTTCGCTCACCTTTCCTTTCTTCTCAGAACGGCAATATCATTTCATCCGCTTATTCCTAAGAGGTTTGCTTCTTTTATTGTTTAGGGACACCAGCTCTGGGCTTTTTGAATCCTGAGTCGTGTGTGTGTGTGTGTGTGTGTGTGTGTGTGTGTGTGTGTGTGTGTGTGTGTGTGTGTGTGTGTGTGTGTGTGTGTGTGTGTGGGCTTCGTGCTCTCTCTCTCTCTCTCTCTGTGGAAAGTCAGCCAGTTTTGGCAGAACAAATGTACAATTAGCGCTTGTGTTGGCAAATTAAGAGAAGCAGTTTGTGCAGATGGGTGAAGGTAAATGATGAAGAACAACAATGGAATGGGAGAGACAGCAAAAAGATATGTCATGCCACTGGGCCCCAATAACTGCTCTAACTGCCCAATCCTATTCTCCCCTGGCATAGGGTGTTCAGTGTGGGCCTCTTGCCCTCAGTGGCATTGTGCGCATGTGCGAAAACGCTGCTTCTGGCCTAGTCAGAAGCGGTCGAGCTGCCGGCCAAGGAAGACGCAATGTCACCCTTTCCCGGCTTGTACCGGTTGGCAGCAGGGGGTGACGTGCGGCAGCAGGGATTGACGGGGATCACCGGAGGAGTCGCGGTGGAAGTGGGGGTGACACGGTGGCAGCAGGGGTGATGCGATGTCAAGCGCATCACCCTCGGCGCGTCACCCCTCCTGGCGCATCACCCCCAGTGGCCCACCTCCCCGCCATGCATCAGTGATGCCAGTGAATGGGGCTACTCAGTTATATGTCAGCTCTTTAGCTAATGTAGGACTGAGCAGCCCCATACTGAAGCTGGAGGCCTGGGAAGGGGGGAATAGGGTACGGCACCCACCACCTCCTCTGTCCTACATACCTAATTGGGGAAATGTCAAGGACTCAATGGGGGGGGAGTTGCTTCACCCTATTCATTCAGAAGTTGAGCTAGAAGCCTTGGCCTCCAATGTGTTTGGAAGCACTGACGTTGCTGGCACGGGGCGGGGGGGCGGACCGCCAGTGGGTGACGCGCACAGAAGGGTGACGCGCGCACCCACACACGTCGCCCTCCGGAGGCTCCGAGGCCGGGAGAAGGCCTTGGAGCGTCCGCTTGGGCCGGCACTCGTGGGCCTTCTGACGAGGCCCACTGCGTCACAACGTAATTTATACCTTTTTCGCGCATGCACAAACGTTGCTGGCACGGGGCGGGGGGGCGGACCGCCAGTGGGTGACGTGCGCAGAAGGGTGACGCGCGCACCCACGCGCGTCACCCTCCGCTACACACGTCACCCTCCGGAGGCTCCGAGGCCGGGAGAAGGCCTTGGAGCATCCGCTTGGGCCGGCGCTCGTGGGCCTTCTGACGAGGCCCACTGTGTCACAACGTAATTTATACCTTTTTCGCGCATGCACAAAGGAACGGTCACCTCAGGAACACCTCAGGAACGGTCTGAGCATGCGCGAAAAAAGGTATAAATTACGTTGTGACGCAGTGGGTCTCGTCAGAAGGCCCAGGACAGCCGGCCGGGGAAGACGTCCCCGAGGCGGCTGCAACGAAGGATGAAAGGTGCAGGGGGGCAGAGGGCACCCGGGGCAGCGGCCCATCGGGTCGCCCCCCCCCCAAAAAAAATTGTGGCGCGGCCTAACGGCCATGCCAAAAATTTATATAAGGGGGTGTGTCTGGGGGGGTCACTTGGGTGACACGCGCGCCCCGCCCTGGGGCCGCGCGCGCCCTAGTGACGCCAGTAAAGGACTCCTCTTTTGGCTCTTCAAATGGGATTTAGATGTACTGCTGTATTTCCTCTACACACATTGCTGCAAAGGTGAGGCAGCCTCCATTTGGATCTAGCTGTGCATGGGTCCCAGCTCTCCCTTTCACTGACTCCAGCAAGAATGAATATGATTCCTATTTGTCAGCCCCTTTTCTGGCTGCCCCATACGTCATAATTTTGATTTTCCTTGCCCCAGAAAATTTTGATTCTCCTTGCCCCAGAAAATCATTGCACTTTAAAATTCTTGGTTGCTCTCAAGTTTCCAGCTAGACCCAAATGGCAGAATGTTCCCAGAAAAAGACTAAAGGCAAAATTGGAATTATTACTGGAGTGCAGGACAGCTGCCATGAAGCACCCTCATTTCTTCCAAGTCATTTTCCATGCACTTTGTTTTGTACAAAGCAGCCGCGTTCTGATGCTGCAAAAAGGAACAAATGAGTTTCAGGCAAATGAAATTCAGGAACCCAGAGGCCCACAACTAGCAGGAAATCTGAGATGGTTTGGAATGTCAAGAATACAGGAAGCTGAACTGGATGGACCTCCTGACCTGATCCAGCAGGTTCTTCTTATGTCCTAATGTCCTCTGCAGCCAGCGGTGGGGTGGATGGAATGGGAAGGAGATGGGGCAGGATGGAGGGCAGATTGGGCCTGAGAAGGGATGGGTTTGGCGGCAGCAGCACCCACTGAATCCTAACCCCCTTCCCAGGTCTGATCCACCTTCATGGGTCAACATGGACATGTGCCAGTGATATATCTGGTGCAGGTCCAAGTTGATCCATGGCAGGAGCTGGGGCATACCCCCCTTGTTCTCTTACCACGAGGTATATAAGTGCTCCCTTACCCTGAGGAGGCCTCAACATGCTGAAACTTCCTCATGGGATACAGCAGACACCGTGTTGACACCGCTATATCACTGCACGGGTAGATTGGGCTGCCCATTCTTGTTGCATTGGGATCAACTTTTCTGGTTTGCTTATTCTTTGTAGACCACTGGTACCGTGTGGCATCTGAGACCACAGTGAAAATAACAGAGAAACTCACTGAACAGGCAGAGATTTTGTGCAGACGCAAGTTAAAATTCAATGAAGAGTCAAAAGATTTCATAATTATTTTTTATAGGAGACTCCTTGCATTTGAGCTGTCAGTTTGTGTTTGCATAGAATGTAACAGATTGAGGAACTGGTCTCAACTGGGGCAACCAGGTGCTGTTGTTATCCTAATAATTACTATCTGATTAACGGCCTGACCAGAACAGCTTGTACCAGGTCTATGCGTGAAATCCACATAGGGCCTTATAATGTAATGGATGAATCTTTGATAATTTAAATTAGCCCAAGGCAGAAGCCCTGTGCAGATGACTAAATATACGGCCTATCCTGGAATTGTGCCTGCTGGCCATGGCCCCAACCTCCACACATCCATGTGACCCACTGCACAGATCCTAGCTATGCACAGACTGTACACCTGTTGGCACTATATGTGCAGTTTGCACCCTGCATTTTTATTTTGTGGTTGTCAGTGGACAGAGACTGTGTGCATACAGCTTATACTCTCACATAGTCGCTGTGCACAAGGCCAGACGATGGGGCCAGGGTTACAGCCTTAACCCACCTTACCTGCATGTGCTGATCATAGTGATGTTGTCTGCAAAGGGCTAAGGAGCAGCATTTGGGGGAAAAGCAACAAAGAGTCTTGTGGCTCCTTAAAGACTAACTGATTTAGGGTTTAGTCCTACCTAACCCCCCCCCTGCACACACACACACACACACACCAGCCCATAGCATGCAGTGCCACTGACAGAGCACATGCTGTATGATATGGGGGGGGGGCAACCAGACACCCCAGGAAACATAAGTAAAGATCTTTGTTCCTTACCTTCCCATAGGTCGCCTGTCCTCTAATTGGTCTCCTTGATCCTATGCCAGCTATTTAGGAGACCTAGGGTCGGGAGTGGTTCAGTGTGGGAAAATGATCTCAGCATGTCCAGCTGCCCCTTGTCTGACCCATTCCTTGCCCCAAACCACCCCTGAACCGACCATGCCGCCAACCTACTTGCTCCAGTGGGACATATGCAAGCTGCTGTCATGTGTGTGTGTGTGGGGGGGGGGGGCTCCAGCGTTTGCACTGGCAGCCCCAGTGCACACAACAGTGGTGCAGCTTTCGCGCCATCAGTCCTGGATTTATGGTGGTGGGTTGTGAGATCCACCACCATAAGCCCAGGATAAGATTGGGCTGTTATTGTGACGTACGCTTTTATGGATTAGATCCTGCTTCTTCAGATGCATCAAGTGTCTTCATGCATCCTTATTCATCTGACAAAGCAAGAAGTTAGAGACCATAGTTCTGGGCCCTTGGTATGCCCCCCGACTCATTATCCACCCCAGCATACCCCATCCCAGCTCATTCCCCCCCAGCCCCAGCTCATTCTGCCACTTCCTGGGCACTGTGGCTGGATGGGTGTTATCTGTGGTGTTTCCCATGTATTAGGTATTTTTCTTTTGCATTGTGCTCTCATATCTAATTATGGACTACGTACCCATCTGTTGCCAGGTAGCGCCACCCAAGCCAGCTCTGCCTGCTCATACCAACTGATACCAGCGTTGTATTATGGACTACTCCTACCACCAATGGTCAATATGGATCTTGGACTCTGCTTTCCCTGAAAGTTAGGTCAAGCCTCTGAAAGCCAAATCAAGCCCTGGAATCTGTTATGAACCCATTTGCCTTTCCAAGACATACACCCTGGGAACGAAGAGTGTTCCCATCTATGCAATCTCCTGTTTTCATTGAGTCTGTAACCTCCTGCTTGTATCTGCATCTTATGCAGTCTCTCAGTGTATCTGTATTAAACGTGCCGTTACTGAATGCAACCTTTTTTGTATCCAGTGCTTCAAGCTCTCAATGTATTTGCATTTTGGTTGTCTCCACTGAATGCTGCCCCATATTCATTACATGTAATCCCTGTGTGTAATTTTATGCATCCTGCTTGTATCACTCCACCTGTGAGAGACCCATTGTGCATTTTTGACTGTCATTGAGACCATGCCACTGTTGGAAAGTAGATACAATGCTCGCTGCAGGACATTGGGGGCAGTGTATTGTCCATGAGGCAGACTCAGAGGCCACCTGTCTTAGACCTTTACTTGTCCTCTTTGACCTGTGGAGGGTGTCTCTCCCTGACCTGGCTTCCTTCCTCCCCCTCTTCTCCTGATCCTCCAAGCATGCAGACCTCCTTCCATCAGCTCTGACCAGCTGCATGGAGTCCAACATGAGGTCTCATGAACCCATGGAAAGGGAATAGCTCTAGGATTCCCTGTCCCAAAGTTTAGGACCTGTACAGCTAACAAAGATGTACATGCTTTAGAACTGTGAGAACCTTTTTTCTGCTTCTGCTCCTATTTTTTCTCAGCAAAAATCTAGCAGGGGTTGGTGAGTTGCTTCAGGAAAAAGGGTATTCCTCTTTATAGCTCGGCTTACCCAGAGCTTCTTTTTCCATCAGGCTCAACCCCTTGAGCAACATCCTCTGTCTGGTTGCATTTGAATTCTCCCCAAGTAGGATTGGGCTGTAAGGCAGCTATCCACAGAGGTGCACTTAGGTAGTTGTCCTTAAATCCTAGAGAATTTTGACCAGCATGCTGTTACTCTGTCTTGGCGCAAGAACCCTTTGTGTCTGTTGTGTCAGAGTAGGGTCTCCACGCAGCTCAAGAACCTCTGGATCTCTGCAAGCCTTCCCTAGTCCCTTCAGGAACTCAAGTAGGTATCATTGCACTTTAGACTCTTTCTTTTTCTTCTCAACCATCCTTTCTTCTATCTCTCCCCAACTTTCCCCATCTTAGCTTCAGGCACTGGGGCAAAAGAGTAAGGATCTCTAGAAGGATCTGTTGAATGTGTCCCTTTATTTCTTGCTTCTTTATGCACCAAGTACACTCCCATTACACACATTCACCACTGTTGTTTGATTAGAAACAGTACTATGCATTTGTTAGGACAAATTACCATTTCCTTGTGGTTATTTGGGAAAGGAAACTTTTGTGTGTATCATCATGTTTATATCTTTTCTCTATAATAAATCTGTGATCTTTTGAACTGGAAGTCAGTTCTCTCTTTGGGCCCAATCCTATCGAACTTTCCAGTGTTGATGCAGCCATGCCAATGGAGCATGAGCTGCATCCTGCAGTGGAGAGGCAGTCACAGAGGACTCCTCAGGTACGGGAACATTTGTTCCATTACCTTGGGGCTGTGCTGCATCGGCGCTGGAATGTTTGATAGGATTGGGCCCGTAGTCTTTTCTTTGAGGGAGTGGGATTCTCTGCATTATGCTGATCTGCACCTAGTCCAAGTGTATTCCATTTTGGCTACATTCTCTCTCAAAAAGGCTGCAGCTTGGGCTGGTCCCCCTGTGCCTTCTTAAAGAGATTTTTTTTATTAACAATTCCCCTTGCCAACTCTTTTGATAACAGAAGCAGTAGAGGGACAGTAGGTGGGCAGGAGCATTTCCTCCCATTCCCACCCTTTCTGGTGGGATGGACTGGGCCACATTGGCCTCTGGGAAGGGAAGAAAGGAAGAATTGCAGAGGCCATTTTGGATTATCCCAAGTTAAAGAGATTTCTTGGGAGTTAAGAAAATCTAGAGTCACTTTGAGAGTCTTGTGGGAGCCAATGATGAGGTGGGGCAGATCAGCTACGGTTCCCCACAGATCAGGGTCTTCAGCATGTGACCTGGTAGGCCTGTCCTCTGACACTACTCATGCCCTATGCTAAATATAATGAAGTCTGAGTGGGATGGGACCTCTGTCTGCACTAGAGCATACTCAGTAGACTTGTTCATTGTGGTACAAATGAACACATGGAGGGGTGGTGGTGGTAGTGGTTAGGATCACCACTCTTGACCTCCATGCATTCAAAGGTCCCATGTACAAAAAGCTCATAAGCATATACCTGAACATGCAGAGTTTCCCTTACCCATGATCTGGGATCCTCCAATTTGTAGGGTACCATATTGTGCATATAGAATACAGTAGCTTAGATGTGTCCAACCATGAGTATAGATTCTGTATACACAGGACATTTGAACACATGGGTCCAGAACAGAACTGGTGGGCAGCATGACCCCAGTCAACACCCTTCATACATTCAGTGAATACTTGGAGTGGTTCGATCCTGGAATCTGAGAATCCACTCCTGTTATTTTGTTTAGCCACATTATCTAGGCAAACTGTTAGGAAATGGCTTTTAAAACTGTTTGGTGCCATGAGACTTTTTGAAAAGGATTGAGAGCAAAACTGAAACATGTGCATGACCAGGACTGTAACAAAGAAGGACGTGATGTCCATGCCACATTTGTATTCCTGCACCAGGAGCCATGCTGTAAGGACTTCCCCAAGGCCAGAAGGTGAACCAGAGGGAAGGCATACCTGAACAGCAGACTCCATTTTAACATGTCTCCAAGCTGAAATACCTGAGCAGCCTCCATGTGGCCAAAAAGCTCTCACAGAATCTACTCTGCATTCCCCCCCTCCACTGTGATGCTAAATATCTTCCAAGACAAGACAATACAGTGCTACCTGAGATGAATCATTCTAGCCTTTGCTTTTGTCTCTTAAGTACCGGACCAAAAAGACAGATCTCCTCACCCTCCCCCCCACTTGTCTGGTTTACCCAGAGGTGCACTGAGATGTCCCTTCTAGGAACTCTCTTTCCTGTTTTTCTGTGTATCTGGGGATCTTCCCCTTCTCTTGCCCATGTGCTCAGCTCCCTATAAAAGGCAGGGTCAGGCTGGTAATCTTCCCTTCTTACTCCTGCCCTTCGGACTGGTACTGGTGAGCTCCCTCTGCTCTATCTTGTTTTCCCTTCCCCCCTCCTCTTCCCCCTCTCTCTTGCAACCCCCCCTCCTTTCTCTTTGCATTACCCCTCAGTTAGTCACTGATTTGGTTCCTGAACCCAGCTTGTTCAGAACCTTAGAATCATTTTATTCCCCCCCTTCTCCTCCTATCCCCCACTCTTAATTTGACTTCTCAGTCATTCCTACAGACTGCTAGTCCTACTTTTCATTCAATGCTACAGCATTGCAAGCCAAGGTGAACTCTAGCAAGAATCCTGCTAAATCTCTGTACCTAAGTTACTAGATCTTTTATGCTTTGGGAGTATGATTGAAGTGATGCATATTGAACTGTATTTTCTTTTTGTATGATTCTTGCCTGAACTATTTAGTAAATATTGGAAAGCAACCACGTGTGTTCTCAATATTATTTAAAACAGAATTCTGTGAAGCTGGACTCTGGTATACACAGGTAAAGATCCCAGAACATGCCAAATTGCTATATTTAAAGCTATTCCCCAGAGTAACTGGCATTTTGGCTAATAAAACAGCTGAAATACTTTTTACTTCCCCCTTTACTGCATTGCCTTAGAAAACCTTGGTCTTTGCATTACCTTCATCCTTCCTCCCTACCCGTCCTCCAAGAGAGCAATAAACAAAAAGAAAGAAATATTTATTTAACAGCCATTGCACGCTCCATAATGCTAACATTTGCATCCATTTCAGACAAAGCCTAAACTTCAGAGAAAGGAAATGATGGCTTCGTTAAATCCAGTGTTTGTTACTGTGACTGAAGAAATTAACCACAGCTGCAGATCAAGAGGAACAGAGGCCCAGCTGACAGCCCTATGCTGTGAAAGGTTACTCAGAAGTAAGAACCAATGAAATTAATAGGTCTTCCAAATCAAGCACACTTTACTGTGCACACTCATTTGTCCCATTGAACTCAGTGAGACTTCCAAGTAATTGTGCAGCATAGGACTGGGCTGCAATAGCACATAGAATTGCAGCCTCACTGAGTGGCTGGTCTGTGTAGTATAAATTGGCATAGTCTTAAATTTAGACTAAGGAGGATTGTCTGTTGGTAGACAAAGAGGAATTAGATACTTAATTGCTTTTGTATTTTACAAAGATAGCTACAATTCTGCTACTATAGTGACTGCAGGAGGCTTCAGAGGGATAGAGGAAATACGCATGGCCATATTAAGGAGATGTGCAAAACCACTAGTGATTCCTTGGGAAATTGAATAGAAAAGAACCCTTGAGTCTTCTGGAGTATTTTTCCTCAACCAAACCCCTCCGATATACTGTAGCTGAAGATCTTAACAATAAGACAGAGGGAGAACTGAGGGATTCCTAACTGTTTATATATAATATAAATGGTTTCATTTTCATCCTGCAAAAAGAATCAGACATACTAAGGCTGCCAACAGATGATAGGTTTTCTTAAGATTCATTTTAACACTACTGAAAGATGCTGGGTGAAATTATGCTGGAGAGTCTTTGGAATTTCAAACAAAATTCACAGCTGGTTAATACTTAGGTGAAATCTCATCTGAAGTTTCTCAGAAAGTTTTTTTTTTTTTTTGCCCATCTCTAGTCGCAAGTTCCTACTGGATTTATCATTTTGAGGACTTCCAAGGGCTGCAGGCCTTATAGTGGAGGATCTCATGATCTGCCACCGTAAAGCCCGGGATGCTGGTGTGAAAGCTGCGGCACTGTTGTATGCTTAAAGGCCACTGGAGCAAATGGCCGGAGGCACACGACAGCGACTCCCAGATGCCCCGCCAGAGCAAGAAGGTCATGGCAGTGGCGGTTTGGGGTGAGAGGCCCCAGAACGGAAAGGGGATTCAAAGCCCCTCCAAAGGGGATTTAAATCTCCCCTCCCCTCCAAAGCCTCCTGCCCTGCCCGCCCCTGCTAGTTACACCAGTGGGGGAAGTTGGATAGGATTGCGCTGTAAGATGAGATGCAATCACTAGTTCCCCCACCCACTCATCTCCTCTGCAATGTGTAACTAGGCTGTGCATGTTTCAGTAAGCAGACTGCATTCCTACTTTTGAAGAATAGGCAGAGCCAGGATTCGGGGGTTGGTCCTCTCCTCTCCCATCCTTTCATCGAAAGTAGCACTCCTGAGCCCAGGTGGAGTTGTTCCTGTCAGGACCTCCAGACTCTTAAAGAAGGACTTGCCTATCCCTCAGATTTTAATTTTCTTGTAGGTTATTATGGCTCTCTGATCACAGAAGAGAATGCTTCCAAAAGTATACATTTTATCGATTTATATTTTACTTCCAGTGCTGCATTAACATGATCAAAAGGCAGGCTACACGCTAACCAAGGAGACTTGTTTTTTTCTTTCACTCTCATTAAACCCTCCCTGCTGAGGCCTTTCACCTTCCCTGTACTGTCCTCACTAGATACAGGAGTCGTTGATTTGATGGGCAGCCCCTGCTGAGCAAGTTGTTACTCATCATCTCTGCCTCAGAATTCAAATCTGAGGCACTGGTACCGTTCTTTCTGAGATATATCAATGGGCCATATTCGTGAGGAGCAGAAACATCAAAATGAAGCAGTGCATTCTTATCTGTATGTTTTTTCTGAATGCAGATGTTATTAACCTATACCAACGGTTCCCAAATTCCCCCTCCATTGTAAGTATATGTGGGGGGGGGTCAACGGCGATGGTGCTCCCAGGATCAAGCCACTGCCAAGAAAAATAAGGGGATCTCCGCTCAACTGCGGGTCATGCTGGGTCTCTGGAGGGTTTGGGGAGCCCACAGCCCCTGTTCTGAGGCAAGGGGAGGCCTGCAGATGGGGTTGTGGGCTCCTTGCACCTTCCAGAGGCCCGACGTGACCCCCCAGGTGAGCAGAGATCGCCCTTATTTTTCTCTGATCCCAGAAGCGCCATCACCAAAGGTCAGTGGCGTCACGGGCTGGTGCATCACCCCCAGCGGGATGTCAGCGGGCTCAGCGCGTCACCCTCACCCCTGCTGCTGTCACCCCACCCCCGCTGCCGCAACACCCCCCGCTGCCGCATCACCCCCCGGTACTCACCACTCGCAACAGGAGGGGGTGATGCATCGGGAGGGTGACGTGCCTGAGGCCTGCTCGGCAAGCCGCATCTTCTTCGGCAGCTCGACTGCTTCTAAGTAGGCTGGGCAAGGCTGAAAGCGGCGCATGCACAAAACGTCGCTTGAAGCCTTGCCCTCAGAAGGGCTGAATGAAGACACAATTGGTCGCGTCATCCTCCGGGCGCATCACCCTCCTAGCGCGTCACCCCCTCCCGGAATGCCACTCCCGGCGACCCGCCCCCTGCCATGCCCTAGCAATGCCACTGCACAGTCGCCACTCCCCTTAAGGGGGTAGTGACCTATTCTTCCCAACGGGGATGTCACGACACCCCAGTTTGGGAACCACTGGTCTACACTCTTGGTTTCTTTAAATTAAAGCATTAAAAAAATTATATCCTGCCTTTCTCTCTTACAAAAGAGACCCAGTGTGATTAACAACCATATCTATCATCTATATCTACAGTAAATCTATATCTATACACACACATGATAATAATAATAATAAAATAATAATAATAATAACAACAACAACATAAAAACCAGCTACCAGCCATAAATCACTGCAAAGAGAAGGCCATATGCAATTTAAAAAAGGGCTACAGGGAGTGAGTTCCATAACTGTGGTGCCACTACAGAGAAGGGTCTCCCTCTTGTTATCATCAGCCAAGCATCAGAAACCAACAGCACACATACGAGAGAGAGTCCCTTCCCAGATGACCTAAGGGGGTGGGCAATTTCATATGGAAGCAGATGGTCCTTAAGATACCCTAGCCAGCCTAGCCCTAGCTGTGAAGAGCTTGAAAGGTTTCTTACGGTAGCTTTCATGGCCCGCCAATAGACAACAATGTTTCAGAAAAACGGGATTCGATGCCATGTAGAATAAACTTGAAATATTTAATGATTCCAAACCGCAGCAGGTTTCCCAATCAGGCAGCCGCACACGGAATAAAATAACACCAAAAATCCAAGGGAAAAGCAGCCCAACGTTTCGTTCTAGTATCTTAGAACATCGTCCAAGGGAAACAATCACAAGAGATTGTAGGTGGAAATGTCCCGAGTTGACCTACAGTCCGTATAAATTGAAAAAAGCGCGGGAAATTGCTGTTACTAGAAAGCGGAAGTGACCTGACATGACCGCACCAGCTGTCAGTTGCTCAATCAAACGAGTTGCGCTCTCTATTTTTCTCCTTCTCCTTTCATGTCACGATCTTCTTTTCTATGCAAGATTGGCAGCCAAATACGATTAGAAAATGCCGGGTCCTGTTGGCAATTCAAAAGTTCTCCTGTCTTCAAGTGTTTACTGATCTCAAATTTATCTCTGATAATTTTTTTTTCAATTTATACGGACTGTAGGTCAACTCAGGACATTTCCACCTACAATCTCTTGTGATTATTTCCCTTGGACGATGTTCTAAGATACTAGAACGAAACGTTGGGCTGCTTTTCCCTTGGATTTTTGGTGTTATTTTATTCCGTGAGCGGCTGCCTGATTGGAAAACCCGCTGCGGTTTGGAATCATTAAATATTTTAAGTTTATTCTATATGGCATCGAATCCCGTTTTTCTGAAACATTGTTGTCTAGCTTGAAAGGTCAAAACCAGCCCTTGAATTGTGCTTAGAACTGAAATGGCAGCAGCAAGTGCAGTCATAGGAGAAGTAGCCCAATAGAGTCAATTTGCCTCACCCCCATAACCGCACAGGCTGCTGCGGTCTGCACAGATTGGAACATTCAAATTGTCTTCAAGGGCAGTCCCAAGTACATTGTGTTACAGTAGTCAAGTCTCAATGTCACCACTCTATGGACCACTGTGGTCAGGTCTGAACGATTCAGGTATGGTTGCAGTTGGAGCACCTGCTGAAGCTGGGCAAAGGCCCCCCCTACCATTGTTGCCACCTGGGCCTCCAGAAGCAGCCATGACTCCAGGATGTCGCGGTTAGCACGTTGGACACGTTCATATCCCCATTCAGCCACAGGGTTTACTGGGTGACTGTAGGTCAGTCATTACCTCTCCGCCTACTTCCACAGGGTAGCTGTGAGGATAGAGGAATCCTATATGCTACCCTAAGCAACTTGGGGGAAAGGGTGTGATAAAAATGTAACATAAAAAATAGATTTATTCTCAGCATTTATTCTCAAAACTGCTATGTTAGCAGATTCAAAGCCCAATGATGACTCCATGACCACTCACTTCACCAGTTAAAGGAAGTCATTACTGAAATTAGTTATTGAAAATTAAATAGGTAATTCTTGCTCAATGCTTTTTCAACAGGATCACTAATAAAGGGATGTGTAATTTGCTATTTCTCTTCTGTGTAGGGTATCTTGTATAATACACAGTGGATCCTGCTATGGGATGCTCGTGTATAAGGATCTAACATCAGGAATAACTACAACAGTATTTTCATATATTTTATTCAAGCTTTGCAGTTTTTGGATGAAGTCACTATAATCTTGAAATACAATTTTATTTGAGGGATGAAAAATTCTTCAAGAAAACACCACAGATGATGATAATGGGTCTAATGTAGAATTATTGTCCTGAAACAATGATCCTCCCTAATGGGAGAGAAACATTCTTATGAATCTTAGATAACACATAAAACAGTGGTACACTTGGGGAATAAAAAACTGATAATCAGTTTTTCTTACATATCCATTGTTCTCTCTTCTTCGAGAATAACACTGATGCCTAATTGCTATGGGACTATGCTTTAATAATGGCAAAAGTACTATAGTGAGCTATGTAAGAACGAAAGAAAAAAAAAGAAGACATAGAATGGATACTTTCCCTGAAGAAAGGCTACAGCATTTGGGGCTCTTCAGTCTAGAAAGAAGGTGCCTGAGAGGGGACATCTCTGTCACACACACACACACCCCGTGTACAGCCATTGAGCCCCATGCCAGGGTGACCTAGACACTCGAGTAGTGCACTGCTACCAATTCCTAACAGAAACCCCATAGCAAGCATTGCCACCAGTAGGTGGGCCTCGGTCAGGACCTGCAACTATTTATGCCTCTCCCAAGGCAGGCTTCCCTAGTTGCTGGGACAACAGGGAGGCTGGGCAGGTTCTGGACTGGAAAGGGGGCACGGCGGGCCACACATGCCCATATGACAGGCCACCCCAATATAAATTATTCAGTCTGTGCCTGTGCTGGAGCAGGAGCAGCAGGATGTGAAGCCGAGGAGGGCTTCCAGCCATGGAAGGAGACAGTACCGGAGCCAGAGGAAGTGGAAAAAGCTGTAGTACAACCACCTCTTTTCTCAGTCTAGTCTAAATCAAACTCAGGAAACAGGGGGAGGCTCTCCAGGCTGGGCAGCAGGATCCTTCCCAGGTGGATGGAGAGGGATGACCTGGAAGCCCAGCAAGCAGATACTATTCTATGATTATCACAAAGGAGGAGGAACCGTCCACTCCAACCTAGGTCTGGGGAGCCCCACACCTGTATATTGTCAATTAGATGCATTGTGTAGCCTAAAGTCACCTCCTTGATTTCCACTGAGCTTGCATCCTCTTAATATAGTATGTCTCTCCCCCCCCCTCTTTTTGTGGATTGAAGAGGAGACTGCTGCTCTCTCACCTCCTGATGTATCCTAGTCAGTCCTATTCAAGTGTGAATTACCCAGTTCTACAAATGAAACTATTTTGACAGGCAGATTTCCCCTTTTTATAGCCTATTCTCTCTCTCTTTGGAATTTGTTTAATTTCTGGTATTTTATTTCCCTTGTTAAACTCTTTTAATTCAGTTTCTAATTCTGACAGCTAGCCATTTTCCTATCAATTGTCACTTTCAAGTCTTGAATTGTTATGAAAAGTACTGATAACAATGACATCTAGGAATGCTTCTTGAGTACAGCAAGTCCTCACTTAAAGTCGTTTCGTTTTAAAGTTGATGGGAAAATGCCACGGGAACGTTTACATTTATCAGTTAGCCAATGGTAAAATTGGTTTCATTATAAGTCATTTCGCTTAACCCCTTTCGACCCAAGGCCATATTTCCCCAGAACTTCCAAATGCCAGTTTTTGTCACCCATGTTTAAGGTACCCCCAAATAGAGAAAACCACCTGCAAAAAAATTCCCAGGTGTGCCATATACCTGTAGCATGGGTGTTGCAAACGCCACTCATTGGGGTTTAAGGCATAACAAATTTGTCCATTCATTCCTATGTAAAGCATAGACCTGACAACACAAGATCTCAAACACACACATAGTTGTGTTGTGCACACAGCTTCTGTGCTTTAGGATTGTGTAGGGGGATGTCCCAGCACAGTGTACCCCAAGTTACAAGTCACTACCTGCCAGGGTTTTTTTATGGCAATTTGAACCCTTTAATTGCTGCAGCTGAAGTTGTGAGTTCACCACTACAACGCTCAAAAAAACATAGTTGTGTTCTGCACACAACTTCTGTGCTTTATGGGTCTGCAGGGGTATGTCCCAGCACAGTGTACCTCACAAGTCACACCTGCCAGGGTTACAAGTCACCACCTGCCAGGGTTGTTGTTTTTTTATGACTCTTCAAATCCTTGAAATGCTGCAGCTTTAGTTGTGAGTTCAGCACAAAAATGCTCAAAAAACATAGTTGTGTTCTGCACACAACTTCTGTGCTTTAGGGGTCTGTAGGGGTATGTCTCAGCACTGTGCACCCCAAGTTACAAGTCACTACCTGCCAGGCTTTTTTTATAGCTCTTAGAGTTAGTTTTTGCAAGATCATCTTGGTTCTTGTCCCTTTAATTTTTTAAAGAGACATTTAAATGCCTCGGCCATCAAACGTAATGACAGCTATCAGTTATACAAAGAGGCAGCTGTTCCCCATTTAGCTGCAGGCTAGTTCCTGACCTTTGAATGCACTTCTTAGTAGAAGAATGTCAGTTGAAAATTACTATGTTTTACAATGATATATATCTTATCAGTGAGCTCACCGAAGCTGTGTTGCTCAAAAGCAACAGGCAACTTGCAGTAGCTGCATGAGGCTGGAGACAGAATTCTGATTACTCCAACCTTCACCCCCTGTCCTCAGCATGCTCTGGGCGCAGCCTGGGGGGAAAGAAAACCCCCCCCAGAAATAAACAGCTAAACTGAGCTCCCTGCAACAATCCAGCTAAAAATCAGTATATAACGACACCTACCTGCAAGGTACTTGCAAACACTCAGTTGAGGCTGGAGACATAATTCTGAGTAGCCCAGCCTTCAACCCTACCCTGATAGACTCAGCCTGATGAGGGGGGAAAGAAAAAGCCCCTAGAAATAAACATCTACATTGAGCTGCCTGCAAAAATCTTGCTGAAAATCAGTATGACACAGCCACCTTGCAGATCCCTGCAAACAATCAGTTGAGGCTGGAGACAGAATTCTTAGTATCCCAACCTTCACCCCCTGCTAGGCTCAGCCTGAGGGGGGAATAGAAAAACCCCCAGAAACAAACAGCCAACTTACAGGAACAACATTAGACTACCCTCTAAGAACCAATGAGTGTTTTGAGCAATGCCTTGTGTTGCTCCTACTTACAGCTCTGTAAAACTGATCACCTGCACCTGAGGTGTTAGAAACAAAGTGGATTCAAAAGCCAGGGCCCTGGCCATGAGAAAAAAGCCAGAAATCTACTCACAAAGTATAGGAAATGATGCAATATGATGAAAATGGCTGCATAGGTCTATTTTGTTACCCATATAACCCCAAAGGGCTTTGAGCAACACCTGGTGCTGCTCCTGCTTACAGCTATGTACAGCTGCTCACCTGCACCTGAGGTGCTCAAAACAAAGTAGATTCAAAAGCCAGGGCCCTGGCCATGAAAAAAAAGCCAAAGTTTCATTTCTAATTTCAGTGAGGAGGGGGTACCCTGCAACCAATTCCTGCACCTCATTTCCCCTAAAAACAGTGATCTTTGCTCTTCTGGGGGAGTCAGTGGGGTGACCCTAGAACTCTGAAAATTGTTTAAAAAAATAGTTTCACCTGTCTAATTTCCACAAAAAAATTCCAGAAAAATTGGGGGAAGCCCTTTTTTTAAAAAAAAAACTATTTTCTTTCAGGCGTTGCTCATTGGGGAAAAAAGTCGCACTTTCCAAGAGGAACTTATTGACACCTTTAAATGAGGACTTGCTGTATTGCACACCATCTGCTCATAAATTCCTCATTGGTTCTAACCATTCCTGGCTTCTTGTTAATTTTTAATCCTCTTGGGATGCATTTGGATCTACTATACTCCAGAAGAGTGGAACTACATGTGTAAGTTGATTTTCTTTGTATGTAATCTTGCAAACTCATTCCTGTCGTCTGTTTCCTCTTTTGGTCTGGAGGGGAAAAATGAAAGTTTTTCCCATCATTTGTCAAGATGCTGCTTAGAAAAATGGAAAATATTGCCCAAGATTGTTTCCCCAATAACAATCTGGTATGAAGAGGAGTTTTGAGAAATTCAGAGTAGGGAGGAAGGGGGACCTCCTGGAAGGATCCTGCCTTTTTCATCATAGATTTACTTGATCTGTTCTGGGCTACCAACTGGCCTCTCAACATCCATATTTCTCTTTCATTAAAGAGTTTCTTCTTCATGTTTATCCAGTCTGCATTTCTTAGATCATATACCTATGGGGCAGAAATCACACATCGTTTTTACCTTTTGTACAGTATCTAGCATGTTGTTGCTGTTAAATTAATCTTTTTAAAAAATCACAACCAGTATATAGGAAGTGGTGCAGCTAGTTTACACAGGGAAGTACTTAAACAGATCGTGTAATCCAGCTGTTGTGAAAAAGACATCTTGATAGAAATAGCATGTCAAGACTCAAGCCCACAGTAAGTAGAGAAGGCAGATAACACTGATTTTTCAAAAACACTTATTTGTTTGGATATCATCCCTGTAGTCTCTCAAGAACTTAGATTTGTTTTCACAACTATGTAGTAGGGAGGGAGTGTAAGGACAAGATAACATGGCTTTTCCAAGCCCAAGCAGTGAGCCTAACTTTCCCACATCAAAGCCCAACTGCACCATGCTAGTTCATAGGCACACTAACCCATATCTGTCTCATTAATTTAATGTGACTTGACGTCTCTGGGATGCCAAACAGCCTTTTCTTTCTAGAGGCAATGCTTGTTCTGGCACCTGACATCTCGAATGTTGGGTCCTCTTAAAGTAAGAACCTTACTAAAGGGCATCAATATTTTTGCCTAGATCCTCCTGTGACTCAGTTTTCTCATCTATGAAACAAAAGCTGACATTTCATTTCTCTCTCTGTGGAATCAGGCGAAATGGAGGCAGGAACAAGGAAAGCAAATGAGGTGAAGAGTGGAGAAAGGAAGGCCATGCAGACCAGGCTGATTCACCCAGACTCTTTTTGTGGGGGCCTTGCTTTCAAACTTTTATCAGTCTAGATTTAATGGGGGCATAGTGAAAAAGTCATCCAAATGCTTCACCTCATGTCCAGATCCCGATGTGGTCCACCACTGCAAATGCTTCATTCATTAATGGCTGGTTCAAACGTGCGTGCTCTTCATTCGATGGCTGCAGCATCAAGTGGTGACTGACTGGCATGATGATGCAGGAGAAGCATTATTACTACTTCATATAATGGAAATAGTACTTTACGAGACTGAAAATGACAGGTCTTTGTTCCAAGGAGCTTACAGTCTAGATACTGACACAAGGGTGACAACAGGGAGGAAGAGGTAAATATGGGACAACAGACAACTGTAGAGGCAGAGGTAAATATGGGAAGGATATGCTACCATTTCAGATACACATACTTAAGCTTAGCTACAGTATGGAAGCTTCTTGGAAAAGGTGGGTTTTAAGAAGGGATTTGAGTTGACGAAAGTAAGAAGGTATCCAGCAGATGTTCTGGGAGGCAAGTTCCTAGTGGAAAGAGTAGCAAGGGAGAAAGGACAGAATCAGCTGAGGGAGTAGTTTCATTTTAAAGTTGATGGGAAAATACCATGGGAACGTAGTCACCTTTGGGTGACTGATAGATGAAACAACACTGAGAGGTGGGGTTTTTTCATAATTCATAGCGCCTGATACCATTGCAACCACTATATTTTTCAGGGGAATCAGACATGCATTCAGGTATAAATCAACAAGTGCTGAGTAATCAAACAAAGACTTTGTTACAAAGTATATGCATGTGTGACCTGACCCTGAGATTGTTTGTGACGGTGTATTACACTGACATCTGAGAGTGTGGTGCTATAGTGCCTGCTTCACCAGAACTATATTAACATCTGGGTTGATATAAAATATGCAGTCTCCTCTCCACTAAATCAGGTCTCCTGAAATAGTTTTGGAATCAGCCTTCAGTGTAGGGAGGGATAGATATGAACAAACTAGAGAGGAGGCTGAAATGATAGTGCTAGAGTCTAGCAGCTAGAGCTTTGTTTCTTTTCATTCTATTGCTCATTATTTTGCTGCAGAAAATACCAGCTTGAGGAAAGCAGAGAGGAAAGCTCAGCAATTTTAGTTAAAATTACTCCCAGAAAAAAAGTGGTTCATCTTGCCCTGTAAATTAAGGCAGGATGTGCATGGAACTAAAGCAGAGAGAAAGAGAGAGAGAGAGTATACAAGATGTAAAAAGGGAAAGCCATGAGTTCAGGTAGCAGCGTAAGAAAAGAAGGAATCATGGATCCACTTTTCAGAGTGAAATTGGAATTTTCATGGTCTTGAAGTGCTTTCCGTTGGACTCAACAGGAGTTATTTCTTTTAAATATTTATATCCCACCCTCCAACACAAGTGATTGCAGGGCAGCTTACAAATGAAGATAATAAAAGGATGAAATTAAAAAATGCTGTGATAAAATACACTTTACCCCAAAAGAAAGTGTGCATCCCATCACCTCTGTTGCTACCTTGTCTGCCTCTTCATCGCCTCCATCTTGTGCCTCCATTGTTGCCCATTGTGTCTTCAAAACAGGCTGGGATGGGGGGTGGGGAACACCCTCCTTGCCCAGTCTGTTTTCAAGATACAGAAGTGGCATTAAGAGGGTGATGGTGGGGACAGTGGTCCTCTTCCTGATTACTCCCCTGGTCCTGGAGATGGAGCCTCCAGCTCCATCACTGTGATCTTTGGTAACAGCAATGGAGGAAGAGGTAAGGCTCCTCCCCCCCTTCTTGCTTGCTCTCCTGGTGGCCAGGCAGGCAATGGACTGGGAGAGGCGGCAACTGCAGGGTGTAGGGCACCCATCCCACTAGTTCAGCGTCTCCCTCCTCAACCTGTTGCTTGAAGCAGCTGCTTCACCTGGCCTTGTGGGTGGGTGGGTCAGTTTTGAATGCCTGTCTGAGAAGCTTCAACCTTAGATCCTTACAGTACCGTGATCCCCTGTGAAGGTTACATTGGTTGAGGCTTCTGGGCCTGGGGCAAAGAGAGAATAGGACTTTTGGGAAGAGTGCTGCTGGCACTTGCCTCCCAGTATGCATAACAAGTGATGTTGTGTTAAAGAGCAAAAAGGTGAGGCTGAATGTGCTCCATTGTGCCAAAGGGCCTTGGGAATAGCACACTTTAAAACCTTCTGAAATTTCATTCCCTGTGTTTGGAACAGGCATCTTTTGTTTTATTATATATTTTTATTAATTTCTTTTTAAAAAATTATATCCTGTCTTCCCCACACTGAAGCAAATGTCCAAGATGACTTACAGCACAATCCTATGTAAAAAAAGCCGGGGTGCTCCCCTGGTGCTGGGTGTCATAAACACACCGTAAAGCGCGTTTACATTACCCAGAGAGTAAGGGCCACTGGCACAGAGGTAAGCCCTGCACCGGTCAGTGCAGGGGTAGGGGAGGGCGGATCGGGTGGCGAGGGAGGGTGGCCATTGGCCGCACCGGGCGGGGAGAGGGGTGGGAATATCGGCAGCAAGCTCCGCCGATATCCCAAGTCCTCTCCCCGCCCAGTGCAGCCTTACACCGTGGGCTCGAATGTACACCAGCTCCAGAGGTGGCATACATTCAAGTAGGCCCATAGGGCCTCAGGCAACTTGCACCTGGGAAAGGAAACAATCGTCCCCTTTCCTCTGGGTGCTCCCAGGCTGCCCCGGGGCAGCCTGGGAATGGGATAGGATGCGACGGCTGGCCTTTTAGGCTGGCTGCCTCATCTCACACAGGATTGGGCTGTTACAGAGTTCCATCAGTTAATAAATATACACTATATAAAACAATAAAAATAATTAATAAAAACAATTGGGGGGATGATGACTATTTAGACCAGAGTAAAGCAGCAAAATGAAACACCATATATAGAGGCACAGGGGCAGATACCTATCACCCGAACGTCTGACAAAATAAAAACGTTTTGAGCCATGTAGCGGAATTTTAAGCAAATGATAATTAATAATGGAGAACCAGGAAGACTGGTGAACAAGGAAAAAGTACGCATTTATTGGTTACGCAGCGCAGTGGACAGCACCCCAGGAGGGGGCACTGACCCTTTGCTACAAGTGAGAACAGTTTTTATACATTTCCAAGCAGAACATCACATGGTTGCTGAGAATGTGCATAGTCAAGGAGGCATACAGGTTTCTACAAGACTTTGGATTTACATTTTACAGAAGACAATAGGAACAATAGTGGGCTGAGCTAGTCAGAAGACTCCTTGATGGTCCTTGATGGTCTGATCTTGAGTTCTGGGAGACTTAATTGAGTTAGCTCTGGGAGTCTCCTAGCTGCCAGGGCAGGGAACCTTAATTGAGTTAGGCAAATGGAGCCCCCCCACCCACCCTCTGGAGGCAGCTGAATGTGTGTGGGAGAATTTCCAGAGAGGGGGAAATGTGAAGTTGCAAACCAGAGATTCCTTCTGTGACTTGGGGAGGCAGATATGAATAAAAACCAGGAAAATATTTTTCTGCATCAGCCGTCACAAAAAAGCCATGAGGGAGGGAGTAGTTCTTAATTCCCCTGGCAGGGAATTCCATAGTTGTGGCACCACTACAGAGAAGGCTCGTCCTTGCGCTACGATCCCTCTAACGTGGGACAGTCTTCTGCACCTGACCTGCTGTGACGCGGCCTGGATGGGCTGTTGGTACGTGCATGGGCCCTCTGGCTGTTTGTACCAGCTGTCCCACAGCGTATGACAACAGCACACCCTTTGTGATGCTGTACCAGTACTTACGGCAATGGATCTGCCACTATAAATGCCCAGTAGGACTCGGCTGCCCATTACAAAACCTATGACATTTTGAATAATGATGATGTTTATGACTATAATTTGGAATGATTATTTAAATTATAAAGAGTGGGGTGGTTTTTTTTGTTTTTTGACTAAGGAAATTTATTTAGGATATTGGATATATGTGACCTGCCCTTACATATCTCTGTGTGTATGCATATCTATAGGTAAAGGTATCCCTTGACAATTAAGTCCAGTCTATTCAATTCATTATTGATTTGATTGATTGTGTGGATGGCTGGATATAGTTACATGTTTGTGTTATGCTGTGTGCTGGTTTTGTATTGTGTTAAACAATAGTAATAATAATTTGGAAAATAATATTTTAAACAGTGTTGATTATTCTACTTGTTCAAAGAAGCAGTAAAAGGGTGCTAATTTCTATTTTGGTCGATATGGTCCCTCCCTGGGAACGAGGTGCACGGCACCTTACTTGGTTCTGTGATACTGAGGAAAATGCCTATGTTTAGAGGCTCTCTCCTGCCTGAAAGTCCCAGGTAGCGATTTGGTAGAGAGAATTTCTGAGGAGGGCTGAGGGTGGCTGTGATTGTTCGGTGGGTGGAGGCTGTTGTGTCCAAAAGCATGCGCAGGGACAAGAAAAATGCACAGGTGTGCTGAAATGGTGAGCACTATGCACATGAATAATATAGGACATACACAGCACGTGTGCACCCCCACACCTGCTCCACCAAGTCCAAAATTAATGAACTGCTCCTGCTTCATGTGAGGCTAGTTTTGTTTTGTTTCTGTGAGTGGAAATATAACAGAGTCCCATGTACAGGGCTCTGAGTTGTTCAATGCAATTCTTCAGATGTCTTTTTCAAGCAACACAACACTGAACAAACATCTGGAAAACCAAACATGACTGGAATGGAGACGTGAGGTTTCCGTATTCCTCTCATGGATCTGCCGTCACGCCTCCCCCATTTCCCAGGCAGCCCAGCGAAAAGGCCCGGGAGCTGTTCTGCAAGCTGGATGCTCTGCTCAGCCAGGTTTGAGTGAAGCATTAAAGTAGCAGAAGAGCTGGGGGGGTGGGGGGGTTGTGCAGGGCTCCACTCAAGCTCCCTATTTCATACAAATTCATTATTTCTCCTCTCCCGGGCAGCAAATGTTATTAAAAGAACAAGAAGCCCAACCAGAAACATAAAGCAATAATTAACATGAGAACAGGAGCAGGAACTGCACTGGAAAGCAGAATTAGAGAGGGAGATTACAGGCAACCAAAGAGTTATACTCTTTGTTCACACAGTTATACTTGCCCGCCCACCTCCACTCCAATGTAGACTGAGGGCGCTGAGACCGTTGGGACAGTCTTCTCACAGGGCCTCAGTTTTCACACTTGTTTAAGTGCTCCCATGGGAAAACTGTGTGCCCCGTGTTAAAAGTACCTCAGGGCAGGGTTGCCACTTAAAAAAAAAACACCTGACCCTGCTTCTGCAGCTTAAACAGGAACCCAACCTATAGACATTAAGCAGGTGAAATGTTCCTTTGCATGGATGTAAACTGAGAGACATCTGCTTAATTTATTGTGAGTCAGGCAGGGCCTGTGAGAACGTTGGCAACTGTACCTCAGGAAGGCCTGCTGGCTTTGCCCCATGTGCTGCTAAATGAAATCTTCTCGCTAATGACTTGACAGCCAACACTGTACAGATGGTGGGGAGATAGTGCCATTTGGATGATTCTTAGGATACAGTATAAGGTTTCACCAGTGGGCCATCCATCCCCTCCCCTGAAGAGGCCTCTTGCCTGTAGCCAAAGGTTGCAGACGGTAGGGCCAGAGCTAGAAACCCAGTGCCTTCTTGGGTTGTGCTGCCAGAGTATAGGATCCAGTTGGCAATCTCTGAGCACTCCCAACTGTTTATCTTCACTAACCAGGAAAACAAGTTTGCTTCTTCTTCAAGCAGAGTATATTTGAACAGGCGTTTTCATCGAAATCCCTGTGTTCTAGTCCTCTTCGAATAATTCAGAAATCTGGAATGGCCAGCTTTTGTCCTATTTCTCTCCTGAATAAGTGACAATTCACGCAGCCCAGTTAATATACTGAGAATGTGGGTTCAGCAGATCCGTGAAGAGCTCCGACCGGTGGTGCAGCTGTCCTGTGACTGTGTGACCAGCTTGCAACTCAACCCACATCCTCTCTGTCACCACTCAATCCACTTTCAGCAGCCGGGAAGTGGGCAGCCAAGCTAGACCAGCTTTCTGCTTCATTATACTCATCCCTCATTTTACTCAGCCAGCCTCATAGAAAGGAGTTCCTGAACAGTGCCATATACAGATTTTTTTTTTTAATTTGGGCTGCAACCCTATGAAGACAGAGGGACATAATTCTATATAAACATGCATAGAGTTGCACAGTCATATTTATACCTCACCCTATCTTGTGGGCTGAGGGCAGGAATTTACATCAAAGTCATATCTATCTAAAGTCCTAAAAAGGCTCTCAATATGTCAGTAATGGGTATGGATGACTTGAGGAAACAAAGGAGAACAACATAAAAACAACTCCTCTCTCCCCCCAATACATCTCTTGTGTCTCTATTACTCTGCTTCTTCCTTAAAAGGGTGCATTCTGCTCAGGGTCTGTTATCCCCTGCCATCTCAATCGAAGACAAGAAACAAAAGCACATATATAACGGAGGGAACACACCCTAGAACTATCTCTCTTTTTGAAACGTTTTTTTCTGGTCCCTAAGGACCGTTTTTTTCTGGTCCTGTCAGGGATGGACGGACTCAATTCTAGATGGGGAGGAACAGGTAGTGGCAGGGACAGGGGTGACCATTTTGTCTTAACTAGCTTATATTTCTCCTTTTTGCAGGACACTTGGTTCAAACAGGATGGTTTTATTCTACTTCCTAACTTCTGCTTTTCTTCAGTCTATTGTATTGGTAAGAGAGGACTTTGGGAGTCATTCTTGAAAGTATGATCAAAATACCTGCGCTTTTAGGGATCTCACTACTGAGCCCCAGTGCCTTCACTTAGAACCAGGACAGTGATGATTGGCGATATGAAGTAAAAAATGATACTCAAGTTGATTAATAGGATGCCCAGTGATGAAAACTGTGGTGGTTATAATGAGAGCAAGGCCCTTAGTATCAGGAAACACGAGAGAGAGAGAGAGAGAGAGAGAGAGAGAGAGAGAGAGAGAGAGAGAGAGAGAGAGAGAGAGAGAGAGAGAGAATGCTAAGATGGGATTGAAATGCAAACAATTTTGATAAATTAGAGACAGGGACTGAGATCAATTAGATGAGATTCAGCAAGAACGTGCACAACATGATTTATGTGAGAAGAAATAACCACAAGCAGCACATGTATAAAACAGGACGTACTACTAGTGAGGCAGCCAGCCTGCAGAGAAGGGACTGGATGACAAATGGAACAGTCGACAACGTGGCACACTTGCAAAAATGGCAAGCACCCCATTGGGCTGAATTCGCAGGAAGGTCACATGGGCAGCAAGATTGTTTCACTGTGACTAAGGCCACAGTTGGAGGCCTTTGATTTTTAGCACCTTAATTCAAAACTGAGAAGTAGAGAGAGATCAGAGGACAACACAAAAAGTCATAAAGGATGTTTAAAGAATACGTTCAGTAAGGAAAGTTTAAGAGAAACCAGCTTATTGAGGCTTTAAGAAAAGGCAGCTCAGGAGGTGCATGAGAGTGAGCTGACAGAAGGAGGTCGATTCTCACAAGCAGTGGACAGAAGAAAGAAAAAAAACTAGCTGAAACAACAACTGGGAATACTTAGATTGACAACCCAATCCTATCAAAACCCCTTCCCCCTGCTGATGCAGCCGCGCCAACAGAGTGTGTGCTACATCTTATGGTAAGAGGGGGCAGTTACCGGGTCCCCTCAGGGTAAGGGAAATTTCGTTATTAAACTTTCGTTCCCTTACCCTGGGAAAAGCCTCTGCTTCCCCAATGGGTCTTCCTTGGTTCTGCGCCAGCCATTTTGCTGGCGCAGAACCGAGGTGAGTAAGGTAGAGGGAAGGAGCATAGAATACTGGTGCACACAAGTGCCGCAGGTAACCAAACCCCCCCATTCCACTTCCCACCCTCCCTCTTCCCTGCCCCAACACTCCCCCATTCCTCCCCATCCCCATCCTCATCCCATTCCTCTGAACGCCTGCCCCACCGCCAAATCATCAGTGCTGGCGAATGGTGGCCTCTCCAGCAGCCCGTGTGCATGGCTGCCAACCATTGCACTTGCAGGCAGAACTGAACATCACTTCCACACAGTGGCTTCACAAAGGGGGTGTGACTGATGCAGGCCCCACCAGGTGCCACCCTCAGGGAGTAACACCAAAACGTTCTAGCCCCCCAGCCTTCTCTGGATCTCGTTGTTGCTTTGTCCTCTCACTGCAAGCAAGGTGACTGGGCCTGGAGTGGGGAGGGTGCAAAGCAGATCCGGGCTCTGCAAGGTAACTGGGCCAGGGGTGGGGGGTGGGCTGTTGAGTGGCGGTGGTCTGGAGGCAGACTTTTCACATTAAAAGTACAGTAATGTGAAAGCCCAGAAGGTCTGGGGTGATGGCGTCATCAAGTCACACACACACACACACACACACACACACACACACACACACACACACACACACACACACACACACACACTTCGGTTCAAGTGCAGTACTTTGTCCTATTGATTTTTAGTGGGAGAATCAAGCATGTGCTCAACTCTCTCCAATTAAATTAATGGGTCCTTGTTTTGCCTTTTTTTTAATGGCAAGGAGGACATAGTATGCACGCCTTGGGCATAGACAAGATATTTATTCACAAACTCTTTGTTTCAGCTTCTGGCTCCTCCTTCTCTTCCCTCTTCCGCCTTCTTTCCCTCCCTTCATCCCTCAGTCCATGTTCTACAGGGGAAGTCTAGAGACAAACTTCTGAAAAGGAAACAGAGAACTATAGTTGGGCAGCCCAATCCTACGTAACTATTCGCGGCTGGCTTAAAGGGCCAGCTGCTGTATCCTATGCCCATTGTGGCCTGCACCAGCATGACCTGGGCTCTCCTCAGGGGGAGGGGACATTCATCCCATTTCCCCAGTGTAAGTCGTGTGGGCTGCAATGGGCCTCCTTGGATGCATGCCAGTTCTGAAGCCATTGGCCAGGTAAGGCCAACCCGGGCTGGGAAGGGGCATAGCATACGATATTGGCGCAACTCAGCCTAGGACTCAACAGCCATGCAGTAGCGGGCCTACACCCCCTGTGGGGGGGTCCGCTGCCGCAATACCCCCCACGGGATGCCATACGCCCCCATGGGATGCCACATGCCCCACCCCTGGGGGGCATGATGTCATATTCGCACACTGACGCGTTGTGGAAACACACACCCCCGGTGCTTTTCAGTCCCTTTTTGGAGCTGAACGGCACGCGGGAGGGCCCAACTTGCAGCCAAGAACAACTGCATGAAGACGAGCCAGCAGCGGAGGACACAATGGATTCTGCACCAGGTGCACCCCCCACGACCCGCTGCTTGGGGCCCACCACCCCCACCATAATGACGCCTCTGCAGCCATGGCATTGTAAGAGTCCTGCTGAACAAATCCATCTGCCCAGTATTGGAGTGTGTAGTTTACTCTTTGTTAAGAAGACACACAAATGCAGTGTGTCTGTCCACCTTTACGCACTTTGTCAGCTTGCCAGCACCTGAGGAGTTGTATAGAGCAGCTGTTAAGCCAGGCTGGGTGACACATTTACTCTGACAACAGTAGCATGATGACACCTTCAGAAAGTGTCGGTGTGACAGAACTGGGGGAAGCCCTAGAGGTTTGTGCCTTACTGCCCTTCTAGAAGCTGACATCAGAGCAGAGCCTGTAAGAAATGTGAGGATGAGGTAACCCTGAGGCAATGGTAGTTGCCAGCCATGATAAACCCAGTAAACAGAGGAAAGTAGAGTACTAGTGAATTGGCAACCATGCTGCATGATATGCCCATCTCAGAACAAGTCTTCAAGTGCATAAGTCAGTGATTCCCTAAGCCTTTTCCTGCAGAAAATGAATCTACCCTCTCATGACAACATTCATTTAGTCCTTCAAGCTAGCTTACTGCTCCCGTGTATGAGCTGTATTATGAAAAAGGAAGGCTAGTATAGTAACAGGTCACTATGGAATAAAGGCTTCTTTACTCAATGTGCTGATGTTCAGGTAGGACCACTGAGACTTGACTCATCTTCCTGTTCCTCATGCACAAGGAAGGGCATTACTAGATGCTACAACGTAAGCCGTGCAAAGCAAATAGCCAGTCTATAGCCAGAATAAACAATCAGAACTGGAAGGAAAAAAATGTAATCCAAAGCCAAGCTAAAGCTTTCTAAATATGTGAACATGTTCAGGCAAATACAGCGACAGACTGAATGCCACAGAAACAGTGCAATGGCAAGCATGATTGATGGAGGAAGAGGTAAGGCTCCCTCCCCCCTTCTTGCCTATATCATTAAACCCGGGGGGGGGGGAGGACGACAGACGGATGGTGGACGGTGACAATGAACTATCATTATAAGACCTGAATATTCTATTGCTCATGAAATCCAAATCTTCCATCCAGCGTCCAGGAAGGCATTCTACACAAGCAGCATCCACGATCACTTGACACAAATGGACTGCTTGGAGAATGTGCCATCAATTCCATGCAGTATATGTGAATTCCTGCAGCATCCAGCTGTGGTCTTTCAATAACCTGCACTTGACTGTACAAGCAATTTCAGCCCCTGAAAGTTGTTTTGGTTGGTTGATGCCAATTGCTTGTACCTCAGCCAAAAGTGATATCAGGAGGTGGAGGACCTGCAGATTGCTGAATGTACTTTGATTTCTCCAAAGTACTTAAGAGCAATTTCTTTGAACCTTGAGAAATCATATTATAAACATATATGAAAATGGAAGCAATTTCATAGTCATTACCATTACTGTCAATCGATATGTGGAACTCAATTAACCGGATGCAGTAATTACATATCTTTTGATTATGTTGAAGGCTGCATTTCTCGGAGACTGGGGGAAACAATGGAACACCAAGCAACTAGGGCAGCAGTAGGCAGGTTCCCTAATTTGACCTAAGAGCGCAATCCTGCGGAGAGTTCGGGTGGCGGAGCGAGCACTCCGCTGCCCTAAGCCTTACAGCACGTTTGCGATGAATTGCGAGTAAGGACGGTCGGTGTAAGGCTGACTGCCAGTGCTCTCACTCTGCCACTGGGATGGCCATGTGGCTGCCAGAGGAAAGTAAGCAATCCCCCGGCAGCCGCATGGGCAGTCCAGGCGGCGAGGGAGCTGGGCCAGGGGATGCGGGGATGGCATCCACCATAGCCCCGTCTTCCGCCGGGCCAGCTCGGCCATTACACGGCCTCCTCTGACTTCCGTCAGTTATTTAGCTGGCGGAAATCCAAGGAGGCCCATTGTGGCCTCCCAGCTCTACACCGGGGGAAGGGGACGAATGTCCCCTTTCCCCGAGTAGACCTCTGGGCCGCTGCAGGCTGCTGCTCAGCACAGCCCTTACCTGCACCAGTGTGCGTTGCTCCCTGCACTGGCACTGGCGGGATGGCGCAGGTCTTCTTGCCAGTGCTGCTTTTAGGTGGACCATCGCAAACTGCTTTTCGGCAGTCTTGCAACATTCTGCGCTGGCGGAGTGCGTGCTCCACCAGTGCAAGAGCACAATAGGATTGTGACCCTGGGAAGCCCATAAAGAAAGCCCTTGGGCTGCCATTCATGCATCAGCACAGGCCTATAATGCAAGCCACAGCAGGAAGACAACTTGCTTTGCTTCTGATACTTCCTTCCACGGGCGTCACTGGAACGTGGCGGGGGGGGGGCTGCCTGGGGGTGACGTGCGACACCCTCCGGATGCTCCGAGGCCGGCCCGGGAACCGGCCTCGGGGCGTCCGACCCTGTTGGCGCTCCAGGGCCTTCTGAAAGAAGGCCCAAGCAGCGCGTCCATCCGGGTATTTTCCGGATTTTCGCGCATGCGCAGACCCGTTTTTGAGGGCTTTTTGCCCATGAAAACGGTCTGAAAACCCATGAAAACGGGGGGGGGGGTTTTGCCCTCAAAACAGGTCTGCACATGCGCAAAAATCCGGAAAATACCCGGATGGACGCGCTGCCTGGGCCTTCTTTCAGAAGGCCCTGGAGCACCGACGGGGTCGGTTGCTCCGAGGCCAGCTCCCGGGCCGGCCTCGGAGCGTCCGAAGGGCGACCGGAGGGCGACGCGACGCGACACGGGGGGGAGCCGGGTCGCCCCCACCCCCTGCGCCACGATGACAGAGCGTCACTAGGGTGACGCGCGTCCCCCGCCCCCGGGTGACGTGCGTCCTAGTGACGTTACTGCTTCCTTCTTTTTCATATCACCAGGACATTCTCCATTTGAGCCAGACACACTCAGCTTAGGGTCACAACTGTGACTTTCCCATCTTGTCACTACTTTCAGTTTCCACTCTGCCAACTACTGGCTTATAATTTATATATTTGACTATATGCTGAATTTTCTGCCATTCATACAGCAATTTACAACAGCCAGCTAAAGATTCCATAGATAAAAACTATGCAGCCATTAAAAACAACAGCCACTGGCATCCTTGGGTGATGTCAGCTCTAAGCACCACACAGCCCATGAAATCAGGAAGTAAGAGATGAGGGGTAAATAGGCAAATCCCGTTGACACACAGATGTATATGGTATGTATGTATAAAATTATACCCCAGGGCTAAAAACTCTGACCACTGAACCAGATGTATGTTAATCAAAGCTGTCTCCTGAAGTTGTGAATATCAAAAGATCAATTAAACCTGCTTCCAGATAATGGAGTTATATTTCACATTCAATCAATTGGTTTCCTTCTGAATGTCACAGACATTTTGATCTGTACTTATATGATCTGTAGGCAAAGGATGTCAAACTGTAAAGCTAAGGATGCTACACTTTGAATAAGCTCCCCTTTTGTTTTGCTTAATATCCAGCCCAAATAATTTTTCTGGAGAATTTAAAAGTTTGCTTATTACTTTATGATATTTTAGTTGATCCTAATAAAGGAGCAACTTTGGTTTGGGGGATAAAAGGATTTCCCTATCTGGATAGTTCTGACTTGTCTGGGCCACTCCCTAAGGGTTGTGCTGTGACTAACGATATTCATACAAAAAATTCATTAAAAATGATTTTTTTAAAAATTCTGTCAACACACAATCAAAATATATTAATCTCCAGGTAGATCAGAGAAAAAAAATCATTTCTGAAACCATGGAATGCTGCCTGCTGCACTTGTGAAAGGGTGGTGCTGGGAGAGCTCAAATATCACATGGGTCGGATAAAGATAAGCCTACTCATGCATTGTAGCATGGAGTCAGGACTGAGGAAAAGTCAAATTCTTTCATATTCAAACAAGATCCAGAAGTCATAGTTAGAAAGAAGGTCCTCATGTCCTCACAATCTAAACTCAGCATTCCAGAATGCAATTGTCGCTGGATGACTTCAGGGAGTTGTAGCGGAATATTTAAGCAGATGATAATGGAGGACCAGGAAGACTGGTGAACAAGGAAAAAGTATGGGTTTATTTGTTACGCAGCGCAGTGGACAGCACCCCAGGAGGGGGCACTGACCCTTTGCTACATGTGAGCACAGTTTTTATACATTTCCAAGCAGAACATCACATGGTTGCTGAGAATGTACATAGTCACAGAGTCATACAGTTTTTACAAGAGACTTTTGGAAACACATTTTAAAGAAAACAATGGGAACAATAGTGGGCTGAGCTGGGTAGAGGATTTCTAGATGGTCCTTGATGGTTCGATCTTTGAGTCCTGGGAGACTTGATTGAGTTAGCTCTAGGAGTCTCCCTGCACCCAGAGTCAGCCTAATGTGTATGCTCTCCTTGAAAGGAGGAAAGATTAAGTTTGCCAAATGTGAGGGTTTTCCTGTGACCTGGGGAGGCAGATATATGAACAGAAACCAGGAAAATATTTTTCTGCATCAGAGTGAAAAGGAGTTTCTCTTAGGGAATGGAATCCCTAAGAAAAGGAAAGGGAAACTCAATGGAACTTACTCTCATGTAAGTGTGCATTGGAGACTCCAGCATTAGATACTGATATAACAGTGAGTAGCATGCAAATTTAAGAAACAAATACAATGAATACGATGGCATGACCAGTATAATTGTTCATCACTTATGGAGAGCCATGTGCATTTCTATGGAGTTTGACAGCTGTTCTTTTTCCAGCAGCCGATCACAAAAATGGCTGCATCTCCAACCACAGATTTTCACCCTCAGTCCACACTAGTATTTCTCCCATGTATATGGCCACATACCATATACATGAACGTGTGAAGGTAAAAACAGCTGTATGTTTGTGAGCATTGACATCTAGGCCAAAATTCTGGAATAACTTCCACGCTGGAGAAAATCTTATTGTCATTTGTCTATTTGATTTAAGGTCTGTTGTGCCTAAAGAACACAAGAGCCAATAGAAATCCAGCCACTCATTTCAGTAAGTGTTATAGGAAACATTTCCTATATGGACACTTTAGGATACATTTTGTGCATAAAAACAGGGAGCACATCTGCTTCTGTGCATGGGCAGCCCAATCCTATTCAAAGCCCCACAGTCTGATGCAGTGGCGCCGGGGCAGGCTCCGCTTCATCCAACATGGGGCTGGTGGTCTCCTCAAGGGAAGGGGACAATTGTTATTGGCACGCCAGCAAAATGTCCAGCGCAGCTCCGAACAGCCCCGTGTCAGGCTTTCAAGCCCAGGATGGGGGATAGGATTTGGTGGAGGCCTCCTCCGCTGAGCCTGCCCCCTTCCCAGGCCTGATCCACCCTCCTCCCCACCCTCACCCCACCCCAGAATGCCTCCTCCCAGCCTCCCAGCCGCCCTCCCCCCACCTCCCTGCCAGCCAGCGTGGAGCTCACCTGCCTCCGGCGGGTGCAGATCCTTCCCCAGTGTTGGCCTCCATGCCAGTGGGACAGGCCTCTGTGCTGTCGCAACGTGCAACAGTGTGGAGCCCAGTTCTGCTGGCAGAGGCCGGAATAGAATTGGGCTCTCAGTGTGTATTTTGCAAGTTATGCTCAAAGTTGTTTTGTACAGACTATCATTCTGCCTTACATGATATGGCATGGCATCTGAAATTAAGTTATTCATCCAGCACTCAGATCTAAATAGCATAAAACAAAGAAGTGTGTTTGGGGCGGTGCCATAAGCAAAAAACCTCTCTCTCTCTCTCTCTCTCTCTCTCTCTCTCTCTCTCTCTCTCTCTCTCTCTCTCTCTGCCTTTGTCCAACAGTAAAAATGATCTTCAGGACTCACCAAGAGACCATCGCTTGTGGGTGAGTTTCCAGCCTGCTTGCTTTTTGAAAGAATTATTAGCTGTTCATTGTGCTTGCGGCAGCTCATGTATGTTATTTAACTGCTGTCATTTCAGTTGCCCCTGAGCAGAGAGGGACTTGCTGATGAGAGAATGCTGCAAATTGAAATAACCAACTGAACTGATGAGCATGCTCCCAGGGGTAGCATGCTCCCTTGCTTGCTCTTCATTTCTGGGCAAAAGTGCTATCAGGACCATGGATGCTGAATCCCAATACCAAAATGTATAGCTAGTGCTAACCTAGACTGCCTCCAATCTCCTGGAACACACACACAGCTGATCGTACAAGTTAAATAACTCCTTCCATTTAGCCACCTGACTGGTTCTACCCCAAGGACTGTCTGTACAAAGTAAGGCAAACAAGGTGCTTTGTCATCACGGTAGGACAATGATGAGAATGATCCAGAGCCCACAGTGGTCTGGCTCCCAGGGGAGCCATGGAAACCATCCAGGGGAGCAGCGGCGTGCCACAGAATCCTCTCGGAAAACAGTGCAATGCCAATTTGCATGCACCAACATAATGTAATGGGGAACTGTGGCCAATGGTCGCCAATGGTCAAGGGAACTGCAGGTCGACAACGTTTGGGAAACACTGCCTTATATGCTCACCTACTGAGCATATAAGGCATCCTGCCATGGCCATTACAGGCAGAGTGAGACTAATATTACGTGACCTACATGCTAGACAGTGTTCTGCTGCACTGGGCACAGTGCTCTAAGAAAATATGGGGAAGCAGAAAAGCATCCAGAAGCTGTCAAACTTCAGACAATCTTTAGTATATTCAGCTTGGACAGTTCCCCACTACCAACGCAGGATTCAGGGAAAGTAGTGAAGTAGGTAAGGCAAGAAATGGAAAGGACAGATTAATTCAAAACTGGATGGTCATGGACATATCCCTTTGGGTCTGTGCACGTGCTATACTGTAGTTGTTGTAGCTAGAAATAAATGCAGCATTGGGTGTTTCCACAAGTTAAAAACTTTTTTGTTTATAAAAAGATTTCCCACAACTATAATCTGAATATAAAATTTAATAACTAGAATGTACATTTGATTTAAAAATGGTTCTCTTTCACTGTCTATTCCACATTAACAGCATTCATACATGCAAAACTCTAAAGTGCTGTTCAAGTCATGTCTTCAGATAATCATACCTAGTTTTAAGCAGTAAAGAGTGGCAATTCACAAAAGGTAAGAAAGAAGCTACCGGGGTGACGACAAGCCACCTTACAAATATTGCTGGGGGGGGGGAGAGAACATCTACCTCTCTGCCTACACATGTATCTCCTTCCACTCCACTTCACTCTCCTCCACTGCCTCAGCCCAGTAGCTAGAAGGGGGCGGCACGGTAAGCATTGCCTTCGCTGCCGGAATGGCTCCGATGGTGAGTGGGAGGGGCCACTTTGCACCGCCGTGTAGCGCCGTGCAGCACTTACTGCGCTGCCCCCCCTCTAGCTATGCCACTCTCTCAGTCTTCCTCCAGTCCCACCCATGTATATAGGACCTGATTAAGCTGATTTGTATTAAATTGGATTACTGGTCTGTTGAAACTTGGGAACTTTTTGCATACTTTTTTGCAAGTGTTCTGCTACTGAGCAATCACCTTACCGGGTATGTGGTTCCCAAAGTGTGTGCCACGATGCCCCGGTGTGCTGTGGAAAGCAGCCGGGGCACCCTGGCACCCTTTTGTTCATTGGCTTGGTGTGCATGTGGGCACGGTGGGGAGAGACAGAGGAGGGAAGTGGTGACTCATCCCATGTGCAGCTCAGTGGGAATTTAGGACAGGGTGGAAGGGACCGGCCTTGAACCAAGCAGGTGCTACAGGTTGGACATCCACAAGGTGTCAGGGCAGTCCAATGGCGAGATCAGCGCAGCCACTGCAGCACCTGATGAGAGCAGACTAGTTGCGCGTTCATCCAACACAGTGGCTGCTGCACTGCTCCACTGATTCACCAAAGAAAATCAGGCTTCCTGGGAAGCCAAGAGAGGCAGGTGCTGGTGAGCATGGGCACAGATATTTCAGAGTGATGATGGAGAAGGAGAAGGTGGAGGCGAGAAAGGAAGGTGAGGGAGAAGGAGCAATAGGTGTTTATATATGTGTGCGTGCGATTGTAACACTCTCAGGGACACAAAGTGGCAGGATGGGTCTTGTGTGTGTGTGTGTGTGTGTGTGTGTGTGTGTGTGTGTGTGTGTGTGTGTGACAGACAGACAGACAGACAGACAGACAGACAGACAGACAGAATGAGTAGTATGGCATTGGGTGTGTACATTTTCAAAAGGTACACTTATGATGCTGCATCTGGGAGAAGGGTGGAGCTGAGTTCACATTTTCTTTCCCATCTCCTTCACCTCTAGCACTTCTCTCCACCCCCTCTTTCACAGGCCACCCTCAATCCTCTGCAGTCTGAGGAGAGGAAGGAGCTTTCCTGAAAAAGTGCCTTTTTCCCAGTTAGGAGTAAATTTTGTGTGTGTGTGTGTGTGTGTGTGTGTGTGTGTGTGTGTGTGTGTGTGTGAGAGAGAGAGAGAGAGAGAGAGAGAGAGAGAGAGAGAGAGAGAGAGATCCTTGGCACAGCCCATGCCAAGTCTCATCCCAAATGCTACAGGAGACCTTTTTCTATTTTTTTTTTATTCGCCAATTCGGCTTTTTCCCGTTAATTAAAAAAAAACCTTTTTTTTACAGAAGTTTTTTTTCAGTTTTGTTGTGTGGTTAATCTTACATGTTTTCAAAAAGGTTGTTCAGCCTTCTAACCAATTAAACAACATATTTTTTTTATTTTGTTACATTCTATAATTATAATACCTTCATCCCAATTATTTTCAGGGAGAAAAAAATGGAAGTACTACCAGGGCCGGTCTTACTCCACCTCCAAAATTAAAAAAAGTAACATAATGGGTAGCCACAGCCCAACAGCCAGTAGGTCAAGGGATAGAGTAGCGGTCAAAAACATTTGGGAAGTGCTGCCTTACCCCACCCCCACCCCACCCCCACCCGGTCTAACATTGGGTGCACTTGTGTTCTGGGGTGCAGCCCACTAGACAATTTTAAATTGATGGTGACAACAACCAGAGAGATTTTCCAACCCTGTATACAGTATTATATGCAAATAGGCAATGGCAAGTATTCCAGGGTCAATGTCTCAAAAATACTATGCACACACAAGCCCTTATCTATTTCTGATTCCCTATCTGAAATTGGAAGCAGCCAAGAGTTCTTCTTTCACCATATTTTTTTAGTCTGTTAGTTGTTCAGAGCACGGGCTAACTCTAGCTTTGCATGTGCATGGAACAGCAGCATTTAGCTCAAGTGATGTGCAAATTTGGTTGAGGCACTGTGTGTCACCCTAATAAAAGTTAATAATAAGAATGATATACATGAATTAATATGCAATAAAGTGAAAAGCAATAGATGTCGCTATGCAAAGATGTCAAAAGTGCTGTGCAAACATCAGTTAATGAAACTAAATATTACCTTGTGTATTACAGAAGGGCATAATGAAGAATCAGGGAGGAAAGGGACTGTTCCAACTTCTGCATAGTGGAATTGTGATGGGGGGTTTGAACACATTTAGCTGCTAAGCATAAGTCAGATATCTATTTCTGGGAGGAGGGGGAATTTTGCCCCATGGCAACTGCTGCAGACATTGTACAGCAGCAACACCAGCAAGAAGACTGGGGACCATCGCTCTTCTCCCAGCGTTTCCAATAGCCACTGTCCAGCACAGTTCTCCTCTCCATACTATCTGCCCAGGACAGCAAAAGCAGCAGAAGTCGCAGGAAGAACATTTGGTGGACTGGGGAGAGGACTCTGAAGCACTTCTACCTTCCAGAAACTCCCTCAGCCATCACCACCATGGAGGAGAATGGAACCACAGCGGGTGGACATCAGCATGGATTATTGGGTGTTGTCGATAGCATCTGGTATTCCAAAGAGTGGCTTTGTCTATATTATTGTGAACCACTTTGAGAAGCAGTGTGGCTGGGAAAGCGGCATAGAGATATTGTTAGACAGACAAATGTCAAGCCCCCTCCAGATTCATTCCAGATGGAGCTTCTAGTTTAGGTTCTTCTTCTTTCTTGTTTTTTTTTTTTTTAATTGCTGGCACTTCTTCTCTTCCTCTAAGTGTACTTAATAACTGTAAGTAATGGCACTTTCCATCTCAAAAATCACAGTTCAAATGTTAATGTACATTTTTTTTTATGAGCTAGGAACTGTGTGTCCATAAGCAGTAGGTGGTTATTGTATTAATTCATGCCTAAGGAACATTCATTCAACCCACATTGACTATACCGAGGAAGCCTTATATTGCCTACAGAGCTTTTAGAGGGCTGCCCTTTGCTCCCAGCTCATCGAGCTGGTGGTGAAAGAAGCGAATGTTTTTTTAAAAAAACCACTAAAACCCACAGCTGCACCAACTTTCACCAAGAAATTCAAGGAGATAAATTATAAATCTGTGCAAATTGCTTCATTCTTTGCAGTTCAATTCATTAAGACCTGCAGACGAGAAGGATAAGAAGTATGAGTAGAGGGGTGGGAACATGCATTTGCTGTTTTTCATAACTCTGCAGCAGCGGTGGGGAACCTCTGGCCCCAGGGCCGGATCAGGCCCTCAAGGCCATCCAGTCCGGCCCCCGGAGAGATTGCCAGGAGGCCGCCCAACCGGCCCCTGGAGGCTCCGCCGGGTCTGCGCGTCACCTCCGGAGGCCGGGAGAGGGCCTTTGCATGTCCTCCCCGGCTGCCGCCTCAACCCCTTCTCACCAGGCCGTTGGCCATTTCGCACATGCGTACCACACCGATGAGGGCAAGCTCTTGCCCTCTTCGGCATGGTACGCCGGAGGTGACGCGCGGACCCGGCGGCGGCTTCGGACGGTGAGTGCGGAGCCTCCGGAGACCAATGGGGGGGAGGGGGCAAAAATTAATTAAATAAATAAAAATGGCGCCCGGCCTTACGGCCGGCCCTCAAGCAAATTTCTAATATTTAAAACGGCCCTCGCCAGGGAAAAGGTTCCCCGCACCTGCTCTGCAGGATGTTTCATAATCTTTAAACATTGTGCCCCATTTACAGAGCATATAGGCATCTTCTTCCTGTAAAGACTGGACTGTTCTTCCTTTTGTGGGGGGTTTAGTGTTTTTTAAGAAAACAAAATACTGCCAGATGAGCACCCCTTTTGCACACTGCTAAATTTATGGAGGAATGAAATATCTAAGTTTTTTGTGGGGGGGGGAGGTTGGAAGGGGGGAATCTTGAAAGATTTCATGTTCTTACACAAGCTCTGACAAATTGGTTGGCATATACCAAAGTCACAACAGAAGGATACAAAGATGCAAAAGAGAGTTCCACTTGTGAAAACTGGTAATTACATTGAAGATAAAACATCATGGGAAAGATTAAGGACAAATTAATAGCACAAATGGGGCCTTCTTGCTCTCCCCCTCCTTGATGTAGTTAACACTGAACATCACACACATGATAGAGGAAAGGACACGTGTCTGTGGGCACAATCCTACCCAGACGCTAGGCCGGTGTAGGATGACTGTGCTGGCCCAAGACAGTCACAAAAGCTTTCATAATGCAGGTGCGCCGACCTCTGTGGGCCGGATCCGGACAGCGTGCAGCACAGGTAAGCCACGGATAGGCCGCACGGTGCAGGGGCGGGCGTTCTGGGGGCGTTTCAAGGCAGAGGGAGGGTGTGGGGTGGGCAGATTGGGTGCGGGAGGGGGTGGGATTGGCGGCAGCAGTGCGTGCCATATCCTATCCCACTCCCAAGCTAGTTTCTCCTGACATGGGCCTCCTGGACTTATGCCAGCTCAATAGCTGGCGTGGAGCTGAGGAGAACCATTCGGGAGGCAGGGGCTTTACCCGGGGTAAGGGAATAAATGTTCCCTTCCCCCAAGGTGACCTCCAGCCCAACTCTTTGCACCCTGGAAGCAGCGTTGGCTGCACCAGCCTCGCTGCATCACAGGGCATAAAGCTAGGCAGGATTGGGCTGTGAAGCTCTCTCGGATACCTCACCACATGTAACAGAAACTCTGTTCTGTTTGCTTTATTGCTACAGTGCCTCAATTACTATTTTTTATTAAAACTATAAGCCAGGATATGGTATGCTACAATGAAAGACAATGTTTCTGTTCTGAGGCTGTGATGTCCTGCAACAAGGAACAATCCTTTGAAACGAGGGATCATCTGCAAAATGGTTTCCTAATTCTGCTGATGTCTTTATGTTCCAATATACTGTATATTGACTTCCTTTTACACTTCCAAACATTCCTGCCTATTTAAACAGTACTAATGCATTGTGGAAGAAGCATACTGGGGGTAATTGCTTGAAACTTTACTGTGGGCACAATCCTATCCAGCTGCGAGGCCAGCATAGGACCTCTGCGCTGGCCCAGGACTGTCACAAAAGCTGCCGTAAAGCAGTTGCGCTGGTCCTAGGCCAGTGCAGAGGCCTGCGTCAGCCCCTGCAGGCTGCATTCGGACAACGCAGGTAAGCTGCAGCTGGGCCGCACTGCATAGGGGCTGGGGGGAGGGCGTTCCGAGGGCGTTTCAGGGGTGGGTGGGCGAATCAGTCCTGGGAGGGGGCATGATCAGCGGCAGCAGTGCACACTGTATCCTATCCTCCTTCCAGGCCCATTTCTCCTGACACGGGCCTCCCGTACTTGTTGTTGTTGTTCAGTCGTTAAGTCGTGTCCGACCCTTCGTGATCCCATGAACCATATCCCGCCAGGCCTTCCTGTCCTCCACTATCTTCCTGAGTTCGCTCATTTTCATGTTTGTTGCATCGGTGATGCTGTCTAACCATCTCATCCTTGGCCTTCCCCTTCTCCTTTTGCCTTCAGTCTTTCCCAGCATCAGAGTCTTCTCCAGAGAGTCCTCTCTTCGCATTAGGTGGCCAAAATATTTGAGTTTCAGCCTTAGTACCTGTCCTTCCAGGGAACAGTCAGGCTTGATTTCATTTAGAATTGACTGATTTGATCTCCTAGCAGTCCAAGGGACTCTCAGGAGTCTTCTCCAGCACCACAGTTCAAAAGCATCTATTCTTCGGCGCTCAGCCTTCCTTATGGTCCAACTCTCGCAACCATACATTGCTACTGGGAACACCCTCACCCTGACTATACGAACTTTTGTTGGCATGGTGATATCTCTGCTTTTTATTATGCTGTCTAAGTTTGCCATAGCTTTCCTTCCAAGGAGTAAGCGTCTTTTAATTTCATGGCTGATGTCTCCGTCTGCAGTGATCTTGGAACCCAGAAAAGTAAAATCTGTTACTGCTTCCATTTCTGCCCCTTCTACTTGCCAGGAATTGATGGGACCCGATGCCATGATCTTAGTTTTATGAATGTTGAGTTTCAAGCCAACTTTTGCACTCTCCTCTTTCACTCTCATCAAGAGGCTCTTTAGTTCTTCTTCACTTTCTGCCATTAGGGTGGTATCGTCTGCATATCTGAGGTTGTTGATATTTCTCCCGGCAATCTTGATTCCGGCTTGCGATTCATTCAGCCCTGCATTTCTCCCGTACTTACACAAGCTCAATAGCTGGTGTGGATCCGAGGAGACCCATTTGGGAGGCTGGGGCTTTACCTGGGGAAATGGAACAAAAGCTTCCTTACCTTGAGGAGACCTCCAAGCCCGCCTACTCTGCTCAGGACCCATCATTGTCAGCTGCACAGCTGTAACTTTTCCTTGGTTAGTGAAAAGCTGCTTAAAAAATGGCGATTCAAACTGCAAGTACCAATTTGATATTATTTTTTAAATTATGAGCCTGGCACAGAAAATGCAGGTCTGCAGAGTTAAGTTTTATGCCCCTAGGATACACATTTGTTTCCCACTAGGAGGGTAGATATTTTACTTTATAAAATGAAAGCTGAAGTTTACACAATCACATGAAGGGGGTTTGTAGCCTCTAGGCAAATTATTCTAAGTTTCAGGACACATTTTAAAAAATGATATTCAGGCAACTCCCCCCTCTCTCTTTATTTGCTGCTTTCTTTGAAATACCGTATCTACTGCTTGTTCTCAGACCAAAAGGAAGGTGGTGGGGGAGGGGCAGGGTGTATGTATGTAGTTGGAAGGAAACTTGGCCGGATAACTGATTTTCTGAGTCATCCGATTGTGTGACCCTCTCTGCCCTTAGTAATTATCACTCATTAAAAATTGTCAGAAGCTTCCTTCCTCTTCCCAATCTCCCCTTCCCTGCTTGCTCTCACTTAACATGCACATACTGTAGAGACTGTAGACTGTTCTTAGCCTGCATACTACAGTTCCATCACATTGGCAACCTGATCTTAACCATTCAGATGTAAGTCTAGCGGAGACCTTCTTTACACTTAAGACTTTCTTTATACTTGCTGGCGAATGACAGAATGCTGAGCTCCTAGGGCCGTGATGGCGAACCTATGACACGCATGTCACAGGTGACACGCAAGGTCATTTTGGGTGACACGCCAGCGTTTCCCCCAGGGCCCCGACACACCTTATATTTTCGCAAAAAAAGTCACTAATTGATGTTAAATAAAATGCAATGTGTTCTATAGTTGTTTTCAGTTCAGTTCAATTCAAAATTACTATTAAAAGTAGCAGTAGTCGAAGTACTATTAAAAGTTTGGGGGGGGGGGGTTGACACACCAGCAGAGTCAAGTTAGGCATTTTCAAAATCTTTGACACACCAAGCCCAAATGGTTCGCCATCACTGTCCTAGGGAGTTACAGCGGCGGTGGTGGTGACGTCATCATGGGGGAGGGGGGCAGCAGCACTGTGCAAACTAGATTTTGATACTTTGTGTGGTTACATGATGAAGTCTGCCTGGTGAGTCATGGAACCATGTGGCATAATGGTAGTTGTGTGTGTTGTTCACCCAAAAGAGGGTGAACACACACTGTGTTCACTTCCCAGTTACCACATACCCTTCTTTGAAGAAATGGGATAGCAAGGAATTAGACAAAGAGTGCCATATTGCTGCTTGACTGGCAAGTATGGGATTGCAAAAGTGTAGCAGGAGCCTGGAACACAGTTGTCTAGTTAATGGGAAACACGAGTTAGTACAGCTGATTGGAATAATCAGGGTTTTGTAGGATCGAGGGAATGTGCAATAGATAAGAAACTGACAGCACAATCCTATGCATGTCTATGCAGAAGTAAGTCCCATTGTGTTCAATGGGACTTACTCCCAGGAAAGTGTGTGTAGGATTGCAGTCCTAGCCTTGGAAACATACAACCTATGTACAGCGGCGTCACGAGGGCGCGCGCCGCCCTGTGCGAGGGCGCGCGCGCCGCCCTAATGACCTCTGTGCCGGCCGGCTGTCTTGGGCAGGAGGAGGCCTCGGAGCGTCCGCCCTCGGCGGAGCTCCAAGGCCTTCTGAGGGAGGCCCGATGCGTGACGTCATATTTATAAGTTTTCGCACATGCGCAATACGTTTCTGAGGACAAATTTGCCCTCAAACGTTCTGCGCATGCGCTAAACCTTGTAAATATGACGTCGCGCATCGGGGTTCCCTCAGAAGGCTTTGGAGCTCCGCCGAGGGCGGACGCTCCGAGGCGTCGCTGAAGCGCGGCGGGAAGGGAGGACCGCCTGCGCGCGACACGCGGGTGCGCGAGCAGACCGCGTGTCACCCATTGTGCGCGTCGCCCCCAGGCGGTCCGCCCTTCCCGCCGCGCTCCAGCAACGCCTCTGCCTATGTATGTACCAAACTGAGAAGAGCATTTTCAAGGTATGTGAATACCCGGAAAACGTAGCTCATTTTGTGCTTCAGAGAGAGCCAAGCCAGTTGGGAAAACCTCCCTGTCTCTGCTGCATCTCACTGGGAAAAAAATGACAACACTTTCATCTTTTGCAGGGTATATCTGTATAAAGCTGTTCAAACTCTTTTCAGCAAAAAACAAACAAACGTGAAAATGGCTTAGTGAATACATTTTCAGCATTCAAATTGCTCATTTAAATCTCTCCCCCTCTTTCTCTGTCACATGCTGTACACATCTCAAGGGCAATATCCCAGTTCACTTAACGTAGCAATAGTTTTAGCACAAAACTGAGTAAGCCAGATTATTATTTTTTATGTATTTTTAAAAGGGCGCAATCCTATCCAACTTATGCCACTGGCTGAGCTCTGCTCAATCCTATCCAACTTATGCCACCGGTGTAACCAGCGGTGCAGCGAGAACAGGAGGCCCCAGTATGGAAAGGGGATTCAAATCCCCTCTGAATTCCCCTTTTGGAGGGGATTTGAATCCCCTTTCCATTCTGGGGCCTCCCGTTCTCACTGCACTGCTGGTTACACCAGTGGCATAAGTTGGATAGAACTGAACAGAGCTCAGCCGGTGGCATAAATTGGATAGGATCGCGCTGAAAATTCTGTCCTTCCCCTGCAGAGGCCACTATCACAGCTTATAACAGTTAAAACACAAGGGATTTTAAAACAAAAAGAATTTTAAAAATAAAATAAAAGAGCATGGTAGTAACACCACCAGCGGAATAAAAGCTAAAACCAGTAGCTTGGATATTGCAACTGGTAGCCTTAGGTCAACCCTGACTGTTCCCTGGAAGGACAGGTACTGAGGCTGAAGCTCAAATATTTTGGCCACCTAATGCGAAGAGAGGACTCTCTGGAGAAGACTCTGATGCTGGGAAAGATTGAAGGCAAAAGGAGAAGGGGAAGGCAAAGGATGAGATGGTTAGATAGCATCACCGATGCAACGAACATGAAAATGAGCCAACTCAGGAAGATAGTGGAGGACAGGAAGGCCTGGCGGGATATGGTTCATGGGATCACGAAGGGTCGGACACGACTTAACGACTGAACAACAACAACAAGCCTTAGGTAACCCCCACTCCACCCCATGACATCCATATTTCATCTTCTCTGTCGTCATCGTCTTCTTCTCCGTTGTCATCTGGCTCAGAGCGGCGAGAGTAGGCGAGCCGGCCTGGCCGGAGCCGGCCGGGCTGAGGCTCGCGCAGACGACAACGGAGAAGAAGATGACGGCGACGGAATTCAGGAGGTAAGTCAATTTAATTTATTATTTTAATCTAAAAATAAATAAATAAATAAAATTTTCGGGCATGCTTCACGCGGCAAAGGGGTGCTTTGCGCCCCCTTGGTATTTTAAAATTTATTTATTTATTTATTTAATTCTTGGCTTAAATAAATAAATAAAAATCCCCCCAAAATCTAAAATTTATTTTAATTGATTGATTGATTGAATGATTGATTAGTTGTGGGGGGTGTCCCGGTTTCAGACAGGGAAAATCTGGTAAGCACCCAAATGTCGTGAGGACATGAGGCAGTATGCCTCATGTGCCCTTACAAGATTTGGGCGCCGCCATCTTGGATCTCGCGAGATTTCTGGAGATCCAAGATGGCCACTGACAGGAAAAAAGGTACGTTTTAAAATTACAAACCCCTTAAGCGGCGGCGGAGGCTTCTTCGGGGGGGGGGAGCAGGAGTCCTGGCCAGCTCAGATGCAGCTGGCCAGGCTCCAGGAGGAGTCACACCAAGGCTCCAGGAGGCTGCTGCTGCTGGGGGGTGCTGCTGCTGCTCTGGGGTGCTGGGGGATGCTGCTGCTGCTATGGGGGTGCTGCTGAAGAAGACAGAGGTGGCGGGGGCGACGATCGTGGTGACAGCCGCAGCCGTGGCTGGTGGCGAAGATGGCGGTAGAATGGCGGCGGCGGGACGGGACAGGCAAGTCAAATAATTAATTGAGAAAAAAATTAATTAATCCCCCCCAAAGGTTTTTAAAATGTATTTTAATTAATTAATTATATAACTACTTATATAATTAATTGTTGGGGGGGTGTCCCAGTTTACAGCCAGGAAAATCTGGTAAGCCTATGGCCTGGGGGGACATTGGGTTTGCTTGGGAATAAGCCACTAGTGAACTCAGGGAGACTTACTTCCAGGTAACTTACCTTGGATTGGACTGGTGCAGATGAATGTTTATGTTTCTCTAGTGTACTGTGTCAGCAAAGTTTGGGATTGCTGCATTGGGTTTTTGTTTTGCTGTGGTAGTTGTTGTTTTGGGTTGTTTTGTTGTTGGATCAGCAAACAACATCACTTTCCTTAGCATTGCAAGAATGAGAGAATCCGGAGCCCAATTCCTGGCTTCAGCACCAGGCTGAAGGGCTTCACTGATTGACATGTAGGGTCAAACTAGAGGTGCATGCAAATGCCTGTATTTGACCCTTGACATTTTGTCAATTTTTAACAGAGAATGTAGGGGAGTTTGCCAAATGACCCAAAAGTCATTGTGCCTATAGAGCAAGCTAAGTGCTATGGTTTGGGGCTCTTTTGCACCCCCCCCCCAATAGTATCTGTTAAAAATCAACAAAGGGTCAAACGCACACACATTTGCATGCACATATCAATCAGTAAGCCCTTCCAGTCCTGGTGCTGAAAGCCAGGAAGCTGCCAGTCCTGGTTCTCTCCATGGCCCAACGTGTGTGTGGGCCAAGCTAAGAGTGACACAGTTTTGGCCTGTTTCACACACCTCCCCTCACCCTGGCTGCACTACTTGTTTATAAAGACCAAAATTCAAAGGCCAAACTCCTGTGCACATCAAGTTTGACCTGAGTACCAATCTAAATAGTAAAATAGACTGGGAGAAGTGGACGTTTGCTCTTAAGCTGAAATCAAGGCTTGCCATTCTATGGGAAGGGAGAGGAAGATTTTGTGCTGCTGTCTGCTCCCTTCACACCTTCTGTACCTTAAGATTAAGACAATGGTAAGCATCAACATTGGGGCCACCTAGTGGTGGGAAACAGGTGATGCCTGCCGAATTTAACTACGGTACACAGGAGCGTTTTTGGGTGGGGCTCACATGCACATGCTTAGTTGTAGAGATTTTTGAGATGTGAGGACACTACAGTCAGAATTAATTAGCTTGTACTACTTGTAACTATGGCTCAGCTATCAGAGGAAGAAATTGTATATTGAAGTGGCACTGCATACCCTAACCATGTTACTGGATATAGTATCGTATATATACTCATCATATACCTTCAGGAGGGGCCCGTATCCACAGATCTGGTATTTGTAGATTCACTTATCCACGGATCAATGCCCCCTGTGTCCATTACCTTCATTGTGTAGCGCTGGTGCCAAGCCAGGGTGTGTCTTCCTTAAAGAAAACACTATAAGCAGCAGCATGCTGCTTATAGCACAGTGTCTGAATGCTTATAGCAAGCAGGATCCATGCTAGAGAGGCTCCGAACGTTAACAGGAAGCACTTCCTGCTTGCTATAAGCATTCAGACACTGTGCTATAAGCAGCATGCTGCTGCCTATAGCGTTTTGTTTCAAGAAGACCCACGCTATCTTGGCACCAGTACTACACACATGAAGGTAATGGGCGTGGGGATAGCATTTGCTCTTTTCCGCAGTTTCACTTAGGCCAAATTCAGGAAAGAGTTTGGCTTTTCCGCAGTTTCCGCAGTTTCACTTAGGCCAAACCATGGAAAGAGTGGGAACCTATCCCCCTTAGATATGGGGGTTCGCCTGTATAAGATTTTTTACAACAAACAAAGTGAAAAGGGCACGTTTTGTTGGAATAGATTTTTAAAGCCAGTGTCTGTTGCTTTTTGGTTGGTTTTTGCTGTGTTGTTTGATGGGTTGAAGATGAACTATGTCATCTTCATAGTTGGAAATGAGGAAGGTATCATTGAACTTCTTTTGCTGCTATCATCACTATCACTTGAAGAGAAGGGACTATTGCTATTGTTTTGTTATGCTGCTGCTTTAATAACTGAGTTCTTGTGCAAGACATTGAGCAAGGAGGAAGAGTTGCGGCTTGGTTTTAGAGCAAACGCATGCAGAAGGACCCAGGCTCTCAATCCCTGGCATTTTTAGGTAGGACTGGGAAAGGCCCCTCTTAGAAACCTTGGAGAGTCAGTGCTAGTCAATATAGATAATACTGAGCTAAATGAACCAATTATCTGATTTTGTAGAAGGTAGCTGTGCTCTTCTGTGTCACCATTGCTGAGATTGCTTAGTGCAGGGGCTGATCCCTGGGGCATCAGTTCATTGTTCTACATCCAGGTGGGCTGCATCCTGCCAAGAGCATTGATTTCATCCATGTCCCCTTTGCAAAGAAGTGTACAGTATAGTAAATAGTGCATAGTGGTAACTACATGCACCCTTGGAGAACTGAGTAAAACTCAGAGAGAGTCTCCTGGATGTTCACCTAGACATTGGGGGCAAAGCTTCCATTGTTTGTTTGACAAAGCAGTCAGTTTTCCATGTTGTTCTTGTACTTTTGAATAAGTGTATTTTGTTCTTGTTTGTTTTAGCATAAGCTTTTGTGAACTAAAGTACACATCACCAGATGCATGAAGTGTTATCCTCATTGGGGGTGTATACTCACAGACAGACAGACAGAAAATGAACACACATTTAAATAGTGGGGCCAAAAGGCTATAGAATGTAAGAGATGCATTTAAACTTTATACAGTATAAAAATTGGTCACAGGCTGTAACACATAAGGGCACTGACGATTCACAAAAACAGCAATTGTTGAGGATGACACAGTCTTCCTGGCTATGCTAAGTTAATTAACACATGTAATGAGATAGGAAACAGTTGTGCTTATTTAAGCTTACAAGAATGGACTTACTGTAAAAAAAACAGTGGTATAAATGGCTATGGAATGCAAGAAATACAGTCTGTGACTATTTCTAATCACAGGGGTGTGAAGGAATGTATCTATTTCCTCCATTTTGTATTTGTATTATGCTTTGTATTGTTGTAAAATGATTATCAGAGGGGGAAAAATGCTGCTGTTAGATCCAGTTTAGCTTTAAGCCTAGGACACACAGACTGCGTCCTAGTGCATTGCAAGAGTAGCCGACGTGCCGCAATGCACCCTGTTTACACCAAAGAAAGCTGCACGGAGAAGGTAAGAGGTCCTGCCCCACCCCTGCTCTCTTTTAGCCAATCAGACTCGAGTCTTTTCAGACTCAAGTCTGATTGGCCAGCGTGTCGCTCCGCGTCCCACCCCCACAGCACCGAACACAGCGTCTCATTGGTCGAACGTGGCCAAAGTTCAATTTTTCCAACTTTTCTCGCACCAAAACGCAGCTCTCCTGCGTTGCAGTGTGAGCTTGTAAAAATCAAGACACACTGATATTTTCCAACCGTGTACAGACACTGCTCTGTGCAACACACTGCAGTGCGGCTGGTGTGTCCCTGGCTTTAGGCAGATAAAAGGTCAGTCCAGAAAATAGAAACCAAAAGTACTGGTCAGAAAAATGAAAACAAAAAAAAACATTGGGAAATGGTAAGCTAAAAGTACTACATTGAAGAAACAAAACTTAAAAGTGACCATCTGATTGGGTAAAATCTGAAAGGAAGGGTCTTTATTTTCTTATTTAAGTTGGCTGAGTCAAAGCACAAGAGTAGCTGGGGAAGGAAGAATCGGAGGAAGTTGCTGCTGTGCCAAAAAGGAACAGCCAGGACAAAGGGAGATGTCACAGAGAAGATTATAGCAAAGGGATAAGAAACCATGCTGAAAACATATGAACATTGTCTTAGTTTGGAACCTGCCTACAATAGGGAACAAATCTAGTTTGGGTTAACTGGAAGTTTATTTTCTTACCCCATATACTTTTTTAAAAAAAACTGCTTTACAACTATTTTTCCTTGCATACGTTTGCTTATTGAATCTTTTTCACAATATTGAGTAAGCATTTGTTCTTCTTGTTTATCAACTTGCAGCCCAATCCTATGCAGGATTGGGCTGCCAGGTGGAGAGCATTTCAACAGTAGAAGCTACTTGTGCATGCCGCTGCAAGAGGCAGCAGTGCCACAACTCCACCACCAGACCCTGCCGCGCCCACTGGACCTGGTAAGTCAGCGTTGGGAGTGGGAGGGGGAGGACTGGGGGTAGGGGAGAGGAACAGAGCAGGGAGAAGGTGGGAGCGGGTGGATCCAGCAGCAATAGCATGTGCCAGATCCTATCCCCCTCCATTGAGGAGCTCCCCTTCGCTTTTTTCTCCATGGACATATGTCACCAAAAGTGGATCCCTGAGGAGATCTATAGGTGGCCCTAGGGTTTATAAATGTTTCATACTTACCTCCCGATTGCCCTCGGGTCGCCCCCTGCTGGATGCAGTGCACACACTTCTGGCACAGCTGCATGGGTGGGAGGAAAAAGGATAGGATTGGGTCCTCGGTTTCTGTTCTTGTTAGTTTCCCACCCCATGCCTAATAGCCAACCCCACTCTACCAAATATTGGGAGAAGTGACTGATTCGTAAGCAAAAGGCTTACTAAGGTAGCAGACTGATTTAGTGGAGGCAGCCATATAAAGGACTTCTTGGCAAGGGAAAGTTCATAGCAGCGGAAGGATGGGACAAGAACGGGACTAAATAAGGTGCTTTTGTTCACCTTTTCTCCTGCTCATGGCACAGGTTACTGTTGGACTGTAATAAAGGGTATATTAAGAGGAAGTAGGTTTGGCACTGACCCTTTCTATTCCTTATTATATCTACACAGATATTGAGTGAGAGCAAGTTTGAGACTTCTAGCTTATATAGAACTTCACTCACTTTTATTATGATTATGCAAAGTTCCTGGAGTGATGCTACAGGTATAGCTAATCTACTTCCTAATCCTTCTCCCACAGTCCTTGGCAATACTTTTCATTTATTTGTGAATGAATGAAACCTTTATTGGCATAAATCATTTGTTTGTGCACTTCTTCAGAACAAGTGTTGTTCATCAGGAAAAAATGAACCCACAAGTTGGAAAGGACTGTGATATCAGCTGGAAGCTAATTTAGTTGATAAATAAGTACGTTTTTGCATATGCCTGTTCAGAACATTTGGCATTATACTGTACTCAGGGGAGAACTGTAATCCTACACAGTTGTAAATGGCATAGTAGAAAGATCAGGGATTTCCCTCCTTTTTATTTTTTTTGTCAAACGCTAATGGGTTTAATTTTCTGGCTTAATTTTACTATTTGGTATTTTCACAGCTTAGTATGCACCTTGAATCATGGACTCTGCCAGTGGGACCAACCAAGACATCTTAGTCTCCACCATGGTAGCTTGCCAGAGGAGGAAGCTGCTTGTTGCTAACTCTCCACTGTGCTCAGTGCTACCACTGTGGATGGCAAGAGAGGTTCAGTGGGGACCAGGTGACTGAAGAGGGTAGCCGGGTGCTATAAATGTGCTGACTCCTTAGTCTGATCTGCTCTCGGATAGTCCCTGCCTTGGTATCTGCGTACCTCTAGACGGCCATCCCCGATACAGAGAATACTGAGCTGATTGAGAGAAAAACCTTCCTTCCTTATTGTGTTTTGTCTGGTGACTCTGGAATGGTCATATGCATTCCAGACTATGAAGGAAGTATTCAAGCAGTGCACTAATTTTATGACTGGGAGCTCAATCATATCAGCCCTTTTTACCAAAGGTTATTGCACGCTTAATTACTTGGCTATCACTTGGAAGAGAGCAAGTGAGTTATTAATAGGCTCCTCGGATAGTAGACTCCCCACTACAAGGACTGGAGGATTTCTTTATCAGATGTGTATCTTATCTATGTACCTTACAGTTTGTTTTTGTTCTGATAGGTTTTCATTGAAATTGTTCCAAAATATATTTTGTTCTGTGAGCATTCCAAAGCAATACTAGATTGTGAGGCAATTAGGGACAAGACTATTAACATGTACAAAATAATGCTGTAAGTTGTTCTGAGAGTCCATGGAATAGAGTGAGATATAAACCAAATAAATAAAGGTTAGGAAAACAGCAAAAGCTGGAGTGAAGCTGACCTCTTTGCAAGAACTCAGCACCTCTGTGGATGAAGTGAATTAACATAAGCAAGATACATTTTGCACACTTATTAGGATAAGCATAGAGCAACAAGAAATAATTAAAACTTATTTCTTGACAATATATGGCATTATTGGCAATATGGACCCTGCTAATGTTTCTTAGTTTTAACATATCGCTGATGATCTGTTTTTCTCTGCAGCCATGCCCTATCAATGGCTCCTAGTTATCTTTTGATCAATCACGATTCAAGTCTTCTTTCTTTTCTGTTCCCAGCTGATAGAACAAAAATGTTATCAGACCGTGGGTGTATGACCTTCAACTTTTTGTCTATTGAATTTCAGCATGTTTCTATTGCTCCATTCTTTCTAAGATCATCCCGTTCATCCTGCAGAACTTCCTGATAAGTGTTACCACAGAGTGCAGGACTGTGGATGAGATGGAAAGACTTTTTCTCATTCTGGCTAAATCCCTGGCTCATTATGGGTTGGTCATCTTGCTGTTTAATGCCTACGAGTGCTGAAGGACTTGAGGATCCAAAACAAATTGGGAATCCCCAACTCCAGGTCATTTATGAACAAGCTGAAAGCACCGGTCCCAAGACCAATCCTTGGGGCACACTGCTTTTCACCTCTCCCCATTGTGAAAATTGCCTATTGACACCCACGTGCTGTTTCCTGGTCTTCAACCAGTTCCTAATCCATAAGAGAACCTGCCCTCTTATTCCCTGACTGTGGAGTTTTTTCAGGAGCCTTTGATGAGGAACCGTGTCAAACGCCTTCTGAAAATTTAGATATACAATATCCACGAGTTCTCTCACATCCACATGCCTCTTGACCTTTTCAAAGAATTCTAAAAGGTTTGTGAGGCAAGACTTCCCCTTGCAGAAGCCATGCTGATTCTCCCTCAGCAAAGGAGATTGTTGTGTTTGCTTCCCTGGTTACTGGGGCTCAGAGGTTTGATTCTGTCAGGCTGCTGTTCCGGTGACTGCACTGGCTGCCAAATTGTTCCTAGGCCCAATTCAAGGTGTTGGTTTTTACGTACAAAGCCCTCTAAGGCCTGGGACCTGGGTACCTTTGGATCACCTACTCCCATACAGTCTGGCTCATCCCCTTAGGTTCATCTGGCAGGGCCCTGCTAAGAGTTCCACCGTCACCTGAGGTAAAAGGGGTGAGAAACAGGGTCTTCTCTGTTGTGGCACCACACCCCTGGAACAGGCTTCCAGAGGATCTTTGATCAGGCCCCCCTCCTGTGGAGCAGTTCCAGTGAGGCTTAAAAACAGTTCTATTGCACCTAGCTTTTGAGGGGGGGAGGGGCATAGCATTATATTTGGTATTTTATATTTTTATGCATTTTACGTGCTTTTTGATGTTGTTGTGAGTCACCTTGGGTGCCCTTTGGGGAGATTAGATAGATACCGTATTTATCGACGTATAAGACGCACCGGCGTATAAGACGCACCTTCCTTTTGGCCCTGCTGTTCCAAGAAAAAAAGTTTTAAAGCATTTTCAGGCCACTTGGCTGCTTACCGTGTTGTTGTTTCCACCTCCACTCTTTGTCCCGCGTTGCTGGCTGCATTGCGGCCCCGCCGGGACTGCCCCCAGTCAGCAGCTCCAAGATGCGAGGCTCCCAGTCGCTGGACGCAACCAGGGAGCCCTGCGCAAACATCGTAGCAACTGCGATGTTTGCGCAGAGCTCCCAGTCGCGTTCGGCACCTCCGCTAAGTTCCCAGGCGCTGGACGCGACCAGGGAGCCCTGCGTAAACATCGCAGCAACTGCGATGTTTGCGCAGAGCCTGCAGTTGTGTTCAGCGCCTGCGCGAAGTTCCCTGACGCTGGACGCGACTTCAAAGCCCTCCGGAATCATCCGAGTTCCTCTGATGTATTTTAGTATTGGCGTATAAGATGCACCCTACTATTTTTAGACAAAAAAGTGTCTTATACGCCGATAAATATGGTAGATTAGATTAGATAGCTAGATAGATAGAACACATCTTCTTTCTAGAAACCTTTCCTACCGTAGGTCCTCATGCTAGAATATTGATTCCCACACATACATCAGGGGGATGGGTGGGCAATCCTTGTCAATGCATCCAGTGCTCCAGGCAAGAGAAAGGGGCAAATATGTAATGGGGGCTTTCATTACCCTATTTTTAATAAACTCTGTGCATTACCTAGAATTTATCTGTTAGATTGGTTACTTGAAGGTCACCTGAATCTCTTGACTCTCCCACAGAGGGGTGGTGGTGGTCAAGTGGGTTTCACAGTTCATCGAGCTGACTCAGAACCGTACTCTTTACTTACCAGTTTGTGGGGAATAAATGGGAAGGTTGACAATAACAAAGGAAAAATGGCTGCTACTCCAAAATGTCTAAGCAGCCTTTCAGAATGTTTATCCAATACAGGAGCCTCAATAGGAAGGTCAAAACAGGTGAAAAAATAGGTCAATCAATCAATAAACCTTTATTCGCATAACAACAAAACATAAATAAAAACAGTAATAGTCCATAACACAATATGCAAACAAAACAAATGTGAGAAAGAAGGGAGGTGTAACAAAATAAACAGTCGACAATCCTTCTACCTAGTTTCCAACGTCAGTCACCATAGCCACTCTGCGTTCCATGGTTAATTGAAGAAAATTAGCCAACCGGTTAACGGTCCATTTGTTGGTAGATGAAAGTAAAATCAGAATGATATTCAAATCAGACTTCCACTGCAAACCCACCAACAGGGAGTTGAGGATGTTTTGCCACAGGTCCTTGTACCATGTGCGGTGCAGAAGTACATGCACAAGGGTTGTACTGGATCAATATAATACTTGGTTTACTACCTTGACATTAAATACTTGCAGGGCTGCCGGAATATAGGCAGCACCCTGGGTATAAAAAAAAACACCTGATAATAGCCTGGGTCATCATTTTGGCAGTTCTTATTGCTGATATACGGTGTGTAGGCCATTGATGTTTACCACCAATGGTAAAGGATATCCAGATACCTGAAGGAATTAACTTGTTGTATGGCTCTTCCACCAAATTGCCATGAGCAAGGCCTCCAAGACTTCCCAAAACCTATTATTTTAGATTTATCAAAGTTAAGCTGCAGCTGGTTAGTATATAAATAACTAATGCACCCTTGGATAAGATGTTTCAAGCCTATTCTGGTTTGGGATATTAGAACCATATCGTCGGCGTATAAAAGAATTGGAACCGGCAAAGAACCTATCTTAGGGCAGTGTGAATCCAAATTAGCCAGAAAAGGGGCTAAATCGTTAATAAATAGGTTGAAAGAGTCGGGGCAAGGACACAGCCTTGCTTTACACCTGTTAGTTGGAACTTGTTCAGAAAGTGTGCTGTCCCTTTTCAACCTAATACGGCAGGACATATCGGAATAAAGTTTTTGGATTATTTGCAGTAGCGTTTGGTCTATCTCAAGTTTATCCAACTTACTCCAAAGTATATTCCTATTGACCGAATCAAAAGTGGCTTTGAGATCAAGAAACGCTCTATATTGAAAAAAAATAGGTAAAAACCAGGGATTTCCACCACATTGTATGTGTACTGTGTATAACTTTATGAGCACTTTTTAAAGGTGGAAATGGCTGTATGAGTTGGAAAACAGTGGAGAACATATATGTGTGCATGCACTTTTCCTGGATAGTCTTGGGTGAGGGGACGTAGACCTTGCTGTAAAGTGTTTATGTACTTGGGAACTTCATACAGTGTGGTGAAGTAGAATGGAGCAGTGATTTTTCTGTCAATCGTTTAATGAAAGGTTCCCACAAAAAGCTTCCCTGTTGCCCTGCAAAAAAGCCCAAGCATGAGGTGTGTGAATGCTCACCACACAGAGGGTAAAGACTGGGCAAGCTATTCATTTGCCTTCCCCATTTAAACAAAACTATTTTCTCATAGCCCCAGGGAAGCAAGCAAGATCAATTGGCAAACAAAGTTCTATTAAGTGCAGTTGCTGGAAATGTTTATACGTTATTCCTGAAAAATAGACTTGAGTTTGCTGCAAATCCAGCCCACTGTTTAACAACTTGTGCAATATTAAATGTTGTGTGTGTGTGTTTTGGGGCACCTGCTCTGTGTAGCAGAACCCAGCATGCCATAGTACGTCTTCACCACCACTCTTTTATTGGCATATGACAAACCTCTTTGAGGAAAGGAGCAAGCTTGCTTGGTTTCAAGCCAGTTCAAAAATCAAAATCTCTGTAGAAAGGCCACAAAGTATTTGTTCCAAACCAGCATAGCCACAGAAGATGAAGAAATGAAAGATTTCTGCTGAACATTTTTACTTCTAAGAGTAGCAATCATTCCATCCTAGTTCCCTTTCTAAAAGACCATCCTTTTATTAACAATAACCTCTATACCACTTTGAGTGTACAGCATACTTAAACATTTATCTCACATTATCCTCACAAAAGCTCTTGTGAATTTGGTTAGCCAAAGGTAGTGGCTTAGCTGAGCCCTAATCTTCTCATAATCAAACCGCAACCTCCAGTCAGTACAGTACATTGTCTCTTTTAGGTGAAAAGGGGACATAGTAGTCCTGACTTATTCCCCAGATCTTCTGAAGAAAGGTCTTCTGGGTATTGGCTTCTAATTTCAGAGAAGAGTTATCCTTTGAAATGAAAAAAGATTCAAGAAGATCCAAATTGACAAGAGGCAGTTTTTAGGACCTGAGAGAAAAGCACAATCTAACACAAAATCTGGGCCTGGAAAGGTATTCATTTTGAGCAATACATGGCAGGAGATACCTTATAGTGAATTGGTAAGTTGATCTAATCTTGCATTGTCAGAATTTATTGGAGATGGGCCAGTTCTTCAGGATTTTGTTCACCCTCCCTCTTACAAGCACCTTCGTTTATGGATCGATCAAATCGATCGATCACTGGTATCACCTCATAATTATAATTAATGAGGCAGAAATTCAACAGAAGCAGTATTCAGAAATTCAACAGAAGCAGCCGCCTTGGGTCCCATGGGGAGAAAGGCGGGATAGAAATATGGTAAATAAATAAATAAATAAATATTCACAATCACTTGCCGCATCTGGACTGCCTGGAGAATGTGCCATCAATTCCATGCAAAATACTGTATATGCATTCCCACAGCATCTAGCTGTGGTCTTAGATACCTTGCACTGGATTCTAAAGGCACTTTCAGCCCTAGAAAGGTATCCAGGTTGGCACCAATTGCTTGCACAAGCATGGTATCAGCAGTTGGAGGAGTCACTGAGAACCAACTCTTCTTATTCCTCCAAGGCATGATTTGAGAAACCTGAAAAATCAATTATTACTATGTCTGCAAATGCAAAATATTCCAAAGTCATTACCATTTATAGTTTCCTGTGGAACTCAATGATACAGGATGCAGTATGAGTATTATTATTATTAACAGTATTTATATACCACTTTTCAACAAAAAGTTCACAAAGTGGTTTACAGACAAAATCAAATGATCAAATGGCTCCCTGTCCCAAAAGGGCTCACAATCTAAAAAAGATGCAGAACACCACCAGCAAACAGCCACCAGAAAAGAGACTGTGCTGGGGTGAAAGGGGGCAGTTACTTTCCCCCTGCTAAATACAAGAGGAGCACCAATTGAAAAAGTGCCTCTTGCCCAGTTATCTTTTGATTACATTCAAGAATGCAAACTCAGGTGGCATCTCAGACCGAAAGTGGGACAGAAGGGAACACTGACCAACAGAGGCAGCAGCATCAGCAGCAGCAGCTGGCTACCCCAATTAGAGCTAAGCCCAATCAAGCCATGGGGAGCAGAGCATGGCTCACAAAGATGTTCAAGTCCACTCCCAAAGCAACCTGACTTTTTGATAGTGTGGCAGGAGCGTTGTTGGCGTTTTCCCAAGGGGGCTGTGGGTGGAACTTTGACCCGCCCCCAGAATGGAACGGAACCTTTTGGCTCCGGTCCTGCTCCATTCCGGTGGCAGGCGGGGCAGGGCGAAGACGCGTCATCTTCGCCCAGGGTCCCCGTGGAAAAACACCAGCTACGCTACTGTATTGGGGGGAGGGAATCTCCCTCAAATGCTGGGGCAACCAGGTGACATGCCCCACCTCCTTGTTCTGCATTGGTGGGTGAGGAAATGCATACGAATGGAGCAAGGAACAGTTGGAAACTGGTAATCTTTCCTCCGGGCTGAGGTTCAAGAAAGCCTTGTATTGCCATCAGTCTAAATGGAGAGGGAAGACAGTTTAGAGTAAGAGCAACAGTTATTCCTGTAGAATTTCTGCTTGGACATCTATAGTAGAAATGACATTTGAGGAAGCACTGTGCCTTGTACGGATGCATCAGGCAGACATTCATCAGGTGTATCTGTAGGAAGTGATTGGAAAGCATCACTTGTTGAATTTCTTCCTGGACACATCCCTCCCAGCCCAATGTGTAGGTGAAGGACCAAGGCAAAGGGCCCAATCCTATTCAACCTTGCAGCACTGATGCAGCTGCAATGGAGCCCTGAGGTAAGGGAACAAATGTACCCTGATCATGAGGAGGCCTCCATGACTGCCCCACCACCTCAGGATGTAGCACACACCCAATTGGCACAGCTGGAAGGTTGGCTAGGATTGGGTCCAAACAAAGTGTGGGTGCATGGAATCTAATTTGTAAAGCCAACATAATGTATGAGACTACTTACGTGGTGTGAAAATTAAGGAGACAATCTTCATTCCTAATTTCCTATGCTTTGGGGAGCACAAGGGAAAATTGTGAGCACCTCAATACTGACAGATCTTAAACCAAAGGGTTTTGTTAAAACATATATTTGAATTATTACTTTTACTGAACAGATGAAGAAACAGAGTCTGAAAACTGGTGACATTTTCCCCTTCCAGCTGACAATAATGTTTATTTTTGGGGATGGGGTTCCTATTCAGGGTGTTCCATTGGTATAGCCACCAATGCAGATAGGAAATTCTGGAAGAGTATATGTGGTTGAGCTCTAGCAGCAAAAAGATTCAAACTCACCTAGAAATATGTCCCACTGGATGCAATATGATGTACTTTTTGAGGAAACATGCACATAATTAGGCTATAATATTTCAATTCTATGGGCCCTTAGTTGGGAGTAAGTCCACTGAAAATTCTCAGAGGACACACACAGGCGTGTGCTATCTTATCCACAGGCTGCTCAACTCACATTGACTTCAGTGGGATTTAAGCAGTTTTAACAGTGTGCAGACTTGCAGCCCAGAGGTGAATGAAGACTAGCACTCATGTCAGATTTAATTTCTGTTATGTCATTCACTATCTTGGGTAGTTTCCTCTACATAGTGCTTCCTGCTCCTGCAACTGTGAGGCTCTGGATTTCCCCACTAAATGTAGACAGTTGCAACCCAATATACAGTACTCACACACACCATAATAAATTTGATCCAGTGTGATGGTGGTGGGGAATTGAGGAGGATTTTGAGATAGGATACTGAAATAGGCAGGTTATGGGGTCATGAAGTAGCTGCGGTAAAAGTACAAGATGAGAATGACATGTGCCAAACAGGTGCCTGGGTGTAGTGGTGGAAAAAAACAACAACACTTCTAGCGCAATCCTATACAACACACTACCGGTGCAGCGAGAACGGGAGGCCCCCGGAACAGAAAGGGGATTCAAATCCCCTCCAAAGGGGGATTCAAAGGGGATTTAAATCTCCCCTCCCTTCCCCTCCCCTCCAAAGCCTCCCGCCCTGCCCTGCTGTTTACACTGGTGGTGTAAGTAGGATAGATTGCGCTGTTCATGTGGATGTTCTGGCTTGCTGTTGTTAAGGAAAGGGTTAAGGAAATGCAGTTGAAACAAAAGTGCAATGTGTAGGAAACAGGTTTTTGTTTTCAAAGTGTCTCTGTCTCAGCTCTGGACTGGCTTCCCTCTTATCTTGCGCACATCCTTATATACATCCTTACAAGCCTACTATGGGTTGGTTTCCTTTTGTTTACTGATGGGATGTGTCATCCCGTCCAGTCCCCCCAATTCTTTTAGCAAATGAATCTAGCAGCAGCGAAACAAGAGAAAGGAAGCTCTGTGCACGTTTGCTTGCTCTAGGAATTATACAGAGACCTGTTCCATCACACAGAGCGCTAGAATTAATCCACCCGCAACGAAGCCTAAAAATCCAGTCCTGGTCTTGGCTGTGATCCTATCAGCGAAAGAAGTCTATGCTTCTCGTGAAGTCTGCGAGACGATGCTTTCTCTTAATTTACTAGAAGAAGAAGAAGAAAACAGAACAAACTCTGAACTGGAGCCGAGGGCGCACTGGAGCAGACTCTGGGCTCCAAGAGGCCTGGTGTTTCGAGGAGACTCAGCCCCTCAGATGGAGTGGAGGCGGCGGCTCTGAACTCAAGATCTACATAGACGGAGCTCTCTCTCTTGAGCAGATAAGGCAGATGTGCCGCCGTGCGGTTTAGGAGAGCTGAGCAACCTCTTGGTGAGAAAAGAAAATGACACATGGGCACAGCCACCTTTGGACACGGACCACTGGGGAAGCAGAGGCGCACAAGGGGCCGCTTGGGTTCCTCGGGGCAGGCTCCTCTGAGCCGGGGAGGGCTCAGTTTTGCATCCACGCCTCGTGAAGTTGACTTTGGAGACGTCCTGTCGGAGAAATGCAGAGTCGGCTTGCTGCGCCCGCCTGATCGCACTCTCCTCAAGCTCAGCCACTAGTAGCCCTCATCGCCACTTCGGCCAGGCCAGCGGGCCCTTCGAGCACAGGAAGGCTGTCCAGGCTAGAGAGCTTTCGCAGAGATTTTGAGAGAAACCTCGCCCCCTCCCTTCCAGTGAGAATGTAGTGGGGAGAGGCCCCACGGGAAACCATTGAGTCCTTCCCAAATCCCAATTAATTCATTTTGAACGTCTCGGTGCTTTTGTGTATGCCACCGGGTTGGTTGTGAGTGAAATTACCTCCCTGGAGGACGCGCACGCAACCAAAAGGAGCATCCATCTGATCTCTCGCGCTGCTGTAGCGGCAGCGGTTGCTGCTCTGGGCTGTCTTTCCATCTGTCTGCCTTGCAATTCCCTCTCCCACCAGCAGCGAGCAGCAACTGGACGTGTGTGAGGCGGCGAGCGGGAGCCGCGCGCAGTCACACAGGCTCGTAGCGCGCGCACACACACCACACACACAGACATCGAGGGGAGGGGAAGGGCTCCAGAGGCTTGGCGTGTTCCTGTGTGGACGCGAATCAGTCAAGGAGCCCAGGAGCGGGAGGACGAGACCCTATTACTAGGCGCCTCATTCAGCCACTGGCCTCCCTCCCCATGCCGGCGCCCGCTCTCTCGCAGCCCGTCGCCTGGGACGCCAACCTGTTTGTGGAGGTCACTCTTGGGCCGTCAGCAGCAGCAGCAGCAGCAGCAGCAGCCGCCTGTGGCTTCTCCTTCCCTTCGTGCGGTGCCTGATGGTCTTGCCTCTGAGTCTGGGGAGAGGACTCGGAGCTGAGCTTTGAGGAGAAGTCGCCCCTGAGCAGCTTGGGACGTACTACCCACCCATCCCCGCCCCATTAACACACCCACCAGAGGGATTTACTTTGGCAGGAGGAGCTCGCGGGCTGCCACGCCGAGAGGAAAATGTACGTAGACCAGGAGGCGGCCAAAGGTAAGCGCTACTGCTGCACGCCTGTCGGGGCAGGGACCAACTCCTTGTGCTGCGCGCCGAGCGTTGACTTCGAGCTGCAAGTGGGGAGACCCGCCGCCGCCCTTGTGTTTGTGTGCGTGAGCGGTTGAGGCGCTGCTCCCAGCACCTGAAAGAAGGGGAGAGGAGGAGGAGGAAGAAGAATGATGCCTGTGGCTGATTGGGCGGGGAAGGGGGGAGGGTCGACACTCCGCTAGGAGGCGAAAGGGGGTCGGGCGCGAACGTGCTCGTGGCGGCGGCGGCGGCGGCTGCTGCGAAGAATGGAGGGCGGTGGCGGGAGAGAGAGGCGGGTAGGGGCGACGCCGTTTCCCCATCCGAGGAGGCAGTTTACACGCCGAGGGTGGTGCGCGGGCGACAAGAAGGCTGTGGAGGACACAAGTTCTTGTGGGAGCCCTGCGGCCGCCTTCTGGCACCTGTCGAGGAGGAGCAAAGAGCGCCGCTGGATGCTTTTGTTTCCGGGCAGCGGCAGGAGGGGAGGGATTGGATTTGGGACTGTCGCCGTGGGAGTTGGGTGCGCGAGAGAGGAGGGGCCGCGCCAGCCAGGCCACGGAAGCGCCCCCCCCCACGCGCCTGCCTCCCCACCCCGCTCATGCCAGTCTCCCCCTCGCCGTCCCCTGGACTTTACGGAGTTTCCCAGTTGCCTGTAGCTTGGGCAGAAAGTCGCTCGCCGGCTGCCTCTTCTAGTCACACAACCAGCTGCCCCTGCATCGGCGGAGGCACCTGCCGTTCTGAGGAAAAGCAGCACAGCCTGACCAAACCCTTCGCTGCCGACCGGCTTCCCAGCGGCCGAGCAGGAGAGAGCGAGCTGGCTCGGCTGCCCTCCCTCCTCCCTGTCAGACGCAGCAGCTTCTGGTCCCAGCTCCTCTCCTCCAGCCACACATTTGCTGCCTGAGCGCTTACTTTTTCTGGAGGGAAGCTGCCAGGGTTGTTTTGCTGAGCTAATGGTGTAAACGCGGGCAGCTTTCATGAGCACAAGCTGCATACATGCATGCCGCACACATATGCATTAAGAACACGCAGTTTTATTCTGGAATAACTGCCCAATGAATCTCTACTCCTGTATTCACAACAGTTGGTTAAAAGCTCCACCTCCACCCACCCCCACACACGTGTGGCATGAGGAAAACCTACTCTCTATTGCCTTGTGTGTATGAAAACGGTGGTTACATGGAAATGGGGATTCGCTGTCTTGTCTTTAAAACTTACTAACTTGAGTAGACTCCTTGAGGATGTGGTATTGCCTTCAGATTTCTGGTAGTATAACAAGAATTACTTACAATACCAGAGAAATGCAGGACCAGGCACACTCTCCCCCCCCCCCTTTCCAAGCCTGTATGATCATATTATTCTCTTGATTTCTAAGAGTGTCAAGCAATCAGCTACCACCAATTCAGTTGAAGGTTATGTGAGCAAGCACAAGGAACCTAACTACACTTCACTTCACAATTTTTCCCAGCATCAGTCTTCTTACATTCTCTTGTAAAAATTGTACTCAGCAGTCAGTTTTAGTGATATCTCATGGCAAGTATTACCACATGCCAATTAGTTTGTGTTTGGTGTGTTTTTTCTTGGTGATTTGAAGTTTGCAGGCTTTTACCTTTACTGCCTATTCTTTGTTCAAGTGCAGGTAGATAGAAAACCCAGCATTCATCCTGCATAGTGTTCAGTATTAATGATTATTATTATTTGTGTAATCCTCTATTCAGAACAGCTGCATTTTTCTTCCCAGCTTCAGTGCAATTGTTGTAGGCCTCTGAATCCATTTTTTTGCTGTATTGGAAAATGGGAGGTCAAACCTGTGAATGCTGCTCTAGGCAGGAGAAAGGCAGTCCATTGAAGAAAATAAGAGCATTGTAATATTTTCGCATATTATCCATTTTATTCTCACTTGTTTATTTTTCACAGTTGCAACACACAAAGCAGAGAAGTACACTGAGTTGCCTACTGATGTCCATGTTCCTCTTCTGAGTTATTGCAATACTGCAGATCATACAATCCAATCCTTGCTGAATAGGTACTTCATTATTAGTCTAGTCCAGGGGTTCTCAACCAGTGGTACTAGTACCACCAGTGAAGCACCGGTGGTACTTCAGCCGACTGCTGCTGGTACTTGGACTGCTGGAACCTTGCTCTGACGTGATGCTTTCAGCAGCGTGTTTTTGCTCCCGAGAGACTCCTGCCTTTGGCCGAGCCTCTCGGGATCATTGAGAAGGGCCTTTCTACCTGCCTAGAGCCACCTGCATTTTCTGGCCTCTGAAAACCTGGGAGTAACTGGTGATGATACCACTTCTGGTGGTACACAGCAGGAGAGTGGCGCCAGAGGTGGTACTTGGCCAGGGGTAATCACTGCCCGTAAGTCCCATAGGAATTTTAGGTGGACGAGTTCTCTCTTCAGATCCTATTGAAGGTGACCCCTGACAATTAAGTCCAGTCGTGTCCGACTCTAGGGTGTGGTGCTCATCCCCATTTCAAAGCCGAAGAGCCAGCGTTGTCCGAAGACGCCTCCGTGGTCACGTGGCCGGCATGTTAGGGCATGCCTAAAGGAAGGGTAAAATCATTGGGTGGACATCTGGCAATTTGGCAGAGGTGTCGCTATCCCCTGTGGGGGGATGTCGACGTGACACTCCCCACATTACACCACAAGCCTCGTCCCCTGGGGGGGTGACATCACTTTTGCCATGCCACTGAAATTCGGCAGTGTTGCGAAAGCACCCCCTGGCGTTTTTTGGCCATTTTTCGGCCGTAAGGAGCCCGGGAGGGTGGGACAGCCAATCCTCCCACCGCAAGCAGCTGAAAGGACATGGGGGGGGGGGCTTTTGGCTGTGCTGCTACCGCAAAAGTGCACCCCCTCGCCGCTTGACACCCCTGCTGCCCGGGGCCCCCTGCCCCCTAATGACGCCTCTGCAACTTGGGCTCTGCAACTCGGGCTCACATTTTATAGGATGCCATTTAGTTTTTGTAACAAAAGCTTTGTTTCATGTATAGAAACAACGTTTTTACAGCATCCCTCCTCGTCCTCTCTGTATTTATGATGTTGACCAAATGTATGGACGGCTATTATTGATTAAGTACCCTATTGTCAGGCTCTTGACAGGTGGAGATGTGGAGATCCTAGGTCAAATCTTATTATGAAATTGCCATATTGAGTCAAGCTCGTGGTGTGGTTCTCGGTATGATGATGCCTCCGACAGTCTGATGCCTCCAGGGAGGTTCAGGAGGAGCATGGCATTGTGATGTTTGCTCATCCTCCATTGCTCACTCCAGCATTTGGTAGACAAGGAGCAGCACACAACGTCATGAAAAATTGAGATTATGCTTCAGCATTCTGCTTCTCACTTTCCTGAAAGTAAGCTCTACTGAACGTGATGGGGCTTATTTCTGAGTAGACATACCTAGGCATGTACTGCTAAAAGCCTTTATGCTGGTAGATTCTTTAGCGTCCTTGCATCTCATTGACACATAATCCATTTCCCCTCTTACAGCATTCTTGGAAAAAGCATGAACTGGCAGGTCCCCAGAATCCTCTACAGAAGGGGTTCTGCACCTCATTATTATTTATTATTATTATTATTATTATTATTTATTAGATTTCTATCCTGCTTTCTCCCCCCATGGTGGGACTCAAAATGGCTCGTCAAACTTACCTGTATCCTCAGCGTTCCTACAAACCAATTACAAACCAATCCTATGCACGTCTACTTGGAAGTTCAGTGGGCCATATCCTAGGAAAGTATGAATAGGACTGTAGCCTTAAGCTGCTGCACAAAATTCGCATTTTTTGTGATCTGTTTTGGCCACTCGGCTGCAACTAAACAGATAGGCTGCAATCCTGTGCACACGTATGTACTTTGGAGTACGCCCCATTGAATACAATGAGACTTACTTCCAAGTAAACATGTATAGACTTTCCTGTTAAAAATGTTAACAGAGCTGTATAAAGCAGAAGGATTGGTACACACTTTTCATGATAGGATATACTCTGTAGTTTACTTAGCATAGTGCAGGGGTGACCAACCTTTCAACATGAATGCTCCTGGACCCTTTAATGGTTGTATAGATGAGGGCATTTCAGCAGGTGCCAAGATTCTGTCCTCTACACAACTCTTAAGAATGCAGAGGCCCTAATGGTGGAAGGTTGGCCACCCCGGCTCCAGACTACCATAACTCTCACTGCATTTTACTTTCCGTTGTACAAACATTTCAGTTTGATCATTCTTTTCTAGAGCCTTGTGCTACAGGAAAGTGTGCTTAGGGTTATAGCTACAGTGTTACAAAAACACAGAAAGAGCAGATAGATGGAAGAAGGTGGCAGGTAGGAAATGGAGGAACAGATAATCTGTGTTTTTCCCTGTGATTCAGAAGTGATAATGTTGGTAATATTTATGGCATACATTGCTCCCTTTACAGCCTGGAAATCCTACAGGATTAAATTTATCTTCAGAACCACACTGTCCTACTATAGAACACAGTTGAATCCAAATAAAGGAAACATCTAAGCCCTTTTGGATCCTGTCCACTATTTTCACAAATTAGAAAGCCTTTGGATACCAGATAATCCGTCCTATATAGTGAGAGTATGGGTGGGATACTGATGTAAATGTCACATACAGGAGAGTGTGGAAAATGGTCAGTGTTAAACATACACATCACACCATAGATTCAGCTGAATTTTAAAATGATATGCTATTTTGTGACCTAAAGATGGTACAAGAGGATTCTGGTACAGAAATAATTTGAAGCATTAGTTTAAGATCAAGGTTTCACAAGGTCATTGAGTTTTCTTCTTGTTCCAGAAGAAACCCCCCCCCCATCTGCCCCAAGCCCCTAACATGACATACAGGTATTCTCTACTATTTAACAACTTTCAGAGGGCTAACTGTGCTAGTCTGCACTAATTTCTCTCTCTCTCCTTATTAAGGATCATACTTTATGTATCTGATGAAGTGGACCCTAGTGGATGGAAGCTTATGCTGAAATGCATTTGTTAATATTTAAGGTGCCACCAGATTCTTTGCTATTTAGTGTTATGTGATGATCATCACACCTTCACACGTAAATACAAACTTCTTTGCAGACTGTTAACCTGTTATGTGAAAAATGCAAGGTTTGTTCAGGCCACACAAGCATCACTTGCACTTCTCAGAAACAGTATTCACAGGCTTTCTTCACATCTTGAAGGATGTTGATTAATATGATTAATTTAGGCTGAAGTTCTGTGCCCAGTTAAGAATTCTCAAGCCCCTAACTTTACACAAGGAATGCTTGTTGTTGTTCAGTCGTTGTGTCCGACCCTTCGTGATCCCATGAACCATATCCCGCCAGGCCTTCCTGTCCTTCCTGTCCTCCACTATCTTCCTGAGTTCGCTCATTTTCATGTTCGTTGCATCGGTGATGCTGTCTAACCATCTCATCCTTTGCCTTCCCCTTCTCCTTTTGCCTTCAATTTTTCCCAGCATCAGAGTCTTCTCCAGAGAGTCCTCTCTTCGCATTAGGTGGCCAAAATATTTAAGCTTCAGCCTTAGTATCTGTCCTTCCAGGGAACAGTCAGGGTTGATTTCATTTAGGATTGACTGATTTGATCTCCTAGCAGTCCAAGGGACTCTCAGGAGTCTTCTCCAGCACCACAGTTCAAAAGCATCTATTCTTCGGCGCTCAGCCTTCCTTATGGTCCAACTCTCGCAACCATACATTGCTACTGGGAACACCATCACCCTGACTATACGAACTTTTGTTGGCATGGCGATATCTCTGCTTTTTATTATGCTGTTTAAGTTTGCCATAACTTTCCTTCCAAGGAGTAAGTGTCTTTTAATTTCATGGCGCTGTCTCCGTCTGCAGTGATCTTGGAACCCAAAAAAGTAAAATCTGTTACTGCTTCCATTTCTGCCCCTTCTATTTGCCAGGAATTGATGGGCCCAGATGCCATGATCTTAGTTTTATTAATGTTGAGTTTCAAGCCAACTTTTATTTATTTTTATTTTTCACATTTTTATACTGCCCTTCCTCCAAGGAGCTCAGAGTGGTGTACTATTTCCTCCCCTCCTTTTTGTCCTCACAACAACCCTGTGAGGTAGGTGGGGCTGAGAGATAGTGACTGGCCCAAGGTCACCCAGGAAGCTTCGTGGCTGAGCGAGGATTTGAACCTGGATCTTCCAGGTCTAAGTCCGACTCCCAAACCACTACACCATCCTGGCACCAACGTTTGCACTCTCCTCTTTCACTCTCATCAAGAGGCTCTTTAGTTCTTCTTCACTTTCTGCCATTAGGGTGGTATCGTCTGCATATCTGAGGTTGTTGATATTTCTCCCGGCATAATTTAACTATACACAGACCTGAGTGCTAGCAGCGTGCTAGGTTCAGTACAACAAAACAATGACACAGTCGTCCTTCCTCAGTGCAAGGAACCGGGATAGATGGGAGAAGGCAGGGTTTGATTGAAGTACTAGCAAGGATAAGGGAGATTAACTAAGTTGCACACATTGTATACAAGTGGATCTGTGGTGGCACAGAAGAAGCCTTGGGGAAAGAGCAGGGTTTAGGAAGGGTTTTAAAGAATGGGAAGTTTGACAATAGAGGAAAAGTAGCTGCTTCATTTCAGATCCCTGTTTTAGATAAGTTTCTAAGGAGCCAGAGATAGTCGTGCTTTGGGGAGGAATAAGTGGTAAAAGACAAGAAGAGAGGTAGCAGCAAGACAACTGAAACCTGTCACAAGGCTCTTGCCTCAAACGGTGTAATTTTGGTGCCTGTGTGGTTTTATAAACTGATTAGGGTCCTCTGGATAAAAGGTGCTTTGCTGTGTGATGTATTGTTAATCATGATTAAAGAGAGAGAAACAATGTAGAATGCAGATACCCAGCAGCAAGAGGAGAGGTGGAATGGAGTGGGAGGTAGAGGCTAGTGTGTAAAGCAACCTTTCAGGTGTAACTTGAACTGCAATCAAATCAAGGATAATTCTTTTGAAAGGGCCTCTGCAGACACATACAATGTGCAGAATGGGACATCTGAACACAATTGCCATTAGGCAAACCATTGCAGGTTTTCCTAAAGTGCCTTGAAGGGTGGGGGAATAGCAGCCGTAGATGACTGGAACAGAGTGCTAGGCAGGTTTTTAAAAGAGCAGCTAGCCAGCCGTTAGGGGTGTTGGAAGAAGCGTACAAGATCAAACCCAACCCCCTACCAATGCAGGCTGTCCAGAACTACAACATCCCCAATAGAAAGTTATCCAGCCTCTGCTTAAAGACCTCCAGTGATGGAGAGTGAGTCTACTACATTCTGAGGCAGACTGTTCCACTGCCAAGCAGTTTGTACTCTCAGGAAGTTCTTAACATTTAATCGAAATCTCCCTTGTACAAGATGATCCCTTGTCAGGTAGTAATTTACCATGCTGTGCATGTAACGTCTTGGTAAGTAGGTCCGTTATATCTTCTTGCTAAGGTGTAAGAATTGCTTTCACTTCCCTGGTTCTCCAAATTCCTTATGAGGTGCCAGAGTCTGATCCGTCTCTTCTCAGTAGTACTAGTAGGCAAGATGATACTGATGATTCACTGATTTAACTGCACACCTTGGTAAGTTATCACTTGGTAAATATATTTTTTTCTTTATTCACCCTTATTGCGTGAACAAAAGGGTTGGTAAAAAGCAGCAAATGTCTTCAGAGATGTTATGGTTGCTTGCAGGAATATACGTTGTTCCATTTGGTTTTTTTGTAAGGTTCAGTGTGAGAGGTGGACTCATATAGGTGCTCACCTATTTGAAGCTGGTTAGAACTGTGCATATGGCAGCTCGTCTCTATGGACAGAGTATGTATGCAGAGGCTGTGCTGGCACCAGCAAATAATGAGAGGGAGACGAAGCAGGCAAGATAGCATCTTCTTGTGGTACTCCCGCTCCTGTTTAAAGTTGGAGACAGGGGACCTTGACCCTCTCTAAAATGCCCCCCATCTCCTTGCTTTCCATTCAGCGAGCGCCCTTTTGCTATCTATCGGAGCACGTCCTTCGCCCATTCCTTGCCAATGCCGATGGCGGCAGCAACGGCACAGCCACTTCGAGAGTGGACTCTGACTGGGAGTAGAGTAGACCCTCTTTTCCACGTGGCAAAGCCCCGTATGCCCCGGCAAGCTTCTTCTGAGGGGGAGGCAGTGGCACCTTGTGAGCCTTTGGTTTTGCGCGCTCGCTGCTCCCATTGTGGCCTCAAGAGTTATTTGGCAAAAACTCGCCCGGCAGCCGAAGCAAAGAGAGAAATAAATAACCCAGCGCCTTGAGGACGTGCGCCTCCACTCCCACCCGCTCTTCGTTTTTCTGGGGGCGGAAAAGATCCGAGTTCCTGAAGCTGGGGGGGGGGGGGGGGAGAGCAAGAAAGTGGGCAGGCGACGGCAGAAAGCTCCAAGCGAGGCTGGTTAAAAATAAGATGAAAAGGCATCGAAAAGGTTGCAGCCCGGGGCTTTTGTACCCACAGAGTAGCCTGGCTCAGAACTTACGTGAACAGTCACCGTCCGCCATAGACGGGAGGGGAGGGAAAGAGAGAGGCCGGCAGAGCCCTGCCTGGGCAGACAAAGACGGAGCGCCGCCCGCTATACCTCGCAAAGGCGGCGTCTTTGGAAATGCTACGCGGCTGTCCAGAGATGGGGAGGCATTTCTAGCCTGAGATTCCCACACGCTCCCTGGTGCTCCCCGCGGTGCGCTGCTTGGCGCTTCCCGGAGCGTAGGCAAAATTAGCCGGCGGGGCGGGGCCTGTGCTGCGGGCACGGAATAACCAAACCCTCATCCAGCCGCACGCCCCCCTGTTGCTCGCAGCAGCTCCCAACGTGCTCCCGCAGAGGTCTTTACCCCTTCGGCTCACGCATGTGATTGCTTGAATTTGGTCTGCAGTGCCCGTGTTTTCAGCCCCCCCCCCCAAAAAAAATTTAATTCTGAATCTTTTCCATGCTTTGGCTGGAGCTCCTGATGGGGTCCCTGTCCCTTGATAATGTTTCGTAACACCCTTTTACTGTACTGCAGCCTCTTATAACTCCTGCTAAGCTAATTCATTGTCCCACCCCATCCATGCAACTCAGTCTCTGACCAGTGCACCAAAGCCACCGCAGGCAGCCAGTTTGCCTATCAACCCTTTTCGGTGGTGGTGGGGGGTATGTGCTCACATGCCCCAATAAACACCCCCCCCTCTTCCTGATCATTTCACAAGCTTTGGGGAGCCATCAGAAGGACAAGTGAGGGTGGTGGTGCAGTCCTCAGAGCCTGGGGAGTGATAGGCAAAAGGAGCCAGTGGCGGGCCGGGCAGGCTAGGGCATGTGAGTGAGGCACCTGGCAGTCTGCTGTGTGTGTTTCACCAGTGGCTCACTGCCTCATAGGCATGCTCTGGGGAACAATTGGGAAGAGGTCTCAGTGGTGGCAACTGAAGATGCTGTCAGCTTAAGAGTCAGCAGGCAGGAGCAGCAGCCCCTGCTCACCTCCTCTTCCAGAGTCTGTGGGGCAAATGGGAAAAGGAGGTGGCACTGCAGGCCCACCTGAGGCAAGGTGAGCAGCCAGTGGAGGCAGCAGGCACATGTTGGGATCATTCAGGGCGCACTAGCAAGCCAACACCTCCTGCCAGGCCATTGCTTGAGGGGATTGCTTCACCCCATCTCATGGGTCAGCCAGCCTTGCCCATTACTGCTGTGCTCAGCACCCTCCTCCCTCTTTGTTCTGCTTTGTCATCTTTAGCAATGAGCCATGCCTGGCTTGCCAGGTAGACCTGGTGGGACTGCTGATGGGGCAGCACTTGGGAAAACAGCAGACTTGCCTTGTGATCTGCTGCTACAAGGGAGGAGGACTCCTTGCTTCCTTTCCCCTGAAAAGGCCATGTGAAAGGCAGGCCAGGGAGAAGAAGTCAGTGCCAGGAGCCACCAGCATTGCCGCTAGAGTGGCTAGTGATGGCAGGCAGCCTCCGCCAGAGCAGCAATTCCTGCCGCCAGACTGTGGCCAAAGCAGCTGTGCCACCACCAGAGCCACTGGAGTGGCCAAGGAGTAGCATGTGGCTGCCACTAGTAAGGGGTGAGGAGGTTTTTAGTCAGGGGAGGAGAAAAGGAGGAGGGGGAAGCTGTGGTGGGGAGAAAGAAGCCTGTGGGGCTCATGGCTGTGGTGCTCTTTGCACATGGAGGGATAAGGGCAAAATTAGGAGGGGGCACCTCAGGCCCATTCACAGGTACCCAAAGGGCATGGACCAGAGCTGACCACTCGTAACGATTTCAAGCCAGAAAAAAATGTCAGAAACCTTTTTGCCTGTCGTTGAACAAGAGGTCTTGTCTGCACACAGATTTTCCTGAGCGAAAAGCCTCAGAGCGAAACTGTTGCATCACTGAGGCTGCTGCTGCTGCCTTTTCCTCCTTCTCCCTTGTCTAGATCCCGCCCACTTGCTGTAAAATTCCTCTGATGCTGTCAGGTGCTCAGTGTCTCCCAGAATAGATCTCATGTCGTGTTTCCCTGACCAGCCGCCCCCTCCCCAGCCGAGTGGCAGGTGAGGTCAGGCTGCTAAAATTAAAACCTATTTTGGCTAGGAAAAGATCAGACCCCCTTGCCAGACAGAATCTTCGATCTCCTGGAGACATGGATGGGGGCTAAGAATTGGAGATCAGAAGATGGTTCCGTTCCGGGGGTGGGGGGGAGAGAAGGCACTAGAGGCTGTAGTTTCCATAATCTGTTCCCTTGTAGTTTTCAACCTGGCAGAGAGAAGCAAAGCGACAGGGAAATGAAGACAGATGCAGATAATATCATTGCTGCCACTCCTCAAGCCCCCCAGGGTTCAGCTACTATACCATCTATGATGAATTTAACAGGGAAGGATTTTTTTTTAATATATAAAGGCAGGCAGTAAGATTGCAACGAAGGGACTGTGTTCAAAAACCAGATTGCTGGGGAAAACGGAGGTTCAGGAGGGCTAGACTAGACACCCAGAAAGCTAATGACCAGTTTTGAGGGGACCTCATTTCCTTTTGTTTTGAAGCTGGAGTTGTGGTGTTCTCTGATAGACTGGACTGGTTGACTGCTGTGGGTAGCAGAATGCTGAGTTTCCTGTGTCTTCAGTCTGATCCCTCAGGGCTGTGTGTTCGTGAGGACAGTGTGAATTTCAGACATTGCTGAGAATCTATACAGAGCTGTCTTTACTTACGCCCTTTGTTATCTCTCACAGTCGTATTCCTTTCTTTCAAAGAGTCCAGGGATGTACACAATTTCCACTCACTTTCTCATCACAACAAGCCTGTGAGGTAGGTTAGGTTGAGAGATGGTGGCTGACTCAAGGTGACCCAATGCCTGAGCAGGGACTTGAACTCAGATATCCCTGGTGCAAGTCTGACACTTGATTCACTGTACCACACTGGATGTCTTGAAGAACATGCCAATAAGAGGCTCGGAAAAGGAATTAGGGAGGAGGGCCCATCAGGGTGGGGCCAGAGGAGTTCAAGGTCTGGTGGTTGCTTATTATTCCTGTTAAATATGGAAGGTAGTGGTGCCAGCATTTTCTCTAGCACAGGTGTGACCAGCCAGCAAGCACACACAGGGATGATCCCATTTGTGTACCAGCAGTGGGAGAAAAAACACCTCTCGCTGCCCTTCATATGTTACAATATATAGGTCTCTCCTGTACAGAGATTGGGTTGTATCCAAATAAAGTTAGTCTTGACTAAATCCAGTTGGAGTTAATGGGATTTAGGTTAGTGGTGACCAACTTGTCTCATTGATTTCAATGGTACTACTTAGTCATAACTAACCTTCTTTAGATACAACTCATTAATTCTGCATAGAGAAAAGTAATTTATGAAAAATTGATCTCGGATCAATTATAAGTTTAAATAAAATAAAATACTTTATATGTTTTTAAATGCTAAAGAAACAGTCGGCCATCCTCTCAGGGTGGTCACAATCCTATGCATGTCTACTCAGAAGTAAGTCTCATTGTGTTCTGTGGGACTTACTCCCAGGAAAGTGTGCACAGTCAGTACATTTTTCAATGGCTGTTTGCTAGTATCTCTTGTGTCTTTTTTTAGATTGCTAGTCCTTTTGGGACAGGGAAGAGGGAACCATCTTATTTTGTTATGTAAGCCACTTTGTGGACTTTTTTGTTGAAAAGTGGTATATAACTATACAGTACCTATATTTTAAGAAGAAATAAATTTATTGTTGTGCTAAGTTAGGTAAAAGGTAAAGGTGACCCCTGACAATTACGTAAGTCCAGTTGTGTCCGACTCTAGGGTGTGGTGCTCATCCCCATTTCAAAGCCGAAGAGCCAGTGTTGTCCGAAGACGCCTCCATGGTCATGTGGCCGGCATGACTCTCCTTGCCGCAGCGCGTAGCATGCAGCTGGAACACGGAGCGCTAAGTTATAAAGCCCTAAAGGAACCGGGGTAACAAAATCGAGTAAATTAACTGCAACTTAAACTGCCCTTACATTTGTCACAGCTTCAGTTTAAGGTGCAGTGGCTCATGTTAAGCTCAGATCTGGCAGCTCAAAAAAGCATGAGTCAGACACCTTCAAAGCATGAGATTTAAGTTTAAGTCTGCATCACTTAAACAAATAATAAATGAGGTTATTTTATTCCTTTGTTTATATGACCATGACAGATGCTGCAGGTGTGTTCTCATTGCAATGATGAAAACTTTCTAAAATGCAAGATTTTCATCTTTCAGTTTCAGGATCTACAGAGTCCCTGAAATCACAAGTCTGCATTTAAAATCACAGGAGTTTGAAACTTCTGTGGCTTTATAGCTATGCCTGCTGTTATGCTTTATATATATTATCTATATTAGATATAGATATCCTCTATATAGCCTCTTGATGAGAGTGAAAGAGGAGAGTGCAAAAGTTGGCTTGAAACTCAACATTAATAAAACTAAAATCATGGCATCTGGTCCCATCAATTCCTGGCAAATAGAAGGGGCAGAAATGGAAGCAGTAACAGATGTTACTTTTTTGGGTTCCAAGATCACTGCAGACGGAGACAGCAGCCATGAAATTAAAAGACGCTTACTCCTTGGAAGGAAAGCTATGGCAAACTTAAACAACATAATTAAAAGCAGAGATATCACCATGCCAACAAAAGTTCATATAGTCAGGGCGATGGTGTTCCCAGTAGCAATGTATGGTTGCGAGAGCTGGAACATAAGGAAGGCTGAGCACCGAAGAATAGATGTTTTCGAACTGTGGTGCTGGAGAAGACTCCTGAGAGTCCCTTGGACTGCTAGGAGATCAAATCAGTCAATCCTAAATGAAATCAACCCTGACTGTTCCCTGGAAGGACAGGTACTGAGGCTGAAGCTCAAATATTTTGGCCACCTCTCTGGAGAAGACTCTGATGCTGGGAAAGATTGAAGGCAAAAGGAGAAGGGGAAGGCAGAGATGGTTAGACAGCATCACCGATGCAACGAACATGAAAATGAGCAAACTCAGGAAGATAGTGGAGGACAGGAAGGCCTGGTGGGATATGGTTCATGGGATCATGAAGGGTCGGACACGACTTAACGACTGAACAACAACAACATAGATATCTATATCTATATGTATAGATGTAGATCTAGATAGATATAGATATCTATGTTGTTGTTGTTCAGTCGTTAAGTCGTGTCCGACCCTTCGTGATCTATATCTATAGATATAGATATAGCTATAATCTGTGTTCATGTTATTTTGTATGGATTTTTATTGAATACCTGATCGGTTATGCTGGTGGTGAGTTTTAATTCATATTATGTTTATTGTAATTGTTTTTAGATTGTTAGTTGCCTTGTGAAGTTGGAAAGGCAAGAAATACATTTAAAACAAAAAATTGGTGGATTTGGACCAGGTCCTGCTTGCTGCAACAGTGGGGCGGCTAGGCTTTAGCATTGCTAATATTTATGGCAGGGTGGGAATATTTGTACATTAAGTTTGTGTGGCCCACCATTCCTTCAAGGAGTCCAGGGTGGCATACATGAGTTTTCCCCCATTTTATCCCCACAATATCCTTGTGATGTAGGTTAAGCTGAGAAATTGTGACTGGCCCAAGGACAAGGTCATCTAGTGAGCATCATGGCCAAGCGAGGATTTGAATCTGGATATCCCAAGTCTAACAGTTCAACAAGTAACTACAGAATTCTGGCTCTGCCTTACCGGATATTTTTTCCCTTACTGGCTTTATTTTTCTAAAATGATATGTCTGCCGTCTCACCTTACACCAGCATGTATTGGTCTGAGCACTTCTTTCTCATCTCATTTGTTTCTGCTTTGTCCTGACTCATCCTCTTCTCCTTTCTTCCATTATGTGCCTTCCTGAGACTCCTATCTATGATCAGCGTTGTGTTTAGGTTTGCAGGAAGCAGGACAGACGGGCACCCAGGTGAGATTGTCACTGATGATGCAGAATAAGAAGGATGTGAGACAGGAGGGAGAGGTGACCTTGTGTAAAGTTAATCAAGTCTGAATGGAGAGTGACCAATCACATGAGAGCAGATAAAGCAGGGTTACTGTAAGAGGCCAGGAAGATGCTGGAACAGAAATGGGGAATGTTCATGACCTTTGAGGCATTGTCTACCTAGTATATAACTGTATCTGCACTAGAGTCCTGTTGGTTTTATTACTGCATTTTAGGAATATTTATATGACCAAACATTGCAGCAGTCACATTAGTGATGATAATGACATAGAAAGAGTGTTTCCAAAAATGGAAAGAGTATTGTACTCACCAACAGTAATAAATATTTATACACTCAAAAGAGCTTAATTGCCACAGGTGTTATTCCAGTAGTTATATTTTTTATGCTTATAGTTACAGAAGAGTTATTTTCACATGTGGACAAAGAAGTGACTACTCTGGAAGACAGCAGTCCTGCACCTAGTTACTGCAGCATGCAACTCTTTTTGAAACTGATGAAACTAAAAGCAGCTGAGTGAAGCTCTTCGTGAGCAGCAGACATAAAGTGTTATTTTCACAGAAGAAAGGTGTTCCTTCCAACATGCCACCAAGGGTATTTTGGTCATGTATGTGGACCTTGAGCCAGATATATAGAGTGATGCTGTGCTAGAAACTCACATCACATTTTTCACAGCCCAGGTGATGCTCAGCTATTCCCAGGCTATCACAGTTTTCAGGGCATTTGGAACTGGGGGTGAGACTCAGTACCACAAACTGGAGGTTAGAAGGAAGGTTGTTAGGAAGAGATGGCTTTCCTCCTTGTGGCGTGTATGAGATAGTTTAATCTCCCCTGCCTCCTTAAACGAATGATATTAAGTTATGAACATTATGTACCTACACTGTGAAGAGCAGGCGTGAATGGAATTCCAAGTACCTGGTTGCATGGGCATCTAACGTTTTGATGCTAGCACCTACGAATTTGAAACACTTTCTAGCCCTGCTGTCACAAGGTGGTCCTTACAGCATCCTTGAAGCCTCATGATTGGTCAATATAGTTCCTTGGTTTTGTGTTGGAATGGAATGCAGATGTCCAACATGTGAAGATCAGCACCCTAAAAACTATAGGTTAACTATACTGCAGGCTATTGCAGGGGAAGAGTTCTGCTTATGAGATGGTAGCAAATTGGATAGATTGACTTTGTTTTCACAGATTGGACTCTTGCTTCTTTCTTATTTCTCTGTTATTCTTCCAAACTTCACAAGACTTCAGCATTTATCTTAATCATGTGGTGTTACCCAGTGCCCTTTGGTAATTAAATAAGCCTGAGAACCCTCTTTGGGGGCTACAGCAGGCTACAAATCTTTAAAAAATAAAAAAGAGCATGCCCAAATCAAAATCCTAACTACATAGTGGTGGGGGATTCATTTGGAAGTAGCCAGTCAGTGAGTGCACACCTTTACTTATTTCATGGTATGCTTGATGCACTAAATCATGCCCTCAGTTACTTCAGTCTCCCTTTCATCAGGGCTCTCAGCGGTAATTCCCATGGTTTGCAGAGAACTCTGCTCAATAGGTCTGAGCTATTGTGCATATATAACACCCACTTTCAGTTCTTGACATTGGCTGAGTGGAAAGTGCTGAATTGATTACATTTGGTGTATAAAACCCTAGTGCATGACCTCTTTCTCAGTCTTATTGGCATGGTGTCTACTACATGCACAATTTGACATTATACTATCAAATTGTGTGTGGGCATAATGCCTTTCTAATGGGGAGCATTATGGGTGTAAAATTAACCCCCTGCTGGAGAATTCTGAGTGTGCCTGTGGCTATTTGCCTAGAATCTGCAATATATCCTGTAGCGACTGCAAAAAATGGAGCAGACATTTATATGGGGCAAAAATGTGGGGCATGATATCACTACTAGACCATTGGGTCACTAGAATTTGGGCACTAGGCAGCTGTTGTGTGTGGATGCAGCGTCACTAATGTGTACACCAGCAGATCTGCTGATGCAGAGGAAGTACCACATAAGCGTGGTCGCCATGCAGTTCTTGTGAGACAAGCCATGTACAGAGGGAAAATGAGTGCGCTGTCCATGTACATATCCTCTGTACATATGCGTTGCATGGCATCAATCACTATTTGAGCAGAATCCAACCATATTTGTGGGTAAAGGTGCTTGATGTACCAAGTAGCAAAACAGAAGAAGAAATTATAAAGTAACACATTCAAAATAGAAAGGGGGATTGGAATAGCTATGTGCTCACCAAGTTTGTCTCCTAAGGTGCTGCCTTCCACCAGGTCATGAAAACATGTACAGCTGGTTTAGGTATTTACACAGGTGCTTTTTTTCCTTCGTGCAATTCTTCCTGGGTACAGGATCATGTTGAAAGACCCTTGCACACTTACAGCCCACAGCCATCAGCTGCCATTTCCATGATAGTGATATTCTGAATTGCAGTCGCGTTGCTAGGACGCGCGACACCCCAGAGCGGGGGCGCGCATCACCTTTAAGGGAGAGGCTCCGCCCCCACGCGTGACGTCACGCGCAGGAGCAGAGCACCCTCCCCGCTCTGTTTTCGGCTCATTTTGGAGCCAAACGGACACAGGGGAGGGCGGGCGGGCCCAGCTCCACCGCCAAACTGTAAGTGAGGGGGGGTCGCGCGTCACCCCTATGCGCGCGACACCCCCCAGCGGCCCGCCCCCCGCGCTTCCCCCTGTCGACGCCCATGCTGAATTGTGGTGCATTATGAAACAGAAATGGCTGATAGGCACTGTGGCTCTTAACCTGGGTAGCCCACTTCACATGATCCCACCCCTGGGAAAGTTTGCATGGCAAAAAAACAACAGTGATTTAAAGGCTGGTTCTGTTAAGCTAGGCTTACCAGATCTCCAACCGGGACAGAGTGCTAGACCTTTAGGAGAAGGAATGTGGGCAGGTGTAACTTGTTAAACCTTAGAGCACAATCCTAGGCATGTCTACTCAGAAGCAAGCCCCATTGTGTTCAGATATATTCCCTGCTGCTCAATGATAGTGTCAGACCTGTGCTAGGTTTTTCCTTGCACAGGAATCTGGAAGTATCTTTCTGATTCTTTTTCTATTTCATCTGTCACCATAAATGTGTATATAAATAATTGAAGCCCTTGGAGGCAGAATGCAAAAGTGATTTTGAATGCTGCTGAGGTGCAAGAGCTGATTCAGGGCAGCTGGCAGTTCCTGGTGCTTCCTCTGTCACATCCCAAAACTCAGGAACAATTCTGGGGGCTGTTGTTGCAGAAGGATGAGAATTTCACTCGAAAGAGCCCTGAAGAAATGATGCCAGTAGAGAAAACAGTGGAGGTGATGTGGCTTGCTTCCTCCCCTCCTGCTGTGAAACATACGGAGGGTTAGGGAACTGTATTAAATGTTTAATGAGAGTCTGACTGAGCAATGCTGGAGGAACCACAATCAAGGGACTGTTCTTGCCTCGTGGGTCACTGGTTTTACACATAACTCACTCCATGGCAGCACTAAAGTCAAACCCCCCCCCCCCATGGGAATGGACACATCAGACCTGCAGGAAGCAGGTCACTGAGCAAGCAAGCTCCCCAACTACGTTCAGAACCACAGTGAGACTTCAGCAACATAGAGCCTTTCGCTGCTCTTGCCATCATCTTACTCCCATCCAAGACTGATGGCTTGCTCCCACAACTTTTATTGGACACTGTAGCTTGGTGACAGAAGTCTTTATTCTGGAACAAAGAGAGCAGTCTTAGGAGAGACTCCTTTCCCCCAGGCATTCCAGGTCACCACAGTATACTGGAAATACTCCTTAATGTCTTTCACAGCACACATCTCCTCAAGGGCCTGAGCCATGTGTGCTGAGTTGAACTTGCATGGTCCTATGTACAATCAGTAGGGAGGACGAACATTTTTTTTAACCCCCCTATTGACATGAGGTGACTTTCTGCAGTAATGTTTGAGTGGAGGTCTGTGATGTTGAAACTGTGAATGGGCTCAATATATACATTTGTCTGTTTCATCAACACAGTGTATGCTGGGCAAGGTTAAGAAACCAGGTTTGTTACATGCATGGTGACTGAGCAATCAACCATATGTGGTGCCCATTAGGGTGAATCTCATGTGGATCTTCAACATGAAAGATACTTTGGAATGGAAGTAGCAGCTATGTGGCTCTATCCTGAGTTTTGTTTGTTATGGCTGAGGCTGCAATCTTTTGAATGCTTATTTGAGAGTAAACTCCATTGAATAAACCCCATTACTTCTGAATAAACATGTAGGGTCAGGCTGAAAATATGAATAAACTTGTTTTTAATCATGTGGAGACTGTTCAAATTGTCCCTTATCTGCTGCCATCCTAATGTGTAGTGCTGTTGTTTGTGCAATTTTTGTTGTTGTTAAGTCGTGTCCGACCCTTCGTGATCCCATGAACCATATCCCGCCAGGCCTTCCTGTCCTCCACTATCTTCCTGAGTTTGCTCATTTTCATGTTCGTTGCATCGGTGATGCTGTCTAACCATCTCATCCTTTGCCTTCCCTTTCTCCTTTTGCCTTCAATCTTTCCCAGCATCAGAGTCTTCTCCAGAGAGTCCTCTCTTCGCATTAGGTGGCCAAAATATTTGAGTTTCAGTCTCAGTACTTGTCCTTCCAGGGAACAGTCAGGGTTGATTTCATTTAGGATTGACTGATTTGATCTCCTATCAGTCCAAGGGACTCTCAGGAGTCTTCTCCAGCACCACAGTTCAAAAGCATCTATTCTTCGGCGCTCAGCCTTCCTTATGTTCCAACTCTCGCAACCATACATTGCTACTGGGAACACCATCGCCCTGACTATATGAACTTTTGTTGGCATGGTGATATCTCTGCTTTTTATTATGCTGTCTAAGTTTGCCATAGCTTTCCTTCCAAGGAGTAAGCATCTTTTAATTTCATGGCTGCTGTCTCCGTCTGCAGTGATCTTGGAGCCCAAAAAAGTAACATCTGTTACTGCTTCCATTTCTGCCCCTTCTATTTGCCAGGAATTGATGGGACCAGATGCCATGATCTTAGTTTTATTAAAATTGTGTTTCAAGCCAACTTTTGCACTCTCCTCTTTCACCCTCATCAAGAGGCTCTTTAGTTCTTCACTTTCTGCCATTAGGGTGGTATCGTCTGCATATCTGAGGTTGTTGATATTTCTCCTGGCAATCTTGATTCTGGCTTGCGATTCATTCAGCCCTGCATTTTTCATAATGTACTCTGCATATAAGTTAAATAAGCAGGGTGACAATATACAGCCTTGCTGTACTCCCTTCCCAATTTTGAACCAATCGGTTGTTCCATGGCCGGTTCGAACTGTTGCTTCTTGACCCGTATACAGGTTTCTCAGGAGGCAGGTAAGGTGGTCTGGTACCCCCATCTCTTTAAGAATTTGCCACAGTTTGTTGTGATCCACACAATCAAAGGCTTTTGCGTAGTCAATGAAGCAGAAGTAGATTTTTTTTTTTGAACTCTCGTGCTTTCTCCATGATCCAACGCATGTTGGCAATTTGATCTCTAGTTCCTCTGCCTCTTCGAAACCCAGCTTGTAGTTCTGGTAGTTCTTGGTTCACGTACTGCTGAAGCCTAGCTTGTAGGATTTTGAGCATAACCTTGCTAGCATGTGAAATGAGTGCAATTACTGATGGACATACCTGGTGCAGGGAGAAAATTACCGGTGAGAGAAGGGACTCATTTGAATGAGAGAGAAGTCATTTGAATGTATCAGATAATTGAACCGTGATTTATTTATTTGTTTGTTTTTTATTTACAATATGTCTATCCCGCCTTTCTCCCCGAAGGGACCCAAGGCGGCTTACAACAGAAAAAATACAATACCAAAAAAAACATACATAAATAGTTAGTTTCAAAACAATAAAAAACAATTAACAAAAACTAATAAAAACAACATCTAAAAATTGATTAAAAATTATTACAATTAAAACAGATCATAAAAACAGCGGAGCCCCACCTGTACCAGCAGAATGTTAAAAAAGGCAAGGACTCAGAAGGCTTCTTTGAACAAGAAGGTTTTTAGGCCTCGCCAGAAAGTGTACAAGGAGGGAGCAGTTCGTAAGTCAAAGGGGAGGGAATTCCATAAAGTTGGTGCCACTACTGAGAAGGCCCTATTTCTGGCCGCCGCCCCTCGCACCTGACTGGGCGACGGTACCCGCAAAAGGGCCTTATATGATGATCTAAGGAGACGAGCCGGACTATATAGAAGTAGGCGGTCTCTCAAATATCCTGGCCCCAAGCCTTGAATTGGGCCTGGAAACAAATTGGCAGCCAGTGCAGCTGTCGGAGGAGCGGCCTGACAGAGTCGAACCGCCTACCTCCAGTGACCATGCGGGCCGCCGCATTCTGCACTAATTGCAGTTTCCGAACCGTCTTCAAGGGCAGCCCCACGTAGAGCATGTTACAATAATCTAATCGCGATGTCACCGTGGCATGGATCACTGTGGTCAGGTCTGCACGATCCAAGTACAGTTGCAGCTGGCGCACCAGCCAAAGTTGGGCAAAGGCCCCCCTGGCCACAGCCGCCACCTGGGAATCCAGGAGCAGCTGCAGATCCAGGCGGACCCCCAAGCTGCAGACCTGCTCCTTCAGAGGGAGTGCAACCCCATTCAGAGCAGGACGATACTCTGGCACCTGCATCATGGATTTCTGGACCACGTCTTGTCCGGGTTTAGTTTCAGCTTATTAGCCCTCATCCAGGTCCCAACCGCCTCCAGGCAGCGCTCCAGAACCTCAACAGCCACCCTGGAATCAGGTGGAAAGGAGAGATAGAGCTGGGTGTCATCAGCATATTGATAACTGTTGCAACATGGCCCCTCCCACTCACCCTCGGAGCCATTCCGGCAGTGAAGGCAACGTTGCCTGGAATATAAATCCCACCTCTGCTCCTGTTTAGTTCATAGGGAGAACTGAAATTTGAGATTCTACTAATAGTTTAGGGCTACGCAGTAAGGCAGACTCGGTAAAACCACTAATCTAGAACAATCTCTGTGAGAAACTTTACATAGAATATTTTAATTAAAGGACAAAACACTCTAGGGCTTAGGTAGAAAGACACAAAAAGTTATACATATTTCTAGATAATTTAACTTCTTGCCTCTGATCTTACTTAAGGCGTGCTGTGTTCACTCTTGCTTGCTTATTTTACTAGAGGTGGTTTTAGAATCTGGCTCAGCTGCTGGCAGGCAGACCTGCTAGGCTTCCCCCATTGGACAAAGGAGACCATTGCATCATGGCTACGCCATCCTCAGCCAACAGGATAGGAGATAAGAGATTCCAGCAGGCATGAGAGTGTGTCTGTGGTGTGTCTTTATCCCAAGAGCTCTCCACATATGATAAAAACAGCAGAAGCAGGGTAGGGGTGGGTGGGAGAGAAGACCTTGATCCCCAGGTCTTCATACCAGTTTTATCAGGCCACCTTGGCGACAGGCACATTTAAATCAGTCACTCTTTTGTTCTTCACGTTAAGGTATCTTCATCATACATGTGACCTCTGGTTAAAATCAGACAGAAATATACAAATTCTTAATGTGCAGTGGCTGTTAGCAAGGAACAAGTGGTGTAGTCGTTCATGCTATTTCCAAGTGAATGGATACTGTTCCTTACTCTTAGGGAAAGGAAAAAAACAAAAACAAAACTCCACTGGCTTAGCCAGACTTGGGAAATTTGCAGTTTCATAGCTCCTGTAAATTTCTTCCCAGGATTTCTTTCTGTATGCACTCTGAACACATTAGCCAAGAGGGCTTTCCTTTTGTCTAATATAGCAAATTATTAATATCACAATCACAAAGTGTCTCTGACAAGTGGCAACTGTTTGGGGGCAAAAGCATCCTGTATGCATTCTGAACATAGATTGGGCATTAAGGGAAAGTCAATCTGTTGGTTTGCAACTGCATGTTCCAGTTGAGCATCTGTGTGTTAAAGAGCTTTTTAGTCAGTTGTTAGTGAAACATGTCCAGTGTGCTTGTGGAGATGTTGGGATGGTAGTTGTTGCAGTTGTGACACCCTGGTGCTTCTAACAGGGATCTGTCTGCAGAACCATAGTTGACTCTTCAATGGCTTACATTTCTACTCTTTATCGACTCTCCCTGCAGTGGAGAGACCCCTTGTGGCAAGGGAAATAGTCTTGAGAACGATCTTGCAGTGGAGTCTGGAAGGTTGAGCAGAGGGACCAAGTGTAAACAGTCCTTCTCCTCCCCTCCCCCCCTCTTTAGGCAAGCCAATCAGCTCTTTCAGATCCTCTCCTTCACTGTCCCTCTACAGTCTACACTTTCAGCTGTGACCGCTTTGTCTCTTCATCCCACACCTGTCTGTGTTTACTCTGAAGTCTATCACTTTCTCTATCGTCCTGCAACTCATTTACCTTCCTAGGCTGCTTCTGACCTTCATTCAGTCTCTGTACAGCCCCTCTTATCTGGTGATATAGTCCAGCCCAAATGTGACTATCCTTTGTTTGAGGAGGAATTCAAGGAAAGTACAAGTAATGTGTTTTCAGCCAATGATGGGATTCTTAGTTCTCAGGTAAACAGTTCTTTCTCTAAATTTTTATTGAAATGAAGGACATATGTGAGTCAGTTTTTGTGAAGTACAGTCATTCACCTTGCCACACAATGTCTTTCATAGAGTTCACTCAATGCCATTGTTTAACTTTGGGAAAATTGTCAGGTACACAATAATGAAGAATCCTACTTTCAGTGAGGAATAAATCCCAGGACTAGGGTAATGGATCCAGCTCAGCCTTAGGCCTGTGATTACTCAAAATAAAAGAAATCTTCTTCTTACACATACACCCAAGTGAATTAGTTATCATTAAACGTTACCTAGAGCAATTACTCTATGTCAATCAGGCTGGGTTTATATTCCCACTTTGGGTTTTTTTTCCCGGGGTGGGTGGGTGATATTTGTATTATAGCTAGATAGACTTTTCCAAGTGAGTGTCTAAGCCCTTTATTTAATCCTGTTAATCTTTGACTTCAGAGATGAAGCAATCAATTCTGCAAACTAATTATATGTTGTGTGAAGAAGTATTTTCTTTTATCAGGTCTGAATATACCACTTTCCATTTCCATTTAATGTTAATCAACAGTTCTTTAGAGGGTGTTAAAAATCCCTTATTAGGAACAGAGAGTCACTTTGAGGTAGTAGCTGTTGTTGTGGAAGCTTTTTAAAGACCAAACAAAGTCACATGCGGAGAGAAAGGAAAGAACAGCCAAGATAAGAAGCCAGCGGCAGCTTCTGCCTTTCGTGCTTGGAGTTTTAGCTGCTGACAAAGCATGTATTACACAAAACCTTAGTAGCCATTTGAAACCCCAGCAAGGTCACACTAAAGCATCATTTTCAAGTTGTCTTTGGGTCTCAGCAGTGTTGCAACAGGAAGTTTACTTACAGCGCAATCCTATCCAACTTATGCCACTGGCTGAGCTCTGCTCAATCCTATCCAACTTATGCCACCAGTGTAACCAGCGGTGTAGCGAGAACAGGAGGCCCCAGAACGGAAAGGGGATTCAAATCCCGTCCAAAAGGGGAATTCAAAGGGGATTTGAATCCCCTTTCCATTCTGGGGCCTCCGTTGTCGCTGCACCGCTGGTTACACCGGTGGCATAAGTTGGATAGGATTGAGCAGAGCTCAGCCGGTGGCATCTTCAGCAAGAAGATGAGGCAAAGGGTATAAGGTAGGAAAGAACAGAATAGGAGAACAGGAAGCAGTGGATGAGGGGCTGAGTGGCAGTGAAGTGTACATTGATTGGACAAAGTTTTCTCCTGGGCATATGATGAGCAAAGTATTTTTATGATTGTTTCAGCACCTGCATTGGTTCAGGTTTTTCACCACTTGGCCACGTTTCACCTTGCGAAAGAACTGCCCTGCTGGATCATGCCAAAGGCCCATCTAGGCTAAGTAGCAGCCTGTTTCCCACAGTGACCCATCTGCTGCCTCTGGAAAGCCCACAAGCAGAAGAGAGAGGCATACTTCTTTCTTGCCCAGGGGTGGTCCAACTGGGTCTGCTGCCCAATGCCAGCTTTCCCAGCCCTTTTCTATCCTGTCCTCTGACCCATGGCATTCTGCCCCCATCTCCACTCCACCAGCCAGCAGGGAAAACCTAAGGGAGTCAAATACCAGACTTTCAGCACAGGAAGTATTGTCCTTTATTGCAAACCCAGGGCCTTTTGTAGGACACTTTATGTTGGGATGATACAAACTGGGATCTACAGAAGTAATTGCATGACCCTCTCAACTTGGGCTCAGGGGACAAAAATGTCAAAACTGCGTTCACAACTCTCCACATTGTATAGAAAATGGTCTTCAGAAGCAGATAATTGTGTGGACTGTGAGGTTGCAATACATGTTGCTCATTGGGCTGCTCAGGAAAGATGCAACTAGCCCAAGAAAGATTGTGATGCCATTCAACTGGCAGTGTAGTTCAGTGAAAGGGCATATTGCTGAAGTCAGCATTTTACCCTTTTGTGTCCAGTGTAACACATGCAAAGCCATATTCTTTCTTGATCTTTGACTGAGCCAGTCTAAACCTTTTACTCACTACGGGGTTTGCATCCCTGTGATTAATTTTCTATCCCAAATCCCCATCCGTTTCATTTAATACAACTCACCCTGTGACTCAAGGCCATCACATTGTGAGTTCCCTACTCATAATACGTATCAATCAATGGCATTTGCTGATGAGGGAGTCCTGTGATGGAATGGCACAACTCATGCAATGAACTTTACTAAACAATACTGATTGTGTGTGTGTGTGTGTGTGTGTGTGTGTGTGTGTGCATTCCCATGGTGAGTGCTTTGTAATTTTGGATCACAGGCTCAGGGATTGGAGAAAAGCTTTCACTTGCTATTTCTAGTCATGGGCTCGAAGCACTAGTCATGGTGGAGTCCCAAACATGATAGAAAGCTCTAGATGCTACCAACTAATAACTAACTTGACATCTTCTTGTATCTCACTCTGGCAGGTGCCATTTTTCACAATCCAATAGAAGGTGCCAATGGCGAAAGCAGTAGCCATGAAATGAAAAGATATCTTTCTTTCTCTTTCCCTCTCCTTGCAAGAAACTTCCTTAGGGAAACTGTCAAGTTCATCTAATAAAACATTGTTCTAACAGGACAGAGGCCTTGTCCAATCAAAGTTAACTTAGCAGAACAGAGATCTGAAGAGTTACTGGAGTGATTTCAGCAGAGTCCCTGGTGATCATGATTATGTCTTTCTGTTTAAATACCGTGTGTGCGTTTTTATGTGTTTGCCAGCGCAATCCTGTGTAACCTTGCACTGGTGTAACATCAGATGCACTGGTGTAACAGCAGATGCACCGGTGTAAGTGCACTTACACCGGTGCATCTACTGTTACACTGTGTGCTATCTCTACTGGGGTAGAATTGAAAACCCTGTCCCAGGACAGGAGCTGAGTGGGACTGATGGGGAGAGAAGAATGCAGGCCTGCAGGGAAATAGGAATAGGATGCAGCCTAGAACCAATTAAACAGGACATTTTACTCTTCAGTTGTATGGTTGATAAACATAATTGTATTCTTAGGCACTCTCATTCTTTGCCACAGGAATGCAATAGTGGACACTCCTTAAACTAATAACAATGTTGTACAGCAGGCATCCTGTGTTAGAAACTGATAAATTATGCAACATTGGAAATCAATGACTGGGTTGCATAAAAATTGAAAGGTAGCTGTTGCTGGCCAGCTTTGGAGGGGGGGGGGAGAAACAAAATGGCCATTAGAGATCAATTGTCACTTCCACATCTGTGTCCAGCTTTAGAAGCTCAGGTGAGTTTTCAAGCCAAGAATATGCATTTGGGACAGTATTGCACAAACAGGTAGATTTAGGGTTCAAATAAACCCTTACGGTGCAAATCGTCCAGTCTTCGACCGGTGGAGTGACCACTCCGCTGGTCTAGGGTGTCACAAATGTGCCGTAGATCTGTCTCTGCCCTGCAGGTGAAAACTCCTAGATGGACTCCAGACTATTGTTTGAGGACTGAGGGTGTCCCAAATGTCCCAGGTTGTGAAAAGAGAAACCAAGGGACTGTGAGTAGATTAGTGAAGAAGATGCAGGGAAAGGAAAGCACTATTCTCATTTCTTGTCTCACAGAGTAACAGCAGAAAAGGATATCCTACAGATGGCTGTTTCCTGATAGCATAAAATAGTGCTATATTGCCACTATTGGTGATAGATTCTGTAAAGTGTATTTTACATGACAAAGTATAATAGCAGTTCCTAGCAGTAGTTATAACTGCAGCATAGTGTATAGATTAGAGCAGCGATTCTCAAAGTTCTCCCCATGAGTAGGGGAAGCTGTAAGTCCTTGTGGGGGGTGGGCCGATGGCGGTGTTCTGGGGATTGCGCTGCCGCCTGGAAAAGGTTTTTTAAAAACTTACCAGGGGTCGCGCCAGCACTTGGAGGGTGCGAGGGACCTGCAGCCCCCTCTGTGGGCCTCCCCACACTTCAGATCGATTCCCTGAAGTGATCAAGACCCACTTCTGGTTTTGAAAGTAGAGACCCACTTCCACTTCCAGAAGTGGGTCTTGATCGCTTTAGGGAGCTGATGCAGAAGGGACCGTGGGCCCCCCACCCTCCGGAAGATGTGTGTGACACCCAGTAAGTAAAAAAAACCTTTTTCCCCAGTGAAAAATTTTACCGACTTTACCGATATCACCACCACCCCCTTAAGGGGGTAGCGACTGCTTCCTGCCGGTGTGGTGGGTCACGACCCACCAGTTTGAGAACCCCTGGATTAGAGTGTTCCCATGGGCAAAGGTGTTCAATTCAATGGTTGTATTGTGAGTCAGACAAGAGAGATGGAAAAAAGACGGGGCAAGGACCACCCTGATGAGAGAAGCAGGGAAGGGACAGGAGCAGAAGAGCTGCAGAAAGCAGTGGCAGATCAGTGGGAACAGCAGTGGGGCCAGGAAGATGGAGAGGCAAAGATAAGAGAGGAAAGGCAGAGAAGGCCAGATACTATGCGCCAGCAGCCCACCAAGGAGCCTGGTGCCAGTACGTATCGGTAAGTGTGGGGTGGGCGGGGGATAGGCAGAATTGGGTGTGGATGGGGAGGAGCAAGGCAGAGTCTGGGGCAGTGACCCACTAGACCCATTCTGTCAGTGCAGGCTTACTCCTGGGCAAGGAAACAAATGTTCCCTTACTTGAAGGAGACCGCTGGGATTGCCCCCCCCCCTTCAGGATGTGGCAGCGCTTTGGTGGCACGGCTGTATCAGTGTGTGTGTGTGTGGGGGGGGGAATTTAGTTAGGATTAGGCTGTTATCCTATTATGGGGTGGTATGTGGCTTATCAGCCTTGGGTGCAATGAAAGAACCTGCCCCAAACAAGGAAAGAATCCTGTGCAGACTGTCTAGTTGCTGACCATTTTTAATGGTTAGCAAATTCTTCCTGATATTTAAACTAAAAATATCTCCCCACTATTTCAGAATATTACTGCTTCACTGTCACATGCACACCAGGACTTCAAAGAGTCATTTGCTACCTGTAAGTCTCCTCCTCATCTTTTTGCTAAACAGACCCAGTTTGTTCCTTTCTTGCTTTGTTCCTCCCTCCCTGAATCATACCTGTACTTGCATGTTCTAAATCCTTTATCATTGCTCTTTGAGCAATCTGGGTAGATGGTGGGCAGTGACTTTGGAGACCTGGGGCTGACGAATGAGGGTCGTTTATTAATTTGTTTGCAGAGGTTGTCCCCCTCCCCCCCGGATTCTGGTGGAATGCGCATGTGTATATGTAGGTGCATCAGTATTCTGTCTAGGATAGATTTAGTTTTGTATTAAGACCATATAGTGCTTACAAGTATGGATTTTCCTTCTTTGAAAAGGCTTGGAGAAGGGAGGAAAAGGCTTGGAAGTGGGAGAACCTGTAATTTATCCCTTTCATCACATTGCATGGGGTGGGGAGAGAGAGAGAGAGAGAGAGAGAGAGAGAGAGAGAGAGAGAGAGAGAGAGAGAGAGAGAGAGAGAGAGAGAGAGAGAGAGAGAGAGAGAGAGAGAACTGACTCCTGACTTGACACAGATTGCTTACAACATTTTCTCCTGATTGGTTATCTGAATATGCTGAGTCTGGGGGTATCGTTGACACCCCTTGGTGACACTGTAATCCATTCCACGTACATAACTCTGACAGATTTTAATGAAGATTCAGTGGGATCACGTGTGTATGTCTATAGGCTGTTTTACCTCCCGTGTGGGTTGCACAGACATTGGATCTTAAGAGCTTACTTTCTGATATGAGCTTAGCATCCATAAAGAGCTTTCTTGGAAATCTAGCTCAGTGCAACTACGCAGAGCTGGATCATGATGTGTTTCCATTTTGTTTGCTACTCTAGACAAAGCAGGGAGAGGCCATTCCCCTTTTAAATGGAGCACATGTCACAGAATCCCCTGAGTCATTGGAGATTTCTGGAGTGCAGCCTTTGTGTGTGTATGTGTGTGTGTGTATAGGATGCTGACTATTCCAGAAACAGTACAAGATCCTGGACTTGTGCACTGCTGCTTTTATACATGTGGGGGTGAGGAAGCACTTACTAATAGAAGCATCAGCAAGAGGGTACAGCGAAGGCAGAGGACAGAGATGGAGCCACACTCTCCTTTGGTATCCACTTCTACAGACACATGGAAATTTGGAAACGCATGTGTGTGTTTTAAGCAACATGTCAAAATATTTAACCCTTTTGCAGAAGCATGGCCAAAACCGTTATTTGTTAAAAAAAAAAAAAAACATCTCTTGTGGGTAGCAAGATCTTTTAAAATCTTGCCTGGAGCGCTCTCATGATGGAACTCTTATCACCAAGTGAATCTGGTGGTTTCTGAAACATAACTCATAGCTGTCATCATTTCCCCCTGATTGTTAAGCCTTGTGAAGTTACAGTATTAAGCAATCGTCCAGTTTCTTCTGTGCTCCTGTTAACTGTTTTGACTTGGGTCAGTAAAGAAGTAGGATAGGATGAAAGGGGTCCAGGCAGTTTGGTGAATTGGCTTCCCACTAACCTAGGTGAAAGGTAAAAGAAGCAGGAGAAGAATGCCTGATCCCTAAAAAGTGTGTATAATTCAGGCTTGGGCTTGGGGGCCATATACAGATTATATGTGTGTGTCATATATGGGAAAATAGGGTGACCAGAAGCAAAGGAGGCTCCTGCACCTCTTCATAGTTACCGTATGTAGAAGAGGAAATGTCAGGAGGTGCAGCTGTTCTCATCCTTGTAGGACAAACTGAGTCTGTACCTCTTCTGCATTAAGAGGTACAGGAGTCCTACCCTATTTGGTTCCCCTGATAGCACAATGAGGCAGAATCACAACAGCAGACAGAATGAACTTGGAAACATATTCTGATTCCTTTAGTTGGGTCCCTTGAGTCTTCAGGAAGAAGAGATGTCTGGATGTACTGAGTATGTATCTGAGAGCTAGGACAGACACTATTTTTCAGAGCGTACCTTCTCAAATAACTGCTTATGTGCATGGTCTGCTCAGATAAATATTGTAATGTCAGAGGAGCTGCTCGTGGAAGACTATAACAGCTGTTTCTGTGAGGAGGGCATGCTCAGTAATAATATTTTTTAAGGAAGTACCCACTGATCTTCTGTGAGCTGAGGCGACTCTGTTCATGCAAGGAGCCCACCTGCACGTGCAGTTATTTGCATGATTCATCTCTAAATGTTTGCATTACATAAGAACATAAGAAAAGCCCTGCTGAATCAGGCCAAAGGCCCATCTAGTCCAGTTTCAGAGGTGTTGTCAGGAGGAGGCAGTGGGGTGGTGGGCCCCCAGCTGGTGGGGTTGGGCCCTGGGCAGCAGGCAGGCATGTGTGTCATGGTGGATGGCAGTGGTGCGAATTGTGCCATTCGTCGGAGCGAGGAGCGGCGGCGGCGGGGTGATGGTGGTTGGTCCTCCCGCCTGCCCTGCGCCTTGGTATGGTCCATAAAAGCTGCAGCTGTTACGTCACTTCAGGCACGAAGGTGGTGGCCGGCGCTCTGCTACTGTCCAGCATCCTGTATCTCACAGTGGCCCCACCAGATGCCTCAGGGAGCACACAAGACAACAAGATACCTGTATCCTGTTGCCACTCCCTTGCATCTGGCATTCAGAGACAGGCTACCATAGGCGTCCCCAGATGGGGGGCCCTGGGGCGGTGGGCCCCAGGGCGCACGGGCGCAGAGGCTCCTGGGGGGGCGGGAGGCTCTAGGGAAGAGCGGGAAAAATTTGAATTTTTCCCGCTTTTTTCGCCGATTTTCGGCGATTTTAAGCCTAAAACTGGGGTTTTTAGTAAGTATGTCTGCTTTTACTGGCACTTTAGTGATATTGGACGCTCCCTCGACCATTAATAGCCTTCTCCCGGGCCCGCAGCTTCTCCGTGCACCCGGCCCGGGTCTCTGTACAATCTTCGTAGTTTGCGCATGCGCAAACCCACGGAGTCTCCAGGGACGCTCCAGGGAGCAGTTTGCGCATGCCCAGAACGTCCCTGGAGACTCCGTGGGTTTGCGCATGCGCAAACTACGAAGATTGTACAGAGACCCGGGCCGGGTGCACGGAGAAGCTGCGGGCCCGGGAGAAGGCTATTAATCGTCGAGGGAGCGTCCAATATCACTAAAGTGCCGGTAAAAGCAGACACACTTACTAAAAACCCCAGTTTTAGGCTTAAAATCGCCGAAAATCGGCGAAAAAAGCGGGAAAAACTAATTAGCATAAATTATGCTAATTAGTTTTATGGGGGGCGGCGAGGACCCGGCCCCACACGCCAAATCGGCTGGGTACCCCTCTGCAGGCTACCTCTAAAACCCGGAGGTTGCAGATAGTCATCATGGCTTGTAACCTGTGATGGACGTTTCCTCCATAAATCTGTCCAATCCCCTTTTAAAGGCATCTAAGCTAGGTGCCATCACAACACCTTGTAGCAAGGAGTTTCACATTTTAATAATGCACTGGGTGAAGAAATATTTCCTTTTGTCTGTTCTAACACTCCTGCTAGTCACCCTAGTTTTGGTATTGTGTGAGAGGGAAAATAACTTCCTTCTATCCACCCCATGCATAACTTTATATGTCTCATAGCCCGATCCTGCCCAATTTTAAGACAGCGGAGCTCTCGCTCTGTTGGCCTAGGGTGTTGTAAACGTGCTGTAAGGCATGTTTTTGACACCCTGGCAGTAAGTGGTGCTGGCACGGAGGCAAGCACCACTTACTCTGCCGCCCTCCAGTCACCGTGCCAGAGGATGCAGGTGCAGGTAAGGTCTCTGCCAGGTGGCAGGATGGCGTGAGGAGAGTGGGCAGGGAAATTTTCGCGGCGGCCCCCACCCACGGGGGGGGGGGTGTAGAGCCACTTCTGGCATCCTGCTCAGGATGCGGGCCGTCCAGCGCAGGACCCAGTGCCAATATCCACGCCCCCTCCCAGGCTGGGCCAGTCAATAGCCCCACAATACTCCAGATGTGGCCTTACCATTGATTTACATTGGCCCTATATGTCTTTACTTGCACATTTTTCTTGTATATGGTCTTCAAACAGTTTGGGTATTTGGCTTGGTCTGTCTTTCTTTTTATTTTATTGTCAATGGGCTATTATGCAATTTGCTTATGTGTAAATCAGTATGCAAATGAGTAGTGGTAGCTGATTTGCCCCTTTTCAGAAACATCCCTATTCGATATAATAGGCATCTCCACCTCCCTTAATCCCCCATTGGACAGACCTCACCTCTCTTAAACCCCATGGAACAGACACCCTACAAGTTCCTATTTCAAGCTCCCAGTTCTCCCAAGACTCACAACCTTCCACAAAGTATCATTCATTTCATTGTTTACAGAAACTTTGGTATTCTTGGTCTCCCTCATCTGAAAGACTTCTCTTGCACCTTTAAGATTGCCTCACACACCAGGTTTTTTTTCCTACATAGAGTTTCCTCTGTAGAAACATTGTGTACCCAATCATTTGTGAAGTGAGGTACAAGTACAGACGTGGGTTCTATGGGATTTTCAGCCATGTTAAATTGTTAGAAATTGAAGAATAAAGAAATATATCGTCCAAAACTTGCCTGAAGAAATTCCTTTTCTACTCAATCCCCAGTGATATGGGTGCCGCTTTCAAGGATTATCCAGAACAGACAGGCACAAATAATTCTTTAATCCTCTGCTTTACGTTTCCTCCCGCCTTGGGACATTGTCAAAAGCTAAAAAGAAGAACACTCAGCAACTCGCTGGTAGATGTATTGTACATGAACCAGAGATTACATTGACACAAACATATAAAGAGAAAGAGAAGCACAAAAAAGCTCAGGAACAGCTTAATTGAATAATTGAAAGCAAATGGCCACTCTGCTGTAACCTAGCTGGTGCAGCCACCTCAGGAGCAGGGGCAAAACACCCAGGAAACCTGTCAAAACTTAGTGTTTCCATAGGGCTGCAAACACAAATCATTACATAGCAGTTGTGAGTCGAAGCGCAGGGCTTTCGAGGAACCGCTAACTTGATATTGCAAACGGAGCCCCTGGTCTCCGCAGTGACCCAAAGTAACTTTCCCCTGCATTACTGTAGAGGTGATTGCTACCGGAGAACAGGGGGCCAAGAAAACAACATGATAGGAGCACAGTAGTTACATATCGAGGCAAACATTTCAATGGGCGCTAGGTTAAAAAATTAAAGATCAAAAGACGGAGCTCCTAGTTTCCGTGACGACCAAAAATAACCCTTTTTACCTACTACTAATGTGGCTGCCAATCATATACGGGAGGGGGGGAACCAAAGGCATGGCAAAAAACGTTATATATTAAAGCATATCTTTAGTCAAGTCTTTAATTTAAATTATTAGAAGCAGAGTCCCTTATTTCCACATTGACCCCAGATGGTCTTCCTATATTCTGGCGCTGCTGATGTGATTTCCTCAGAAACGGAAGCCAGATGCGATTTACAAATGACAGTTCCTGCTGGAGGTACAAGTGTTTATTTTGATGCCAATACATAAGATAAGAAAGCTGAGTAGTAAAATAAGTACTGACACAACACTACACAACTGCTAGTGTACACATTCAGATTTGATCTGTTTATGCAGGTGTGAAAAGAAAAATCTGGTTTAAATGAGAGTTGGAACTGTGGAAGGTTGATGAAGTCACTTACTTGCAGTTTAGTTTTTTTTACAGGAATAGCGGGAATCCTGTTTCAAAACCAAAATTATTTATATTTGAATCCCTCAGCTAGAAAAGGGAGTTTTATTCTGTGGTAATGTTCCAAGGGTCCAGTGGTGCTGATTCTCAGCTCTGTCTACTAGTCATGGCTTAGAAGAGCAACTACCACAAACCATCAGATTCTGTATTGCTGTGTGGGAGGGTCTTGAATTGGGTCTCCTGGCAGCCAGTCTCTGGCACTTTGCCTTCTGTATCCATCCGCGTGGAAACCCATCAGCAAACTGAAGGATTAAAGTCTCTTGGGCCAAGGGTGTAAGTGGGTGCTATAATGGGCTGAACACAGTCAGTTGAACTTAGCCTGCCTGTGGTCTGCTGACTCTTTGACTTTATAAGACTCTTGCCCCTGTCAGCAGCTTTGCCTCCTCTTGCCTGTGCTTGACTGACTCCCTGGGTATTTGATCACATCCTGGCCTTTGCACTTTCTGCTTCTGGCCCTCTGCAACCTACTATCTGAGCCCAGTCTATCCATGACTGTTCACTCCTTTTGTGTCAGGCCTTCTGCTTTGCACCCCTCATGCATTCCTAGCCAAGATGTGACAGATCCCTATACACCAACTCCTTGTTGGTAGCCAATTCAGGCTGTGACACACTGTACGTGGTGCGGCGCGGTGTGACTGGAAGCGGCGTGGAGAGTGAAGTGTATTCTGTACTCTCCTCAATGCAGCAATGCAGCCGAGCTGCATTGCCGCACAACAGGAGATGGAAAAATTGAACTTTGGCCAATCAGAGGCTGCTGCGTTCACTGTTGTGGGGCGGGACGTGAAAGGATGAAAACAGCCAATCAGAATCGAGTCTGAAAAGACTCGATTCTGATTGGCTAGCAGAGAGGAGGGGCGGGGCAGGGCAGGATGTCTTTTGCTTCTCTCTGCGCTTCTCTCCCTCTCTGCGCTTCTCTTCAGACTCTATAGATAGGAAGCTGTGTGAAGCAAAGGCTGGCTTCACTTCACCTGGCTTTGCGCCGTGCCATGCCACAGGTGGTCACAGGCTTTAGACACAAGGGCCAAAATGAGAGACCAGTCATCACTATTCAGGAAGTTCAAGTCCAGATCAAGATCTGAGCCCCCAAAGCCTGCTCTTTAACTGTTGGGACCACACACCAATTTATTTGAAGCCCTGAAGGTTATAACCAGTAGAGGGCAATAGGTCAATTCACTGTCTAATTTATGATGGTGGGACATAAGATAAGTGCTGTGGGATCCTTATCAGTAAATAGCTACCATTGCTGAGAGTATTCTGTGAAAGGGACTGGGGTGAGTAGCCTTCTGAGACACCATGCTAGAGAATTCATTGGGATCTATATTGCAGTGACCATTTCTTTTTTTACCCAATAGCAAAATGGACTGATCCTCTAAATCAGTGGTGGCCAACCTTTTTATGACATGTTCCACTTTTAGTTTTTTTGTAGCGTGGGCGTGCCACAAAAATAAAGTAAATAAATAAATAATAAATAACCGTGTTTTTATTTTATTAAATAACCATGTTTAAATAAAAACAGAATCACCTTCGGTTACTTAAGGTATATTGTTATATCATTCTTAGAGCACGTAACAGTGAACCATAAATGAGCCAGGATGGTGTAGTAGTCTAATGCAAGTACACACACACACACACACACACACACACACACACACACACACACACACACACACTCTCTCTCTCTCTCTCTCTCTCTCTCTCTCTCTCTCTCTCTCTCTCTCTCTCCTCATGTGCTTCTGTAGTTTGCCCACACACACTCCTCATGTGCTTCTGTAGTTTGCCCACACACACTCTCTCTCTCCTCATGTGCTTCTGTAGTTTGCCCACTCACACTCACACTCACTCTCTCTCTCTCTCTCTCTCCTCATGTGCTTCTGTAGTTTGCCCACACACACACACACTCTCCTCATGTGCTTCTGTAGTTTGCCCACACACACACTCTCTCTCTCTCCTCATGTGCTTCTGTAGTTTGCCCCCCACTCTCTCTCTCTCTCTCTCTCCCCTCATGTGCTTCTGTAGTTTGCCCTCTCTCTCTTCTGGGGCCTGGTGAGTTTCCTTCTGGGGGTCTGGGTCTTTGGGGAGGGGTTTTTTTCTTTGTCCGTGACCGCTCGGGGCACGTTGGGCAGAGGGTTGGGGGGGATCGTGGGCTTCCTTTCCACCCCCCTTTTTTCTTCCTACCCCTTTGTCGCTGTCTCCTTTCTTTCTTTGTTCCCTTCTTCCGTTCTTCTGCCTTCTCCCCCTCTTTACTTTCCTGGGGGGTGGTCGGGCGGCTCGGGCGCTGGGGGGGGAAGGGGTGTGTCGGGACATGCGATGCACGGCTCGGCTTGCCTTGGGAGGGAGGGAGATGGGGGGGTTACCGGGAGGGAGGTTCGTCGCGGCTGGCTGCGGGGGGGTGGGGTGGGAAGGGGATTGCGGAGCCGGCTTGTCGCTACCGCGGCAGCTCCCAGACGTGCTTCGGAGCCCTGCTGGGCTGTCAGGAGGGTTTGGGCGGTGGGAAGCTGAGGGTTAGGGGAGCGGGAGGGGGACCTTGCCGCTCCTTTGTCCATGCGGCAGTCCGTGCCGCGGCGGCCAGGCGAGTGAGGGTGGGATAGGGTGGAGGGTGGGAGGAGAAGGAGGAGGCCCGCGCTGCTCGCAGTTTTCCCGTAGCGGCGGTTTACACGCCGCTGGGCCTCTGGGAGCGATATCTCTGGAGCTCCACGCAGTCCCTCTCTCCTCACAGCGCCTGCGTGGCCCCAGCCAATGCTGAAATACTTTGAAGCTGAGCTGCACGCTGGGAGGAGCACAGGGCAAGTTACATGCTGCAGTTAGCTACTTTCAGCCTCCGTTGAAGAGCCGGAAAATCTAGCAGGGAAGAAGAGAGGCGTGTGCGACCGCGTGCCACCTGACGGACATTCCTGTGCCACTCTGTGGCACGCGTGCCGCGGGTTGGCCACTTCTGCTCTAAATACATATGGTACAATTAAAAAAAATGTTTTTTTCTTGGTTGCCTTGTTGTTTCCAAGGAATCTGGATCTTGAGTGAAGCTTATTGAGAGTGCTTTCAGTGAGGTGATCCTTTGGGAGGTGAAGCAGCGCTGAGAGGCATGCTAGGGAATATGGAACATGGAAGGAGCATGGATGTTTCTTCCATGTGCTCCCTTCTCTGCAGTAGTATGGCCCAGTTGTATTGTGATATTATAAATGGGGGGGGGGCAGCACCATGAGAACAAATGAACAGACCAAAAAAAACTGGTGAAGATGCAGAAATTTATTTTAATGCAATAGCCCCAACATGCTCCAAGAGCTGACTGCTTTCTTCAGGTGAACAGAAATATTTCAAAAACTGCAACCCCGAGAAGGGGAATTGAATATCTTTCTGCAAGGACTAGCCTGACTGGTAGTTGGGACCATTGAATTAAAATATTTCTGTTCCTTCACCAGTTTTTGTTTGTGTTGTTTAAGGAACATTAGGACAATGCTGTGTACTGATCTTGCTGGGCTTTGCTATTCATTGCCGTTCTTTGCCCAGTTTGGCTGACTACAGTGGCTTCAAAGCCTCCATTGGAGCCTCCAAACAAAGATCAACGGGTTTGTTTCTGACTCATCCTGGGCTCCATTCTCTCTCTTACTCCACTCCTCCCCTGCCTATCATTCTGTCTGCCAGCGCACAAGAACATTGATGAGAGGCTCCGCAGTGACCCCTGGCATTGAGCAGCACTCTGAAAATCCTTTTGTGGTTTTCTTAAGTGAAAACTAAAAGGCACCACAAAGTGATGGTTTGCCTGTGTGCGCGTGTGTGTAGGGGAGGGAACGGTGGTGTGGGCTGCTGACCATGATGTCAAGCCTTCTCTTTGGGTAGTGTGGGCAAGATACAAGGTGTTCTCCAATCTAATGAGTGTCCTCTTTTTCTGCCCTAAAGCAATAGGGAAGCATTGCCCGTAGGTAGTACAGCTGCCTTGTGTTCGTGCTTCCATCACCTCTCTGCCCTGTGCAGCACAGAGGGACTCAGCACAGGGCCAGTCAAAAGAGAGTTCACAGGCAAGAGCCATTGGAATGCAGGTCTGGAATGGATTGCTCACTTATTAGCCTCACAGTAGGGGAAATGGGGTGTGTGTATTTTTCACACAGCCTTTGGGAATTACCATCCTGGCAGATTTCACAGTATTGAAGAGAAAAAAATGAAGATGGTCAGTTCTCAGAGAGATATAACAGGACATTTATTGTGCAAAGGGAATAACCTTCTTCACTGAGACATGGACAAGAATTTATATTCAGGAGAGTTTGAGCTGTTGGAGTAGAACCCCCCACCACTAAATAATAATATTTATAATGTATTTAACATTTCTGTTGTGCAAAGTGCTGGGCAAATTTTATCTTGCTTAGCTTCAAACTCATCCTGTGAGTTGGTTTCTGATATTTCCAATGTACAGATGTGGAACTGAGGCAGAAAATTTGTTCTCTTTACAACCACCATCCGTGGAGGAATCTGAACCCAGTTCTTCACACCCTAACAATCTAGCTACCTTTCCTTCTTTTGATTTTTTGTCATCAGTAACTCAATATTGCAATGTATTAAGGACTTTTCTGATGGTTGTAGATGGGTGTGATGAACTCTCTAGTAGTAATTGGTTCAGTTCCCTGCTTGTCACAAAAAACTGACTTGCCTGAACTAGGGCCCATAACAGAGTTTGGCTTACCTACCCTGTGTGCCACATAGAGACTGGGCAGTTAGAAGATCTTCTGGGAATGATCACCTGAAGTTCACATATTGATTTGAAATAATTAGTGAAATCTTGGGCTATAAACTTCTAGTCTTATGTATTCTTGCAATCTTCCTCCACCCTGCCCTCTGTTAACCTCAGCCCCAGTGGTTTTGGCCATTGTTTCACCTGGGCAGCAAAACAAGCAAAACTCTTTGTCCTCTATCCCTGAAGTGCTTTTTCTGTGATGCTAAGGCACTTGTCAGCATCTGAAAGACACCATCTGTGATCCTAAAAGAAGTTTGGTTTTTCTAGACTTTATAGACTCTTTGACAGCACAATGGAAAAATGCTAAAGCACTGGAAGGGAGTAAAAAAAGTCCAAATTCATGAGCTATTTCAACTCTCATTTTTTAAATCAGTCTAGCAATACTTTTTAAAGGCTGACTCACATTTTCCCTTTTTGAGGGTAACAATTTCAAAATAAGAGCACTTCATAATAAGAGAATTTGGCATTCTAAAGTTTAATGTTCAAATATAATATAACCATCCAGAGCCTATACAATAGGTTGGAGGCAGACGTATAAATTATGATAGTAAATAACAATAATAGACTTTCTACTTTCTGTGTTCATTTGTATATGTTAACTCATTTGTTTTACACATACAGTATTAATATTTTGTTGAAGCTGAACTACCCTCCTACAGGTAACCAAACTGAGTGTTAGAAAATGGTCAGGCAAGTTTTAAAATATCTAAATATTAACTTTATACCATAAAACCCCAAAACTCTATATCATAAATGTAGAGTGTCCACAGGCAGCCCAATCCTATCCCTTACTGGTGTAGGCTGTTCAGCGTGGCCTATGTTGTATCCTATCTGGGGAAGGAGGCATCTGGGGGTCTACACGGGGGAGTCGGGCATTTGTCTCTTACCCTGGTAAACCCCACCTGCCGCAGTGCGGCTACTCGGTTCTCCGCCAGCTCTTTGGTGTAAAACCGAGCAGCCCCATGTCAGGGCTCGAGACCTGGGAGGGAGGATAGGATACGACATCTAATGAGGACGCCAGTCCCACCCCCTTCCAGGCATGATATGACCACCCACCCTGCCCCTGCCCCTTTATGTCCCCTCCCCGTCCACCTCCCAGCCCCTGTGCTTCTCAGAGTGGAACCTACCCACTTCAAGGTGCTGAGTCCAGCATTGTCCAGCAGGTAGGCTGTGCAAGCCTCAGCGCCGCCTACTTGCTGGGTGTTGCAATGCACTTTACAGTGCATTTGCAACATCCAGCACCAGCGCTGAAGCTGCAGCGTTGACACTGGAGGTCAGTAGGATTGCGGCGTAAGTGTAATCTGGTGTCTGTCATGCTTATGAAAAGGATATACAAATAATGTCAATTACTCATAACTAAATGATGCAGATTAAAAGCCATTTCCTCCCAGCCCACAGGTGTACGCATTTGACTCCTGTTGCGTATTCTTGGGTAAAAATGCCTTCTTAACCATGGTTTTCCATCTTACAATATGAGATTGCAATGCAGGCTTTAACACTGAATAAGTGATGGCTCCACATCCTATTCTTCCCTTCTACTGCTCCGTAGTGCACTGTCCTGCAATTTTCATCCCTCGTTTTTTTCATCTATTGGCTGCTACTCCCTTCAATTTTCTCTTCTTAACTGCCCGACTGGTATTTTATTTTACCCTTAAGCATGCGTGTTCCGTCTGCCTCCCCCCCCCCAACTTGCTGGTGTTAGACCTGTAGCTGCTGCCTTCTGGGTCTGCTCTGGCCTGAAGTAGGCCTCCTTATTTGATACTCCCAACTGCGTGAGGTGTCCTGCAGCATCCCCAGGAGATTGCTCCAGGTTGCAACAATTCCCTTCTCTGACCACATGGCATACTCAGTGCTGTAGAACAAAAGCTCCTTCTTTGGAAGTGTCCCTTCAGCTCCAGAGACGTATTTGAAATCACCTGAGTTGTAGTAACAGGTACTTGAAACTGACCCAAACAGACAAACAAATGCTGATTTCATGCTCCCTGCGAGACTGTCCTTGTCAGTCTCTGTCTCCCTGTTGCTCTCTCAACAGGCAAAGTTCCCTGGGGCTTGAATGGCTTTCTCTGCACATAGTACATTCAAGTGGACAGCACTGCATGAAAGGTTACTATCCTGCAAGGGAGTAGAAAACCCATGCCTCTGGGATGGGACTGTGCTAGACTCTTTGGGAAGAAATGCCGACTGCTCAGGCATGGTTCTCCATGGCTCAAGACAAATTGCTCCTTCAGTCACGATGAAGGGCCAGAGTTCTCATATGTGCAGCTGATGAAGGTAGCTGCCCAGAAATAAATTGTCTTCATCACATTGAACATTTATGATGGTAAATGTAAATCTTAGAGCCGGAATATTTCCCAAACAACCATGCATTGATTGGTATACTTGTGTGTAAGTATACTACACACATGTGTGTGAAAGAAAAGAGACTGAGAAAATAGATGTTTGAACTTCTTTTATATTAATTTGGCTTGTGTATTTGAGCATGGTGTGTGTGTGTGTGTGTGTGTGTGTGTGTGTTTTGACTGTGTTCACTGGTGAAAGGTATATTGCATGCAGGGGTGTGGAGACTTGTTCTAGGCATGTGTGTATGCCTAAGGTGAGGCCTTTCATATATAGTAATTCCTGGATAAATATATAAAATACGTATACGTTTGGTTCATTCCCGGAACCCCCACGGATGCAAAAATCTGCAGATACTCAAGTCCGTGGTTGGTTGTGGTTTGTTTGTATGTGATGCCAATAAAGGTTTGATTGTGGTTGGGGTGGGGGCTTCTGGTCACTTTTTTCTTTTTATAGGCATTTTACAAGCTTAGAAAACGACGTGAGATGCAAGAAACGAGCGGCGGGCCCATGCGGCTGTTAAATAAGGTACTGTGGTGCCGCCCCCAGCCCCCAGTGGGATCCATCCTCTGCTGATGGCCATCCACGGATAGTCAAGTCCGCAGATGGCTAATCCACGGATAAGAAGGGACCACTGTACTGTACATTAATGTACAGACCACTGTAAGAGAACTGTTTCATTATATACTGGAAACTAATGAGTCTATCAGTTCACACACTGATAATGTGTGAGTCTATCAGTTCACACATGGGTGTACATGCGAATTCTGCACAGGAATGTGGAGTTTGTATTAGATGCAACAGTTTAGCATGTGATAATGCACACAGGGTGTGTCACTGTCTATTGTTGTGCTAGAGGGGTGTGTGTGTGTGTGTGTGTGTCTCACAGCTTGCAGTAAGCAAACCCCACCTGGCAGCAAACGCACCAGTGTTCTCTAGGAGCTGAAAACACCATGCTCCAATTAGTGTGTTTATTTTTGGGTGTCTCAGTAAAGTCAACACCAAGCAACATGGAGCCTAGTGGCTTCTATTTCCCAGCTGAGATTGCAGCCTTCCATGTGTATGTGTGACTGAGGCAGAACTCAGTTCATAGCGGCTGTGCCTATTTAGGGCTCCAGTGACATACAGTACATACATATATGTACAGTATATAAATTATGCCTTAAGCACTGTGGCAGGCACAATGCTGGCCCATGGCATTTTGCTACCTGAAGCAGCACGTCAAATGGCACCCTCCCCTTCCCTTCTATTAAAATCACACCACCAAGTCCTTCCTTCCTTCCTTCCTTCCTTCCTTCCTTCCTTCCTTCCTTCCTTCCTTCCTTTTCTCTAAGGAAGGGAACAGGAAAAGCAGCATGTTGCCATTTCACTTTCCTTCCTTTGTAGCCCATCCCTTGGGGTGGGTACTGAGTGTTCTACCGTGCTCCTCTGACAACTGGCCCAGAATCTGCTGTCTGAAGTGGCCTGCTTCACAGTCTTGAGTGGTGGGGAAGGGGGAACCTGACCATTGCTATGTTCCCTTATCCCTCTCTTGCTAGTCATTCTTTTCCCCCTTGCCTCGTGTACTACTGCAACTACTGGTGAATAGATCTAGCTCTATAGGGCTTTCAGTGAAAGTCTAGAGAGCATGTGAATCATGCTTCATTAATTGTTTGCATGGAGGAAAAGCTAGAAATGTAGTTTGGCAGAACTAGGATGACCTCTAATGTTAGGAGGGTAGAAGGTGTAGACATTTCTACTGCAGGTGTGAAGTAAGTGGATGCAGCCTTTGGCTGGCTCTTCAGAAATGTACTTCAGATATGTCATATGGCTACAGTGTCATAGACCAGCAGAAGGATTTTTGGCATGCGGCAAGATTCTCCCTACTTACACCTACAAAAGTCAGCATGAAATCCATTGATATTAGTGGAACTGACTACTGTTGGATCTGGGGAAGCAGTGAATTAGGCACCCTGGAAGCTAAGGATGAAACGTCCTGGAGCTGCATCAGTCCAGTCATGTTAGTGTCTACTTGATTCTCAGCTAGAGAATCATGAACAGTTGTCAGGAGAGGAGATTTTCTATCTCCTATCATCTGCTGAAGGGGATGTAGTTAATCATTTGCATCTAGAACCCCCATTGAATGCAGTGTTCATCTGTTGCATGCTGTTTCCTAGTGTGCATTCTGTTCAGCACTGTAGCACTCAGCACTTCTTCTTGCTTTTGTAAGATTCCACTCGGATGCCTATCACCAGGGTGTCTAGGCACATTCTACAGCTTCAGGAACAACAGTATAGTGAAAATATCTGGGTTTTTCAGCATTCTGCCATTACAAAGACTGAACATTCTCTGTGTTATACAATCTAGAAAAATTGTGCTATTAGTGTGAAATTTGGCATAATATCCCTCATGAGATATTCTTATCAGTCATAGTTGTCCTGCCTAAGTACAACCTTATTTATTTTTCACATTTTTATACCACCCTTCCTCCAAGGAGCTCAGGGTGGTGTACATAGTTCCTTCCCTCCTTTTGTCCTCAACAACAACCCTGTGAGGTAGGTGAGGCTGAGCAATAGTGACTGGCCCAAGGTCACCCAGGAAACGTCATGGCTGAGTGGAGATTTGAACCTGGATCTTCCAGGTCTAAGTCCAACTCCCAAACTACTACGCCATGCTGACTCTCATAACATCACACATTATAGGTTGAAAGAACAGGGTGGGGAACGTCCGCCCCCCGGGCCGTTTAAGACCCGCGAGGCCATTTGGTGCAGCCCACCGAGAGCTAGCTGGGAGGCCATTTGGTGCGGACCCTCAGCGAAAACAAACTTTGAATGCACTTATCTCCTTTGCGACGCGGACGTGCAGCCATGAGGGCGAGCAGGAAGAAGAGCCTAGGCAGGCGCCTCTCTAGGACGATCCTCTGGAGACTAGCGAGACAGACTAGGTGCGTCCTAGAGAGGCGCCTAGTCTCTTCCTGCTCGTCCACATGGCTGCGCGTCCGTGTCACGAAGGAGATAAGTACATTCAAAGTTTGTTTTCGCCCCCGCGCCTGGCTGATAATGCCCCCCCTGGCCTGGGGGGGTTGCAAACGAAGCAGCTGCTGCCCTGGGGGTGCTGCTGGGAATGGGAGCGGGGGGGGAAGGGTGAAAAAAAGCTTGAAAAATCTGTTGTGGGTGCTGCTTCTCGCAGCAAATAAATAAATAAAAAATTCCGGACAGCCTAACAGCTGGCCCTCGAACAATATTGTAAAAATTCAAATGGCCCTTGGCAGAAAAAAGGTTCCCCACCCCTGGTAGATACTTTACCAAAGGAGTTAGTCCACTTCAAGCAGGTCTTTGTTTTCTCAACCTTACAGAGCAAACAGTTCTCAGAGTAAGCCCCATTGAACACAGTGGAACACAGTGGGACTTCCTTCCAAGAAAACGTGTATAGGATTGCACTATTAATCATATTTCTGTATTGATACAACCTGATGGTTTTTTTTTGTGGTTTTGCTTCTGTTAAGAAATCCCTTGCTTGGGTTGAAAAGGGTGGAGCTACGTCGCAGACTATAAAAGAAGGCATTGTGCCTTTTTTGGACATTGAACCTTGGAGCAGTAAATGGTTTCATGGTTGGAAACTCAGCTGTCCCTTATTTGATCTCTCCAATTACTGACTGAACTGTCTTATTTTATAGGAAGCAAACCTATTTTAAATGCAGGGTGTCTCAAGAAAATGTACACACACATTATTGTGTCAAATTTATTATTGCTATAATTCACACTTATACTGCATATGGTGTACACGGAAGCAGTTGCGTGACCCAGTTAATTAATTAGTTAATGAATTATTAGATCAAGCGCTCAAAATGTTCCCCATTGGTGTCTATATACCGCTGACATTGTTGCCTAAGGAATCTGCAGACATCCACCAACATGTGTGCTGGGATAGTTCCACACATCTTTTCAGTTGCTTCCCCAGAGCGTTTCAGCTTTTCTACAATGAAGTATATATGAATTAGAGGTCATGAAAATGTGAAAAAATAGAAAAAAATCTAGAAAACTGTGCGTACATTTTTTTTGAGCCATCCTGTATATATTAACATTTTGGTATATTGCAGGAGTTCCGTTGACCAATTACGGTACGTATTGATGTGTTGAATTACTTGTGATTTTCCATCGGCAAAGCGTTCATTTCTTTTAGTTTTTAAAATTCAGCGGACGCCACTGTCACTGAACCCACCCTCTTCCCAGAACCGATCCATCTTCCCAGAACCGATCCATCCCCTTAGCCACCATCTCCTTCCTGTTCTGTCCACCTCCCCCCCCCCCCCGTTCTCTCCTCCCTCTGAACCCTGCATAGGCGTACCTGCACCGACGGGCATCCTCAGTCTGTCTTCACACGGACCCGGCCAGGCTGCACACTCTGGCGGTGTCATTTGTGACAGCAGTAAAGCGCATTATGCCGGAACATGTGTTCTGCTGGCATAACGTGCCCATAAGATTGGGCCATTAATAATTTGTTAATTTGATTGGTGGATCATAATTCTGGGATTGACAGCCCAATCCTGACAGCTTTCCAGCACTGATGCAGCCACACTAATGGGGCGCACGCTGCATTCTGAGATGGGGGGCAGCCATGGAGGCCTCCTCAAGGTGAGGGAACATTTTTCCCTTACCTCGGGGCTGCATTGCGTTTGCATCGATGCAGAAGCATCTCCAGGGGGGTCCCTGGCGGCATGCGAGGGGGACAAAGCGGCGGGTTTGTTTTTTTTACAACCTCACTGCCTAGGCGGCGGGAGCAACAGCGGCAGCGCAAAAAGTGGGTGGGTGTCGGTGCAAAAGTTCAGCCTGCCTGCCTTCCCTGCACCTGGGAAGCCCTTTGTGGCGGTGGCGGTGGTGGTGACGTCAGTTCCAGCGGTGACGTCACAGGGGGTAACATTTTTTACTGCGACCTCCCCTCCCGCAGGTTGTTCTTTCGCTTCTGCATCGGTACTGGAAAGCTGGTTAGGACTGGGCTATAAGGCTGTTGAACTTGTGTCCTGGAATGTTTGGGAAGAGAGTGAAAAGGCCAGTATAGAGATTATTTGGTTTATACTGCACTTATCTTTTACGCCATCTGGAATACTGAAAGTGATCATTAAAATTAGCTGCTTTTGTTGAAGTTGCTGGTAAAATTAGGATCAGAAGTCATCTTTTTAAATGTGACTTCAGCTTGAAGTTTAATTGTATGTGTCACTGTTCTCTGTATATATTATGCATTGAGAATTTCATCTATAAACTAGCTTAGGGATCAATCTCTTTAAAGCATATTTTTGTACTCTTATTTGATTGTTTTAAAAACTTTATTTGAATGCAAGCACATTTTTGTTCTGCTTTGTAGTGTTCCTGGGCAAACTTTTTTATTGCTTGTATGTGTTGATATATTTTTGTTAGTAATTAGTTTTGTTGCTATGACCTGTGGCTAACAGCCCAATCCAACATAATGTAAATCCCCACGTGGTGATGCAGCAGTGCCTGTGCGGATTACACTGCATCCCAAGGGGGATTTTTGGCTGTTGAAGGTCTCCTCGAAGTCCAGCTGATGCCCCAGCAGCTGTAATAGGTCAACCCGAACCTGAGCCAGCAATATTGCTGCCGCAAGTCCTCATTGATCCGTGCAGGCAGATCAGGCCCAGAAAGGGGGGTTGGATATGGCGTGCACCAGTGCCGCCAATCCTGCCCCCCTCCCAGACCTGATCCGTGTGCCCCTGTGGAGTTACCTGCTCGGGCAGACCTCCTGATGACCGCCGGTGCCAGTGGGAAGACTCCAGCCTGGAGAGCCTTCCCGCTGTCACAAAGTGCTTTAAAATGATTTTGCGATGGAGTGCGCCAGCTGAACATACATTCTGCTGGTGTGCGCCCTCATTAGGATTGGGCTGTAAGACAATTTACATACTACCACTATATATCTGTTCCACAACCCCAGCTCTAGGGCAGAGCTTTTATATTCTTGCTAAAAATGTGCCCTTAGGAGAGGGTTAAGTCATCTCTGTTTGGAAACCATAAGCTACCTGAGAGGGGTTTTTGTCCTGCAGTTATTAGGCAGGGGCAAACTGGAGTCGGTCACTTTGCAGAGCTGTCCAGCCCAAACCAAGAGTTTTCCGTGTGACCTCCATTTCAACTTTCCAGACACTATCTAATGCCTGCAGCTTTATCACCTTGGGCTGTGATCTTGTCATGTCTCATAAACTGAACAGAGTTAAGGCAAGTCAGTGCTTGGATGGGAGGTCTCCAGGGAACACTTGAATGCTTCAAGGAACAGCGCTGGTGCTTCAGGTTGTAGCATCCTTCTCCTAGCATCAACATGCTAAACTTTGCCTGAACTGCTGCTTGGGGTGTTATGATGACATATCTCAGAGGAGAACTAGGCATTTACAGAGCTTGTCCCTTTGTGGTGGTTGTGTAGTTCTCATGACTGACATTAACCCTGGCATCTCAGCCGATATCATATTATCTTTCTAGCCCATGGAAATGCCTCAGAGAGTGAACATTTCTTGGACCCGCTTAATACAAGCTGCTTGAGTTGCTGTTTCTACTGTGCTCCGCATGGAGGTGGCTACATTTTTCTGCTGGATCAATCATGTTTATAATGTTCTGGATTGCTTTGCTTTGGTGACTACTTTTGTTCTTAGTTCAACCACAACTAGTTAGATGGCAGAGCAAACGCGAATGGGACAATCACCATGGTGTGTATTGCTCTTCACAGGAAATGAAAGTCTTGTTTATACCTTGATCCAGCATAAATATGCAAGGTTATTCATTTGTTGTGAGTCTGCACTGTCTTATGTCTGCTCTTTTCAACTCCTGCTAAATTAGTGGTGAACACTGTGTTTATTTTATTCATTTATTTATTTATTTACAATATTTCTATCCTGCCTTTCTCCACAAAGGGACCCAAGGCGGCTTACACAAAAAGCATAGCAGTGAGATATCCATGCAAAAGGGATTATTATATAGCAGTGAGATATCCATGCAAAAGGGATTCTCCCCAGATTTGTATGGTTCAGAGAAGGACAGAAAGTCATTTCCTTCCAAACATTTAATCTGAGATATGGAGGGAATTGCTCATTAGGTAATAATAATAATATACCACTTTTCAACAAGGAGTAGGTCACAAAGCAGTTTAAGTAGCTAAATAAATGATTCCCTCTTCCCAAAGGGTCACAGTCTTAAAAAAAATATGCAAAAGAGACACCAGCAAAACACCACTTGAAAGACATCATGCTGGGGTGAAGAGGGATAGTTGCTCTCCCCTTGCTAAACATAAGAGGACCACTACTTTAAAAGGTGCTCCTTTGCCCAGTTATCAAAAATCTGGATCTTCACAGGTCTGGCTAAGGAATAAAGTCTTTACGCGACCATCCATAAAGCAAGGAAAACAAGAAGCAGAAATATATGTTCTTTTAATACTACCAACTCCTCAGAGCTCAAAGCACAATCTCAAGTATAGTCTTCAGCTGGAAGAATCTACATTAGACTCTTTTGTGAGCCTGTAGCAAGTTGTGTTGCTGGATTTTTTTTTTTTTGATGCATTGAACACACATTCTTGTTAAGTGCTTTTTGTTTGTCTTTACTATAAGCCTGTAATACATGTCATTATGATTCTTATTTTACAGTTCTGGAACTGAGATGGAAACATGCTGACTTGACCAAGGACTCAAAATTAGTTTGTGGCAGAGATGGACTTGAAAGTAGACTGGTCCAAATGCTGTAGTCATTGGACCACTCCTACTAGGAGGCCCCCGCATTTGGACGGCAGATTTAGAAGGATCAAAGTCCCTGCTAACTTGCCTCTGTTTTCGGCATAGCACTTTGTTTGGTTTCTTTAAGCTTGGCTTCATAAAAGATAACAGGTCCATAGCGGAAAAAGAGAGCAGGAACTGGCATCCAGTGTGAGTAGCAAGGGAAGTGGAAAAAGAGTTCCCTATGAGCTTGTGAGCAAAGGTCATCATGACTCATCAGTATGCTCAACAGATAGGAGACAGCCTTATATATCTGTTAGGATAGGAGGGTGGGGTGAGATTCTTCTTTCAGAAAGGGTGATATGTTGAGTGAAGAGCATTACAGCCCAATCCTAACCAACTTTCCAGCGCCGATGCAGCTGCAATGCAGACCCAAGGTAAGGGAACAAATGTTCCCTTACCTTGAGGAGGTCTCCATGACTGCCCCTCCCCCCCCACTGCAGAATGCAGCATGCAGCCCATTGGCATGGCTGCATTGGCGCTGGAAAGTTGGTTAGGATTGGGCTGTGATGTAGCTGAGGAAGAGACCAGATGATCTTATTCTAGCTAAGGGGCAATGCAGGGAAGTTTGCTGTATGGAAGGTGTCAGGAAAACAGCTGGCCAGTTATGTTGAGGAGGTAAGAAATGCATATGAGATTTCCCATGGGGTTGATAATGGGGAATGGAGTGAGGGCTGTTATTAGACAGAGTGCCTCAGTCCTGTGAGTATTTATGGAACTTTAATTGATTGGTGGGGAGAAGTATTAGATCCAGAATGAATAAGGGTGCCAAATGATAGCCCAAGTAATGGTGCCAATGATTGGTGATGGATGAAGCAAATCTGTATCGCTGGGGGAGATGGGAGGGGACAAGAGTGAGAGTCTAGTGTGTCCAATTAAAGAGTTAACTGTACTGTAGAAGCCACCTGCCCTCTGTGTCCCAATGGAAGAGAGAACACAAATGAGCTTGTTCTAATTATCCCTCTGGCAAACATACACCAGCCAAGAGAAAAGAGCACCTGTCATCTGTGGCCTCGTCCAGACTTCTTTTCACTAGGGAAGGAGGGGCAGAGGGGCTAGCTTCTCTGTCATTTGTCTGGGCATATGTAAAACTCCTGTCACCATGCACTGACTGCATTTGCAAACCCCCTCCCATGGTTGTAAGGTTGAGGAAAACAGGGGAATGAAATAAATGAGGAGAAACTAACTGCCTTTGCAGGCCTGCAGCTACTCCTTCGATTGCATGGATGTGTGGATTCCCAGCTTTTTGCATTGCTCTATGCTGGATGGTGTCAAAGACACAGGCCTTGAATAATCACGGAAACTCTCCTCTTGTCCTAAGAGGTCTTTACATCCTTTTCTGGAAATTCAAAAGGTCTAGTGAAGGTATTTCTGCCTTCATCCCAGGGACTGAACATGTCATCCAAGCCCTGCTGCCATGCTTATCTTTTCTATCAGGTATAGACACCAGATATTAGATGTTAAATACCGTATTTCTTCTATTCTAAGACGCAGTGGCGTACCCAGCCGATTTTGCGGGTGGGGCCCGGTCCTCCCCGCCCCGCCCCAAAACTAATTAGCATAAACTATGCTAATTTTTTGCCGATTTTTTTCCCCGCTTTTTTGGGCCGATTTTCGGCGATTTTAAGGGGTTTTTAAAGGGGTTTTTAAAGTATGTATGCTTTGCGGCACTTAACTTGTGTATAGGAGCCTCCAGCGAAGCGATCGGCTGACTCTCTCCAGCGACGACGTTCTCCAGGGGCGCAGATCGGCGATCTGAGATCGCTCCTCTGCAGCCCATGACTCGAACTGCTCATCGTAAGCTCATCGTTTGAGTTCGCGCATGCGCATAGCAAACAGCCATTCACGCATGCGTGAACTCAAACGATGAGCTTACGATGAGCAGTTCGAGTCATGGGCTGCAGAGGAGCGATCTCAGATCGCCGATCTGCGCCCCTGGAAGAGAACGTCGTCGCTGGAGAGAGTCAGCCGATCGCTTCGCTGGAGGCTCCTATTACACAAGTTAAGTGCCGCAAAGCATACATAATTTAAAAACCCCTTTAAAAACCCCTTAAAATCGCCGAAAATCGGCCCAAAAAAGCGGGAAAAATTCAAATTTTTCCCGCTCTCCTCCGGAGCCTCCCGCCCCCCCGCACCACCTCCTGCCCTTGCGCCCTGGGGCCCTCCGCACCAGGGCACCACTCAGCGCACGCCCCTGCTAAGACGCATGTTTTTTCCCAATTAAGCATTTAAAAAAATGGGGTGCGCCTTAGAATCGAAGGTCTCTAAAAAGCACCCCCAAATGCAATTTCCTTACTTACCGGGGCTTGGGGGAGCTTCAGGGAGGCCTGCGTGACCCTCTGCAGGCCTCCCCGATCTTCAGTTTGGTGAAAAACAGCAATTTTTGGCCATTTCTGGGTTTCGCAAAAACCAGAAATGGCCGAAAAACGCTGTTTTTTTACCGAACTGAAGATCGGGGAGGCCTGCAGAGGGTCGCGCAGGCCTCCCTGAAGCTCCCCCAAGCCCCGGTAAGTAAGGAAATTTCATTTTGTGGCGGACCGCAAAGGCACTGCTCAAATGCAGTGAGGAGATCATCAGCTGTAGCGCAGGACATGCTGGGGCGAGCTCTCAGGTTCAGGAAGAGAGAGCCCGCCGCTGAGCAGAGGGGGCAAAATGGCGCGGTAAAAATTGGATCGCCATGGCAGGCAAGCTGGGGAGAGTTGGTGCTGAGCAGGAAGGAGGTGCGTCTTGCAATCAATGATTATTGTTTTTTTTCTGCTGGTGCTCCTGAAATTAAGATGCACCTTAGAATCGATGGCGCCTTAGACTCAAAGAAATATGGTATATTAGAAATAGGAAGATTAGCTACTGGAATCTGCTCCAGACACTGCAAGGCACAGACCACACATAATAATAATAATAATAATAATTGCACTCTTGCACTGTGAAAAAAATGAATAGCACTTTTATATCCTATTTCAAATGTTCAGAATGCTCATGTATATTAATTATCTCTGTGATTCCTACAATCAGCTAGGTAAGATAAGGTAGGCCAATATGGGTCGGGCTTTAGGTCCACACAGTGAGTTTCTGGCTGAGAAGAGATTTGGACAGGAGCCCACCACAGCTCACATTCTTAGCACACACTGCTTCTTTTTTTGAGGCTCTTGAAAACATCATTCCCATCCCTGAGCCATGCCATCTTCCCCAAGAAGTAGTGGTATTTCTATAGCAATATTTTCAGTGTATCATTTTGCTGTCACATCTCAATGTACAATGTCCTTTTTGTGCCTCATTTTGAAAGAGGCTCCGTGGAAAATTTATTAAGAATAGTTATATACTGCTTTTCAACAAAAAGGTTCACAAAGCGTTTACATAGCTAAATAAATACATACAATCATATACAAATGGTACTGTAGACCCTTTCTTTTAAATCAAATAAATAAAACGAATACAGGTAGACCCTCGTTATCCGCAAGAGGATTTGTTCCGGACCGCCTTGCGGATAACGTGGAACCACAGATGGTGGGGTCCGCATTTAAAATGTGAAAAAAGTTGAAAGGGGGGGAGGATTATTTACCTTTGTGTAGGAAACCGCACCATCTACAGCGTTGTAGGGCAGTCTCTGGAGCTCCCACAGCCACTTCTGGGTCGCACCGAGGCCCATGACCCTCTCCCTTGGCCCCAAAATGAATTGTGCAAGGGCCAAGGGAGGGGCGATCAGAAGGCCATCCAGGGGTAAGTAAAAAATATTTTTTACTTATCCCTGGGTGGGTCCTGACCGTCAATGGGTCTCCTTGGGCTCACACCAGCTATTTTGCTGGCATAAGTCCAGGAGAGAAAAGGGGCAGGGTGGGCCAAAAATGGGGGATAGAATCCTAGCGCAAGTTGCTGCTGCCAAGATCCCCCTCCACTCCCCACCCCTACCCTGCCCTACCCCTTCCCTGTCCCCGCCACCAACTTACTGAGACCAGCAGAGCATCTGGAAGCTGCCAGCACATGTGCCGCTCTCCTGCCCATTTCGTGCTGCTGCAAAGGACACGGGTTCCGGTAGTGCAAGTTCCAGACAAGGTTGGGCCGTACGTTTCCTTAGTGATGGCTGTACACACTTGTGTGTATCTGTACACACTTACCTAAAGTCCCATTGAACTTTATTTATATTTATATACAACCTTTCTCACAGACTCAAGACGGTTTACATAGACAGGCTGATCATAAACCATATTATCATAAATCCCATTTTTTCAAATGTTTTTTTTTTTTAAACCAAGTACTGTATTGGTCTATGAGAGAGGAGTCAGCTGGCAAGAGACGGATAACGAGAACCGGCGGCAGAGTTGTGATTTACAGCTGCAAATTGAGTTCTGTAATTGAGCAGAACCCTCAATTTCTCCAAATGTTTCCCTTTCAAAGTGCAGCCATCGTCCTGGCTGCACTCTTGCACTGTTGCCTCATCCTGGCTGCACTGGTGCCTGTTAAATAGTGTACTTTTGGAAAACAATGTGCATGCTGTTTTATATGAACATTTGTGTTAAAAATATTTTGTTGGTTCTAACACCATTCCTGAGAGGCCACCTAATGAGCTTCATAGCAGACATCTGAACTTGTGTATCCCAGAGCCAGGCTATAGACAGTGTAATAAATAGCCCTGAGGTACATCAGAGGAAGGACAGTGGTTATCTTAACACATACTGTATTAGCAAAAGTGCAACAAGTAGAAATGTCATTACATAGTACAGTAATAATTGTTCCTCAATCACTTGTCTTATAAGGGCTGAACCGCGCTCTCTGGCTGCTCACACGTGGGGTTTGTAAGGGCACCAGATTCTTTATGTAACATTATGACATTTATTACCCATCTAAGCCCCCACGCAACCCCATACTTCTATAAGTATGTGTAATCAGTAGTTTGCCAGAAGGGAAAGACCAGCTCTGTGATGAGCTCAGTAACTAATTCCTGGTTTCACTTTGCATTTGGTGCACATATGCAGGATAGAGGGAATTGTGACTTCTTCCAGCCTTTAGAGTTGTTCTTGTTTGAGGCAGTGATAGTGCAGATGCACCGGCATAAAGCTAATTGTTTCAAAAAATTATTTAGGTGCATGGTTAAAGAGCATATAAACCAGTATAAACACAGGTGTGAGCCCCCATATGCACAACAGTATGCCATGTGAGAGCTTTTGCATGCATGTACGTGAGGAGCAATTTCTTTCCCAAATACCGTATTGTCCCGAGTATAAGACGCACCTGATTATAAGACGCACCCTTAAAGTTTGGTGCTATTAAAAAAAATAATTTAAATCACTGGCATTAAATTGCAACAGCCTGATTATAAGATGCACCCCTAGTTTAAAAACTTAAATTAGGAGAAAAAAGTGAGTCTTATACTCAGACCAATACGGTAATTTCTCCTGTGTCTCCAGGACCCCATGTGCAGTAGTCTCTGTTGCAGTTAGAAGCCCACGAGGAAGGCATTTTGTTTGGCTCTGTATTATACTGAGCTTTGTTTGGCTGATATGCTTTGTTACTCCTGAACTAGCACAGGTGTGAAAGATGCAAATTCATAGCATGCCAGCTGAAACCTAAAAATATACACAGATTTATTGGACAAGCTTGGCAAATAAGGAAGAGGAATGCAGAGAGGCCCAGTGCCAGGCATGCAGCCTCTAGGGCCCTCCAACACTAACACATGCTTTTAAGTCAAAGCCAACACTGAAAAATGAACACACCTTCTTCATCACTTTCTGAATAGAGAATTTTGTTTGAACTTCCCATACTGAAGAAGCTGGACACATTGCGCTTTGCTGCAACGAAACATGGTCCTGTCTGCCAGCCCTAAGAAGCAATGAGTCTAGATAGGGTTGGGTATACTATACTAAAAGAAACTCAAACCAAACCAAGGCAATCTCAATCTGCATCTAGGAATTAAATTCTGTGAAATTAAATTCTGTGGAAAAAAAAGAAGTGATTCTCTGGAAGCTGAGTTTTGTGCTAAACTTGACATTCTTCAGAGCTGAAGTATCATCCCCCAAAACTTCTCGCATCTCACTGTGATTATCTGGGGTGGCTTTAGCTTTCATAGCATATTCTCTTCTTTGAAACTCCCTGCAATTATTACCCCCTTTCTTCTGCAAGTTTAGTGTGCAAAATGCTTTTCAGTCTTATGGCCAAATTAATGCAATATGGGATATCTATGAAGGGACTCTCCTGAAGGTTTTTAGGTTTTTAAAAAAGTATTAATAACCATGGAGAAAGCAGCCTGGGTCTCCTATGCTATTTTACCAAAGAAAATTGCTTCTCACAAAGGTTCTATTTCTCTTTCAAGAAGTGAGGATTTTTATTTGGAAAATGGCACAGAGGGAAAAGAGGTTTTTTTTTTTTTAAAAAAAACAAAAACAAAACATCAGACCCAAATCAGCCCCCCTCCACACTCACTGCTACTACTAATTTCTTTAAAAGAGGAGATCCTGTTCACAGATCTCCCACATTGCGTCTGGTGTGGCCTTGTGTCATTCAATTATCCATTGTTTTGTATGTACATTAGGGCCACAGTATCCACGGGGATAGATTCCTGGCCCCTGCAGATAACAGGAACCCACGGATGGGGATGACCGGTATCCTCCGCGGGGCCCCTCCCCCCCGGTGGCCATTACCTTATTTAAGTTGACCTTGCTGGAGCCAGGCAAGCACGGGTCTTGTTTAAACCAAACGCTATAAGCAGCAACCTGCTGCCTATAGCACAGCTTCTGACTGAGTAGAGCCGGCAACCTCAATGCTAGAGAGGCTCCGATGTTTACAGGAACTTCCTGTTAATGTCGGAGCCTCTCTAGCACTGAAGCTAGAGCTTGCTTGGTGCCAGCGAGATCAATTTAAATAAGGTAATGGCTACCCGGGGGGGCGCGGGGGGATTCGGCATCTGCAGATAAGAGAATCCATGGATGTCGAATCAGTGGATACTCTCTGCTGGGCCTTGTAATTTGTAGTCTGTAGTGGCTAGGAACGAAAACACCATGGAGCAACTGTACTCTCAAAACTCTACCTCAGTCTGAAACTCATAATGGAATTACTGTGTAATCCTTAAGCACTTCTCTATCATTTTATCTTGGCATGGCAGTTCTCAAAGCAGGAGACATCCCTCTTTAAGGAGACACAAGTGTGATTTCTCTTCCCTCCGTACTGACATCTCCCCACAAGTCCCAGCCTTCACACTGTGCTCCAACTAAAAAATGCCACTGTTCCATCTATTCTATAGCTATGAGGTGGGACAGAAAATGCTTGCTACCTTTTTGTATGCCAAGGATTTGCAAATTTCTGGGAGAATAAACTGACATAAGAATATCAAATCAGCAGTCACAAACTGCTCCCAAGTCTAGAACTGAGACAATTGCACCCGGAGAGGTACAGTCCTGGGTAGGGTTGCCAACTCCTACTGAAGCTATTCCTCAATATGGTTTTTTTTCCCAACATGATACGATGTTGGAAATTTCCTGGAGACCCTGTAAAAGTCTCCAGGGTTGCTTTCAACAGTCACCTGGAGATTGATTCCTGGAGCCTCCAGAATGATCCTGGAGAGTTGGCAACTCCTAGCTTCGGGTGTGTGTGCATGTATGTGTGTGTTGGCAGTGTTCCACTAACCAGGAAGCTCTTTGTGATATTTTTCCCAAACCCTTGCTCTAACTGCATTTAAGATGTTTGCTCAAGTGTTGCATATCCCCAGGTAATCTTGGGACCTAGAATATTCTGTTTGTGTTAGGTATGATTGAGTCCTTCTGAACATAAAGAGGCATAGAAGATAATCTGTAGGGGAAGACGGCTGCCCTGATTTCTAGGTGATCATGCTTCTGGCTTCTGCATATGAGTTTGGAGAGGCTAAACTGTCTTCCTCAGCCAACTTCTCCCCACTATGTCAAACTGTTTCAGTCTGAATGACAGAAATGAGACACAATGGGTACAAATGCATCTGTATGACCCAGATTCCCATCAGGAGAAAGAAGTATTTATTTATTTATTTACTTAACAATATTTCCATAAACAGCAAGTTCTTACTAAACCGCTCAGCAAATGGAGAAACTGTGGGAGATTATCAACTATTATAGTATCCGCTGTCTACCTAGTTCCATTATCAGCATTGACTTACACTGGTGCCCCTCTGAAGGGAAATCTTGCTACTGGAGGACAAGAAGTGATGATGAGTCTTTCTCTTGCAATTTAATCCATGCCAAGGACTCAACCACTGCATCCATAAGTAGTGCGTACCTACGTCGTGAAGGACGTTGCAGAATGAAAATGATGCGAGTGATTATTGTGAGGCTTGAGTTGTCTCAATGTCTGTCTTGTGTAAATGTAGAGAAAGAGCAGGCTGTTGCGGTAGCAACAAGTGTTATAAAACAAATCGCAATACTACACATTTCAGTGTTTGCATGGGCTGAGGATCTGCAAGGCTTCTGTGCTGATGCATCTCTTCGGTGTGATTGCCTGTTCCTCAGCCCGCGGCAGTTTGTTGCATATTGTCAGGTTATTGGTGATGTCTCTGTCACTTCTCCCCACAATTCAGGTCATTTTTTTCTTCCTTCCCTTCTGCCTAAGGGAAAGTTGCTCGCTTTGTCCAGTAATCGTTCTGGTATCTCTTGACATTTTGCAAGTGGAGAAGAAAGTGCCCCTGAGTTTTAATCTCTTCCCTGTCACAGCAATTACTGAATTGTCCTTCACTTGGTTTCCATTGAGCAACCCCCACCTGCACCCCTTGCATCCATCCCCATTTCTGTTTCCCAGTTTGTCATTCCTGAGTCAGTAACTAATGAGAGCCTGCCTTTATTCAATGTATCCTGTTGTCAAAAAGTAATGTATGTGGAATGGAGTTTTCTATGGATGGTCTTGACTGCTTTGGTTTCAAGAGCCTTTTTCCACCACTTTCCTCAAACACACTATACTCTCTAGGCAGACTCAAGATAGAATTCTGACCACTAAAGGCTGAACTGTACTGTTTCCCAAATAGTACAAAATTCAAGGCAGCCTTTACAGGATAAATGTTATCTGGAAAAGAGATCATTAAGGTCTTACAGAGTCTTTGTAATCTTTTGTGTATATTCATTTATGCTGGAATTACAGTGGTGCAGAAGCAATTCTTCAGGCCATTGTGGATTCAAGGCAACATCAGTTCTTCTCCCCAATATTCAAATCCTCCAAAATTGCTCCTTTCAGCTCTCCTGGAAAAGTGAATTGATTCATATTCCAAATACCTAGAACAGACAACTGGCCACTGTTCCATCAACCACCAAGCCATGTGCAAACCTAAAAGGCCACATTGCATTGTTGTTTATCAGAACAGCATGGCTCATGATAAAACTAAAGAAAGAAGCCAACTGGGACAATTATATTGGAGCGTTTCAGTGTGATACTCGTGTTTGTCCTCCTATTTGTGTTGGCTTCCTTGAAAATTCCCCATTGCTCAGAAAACTCTTCATCACACAACAGGAGAGTAGTAACAATGATTCCACCAGTGGAGAATGTTAACATATAGCAGGGCCCCTGTATTTGCGGATCCGCTATTTGCGGATTCACTTATCTGTAGTTGAAAAAATACCCCCATCGTAACCCCCCCCCCCATCGCTCAAATGACTTACCGGCTTATGATTGCAGGATCCCAGGGGCTCATTGCTGATTACAAAATGTAGGCAGGAAGCACTCACAGGAAGCGAGGTAGAGGACTCTACCTCACTTCCTGTGAGTGCTTCCTGCCTACATTTTGTAATCTTCAACAAGCCTCCGATACCCAGGAAAGCTGCATATCCAAGGATGGCCAGGAACATATCCCCGCAGATACCAGGGTTCTACTGTACTGTGTAAAAAGTGGCTGAATTGTAGAAGGTTCTCAGTATTATAAAGAGAAAGGAGGGAGCCAGACTGTGTGTGTTCCAGACTCTTTGTGGGTGTGGGTGTGGGTGTCAGTGTTGGGGTGCAGTGTGGGTGTGAACCTGCATTTAGGGTGGAATGGTGAGCAAGTCTTCTGTATATATTGGGTGCATTGTGACCACTGCGTATGTTGTCTGCCCCGGAAGCTCCCTGCCTGTGGCAAGCACATATTCTGTATGAACCTTCCAGGATCGTCAGGTTCTGCTCCATCTTTTGGGGAAATAAGATCATGTAGTATTGGGAGTTGGGGGTCTTCTCAGTAAATATGCCAAAATTATGGAACATCCTTCCAGTGAGGTTTACGAAGCCCCTTCATTGCCCAGCATGATATAGGGCAGCTAGTTAAAACTTTTTTGTTGACACAGGCATTCTGAGATCGTGTTGGGGTGGGGGTTTTTTAAATTCAAAAACTTATTGCTTTATCATCTTTGTCTATTGTATGTCAAATATTTAATGTGGTATGGGCAAGAGGAGTTGCTTGTGTGATTTATATACTGTACTGTAGTTTGTTATGTTGAGAAAATAAGATCTGAACCAAAAATGCTATTCCTTTTGTGTTGCTTATTGTTATTTAGAAGGGTTAATAAAAGGGGGGGTGTACCTCTCCCTGGGTATTTGGTTATAAACGTGATAATAGATTGTAATAATGCTATTCTGTATGACAGCGATTGTATCTTCAGAGGTGTATGGTGTCCCAGGATATGGTTCAGTACAGATTCACTGTGTCCATTATTTTGGTGCTTTTTTGCACACATTCTGAGTTTGGTCTTCTAGTTCTTTGTGATGGTGGGAGTCCATGTTGCTTTGCCTGAGATGACAGCAGAATACCGATTAGCCGTGAGAATTGCCCTAGTTCGGCTCTGCAGCTGATATTGGGAAAAATCCTTCCTGTGTATGCTTAAGGCTTGTTTGCGGAACTGATTATACAGTCTCCCATCTGGTTTTGGCTTCCATAGGAGCAAACTGGAAACCCGCCTTTGCCTCCAGCTCCAGGGAGTAAACCAGTGCTGCCAAATTGGTGATATACAGTATATTAGTTTAGGTCAAGACTTGCTTAATGGCAAAGCAGGCACACAGGGCTTTTATCTTTTTTATAGGTGTTAACAGACTTTTTATAGGCATTTTAATCTGAATATAAAGCTCTGCAATGCATTTATTATGATGGCCAGAAATAAAGGCCATCTCTAAATTTCTGTATCTCACAGATCGGATATTTGCTTTTTGAGGTCTGCTGTCTATCCAGATTGTATGTTGAACAGGACAGTGGCTTGAGAATGAGAATTTCTCATGTAGGAGATGATAAACAAAAAATAAGCAATGAGATACCTTTACTGGGACAGCTTCTGTGAACGTAGCAATATGCAAGTTTTCAGATCATACAGAACTCTTAAAAATTAAAAAAAAGGCGACTAATCATGTTGGTTTGCTACTACTGTACTTAGGGGCTGGACACAGACAATAATTGTAGACAGTTTCAGATTCAATCCCTGGAATCCCCAAATAGAGCTGGGAACGATCCCAGTCTGCCAGAGAGTGTGAATGATGCTGAGTTAGATGATCCAATGACGCAACTCAGTGGCATAAGAAAGCTTCATGTGGCTCCCAATTGTGTCCTCTTATTTACATGAAGAACCACAGCATGTAAACTCAGTCGTCCATGGCTTCCCAGTGTCAGATCCTGCAACTGTAACAGTATAAGAACATTCGAAGAGCCCCACTGGATCAGGCCAAGGACCCATGTAGTCCAGCTTCCTGTATCTCAAAGTGGCCCACCAGATGTAGCAGGGAGCACTCAAGACAACACATGATGCCAATATTCTGTTGCCACTCCCTTGCATCTTGCATTCAGAGACATGCTACCTCTAAAACCCAGAGGTTGCATATAGTCATCATGGCTTGTAAACTTTTGATGGACTTTTCCATTCAATCCCCTTTTAAAGGTATCTAGGCCAGGTGCCATCATCACCACATCCTGTGACAAGGAGTTCCACAGATTATTTACCGGTATGTGCTTGGTGAAGAAATATTTCCTTTTGTCTCCCACCAGTCAAGTGTCCCGCCAACAGCTCAGTCACAGGAATTGCCACTGGGTTCTATTCACACGCTATGATTCTTCGTGTGAATGCTACTGTAGAAAGAACTGGAGTGCATCACGTGGAGCCCTTTTGTAACGTGTGAATTTGATCTGAGTCTCTGATTTATTTCAGATTATGGGAGCTACCTTACTTGAGTAGGTCAGTTTTTGATGCATTTTTGAGAAAAGAACAGCTACATACACTATTCCTATCTCACTCAAAGGCCATCTTCTTGATATTGATTCTCTGTCCCCTGAAACCTTACACTGTCAGGCAGAATGATGCAAAATGATGGCAATATGGATGGAAAAATCGCTTCTCCATTGTGACTGAGTGCATTATTTTTTATATTTCAAATGCTGGAATGCTGCAGCAGTTTTTAAGTAGAGCAAATCTTTCCCCCTAATTCTGCCTTGTGACAATTTTGTATCAAATGTCTACCAAGCACAGACAAATGTTGTCCCACGTGTAATTTGCTAATAAGCATGTATATATGGCAAGCATGTGCAAGGTACTTCATTTTTCAGAGAGGGACCCAATTAGGTTCTCATGTGTTCTGTCATTATTGGTCAGAGACTCTATTATTCTTTCCTGGAGGGAATCTACTGCAGTTTGGCAAGCTACAATAGCAACCTGTGTGCATATTTTATCAGTAGATTATTCATATTATAGCAGCACATTCAGGATCAAACCACATTGTCTTGAATGCTGCACATCAACACGGAAGAGTTCCTATGTAAAAGAGCTAATAATCCAATGAGTTGCTTGTTCACATGTACATATCTGGAATAGATGTACTCATAATTGCTTTTAGAGAAACCCCCACCTTTAAAGAAAGTGCTCACATTCAGTATGTGTGGTTGGAAGCGCATTTACATAAGTCAAAATCCTTTACAGCCATTCAGGGTTATTTCATTTAGTGGAGAGAAATACCGTATTGGTCTGAGTATAAGACTCACTTTTTTCTCCTAATTTAAGTTTTTAAACTAGGGGTGCGTCTTATAATCAGGCTGTTGCAATTTAATGCCAGTGATTTAATTAAATTTTTTTAATAGCACCAAACTTTAAGGGTGCGTCTTATAATCAGGTGTGTCTTATACTCGGTACAATACGGTAGTATGTCTGAAACCTTCAGATAGTCAAAAGAATGGCTACTTGCTCAAGTGTAGAATTTATAACAGGAATACCAGATTATTAACTTTTCAAACACAGAAACTCCAAATGGCACTTGGAACAGCAGCAAAGCACACTGAAATAAAAAACAAACAAAAACTACAGCAGAACCGTGTCTTATAGTACCTATAAGGTTTGCAACACAATCTTGTGCATGTTTAATCAGAAATAAGTCTCACTATGTTTGGTGGGGCTTATTCTCCAGTGTGTGCGCACAGGACTGTAGCCTTAAAAATAACATGTTTTTAAAACTACTACTGTATACCATTTGTATTTGTAACATGCAAATATTGCGGATAAATAGCTAACCATCATAGCTGTGAACTAAGGGATACCTATTCTAATGACAAATAGCCGTGTAGCCCATGCCATGAACAATCCCTAAGAAATAGAGAGTGGGAAATGAGTACGATTGTGTAATGTAGTGTGAGAAAGGGGAGACCCTTGTTCAGGTTTTAGCTCAGCCATGACGTTTTGGGCCAGCTACTGGTAGTTTTGGGCCAGCTACTGTCTTAATCCTGTCTCCACAATCTGCAATCCAGGGATAACAATACATCTAGTGAAGCTAATCAGCATGAGTCTGCTTGACGTCTTCTGTACTCCACTGCTACAGAATGTGCACTTTTAGAGCTATTACACTGTGTACCCAGTTTACCTAACCTCACCTAGGGTCAGCTCAGCACCAGGTTGCACCAAGCCCTGGGAAATTGAATACACTACAGGGGCCCTGTGCCTGTGTGCACACACATGGGAGTTCTCCATGGCTTCTCCCTCCCCCCCCCTGTGATTTCCCCCTCTCTCCCTCCTCTCCCATCTGCGTGGCTTTCCTTCTGTCTCCCCCCCCCCTCCTCCATAGTGTGGTTTCTCTCCTTTTCCATCTACCTGCTTACCAGGATCAGGAACAGCATTGTGGGTGGGCAGGAGACAGCGGCTGCGTTTGTTTTTCTAATGGCAAATAGGAGGAAGTAACATTTCTAGCATGCCTCAGTCTAGCATGCTTCTAAGCGGGCCATTTTGAAAAAGACAAAATGTCATCTTACTTTAGTTCAGGGTGCTTTTGCAGTGTTAAATATTTATTTGCAAGAGCTGGATGGAAATCCGAGGATGACGAAGTGTTGCTGAAAGCCACCTTCGCTGTTTTGAATGAATCCTGGTAGACATAAGCCTCCATTGAAAAGATCGTTTTTAATTCCTGGTCCCTTGTACTACATCTCCCAAGCTCCTTTGCAGCCAAGCAGCCTTCCTGTTGGGGCATGAGACCACCATCTTTTCTAGCTTCAAGCTCACAGTTCAAACTGCTAGCATGGCAAGTGTGCTAGAAGCTAAAAAAAAAAAAAGTGACCTGAGCATGCTGGAGGGAGAAAAAAAACACAAAACAGCTCTCCAGTGCTCCTAGCAGCGCTCCTAGCGCTGGAAGGTAAAAAAAAATGCAGCCAGTTCCTCCCTCTCTCAACCTCACAGTGGACTCCTGGCCTGGGAGCAAGATGATTGGATGGGTAGGAGGAAATTCCCACAGAGGCATGCTGCCGGCAGGCCGTTTGCGACAACTGTAAAACACTAGTTCCAGTGGTGGCCCACGTGAATAGGATTGGGCTGTAAAATAATCAAATAAATTACAAGTGGTATATTGTCAGTTTCTGAACACAAAATCCAGCCAGAATTTAAGCACTTTAAAATCCTATTGATTTTAGTTCTAGCTGTTTTAAAAATATATATGGATCTTTCTTTCTTGGTTATGGGTGTTCAGAACACCCATATGATCCTAACGTTTGAGAATATGCTTCCATGTTAATGTATGCTTGCTCTGAAGAACACCTGTCATCTGATGAAGTTCACAAGCGTGATGTCCGATGAAATACTGTATGTTGTTTGAACCTCTTCTGTATCCCCCATTCTAAGGAGCATTCACAACTAGAGACTCCTAGTTGTGAATGCTCCTTATATAAGGTTCATGTTGTGTAGGGTTCATGTTGTGTAGTGGGCACGTACTGTTGGATTGGGACACGGGAATGTCAGGCTTAATTCCCCTCCACTCACACTGCTAGGGGCAAGTCAGTTGAAAAATCTGAGAGAGCTTCAGAAATAGCTTCTTGCAAGAAACTACTGCTAGGAAAACAAAAACAACAACACAAATTCTTTATGGCCCATTTTAAATGAGATTCCTGGCACACTAACTAAATGATCTGTGTGGGGTTTCTTGTGATCAGTCCCAGGTATAAAAACCAGGTCACTGGCAGTTGCACCTGCAACATTAGCAGCACATACCCTCAGTAAACAGCGCTCCGTGTTCCAGCCGCATGCTACGCGCTGCGGCAAGGAGAGTCATGCCGGCCACATGACCACGGAGGCGTCTTCGGACAACGCTGGCTCTTCGGCTTTGAAATGGGGATGAGCACCACACCCTAGAGTCGGACACAACTGGACTTAATTGTCAGGGGTCACCTTTACCTTTACCTAATGTTGCACACGCTAGATCCAGTTGCATAGTTTATATATGTATTTTGTTGCATAGTTTATATATGATTTTGTGAGACCCCAAATGAGTACACATGCCTGGCATTATGTAAACTGGGTCTCAGACAAAACCCCAGTGAGTGGGCCTGAAGGCCTTTTTGAATCAAAGCCATCCCACTTCAGTGAGATTTGTAAAGCACTTTCATGCAGAAAAGTGCCATAGAAATTATAAATAAATAAACAGCAACATCTCACTATTTTTAGAGGTGGGGAATAAAGGCACTGAGAGTCGGATGCATTCCAGTCTTAACACTGTAATGCTGCAGAATCCAATCGTGATTGCCTTGACTTCCTGGCCATCCTTTCCTTTTATCGAGCCAGTGAAAAATGCCCAGGTGGAGCAATAGGTTAAATAGCACAAATAGATCCAGAACCATGTTTAATGCATTGTCTTGTCTCTCTTCACCTCACTGTGTTTTTCTCCAGAGAAACTCTCCAGATCACTGTGTTTTTCTCCAGAGAATTTGAAAGCCCCAGTAATTATATGGGTTCTCTGGGGGGGGGGGGGTTAATTGTTTTCCCTAGAGAAATTGTTTTTCTTTAATCGTGTTGTTGTGTGTTGTCCCTGAGTAAGTTTGCAGGGGCGTATTCCTCTGTATAGCTCTTTACAGATCTGACCCGCCCGTGTCACTAAGCTGTATTCCTCTTCCTTGGGGATATATTATATTATCACAAGCCTTGCCAAAGAGAATTGGTGCCAGGTTTAATGTGTGACACGGTGGTGTGTGTGTGTGTGTGTGTGTGTGTGTGTGTGTGTGTGTGTGTGTGTGTGTGTGTGTTTAAGCCTGATTTTTCTTTATTTTAGCCTGGGAATGTGCAATCACAAAGAATTTTGAGACTACAAGTTCAATTGTACACACTAGTATTAGATGTTCTTAAAATCACACTGGAACGACAAAATTACACACCCTCATCTGGAAACATCTGTTTTTTGCAGCCTTATGTTTCATACTGCTGAGACTGCTGCACATAAATCTCAAAGCAAGGTAGGGGGATCAGGCAGGTAACCTGTCCTGTAGCAGTTTAATCGAATAAGCAACATGTTTTCAAAGCTCAGCCTTGGATAGTGTGAAATGGAATAATAATGCTTTTAATTGGTTTTGCCTCCTAAAAAATGGATCATCTCCTACCCCCTGCTAGTACCTTTTCCTGCCGCTGCTGCTACTCCTATTCTACGGGGATATTCGGGATGAAATATAGAGTGGAATGTTAAGTACCACAGTTCAGTCCTACTCCATTAGGGGAATATAATATATATCCTCTAGCTAGCTTTGTGTTGCGGGGGGTGCAGGGGGGGGCTAGGTCAATTTCTAAGCTAGAGGAATGGAACAACCAATTTCATTGCTGAAGTATTTTAACTGGGGCTCACCTGACAAAATCACAGAACCTGTAATCTGTTTTAGAAGGTGCCATCAAATCTGGGACGTGTTTTTCCTCTCCATCTGCAGCCTGGCCAGAGAATGAACTCTGAGAAAGTGCAGAGTGCCTTCTTTTACAGCTGAACAACTGCAGCTTGTCCCCCACATGAAGATTGTGTACAAGTGTGTACAGAAGGCATGGTCATGGGGTCTCCAGGAAGGAGTTCTGATACATAGTGTAGTATTCTGTGCAGTGTATTTTGAGCAAATGCAGCAGTCGTGCAGAATTTGGAGCTGGACTTATCTCAGCATCCTGGAAATCTCAGCTTTCCTTTAACCCTTATTACTGTTAAGATAGACTTGAAAGTGCATAGACAATGTTCAGGAAAATTTATCAAAAGCCACAGTGGGGCTAAATATGTTCTACACTGATCAGTGCTACTACAGAGCTTTTTCCTATCCATATGTCTAGCAGATGCAGGACAACTTACCAAAATCAGCAAATGTATGGAGATTTTCTAAACATACCTCATTTTTACAGGTTGCAGAATTCAATTTTTCTTGGCCGTAATTTTGAGTTACCCTGGTGAAGAATTCTCAGATATTATTTTAATGGAGACTGTGTGCAATCATTTTCTTAGAGGATAATATGAAGTATTGATGCGTGAAGAGACTGTGCAGATCTATATGTGTGTATGTTGGTAACTGCATGCACAAGAAAGCAAGAATAAATGCATCTGGGAAGGCACAAAAACAACAAATTTAAGTAAATAGTTATATCATATCTCTTCTCTCCCTCGTCCTCTTCCTTCCCATTCCAGCCACCTGCTTGCAAAGATGTCTGTGTGGATGGGTTTTAGGTACACAGGATGCTGTTTAAAGGCACATCGGACAATGAGAGACACTTTAAAATGACAGCTAGATGGCTGTGAGTTGTGCACTGTGACAATGACTAGCAAATCCGGTAGTAAGCTTTTGCAGAACTAATGAAGCAGGTAATCCAGTCATCAATAACAGGCAATAAAAATGGAATTATATTTCATCAAAAGACCAAATAGCATTGAATACTGATGAAAGTACTGCTGAAAAATAATGGCTGTCTCATGCTGTTCAGCTTTTCTGCTGCTCCCTTCCTCCTCCCACCCTTTTCACTCACTTGCTCTTTATTTCCCTCTCCCTGCATTTCCAGATGATGGGGTGGCACTTATTTGGGTCACTCAAGGATGCTGCCTATGAATCCATGGCAGAAGCATACCGTGCATGGCAAAGGGATTTCTTCAAAGGAGCTCAAAAACCTTCTGTAAGAAATTGAGGTAGAGGTCTGACTGACATCCACCTCCCATCATATTGCAGTAGGACCTGAACTCCTCACAAGCATCTTGCAAACTCACAGAAGTAAAGCCTATATTTATTCAGCAAGGCATGGCAAGTGCCAGTTCATTCAGCTTTCAACCATTTTATTGAGGTTTTGCCATTTAACAATTAAGAGAGATACCTAAATGAAATATTCTGTATTATCATCTATAAGTACTGTATATTCATATTAACATTGGCATACTTTAGATAAACGTTATAGCTATGAGAACATGTAACACTACTTAGTATGTGTTACTTTTCTGGGATAATATGATGTGTAAATATAACGAGAAACGTGCATACATGAATGCATGAGCACATGTGCATGTGCTTTCTAAGAGCAGTTTACCTAGTAGGCTCTGATCACAAACAGGGGGATGGGATTTGAGCTCAGACCTTTGGGGCCATATTTCCTGCATATGCTAGCCAAAACAATATACACTATAGGGGTATATTGGTTCTGTGGCTGAGCAATTCCTGGCTACCTCAGAAGGAGAAAAGTCATAGAGAAGCAGATTAGGAATCCACATTCCACAGAAGCAATAGATAATGCTTATAAGAGAGGGTGGCAGAGGTTGCAGCTCCCTAGCCCCACAATCTTCCTTAGGTGTCACGAGCTGTGGAGTCATTGAGGGTCTGCTATTATGATTAATTTCTCCTTGACTGAATGGGCCTAGGGCTCATAGGGCTCTGTCATAGCGAACTAGCCTACAGTAAATCACATCAACAGGCTGCCACTAAATCTGGTGCCCAGGCACGCGGTGGCCTCTGCAGGCTCCCAGAGCCTGCTGTCTCTCACACTTGCACTCTGATTCTGTCTGCTTCAGCAGATAAAAGAAATTTATTGAGAGAGTCTGAGAGGGAAGGGAAGAGAGAATAAACAAGTGCCTTATTTATCATACGTGCTCGTCTCAATATGTCCACGTACACAGTGCCTCCGCCAGAAGCAATTACCATCCAGGGTGAAAAAGCCCAAACTGATGAGAGGATGAGCTTGGTAAATGAATCATGACATGGCACTCGGCACCACACTCGTGATCAGCCCTCCAAGGGGGCTGGGATTGGAATTTTTAGAGGCCCTGTAAAGAAAGGAATGGGTACTGCAGTATTCCACCAACTGCTGCTGATCACACCTGCGCACTTGAGAGCCATACAGCCTTTGCCTTGTTCCTATTCTGTCTTCCAATCTTCTCCATCTCAGAGCTAAGGGCCACTTCACATATTGCATGCTTAGGTGTGCGCTGAAGGTGTTCTAAGTGTACACACAAAAAATGTAAGCATGTGTTGCAGACAGGTATACTCATTCCAGTATACAGTAGTTGTCAGGTAGCCTTCAAAGGTTGTGACTCCAGTTGAGAGCAAACCTGGACTTGCCTCCAACCATGTAATAATGTGTGAAGTGGCCTGTATGCATTGGTGGCATCACACTAACACAGGAGGCACAGGAGGCCTCTGTATTCCATTCCATCCAGCCTCCACCCCTGCTTTCCCTTCTCTGCTGTGAGTTCACATACATGCATGAGTAATCATTTAGTCGCCAAGCTACTATTTCATACCCCCTGCTAAATGGGTAAAGAAGCACTTTTAAAGTGGTTGTTCTTTTCTATTTAGCAGGAGGAGCAATGGTCCCTATTCATTCCAGGGAATCCCAGTGAAACAGCTTTTTCAGTGGTTATTTGCTGGTATTATTGCTTTTCTTTCTTTTTCTTTTTTTTTTAAGGTTGTGAGCCTCTTCAGGATAGAGAACACTATTTTATTCTACTTGTAAACTACTTTGTGAACTTCTCTCCCCCCCCCCTGAAAAGTAGTACAGTATATAAATAATAATTTCAATCATCACAGGTCAAACACCACAGCTTGAGCTTTCATATCTCCTGACATTCCCTGAAACATGGTACTTTTCAGTGGAATTATTTTACATCTGCTGTTACACCAGTGCAAGGTTACACAGGATTGCACTGTGAGTGATGTATGTATGTATGATTCTTCCCTTGCAGCCAGCTTTTGACATCCTAAGATTAGGAGACATCCTGAACATGAGGATGAGCACCCTAACTGGTATACCTTTCCTGTCTCACTTCCACACACCTTGTCTCCCCCTGCCCCAGTTTTTTGTTCTTGGCTGAGTCTGCTTTAGGGCTGAAGTTGTTACTGTCTGTCACAAGACTGCATGAGGAGCAGAAGAGAGAGGCACCTCCTCTCGAGTAATGACTGTCTCCTAGTCTAAGCTTCATTCTGCCTTTGGCCAAACACTGCCAGATGTTGCTCTTTTTCAGCTAGTGCAGATCTCTACAACACTTTGTTGTCAAAGATCTAGCTTCCAAGCTATGTCTGTTCAACGGCCGAGCCTTTCAGCACGGCAGCTTCCAGGGACCTGTTTCTCTCTGGTGACTGCAGCAGGGTTTTCCAAGGCCAAGGTTGTCATCTGCCTATTTTTTTCCCTGTTGTCTTACCAGAAGGATTGCTAACAATTCCCTTTGTGTGTTATTTTAAGGTTCCACTTCAGAACTCGAAAAATTGCTATATAAAATGTGCACATATGTTTTTGTATTTGCACATGTACATATTAACATGGCAGGTTCATTTCTCCTGGAAGATAGTGTGGGAAAGTGAGATGAGACCATTTTATTGTTGAGTCCTTGTTGGTCAGTAAAATTTGCACAACTTTGGGCCCAATCCTATCCAACTTTCCAGCACTGATGCAGCCATGCCAGTGGGGTATACACTGCATCTTGCAGTGGGGGGGGGGATCACAGAGGCCTCCTCAAGGTAAAGGAATGTTTGTTCCCTTACCTCAGGGCTGCATTGTGGCTGCATCAGTACTGGAAAGTTGGATAGGATTGGGCCCTTTGTGAATTGCACATTTTCTTGGTTTGACTTGTGTTGTGTTGTGTTTGACTTGTAGTGGGTTTTCTCTGTGCCAGGTGCAAGGGAGTGGCGACTGGACACAGGTATCTTGTTGTCTCGTGTGCTCCCTGAGGCATCTGGTGGGGCCACTGTGTGACACAGGAAGCTGGACTAGATGGGCTTTTGGCCTGATCCAGCAGGGCTCTTCTTATGTTCTTATGTTCTTATGTGTTAACACAGCAACCACTCTTTCTTCCTAATTTCTTTCTTGGGACCATTGGCAGCTATACTAACCCCACTATATAAAGGTGCCAGTACAAATGATCGTAACTAATACTAAAGCCATATCTACACTATCAAATATAACATGTTCTGTTCTGTGGGTTCTTCAGAATGCTGGGAACTGAACTTTTGTAAGGGTGCTAAGACTTCAGTAAGCAATCCCTAGCGCCCCCCACAGGCCAGCCGAGGATAGAATTGGGCCATTAGGCAGGAATCCCATGTGACTGCACCTGGGCCCCGCTGAACATAGTGGTACTTTAATTCCGAGTAAGCACATATAGGATTGCACTATTATTAGTAACCAGTTAGTATGTATGCTTGTTTAAGAAATAATATGAATTTCAAAGTAGGAAACTTGATTTCATTCACCTGGAATTATTACACTTCAGAATGGTTCAAATGGTTGATTACTTAGGGAGTCCCTGTTTCAAAATCTGAGAATATCTGGGATAGAATTCAGGGGGGAAATATCCTCCATTTATCTACAAACATTCTGTCAAATAGAATTATAATCCCCCTTCCTGCTATCCAGACAGTAACAATCCACAAACATGCCAGTTGCTGGATGTTCAATGCACTACAAGGGCTCTGCCGCTTAGCCAGTGTCTGAGGAGAAGGGAGGGCCTGGATGCGCACCGTCTACCATTGCCTGCTGGTGAGGGAGGAATTGGGGTCTGGTTTGCATAGTGCAGGTGCAGCCACTCAGGACTGATGGTGCACACAGGTTTCTACTGGCTTGTGGTAGCCAGTGATACCATGTCATAATGGTGCCCTCCTCTTTGCATGCCAGATGGTAGATACATGCCCTCCTCCTCAGGTGTACAGTATGTTGTACTACTGCATGCAGTACACACACATACTGCACCACACCCTGTAGTGTACAGTATTCTGCTTTCCCAGCTAGCATCTACTCAGGTCTTCTACCATTCCTCTCAATGTTGGCATTGGCTTGTTCCGTTTATACATTTCTCCCCCAGGTTTGTAGTGCCGCAGAACAGCAAACAGCTTTAGAGCCTTCAAACTTGTTCCTTTTCTATCCTAGTCAATCCTAATCACCTATTTGCAATTCCTAACCTCTCACCCTGCCCAGTGCCCACACCTGTTCTTTTTAAAGTAGTGGTATAAATGTCGGCGTCACCAACTTTATGCTTTCCAATGCTACCTAGTAAGCTCTGAGCCTGAGTAAGCTCTCATGTTCAACCTTAGTAGTCTGCCTGCTGTACCCCAGTGGGCATTGGTTTCAGATTTTTGCCCTCTCTCTTTCTGGCCATCCCTCTGCTTTAGGCCTCCCCCCACTTTTATTTTGCTTTCTGTCCTGGCATTAACATATCCACACACGCAGATGTTTCCCCACATTTATCTCCATTCCACATCCCTGACTGGTATTCCCGTTCAGTGCCTTGTTGGTGTCAGCTCAAATTTATGTCAGTGGGGTATACACTTTCATTTATTTTATTTTATTTTATTTAAAAAATTTATATCCCGCCTTATCCTATGCTGAGGCAAATGCCCAAGGCGGCTTACAACAAAAATTAAAAAACATAGTTTAAAATACAGAAAATAAGTTTAAAACAATACATACTTAAATTTCTCTGTGTTAGATTCATACTGTGGACTGTCCAACCAACCAAATGAGAGACTGTACTTAATTATAAGCCCACATTCACTTCTTGAAAAAAATCTTGAGCCTATCTTGCAGTACTGGAATAGGAGTCAGTGGTAGGTGCAAAGGACCAGCATCCACTCCAGCTAATTAACTAGTGCTAATTGACTGGAAAAATAATTTAGTAGGAGAGCGAAGGCTGGAACTTGTCCCCTACTACATGGTTCTAATACTTAATGCTATTAAGGTGAGAAAGTAGGGCAGAGTCTAATGGGGACAGATTCAGTATGGAATGTCAGGACTTTCTATCAAAATAAAATTCTCATGCTTCAATCTTTACATTGGCCTGATCCCCTTATCAAGGTCTCTCTGGGGTAGGACTGTTGACTGCAGTGCTATAGAGGTGATTCCTACGTAATGTATTCAATAATGTGTTTTTGAAATAATCCTATGGGACATATCCATGGAAAATTTAAGTTGGAATGGGTTAGCTGTGTTACTGTTCCAGGAACTAACCTGTGAATAGATTCCAACAACATCCTCCTTATGAGATCATCTTGAGAAATGTTGCATGGTTAACTATTTCTGACTTAATTTTTCCAAACACTTGCAAGTTGCGGGGCTTCTTTAGTTCCCAGGTTCTTTCATGTGCTACCTTGGCAAGTCATTTCCCCTCTGCTGCCTCTGTTGGGTTACAAACAGCAACAGCATTTCAGTCATTGTCAAATTAAGGGTGCAATCCTATCCAACTTATGCCACTGTTGTAACCAGCGGCACAGCGAAAACAGGAGGGCCTAGAACGGAAAGGGGATTCAAATCCCCTTTGAATTCCCCTTTTGGAGGGGATTTGAATCCCCTTTCCGTTCTGGGGCCTCCCGTTCTCGCTGTGCTGCTGGTTACAATGGTGGCATAAGTTGGATAGGATTGCGCTGTAAATCAGTGCTTCCCCCAGGGAAATCCGTGGGGCAGATTGCCTTCTATGTCCTACTTAGGGTGGTTTCTGTCTTCTGTGAAGCAGGCGTGGCAGGAATGGCATTTAGCCCACAGAATGAATACATATAAAACTTTGTGAAAGTCTACTGCGCACACACTCACACAAATAAATCTTTCTGGATTTACCCATGGCATTTTTGATACCATGCTAGCATCCATCCATGAAAATTTATTCACACACACAAAAAGTGAAAGATTCAGCCTTCCATGAAATATTTTCTGCTTCAAGTTATTTATGTTTGTGGTAGTTATTTCGTGTTGCACTAAGGCCTGGCAAAATGTTTTAGAACCTCAGAGCAGCTAATGGGGATAAGAACCAACACCTCCTGCTCTAAAAGCACAAGGCTGCCACATCTTTATGGTGCTGCTTCTGCACATCTGTGTGAAAGTTCTCTGGCAGTTCAGGTCCATGCTTTTTCTGGGTCATAGCCCAATAAGAGCAGTGGAAAGGGAAAGTTGTATAAACAGAGCAGTGCTGGCCCTAGATTGCTGGTGGCCCTGGAACAAAGCCCTGCCCTGAGCCACATATGGTAGCCCCTACCCACCACCTGATGGTGCATTGGGTGCTTTTATTGCTGCTGCTGCAAATTCAGGGGTTATCTAGCTGATCTTAACTGGAGTGGGTAACTAGGATGCTTTCAGGGACATTCATGAAAACACCCTAAGTACCAACAGGTTGAGGTTTGAGATGCAGAACAAAAGTCCTTCTTTAGGAAGGTCCATAGTTCAGTGGTTGAGCACAGGCTTTGACTGCAGAAGTGATGGACCAGTGGTGTGACTCTATCTAAGCCAGCTCTTTATATATTCAGCCAGCAGGAAGGCCTAAATCTGCCAGCCAGCTTGCTTTTTTTCCAGGAATCTGCCAGTGTTGATAAAGCACTAAGCATGACAGTTGCTCTAACAAATAAGTGGGGGCATCACAGCTCAAGATAGGTAAAGAGATGGTAAGGGAACACCTAGTTATTTTAAATGAATTTAAGACCCCAATCCTAACTAAATCCCCCCCCCCATTGATGCACTGCATCCTGTGGTGGGGGGCAGTCTTGGAGGTCTCCTCAAGGTAAGGGGACTTTTGTTCCCTTATCTTGGGGAAAGCCTCCGCTCCCCCTATGGGTTTCCTCAGTTCTGCATCAGCTATTTGCTGGCACAGAACTGAGTGTAACCACAGCGGAAAGAGAGAAGGAGAGGGATAGGATCTGGCCACGCTATTCTACACCAGACCTCCCTTGGAATACTGCATCCAGTTTTGGGCACCACATTTTAAGAAGGACATTGATAAGTTGGAGTGGGTTCAGAGGAGGGCAACTAAGATTGTGGGGAATATGGAAACCAAATCCTATGAAGAGCAGTTAAATGAGCTTGGTATATGTAGCATGAAGAAGGGAAGACTAAGGGAGATAAGATAGTTGTCTTCAAGGAGCAGAAGGGCTGTCACACAGAAGAAGGGAAGGACTTGCTCTCTGTGGTTCCTTGAGGGCAGGGCTAGAATCAGTGGATTGAAACTATAGGGAAGTAGATTTATACTTGATATTGGAAATAATTTCCTAACTGTAAGAGTTGTCTGGTACTGGAACAGTCTGCCTCATGTGGTTGTGGGCTATTCCTCATTGGAGGTTTTTAAGCAGTCAGGGATGGTGTAGAAATTGTCTGCATGAAGTAGGGGGTTGGATTAGATAACCTCCACAGTCCTATTTCCAACTCTATGTTCTATGATTCAGAAATCTGATTTAAAAAGACATGTGTCTGGCAGAAGTTATGGTGATTTGTGATATACCAAACATCCGTTAAGGAGAGCCAGCTTAGGTCTCTCCCCAGCTCAGATTTGCAACAAGGATCAAGAAGGTCTTATGAGTGCCCTGGTCTTTCCATTGGGCATGTGCTTAATATAGAAGAAGCTATGGACTCATGCCCTTGTTGCAACATGAGTAGGGAGATGCCCAAGAATATGTGTGTTAGAGCTCCTTTCCATATAATCTTTTTTAGGTGTAAACATCAAGATGTGATATATATATACCATAAAAATGTGAAGTGTAAATAGAAGTATTTGCAATCATGCATTGTACAGGTATTCTTCTCAGGGAGCTGGGATTGGCTGTGGTGGTTTCCCATCAACCATATATTTACAGCACAATCCTAACCAAATTTCCAGCGCAAGTGCAGCCCCGAGGTAAAGGAACAAGCATTCCCTTACTTTGAGGAAACCTCCATGACTGCCCCCCCCTCAGAATGCAGTGTGTGTCCCACTGGCACAGCTGCATTGGCAGTGGAAAGTTGGTTAGGATTGGGCTGTTAGTGAGAAACCTGGATTTAGCACCAAGTAATGTGTGAAACACCCTTCAGCAGAGAGAGATACATTTCCCATTTAACAGAGTCCTCCTACAATGCATCTTGGTGCTTTCTGATAACTGGGGAGAATCAAGAATTCTAGGTAGATCCTCTCCCTGTATTTTTTTTTCAATGATCCTCCTTTTTTGTTGCTAGTGGGAATGTTGACCTCTGCTTTCAATAGGACCACTGACCACAACTGAGCTCTGCATCAGGGCAAGAGGAAGGTAAGTACAGTCGGCCCGCATTATCTGCAGGGGTTCCTTTCTGGACACCCCCCCCCCCCAGGATAGCACAGAACCACGGATGCTGGGGACCGTTGTAAAAATAAGTAATAAAATGGCTTTCCCTACTTTCACGCAGCAAAATCGCTCTGTTTGCAGGGCAGTCTTCTGTGCTTCCAGAAGCCACTTCTGGGTTGTGCGATCCTCCTCCCTTTGCCCTGTGTCACCCAGCACAATGCATTCTGGGGCGAGCCAGGGTGAAGGGAGGAAGATTGCGCGAATTCCAGGAGCCCTGAAAACAGCACGATTTTTCCGCATGAAGGTGGGGAAGGCTATATTCTTACTTATTTTTCCTTTTTATGACATTTTAAAAACAGGTCCCTGTATCCGTGACCTCCACGGATACTGAGATCCGCGAATGCCAGACCGGTGAATAATGTGGGTCCACCTGTATACAAGCTCCTCTCAGTTTAAGCAACACAACATCCTCCCCACTGATTTCTCTTTTGCTCCAGTTCCGTTCCAGCCAGGGGTTGCCATTCCTTGTAACTGATTTTTCTGCTAATGAACTTTCTGCCTTGGCCCTAATGATACCCATCTGGAGCTCATGGCACAGCTTGGGTGCGTGAGCTGCATATTTCTAGGAGCAGAACAAGAGGCAAGCCAAGACAAATTAGCACAATCAGCCATGCAGCTCTATTAAGGTGAGCTACGGGAGGCACTGGCACACAGCTAGTGGTCAGTGAGAGTCTGGGGATTGAGGGAGGTAGCTCAGAACATGTGCTTTTTGTGTGCATGCATTTGCATGCACACCTGAAACCACACAACCCTGCACAGGTTAGACACTGGCCTCCAATGTTGGGCCTCATGAAACTAGAAGGAGGAGACCCAGAGAATGCAACTATGTCACAAATTTTGGGCAAGGAAGCAAAGTTTTGGGCAAGGATAGTTTGCAATGATGTCTTTTCTCACTGCCCACGTTTGAAACAGATGAGCCTTTAAGACTGAGTACCTTTAATTTCTCAATTAGAAAGAAACCATGCTGAGTGGCATAATAAGGGAAAGACATGTCACTGCTGAGCTGAGATCACAGCAAGGCTGAAAGGCCTTGGAGACAGAGGCGGGAGCCACAAAGCCACTGAACAAAAGGATACCAAGGGAGGTCGTGGTGAGAGGCATATACCTGTGAGACAATACACTGGTATGCAGCATTAAAGAGCCCTTCTATTCACTATAAAGAATTCTGTCTGAGTATCCTATACCTGTCTTTCTTCCAATAACTATGGTTCGTGAATTGTGCATTTGATACAATGTGTATCAAAATACTATTGTGATATGTATTATGCATTTGATACAAAACTAGTCCACTGTCCAAACTTAGTGCAACATACTATACTTTGCATCCCACCCTCCAACCTACTGCAATATTGCACAAGGCCCATTCAGCTGCCAATAAGAGCCAAGCACAGGAAGTGTCAACCACCAATTGTGTGGTATAGGTGTACAACTAACGCTGCAATTCTGAACACACTTTCATGGGAGTAAGCCCCTTTGAATTACAATGGGACTTACTTCTGGGTAGACATGCATAAGGATTGTGCTGTGCTGTTAGTTTATGAGTGATTGTGTGATATGTGAATGCAAGGAGTGTGTGCGTGTGCGTGTGCGTGTGCGTGTGCGTGTGTGTGTGTGTGAAGAAAATCACCCTTTTCCCCTCCCTCCCCCCCCCCCTTGAGACAGTTTGATTTCTGGTGCTGCTAAAAGGCATAGCAATCTGAATTCATCCCACTACAGATTCTTAGCCAGGACAGAAGAAGAGACATTTGAGAAAAATGCCACAAGAGCTTCATCCCTCAGACGGTGAAAGGTGGGCATGAAAAAGCCACTTTGCCCACTTGGCTCCTCACACAAAACTCAAATTTTCAGCCACCGTGCTGCTCTAATCTTCAATCAGTGCTGTGGATGCTGGTTGCAAAGTAGTATTACACATCCATCTCTTGCTTACTTTCACTCAGCCTTTAATTCATGTATTCTGTGTTTCCTTACTCCATCACCGTCCTAAGCTGTAGGTAGTGTCTCTGTTCTCACTACCAGCAAAGTGCTTGAGTAATCTCCTCACTGTCCAATACATACTGGCATTATTGCCCCTTCCGTTTTATTTCTCAGCTGTAACAGAGGGCATGATCAAGGCATGACACACGCTGTATTACAGTATACACCACCTATATGTATTAGTCAAGTTTTGCATGCACTGGCTTGATGTTCATAAGTCATGTGGATAAACCCTGATTCCAGTCCTATTTAAATCTCTAAATGACTTTTATTTATTTATTTATTTAAAGAATTTGTATCCCGCCTTTCTGCCAGCAAGGGCACTCAAGGCGGCTTACAACATTAAAATAACATACATTAAAATAATTAACAGATAATTAAAACAATTTAAAAAAGAGATGGACCTCTTCGGATGTACGTTGGCTCTGGAGCCGGCATACATCCGGGGCGGCGGGGAATGGGCGGCCCAGGCAGGGAACAGGAACGGGATATCGGCGGAGCTTGCCGCTGATATCCCCACCCCTGCCCAGCCCAGCCCAGTCAATGGTTGCCCTCCCTCGCTGCCCAGCCCGCCCACCCCCCCACTCTTGCACCAACCAGTGCAGGACTTACCTGCACCAGTGGGTGCCAGGTCTGGGGGTAGGCAGAGTAAGGCTGCCAGCCTTTGCGCCGGTGGCCCTTACTCTCCGGGTGTTGAAAACGCACTTTACGCTTTTTTCCAGGTGTTTTTTTTGCACAGGATTGCTCAGAAAGGCAGGTAAGACTTTGGGTCAGGTCAGGCCAGGTTCAGGAGCCTATAGAGCAACTCATATCTCCCTACAGCTCTACTGATTTCATGTTCACAGTACAGTATTGTGTTTAGGTAGCATATACCGGTATGTTTCATTTTATTGTACAGAATTCTTTGGAATTTACGTTTTGTCATTTATTACCTAGATTACAGTGTGCTGATATATTGCATTGTTTGTGAATTCAGACTGATTTTGGTTTCTTGTTCATTATTAGTGTTAGTATTTTGTTCAGTTTTATTCATATTTTTCCCCTGTGGTTGGATCTCCTTTTAGTTATAGTCCCAGCATCTGTTCACTCTATCATTTGTTTGGATATATACATACAATCATAGAGCTAGAATAGACCTATAAGGTCATCTAGTCCAACCCCCTGCACCAACCCTGTCAAGCCTCTGCTTGAAGATTTCCAGTGCAGGAGAATCCACCACCTCCCTTGGTAATTTGTTCCACTGCTTACCATTAAGAATTACTTCCTGATATCCAACCGGAATCTCCACTCTTGCAGTTTGTATTATTATTAAACTATTGAGCCCTTAATTGGAGTGTGTGAATAGATGTGTGCACATCCTCATTTCTCCTCCTGATGGTCAGCAGCAGGATTTATAGTCCTCTGATACTTAAATTTGACCACTATATCTAAAGAGACCAAGTGTATGTATTTGACTCTGAGGTGAGGGTGAAACTACATGGTGTTCACAGCATGAGACTGCTGCTGAAAATGGTATCCCTGTGCCATGTTCTATTTTCCGTCTCTAGTAACCTGTAGGATTGTTTACCCCATATTGTAACACCATCACGTTGGGTATTTGTACTCCACCTGATATCATTGGCTGGCAGGGGCAGAGAAATGTTGTCGTTACAACACTGGGTAAGCCATCCTATGCATTACAGGAGAAAAGAAGAGAACTCTACATGGGGATGTTGTTTTCAACAGAAGCGTCATGTAGCTCCATGCCGTGATCACCCATATGGCAGAATGTGCCAGTTGTTTCCACACAGAAGGAAGGATTCCACTGCTATTGTGGGACCCACAGATGGTTTATCAGGTTGTGGCCCCAACATAATAGGTGCTTTATAAATATACAGTCTATTTCTGAAGTGGGCTGCCAATTCAATCTTATGAATTCAGACAAATATTTGTGCAAATCAGCTCCATTAATTGATGTGTTGCTCATCTGACTAAGAATTACTCATGTCAGTAAGGGTAGCAAAATTAGAACCATTACTATTCCCAAAATATTAGCTTCAAAGCTTATGAGCATTCTATCAGGTCATAAATTTGAGGAGTAAGCCTAGCAATTTAACGAAAAGTTGTTCAGGCAAGTCTGGATACAAAAACAAGCTCCTCTTAACCATTCATTGATGGGGGTGGAGGTGGAGCCAAGAAAGAACTTCTGCAATGTTTTTTGTGTTCGGTTCTATAAATCAAGTGGTTGAGATTTAAAGCATCAGACTTGTGCCTTACCTTTATATGAAGATATTTACCTTTTAAATCAAGCCTGAATGGTTTGCTACTGTGTCACAAGGGTGCACGTTGGTTTATTACCCTTATTGCTGTGTTAAGCATGAGCCGAAGTGCAGCAACCACAAGCAACACAGCTGCCTTTGCTTTGTTAATTGGCATTCCAGTCCAGTCTTACAAAAATTGTAATGAAGAAGCATCAGTGTAGGGAACAAGCCTATTATCTAGCTCTCCCTAGCATAATAATACCTCACGTGAGTTCAGACACCTTGAGCGTATCACTTAAGGCTGGTTTATAATATTGCTCAAAAGAAAGGCTGCTTCTGATGTAGCATTTTGCAGGGGGGGGTTTAAGCCCATAAAAAGTGGCACTTTTGATATCATTGATCTCTATGGCAATAACTTTGGACATACTTTCTTACAGCCCAATCCTGTCTAGCAGGACACGGCGGCGCAAATAAGGTGCCCACTGCATACTGTGCAGGATAGGACCTGCGCCAGCAGAGCTGGAGGCCTCCTCACGGTAAAGGAACATTGGTCCCTTTACCTCGAGTAGAGCCCCAGCCACCCCAATGGGTCTATGTGCGCCAGGGTCTATTGCTGGCGCACATTTGAGAGGCCTGTGTAAGACCCAACAGGCCCGGGAAAGGGGATAGGATATGGTGGAGGAGGCTGCTGCCGATCCCTTCCTGGGCCCGGCTGACCAATCCCCCCCCGAAATGCCCCGTTCTGCCCTCCCTCCACCCCCATGCTGTGGGTACCTACCTCTCCGCCGCAGTGTCCATCTATCCTACGGCACCAGCAGAGTGGTGTAGGCCTCTCCACCGGCGCCGCTTACTCTCTGGGTGCCGCAAATGTGCTTTCCGGCACATTTGTGACACCTTAGGCAAGCGGAGCGATTACTCCATCGGTCTAAAAGTAGACAGGATTGGGCTGTTAGTGTCCCAACTCAGCTGGGCTCAGTTGACTCAGTTGGCTCCCCCAATGGAAAGGATGACATCAGAATTTATTACCACCAACTTGCCTTAATTGCTCTGAAGGGCCAAAATCATGTGGAAGCAATTAGAGATGGACTTCTGTATATGGCTGAATCCACAGTTCAAAATCAGTGAAAAATTAGCAGAGGTGTCCTGAACAAAATGCTTGGAGTAAGCACTGATGATGTGCATATATCATATGTGGGTATATTCCCAGATACAGGCTGAGGGTGCAAGAATCCCCTGAAGAGAACATTACTATGGAACTGACCCTAAAGTTTCAACTTTTTGGGGGGAGGGAAGCAGATTTGACTGTATTGCAGAAAAACTGTATCTGCCAAGGAAACCCAGATTTGCCATATTGTCTAGTTGCCATCTTTCAGTATTGAAGGTAGAGCTTGCTAGCAAAATAAGAAGAGCTGCACAGACCTGAGATTTGCTTCTCTCTGGCACACAGTCCATTTTCCTCCCTTTTGTTTCTGTTCCATGGGGAAAATTCAACTCCACTTCCTTCATACAGTTGTTTGTTGAGAGTGAGAAATACAACAGGGTTAACTTCACTCTATTCTTGCAGCCCAGCAGCCTTGGCCTTGCTCACTGAGATGTGCAGGGGAGGCATTGTTTGCAAGCAGCACAAATAAACCCACTGAAAAATTTCACTCAGTAGTCCAGTACTCATGTCAGGTGAGGTCTTTCCAGTCTCACTAGATAATGGGGAGAGAAGGCTGGCTGGCAATTGCATGCGGTGGTGTGTTTTGTATGCTTTGAGAACAAGCCCATTATCAGAGTGTAAATTCTTTTGAAAGCGCTTGAATCTACTTCAGTGCCTCCACAACTTGCAGTCATGCTAATCAGGTTCCTCACCCACAAGCTGTCTCCATGCACTGGAAAAAGCCCACTTCCACTACAGACTATGATCATCTGCCTTAGATGACTATGATCATCTGCTCTCATAGCAGTAAGACCTAAGGGGTCTGGATTTAACCTCCACCCCCAGGGTTGACCATGATGATGATCTCACTGGAACTGGCCTTGGAGCAAATCACTACCTCAGCCTCATTTATCAATAAAATGGGAATATTTTCTGTAAATTTTTCAATGGTTGGGATTTTGTGAGGATGAATGAGTCAAGAATAGTAAAGGTTCTATGTGCACCTTAAAGGTAAATAACTCCCTAGCACACTTTTACTGTAGTTTTAGTTGGGGCTGCTTTAGTTGGGGCAAGTGAGCCAACAGAAATCAAGCCCAAGGTCAGAAGCTATAGAAGAATACTGGTGTTACAATACAGTATTAGCAGATGGCACTGTTGCACAATGGGCAGCCCAGTCCTAACTGGGTTGTGATGCAGCAGGCTGGAGGTCTCCCCAGGTAAAGCCCCAGCCTGCACAACGGGGCTACTTGGATCTGTGCAAGCTAAGTAGCTGGCGCAGAACTGAGATGCCCCTGTTGGGCTTTCAAGGAGGGGGATTGGCATGCACTAGTGCCGCTGATCCCACAACCCTCACAGGCCTGATCCCCTCCCTCCACCACATTACATCCCCGCCCCATTCTGTCCTCCCCCCACCCCCTGCTACCCAGTGGTAGCTTACTGGCACCATCAGGCACTCCTGGCTGTGGCTCCGGTGGGGCGGTGCAGGCCTTTCCACTAGTGCCTCTTACTCCCAAGTTGTTGCAAAGCGCTTTATGACGCTTTTGTGACAGTCAGCACTGATGCTGAGGTTCTAGCGCCGGCATTGACGAAGCTTAGGATTACTCTGTGCGTCACTGTTCTCCATAGCTTCTGTGCATTCCCACATAGGGGAGTGGGCATGCATATAGACACTTTTAAAGATGCTAGAGCTTGGGGGTTCTGCAGCCCCTCTCTTCAACCAGTGGTACTTGCACATGCATTGGTGCATCCATGTCAATCGTTTTGTTGTCCCAGCCATGTGGGATTTGCCCACAGAAAAGCAGTTTCTGCATGGCTTGGGTTAAGGAGCTCTGCTGCAGTCCGAATGATTTGGAAGACAAAGGCCTTTGGCTTGTTGTCTTCCTGGAACACATTCCTCACATAAGCAGGGATGATCCTTCCTTTGAGGTTTGCTGCTTCTTGGCTACCTTTCTGCCATCAACAGATTCTGCAAACCTTTATTGATGGTATTTCTTTATTTCAACCTAAGATTGTTGCTTTATTTCTCTCTTATGCTCTCTCCTCCTGCCCTCAAATGCAAGAATATACTTAAGAAACTGATGCTTACAAGTCAGTCTCACCTTTATTTGCTAATTGAAATTTTTACTTTCACAGTTGCTAGCTGATATGACACTTCCTCCTTTTTGAGCTTTTCTACTCTTAGCAGCTGACAATTTTCCAGAGCAATTAACTCTCTGGGATGACTTTTCTCCTGCTTGCTCTCTAGCCAGAGGAATTTCCCCCTGCTTTGCTGCCAAAAATATATTGAGAAGAATTCATCCTGACTACTTAAAAAGTTCTGACAATAAGATATTCTAGACAAAAAGTTGTATATATTTTCTTTCAAGTTCAAGTTTATTTAGGTTTAATAGGCCATACACCATTTACATTTAAAAATCTAAACACATATTAAAAACACATTAAAACAGAAGTTTGCTACATCCACAATACAATTTTTACAGAGGCTGCTCAAGAGTAGTTTTAATCTTTATGTGTCAGAAAAGGTTGAGTATTTCAGCAACCATTTATTTATAAATTTCTTACTTTTGCATATTTCGGACAGTAGAAAAAACATGTGATGGTGTATCAAGTTCTTGCAGGGGACAGTCAGTATAGTATAGTACTATCTTCAGAAAATGGCCCCTCATCTGGGCTGTTGGAAGTGCATTACAGCGTGCAATCATATATGACCGCCTCCGCTTTGGAACTGTCAAGTACAAGTATATTAAAATAAAGAGGCAGGTCAAATTTGGTGGAATATTTAATTCTCAGGTGAAGTGGGGAACATATTCATCTAGCATCCTCCCAGTCTTGTTTGAGCAATTTTTCTAAAAGTAATGTTCACCTTTTTCCGTTTAGAGTCTCTATTTTCTGTAGGCCCAATTTATTTTCTTTTATATCTACTCTACTGCATCATTCCACTTTGACCAGCAGCACTCATGTGCTGCCAGTATAGTGAAAGTTGGAAAGTCTTCTGCATTTTGTAATCAGCATTTGAAACTAATTGTAGCCTTCCAAACCACGGTTGAAATTTTTGGAAGTCCCAGTTCAAGCCGTACCACTGCAGAAGCGATGCATGGTGACAGAATTAATATTTTGCAAAAGAAGGCTTGCTGGAGTTTTTCAAGCTGCTCTATTGGGCCCAAAAACCAAATCTGAGAGCCATATAGCAGATGTGGCAGCACTAAAGTTTTGTATGCCGTCAAAAGCGCTGGCACATATTGGACTCCTTGAATTATAAAAGAACTTCTTCAAGGTTAGTAGGGATAGTTTGATTTTATGTTTAAGATATTGAATGTGCTTGGACCATGTTGATTGAAATACAGTACAGTTCCTAGGTATCTAAACTTGTTGACCTGTTGTAGTTTGTATGCACCAATTTTCCATCTTTTGTTTGACCGTCTTGTTGACTTAGTGAATACCCATAATTTTAGATTTGTCCTCATTTATTTCCAGTAACTCTTCGTTACAATAGGTAATAAATGATTTAATAGCACGTTTTAAACTGACCTGAGTTCTCGATAGCAAGACAAGGTTGTCAGCATACAATAAGGCAGGCACTGGTCGATTTCCTAAACATGGTGCGTGAGTAGCTATGTTTTGTAGGCTTGGGACAAAGTTGTTTAAATCCAAATTAAATAGATGGGGTGCAAGAACACAACCCTGCCGGACGCCTCTTTGAACAGGTATGGAGTTTGATGCAGATCCCTCATTGTTTAACATACAGATTTCCAGAATAAAGATTCATTATTAGTTTTTGGGCATGCATGCAGCATTTACTTTGCTCCATAGATGTGCCTGTGACACAGAATCAGAAGTGGTTCTTAAGTCAATGAAGGCTGCATATAAGGAACCAGATGTGTCCAATACATATTTGCTTATCCATGAGGTCAGCGTGAAACAATGGTCTACACAAGAGTGGCCCTTTCTGAAGCCTGCTTGTTCATTTCCCAATATCCTTTCCTCATCCATCCATTGAAACAATTTCCCCTGTAAGAGGGATGCATAAAGCTTGCCAATCACGACTAGAAGGCAAATCGGTCGATAATTACTTGAATCAGTTTGTCACCTTTTTTATATATAGTGTGATTTGAGCAGTGTTTGGATTTGATGTAGCTTCTGCTGATACTTTGATGGAGATAGGAAGGTGATCACTTGTTTCTTGGTCACCTACTTTAAATTCCAATATTTTAGAAAAGCTGGACTCTTCAATCGACATATAATAAAAGAAATGAATGTGTAATCTCCAGAGGGGTCAACAGTATTGTTTCCTTTGACAATTGCTAGTGAGAGTCTAGAGGCCATATTCATCCATCTACTGTTTTGTGTAATAAGTACTGTAGATGACGAGACCCAGCTACCCCATCCCAAAGGAGCCTGTGGAAGAGGAACTTTCTGGTGCCACTTATGCTTGGAACCACCACCCAGAAAACCTGCAAAATGTTTCCTTGCTCAACTTCAAATCCCTTCTTTAAAAAAAAAAAAAAAACATTTTCTGTGAAGTCTTTGACACCATACCTTAATCCTCTCCCCATTGTAACTAACAGCCCAATCCTAAAAGGATCTTATGTTGCAAGAACTAGTGTTCCAGCAGCACAAGTTCCTTAATGGCTGTTGCAAAGCATGACACACCATAGAGCGTGGCTGGGTCCACAGACCAGCAGATGGAGCAGGAGCCCAAGCACCAGTAGTAAGTCAGTGAGGGGGTGGTGAGAGGGAGGCAGGAGTGGGTGGAATGGGGCAGGTAGGAGCAGAATGGGGCAGAGATGGGGGCAGGGAGGAGGGCAGTTTGAGGCCAGGAAGAGGGAGGTATCAGCCACAGTGGCGCTGCCGATATCCTATCACCCTTCCCAGCCTCAACCCGCCTTTCTGGGTCCACTTGGACTTGTGCCAGCTGTATAGCTGGTGCACATCTGAGTACACCCAGAAGGGTGGCAAGGGCTTACTCTGGGGCAAGAGAGTAAATGTTCCCTTACCCCAAGGAGGCCTTCTCTGCCTGGTTCTCCCCATGGGATGCAGCACACAGCTGCATCACAGCGTAGGGAGTTAGGTAAGATTGGGCTGCCCGCTACATATATGCAACTGTAAGAATCGCATATGCTTCCCTTCTTTGCCCTGCCTCCACCCCCTTCCCTCACTCCCTCTGCTGTCTCCCTTGTGTCAATATCTAGATTGTAAGTCCCTCAGGGCAGGGACCTGTCTTCTTACTCTGTGTAAAGTGACTTACATTTTACATGATGTCACCATATAAATAATAAAACATAAAGGAAGAGTATCCCTATATGGTGCAAGGGGGAACAAAAATACTCTAAAGCCATCGATCATTCTGAGCCTGGAGAGAATCCTTTTCCTTCAAATCAAATACTTGTAATTCCAACTAATTCAGCAATACACATTTCAAATTGTATGAGGAAGCATTTTGTCCTTTAAATAAATGGAAGACATATACCATTTGGTATGAATGGACTTCGCTAGTGCAACATGGAATCAACTGTGAATCTTATCCTTAGAATTGAATAACAACCCAGGATACTTCATTCTTACTCATTCTTGAGGACTCCCATGTAAATCACCTTGAGCTATTTCTACAATCAATCCCACCTGTATTCAGTAAATGTCAGCCTACATTGGTATTGATAATCTTTATGTTTAAATTTAGCTGGCAGCTACTTTGATAAGTGCATAGTGTGGAGATTCTTGCCTCCTCAACAGCTGAAATGCAGATTGCCTGGAAATAATTCCGTACGTGCTGTATTTGCTAACTGTTAGCCTGTGCCCACTTATACTGAAGCCACTTGATCATCTTGTGCAGTTCAGACAAGGGTGTATTTTGCAGTAGTTTACAGAACTCAAGGGAATGAGACACAGTTTTATTGACATGGCCTCACAGTTCGGTTCACCTGGATATATCTCATTCAGCTTACTCCTTCTATTGTGGTGGAGAGTTTGACTATATGGCCTCTAAAATCTTAGGATTCTATGAATCAGTGACTCATGTCACAATTCATCCCAAGTCAGCTGCTTTGTCTTGTATTTCAGTCCTTTGCCTTTACCATCTTATTTTTTGTCTGTACAGATTACACATTCTCTTGAAATTGGAATGGTATTGCAATAGGTTTCTGCGTAGGACCTAACGTCAGAATAGAGACTCAGGGACTGCTGTAAATAGAACAGCAGTTTTTTTTTAATGATATATTAGTGGCAATAGGCTTGTAGGAGATGTATCTTACAGAGAGATTGGGTAAGGTAGGGACCTCCCAAATACAGCCTAATCTTGTAGACGGGAATTGCATATGATGACCCTGAATGATTTCCCCTGCTCTCGTTTTAAATATATTAGATGATGCGCTGTTCTCTGTTTCAGTAGCTCATTAGAGACAACATGAATGCTAATAGAAAGAGAGAGGATGAAGTAGGGTTTCTGGACAACCTAGATTCTATATCTGGCTCTGCCAGTTTTTTTTAATTGTTTGACCCCTTTCACTTATCTTGGCCTCAGTGTCCTACCCTTGATCTTTTGTATTAAGAATCAGATTTTTTGGATGCTGGAATTGCCACATTATAGTACTGTACATTGCTGGTCCTAAGCTTGATTGGTGTTGCTACTGAAACATTATTACATAAGTAGTAATTTTCCTCTGTGTATCAATTTTGCATTCATCATGTGACTGTGTGTGTGATGACAACTGCTTGCAAGGAAAGCAGTGATGCTGTTGAGGTCATGTAGTATTTTTAGGCTGATCAAAATCTAGGGTCTTGTGATGACTGCAGTGCAAAAACAGTAACGAATCGTCAAAGGAGACCACTGTCCCTGTGTTTACTGCTTGGCAGGTTAAGCAACAAAATTATTAATCCTGTTTCTGATCTCAGCTTGATATTTTGGTTTGAAAGAATCTATCCAGCAATATCCATACAACCTGATGCTTGCTAAGGAAAATGTTCTGATGTGGAACCGTGAACAGAGCTCCATGTCCTGCCATTTTCTCCATTAGAGGAGGGTGTTTAGTTCTAGTGCCCAGCCTGCCCTAGAGACCAGCCTCTGATCAGCACCATGGAGAGAGGCAGTTTTTTTTTAATGCCAGCCATCCTCAATGACTGCTTTCATTGGTTCTGCTGTGCAGGCAAGCAGAATTTTAGTGAACAGCCCTCACAGCAGCTTATCTGGTTTCAGGTTATAAATGTTTAAAATTAAGGGATGGTCCCAATTCCCTTCTAGGCAACAGTTGCTAAGAGTGTTTTAGACAAAGATACATCATTATGTATCTGATGGAGGGTTGCTGAGGTTTTTGGTGGGCTTTTTTTTCCTTGTGCTGTTTCTTTTAGAAGACGAATGGGAAACACCTTTGTCTGTGGCATCAATCATCACAACAGCCTGAGATACAATGATTACTGTAAGGTGGTTCACCGTGTTTCTTTGTCAGGCAGTTATTTCCACCACTGTGCCTTAAAAAAAAAGTAAAACATCTGCTGAGATGCATCTTGCAGCCCGTCAACAACAACATTGAGGCGTTTGAGTGCTTAATAAAGCATTTGTCTTCCTTCTCTCCCCTGCCTCATTATCCTTTCTGACAAATCATGTATTCCTCCCCAACACCAACACCACCCCCGACACATGACACTGTACTCTAATTAATGTTTCTCCCATCATCCTACAAGCCAATGACACTCTCCTATACAAGGGCGTGGGAATAACATGGCTGATCCAAATGTATTCTGCACCCATCTTGTCTTATCTATTGGAGAGTCACTGGAGTTCATTTCCATTAGGTGTATTCCTGACTTGCAGGGTTTTCTGTTGTTGTTATTATATGGAATAAGACAGGCCTTTGCTACAAATAGCTGTTTTTTTATGGCTCATTCTGGATTGCACTGCACCTTAGCCCTCTTCCAGAGATGAATCTTAACGTTGCCTTTCTGTTAGTGATTCTTTTTCTCCAACTTTCCCCTCCAGCACTGATGGCATTGACAGGTCCATTTATGGCCTCCTTTTAGTGCCTTTACAATACTTTTCTTTGTCAATTACATGTAGCATGTGTTTGCCTTTGATTTATGCTAGGTTCACAAGGTGGTCATTTTCCTATCCATTGAGAAGCTAGTGATGCAGAGATGAATTATTGGGGGGAGGCGAACTGAGAGAATCAAGTGAAACATAGCCCTGGGGATTAAGTACAGTACTGATATCAGTAAGTGCAACCGGGGGGGGGGGGTTTACCAGTATTATCAATATGGCTTACTATAGCTTTTTGGACCTGCTCATTAAAAAAAAAAAGCACCTTAAAATTGAAATCCTTAGAATGTGAATACACTGAAGGAGATTTTAACAAATGTACCCTCTGGCTTGTGACTCACAAAGCCCAGGCAATGAGTGCAAAGCACAACCCCTTTTATTCTAGGGCAGCTGAATTGTGTAGTGCCTATGTGCCAGCCTACACAGGACACTTCTCTGGGAAAACAGTTGCTTTTCCCCTGCTGTGCAGTGTTTAGATTGCATCTGGACTCAAACTTGGATTTTGTTTCAGACCCAGGGCTGATTTTGAGGTCAGCTCTGGGTCTTGTGAAATTATAACAAAAGAGAGGAGACCTTTGAGCATGTGCAAAATGCCACCAGCTCCCACTCAGAGCAGTATTGCTCAGCCAGGGTTCCACAGGGAACTCCCAGGGGTTCTGTGACCAGCCCCCTGTTGAATAAACATTGTCTCCATTGAAAAACAAGCTTACTCCAGAAGTTCTCTGTACCTGCGTCTCATGGGCTCTGCACCTATATCTATCCCCTAAAAGCACCTGCATGAGACTAGCGAGGTGTAGGCACGATGGCCGGTGCACACGCCACAGAGTGGCACAGCAAGTGAGAGGCAGAGGAGAGATTGGGGAGGGGGCTGATAACCTGCAGAATTATCCTAGTGGCAGTTAAAAAGTTGAGCATGTAGGGTTCTGTTTGGGAGATGGAGAGTGGAAATGGCAGTAAGTGGAGGGAAAAATAAAAACAGGTGTGTAGTTCCTGGAGCAAGAAAATGGGGAGAGGTCTTTGAATGAGACAGACCAAAGGTTCTATTGACATGCACAGAATACCTCGCATCATGTAAAAGAATCAATCTGCTTAAAATGTTTTGATGCTTTGTGTGTATATTCACAGTTTTATATGTGGGTTCTTGGTGATCTGGGGCATGACTTGGCTATGGGGTGTGGCATAACTGTGGGGCTATGCCATGGGGTTCCTTAAGATGTTGCATCATGTTTCCAAGGTTCTACAACCAAAAAAAGGTTGGAAAACACTTGCTTAGATAGAGGATGTGAACTGCAGGCTGGCCTGGGCCCCAAACCTGTTTTCTTTTTAGAAACAGTGCTGCTGCATGGCTCTGCAAATGCACCAGTTGCTTCTTTATTCTGTTCATATATAAACCACAGTAGCCAAATAAAAACCTGCAAGAGGAGTAATAGATGTGGAGGGATGTGGTGAGAAATATTTCTGACTATATCAAGGGCTGCACAGAGCACTATATAAAACAAGCATGGATGCCGGCTCCAACCACATAGACCTCTATATAGCCCAGGCCTTTATCTGAAAATTATATGAAAGAAAAAGTGAGAGGCACTCCAGTTGAAAAGAAGAAAATCCTGTGCTCAGGAGTCCTGGGGAAATCTCACAGAATTTATGAAGCCTTGATTCAGGCCTGGTCTACATATGTGGGAGAATGAGGTGGTAGAATAAACTGTGCCGCTCGAGAGTGAGCTGGAGAGGGCGAAACCCCTTTTTGAATGTTCCTCTATGTTAAAAACTGCCTGCAAATTGCATACTAGCACAAGTAGCTAAGGACTGGGGTAGAAACATTCTCCCCACTGCTGCATTAGTCTTCTGTTTGTGGACTGATTTTTATCTGGAGGTGCATTCATATCTGGAACTCTCCAACTGTTGTCTGAAGTGGTGCAATCCCTTCTGTCCGTTCATTCTCCTGCATGGGTAAGCCAGGGCTAAAATCCAGGGGTGGGAGATGAGTAATCTACATGGTTATAATTATGACTCAGAACACAGACAGAGGTTTCTGATACATAAACCAGCACTCTGTGCAGAATCCTGAGAATGTTAGCTTTCTTTAAAAAAAAAAAACAAGCAAGTCTCTAGCCCTCATAGATTTAGGGAAGGGGAAAGGTTGGCAATGTCTACTTAAAACTGAGGTGAATGTTTTCCCTGTTTTTCATGATCATTTTTAGCAGTATCAAAAAGCACCGCTCCCCCATCAGTGATTTTTTTCAGTGATTGCTTTGAAAGTGTTCACCTCTTCAGAAACATTACCCTAATTCTGAATTGACTTGGTTACTCTCAACGGTGTCACATAGCTAACATATGATTGGCTATAACACATCGTTTACTGTGTATGCCTGATTGGCTGGAATTACTATTGGAGACATTGGGAAATTAAATTAATGGTAAAGAGTGATTCTCTGGGTTGCAGACTGTCAGGCCTAAGACAGCTATGTTTGTTCTCACTAGTGAAATGTGCATGCACGATAATGCACCCTTAAGACCAAAAGCCATGAGGCAATGAGAGCATGAAACATATAGGCACACACATTTGTTACTGACCTACTGAAGGAATGGGAAGCTATACAAGACCAGCCAAAATTTATGGCTGGTCCTGATTTATGGCATTTCCACCAAAACCTGCTGCTTAGGATTTTGGTGGATCCTGCAGAATTAGTATTTTATTGTTTCACACCTAGTGAGTCCTAGATTCCCCAGAATTTAGACCTATCTTCATAGAGATTTACCCATTGAACTCTAGATGAATATGATTCTGGCAGCAGATCACCACCTTCTCACATTAGACTTAGGTAGGAGGACAGGCCTGGTTCACTTAGATCTGTTCTTCTTAGCACCTCCTTCTTGGTTATTCTCCTCTACCTTCCATTGCATTGGATCTCCTCTCCTGTGCCGAACTAGAGAAAACGCTGGTTCTGCTGTGAAGCTTTTCATCCCCTCTGCACAAACCAAACCCAGATCTCCTTGTTCTTCCATCCCCTCCCCTTCTAAGTTTTATCTCTCAGATTGTTAGCAAGGTCCTTGTGAAAAACTAGATAGGGAGGAGGCGGCAGCGTGCCTGCCACTGACACTGAGCCAACGGCATCAGGAGTGGAGACGGGAGCCATTGTCTCCATTTGGTTCTCATAATTTGAGCCGTATTTCAAAATGTCAGAGACAGGCTTGCCTTTTTCTCTTTTCTTTTCTTTTCTCCTGCCCCTTAGAAACATGCACACACAAAGACATTTTAAAAATCAATTTGGGAACATTTTGCCTTTGGTGAACAACACCCCCACACCCCCACCCCCCCCCCCCCCACACACACACACACACACACACCCCAAACTGCTCCAGGCAGAGAACATGACAACTGGCTCTTTTCGCCATTGTTCACTCCACTGCCTGCCGTATGGAACCATAGCAAGAGCAGGTTCTGGCATCTGTCACGCAGACTGAAGGTTCCATTTCCAAAACTACCAAGCCATTACATTTAGTAATAGCAGCCAAGCGTGCTGGTGGAAAATGTTCCATGCCTCGGGATCACAGACGTAGTGGGGGAGAGGGCTGCAGGAAATTGACTGCCAGCAGAGGGCACCAGACGTTTGACTGGATATTGGGGAGGAGGAGCAACCCTGTCAAGTGCTGTGGGATGCCATTGCAGCAAATGGCATCCCATAGCACTTGACAGGGTAAACAGGAAAGGGACCCCTTTTGAATAGTGTGACTGTCTTAAGAACAAGTAAAGTGTTTTCTTCAGTGTGGTTGAAAATGGAGTGTGCAAGACATGTGATTTCTCACAGAATAAATGTTGGAAATGAAAATTCCTGCCTCAAGGCAGCAGAGGGCACTATCTGTTTCATGGTGGTGGTGGTGATGGTGTGTTCACAAGATCACACAATTTGATTTGGGATTAGGTAATCCAGAATAAAGAATGCCCCTTGATACAGCTCATATACAGTAATTGTTAATGTAGATGAGACTCTCCACCCAACACATCAGGACACATGATCAGGGTCATTTTGATTGTGTACAGCAGAGTTTCTCAGTGTGTGCTCCTAGGAGCCCTGGGGCTCCCTAACACTCCTTCAGGGGCTCCATGAGCACACCATAAGTGCCCCCCCATCTGCCCCCTGTCCGATTTGTTCATCCTTCCCTCCTGCCTCCCCTGTCCATGGCTCTCCTTCTTCATTCCCTCCTGTTCCGGCTCTTCACAGGTATTCGGCATTAGGTTTGGTGCTGTGCCACTCTGTGCATGTGCTGGTGCTTTGGGGCTCCCCCAGACTCTGTTCATGTGCCAGTGGGGCTCCCCGAGACTCCTTTTACAAGTGGAAAGGCCTCCAGAGATCAAAAAGTTTGAGGACCGCTGGGGTACAGATACTTTCTCAGAGACCTAAGAGTAATATTGCAAAACTATCATAACGTACATATGTGTGTGTGTTTTTCTGACCCACTGTGATTTCTGGTCAAACCAGTTTTGCAAGTTTCTGTAGTGCTTCAAGCAGTACCTGAGGGGGGGGGGGAGCCCTGATGCTACCCACAAGCTGCATGACCTGTTCTATTGCAACATATGTGCTACATCTGTCATGAGCTCATATTTGATAGGTGATGATGTCATTGGTAATGAACAACAGCTTTCCCCTCCACCCCAATGCTTGGGACATTTGAAAGCATATTTTCTTACATTTTATTCTAGTATGGTGAATAGCATGTATTTATACACATGAGCAATCATGTAGCTTCATAAAATGAAAAGAAAATAATAATGCAAGGCTATTCACTCCCCCACAGCAATGACTTACCATTTTCAGGAACATTCTTATTTTTAAAAATCCATTTTTCTTTGAACAGCATGAATTCTCCCTCTTCAGCCCATTTAAGAACATTTCTTTTAATTTTTTAAAAAATTCTTTAAGACTAAAGTAGAAACTGCTTGCAGGCTAGCCTAGCCAATTTCACCCCTCCATTGACTTGTATGGACTTTGGGGGAAATGAAGGCAAGTAAGAATTCAGAAACAGGGCAACAGAGCATGCAGTGTCCCTCCCTATCACCACCTGCACTACAGCTGCCCCCACCCCCATCACAGCTTTATTTATTTATTTATTTAAATGATTTTCCATATACAGAGAAACAAAGTTTATGGGTTTTCCAGCCATGTTAAAAAAAAATTTGAAATGAAGAAATAAAGAGATGTTCCAACATAAACATGCCCCCAGTACAACAAACACTGTACATTGTAAAGAGCCATGAAAATCTGCATGATTTTCCATATTATCAGTGCTTGTATCAGGGCTAGCACCACAGTAATGCTAATGGGGTAATTCATTCCTATTGCTTTACAGCAGTGTTTTGGAACCTTTTCCGAGTTGCGACCCCCTTTTTATAATAGCCAAGTAACTTGTGACCCCCCACCACATTTGCATAAAAATGCAATTTATCAATTGTAATATTTTTTTAAATGAATGTTTAATTATGTTTAGCTTCTACCGATGACTGCAACCGTAAAAAGTGGCGTTGGCAAAAGAGGAGCTGAGATTCTGCAGCTATAGCCTGAACCACAGCTCCCTAGGCATCCGCTTCCTCTTCCTCTCCCCAGTTCTCCCTCCTTCTCTCTCCCCGATCTCTTAAAAGGTCATGAGCACCTCTCTGTCCAGAGCACCCTTTTATTTTATTTTTTAAGGGGAGAAGCCAAGCCTCTGCTTGCTCACCCCTACTCACCAGTAGGCTGGAAAAGGGGAAGCTACAACTTTCCAGCGAGTGAAGGCTGAAACACAAGGTGGGGGAGCTAGAGTAAACTCAATGAAGGCAATAGCTCTCCCCTGCTGTTGCTCCCCCTGGAAAATGGTATTTAAACCAGTGGCTATCAGTGGCTATTCTATGGTAACAAATCCCATCAACAAACCACACATTGTGTGAACCCTAAAACATTAGTGGGAAAGAATTTCCATTTGCAGAAGCCATGCTGAGTTTTCCTCAGCAAGACTTGTTCTTCTATATGCTTAATAATTTCATATTTTATTATGCTTCCCACCAATTTACCCAGAACAAATTCTAAGTCAACTGAAAGGTAGCTTCCTGGATCCCTCTGAATCCCCTTTTTAAAAAAAGAAACTGGTGTTATGTTGGCTACCTTCCAGTAGTTTGGAAGCCAGTTTTAGGGAAACACTACATATTTCTGATCAGCAAGTTCACATTTTGAGTTCTCAGGAGTGTGCTCTCTGAATCCAGTGACTTGTTAATTTTTAATTTTAATGAAAAAGAATGGGAAAATTTATGCCATTTCTATTTTTCTCTGCTTGGGTGTGTACAAGGATGTTAAAATTGTTACGCAGTACCCATTCCCATTTAAATTATCTTCAGTAGCTTCCCACAGTATACGTACAATTGGAATAAACCTTGGAACTGTGTGGCAGATGAGAGAGCTCATGCTGCCAAGAGGATATAATTGCTTCATTGCTACCTGTAGGGGTCACTCTGCTTTTGGATACAGAGAAGCCAAGCATGCAAGGCAGTGAAGTCCCTGGGAGCTTTTATTAGCAACCAGTTTGACATCCATAGTTAAAAATTACCTTCTGGAGAGATGCAGGCTGCAAAAAAATTATTTTATATCTTCGTAGCCTTAAAACAAAAGAACCAAATGTCGGTTCCATGTGGCTTGCATATGCTTTGTCCCCCCCCCCCCCCCCCGCATTGAGCTAAGACAGAGACAGACCTCTGTCTTCTGGTCTGGGAGCTATGTAGTGCCTTAAATAGCAGAGTGAATATTTACCACCTGCTCTCAGGAGCAGGAGGGCTTGCATGTCAGTCTAGAATAATTGCTGCCTCTGGAGTCCATGCTTAGCATGAATTAGAATTCCTACTACTGTATATCCAGAGGTGTGCTGAGTGAGTGAATGAGCGAAATACATTTTTTTAACTATTCTACTTGTGAGTACAGCTGTATGGTTATGGAGTTACTAATCCATGGTAAGTGGTTATGGTAATATTAGAATGAATAGTGTGCATTTAAATACTCAGAGCACTTCATATGAAAAATCTCTTAATATTTACAGCAACCTTGCAAGACAGACCTGAGTTTAGTGGATGTTTTAGTGGGGTTGTGACTGAGGGTGGGGAGACTGCAGCCAGCAACCTCTCGACTCATAGCTCATACTTTTTACTACTATAAGAACTCTCAGGGTTGGGCATGTCAGTGTCTTACAAAGGATCTGTGTTGTGCTTCTGACTTGAGAGAGGATTGAGAAAGCTATGAATATTCTGTGGCACTCATAGGAGTGCCATCCTTTGGCAATATTTGCAAATGACTTAGAGTGCTTTGCATGAAGGGGCTACATCTAGGAGGGGACAGAGATTAGCTGTGTAGAGGTACTGGACAGTGTAGTACTGGACTGCCTGATTGGGTAGGACATGGAAGGACAATCCACACCCATATGTTAATCTGTATATGTCTATGTCAGGGTGTTCATGAGTGCCAGTGCAGCAGACCTAAATTCGGGTTAATCTGAGGAAATGTCAGTGTATTCTCTGTAATAGATAACTCCGGGTGAATGCTTTGATATCAAAATGCCTTCATGTGATAGCAGTCCTAGAGATACATTGAAACATTACAGGATTTATAATTGGTGCCTAAACTGCCAATGAAATCTGGGGGGGGGGGTCACTGTGGATGAGATCATGTAACCAGTTGAACAGGAGCTGCCTATCAGAGTGTGAATACAGTATATGTGCTTGTGAAAAGCAATGACATCATATTCCACCACTGCTACCATAAAGGTTATGTCAGGCTGAGCTCGAAGAAACAGGATTGAACAGCATAGCTGACTGAGGCTTCAATAATTTTCTCCTGATTTCCTTAGAATGAATCTGATCCAAGGGTATTATGACATTGGTTTGGGGATGATATTAATATCATTTCCTTCTGTGCTACTCAAGCCTCCTCCAAAATTATTATATATGTGAATGATGATGAATTGTGGATGTCCAGATGGTCTCCATAGCCCCAAGCAACTTTGAGGCTATGGTACTCTCCTACAGTCCCTTCACAGGTTCTTCCATCTCCTGACTGTTTCCAAGAGAGAAAATGAAAAAGCCTTCCAGAAGAGAGAGAAGTGCTAAGGGAAGATGTTCGGCTCCAGAAGTCAGCAACACAATCAAAGCTATAGCTGTAGCCTAAGATCAGGGGCGTCACTAGGAGGCACAGAGGGTGCAGATTGCACCGGGTGACACCCCAGGGAGGGTTGACACCAAAAATGACTTTTCTATTCTGTTTCCAGAGATATGAAAATACACCACTAATAGAATATGTATTTTTACCAATCCCCACCACAACTCACATGGGGATCACATTTCCCAGGAGGCCTCCACATCGTGTGGTCTGGTATGTGAGGAGGTCCAAGGGAGTGACACCATGAGATCTCGCCCTGGGTGTCACCAACCTTAGTGACATCCCTGCCTAGGATGCGACACTTCTCTGTTTTGGAGCATGACCACAAGGGTCATGTTGGAGATGTGTTGACATATTTACAGCGCAATCCTATCCAACTTATTCCACCGTTGTAACCAGCGGCGCAGCGAGTATGGGAGGCCCCAGAACGGAAAGGGGATTCAAATCCCCTCCAAAAGAAAGGATTCTCTCCCTCCGGAGAAAGGCGGAGCAGGGAGAAAGAATGAAGGAAGGGGAAAGGACAGAACCGAGAGAGAAAGGAAAACTGAGGCGACAGTGGGGCTGGCAGTCAGACAGAAGGAAGGTATAGCTGGGGAAGAGGCAGAGGGGTGAGTGGGAAAAGGAAGCCGAAGAAAGAGGGACAGGGCACAGAAGAAGATTGGATGAAAGATGGGAAAGGTGGAACAAGCTGGAGAGGGAGACTGCTGGGGAAGAAAGAAAGGATGAAGCTAGGATAGAAGAGAGTGAGCTAAAAAGCCCCAAGTGTTTCTCCAGGGGAGTTGCCAAGCATGAGTTTGGTTCCCACCTGGACTCTGACCACCAGGGATATACCAGCAACTCCCTTCCAAGGCTGGGCTGTCAGGTCAGGAGGCTTTGAAGGGTGTCTATGTAAGCCCTGATGAAGATATGACTGTGATCCAGAACAAAGAGGGTAAAGGGCAGCCAGACAGAATAGCTTGCCAGAGTCCGTCTCCCCTACCACCCCTTCTGTTTCTCTTCTGTACCCTCCGTCTCGTGAATAAAACTCCAAATAGCAGCACCGTATGCCTTTGGGCTTCTGTGAGCCCCCATATGTGTTGTGGGATGTTGGTGACCCCCACAGAGATTCATCACACCTGATTCTCAGGTACTGGGACTGAAGTGAGTGAGAGAAGAGGGAAGCCAGGCCAGGCTATAAGAGGCTCAGTGGCCACCGGACATTCTTTCTAATGGTCAGTTTACTAGTTAATTCACGGAGTGGGAACTCTGACAGATTCCCAAGCAGGAACCTTATATTAGGTAAAGGTAAAGGTGACCCCTGACAATTAAGTCCAGTCGTGTCCGACTCTAGGGTGTGGTGCTCATCCCCATTTCAAAGCCGAAGAGCCAGCGTTGTCCGAAGACGCCTCCGTGGTCACGTGGCCAGCATGACTCTCCTTGCCGCAGCGCCTAGCATTAACATGCTTTGGAACTGCTAGGTTGGCAGGAGCTGGCCAAGCAACGAGAGCTCACCCTGTCGCAGATTCGAACTGCTGACCTTTCGATCGACAGCTTATGGTTCAGCGGTTTAACCCACTGTGCCACCCGCTGGCCACTAACCTTATATTAGACAGGAACAAAAGGAAATAGATATGTAAATTGGTTTTAGAAAGGAGCAAATGAGATCTGCAAGCAAACAGGGAAACAGAGTTAACATTTCAAAAGCTTATAACCTTCACTTGGAATTTTTTTTAAAGGAGACAGAGCACAGAACTATTTAGCAATACATGTGTTCCTAGTTTTATGACCATCAAATATACAAAGTTCATATCTTTGTTGCTTACCCCAAGCAGCATTTTGTGTGAATCCATCCCAGTAAGTTCCTGGAAAAAATGTACAGAACCTTATAACACATTGATTACCCATCTACTGTACTATCCTTAGGGGGAAATTCCTGGCCTTTAACTAATAAATTTTATTCAGAGGTAGCAGCTGTCATTGCTAATGCTGTGCAGAGTCACATAAATGTCTGACCCTTTTGTGAATTTCATTAAACTGTTTTGTCTCCATAAGAAGGCTGAGTGAATTAAATATTAACTCTCATTATTTAATATTTATATTGCAGTAGTGCTCAGGGTCTGCAATTGGCACTGGTGAGTACGGCCATGCAGGGTGACTTGCTTGTCTTGGAAAATTAATTAATTAGTTTCATCAGTCAGAGTTTGGAGGACTGCAACACAATCTAGGAACTTCAGCCACCATCCAGGATCTCACTGTGACTAGCTTTCAGATTGCCATGCTTCCACCTTCATATCCAAAGAGGAACCTGAGCCAGGAAAATGTGCAAACTGTATCTGCATCATGACTCATGCCCACATGTTAAGCAATAGTACTGGCTGGCTACCAGGAGTAATGGCTCTCTAGGGTCAACTGGCAATTTGGTCACCAACTGCCAGTTGTATGGGAACTTGAGAAATGAAAGAAAGCAAATTCTGGCTTCTGCAATTGGCCAGAGACTAAGGGCCACTGTGAGGTTGCACCACCTGGCCAGGCCTCCCAGGATGAACACCATGGCAAGGGGAAGCCCCAGAGAAGAAGGAACTGCAGGGATCTCGCTCACTCACACTGCAGGGAGCCCCTCCCAAAAAGCACTCTCTTCCAGCTGCCAATTGCCTGAGGACTGGAGAAGCAAATGGAAGCCTCTGCCATCAGACCAGAGGACTAAGGGGCTCCTCAGTTGTCTTGTTCTTGTAAGCTGCCTTAGGGATCATTTTGAATGAAAGTAGGGGTATACATTTTCAAAATAAATAATCACGTAGGGATCTGAAACAAAACTCTTGCTTCATATGACTTCCAGTGTTCATCACGCTGCTTCCTGTATAAATATAAAAGAGTTGGCACAAAGTCACATGACATGGAAATTGCCAATTAGACTTATTTCCAAATCAGGTTTCTCCTTATCATCCTTTAATGGGAATCGTGTCTTGCCCAAAATCTGCCACAGACCATGCAGTCAGTAGTAGTGTCTGCTTCCGGTGGCAGTGAAAGATACAAAGAGCGATGGCTTCATGTGTGCATTTAATACATCACAATCTCTCTTTTTAGAGGCATGATGGTCTACAACACCCTGTGAAATTACTAATATTTTAAAAATAATAATCTTTTTATTCCCACAGCACCTTACCACCACTGTTGGGGTTTTGAGTGCTTTACATAGTGAAATAAATCACGTCAAAGTACAATTAAACACATTTTTAAAGGGAAGAGGAAGGACATTACAGATGAAGGGTATAACCTCTAAAAGCACCTAAATAAGGTGGAAGAAGAGACCCAAGCACTTTCTGGTGAAGAATGCCGGGTAACAGTTAATGTCTGCACAGAGAAGGTGTCTTATATTTTTGAAGGCTATAAAGACATTGGTTCCCCCCCCCTCCCAACCCACACACAACACCACCATTTGCATTTTAAGCATTTCTGTAGGTCAAACATTGGAGTACAAACTGAAATAAATAAAATTTTAGGTTTAGTTCTTCCTAGGACACAACAACTTTCAGACAAACTTATAACACTACTTCTCTCATCCAGAATCCTTCGGATCCTTGCATGCCATTGCCTCTCTCTGGTCCTTTCTGCAAGAGACCATATAGCTAGGACCAAACCATTGCACAGGAGCTGTGCCTGCTGCTGTGTTCTATAACTGCTTGCTAATATTTTTACATTCACCCGTTATGCTCTAGATAGACCCACGTCGGTGCTGTGCCTGACACATTATTATTTGCTTTCTTTTCACCGCCTCCTTGGTGCATTAAGCAAGAGTCTTCGGCTGTCCGCAGTGACGCCAAGATCTGTTTCTTGGAAGGTTATAACTAACTCAAAGCCCATCCAATTGTAAAGAGTTTAAATTGTACTTAACGATGTGCATTTCTTTGTACTGACCTGCCCAATGTGTCACTTGCTGCTGCCTTGTCCAATTTCTGTTCTATTCTAGTTCTGTCGTGTCCTTCCACAGTTCTTTTCTTGCTTCTGCTAACCTGAATCATTGGGTCATCAGCAGCATTTGCCACTTCATTGCTCACACCTCTCAGACTATTAATAAACATTCTCAACATTGTTTCTCAAATTTTGCAAGGAATGCAGCCTGCAGGCACAGCACACACATATGCACACATTACTAATTGATGCAATCTGGTTATTGATGGGGAGGACACCCTGGGCATGTGCTTCATGTATATACTATCAATTACTGCTTATATTGAACAGGAATGGTAGCTGTCTGCCATATTTGTGAATTAAAAATGAACGTAGTTGTGTCATCCCGGCGGCCCGGGTGGTTGCCGGGGCTTGTCGGTTCGACTCAGTCGGACCGTTGCTTCGGCGGCTACACTGGCTACCGGTTCGTTTCCGGGCACAATTCAAAGTGCTAGTTTTGACTTTTAAAGCCCTTAACGGCTCAGGTCCAGGGTATTTGAGGGACCGCCTCCTTCCTTATAATCCGACCCGTACTCTGAGGTCATCAGGGGGGGCCCTGTTGACCGTGCCGCCATTGGCGGAAGTGAGGGGGATGGCGGCGCGGAGTAGGGCCTTCTCGGCGGTGGCTCCCCAATTGTGGAATTCCCTCCCCTTGGAACTAAGAACAACTCCCTCTTTAGAGGCTTTTCGGCGGGGCCTTAAGACGTTTTTATTCAGGACTGCTTTTAATGTTTGACATGGTGGGCTGACTTTTTAACAAATGGTTATATATGTAAATGCTGGTGACCCATTGGGGTTGTTTTTAATCTCAAGTGTTTTAAATTATTTTAATGCGTTTAATTAATTGTTTTAAAGTTGTTTATATGTATTTTAATATGTTGTAAGCCACCTTGAGTGCCTTCGGGAGAAAGGCGGGCTACAAATTCTTTAAATAAATAATAAATAAATCCCACCTTTCCACATAGACAACATGAATTTGCTCCAGTGATATGATATAGATATAGGAACCTTTATTGGCATAAAAACAAAACAAAAACAAACATAACATATAACACTTACATAATACATGACAACAAAATTACAGCTTAAACATCACAGGTACTATCAGCTTTACGTGCTATAATAATTGTATTAACAAAGGCTGCCGATCTTTCCATTACGTCATCCATCTCTGTCGATAAAAGGTAACATATTACCTCCTGATCTGCCCAGCTTGATTAATATAGGGCCTAGATGTAGCTTGCGAGGTGCCTCGTGGAGTGGGCAATACAAAAACATATATAATAATGTTTCTACACATCCCACTCCACAAGGACAACACCTCCCAGAAACTGAGATTCCACTATATCTGCCAAGCAACAGAGCAGACTGGAGAGCGTTGCACCTTGCTAAAGAAAGGGCTCTACGCAACTGGGGGCACTTAAGATTACACATATAAGGTGCCATCTTCCCAAAGCTGAAAGAAATGTGAAATTGTAGTGGGGAACAGGTCGTATGTGCCACACTATGCAACTCCTGATATTCAATATCTAGGATTCTGGCCTTAATTTTGCGGTAGGCCGCCGCCTGGCTCAACATACCCAACCTCTCCACTTCGAGGCCCAAGGAGTTTAATTTCCGTTGTAATTCTATTGCCCCAATAGGTGGAACAGGTTCAGAAAAAAGTTGGAACAACAGACTATCTTGATTACAATTATAATAAAGACTAAGCCAGAATTTCGCCAACCTCAACCATATCAAGATCTTCAATCGAATAAGGCCAGTTTCTAAACATAGGACTGAAGTTTGCTCCAGTGCAGGAGTTGTCAAACTTTTCAAGAACCTCTTTTCACGTTGACTAATGTATTGAGGGATTCTGCACATTTACCATGAAACCCCAGTGCATTACTGAGGATTCTGGTGCGTGTCCTAGGATGCACATTCAGGACATGGAGGATGTTGCTATGCCTACTGAACTTTAATGTTGCCCCACTGAACTAAGATTTGGACCTTGAACACACCCAACGCTCTCTTGTGGTGGCATGTTGCAGGGGAAAATAACTAATGGAAGACAAGCTGTCTTTGGAGAAGTTTATCCGCCATTATTGTTCTTCTCATTGAGGAATCCTTGATAAGCTTCTAAAGAACCCAGGGTTAAAACCCACTGCGTCCAGAGGCGTCGTCTGATCTGTGGCGGTGGGGCGGTGGGCCCCAGGGCATTGGGGCGGAAGGGCTGGGGGGGGGCGGGAGGCTCCTTAAGTTTCGTTTTTGTTGTGGCCTTTTTTCGGGTTTTAAAAACCTTTTTAGGGGGTTTTTAGCACTAGCGCGGGGCTTGTAATCTTTAGTGTATGCTTTGAGCCACTTCTCTGTATTTTAGGAGCCTCCAGCGACGACCTACTGCAGCGCGACGATGTCTTCCGGGGCGCAGATCGTTCCTCTGCTCTGCCCCTGCTGTGAACTCTGTAAAGCGCCCAGCAGCGCTTTTTAGAGAGTCCAAGCATGCGCAGGACGACGATTGGAAACATCGTCGTCCTGCGCATGCGTGGACTCTCTAAAAAGCGCTGCTGGGCGCTTTACAGAGTTCGCAGCAGGGGCAGAGCAGAGGAACGATCTGCGTCCCGGAAGACATCGTCGCGCTGGAGTAGGTCGTCGCTGGAGGCTCCTAAAATACAGATAAGTGGCTCAAAGCATACACTAAAGATTACAAGCCCCGCGCTAGTGCTAAAAACCCCCTAAAAAGGTTTTTAAAACCCGAAAAAAGGCCACAACAAAAACGAAACTTAAAGAGCCTCAAACACAAATAGCGGGTTCCTTTGCCTTTCGTTGAACCTAGCCAGGGGCTAGGGCAGAGAGAGAGAGAGAGAGAGAGAGAGAGAGAGAGAGAGAGAGAGAGAGAGAGGAAGCAGAAGCAGAAGCATGGGGAACCGTGCAAAATTTGTAAAAACACACACAAAAATTTAATTTAAATAGTAAATACATATTCCATTACAGAAAAAAAGGATATTCCACACTCATACAACCATGAAAACTTTTAATAGCTTTTTAAAAGATCAGGATGTTGGGTGAGAGGACCTTAGTTCCCATTAGGAAGGCAAATCAGTCTTCTATCGTGGACAGTGATGGTAAATGCTAGTTTTACCCTTTATGTCCCCACACTTTTATTTAAATAACCTGTTATGGTATCCACAAAAGGCAGAGAATTGTGACTGTTGGCGGGGGTGGGGACAGTGGCGGCGCCACGCCGTGGGGCGTCAAGGGTTACGACCGCGCGTTTTTATGGGGGGGCGTCAAGGGTTTGGGCCACGGTTGAAAAATGGTCTGGCTACTCCTCTGACTGCGTCAGTGCATCTACAATAAGAAAAGCATACAGTATTGTTAGGGGTTTTTTGTATTGGAATCCCCAGTGAAGGAACGTTGTGCTTGAGTCTGTCTATACCGGTACAGCCTTTCTTCTGAAAAATTTATTGTGAAGGCCAAACTTTATGCACATTGTTTGCTCCTGCTTGGGTTTTGTGGGAGTGCTGTAAATAACCATGGAGGAGGCTGAGCTGGATTGGGGGCACATGGCTACATTTGCCCCAGGTGGGAAGCTGCTCTTCTTACTTGTTCATATCTATTAACAATTTATTTATGGGGTTGGAGCTGATACTGGTAGGACACATGCTTTGCAAGCAGAAGATCCCAACTTTAGTCCCTGGCATCTGTAGATAAGGCTGAGACATGAAACCAATATTCCCTCTAAGCCTTAGAGTCTAAGGGGTCCATACCCGGTGTGCAGACCGCTTCTTCTGATGCACGGTGTTACAACTGCATCATAACACCCAGTAGTGTAACTTGCTCCGGTAGCGCCCGGTTCAAGGGGGGAATTGGCGCCCCTATACAGTAAACATTGCTGCAGCCGGCAGGCCGTGGCGCGCTCCGGGAGGGGGGCGCCGCGCTCCGGGAGGGGGCGACCCGGCGGACCCTGCACCGGGCACCCCCCCCCAGCGCGAACGCGGCCAGCTTACCTCCTCCTGCTGCTGTAACTCGCTCCACCGTCGTTACAGAGAGAGAGGTCCTTTGGGGTGAGGTGAGCCCGCCGGCGGCGTGAACTTCCGCTGAAGGAGTCCGGCGGCAGCAGGGAATTGAAGGCACACACACTCACTCACTCACTTCCGCTGAAGCCTGAACTGAATCAGTTTAGGCTTCAGCGGAAGTGAGTGAGTGTGCGTGTGCCTTCAATTCCCCGCCTCCGCCGGACTCCTTCAGCGGAAGTTCGCCGCCGGCAGGCTCACCTCACCCCAGGACCTCTCTCTCTGTAACGACAGTGGAGCGCGCCTCTGTCCGACTCGAGTCCGCGCTGCTGCTGTCTTCCTCCTGACGGAGCGAGGCTCTCTCCATCAGGAGGAAGACAGCAGCAGCGCGGACTCGAGTCGGACTCGGCACCTCCGCAGCAGGCAGCGCCTGGTTCAGCTGAACCACGCGCTCCACCGTCGTTACACTACTGATAACACCATCCCCAGACATTCGGCAATGACTTCACGCGTCACCACCAAACTTCTGGGTTGCGGAGCACTGTGTTATGTAGAGCCCAGCTCGCAGCTTACAGGGAATACTGTCTAAAAACCTGGAGCGCTGCTGCCAGACTGTGCAGACAATACTTAGGTAAACAGAGCAATGGTCTCACTCGGCATAAGGCAGCTTAATAGGTTCAGCACTACCATTTTAGCAAGCTGCATCCCATTCTCACATGGGTTGACCGATCCAGTTGGCTAAATCTAAAGGGCAGAGCAAATCTTAGATAGTTGGTGTAATGTTATGGAAGCCCAAGAAACTGGTATATTTGACCCAAGCTAGGATGAAGGTCGCCCATGGATGCAGTGCATGCCTTTTTGGCAAGGCTGCATTGGCGGGGGGAGGGGGGAGAGGGTAGGATTGGGCCCTAAGTCCCATTGAACACAGTAAGACTTACTTCTGAGTAAATATGCATAGGATTGCACTGTAATTCATTCCTTTGTTAGGAACATGTCTTCTCTTGACCACATGCAGCAAAGATGCCATCACCTCCTTTGAGGCTGTCCTATTAGCTAATCACTCTTGCTGCTTTAAAAACTATGCCTAATACGAAGTAGCCCAATTTTTCCTTTTGTAAGCAGAAGCACTTCCCAATACCACTTGCTCACGGATAGATAGATCTATCTTACTAAAAGGATGTTCTCACTTTTTTTAGGCAAGCCGGCTTTTGGCCTCCTTTTGGATAAGCAAAACAGATTTGCTTTCGCATCCTATGGTGTATTTCCCACTCAAGACATACCCGGTATTTGAAACTTGCTTTTGTTAAACTCTTAAATGCTTCAACAAATCTCACCCAGGCAGCATTGCTTGCCAAAACCGCAAGTACTAATATAATCCTAAGAAAACGTATCTCCTTCCCATACAGGGATTTCCCAAAGCCATACGCAGCAGCTTTGTTAGAAAACACTTCTTGAAACTGGCCTACTCTCAAGGAAGCAGGTGCCAGGCCTGGAGGCCCAAGTGGGCCTTGGATCAGTGCCACAGGTGTTTCTGGGAGACACTCCAGTACAGTACTTTTCTACAACCGTCCTTTGGCAGCCGCCCTCAGGCTGTCTGGAATGGCAGGCTGTCTTTTCTTATCTGACCAGCAGTAGTGAATCGACTTTGATCCCAGTTGGATTCCTTTTTCTTAAGATTCCTAGAAATGTTTCCCCAAGCTGCCCTCTTCCCTGACCAGATCAAACACATGGCCTGCTCAGGTACAAATCGTGTCATGACTTATACTTGTTCCTGCTGCTGCTCGCCATGCCTTACCGTATACCTGTCTGTCTCAGCTTTCTTTGTCTGCTAGTCCTTGCTTCCTTCATTGGTTTAGGACTTAGCTTGGAACAAGCAGTTGACAGGAACATGGGACTTGAGCCTGGGACCTGGAGCTACCATGGATGGTCCATGTTTAGACCTCAGCTCCCTCTTCGGGGACAAATGTGCAACATTGGCTCCTCCTATTAGCAGGCAGTATAAAAGCCTCTGTAATGGCCATGCCTGACATACCGTAACTACCAGGAGCCAGGTCTTCTTTTTCCAAGGTCTTCCACAGCTAGAGCCTTTTGTTTAGGCCAGGGGTTCTCAACCTGTGGTACGGGTACCCCTAGGGGTACACGGACCAATGGCAGGGGGTACACCAGAGCCTGCCCCTTCTCAGCATCAATCAGTAGTTAATTACTTGTTAATTAGAACTTAAATGCAATCTTCTCTCTCTCTCTCTCTCTCTCTCTCTCTCTCACACACACACACACACACACACACACAAGACATTTTTCACATTTAAAATTGTTTTAGTACTTTTTATTTAATGATTAGCTAATTAATTAATTGATTAATCCAATTAATTAGCAATTAATTAGCAGGGGTTACTTCAGACCGTGATAGGGGGTACCCGGGCCTCCAAAGGTTGAGAACCCCTGGTTTAGGCTCTAGCTTCTCCAGCTCAAGCCCCAGCTACAGAGTGAACCTCTGACCTCCAGGTTTTTTTGCTGAAGAATATAACTTCCAGGTTGAGATTTGGGTATGGCCTTGCCATGACAACAGTCTGGTTCCAGAGGAGTTCTGAGTGTAGGGATTTATAGTTTAACAAAAAAGTGCCTTTTTTGCTCTGTACTGTATTCCTATCACACAATTCCCTTGTGTACAGGTGCACAAGGAACACATATAAGTTGAGTTTTCACTAGCGTCTCTTGGGGTGGCAAAAAATCTAACTTAACAGTGCTGGTGGTGGTAAAGATTGCTTTGGTAATACAGTCGACCCTCGCTATTCACAGGTTATCCGTTCCGTCCCGCCCCCCGCAGATAGCGAAAATCCACGGATACCAGAGTCCATGCTAAAACCCCTGTTAAAAGGGGGGAAAACCCAAAATTGCCGTTTTTACCTTTAAATAGCCAAATCACACCATTTTCTAGCCTCCATGGGACTTCTTTAAGCTTAACGACCCACTTCTGGGTTACGCGAAAGATCTTCCCTCCTCCCAACCTTGCTCCAGGGTGCATTCTGAGACAAGGCTAGGAGGAGGGAAGAGCCTTTGCGCAACCCGGAAGTGGGTTGTTAAGCTTAAAGAAGCCCCATGGAGGCTAGAAAATGGTGCAATTTGGCTATTAATTATTGTTAATAATTAATAATTAATAGTAAATAATTAAACAACAACAGTATTTAAAGGTAGAGACAGTGATTTTGGGGCTTTCCCCCCTTTAATAGGGTTTTTAGTGTGGACCTCGCAGATCCTGGACCTGCAGTAATTCAAACCTGCGGATCCCGAATCCGTGGATATGAAGGGTCCACTGTATAAGCAGGAAATTGGTCAATTTGAGAGTGCATATATTGTAAAGAAATGAAATACTGTACACACTTACCTGAGACTAAATCCCATTGAACACAATGAGGGCACAATCCTCTCCACCCTTGGGCCGGCATAGCATGTCCTTGGCCGGCCCAGAGCTGTTGCAAAAGCTGCCATAAGGCAGTTGCACCGGCCTCCATGCACCATATCTGGTTGACGTGCAGCCTGGGAGGGTTAGTTTTGCGCCACTTGGCAGGAGGGCAGGAGGGAGGGAGGGGAGGCGCGAAGTGGGTGTAACAGGACAAGGAAGGGCAGTGATGGGGTGGGGTGGGGGGACTGGACCGGGGAGGGGGTGGGATCGGCAGCAGCGGTGCACGCCAAATCCTGTCTCCCTTCCCTGGCCAGTTTCCTTTACACAGGGCTCCTGGATTTGCGCCAGCTACTTAGCTGGCGCAAATCCAAGGAGACCCATAGTGGGAGCTGGGCTTTACCTGGGGTAAGGAAACTAAAGTGCTCTTCCCCCAAGGTGACTACTCAGCTCCCGTTTTATGCTCAAGATTGAGCGCTGCCGGCGCCAGCCTCGCTGGACCCCTCGGTGCAAAGTTATGGAGGATGGGGCTGCCTGACTAACTTCTAAGTACTGTAAACATGTATGGGATTGTGCTGTAAATCTATTAGATGGAATTATGCAAATGAAAGCTTTTTTAAATATCTCTATCCTGATGGCAGTGATTAAAATAGTATCTATACCTCCTATAACATGGGTTCCTATAACACTTTCATTGTAGCACTCTTTGTCCTGGGTGTAATCTTTGCAGTATTATAAAAAAGAAATGTTAAAAACTATAAAATAATTCAAAATTTTGTTGCAGAAAAGTACAGCTGTCTGTGCTGTGCTTTTAGTCAATAGAAACTGTGTATTCTTGCTAGTGCAGTGCCAATGAGAGCAGTGTATTCTGGCTAGCATGGGACCAGTCGCTTCCTAGCAGGAAATGCTTTGGAAAAGGAAGCAGCAGGCAAAGCAAGCTACCCTAGATGGCTTCTTTAAACAAACAAACAAACAAACAAACAAACAAACAAACAAACAAACATATAGTTCCCAAGGAACCTGGTTCATCCTATTGGGAGTCAGTGGCGTTCCTGCGGTAGGGGCTCAACAGTAAGTCGCGCCCCGTCCTAGTACCGCGTTCACGAACCGGAGGGTCTCCTGCCCGTTCGGCTCGCTGCGCGGAATGGCTCCGACAGCGAGGGGGCAGGGCCTCCTTGCTCCGGTTCGTGAACGCGGTACTAGGACAGGGTGCGACTTACTGTCGAGCCCCTACCACAGGAATGCCACTGTTGGGAGTAGCTCCTCCCATCATCTTTCATTGCTGCCATGTAGGAGGAGTGGCAGCAGCAGTGACCAAATAAATAGCAGACTCTGACCTAAAGCTTTGGTGAACTAATACATCTACATTAGAACAGTGTTATAATTACCTCCTATAGAGAGTCTGGCTCAGTTGGGAGAGCTGCTGCCTTCCAAAGCCTGAAGACCGGTGAACTTGATAAGTTCGAGACAAGTTTTTCACCGCCAGCAAAAAGCTGTGAAAGCCTCCAGGAGGAGAGATAAGAGCTTCCAGCTCCGTCGGTCGAGTGTGGGAGGCGCCAGCCAGCAGAATTGTCAGACTATAAAAAGGATACCACCTGGAAAGTAGCCGTTCATGAAAGATTGGACATTTATATATTGTAAAAAAACCCAAGGGGGGTTAGGACAGCCTGTCCATGTACACCGCCTTGGATTAAAGTCGGAGGAGAAATCCAATGACCAAGAAAGGCGGTATATAAATACTGTATATTATTATTATTATTATTATTATTATTATTATTATTATTATTATTATTATGTTATAGCACTGGTTCACTGTTTTCCAGGAACATATTCACAACGCTAGTACAGGTGGGCCCCCATATCCATGGATTCGCTATCCACGGTTTCAGTTATCCACGGATTGTGGGGATCCCCCCCCAGGCTTTTACTTTTTTCCCAGTAAGCTTCATTTCTTCCTTAAACAAACAGGAGAAACAGCCTCTGGCTGCTTATTGCAGGCAAGTAGAAAAAGACTAAGTCCTAGAGAGGCTCTGCAAGGTTAACAGAAACTTAGGACTTAGTCTTGTTCTACTTGCCTGCAATGGAGGCTGCTTCTCTGTTTGTTTTAAGGCAGAAACAAACCTTGCTGAAAGAAAAATAAGAGCTGGGGCGGGGGGTCGCACGCCTGCCTGCAGGAGAGGGAGGGCAGGGGGGCCCTCAGGAAAACATGGAGGGGGTGTTCGCTCCTATCCACGGTTTCAAGTATCCACGGAGGGGCCTGGAACATATCCCCAGCGGATATGGGGGGAGTACTGTATATTACTCTAACTACAGTATAAAGAATTGGAATAGTGTTTTAGGGTTTTAGAGTGGATTACCGAAGTTTGACTTGTTGCACAAATATTATTTTAAAATAATAGTAATACATATATACCAACATTCCCCTTCCAAAGAATTCGGCATGTTCTTGTTTTACCCTCTACTTAATTTTCATCTTGTGAGTACCTCAATAGGACATCTTTAACCCTGTGTGCCTCAATATAAGACTTCCTGGCATCTAAACATAGGCATTTAAGGCTCCATATCCTCTTCCTAATTGCTGGTCTAAATGCACTGTTGTGAGATTTAGCCCCAGCCCAGTTGTAATGCTTTTCTCCGTTCCCAGCACTGATGTAAAAGTCTCCGGTCAGTAATTGCCGGCATCACCCATAGCATCTTTTTAAACATAGGAACATGGCACTGGCTACCCTTCAGTGCACTGGTAAAGTAGCTGTTTTTAATGATAAATTGTACCTTCTTGTTAGCGGCCCTGTTGCTTTACTTCTGAATGTATTCCAAACTGTATGATAAATACCATTTGACTCCAGTGATTTATGACCGACACCAAGCTTATGGCTGAGGAGGCAGTTTCCTTCACGGTTGCCATGAAGAATGACCCTTTGGGCAGACAGTGTAGCAGCTAGGTATACAAAAAAAAGTATGTGTGCAAAGCCTGCTAAAATTCCTTTTGGCTATTTTAAGACCTTTGACTGGAGGGGAAAAGGAGACATTTCCCCCCAGATCTTTTTGCTGTGTTCAGATCACTCAAATCTGGTTTTTATTTATAGCTTTACACTTTGCAGGAGGCAGGCTAGTTAGGGCTGGCTTTCATGAATGCTGAAGCTGAAGAGGCATTCAGAGCAGCAGGTATTTGGCCTCTTTGGATGAAATCAGGTCACACAGTCTAAAAGAGTAGCCTGGGAACAGGCAAACAAGCCTTTATTTCTTCCTCCCTTTGTCAGAACCTGGTTTCTTGACCCAGAATAGATCCCATCACAACCCTGCACTGAAGATGCTGATCAGACCAATTAACTTAAAGAAATGAAGATTTTGGATATAAAACTGGCCATAGTAGCATCAATTGAACTCTTGCATTTTATGTTTACCTGTTCTCCCAGATGAACTACCTGTCAATAGTTTGTTTACACATATTGTGAAATTGTTCACTGCTTGATATTAAGGATAAACTAAAATAAAATTGCCCCCCAAAAACACACCCCAGATTAGCTTGAGTTGTTGTTGTTGTTCAGTCATTAAGTCATGTCCGACCCTTCGTGATCCCATGAACCATATCCCGCCAGGCCTCCCTGTCCTCCACTATCTTTCTGAGTTCGCTCATTTTCATGTTCGTTGCATCGGTGATGCTGTCTCATCTCATCCTTTGCCTTCCCCTTCTCCTTTTGCCTTCAATCTTTCCCAGCATCAGAGTCTTCTCCAGAGAGTCCTCTCTTCGCATTAGGTGGCCAAAATATTTGAGCTTCAGCCTCAGTACCTGTCCTTCCAGGGAACAGTCAGGGTTGATTTCATTTAGGATTGACTGATTTGAGTAGCAATCCATTATTCAGTTTATGGAGAAGCAAAGAAAATGCGCTCTGGGTTCAAGTAAAAATCCCGACAGAGTATTTTGGTAGTCACAAGTCTTCCAGGACCAAACTCAAAGGTAAACTCCTTGGAGATTTCTAAGGTAGAACAGAAATGTAAGGTTTTGTTAGAGTGCAGAAAACCGATCCTAGAACTTAGCCATGGGATTTTCTACTTGCCACAGACAGATCCAAAGGGATGGTTGTTCTGTAATGCCATTTCTTATCATTTGCAAAGGGCTCAACACATGTGTCCCCTTCTGTCTTTTTCTAATTTTAACTGTTAGCTTTTATTATAATAGTACAGAACAAAAATAGCAGCTAACATAACACCACTTGCTGGAAACATTACAGTGCATCACAGATATGAATTAAGACTCATCACATGTTTTCAGGGGAAAACATTGACATACATAGTACACGGGCAGCCCAATCCTATCCTCCCCTGATTTAGGCTCTGCAGCGTAGGCTGCGTGGCCACACTGCATCCTATCCAGGGAAGGGCCCTGCTGGATGTCTACTCAGGGGAAGTGGACATTACACCCCCAGCCACCGCAATGGGGCTACTTGATCTCTGTCGGCTCTTTAGCTGGCAGAGAATCAAGCAGTCCCATGTCAGCTGCAAGGGCCTGGATGGGGGAGGATGGGATACAGCATGCCATGGTGCCCCTGATCCCTCCCCCTCCCGGGCCTGATCCGCCTACCCCACCCTCTCCCTGCCCCATTACGCCCCCTTCCTGCTCTTTCCCAGGCCCTGCACCACTCGGAGTAGGGTTTACCTACTCCATGGTGCTGGGTCCTCTGCTGCTCGGCAGGCAGATGGCACAGGCCTCGGCACCAGGTGCGTCGCTGTTGCGAGGCGCGCGGGGCGGTCCGCTGAAGGGTGACACGTGTGGACCGCTGGAGGGTGACGCGCGCAGAGGGTGATGCGCGCACCCACGCGCGTCACCTCCCCTGCGCGCGTTGCCCTCCGGAGGCTTCGCTCCGAGGCCTTCTCCTGGCCTCGGACTGGCTTCGAGGCCGGGAGAAGGCCTCAGAGCGACCTCCCCGGCCGACGTGCCAGGGCCTTCTGACGAAGGCCCACTGCGTCACAACGTAATTTATAATGTTTTTTGCGCATGCTCAGACCGTTCCTGAGGGAAAAGGGCAGCCCTTTTCCCTCAGGAACAGTCTGCGCATGCGCGAAAAATGTTATAAATTATGTTGTGACGCAGTGGGCCTTCGTCAGAAGGCCCAGGGCAGCCGGCCGGGGAAGATGTCCCCAGAGCCGGCTTCAACGAGTGGCCAGGGGGGCAGAGTCGGGGGGCACCCGGGGCAGCGTCCCATCGAGTCGCCCCCCCAATCGCGGTGCAGCCTGACGGCCGCGCCAAATCAACATTTAGGGGCTGGGTGGGGGGAGGGGTCATTAGGGTGACGCGCGCACCCCCGCTTTGGGGCGGCATGCACACTCCCGCTTTGGGGCGGCGCGCGCCCTAGTGGCGCTTCTGCTCAGCACCGCCTACTCACAAGCCATCACAAACGACACTCAACGCCAGCACTGAGGCCCAGCGCCAGTGCTACTGAGCAATAGGATTGCACCGTAAACGACAGGCGCTTTGTGAAACGGCCGTGCACATCAACTCTTGAAGCCCAATCCCATTGGTGTGGTACATCCCAATGAATTCAGTAGGACTGTGCACACTTAAGTTATGCAGGAATAATTATGCCTGGATAAACCAGATTAAGTAGATTCTTCAACTAGGAATTAGGATCTTGGTTCCTGTTTGTGCTGTGATTTGACATCATGGCATGAAAATGTTGAGAATGACAGAATGGCACAGCTGCATCTGGGTGGCAGTTCCGTCCCCAGCTGATCTAGCACTAGAAATGTCAAGGAGGCAGCTCAAGGAAGACTTCCCAGCTGCTGTAAGCTTATAAATCGTCACACCTCGTTACCTAGCATGAGAAAGAACTAGGAAGGATAGCCGTTCTTTTCTTTTGTAAATTGGAAGAGAATAGTACTTTTTTTTATCTTTTAGGCCAACAGTGTGTCACAAATGACTAACAAATCTATGTTTTCATGGACTTTGTGGACTTATTTAGAACTAAACTAGCAGGTTTGCTGTCTAAAAACATAAATCTGCCATTAGCATTGAACATAAGAACATGAGAAGAGCCCTGCTGGATCAGGCCAAAGGCCCATCTAGTCCAGCTTCCTGTATCACACAGTGGCTCCACCAGATGCCTCAGGGAGCACACAGCCAACAAGATACCTGTTTCCTGCTGCCACTCCCCTGCACCTGGCACAACCTACTTCCAAAGCCAGGAGGTTGCTTATGGCTTGTAACCTGTGATGGTCTTTTCCTCCATGAATCTGTCCAAATCCCTTTTAAAGGCATCTAGGCCAGGTTCCATCACCACATCCTGTGGCAAGGAGTTCCACAGATGAATTACACGCTGGGTAAAGAAATATTTTCTTTTGCCCGTTCTAACTCTCCCTCCACTCAATTTTAGTGCATGTCCCCTGGTTCTGGTGTTGTGTGAAAGGGAGAAGAATTTCCCTCTATCCACTCTCTCCATCCCATGCATAATTTTATATGTCTCAATCATGTCCCCCCTCAGGTGCCTTTTTTCTAGACTGAAAAGCCCCAGACGCTGTAGCCTTTCCTCATAAGGGAGGTGCTTCAGCCCACGAATCATTCTGGTCGCTCTTTTCTGCACCTTTTCCAATTCAACTATATCCTTTTTGAGGTGTGGTGACCAGAACTGGACACAATACTCCAGATGTGGCCTTACCATCGATTTGTACAAAGGCAGAATGATATTGGCTGTTTTATTCTCAATCCCTTTTTGAATGATCCTGAGCATGGAATTGGCCTTCTTCACAGCCGCCGCACACTGGGTCTACACTTTCATCGACCTGTCCACCAGTACCCCCCAAGATCTCTCTCTTGATCCGTCACAGACAACTCAGAACCCATTAGCGTATATGTGAAATTTTGGTTTCTTGCCCCAATGTGCATCACTTTGCACTTACTTACATTGAAGCGCATCTGCCATTTTGCTGCCCATTCTCCCAGTTTGGAGAGATCCTTCCGGAGCTCTTCCCAATCCGTGCTGGTCTTCACCACCCGGAAAAGTTTAGTGTCATCTGCAAATTTGGTCACCTCGCTGCTTATCCCCAACTCCATTGACAGCTCCATATTCTGTGGCTGCAAACCTAGACATGTTTTTGGCCTCCTCTCAAGAAAGACCTCTTGAAGAAAGACCTCTTGGTCTTTGAAATAGATCTTATAAAAGTTAAACTTTCTTAAAAGCACATCACACTGTGCATCTTGAGGGTTGGGAAGTTCTTGTGGAACTCAAGTGCTGAAGAGGTTCCATATTGCTATGTACTTCCCTTCTTATCTGGTGTGGCGGTGTTGCTCTGGGCATTTGGTCCGTCCAGGACTACATCATCATTGTACACAGGCACACTGCCTGTGTCTGCATGAGTTGAATTATTCTGGAGTGAATGGGTCATCCCTTGGGATACGAATGTTAGAATAACAAGATGCAAAGTACTGTACAACAGAGCTCCTGTTCCTTTTTTACAAAGTCATTCAAGAGGGAATGTCAGGAAGTATCTCTGCCCTGCAAGACAAGCTTCCCCTGCCAAAATTCCCTCTTCTATTATACATCACTGGAAGGTGGGGTATAGGAGCCCAGTCCTCATTTACACCAGTTTCTCTAGTGGGCCTGAGTGACTTTCAGTCATTTTCTCGTGTCTTTCCATTATTTCCATTTAAAAAATCAACAACCTTTGCTAATTCAAAGATGCTGAGGAAAAGTACTTGTTTAATGACTCAATCGTATTCCCCTCTAGCACTGATGGAGCCCATGCTCCGCCACTGCTAACTGTCGCCAAAGCGCCGTAAAGTGCTTTACAACAGCACAGGGCTTTACTGCAATGGGAGGAAGGTTGGAGCCTTACTGTGCATGCCAGCAGAGCAAAGGACACCCGCCGGAGCAGGTAAGGCAACGTGGCAGGCGGAACAGGGTGGAGGGAGGGTGGGGGAGGGCGGATTGTGCCCTGGAGGGGGGTGAGAACAATGGCGCTGGCGCATGCCTATCCTGTCCCCCTTCCTGGGCCTGATCCGCTGACATGGGGCAACGTGGACTTGCACCAGCTTTTTAGCTCACGCAGGTCCAAGTTGACCCATGGTGCTGGCTGGGACTTATCCTGGGGCAAATGTCCCCTTATCCCAAGGAGACCTCCAGCCTGATAAACCCCCCTGTGGGATGCATCATGCCGGTGCCGCTGCATTGGCGCGGGGGAGTTTAGTTAGGATTGGGCAGTAAGACTGCAATCCTATGCAGACTTACCTGAGAGTAAGTCCCATTGAACTCAGTGGGGCTTACTTCTGAGTAGGCATGCATAGGATTGCGCTGTAAGACTGCAATTCTATACACATGTAACTGAGAGTAAGCTCCAGTGAACACAGTGGGACTTACTTCTGAGTAAACTTGTATAGGATTGCATTGTTAGATAATCAAAATACTTCTTTTTAATAATGCAGAGGAGCAGTGGCCTTTGGAAGTGTATGCTTCTTATTAGCCTGTGCCTCATTTCATGCCACTTCATGCTCAACCCCAAGAAAGGCAAGAGATTCCCCCTTTGCCCCCACTGCCCCTGCAGAGTATAATAAGCAAGGGCTTCCCCTCCCTGCTGTCTCTTTGGCAGTTAAATTACACAGGAGTCTCTTGCATTGCCACTAATTTTACTCCCTCTATGAACTGAAGCCTATAATTTGTGGCATGGAGGAAAACTCACTTTGCGCTTCCTGCCAATACAGGTGAGAACAATAGGCAGGGCAACTGTAAGGTGTAGGGCACAAATCCTAGAAAGCTGCAACAAGGGAAAATAGTAGCCTAAAGAGATCTATGCCTAATGGAAGCAAAATCTCCCATCTTCAAGCTCAACATTCCCTGTGATGCACAGTTATCCTTTCCGGACATTATGAGCAGGGACGTTCCTAGGGTTTGCGTCAACCGGTGCGGGAGGCCAGTGCGTCACCCCCATAATGAACCTTCTCCCATGCAGTGGGCGGGGATCATTGTTCCACCTCCTGCATAATCAAAATTGCACCTTTAAATTACAATATTATACGCATAGCCTAAATGTATGTTTGCAGCCTAAACAGAAGTGTCACTATGGTTTGCGTCACCCTGTGTGAGAGCTCAGCGAGTCACCCCCATGATGGATCCCAGAGGTGAATAGGGAGAAGCAAGGTTGGGCTGAGCTGGGTTCTATAAAAGATGCCCATCAGGCAGGACTATGTATTTCTACAGATTACTCCTGGCCAGTGGTGTCACTAGGGTTGGTGTCACCCAGTCCGGTAACTCATGGTGTCACCCCCATTAACTTTATTTATTTTAATATATAACAGTACAGGTCACCCAACAAATCAGTAACTAACTCGGCTCTCAGACCAGTCAATCTTATTGGGTCTGTTTTGAGTTAAGGAAATGTACTTCTTGTTACATAAGGCAGTTGTGTTTTCTGTTTCCAGTTATTTGGCCTTACCGTTTGATAGAATACAGGGAATTCACAATGGTTTGTTTCATTGCATTCTGCATGGAATTATGCATCGGATGATATATAACATGATCATATTCATAAACACAAGGTTTTCACAATTTTGGCCACTAGCAGTGTCATCCCCCCCCCCCGGAGGGTGTCACACGGTGTGGTCCTCCCCCCAACCCCCTAGTGACGCCAATGCCACCTGTGCCTTTGTTGCCCCAAGCAACCAGGAAGCCTGCCTGGGAAGCATCAAGGGAGGTGTAAGAAGTTGCCAGATCTACCTGGGGCTTATTTTGTGGCTGCAGTGCTGGCAAAAGAATTGGTGGCAAGCTTGTTAAATATGTGCTACTGGGTGGCCGAAATGACACTGGCAGTGGACCTAGAGACCATAAATGTGGAACGGTGGATAGCCCCAGGAGGCCTGATGGGTGCATGTCTAGGAAAGGCAGTGCTGCTACCAGATGGGCAGCCCGATCCTGCTCTAAAGATCCACCGGGCAGACGAGGCCGCCCGTCGGATCCTGATCTCCGCCACAGGCAGCCTGCAGCCTGTGGCAGAAAGTCTACGTTGGGAAGGGGACGCTTGTCCCCTTCCCCGAGTGTAACTGCAGCTGGGGCCGATAGGCTTCCTCGGATTTCCGTCAGCTATTTTGCTGGCGGAAATCGGAGGAGGCCGTGTAACGGCTCAGCCGATCGGCAGGGGTCAGGATTCGGCTGAGGCCGATCCCCACCCCCTCCCCGATCAGCTGGGCCTATTGGCTCCCGCCGTTTGTTCCCTGACTGCCCCCCCTCCGCTGGATCCTCACCTGGGTCGGGCGGCGGGCAGGAACTGGTCCTGGCAGCGGAGCAGGGCAAGCCGGCCTTGTGCCGGCCTTCTCTGCTCGTGAGTTGTCGCGAAAGTGCTTTGCGGCACTATTGCGACGGCTTAGGGCAGCGAAACACGTGTTCCGCCGACTTAATTTAGAGCAAGATTGCGCCCTACATCTGAGTAAACTATGCACAGGATGCTACACATATATACAGTATTCATGGCTGAAGTGAGATTTGAGCTGGGGCATCTTGAATTAGGCATGTTCTTGTTTTACCCTCTACTTAATAATTTTCATCTTGTGAGTACCTCAGTAGGACATCTTTAACCCTGTGTGCCTCAATATAAGACTTCCTGGCATCTAAACATAGGCATTTAAGGCTCCATATCCTCTTCCTAATTGCTGGTCTAAATGCTCTGTTGTGAGATTTAGCCCCAACCCAGTTGTAATGCTTTTCTCCGTTCTCTTCCCAGCACTGATGAAAAGGTCTCCTCCTCCTCTTTCCCTTTATTTGTTGTTGTTCAGTCGTTAAGTCGTGTCCGACCCTTCGTGATCCCATGAACCATATCCCGCCAGGCCTTCCTGTCCTCCACTATCTTCCTGAGTTCGCTCATTTTCATGTTTGTTGCATCGGTGATGCTGTCTAACCATCTCATCCTTGGCCTTCCCCTTCTCCTTTTGCCTTCAATCTTTCCCAGCATCAGAGTCTTCTCCAGAGAGTCCTCTCTTCGCATTAGGTGGCCAAAATATTTGAGTTTCAGCCTTAGTACCTGTCCTTCCAGGGAACAGTCAGGCTTGATTTCATTTAGAATTGACTGATTTGATCTCCTAGCAGTCCAAGGGACTCTCAGGAGTCTTCTCCAGCACCACAGTTCAAAAGCATCTATTCTTCGGCGCTCAGCCTTCCTTATGGTCCAACTCTCGCAACCATACATTGCTACTGGGAACACCATCGCCCTGACTATACGAACTTTTGTTGGCATGGTGATATCTCTGCTTTTTATTATGCTGTCTAAGTTTGCCATAGCTTTCCTTCCAAGGAGTAAGCGTCTTTTAATTTCATGGCTGCTGTCTCCGTCTGCAGTGATCTTGGAACCCAGAAAAGTAAAATCTGTTACTGCTTCCATTTCTGCCCCTTCTATTTGCCAGGAATTGATGGGACCAGATGCCATGATCTTAGTTTTATTAATGTTGAGTTTCAAGCCAACTTTTGCACTCTCCTCTTTCACTCTCATCAAGAGGCTCTTTAGTTCTTCTTCACTTTCTGCCATTAGGGTGGTATCGTCTGCATATCTGAGGTTGTTGATATTTCTCCCGGCAATCTTGATTCCGGCTTGTGATTCATTCAGCCCTGCATTTCTCATAATGTACTCTGCATATAAGTTAAATAAGCAGGGTGACAATATACAGCCTTGCCGTACTCCCTTCCCAATTTTGAACCAATCAGTTGTTCCATGGCCGGTCCGAACTGTTGCTTCTTGACCCGCATACAGGTTTCTCAGGAGACAGGTAAGGTGGTCTGGTACCCCCATCTCTTTAAGAATTTGCCACAGTTTGTTGTGATCCACACAATCAAAGGCTTTTGCGTAGTCAATGAAGCAGAAGTAGGTGTTTTTTTGGAACTCTCGTGCTTATAGTTAAAGCAAAATGTGTGATGTGATGTCATCACACATCAAGTTTTCATGCCCCAGTTCTGCCGCTGCTTGGAATATGAGAAACTCTTAGAGTTTCATGCAGCACATTTTACTTTACATGGTAGTGGTGCTGCTTTTGGTGGCAGCCATACATCTCCAGTAGTGTAGCATGTAGATTTTCATGGCTTTTTGCAATGTACAGAGAGGTAAAATTTATGGGTTTTCCAGCCAGTTTTTTGAAAACAAGAAATAAAGAGGTGTTACAGTTTAACTTGCCTGAGAGAGTTCTTTACCAAACGAAAAAATCCCCGTTGAGGGTAGAGGCGTCTGGATAAAGTTATCCTGTAGTCAGACAAGTGGTTCAAGGTTGTTCCAACTTTAACTGGCCTGAAGAAATTCTTTTCCAAACGAACTGCTCCGTGAGAAGTACAGACGTCCTGGAAAGATTATCCTGGAACCAGGCGGGCACTAAAGCCTTGCTTCTTGGTTTCTTTGAATTTAGCTTTACGTTTCTTCCCGTTTCTCGGGATTTTGTCAAAAGCGAGTGCAAAGGAAACAGCAGTGGAAACCACTGAGAGATGGTCCTGCCTTTGCGGAGAAACAGCCGTTTAAAATAGAGACCTTACTTTGAAAAGCACGGGAAGCGCTTAATCACTTTCATTGAGAACAGGAGTTGCGCTCTCTAGGTTGACCAGGAATAACCTTTGCTCGATACCCGGTGAACTCTTTGTAGCGCGGCGCTGCTTATGGGATTTATTTAAAAAGGGGAACCAAATGCGGTTGATAAATGTCAGTTCTTGTTGGCGGTTCATCAAAGCCCCAGACCTTCTCTGAGAAATTGAGATCGCTTCCAAATTTAAACGTTGGTTATGCTGGGATTCGGAGAAGAGCGAGCGGGTCTTTTGAAAAGCAGTGGAGTGTCCGGTTGCTGCTACATGCGCAGCAACAGCAGATTTCTCCTCTTGTTGATTTTTAACAGCTTGAATGTGCTCTTGCAACCTTGTTTTAATAAATCTTCCTGTATTTCCCACGTAGATACTTTGGCAATTTTCACAAGGAATTTCATAAACTCCTGGGTGACATAGCTGTGGTCTTTTGTCTTTTGGATTGCCCCATAGTTGTTCCAACTTTGTAGTGGGTAGAAAAATGGTCTTAACATTTTGTTGCCTAAAGATATAGGCAATTTTGTCTGTGATTTCACGTAGATAAGGAAGAGATAGCCACCTATGCTCTTTTAGTTCTGTTGCTTCCTTTTTCTTCTCTTCATTTTTCTTATTAATTTCTTCTACTGTGGGTATATGTTTTGCTTTCTCCAGTTGTTTTTCCCATATGGTCTCTATTTGGTTGGTCTTATAGCCATTCGCTTTCAAAGTTTCTGTAACCACTATTTTTTCTTTAGCCAGAGAGTCATTATCACAGATATGTATTGCTCTATATGTCAAGGAATTGATTAGCGAGTTTTTCTGCGCTGGATGATGGTTTGACAGATGGTGCAGGTACCTTCCAGTGAAGGTGGGTTTCCTATACACTGAGTGCCCAAACGTAAGATCTTTTTTTCTTGTAACCTGCACATCTAAGAAGGGTAGTATCCCTTCCTTTTCCAATTCCGTAGTGAATTGTATCTCCGGGACAAGACTATTGAGATGTTGTAGGAAAGAATCTAATTTTTCTTTCCCATGGTCCCAGATACAAAACACGTCGTCCACGTAGCGTAGCCAGGTTGTGGGTTTGTCCTTAGCAGATGTTATGGCTTTTTGTTCAAAAAACTCCATAAAGAGATTTGCGACTACGGGACTTAACGGATTTCCCATCGCCACGCCTTCTTTTTGTTCTCTGAAGGTGTTGTTCCAGATGAAATACGTGGACGTTAGACAGTGATAGAACAGTGGTATTAAGTCTCTAGGTAATGTTAGATCGCTGATGAGATTCATAGTCTCCACTAGTGGCACTCTAGTGAAGAGTTAAAACTGTAACACCTCTTTATTTCTTGTTTTCAAAAAACTGTAACATGGCTGGAAAACCCATAAATTTTACCTCTCTGTACATCTCCAGTAGTGCCTAGTCAGGCAGCCCAATCCTAACCAGTACCGAATTTGCAGGGCCACGCATCCCATGCTGTATCAGGCACTGGAGAGGAGCTGGCTGGAGATCTCCATTCGTCCCCTTACCCCAAGTAAAGCCCCAGCCCCTACAATGGGGCTACTTGGATCTGTGTGAGCCTCATGGCTGGCGCAGATCCGAGAAGCCCCGTGCAGACTGAAAAGGCCTAGGAGGGAGCATAGGATTCAACGTGTGCCATTGCCACCGATCCTACCCCCCCCCCGGGCCTGATCCACCCCCGTCTCTGCCCTCCCCCATCCTCTGCACCGCTCAGAGCAAACCTTATCTGCTCCAATGTGCGCTGTTCCTGGATGCAGCGCTATCAGGATGGGGCAGGCCTTCCTACTGGTGCTCGCTTTCTCTCTGGGTGTCGCAATGTAGTCTTTACGGCACTTTTGCGACACCCTAGGTCGGCGCCATTCACTGGCATAAGCTGGCCGTAGGATTGTGCCGTTAATATCTCCTGAGTGTTAAAAGTCACCACAGGGCTGGGGCGAAGTGCGAGAAGATGCACGATGGGTCGGCCAGATCTGCCTTGTTCCCATTGATAGCCTTCCACCAAATCTACCATTTCTGTTTGTAAAGGAGCTCTAGGTGAGTGGAAAATAAAGCAAAACGTCTAAGCCGAAGACATGAAAAATAGAGGTTAATTATTTATGAATGAATATTACACAGATTAATTATTAATGCATATTGAGTGTTATTTATCTAGTGCCACAAGTGAATATTACTGAAGTAGGTGAGTGGGCATGTATTATTCTCCATCAGTTATTTAAAATAGGAAGTAGTCATTCCAAAGCCCCAAGAAATGTATTGGAAGGGAATGCTACCAGACCCAGTTTACAGGCGTTTTCTACTTAGTTCTACAAGCCAGATCCTGCTCTCATTCCATCTCAACGATGTCATTTTTGCACTGGCTTCTCAAGTTTGGCAGCAAAATGAGCATTGCCACTACCCTGCACAAGTCACGGTGTGCCTGTATATATATACACACTCTCTCTGTGTGTTATACACACACACACACACACACACACACACACACACACACACACACACACACACACACACACACACACACATATATATATATATATATATATATATATATATATATATATATATAGAGAGAGAGAGAGAGAGAGAGAGAGAGAGAGAGAGAGAGAGAGAGAGAGAGATCATTTCAGTTAGAGTCATACATACAATTTTATGAATATAAAACTTCACTTTTAGTTTGCATTTTTCCCCACTTGCTATATGTCAAATGTTTAAGCCTGAGCAATCTGTAGATAATAGACGGCTTTAAGAAACTACATCCAATCAGCCTCAACACTCGCCACCAGAGAAGTGCCGCCAGAATAAACCAAGTGTGTGGGGGGGGCAGGTGCAGGGCCATTGCGTTGCCATTGCAGGAGGGGACACACACACCCCTGCCAGCCACTAGGAATGAGCCACACAGTGACAGGCACTACTCCCAGGCATGGGAAGATGCCCCAAGGACACCACACACACCACTCACACGAACACATACATCCAAGGAATACCTTTTTTGAGCAGAAGAAGTGTAGAAAGATAGAGGGAACTTGGAAGAGGGAAGCTATGTGAAACAAACACCGATTCGGCAGGGCTGTAGCTTTGCCCTCCAGGTTGCGGCGTGAGCGGGAGAAGCCACAGCCCGGAAAAAACGGCGAAATTGCCCGCGGTAGCCTCATGTGCCCTTACGAGATTTGGCCGCCGCCATCTTGAATCTCGCAAGATTTTCATGAGATTCAAGATGAAGGCATCCGGGAGACAAAGTAAGGGAAGCTACCGCGGGCAATTCCCCTTTTTCCGCTGCCCCTTATCAGCTGCTGATCGCAGCAGTTGATAAGGGGGAACCATCTCGCTTACCCCGAACCTGCGGTCCGCGTACCCCCCAGGTTGAGAACCGCTGGTATATATGTATGCTGTAACATTTTATTATACACCAAGAGCTTCTATACTTTGGCATTTAAGCATGAAAGAATTCAGCAGCCCTTTAACAATGAGAAGAAGCGAATCTCTGCAACGTTACTTCCTTCCCTTTGCTTCAGTGTCCTACCATTATATAATCTGCCCCCTTTTCCTTTATTTCCATTAGCTCTTTAAGTTCTATGTGCTTCAATTCTCCAGCATATATTCAATGTATGCTGTAGCGATAGAGAAGGGATGCCTATAGGAATTAAAGAGTTGAAGGAAAAAAGAATCAAGATAGAAGGTTATATATTGGCAGCAGGGCACTGATACAAAAGGAAGGAGGTAACATTGCAGAGGTTCATGTATTACATCTTCCCTGTTTCTTTTTCAAAAAGCAGCTATCCTTCCACATGCCAGTTATGCCCCCTGCTCCTTCCGTCCTTCCTTCCAAACTGTATTGCAGTGTTTCTCAAACTGTGGGTCGGGACCTACTTGGTGGGTCACGATCTGATTTCTGGTGGGTCCCAGGTGATGGAAAGATCAGATAAGTAATTGCCACAAGCCCTGAGGCTATTCAAAAATCAGATAGCTACTAATTACACTGCAAACAGCTGAGCTCCTGCAGTTTGCAAGCTTGTGCAAATATAGGGAGATAAATGTTTGAGCATCTTGTAAAGCTAGGTGGGTCCCGATAAAATGTCATTTTAAAAAGTGGGTCCCGGTGCTAAAACGTTTGAGAAACACTGATTTATTGGAAAGGTCTCTCTTGGTTGTGTTGGTTTAGCTTTTTTATTCTGGTTTTCAGTTGTATTTGTTTTTAAAATCGATTGTGAGCCACCCTGAGTCCTCATTGGGTAGAGTGAAATATTACATTGTCAAGTAAATAAATAAATTGTATACTGTTAAATATAGTGTTTCACTGTGTACAAGTCAACTGAATAGGGATTATCACTCAAATGGTCATTTAAAATTCAGGGAGAAGGAGCTCATGTCTGAAAAGGTCTCAGATGACTTGTGTGACCCAGCCTCATTTAGAGTGAGGATTGTAATGATGGTACTGCTATGGAAATGCTGCAGCAGACCTCTTCCATGATATACCACAACTCAAAAGGAGACGGCGCAGTGACTAGTAATCAAATTAGTGGGCCAATCCCAAGCAGAATGACAGCCAGTCCCTTCCTCTAAGAATGAATACATTGGGCCCTTGCAATTGCCCTCATAGATGTCAAATTGGAGAGCTTGGAAATGAGAAGTCTGACTGACAGATGCATGATGAGAGAGGAATTTCCATGTGACTCTTTCAGCATTGTTGTCTTTGAGACCTATTGAGTATTACTGTATTTTTAAATGTGTGAAGCTAGTTTCAATGTTACTGAACCCCTGTATTTGGTGTTTTCTAATTGCTAAAAGTTTCTCCATAGGTTAATGACATTGTGTGAATAAAGGTGTTTTATCTCATTAGCTGATACCTTATTTGTTGCCTTTATATTTAATTGGACATCTCTCACTCGTATCAGCAAAATATGTTGGAGCACTCATTTGCTCTGATGGTGCTATTCATTATTTTTCAGACCTCCTTTCTGTCCTTCGTACTCATCTTTTTTCTTTCATTCCTGTTCATAGGAAGAGTTTGCTATACTTCTGGTTGTTTCTGGTGCCCTTAGCTACATTTCCTTTTTTCCAAGCAATATTTTTCGGTGGTATTTACATAGGCTTACCAGATCTCCAACCGGGACAGAGTACTAGACCTTTAGGAGAAGGAATGTGGGCAGGTGTAGCTTGTTAAACCCTTAGAGCACAAACCTAGGCATGTCTACTCAGAAGCAAGCCCTATTGAACACAGTGGGGCTTGCTTCTGAGTAGACATGCCTAGGATTGTGCTCTTAGGATTGAACAAGCTACACCTGCACACATTCCTTCTCCTAAAGGTCTAGTACTCTGTCCCGGTTGGAGATCTGGTAAGCCTATATTTACATACTGTCACCCCAGCACAGTGTCTTTTCTACTGGCTGTTTGCTAGTGTTTCTTCTTTTCTGCATCATTTTAGATTGTGAGCCCTTTTGGGACAGGGAGCCATTTAATGATTTGATTTTTGTTTGTACACTGCTTTCTGAGCTTTTTTGTTGAAAAGCTGTATATTGTATAAATATTATTAATAATAATATTACCGTATATACTCACATATAAGACGATCTCACTGATAAGACGAGGTCAAGTTTTGAGCCAAAAATTCTGGAATTTGCTATGACCCTTTGATAAGACGAGGGTAAAACTTAAGGACTTATGGGGTCAGATCCTGGGAAAGCTCAAATGACTTTACCAGTAATCGTTACCTAAGAACTCTACATTCAAATGTATTGAATAGTAGAAGAGTGGAAAATGTTTGGTAGAAGTTGAGTGGTGTCATTTTACTACTGTAAATAAATTACTCTTTTTAGGAAATCACAGGTTTTATTAAATCAGAAATCATAAATAAATAGGGGGAGGTGATGCTAACATTGCAACTCATATCTGGGATGAGGCACAGTAGCCAGAAAAGCAAACAAGCCCCAACAGACCATATTAACAGAGATGCATTGAGGTGGATTGAACATTGCAACTGCAGACCATATGAAGAGAGCATGTTAATATGGCAGAGCATATGACAAAGCACCATTAACAAAAAAAAATGACTGAGAACCATTGAAAAAAAAAGTCACCACAAAAAAACAACAACCAGGCAGAGAACCTTGAATTTACTGGAAAAAGCGGGTGTGAAGCCATGGCAAAATTTTTTTAAAATGGTACCAATAAAAACGAGGAAACTAGGTGCAACTTGAGGATTGTAGTTTAAAATATAGAATATTAAAACCACACACACATTAACACCTAAAATAACACCGTTAAAAATTAAAACCATCAAATAAACACTGCAACGTTTCACTCGTCTTTCACGAGCATTATCAAGAATAGCCCTCATGTAGTGGGGAGATGTTAGTTAGTATAAGCTATCAGCCGCTCAAGTTGCACCTAGTTTCCTCGTTTTTATTGGTACCATTTTAAAACTTTTTTGCCATGGCTTCACACCCATTTTTGCCAGTAAATTTAAGAATTACTACGGGCCATGAAAACCTAAAATTGCTTTTTAGGCAGAGAACAATGGGGGGGGGGTTTTCAATGCACGCATTGTACCTGCTGACAAAATGTTGATTCAGACGATAATCAGAAGAAATCAGGCTGCTTACAGAAGACAGATGCAAGCTCTGCAGTCTCCCACCAAATACCTTATTAACTGCTTTGAGCAGGACCTGCTCAGCTTTCACCATTTTCAGTTGCTGGTCTTGCAGAGTGCACAGTTTTGCTCTTTCCCTCAGGGCGACAGTGGCGTCGTCACTGATGTGTGGCGGGGGACAGACCGCCGGAGGGTGACGCAGCGGGAGTTGGTGACGTGCCGAGCGTGACGCGCCCGATGTCGCATGGCGCGTTACCCTCGGCCCTTGCTGTCACCCCCTGCTGCCGCCCGGAACGAGCCGGGAGAGGGTGATGCCGCATCTTCTTCAACAGGCAGCTCGGCCACTTCTGACTAGGCTAAAAGCAGCGTTTTCGCACATGCGCACAACGCTGCTCTGCCACCTCAGCAGAGCTCAAGCTGCCGCCACTTTTTAGGGCTCTGCAGTGGCATGGTGCAGCTGCCATGGCGGCCACCATCTTGCCAGCCAGGGGTTCAAGTACCACCAAACAGTGGCTTGCATACCACTAGTGGTACACCTACCACTGGCTGAAAAACCCTGTTCTAGGTGACCAGTATCGCTGCTGTACATAAATGTACTATAACATTTATTTTTACTCTTTGGCTCTCCCTGCCTCCTTTTATTATATCATTAAATAAAAACCTTTCCATTGGGTATTTCATGATAATGCTTCAACCTTTTCATGAGAAATTACTGTTAATTTAGAACACATTGATGTATCTGAGTGATTCAAAGCATTCTCTTCAGTTTGCATTACCTTGAATCTATTGAATTTCATCATAGCCCATTGTGCTGCTTTATCACCTAGATGTTCTAAATCTTCCCTAGCAGTCTGCATCAATACAATGTTAACGAAATAAATTTTGTGGCACCTACCAATTTTGCAAGTTCTTTTTTTCTGTCCTATAGCTCTATCAAAGCAAGCAACAGTGGTGTAGCTAAGTAAGTTGGTACCCAGGACCTTTGTGACATCACACCCAGGAAGTGATGTCACACCCTCGTTTTTTTCTCTACCACCCCCTTCCGCTACCTCCTGATTGCCCCCCCAGCCAAGGTGCATGGGGGCGGCAAGCAGCCACATTGCCTACCTTTCTCTCCAATCTCCAATGGAAAAAGTTAGCGAAAAGTGCTTTTTGATGCTTTTTTTTTGCTGGAGACTGGAGGTAGCGGTGGCAAAAAAGGTAGGCTATGTGGCTGCTCGCTGCCCTCTTCCTCTGCTGCCATTGCCTGGTCACCCCCCCCCCCCCAAGTGCCCACCGATTGTCCCCCAGCAGAGGAGCAAGGGTGTAATGAGTGTCCTAGCTTTTTTGCTGCCACTGCTTTTTGCTGTGTTTTTTTTTTAACTGGAGGCAGCAGCGACAAAGGTAGTGGCTCACTGTCCTCTTTCTCCTCCGTTGTGTGGCAACCCCCAAAGCATGGTACCCAGGGCTCTGTACCCCCTGCTGCGCCACTGGCATGCAAGTATTACCGCATATCATTCTATTTTGAAGCTAGGCCTTTTGTGGCAGGGCAGAGACTGAGAACGTGTCCATTAACATGACTGGTTTCAGTGGTAGACCTCACGTTTTTTCACAGTGACTTCTCTCAATTCTTGGAAAGTGATTACAACAACCACACCATACAGAGAAAACTTGGCTTTGTTTGACCCTTTTAACTGCTATATTTTGAGTTCCTTTTGCCTTTGGGGATCAAAAACAATCGAAAGAGACAAATGTGGGCTAGGATGGCCAGATACAAAGGAGGACCTTCTGTACCTTGAAAACTTGTAGAGATTTTGGCAAGTAAGTGCAGCTCCTCACACAGTGGTGAGAGAAGAAGCAGCACTTACTGAAATTCCTTCAGCTATGGAAGATGCTACTCCCTGACCTTCTTTGTCAGTGCAATTCACCCGCCGGATCCTGAGCCCAAGGCTGCCCGTCAGATGGCAGGCTGTGCCGGCCTCCCTTACTCCTGAGACATCGCAAACGTGCTTTACGGCACGTTCGCGACGTCTTGGAATGGCGGAGTGCTTGCTCCACCATTCCATAGGTCCCCAGGATCGTGCTAAGTATACAGAAAGATGAGAGTATACAGAAAGATGTCACACTAAGTATACAGAAAGATGAGAGGAGTGGAGCTAGGAAACTGTTTATTGTAATGAAATAATAACTCATTCATGTTGACTTTTTGGTGAAAGCACCCATCTTATTTAAATATTAATAAATATTCCCTTTTTAGAAAAATACTATAACCCATAGATTACAACTCAATCTACTCATTTCTGATTTTTCTAGACTCACAGCCCGATCCTAACTAAATCCCCACATGGTGATGCAGTGGTGCTGGTGTGGTTTCCACTGTATCCCACATGTGGGGGGGGGGGGGTTGGCCACCAGAGGCCTCCTCGGGGCAAAGAAACATTAGTTCCCTTGCTCCCGGGTAAACTCCAGCAGCTGCCATGGGTCAACTTGAACCTGTGCCACCTCAATAGCTGGCGCAAGACGGAGTTGATCCTTGAAGGCGGATCAGACCCAGAAAGAGGGTTAGGATTTCACGTGTGCTGCTGCCCACTGCCACCAAACCCACTTTCCTCTTGGGCCTGATCCGCCCTCTTCCCCGCCCCGTCACCACCCCGTTCCACCCATCCAGCTCCCTAAATTAGTTTAATCTGTGTATTCCTAATTCAATAATTGTCATCCATTCCCTGGTCAAGGCCACTATTTCTGAACTTGGATCACATTCCTTGAGCTGTGACAAGGGCTGATATTGTTTAAATTCTAAGTGGTTCTGACCAAATGAGATTTCAGTGCAAGCCTCTTCCCCCCACACATACACACACATCTTGGGCCATGTCCCTCAGATTTAAAGTCTGTCTTTTTGGTTGGCTTCATTTTGTTTGGCTTATGAGCAAAGCACTTTTCATACAACTGCTGACCTGTAATTTCAAGAACAGGCAACATTTTGGTGCTGTGATAATTGTCCTATGGTGAGCCATGCTGCTGGAGTGTTATGAAATCATAAAGCATGCTAATTGTGTTCTGTGGTTCTGTGATGCTCTGCAATAAGACTTGCTTTCTACAAGTTATGAACGTCTGCCGAATCTGTCCGTTACCAGCTGAAAGACTGGAACCAGTCTGATCTCTCTGCCTGATAACTGATCCACCTTAAAAACAACAACCAGGAACTGATATGTTTCTGATTGTTTCCAACCTTCCCCCAGTGTGGTAGCCAGAATATAGTTCTTATGAGGCAGACCAGAGTGGGTCTGGGTTAGAAACATTTGGGGATTTGGTAAACTTGCATCCAAGAATCAGGTCTCTTATTTCTTTTACTTCTCCTTTGTATACCAATAATTCATCAGACACCTGCCCGATCTCAGTTGCATCTCTGCCTCCTTTCTCCAATTGGTCCCCAAGCTTTAGGAAGGTAGAGAAAGAGGAGATAGCAGCAATTGCTGCTACTTCTATCAGCCACCTCGGGCCAGCAGGATTTTCAGCTGCCACTGCCATCCCTTGCCCTTCCTGGACACCTTCCACAGCCCAGAGAGCAATCAGGGAGAGATGGCGCATGTAATGCAGAAGCTTTCCTGTCAAATCTACTTCAGCTGTGGCCAACCTCCCTTCCCAATCACAAACCCCCCCCCCCCAGGCTCTTTAAACGGGAATTAAACAGAAATGGGAAAAAGGGGAGTAGAGAAAGTACAAGCAGGCTGATGGAAACTGCTCATTTCAAATGGATATAGTAACTAGTAATGCCCAGCAGATGGAGCTGGGATGCTATTCAAGTCTAAGAACAAATCCAGAAGCCTCCACCACCACCCTTCCCACACAGCACATCGCTGACCTGGGAAAGTTTGTAAACTGGCTTGGAATGAAAAGGCCATAAAAAGCAAAAGAAAATTCCTTAATGCATCCAGCCAGTTTTGCAGTTTTACAGTTTTAATTTTACAGTTCCTAGCACTAGCTACTTACAGCTTTCCAAGGAATCCTCAGCCCTTGATCTAACCATAGAGCAGGCCTGCACAACTTATGGCCCGCGGGCCATTTTCAGACTGCCAAAGGATGGTGGATGGCCCGCAAAGTAAACGGGGATTCCTCGGCGCTCTCTTCGTCCTGGCATCATTGTGCACCTCCTCGGACAATTCCAAAGCTTCCAGCCGCATGGCTCCAAAGCTGAGGCTTGCGTAAGCGCGCGACAATGCCAGGACAAAGAGAGTCATTTTGGGACGACATTTCCTGGGCAACATCAGGACACCAACATGGCGGCCATTTTTAAGACGAGCCTGAGCATTATTTAGCTGCTTGTGCCTCAGGGCTGCTTAATGTGGCTCGAGGCTTGAGGTGCTTCGTTCATATCACTCACCCCTTTTAGAATGCTGGTGAGCGGGGCAGTGACAGACGTTAGGGAGATCTCAGTTGGCGGTCAGCCCCTCCCGCAGCAAAGTGTTGCACGGCAAAGTATTGCGGGGGCTCATTTAAAAAAATGGATCGTTGAAAATGGATCGTTATGCCAACCCATGCAGCAATGTCTCCAACTATTTATTTATTTTATTTATTTACAATATTTTTACCCCGCCTTTCTCCCCGAAGGGACCCAAGGCGGCTTACAACATGGGAAAGGGATACAATAATACAAAAAATAATCACATTTAAAACAATAAAAACAATCCACAGAAACTAGTAAAAAACATCATCTAAAATTAATAAAAACAGACCAAATTACAATTAAAACAAGAGCATAAAAAAACAGCAGCACTCCACCTGTACCAGCATGATGTTAAAAAGGCAAGGACTCAGAAGGCTTCCTTAAACAGGAAAGTTTTCAGGCCTCGCCAGAAGGTATCCAGGGAGGGAGCAGTACGTAAGTCAAGAGGGAGGGAATCCATAGGGTTGGTGCCACTACTGAGAAGGCCCTATTTCTGGTCGCCGCCCCTCGCACCTCCCTGGGCAACGGTACCCGCAAAAGGGCCTTCTCTGATGACCTAAGGAGATGAGCCGGAATATATGGAAGTAGGCAGTCTCTCCGATATCCTGGCCCCAGGCCGTATAGGGCTTTAAAGGTCAAAACCAGCACTTTGAATTGGGCCCGGAAACGAATTGGCAGCCAGTGCAGCCGCTGAAGAAGCGGCCCGACAGAGTCGAACCGCCTACCCACAGTAACTACACGAGCCGCCGCATTCTACACTAATTGCAGTTTCCAAACCGTCTTCAAGGGCAGCCCCACGTAGAGTGCATTACAATAATCTAATCGCGACGTCACCGTGGCATGGATCACTGTGGTCAGGTCTGCACGATCCAAGTACGGTCGCAGCTGGCGCACCAGCCAAACTGAGTCCAGTTTTAGTGCATGTTACAATCAATTGGTCAAATCAATTTGCTTATTGGGGGGAGTGAATGAATTGTGGGGGGGTTTTGAGCAGGGGATCCATTGTGGGGCGCTGAACTTGGTTTTATTGAAATAAATTCCTGATGAGTAAATGTAATAAGTAGATAATTGAATTCATTTAGGGATGAATGAAGGGGAAAATAGTTATAATTTCATGAATAAATGAATAAATGATTTAATTAGCAGATGAATGTTTAATTAATAATCAAATACCTAATATAAATGTAAGTAAATATCTTTATTTATTTATTAATATGTTGCATTTTTGGACATTTTCCGGCTCATGGACACGCCTGAAGAACTTTAGTCTATTAATTTTGGCCCCTACCTACTGCCAAGTTGTGCACCCCTGCCATACAGTAAGTGGGTGCCTACTGTGTCTCCTCATAAGGGTTCTCACAGCCGACTGGCAGAAAAGCATACCCGAGCTCCCTGTGCATGGGCTTAAAAAAACTAGATTTGGTGATGTGTTCAAGTTACGTGATTAGCAGAGTGAGACACACCTAGCTTTTCCATCCCACCCCTTTAACTAGGTTTGACTGCCCAATGGCAGATGCCTGCCAATCCTGGAGGAGGGCTATTCCAGACAGGAAGAAGGATTTCAGTTCACAAAGACACGTTCTTTCTAGTAATGGAGTTTCAAACAGACAAATGGCAAAGGCTGCTTGCCAGCATCTTTTTAAGCTGCTGAACTTGCATAGGGGCTTCTGGAGAACTAAAATAAAATAAGGAGAAATAGGCAATAGGAAAGACAGGGCATTCATCATGGGGGAGGGGGTGTATGCAGCAAATATGCATGGAAAAGGGAACAGCAGCCAGGACTGCCACATCAGGTGTGCTGGGGTTTAGGCTACCCCTGGGGAGGCTGTAGCTCAGTGATAGAGCACATGCTTTGAATGCAGAAGGTCCCAGATTCCATTTTTGGCATCACTAGGTAGGGCTGGGAAAGTCCCCTGACCTAATACCTGGGGAGCCACTAGTGTGGATAATACTGAGCTTGGTCCATACCAATAGGCTGACTTGGTATAAGGCAGCTTCATACAGAGGCGTAGGGACGCTGCTCCCATCCGGGGGCGGCAGGCCTTGGTGATGCCCCCGGCGGAGGCCACACCCCTGATACGTGACATCACCCAGAAGCCATCCCCCCGCAGTGGTGTCACGTGGCCTGTGAGTGGCCAAAATCAGCCCCTGGGGGTGGGCGGGAGAGCAGGGAACACATCCCGCTCGCCGCCGCTGCCGAAGGTATTAAAAAAAGAAAGAAAGGTGCACGTAAAGCCACTGCCGCTGCTGCCAAAACACCACCGCTGGGTGAGTGCTCCCCCCCCGGACGAGCTACCCGGGGGCGGAACGGCCCCCCTCATTCCTATGCCATTGGCTTCATATGTAGAATAGGTGTTGCTAGGAGACAAAAGAAAACAAAGAACTTGTATTTCAAGGTCAGGTAGGACTGAGGAGCTATTCCTGACAACAGTGTGTTAAGCCTGTGTTTTTCTCTTTTCAGGGGCACCTTCCCGTGATGTCGTCCTGGTTTCAGCCATCATCACCATCAGCCTTAGTGTAACCATTGTCCTGTGCGGGATCTGCCAGTGGTGTCAGCGCAAATTGGTAAGTCAACAGTTGCAATCTGCTATGTTGAAAGGTGAAACACAGAACAGGTGGAAAGAGAATTTTTCCTGAGCAAACCAGGTGCTTAAAAGCACAAAGACTTCAGAGTCCCATTGGCTAGAACAGATTGTGGAATAGGCTACAAAGGAGCATGATTCCAGTGGGGAGGGGGACAGGAGTCAGGCAGGAGTTTAATTACTATGCTAGCTGATAATAATAACGGTGTTTATACTGTGCCCCCTAGTCCCTGCTAAATGCTTGGGGTATTACACCAGCAATTAAAGTGGGACTGTGGGTCTGTTCCAACAACAGTAATTAAAGGATCAGGAGCTACATAGGGAGAGACCAACCCAAGCAAATGAAAGACTGGAAAAGGGTAGGGATGGAAAGAGGGGAAAAAACTCAGGTAGATAGCAGAGAAAAGTGGATAATTGCTGGTCTGAAAAGGTGGCATGGAAAGGAATGGAATGAAGATGAGTCGGGTGGGGAAATGACAGATCTAACAGCTTTTCCCCCTCCTGCAAATTTATCTAAATACAAAGGCAAAGTACACTACTCTTTTATAATGTATACTGCCTTAGAATATGTCAAGGACAGAGGAGAGAGCTACCCTTCTTCCTTAATGCCTCTCTTTTGTGAATCACACTGACAATACCGAAGCTATCGCACTTGGACTCTAACCATTTAATACAGAGTTTTGTGCTGTTTCCACCTTTTTTAAAATCCAAACCAGCCTGGATATGGTGCCAGTCTGAATGGAGGTAGGTAATGCCGTGAGAGGTTGCTTAATCCTTTCTTTTCTAGCCCCTTTTTCATTTCAAAAAAAAATTCTCCCTAAGCTGCTATTTTATCATGGTGTCCCCCCCCCCGGATGAAAAAGCAGCTTGGGGAGTGTGAGTTTGAGCTGAAAAGATAATGGGAGGGAAAGGGTTCTTTCTCTAACCACATTGCAATCCTATACTCAGAAGATAGCCCCATTGTGTTCAGTGGGAAAAAATGTTTTAGGATTGCAGCCTCAGACTGGCAGCTGACCAAGGCTGAGTTTTGGACTTTTTTTGAATGGAAAAAAGAAACACAGGACACACCCAGGTTTAGCATCAGCCGGCTCCCCAAAGAGCACTGCATGGTTCTACCATCACCACAGGCTTTGTTTCTGCCCCCATGTATCCCAAGAGGCTGGACATACTGCACCCATTCATTAGCTATCACAGACACGGTTTCTGCTACAGTTCCATCTTCAGCCATAGATGGATCATCACACCTGGAGAGTCCTTGAATGTTATATGTTGTCCGTTTCTCATTGGAAGAACTATCTAAAGACAAGAGAGTTACATCAATCCAACCTCACAAATAAAAGGAATTACACCTGAAGGTGCTATAGAATTTGTTTTTATTGTTAAAGGACTGACAGATTTTGAGCTGTGAAGCTCGGTTTCAAGGCCACTTTTCTCTTCCTTCAATTACTTTCGCCTCATTTTCTTGATTTTTTTTCCTACATGAAACTAGAGGAAAAAGTCCTTTCTAGGGGGGGGGGTGTAGCTCAGTCCTGAAGTGCATGAGGAAGGTCCCTCCCAGGTTCAATCCCTGGTATCTCCAAATAGGGCTGAGAAAGACCTCTTTCTGAATCCCTGGAGAGCTGCTATGCATCAGAACAGACCATACTGAGCTAGATGGAAGAATTGTTTGACTCAGTATACGGCAGCTTCATAACTCTCTATAGAAAAAAGAACTTATTTCTATATCATATGAAGAGAAGCAGGGCATTGTCTGTCTCTTTGCTATAATTGTTTTCTATCCTGAATCAAGCCATTGGGGAAAGAAGACTGAAATTCTGGTGCCAGTTATAGCCAGGCAAAATTACTCAGAATACACACCTGGCTTTATTGGAACAGGGATTTTTTTTTCCATGGCCCTTGTAACCATCAACTTGTGCTCTGAGGCATGATGATTTGATTACCCAGACTATGCTGGCATAGACACCTTCCCAAGGATATCAGAGCACTGCCAAATCCAGACACACAACTTGTGCAAAGGAGACTGGTATAGGTAAGCTTCTACACAGCCTGCATAATGCTGGATTAAAGGATGTATTTTATATTTATATGCATGGTGGTAGAGCTGTATAGCACATCTCTGACCCCATATATCTTCACTCCTCCTCCATTCACGCTGGTCAGTATAAGCAAACACTTTTATCCTGTCTTGATAATCCCACAAATGACATCAGCTGTGTTGCAGACTGACACAAGAGGAACATGCACAGGAAATACAGGCAGAGGGCAAAACAGGGCAGTTCCTAGTGGTTAGTGATAGCCATCCTGCCCCGATCACCGTCAAGGCTGGGAAAAGCCAGGCAGAGAGAGAGAGAGATTGTGGCTAATCTGCCCTCTCTTTAGTAACTGAGGCTAATCAGTAAAAATGAAACAGGGTTTATTAAATGACTGGATAAAGAAGGCAAATAAAAGAAATGGGGAGGGGATGCAAATGATCAAAAAACACAAGACACAGATCAAAGGGAAAGCAGGGCTGTCCCAAAACAGAGTTTGGCAAAACGTTGGCACAGGCTTAAAAGACAAGTGGAAAATAAAATAAAAGCAATAAATACAAGTTGCTAGATAGTTTCCTATCCTTAGCTACTCACACTGTCCAAGAGAAGGGGAAGAGAGTCCAGTTCTTGCACCCCAGAAGGGGTGAACAAGTCCTTTGCTAATGCTTGGGTGTGGCACATCAGTGGTGAGCCAAAGGCAATAAACAAGAGAATGTGTGTGCCCTAGGTTTACTGATGTCATAAGGTCATCCAGTGGTATTAGTGGGGCCCACCTGTACAGTTCATCTCACCCCTTTACCTAGGCAGGTAGGCTTGGCTACCAAATCGGTGGGCACATCCTTGGTTTCTGGGGAACTCCAGACATAAAGACAGGGAATCCACATATGACTTAACCTGGGATGCCATGTGGCCCTTCTATAATGCTGTTGCATTTAAAAACAAAAAGTGCAAGATGCCCCAGCTGCATTCAGGGTGCTTTGAGACATACTTGGGAGGAGGAAGGGCTAGCTAGCCCATCCATGAGGCCAATGGAGGCGGTCACCTCAGACAGCAGATTGGTTGGGGCCTCTCATCTCTGTCTGCCTAGCCTACTTGCTTCTACTGCTCCTCCTCCCCGGATTAGAAAAGGAAGAGGGGAGCAGAGAGGAAGAGGAAGTGTGGAAGAGGGGAGTGCTGAGCTAGAACATTGGAGAGTTGGAGGAGCAGAGACTGGCATGTCATTTGGTAAGGGGGGCATTTGACATGCCGCCTCAGGGGGTAGGAGGACTTGGACCTGCCCTGGGAGGAGGGCTGGAAAGATTAAAAAATAGGGAAAAGCTAGGGGAGCCCAAGGATTTTTGCCACATGGACTGCCCAATTATTGTTATCACTGCCCACCCTTGAGAGTCTACCAGATTGTGGGGGGGGGGGTTACACTTCTCCACAGCTGGAAAAGTGGTGCTGTCATCAGAACAGGCTTTGTGTTCTGAGCTGTGGTAAACTTTAATGGGAAAGCAAAACAGGCAACCTGCGCACAGAGACGAACAATAGCAAGGGTGCAATTAGGTCAAAGCCTGTCTGTGCACCATATTTAACATAATGTGTAAAATCCAGATCTGGGGTCTGCATGGATGAAGCTGCCACTATGACTGGTAGGTCTCTTTTTCCAAGCATTTTTTTAATGTAGTAACTACTCAAATGTTACCTGGGCAGGCAGTCTAGTGCTTCAAAGTTGTCATTCTGTGGCATGTTTTGCAGTTCTTTCTAATTGAATTTTATTGCAGCGCATGTTATTAATAATATAAGCCGCCTTGAGCATTCTGCTTCAGAATGGCAAAGCAGGACGGAAATTCTAATATTAAATGAAAACAAATGTTCATTTTCAGTGCACTGAGGCTAGGGAAATATGGTTCTCTTCCCAGCTAGCACATTCATTGCTACTGAGAATGGTGTTTGGAGTGCAGTTGCAGGTGTCACAAGCACCAGTGAGATGTCTCCAGTGACTAAATTGATCACAGGTGACAATCCACTCCATCCTATGCCTGCCACATATTGCAACTTTTTTTCTTTTTCTTACTTTGATCTTCTTCTGGGTTGCTATTTTTCAAACCTTCAGGACTGATAATTCCCCGTGCTATACTACTGCAGCATGGAATCAGGAGCACTCACCTGCCCTTTGAAGAAAACGCTGAAATCTCCAACTTGTGACATGAATGGCGACAAGTGACACAGCTACTCCACCCTACAGGCTCATGCAGCCTTGTGACATTTTGGTTGCTGCCTTAGAGGCTGTCCTCTAGATAGTACTTATGAAGCAAACACCCTACCATTTCATAAACCTTTCATTTTTTATTTGCTATACATAGTTCATTTTTAATTAGCACTATTTATTTTTCATATACATAACAGTTTCATAAGACCTGAGACACTGTTTAAACAGCCAGGAAAACTGGAGCTCATGTCTAACAATTTATTTTTAATTAAAAAAGGGGGAACAACTGTATTCCAGCATAGCAAAATAACCCCTCTCCCAGTCATTAAGTTTAGAATGAGTCACATGCTCGCTCTCTCTCTCTCTCTCTCTCTCTCTCTCTCTCTCTCTCTCTCTCTCTCTCTCTCTCTCTCTCTCTCTCTCTGTGTGTGTGTGTGTGTGTGTGTGTGTGTGTGTGTGTAATGGGACTTGTAAAAAAACACACCTATAATGTAGTTTACGTATCTCACTTGTATTGAGCCGTTCTTCCAAGATGCTCAGGGCACCACACAATAACCATGTAAGGTAGGCTAGGCTCTCCCAATGTAATGACTTAATGGTTGAGCAGAGATGTGAGCATAAGAAGCTGCCTTACAGCGCAATCCTGTGTAAGGATCTGGCCAGCGGCCCATGGCCGCCCGCCGGATCCTGAGCCCCTGCGGCCGTTCTGCCGCCGGGCCGGAGGTCTACTCGTGGCAGGGGATGCTTGTCCCCTTCCCCAAGTGTAAACTGCAGCCGGCCCTATCGGCCTCCTCAGATTTCCGCCAGCTAAATAGCTGGTGGACATAGAGGAGACCATGTAATGGCCTAGCTGGCCTAGCGGGGATGAAGATATGGCTGACGCCATCCCCGCCCCCTCCCGGGCCGGCTACACCAATGCCCCCCCTCCCTCACCCACCAAAACACCCCCGCCGGATCCTTACCTACCTTCTCCGGCGGCTGCTCAGGCGTTCCGGCGACAGAGCGAGGGAGTCTGGCCTCTGCGCCGGCCTCCCTTCCTCCAGAGTAGTCACAAACGTGATTTACAGCACGTTTGCGACTGCTTCCAGTGATGGAATGCTCGTTCCGTCGCCAGCGCATTCCTCAGGATTGCTGAGTCAGGGCTATGGTCCATCCACCTCAATTCTGTTTATGCTGACTGGCAATGGCTCTCCAAGGTTTCAGACTGGAGTCTTTCCCAGCCCTATTGAAGATGTCAGTGATCGAAAGTAGGACTTTCTGCGTGCACTACTCTTATAACTGATCTATGAGTTCACAAGTTTGAAAAGGTGGGCAGAAGATGAGGTGGGTGGGATGAAGGGATTATTTGTTTTCTATCAAGGAAAGCTGGAGATAACGAACTTATGCAATTATTTTAAATATAGGAGGATTACAGCCCAATCCTATCCTTTTCCCTACCATAGCATACAGCTGCATAAGGCTCTACTGTATTCTGTTGGGGGCGGACAGATTGGGAGGCAAAAGAGAAATTAGTTTCCCTTACCCTTCTGTAAGCCTCCCAATCACCAATGGGTCTCCTCAGGCCTGCACCAGTTGTTTAGCTGGCACAAGTCCAAGGAGACAAAGGGGGCATGCTAGCTGCTATTGGAAGAGATAGCATCCAGTGCAAGTTGCCCACGCTGGATTCCCCTCTTGCCCCCAGCCCTCCCCCCCGTTCCATTTGTTCCATCTCCCCATTGACCTGCCCAAGTTGGAGGGCAGGCCTTCCTCACCCTGCCAGCACACATAGGCCTGCTCTGGCCTCTGCAGCGGTGTTTCGAAAGCATGTAGTTTTGCGCTCTGCCATGTTTGTGACTGCCATAAGGTGAAGACCAATAGGACTGGGCTGTAAGAGACTGAAAGTAGTGAAAAAGTCAGTAGTGAAAAAGATGGCTTGTAAGGCTGCAGAATGTTTAGAGGTTTCAAATGAAGGCTGAAGAGTCACCAAACAAAGTTACTTAGAGCACAATCCAACTTAAGGTCCGGGTGGCGGACCTAGCGATCCACTGCCCGGAATAGCCGAAAGTAGTTGCAAATGTGACATAAAGCACATTTGCGGACTACTTTCGAGCAGGGTAGGCCGGCGCAAGGCTGGCCTGCCCTGCTCCGCCAGCCGAGGACTCAGCTCGCCGCCAGACCCAGGTAAGTGTGGATCCAGCGGGCAGGGGGGGTGTTTCGGGCAGAGCCAGGAGGGCGGCCATAGGTCCAACCATCCCGGGCAGGGGCGGGAATATGGCGTCCGCCATATTCCAGTCCCTGCCGGGCTCCGGAGGGCAGCTAGGCCATTACACGGCCACCTCCGACCTCCGCCAGCAAAATAGCTGGCGGAAATCCGAGGAGGAGCCTATTGGCCCCAGCCGCCGTTACACCCGGGGAAGGGGACAAGCATCCCCTTCCCTGAGTAGACTTTCCACCACGGGCTGCCTGCAGCAGGTAGCCCACGGCAAAGCATGGGATCGGGCAGACGGCCTCAGTCGGCCGCCCAATCTTTAAGTTAGATTGGGCTGTTAGACATGGGAAATTCAGGCTTTGAGTCCTGAATTGGGTCAAGGTTCCCACAACTAGGCCTTAAAGGGAGAGAAAATTCACTTGACTGGAGTGGACCTTTGGGGGAGGGGTTCCAGGTCTCCCCAAATCAAGTTCAGCCCCTTATCCATTGTGCCATACTGGCTCCCACATTGTGTCAGCTATTTATTGATCTTAATAAATTCATCCCTGGCTTCTCTTCAGTCCCGGCATAAAAGCCACTTCAATCCCAGTGAAGAAGGGAAAGCAGCACAGTCAAGTAATTGATGAAGTGATGCATTCAGGGCCATATTTGCTTACAATTCTTTGCAAGACTGGGACATTTATGTGATTCAAATTCACTGCTAAATAGGCAGGTTGTATAAAGAAGGCGAAGCCAGACCTTTGCACAATTACCGTAACTGAGACCTGGGTCTCTTTCTGACTTCAAAACCCTTGGCTCATGCTCACACTTGCAGTCAAAATAAGATCCAGCATAGCCCAGTGAAACATCACATGCATGTACTCACTCCATTTGAGCAACAGGGTGGCTAATCTGATTCACTTGCTCTCTAGCTCACAGGAAAGACCCATGTATTTGCATTCAGCTCTTTCTTTCCCTCTGCCTTCTCAACGTATTTGTTGTTGTTGTTGTTGTTCAGTCGTTAAGTCGTGTCCGACCCTTCGTGATCCCATGAACCATATCCCGCCAGGCCTTCCTGTCCTCCACTATCTTCCTGAGTTCGCTCATTTTCATGTTCGTTGCATCGGTGATGCTCATCCTTTGCCTTCCCCTTCTCCTTTTGCTTTCAATCTTTCCCAGCATCAGAGTCTTCTCCAGAGAGTCCTCTCTTCGCATTAGGTGGCCAAAATATTTGAGCTTCTGCCTCAGTACCTGCCCTTCCAGGGAACAGTCAGGGTTGATTTCATTTAGGATTGACTGATTTGATCTCCTAGCAGTCCAAGGGACTCTCAGGAGTCTTCTCCAGCACCACAGTTCAAAAGCATGTATTCTTCGGCGCTCAGCCTTCCTTATGGTCCAACTCTCGCAGCCATACATTGCTACTGGGAACACCATCGCCCTGACTATATGAACTTTTGTTGGCATGGTGATATCTCTGCTTTTTATTATGCTATCTAAATTTGCCATAGCTTTCCTTCCAAGGAGTAAGCGTCTTTTAATTTCATGGCTGCTGTCTCCGTCTGCAGTGATCTTGGAACCCAAACAAGTAAAATCTGTTACTGCTTCCATTTCTGCCCCTTCTATTTGCCAGGAATTGATGGGCCCAGATGCCATGATCTTAGTTTTATTAATGTTGAGTTTCAAGCCAACTTTTGCACTCTCCTCTTTCACCCTCATCAAGAGGCTCTTTAGTTCTTCTTCACTTTCTGCCATTAGGGTAGTATCGTCTGCATATCTGAGGTTGTTGATATTTCTCCCGGCAATCTTGATTCCAGCTTGCGATTCATTCAGCCCTGCATTTCTCATAATGTACTCTGCATATAAGTTAAATAGGCTGGGTGACAATATACAGCCTTGCCATACTCCCTTCCCAATTTTGAACCAGTCGGTTGTTCCATGGCCGGTCCGAACTGTTGCTTCTTGACCCGCATACAGGTTTCTCAGGAGACAGGTAAGGTGGTCTGGTACCCCCATCTCTTTAAGAATTTGCCACAGTTTGTTGTGATCCACACCATCAAAGGCTTTTGCGTAGTCAATGAAGCAGAAGTAGGTGTTTTTTTGGAACTCTCGTGCTTTCTCCATGATCCAGCGCATGTTGGCAATTTGATCTCTAGTTCCTCTGCCTCTTTCGAAACCCAGCTTGTACTTCCGGTAGTTCTCGGTTCACGTACTGCTGAAGCCTAGCTTGTAGGATTTTGAGCATAACCTTGCTAGCATGTGAAATGAGTGCAATTGTGCGGTAGTTTGAACACTCTTTGGCATATACAAACATATACAATAGCTTAGCTCATGAAAGGTCATCTAGAGTAGTAGTTGAACTTATAAGGCCTGCGTTACGGGCAGGTAACTGTCTCTCAGATGTTCATGACCTAAGGTTTTGACCACATCATTGTGTTACGCTTCAGTTTGTCTCCTTTACTTCTCTGCTTCAAAGTCAGTGACCTAGATGTTATTCAGCAGAATAAGACTTCAAGAAATACGCATGATTTCTTGAATACCCAAACATTCAAGGCAGCTGATCAGCACAGCAGAGTTTCTAGAAGTTAGGACAGGGTGCTTTCTGTTATTGCACTTTTGAATTGTCCTCAGCTCTAATATTTTAAGGATTTATGAGTAGGGTGTTTGATGTTGCCATAGGATTTATTGCTATTTATGCTACAACCATGAACACCATGAAACCCATCCATTGATGTGCATGAACCCAGTTGCTTACTGTTGATATGACAGAGAAATGTTCACTTGTTTCCTTCTGAGAGGAAGTGTAGCTCTTCCGCATACATTTTGCAGACGAATCAATTGTTTCATCAATGTGAAGTCCCGGAGGGGGGAGGTAAGCTCTATGGCATGTCATCTTTTGTGACAGCCATATAAGCATGCTACACCACCGAACGCAAATTCTGGCGGTGCAGAAGTCCAATGGGATTAAGCCCTAAATGTCTGCCAACAAATACCTCTTCAGTAACAACATCTCTTACTCTAAAGATGGGGAAAAGGGGGGGAGCTCATTGTTAGGAATGTTTCCATTACTGTAGGTGTAGAAAATGAAGCCAGTCAGGTTTTAAGGAATCAAAATCTCCTCATGATCTTGTCCTGTTGGCACTACCAACACTATTTAAATGTTAAGCAGCAATAGTGGCACTAATACCCTTTGCAGAAAAATGTGGTTAGTTTAAAGTTAGTGTTAAAAATCTTATGTAGACAAATGTGCTACAAAGCCAGGATTTGTAACAATTAGCTAATCCTAACATGAATAGCCATTTTAACACTACTGTGAAACATGAGTTATTTTCTACTTGCTAGAGAAACCAATTGGACTGTGTGCATAATTTCCTAACAAGTCCTAAATTTTATCTCAGTGAGAGGAAAGGGAAAGGAAGGTGTTAGCTAGGACTGTTCCAGATTCAGCACTGTGTTTCTTTAAAAACAGAATGAAAGGGAATAGTTTTAAAAGGTGTAGAATTCCCCATGATGCTGCTACAATTGGGGCCCAGATCAAGAGTGTCATTCAGAGTTGAATCCTACATCAAGGTCTACAAGAATATCTGTACTACCTGAGGTCTGGGAGTGAACATTTTCCATCATTGTCCTCCGGAGCTTTCATAAGCCACCCCCTCCCTCCCCTCATGTCATGACCTTGATCCAAATTTGAATCCCCCCCTCTCACATGTGGCTGCTTTAGAACTAGGCTTTTGGCAACAGACATAGGCCTCAGCATTTCAGAAATGAAGGGGAGGGCACAATTTTGAAGAACTGGTGATAGACAGTGTAGTGCAGTGGTCCCCAAAGTGTGAGGCATGGCTTCTTGGAAGCCACAGTGAACCCCCAGGGGTGTCACAGGATGCTTGCTACCTGAGCCGCTCAGCAGCACGACCGCAACGCAACCTGGAAATCCGCGGAGCAGAGGCTTGGCGGGCAGAGCTCTGGGCATGACGTTTTCGTCGCTTGAAAAGCCTGACCGCCCTGAGTCTCTTACAGTGGATTTCTGGGTCACATTGCAGTTGTGGAACCCAGGAGTAAGACTTATCATGTCACTCATCATTGCATCATCACAATTGCTCCCGAGTTCCTCAACTGGCACCAGTGGGAGGAAGGGCACAATGCCGGTAAGTTTGGGATCCACTGGTTGTAGTGCTTAAACCTGACCTGACACTTTTCCATTCTGCTCCCTTCCTCCATCTGTGGCAAACACACATGAAGCCCTGACTGAGGAAGGGATGTGCAAGAGAGAAGCAGCGGGTGGGGAAGGGTCAAACATTCTCCCTCCACCCACTACTCCCCTCCAAATCGTGCCTCACACACACACGTTTCAGCAACTTGGCCACAACGTAGCTTCCCAAACCTGGGACTGCTGCCGAACATATTTTAGTTTGGCTGTTAGTTCACAGCAGGTAGTAAGTGAAGCAGTACAGACAGTACTTATGGGAAAATGCATGAAGCAGCTTAGAAATATTTTGTTTTTTTCATATCCATATTGCTGACTTCCCTATACTGTCTGTGAACAGCCTGCAGTCTCTTCTGGCCAGCATCTGACAGGTGGAGAAGCATAGGGAGGAGTTGTTATGGGTGTTGCATGGCCCTGGTTGAGCACACTCAAGACCCCCAAAATACTACAAGCTGCCCGGAAATGATTTCAGGATTGTTGTAGGTTGAGAAAGAATAAGCAGGGAGCAGGAGAGAGAGAGAGAGAGAGATTATAAAAAAAATAAGCCAAATGCTTTGAAAAATGGTGGTGTTCTCCTTGCAACACCTGAGCCCGAGGAAACCACCACCACAAATCACTCTGGATATACTGACTTTTGTAAAATTGTAGACTATAGGTTGTAACAACATCTTTAAAATGGTTGGATTTTGCATATACAAAAGGAGGATTAATAAGCTGGAGGTATGACTTGAGATTGACAATGGGTATCATCACACAGTTGTTTGGAAGGTGTGCATAAGGGTTATGAGAAGTGGTCAAAAGATGAGTCCTTTTTGAGAATGCAGGGTTTGCGGTGGAGCGGATCATCCTTGTTTTGTGTTGTAGCGTGAATTTACTGATGGGGAATCCTGTCAGTGAATGAAGATGTTACAAGCAGTGAGAGGCTATTCCTGAGCAAAGGTTCGTCATGGATGGTTCGGCTTTTGTTATTTAGCTTGTTAGAGGATGTGATAATTGAATGTTTTGGTGGAAATGCTTGTGTAGCATGAAGGGAAGTTTTCAAAATACTCTAAATGCAAGCAGAGTTCTGTGGAGGGAAAATTGTGGTTTGTTATTTTGCTCCTACCTTTTCTTGTTTATTATTCACTGCCAATCTTTTTTTTTTTTTTTGGCTATTAAAAATACTACTTTTTGATTTTGAATACTGTACAGTACTACTTTTCAACTTTAATTGATATTGCTCCCTTTTAAAATATTTTTTCATATGCTTAAAGTTAATCTTTGCTATATACACATACAGTTGCAAGAAAAAGTATGTGAACCCCTTGGGATTACGTGGAGTTTTGCATGAATTGGTCATAAGATGTGCTCTGAACTTCATCTAAGTCACAACAATAGAAGAACACAGTCTGCGTAAAATAATACGACACAAAAATTAGATGTTGCCATGGTTTAATTGAACGTAACATGTAAACATTCACAGTGCAGGGAGGAAAAAGTATGTGAACCTTTGGACTTAATAACTGGTTGACCCTCCTTTGGCAGCAATAACCTCAACCAAACGTTTCCTGTAGTTGCAGATCAGACCTGCACAACGATCTGGAGTAATTTTGGACCACTCCTCTTCACAAAACTGTTTCAGTGTAGCAATATTCTTGGGATGTCTGGTGTGAATTGCTCTTTTAAGGTCATGCCACAGCATTTCAATCGGGTTGAGGTCAGGACTCTGACTGGGCCACTCCAGAAGGTGTATTCTGTGCTGTTGAAGCCATTTTTTTGTTGAATTACTTGTATGCTTTGGGTCATTGTCCTGTTGCATCACCCATCCTCTGCGGAGCTTCAGTTGGCGGACAGATGGTCGTACGTTTTCCTGCAAAATGTCTTGATAAACTCTGGAATTCATTTTCCCATCAATGACAACAATCCGTCCAGGCCCTAAGGCAGCAAAGCAGCCCCAAACCATGATGCTCCCTCCGCCATGTTTTACAGTGGGGATGAGGTTTTGATGTTGGTGTGCTGTGCCTTTTTTTCTCCACACATAGTGTTGTGTGTTCTTCCCAAACAACTCAATTTTGGTTTCATCTGTCCACAGTATATTTTGCCAGTAGTGCTGTGGAACATCCAGGTGCTCTTTTGCAAACTTCAAACGTGCTGCAATATTTTTTTTTTGGACAGCAATGGCTTCCTCCGTGGTGTCCTCCCATGTACTCCATTCTTGTTTAATGTTTTCCTTATTGTAGATGTGTCAACAAAAATGTTAGCATGTGCCAGAGATTTCTGTAGGTCTTTAGCTGACACTCTAGGATTCTTCTTTACCTCATGAAGCATTCTGCGCTGTGCTCTTGCAGTCATTTTTACAGGACGACCTCGCCTAGGGAGAGTAGCAACAGCGCTAAACTTTCTCCATTTGTAGACAGTCTGTCTTACCATGGACACATGAACATCAAGGCTTTTGGAGATACTTTTGTAACCCTTTCCAGCTTCATGCAAGTCAACAATTCTTGATCGTAGGTCTTCTGAGAGCTCTTTTCTGCGAGGCATGGTTCACATCAGACAGTGCTTCTTGAAACCAGTAAACCCAAAACAGGTGTGTGTTTTTAAAGGGCAGGGCAGCTGTCAGCAACACATCCAATATCATCACACTGATTGGAGTCAAGGTTGGCTCACTCCTGGCTCCAATTAGCTCTTGGAGACGTCATTAGGCTAGGGGTTCACATACTTTTTCCTCCCTGCACTGTGAATGTTTACATATTACGTTCAATTAAATCATGGCAACATCTAATTTTTGTGTCGTATTATTTTACGCAGACTGTGTTCTTCTATTGTTGTGACTTAGATGAAGTTCAGAGCACATTTTATGACCAATTCATGCAAAACTCCACGTAATCCCAAGGGGTTCACATACTTTTTCTTGCAACTGTATAATAATCCCTCCCCCACCCCATTCCAGGCACCAGGCATTTCCTTGTCCCTGAGCTTACACGCATCCCTTGACTGCCATTGCTCATCCTCAGAATCCGTCAAATCACACATATGCAGCCTGGCATTCTCCCCCCCCCCCCCCATTTACCGTATTGGTCTGAGTATAAGACTCACTTTTTTCTCCTAATCTAAGTTTTTAAACTAGGGGTGCATCTTATAATCAGGCTGTTGCAATTTAATGCCAGTGATTTAATTAATTTTTTTTAATAGCACCAAACTTTAAGGGTGCGTCTTACAATCAGGTGCGTCTTATACTCGGGGACAATACGGTATTTAGCACTTTTTAAAAGAATGCAGGGCTGTTCTTTAACATTCCATGATTTTGCCACATACCTGAGAGGTTCCCACTCCACACCCCTACATTCTTCCAGGACCTGTTTTGTTCCTGATGCCTCCACATGAATCTCTCTCTCTCTCTCTCTCTCTCTCTCTCTCTCTCTCACACACACACACACACACACACACACACACACACACACACACACACACACACACACACACACACACACACACCGCTTTGTCACCAGTTTACTCAATCTCTCTCTGGTGTCTCATACCACCTCCAATGCTTATGACTAGGCTTACCATATTTTTCATGACACAATCCGGGACACACACACACCATTTTTTTTTGGGGGGGGGGGTGCCAATTTCCCTGGCCGGCCGGATGGTATCCAGCCAGGCTCAGAATAGTCCCAGCAGCCATTTTTTCAGGGTTTTTTTAATGGCAGCCATTCGTCTCAGTTTGCCGGGCCAGGATGCTACCAGGATGGAGCCCCCTGATACCAGGGTGGTCCCAGCCAAACCGGGACGAATGGTAAGCCTACTTATGACCATCACTCCTAACAAGGATCAGCACAGTGCCCCATTTTTCCCAACACAGTTTCTGTTCAAATTCCCTATACTCAGGTCCCAAGCATTGTGGGAGAAAGGCAGGGCCCACCTACATTTCTGCCCACCTACTTACCTCCACTGCTACTCCTTTCACTTGCTGGATTAGAAAAAGAAAGAGGGGGACAGAGAGGAAGAGGAAATGTGGAGGAGAGAAAGGTGCTGAGCTGGAACACTGGCGAGTGGGAGAAGCAGAGGTTGGCACATCATTGAGTAAAGGGGGGCAGCATTTGGCACGCGGCACCTCAGGTGTCAGGAGGTCTTGGGCCCGGCTGTGAAGGAAGGAAACATTTTACCTGATTCTGAGGTGGAGAGAGGAGTCCTGGCTGCAAGCCCATTACCTTGAGGAAAAAATGAGCCATAGAGCCCAATCCTATCCAACTTTCCAGCACCGATGGACTGCTTTGGTGCACAGAAGCAACATTTTGTTTCGGGTCTCCCTTGTTCTTTTTAAAAAGTAAATGATCGTTCCCTACAGCAAAGCTATCCTCTGCCCCCTATAGTAAGGCTAAAGCCCATCCATTATAGGGGGGCTGCATATCATGCTACTGACATTGGTACAGGACTAGCACAACTACTATAGAGCCAAAAATAAAATAAATTTTAAAAATCTGTTGAAATGCTGCTCCATACACTCCATTCTGCCCCACGCAGCACATGTGATGTTCACCACCGTGCTGTGACTTGTTTTCTCTTGATAAAAAAACCTTGCTTGGCTTGTCTAGGGATTCAAAACTAGGTCAAGTGCTCCAAAGACAGAAATATTTTTCCCTTTATCAACACTGAAAACACATTGATACAAATAAAACCGTATCTCTTTTCAGAAGATTCCCTCTCCCTGAGCAGAGGAGTGAGCTGTTGAACCAGAATCAGTAATAATTAAAAACAAAAAAGAAATCTGGTATTTAATTTGAAACAGTATCTCCATCGTGAAGCAAACATTAACAGCATTACAGCTGCCCTGCTTGGAGCTCTGCCACATGCCCAGGATTCGCTGCTTCCCTGCTTCCCTGACCGTCCAAGCCTATATCAGGACTGCCAATCAACTTGTATCTCTCTGGCAACTACCTCACTCCTTCAGAGGAAGCCAGACCCAGCTTCCTGGATTGTGACTGCTTGGTTTGCCTGTGACTTAGACAAGAGAGGAGCGTATGTGTAGAATACATTCATGAGGTCAGCAGTGATATCGCCCCATTAATAAGTAAAGACTCTGATCTGGGAGCCAAGTTAATAAAAGTGGCAGCCACAGAATGAGCAAGATGAATTGAAGATCAGAGATAACCAGGCTAGAGCCTTGTCTAGTTCAGTTTCATTCTAGTGAATGGCACTACGCACCAAAAAAAAAGAACCCTCACAGTGACAAGGGAGACAACCTGCTCCTTTACTTGCCGCCAGATGGAGTGGATAGTGATAAGTGGCTGGGGAAAAAATAGATGCTGGCTGGATTAATGACTTGCTTGACAGGTAAGGGAGCTAGAACGCAGACATCTTCTCCAGAATTGACTCTAGTGTCTTCATTCTTGCTAAGAGAATGCTTCTATTGCTGTCTGCCATTTCTTCCCTGGCACAGTTTTCTATCTCAGTTTGCTGAGTGTGTAGGTAGTCGAGTCATATGACTTGGGCCCCAATCCTAACCAAATCCGCCCACTGATGCACGTGTGCCCAGGAGGTGTGTACTGTATCCAGTGGGGGGGGGGGGAGTTGCAGAGGTCTCCTCAGAGTAAGGGAACTTTCATTCCTTTGCCCTGGGGAAAGCCTCTGCTACCCTATGGGTCTCCTTAGACCCTGTGGGTCTATTTTGCTGGCACAGAACCAAGGAAGGAAAGGGAGAGGGAGAATAGGCCACATGAGAGTGCTGCCAATCCTGTTACCTCCCCCACCCCACCCAGAAACACCCCTGTCCCACCCACCACCCGTCCCCACCACCAAATCACCTGGTGCTGGTGGTTGGTGACCTCGCTGCTGGCCCATGCACGCGGATGCTGGTGATTGCACTGGTGGCCTCGTTGCGCTCACCAGTGGTGTCATGTGATATATGCCAGATCTGGATCCTGATGCTTCTGCCAACGAAATGCACATTCCGCCAGCAGGGCAGTTTGGATAGGATTGGGCTCTTAGTCAGCTGGTCAGCTAGCTTACAGGAGCTTCACATTAGATTAGTTGACCTAAAGAAGCATCATGTGGCCTGTGGATGTGGACAGGTGGTGAGAGACAAGACTGGATCAGGGATATAAAATGGAAGAGTGTGTGTGTGTGTGTGTGTGTGTGAGAGAGAGAGAGAGAGAGAGAGAGAGAGAGAGAGAGAGAGAGAGAGAGAGAGAGAGAGAGCTGGTAAGGCAAGAAGTGTAAGAAATCTCAAAACTGTGTGGGAATCAAGCTTTCTCTATGAAATACATTTCTGACAATTGAAGCTTTATACAAGGTTCATGACCGCTTCTATGGTTATATATGAGAATGTGGTTTTGGTTGAATCTCTTCCCCCACACAAACACTAAATTGCTTATTTAATACTCTCAGGTTTTTTTCCTTCTGCATATGTGCTACTCAAGGGAAGAGGAGGAGTAGGAAGAAGAAGAAGAGATGGGAAAGACAGAATCAGTAACAAATCAGTAACAAATCAGTAACCAACTTGGCTCTCAGAACAATCAGTCTCATTGATCTGTTCTGAGTTTAGGAAATCCACTTTTTGTTACATAAGGAAGTTGTGTTTTATTATTCTGGTTATATGGCCATGACTTTTGATAGAACACAGATAATTCAAAATGAAATTACATATCAAATGATATACTGCAGCGGTTCTCAAAGTTCTCCCTGCGAGGCGGGGAGAACTTTGAGTGTTTGTGGGAGTCGGGCCAGCAGCGGCGGCGATCCAGGGGATCACCACTGCTGCCACTGAAACCGCCCCGCTACACTTACCAGGGCTTGGGGGAGCTTCGGGGAGGCCTGTGCGAAAACGAAGTACCCGATGATCACCGTTTTGCGGCAATCCGAAGATCAGGGAGGCCTGCAGAGGGTCGCGCAGGCCTCCCCGAAGCTCCCCGAGCCCCGGTAAGGACAGCGGGGGTGGTTTTGGGCAATCTTGCGGCAGTGGCGATCCCCTGGATCGCCGCCACCGCCATTCTGTCCCCACCCCTTAAGGGGGCAGGGGACAGCTAAAGTTCTCAATGGTGGGTCGTGACCCACAGTTTGACAACCACTGATATACTGTATAACATGACGGTATTATTCATAAAGAGCCAGCGGGTGGCGCAGTGGATTAAACCACGGAACCATGAGCTGTCGATCGAAAGGTCGGCAGTTCGAATCCGTGCGACGGCTCCTGCCAACCTAGCAGTTCGAAAGCAAGAAATTGCAAGTAGATTAATAGGTACCGCGTCAGCGGGACGGTAACAGTGTTCCATGCGCCTCGGTGTTGAGATATGCCGGCCACATGACCATGGAAACGTCTTCGGACAACGCTGGCTCTTCGGCTTTGAAACAGAGATGAGCACCGCTCCCTAGAGTCAGACACAACTGGACTTAATTGTCAAGGGATACCTTTACCTTTACCTATTATTCATAAACACAAAGTTTTCACAATTTTGGCCACTAGTGGTGTCATCCCCCCGGAGGCTGTCACATGGTGTGGTCCTCACCCCGCCCCCCTAGTGACGCCAATGCCACCAGTGCTTTTTGTTGCCCCAAGCAACCAGGAAGCCTGCCTGGGAAGCATCAAGGGAGGTGTAAGAAGTTGCCAGATCTACCTGGGGCTTATTTTGTGGCTGCAGTGCTGGCAAAAGAATTGGTGGCAAGCTTGTTAAAGATGTGCTACTGGGTGGCCGAAATGACACCGGCAGTGGACCTAGAGACCGTGCATGTGGGATGGCGGATAGCCCCAGGGGGCCTGACGGACGCATGTCTAGGTGAGGCAGTGCTGCTACCAGACTACATCTGAGTAAAACATGCACAGGATACTACACATATACAGTATTCATGGTTGAAGTGAGATTTGAGCTGGGGCATCTTGATTCAAACTTCAAAAGCCAGTTATAAATGGAAAGTATATTACTTCTGCATCCAATATATAATAAATGGTTTTCAGTTTGATTCATACCCATCCACCATTCGTAATACAATTTTCTCAGTCAGTTTCAGGAAAGTATAGTGTATATGAGAATTTTTAGCAGAAAATGAGGATTTGGGAGCTGCATTCCCCTCTGAGAATTTCCAAATAAAAAGCTGATAATGCTGATGAAAGAAACCTGTTTTGGACAAGGGAAGTATTCCAACCTTGATGGGCAGCCCGATCCTGCCTAAGATGCGACTGCTGGGCTAAAGGGCCAGCCACTGCATCCTAGTCAAGATGCGGGCTGCACCAGCACAGCCGGAGCGCACCTCACATTCGTCCCCTTCCCCTGGTGTAAGTGTCAGAGGTCCCAATGTGCCTCTTCGGATACGCACCAGCTCTTTAGCCAGTGCGCATCCAGGGAGGCCGTGTAAGGCTGGCCCAGCCTTGGAAGGGGCGTTGGATATTGGTGCAACCTAGCGTAGCGCTGATATCCCCTCCCCCTCCTAGACTGGGTCGGCCATTAGCCCTCTCCCTTACCAAACCTGCCCACCCTCCTTCCACCTGGCACAGCACTCATCTGTGTCCGGCGACGTGGAGTTCGTCTGGTGGCGGTATGAGTGGTGCTAGGCTCTGCGCCAGCGCCACTTATACTAGAGGAGCCACAAAACTGCCACGAGGCACTTTTGCCATAAGTGCTCGCTCCGCCATAATTGCTCGCTCTTCTGGCCTATGTTTGCACAGGATTGTGCTTTTAAGCTTTCAGTCAGGCTAGGAGGGAGACGGATCACACCCAAAGTGTCTATGTGAACCCCCAGTCTACCCATTTCTGTTTTCTACCTTATCATCTTCAGGGTCACATCTTTTCCCAGGCATTTCTTTCAGTATGAGAAGAGAGAGAGCTAAAGCCAGCTGCCGACACATGTGCCACCTGTTTGGTGCCTCCCAGTGGGGTCAGGAGAAGCAGCTGAAGCAGAAGGAAGGTTGCAGACACGGCAGCCCATTGGTATGCACATGCTATGGAGTGCAGGCAGCACAGAATGTTAATGAATGATTATGTTCTTCTGCCACGCTAAATTTAGAAGCAAAACTAAGAAGGTGAAATCCTCTCACCTTATGCCAAAATGTAGATGAAACATGAACAACCAGTCCTCGATCAGCTTCCATCTTGCTCCCACTCGGTCTTCAGCAACTCTGGCTTCCTAGGCAGAGTAGAATTAGAGAAGTCCAGTCCAGTACTTTCAATAATGTCTGTCTGAATGCCTGCCTCTGTCTGTCTTGCTGAGCAACTACTGCTGCTTATTTTTCAGGTGAGACAGAAGGCTCTTTCTCTGTTGTGCAGACCACATTTGAATACAGTGCATGTCCTAAAGACCACCTGTGCTCCCATTCAACAAGAACATTTGCTGATTTGGAGCAGAGATATTGAGGAAGTGCATTTTGCATGGGAAAAGAAGGAGGCTTGTGTATTTCTCCATGCATTGCAATTTAGAGATTGGAAATAAGCAGCAACTTAGCGTATGTGACAAGCTCTTTTTATCCAACCAGCAGATACTCTTTAAGGATCACAGTGTGCACAATACTGATTGAAACTGCATCACTTGTGCTGCATTTTTTTTCGAGCCATAATTGTAAGAATCATTCCATATCTCCCTCCATTCCTAGTGAGTTAATAAGCACGTAGACAGGGGTGATCTGGCAGATGCTGTGTATACTTGGATTTTCAGGAAGCTTTTGCCAAAGCTCCATTTGCCAAATGCTTCTAAGAAAACGTAGCAGTTGTTCTTATGAGTTGCCAATATGCCTCCCAAGTCCTCATTAAATGCAAGAGCCTCTCTAGTGTAGCATTAGGGTGAAGAAAGCTAAATTTGTCAGGGACTCAATCAGTGAGAAAGAGAGTAGCTTGGGAAAATTGTGAATAAGAAAGAGTGTATGTGTTTGTATGTTTAGAATATTCCATATTCCAACTTCCTAGACCTTGGACTCTCAGAGCAGCTAATCGTAGGTAAAAAATACAATAAATAGAGCAACGTAATAAAAACAGCAGAGCAGCACAAATATCAGCCAGTGGTTTTATTCCCTAAGTTGTAACAATGACTGCCCTCCCTCTTGGAGAAGCTGGGCCTTCAGTTGTTGTGGGATTTCATGCCATTCATGCACATTCAGGGGACTCTCATTTAAGTCTCATTCATTTCAATCAGTCATCTGCTGGAGAAGTTCCCAGTTGATTATGCTTATATCCCTCAGTGACTAACAGCACAATCCTGTAAATAAAGCCAGCAACGGAACGAGTGTTCCGTCACCGGATGACGTTGTGAACATGCCGTAAAGCACGTTCGTGACATCTCAGAAGTAAGGGAGGCCGGCGCAAGGCCGGCCTCACTCCGGCACCAGACCAGGACATGGATGGTGGCGGAAGGTAAGAGCTCCGTCGCCAGCTGTGTGGGTGGTCTGGCCGGGCGAGGGAGGGGGGCCATTGGCCTAGCTGGGCCGGGAGGGGGAGGGGGACAGTGTTGGCCATATCCCCATCCCTGCCGGGCCAGCTATGCCGTTACACGGCCTCCTCTACTTCCGCCAGCTATTTAGCTGGTGAAAATACGAGGAGGACGATAGGGCCAGCCTGGATTTACACCCGGGGAAGGGGACAAGTGTCCCCTTCCCCAAGTAGACCTCTGGCCTGGCGGCAGAATGGCTGCCAGGGCTCAGGATCCGGTGGTCTGCTGTGGGCCGCCAGTCGGATCCTTACACAGGATTGCGCTGTAACATAGGTCTTTTCTGCTCAGCAAACTGCTCTCTCACTCTCTCTCTCTCTCTCTCTCTCACACACACACACACACACACACACACACACACACGAGTATGCGAGCAAGCGAGCAAGTGTGCATGTTTGTCTTTCCATCCCATAGTGGATGCTGTGTCTGTTTGCTTTCTGAATCATGCTGGCCTGACAGAACCATATAGTTGGTACTGACCCATCAGAGAGTGTCTGCAAGACATCTGCATTGTTGAGATTAGTTAGTATGTATTGAATCAACCTGTGTAAAGGAGACTGAATCTGCCCTGAGGATCAAAGAAATTCTTTCCCTTCCATGGCCTTCTCCAGGCTTCCTGTGGAGCTGATTGCAGAAGACATGCAGTTCTCGCTGAACATAATAACATAGGACTGTTTGTATCTGAAGCCCTTAACTCAAACTTGAACTCCTCTGCAAATTGTCCATCCTTCTTATCCTGCCTCACCTGACTGGTTCCCCAACAGATGTGCTGTTATCTGTTTGTTATACACAGTCCAGATATCTTTTCTTGAGCTTGCACTTCTGTTGCAGGGATATTACATTTCTTCCAGTAGGAAGTGTGCCATATTTATACATGGGGAAATGTGATTCTTCCTGTCACATGTCACAGAAATATCACTGTCAGGGCCGGCTTTAAGTCAATTGGACCAATTGCTCCCAATTGGGCCCCACGCCTAATTACCGAGCCAGGGTAATGTACCCTAGTTTTCTCAAATACAAATGACAACACATTGCAACATACACATAGCACCACGTTGCAGGTTTATATATTGTAGGCCTCAAATATTCAGACTCAAATATTTAAATCTTACATACATAAATATAGATAATTAGGATCTACAAATACAGACATATTGGAATGGATGTGTACCCTGCATTCACAAAAATGAATCTGAAATTAGCAGGAGTTGAAAGTTAGACAAAACCCTAAAAGACTTTGCAGAGAAAAAGCAAGAAAGATAACTTTTTCATAATAAAGGGTAATAATAATGACTTATTATAATTAATGTTGTAATTTTTAGAAATCCAAAAAAGATCATTTGTTCCCAACAATGCTGTTCACTTACATTTTGCATTTTTTTCTAAACAAAACATAAAATTAATATTTTTACTAAATCATTCCACAGTCACTAAAACAAGTGGCTTTGTAACTATTTGTTACACCCATACACACCAGCTGTGTCATTCTTGACTTTATTTAGGGGTTTTCTGCTTTGGCAGTTAAGCATTTACTACTTTGTTGTATTTCTCCAGTGTGGGAGTGTTCATCTATCCTTCAAATGCAAGGTTATCTCCTCCTACCACAGCCCCCCCCCCCACTATGCCATTAAAGAACCTTTTGCTTTTCTTTTATTTAGTTCTTTGAAGGCAGTATAATGAAGGGAGACTTATGGTGATCTGATTATTTCACATCTGCACCTATTCAGACAAAATTCGAAACCTGGGGTTCTCAACCCACCAGTGGTACTTCGGCCAACTGTTGGTGGTACTCAGACTGCTGAACCTCCGGAACCCTGCTCAGACACGGCACTTTCGATGGCACATTTTCACTCCCAAGAGGCTCCTGCCTTTGGCTGAGCTTCTCAGGAACGCTGAGAAGGGCTGTCCCACCTGCCCAGAGGTCATTGCCAGTCACTTCCGGTGGTAAGCAGCAGGAGAGTGGCACTGGAGGTGGTACTTGGCCGGGAAGGGGTTGAGAACCCCTGTTCTAAACCATAGTTTACTGCTGTGTGAATGAGGTTAAGGGAGCCATGGGCTTACACATTCCCCCTTTCCAGTTCACATGCGAGGAAGAGAATGAAAATTGTCATTTTCACTTTAGAATGAACTAAAGTGCTTTGGCAGTTGATGGTGCACACTCTGGGACCTGTGGTTTGTTAACTCACTACAGTTAGAACTAGTCAGGTGTCACCCCTCCAGCACTGATCCTCCCTAGGCGTCAGGGCTGATCTCTGCCTGGGGTGGCGGTTTCCAGGCAGTGGGGTTCAGGGTGGGGAGTGGCAGCAGCGCCCCCCCCCCCCCCGGCTGAGGCCTGATGCAGAAAGGCTCACTCAGCACAGCTCGGATGGCACAGGCCTGTGCCAAGTCTCACGAGAGTAAGAACAGGCGCTGGGAAGCCGGCCAGGAGGGGCGGGGCTGGGGAGCCTCAGAAGCAGAGGCGTGGATAGACTGGAGCGGGCGGAGCAGCGGCTCCAGGCAGCACCTCGGCCCCGGGCAGCGCTGCTCCACTCGCTCCAGTGTTTACACGGAGCGCGCGCCGCCCGGCGGGCGCTCCGAGGCCTTCTCCCCCGGCCTCGGAGCCGGAGAAAGCCCCGGAGCGCCCACCTCGACCGGTGGCCGGGGCTTTCTGAAGTCCAACTGCCGCGTCACACTGTTAAAACATTTTGCGCATGTGCAAAACAAAGATAAACAGTGTGACGTGGCAGTTGGACTTCAGAAAACCCCGGCCACCGGTCGAGGTGGGCGCTCCGGGGCTTTCTCCGGCTCCGAGGCCGGGAGAGAAGGCCTCGGAGCACCCGCGGAAGCCGGGTCGTCCCCCCCGAGCGGCGCGGCAGCGAGTGCACTCGCTGCTGCTTCCAGTAGGAGAAAATGCACTCGCTGCTGCTACGCCTCTGCTCAGAAGAGGCCTCAAATAGCTGGGGGAAGCCAGCTGGGGAGGTCACTAGGGCGACGAGCTCCCATGGGTGCAAAGCCGCCAGGAACCAAAGGTCTGCAAGCCTTTACCTGGCCGTCCCTCGACTGGAGGGAGGTTGGACCCCCCCCCCAGAAACCTCCTCCAGGAGGTCGACAGTGGCCTGGGAGGGGCAGCCTGGCCCATAGTCGGGGGCTCTCTGCCCTGTGCAGGTGGCCCAAAGCCTAGGCAAGCAGGATGGGACGAGTGCCCTGAAGGGAACAACCCAGGATCAAGAACCATCAGCCAAGGGGTCGCCCTGGGCCGACTGTGGAAGTGGAGGCGAGCCCGCTGCTTGGGGCACCAGCAGCTGGCAACCTACCCTTCCAACCTGATGACCACTGTCCCCCCAGGGCCCCTTGGGGTCAGAGACTTACCTGGAGAGGAGCAGAGGGGTCAACCAGCATAGCAGCGAAGGCTTCTTCCCCAAGCGGCGCTGAAAATTTCTGAACCTGTGAAGCAACAGTGGAGGAACTCTTGTTAGGACTTTGGGGGCGAGGGCCCTATGACGTAACAGGGTATCCTCATGAATGTAAAAATGTTTAGAATTGAGCGAAAACTATTATGACCGGCAACAATGTAACAAGAGAGAACAATCTTCTATGGGATTCAAGTCATAAAATCCAAGAAAGCTAAAAAAAATGCAATTAAGACTTAAAATGACTTTGTAAGTCCTCCTTAAAATGCAACAACGTGCAGTTAAAAAATACTTTAAAAGTCTAATTTCACTTTTTAAATTAGACTTTTAAAGTATTTTTAACTGCACATTGTTGCATTTTAAGGAGGACTTACAAAGTCATTTTAAGTCTTAATTGCATTTTTTCGCTTTCTTGGGATTTTATGACTTGAATCCCGTAGAAGATGGTTCTCTCTTGTTACGTAAAAATGTTTACTAGATTAAATTGGCTCAGCAGAACAACTTGTAAATCTCCAGGTGCATCTTAGGGGGCCATACCCAAGCGGGCCCAGAGAGACCCCCCCCTCACTAGCATGGAGGCCCAAATAGACGTAACACCAGGATATCAAACCAGGATCAAACTATGGTTTGATATCCTGGCTTGTTTCCACTCTAGTTAGTTAACAAACCACAGTTGTCGTAACTTCATATGTTAAGGGGAGATGCATTTTTTTCTTAGTGAAAGCAGAAGTTTCTACTCTCCTCCTTCATTTGCAAGAGAGGAAGACAGGAGGGGGAGCTCATGATAGCACTAAACTAACGCTAACACTGGCTACATGACACTTTGGAATAAGGATCCCTCATTCCTTCCTGTTGAGTTTACACTGCCATAGGCTTATCTTCATGCATTTTGTGATTTCTGCTTATATGTTCATCATCTACTTGGAGGGATTGGAATGATCAGTAGTGGGGAGCAGAGGATCTGTATGATTGGCTCTGCCATATGTTTCCCATCTTTCAAACATTACCACAGTGGTATGTTCCATTAGAGGATGTGATATGTAGCTCATATGTATTTTAGAAATCTAGGAATGTCTATGGCCAGCCATTCCCTAGCCCTTGGCTTAAGAAGTCAATTGACAAAGGAAGGCATATCAATTTCAAGTAGGTTATGCTAGTCTGTAGTGATTGTATCTCAGAGGGTTTGACTTCTTGCGGTGCAATCCTGTGTAGAACTGCGCCGGGGGAGCACGTGCTCCCCTGGCGCAGGGTGTCACGAAAGTGCCGTAAAGCACTTGTGCGACACTCAGCGAGTAAGGGCCACCGGGGCAAAGGCCCGCTTCCCACTCTCCCCTGGCTCAGCGTCCCCGCATATGCCGAATTGGGTGTGTCCAGCACTGGCCCAGCCGAACTGGGTATGTGCCAGTAGCGTTGCTAGTGCGCGTGCCGCCCAAGGCAGGCACGCGTCGCCCTTTTGTTTTCAGTGTTGTGCGCATGCGCACAACGGCCGCCATTTTGGCTCATGCGCACAACGCCGGCTGAGGGCAAAAGACTGCCCTTTGCCCTCAGTGTCTTCGTCATCGCATTTTGGCGCATGCGCACAACGCCGCTGAGGGAGGGCCTAGTCTAAAGAGGCCGAGCCCTCTCCGGACCCGGCTTAGGCTCGGCAGCGGGGGTGACGCACGGCCCTCTCCAGACCCGGCTTGGCAGCCGGGGGGCGCGCGTCACCCCTCTGCGTGCATCCCCTCCCCGGCGGCCCGCCCCACCTGTGTCCAGGGGCAGGGGGAGGGTGGACCAGGCTGTGAGGGGGGCGGCCATTGGCCACCCCAGGCCTGGAAAGGGTGGGGATATCGGTGGCGAGATACGCTGCTATCCAAAGCCCTCTCCAGGCCCGGCCCAGCCTTACATGGAGGACTCAAATGTACACCAGCTCCAGAGCTGGCATACATTCAAGTAGGCCCATTGGGCCTCAAGCCGCTTACACCCAGAAAAGTGAACAAATCGTCCCCTTTCCTCAAGGTGCATCCGGGCTGCCCCGGGGCAGCCTGGGACCTGGATAGGATAGGCCTGCCGCTGGATTGGGCTGTTAATCATCTTGTTTATTTATTTATTAGTTAATATTTTGCTATATATTTTAATTGTATTGTCCATCTGCATGGGAAACGTTTGGATGTTATGTTACATATTAATTTTGTTATCAGCAATACTGCCTCCATTGTCTTTATACTGAAAAGCACTTAAGATAATTGCAATGCAGGGTGACCCTGTATTCAGATCAGCACACTCCCACAAGTTTTAAAATCAGGTGCTATTGTTAAAGATCCAAAGGAGAAAAAGTATAAAATTGAAAGATGGTTGATACTGTATATACACAGGTGCATATTTGTACTATATAACAAGAGTAGCATGGCACAGAATTGATGGATTTGCATTTGTACATGTTCTGGTCAGCATGAGCTACCTTGCATTTTCCAGCAGTCTCAGAAAGCATTATTTAAGCATGCCTTTTTGTCCTAGACTGTCTTGTTGCAGTTTTCAGCCCTATTGTTAGTAAGCACAACACTCAGCAATCCACCTGAAGGCTCAGCCAGTGTCTGTCAAGGTGAATGTGGTTTTCAGAAAATGTAAAAAAAGATTTTGCTTCTTTATCTTGCTCAAATGACGCAGCTAAATCCACTATCATGCCAACAGCTCCAATCTTCTTTAGTGTTTTAACTCCGTTTCCGCACTGCTTTCCCCATAGACAATAATCTATCAATTCTCTATTTTGTTCTTTTTTTTTGTGACCTGGTTCACTTGCAATCCTCTTCTTATTCAACCATATAACCCTTATATTATTTCCAAGGACTCCGTGGTTTGTTTTTCCTTTTTCTCTTCACCTTATTTGACTCTTACAATTTCTTAACTTATTTATCTCCACCACTGTTCTGCTCCTGACACTTTCAGTGCAATCCTATACATATCTACTCAGAAATAAGTCCCATTGATTGCAGTGGGACTTACTCCCAGGAAAGTGTGTATAGGATTGCAGCCTTTGGGCTCAATCCCGCCTAACTTCAAGCACTCCACCGTTCCAAGCCGGTGTGAACATGCCCTAAAGTACGTTCGCAACAACTTTAGAGTAAGGGCGGCCGGCACAGAGGCCGGACGCCCTCGCTCCGCTGCTGGATCATCCCCGTGGCCACCGGAGAAGGTAAGTGATCCCCCAGCAGGTGCAGGGGCGGTCCAGGTAGCGAGGGAGGGAGCCAGTATGGGGGGCTGCCATATCCCTGTCCCATTCCCAGGCCAGCCCTGCCATTACCGGCCTCCTCGGACTTGCACCAGTTAAATAGCTGGTGGAAATCCAAGGAGGCCCATTGGGGCCTCCCTGAGTAGACCCCCTGGCTGCTCATGGAACAGGGATAGTATCCGGTGGGTGGCCTGGGCTGCCTGCTGGATACTTACACAGGATTGGGCTGTTTATCTCCACTATAGCACACTGTGTCCCATCCTAAAATAGCCAACATCTGCTTTCTTTATTTTTTTCAATTCAGTATATTGAGCATCAAAAGTCTGTAGGCACTTATGCATGATCACTATAGATGTGGTCTGTCTTCTTAAGGTTCTGCTCTCTTCCTTGCCAGGCCACTCTCTAGATCATAATTCCCACTATCTATTTTCTAACTTGGACTCACTCCTGAGAACCTCCTCTTGTCGTCTTTAGATAATCTCTCCAATTCTACTTTCACCTATTGCATTACACTGAAACCTCTCCTACAGAGGATCCTAACAGCCCAATCCACTGCAACTCCCCGTGCGGCGATGCAGCGGTGCCAACATGGTGTTCGCTGAATCCCGTGGGGGAGTTTTGGCCTCCAGAGGCCTCCTTGGGGTAAAGGAACATTTGTTCCCTTGCCCTGCGGTTATCCCTGCAGGCCCAGTGGGTCAATCAACTTGGACCTGTGCCAGCAATATCACATTGTCCACGTTGACCCGGGAAGGTGGGTCAGGCCCGGGAAGGGAGTCAGGATTTGCCGGGCACTGCTGCCACCAAACCCGCCCCCTTCCTGATCCGCCCTTCTCCCCACCCCTGTTGCCACCCTGTTCCACCTTCTCCCTCCCCCTCCTCCCTCTGACCTTGTTTGCAGCTTATCTGGGGTGGCAGGCATCTGCAGCCCATCACTGCGCGGACCCAGCCAATTGCTGCTTCCGACTGTGGCCAGGCCACACTCTCTGGCTGAGTCATGTTTGCAACAGCCAGAAAGAGAAAGCTCACTATGCCAGCAGAACGCGTGCCCTTAGGTTTGGGCCCCAAGTGCCTTTTCTTGTCCCTCCTTCTTGATTTGCTTTCAGCCTTCCACATGGTCTTCTGTGTCCCTTCCTGGTCTCCCTCCTACCTTTCAGAGTGATTTTCTTTTGATTATTTTTGCTCTTGTTAGTGCTGCTCCTAGTGTCTCATATGGTCCTGTCCTTACCCTACTTCTTTTTTTTTGCTCCACTTTCTTTTCTAAATGTTCTAATTCATGTATGTATTGGATTGCAACTTTTAAAAGAAAAGTTTTTTCTTTCTTTCTTTAGTATTTTATCAATCAATCAATCAATCAATCAATCGATAAAGCAGATTGCAACTTTAAAATGATGATGTCAAAACAGATTTTTTAACTCCTGACATTTCACTTTCTGTCTAATTTGCTCATCTCTCATGCTACTTCTCCAATTAGAGCTTCTGAGTTTTCTGCAGAGGGAGGCAAGAAATTTCTCCTGCTCAGTGCAGAGCCTGAAAAATAATCAAAATATAAGTGAGGCCCATAGTGAATCTCAGTTATCATTTCCATGTCGTTTCCATATTGTTTCCCACGAACATCATCTGTGTAACCCCAATGTCACAGAAATTTCTGCATCACTCTGGACTGAACAATTTGTGGAGCAGAGCATTCCTGACATGTCTACATGTAAAATACCAAGTTCATAATGTTTTCATGAGCAGTCAAAAGACTGCTTACAGAAAAAAACAGGCTGTTTGGGCAAAATTTATGCTATCTGGAGCCAACCAATCCAAAGAACAGAGTTTACATGCTCTGTATTGTTATAGACAATGAGTACAGCTTCTGCGAATCGGTCCATTTTGGGCAGTGAAGCTTAAAAACACTCATTCGTTGTGTCACTGAAGCATCCGACTATATTGACTTCAACAGGTTGTTGAGGGAGTTTAATAACTCCAGTAGCATTTCTATCAGAGTTATTGTCTTCTCAGATCTAAGGATATTTCACTCATTCATACATTCATTCAACTTATACTCCACTCTTCTTTCCCAGTGGAAACTTATATTGCATATACCGTATACACCTTTAACCAAAACAAAAAACCACTGCAGCCGAGGTCAAGGTGACCTGAAATGCAGCTGGGCATAATTGCTGCAGTATGTTTGTCTGTTTGCATGCAAATAGTGCATCATTCTGACCACAGCTGACTCAGGTTATTTCAAGGTTTCAAAAATGATGCACACCCTTCACATTTGGGAATCTGATGTAACAAACTCTTCAGGTCTACTGTCAGGATTTCTAACTTCCTAGAAGCCTCAAATACCCAGCTGCTGATCTTGAACTCGTTGAATTCTGCCAGACAGTGTGGACTCCAACAACCATGTAGTGATACACCCACTTCATGATGAGTTCCATATAGAAATTTTAACTGAGCAAGGAGGAACTTTTTAAGTGGTGCTTCTCTTATATTTAGGAGGGGGATAAGTACTTGGCATTATTTATTAAGTGTTTTCCAGTGATTTTTTTTCACTGACTGTTTGCTGGTTTATTTCTTGTGTCTTTTTGTTTGTTTGGTTGTTTTAGAGATTGTGAATCTTTTGGGATAGGAAACTATCTTTTTATTTCTTTTGCTATGTAAGCTAGAACATTTCTGTTGAAAAGCAATATAAAAATATTAATAACAGCAGCAGATCTGGGTCATCTGAAGAGGTCAAACATACCGTGTACTACAGCAATCACAAATGGCAGGTTTCAGAAATCTGACTTTTTTGGTTGTCGGAATTTACCAATTGTCAAAGGTTCTGTGACATTCCTTCTGGCACTCGGGACTCCATGTAACTCTTCTTCTACCTGAAACAAATATGAATAAAATCAATTTGTATTAGCTGGAATTTGACCCCAGCGTATCCAACTGTCTTTCAAAGCCAAACAACATGGTCAAAAACAGACCAGGGGCAGATTCTATCATGGGTGGATGATGAGCGACCAAACAACCAGAGGCAGTGGTGGGCTAGAGCAGAGACAGCCAGAGAACCAAAAGACCAGAGACATGTGATATGGTCAAGGATGGGCTGGGATCAGGTTCTGGAGTGAGTTGGGGGCAAGGCAAGACAGAACCTCCTTGGCAGCTTCGCCTTCAAGCAAGCAACTCAGACTGGGAAACTGAGGCCAGAATAAGTTTTCACTTAGGGCTAGCAGAGACTCTATTGGCTCTCCAGGTCATATGATTTTCCTGGGTTGACTGGCTCACTACAGTGTCCCTTCTAGCTACTGTCAGGACACAGTAAAGCAGCAAGGTCAGCCAAGCCTGATTCCTACAAGTTGCCTTGGTGGCACCAGGGATATGGATCAAGTCTCTGATTTCAAATCTTGAGTCAAGTCCCAAGTCTCTGGGTCCAAGTCTCAAGTCAAGTCCAAAGTCTTTGCCCCCATGTCCCTAGTCTTTGGTTGCGAGTCCCTATCTATTTAATGGGGAAAATGAGTTTAAACCCTGAATTAAATTTGACTTGTCGTAAAAGGCTCCAAGTGTCGAGTCGAGTCTTTTACAATAGCCGAGTCAAGACATTGATGTGACTTGAGTCCGACTCGAGTCCAAGTCAGTAGACTCAAGTCTACATCACTGGGTGGCACAGAGAGTGACTGTGAGACCCTGGTGCTTTACAGCAGCAAGCAACGTCTTCTTGGGCTACTATTAGACTTGCTTCAGAATCTCTTCATCCTCTGAACTCCTTAGAATCTATCAGAAATACTTAAGAGTCATTGTCTGTGTGGAGTCAGGACACACAGTGTTAGCTACTTGGCATCATTTTAATACTGATTATATCACACAGCATTTAGAATCAATTTTGCCCTGGTTGCACAGAATTGTTTTAACACACATACACCCCAAAGTTCAGTTTCTAACCTAATACCTGGATAATTAATATTTCTTAATATTTAGTGTGAGAAAAGAAGGAATGCCTCTTCTAAGACTGTGTCTACCACAGCACACATCTGCATCATCCAAAACCAAAGAAAGTAGGGTGTTTCTTAGAAGAATTGGTTTTCTTATACGTAAATCCATGCAGATTCAATCAGTTGACTCATACTATTAGTTGACTGAGACTTTAGTTGGGTGACAACCCTGTAGAATGCATGCTTTTGCCAACACAAGAAACTAGTATAGCATAGTAGCAAAGCGCAAGGGCATTGAGCCAAGAAATCCCTGGTTTTCCAGATCTCCATAAAGAACTTAGTTGGTGGCCCTTAAGCTAAGCAACTCTTTGCTCTCTTAGCCTCAGCATTCCAGTGGCAGTATGGGTCCAGTATGGGACCATGATACTGTCTACCATACAGGCTGGTTGTTAAGGGTACCAGGGATGATCTGCAGATTTGGGCCCTGTGTGTGTGTTCATTTTTCAGTTTAAATAGCAGCCATATAGGGCTTTGATGTAGATTGGGACTGTCACAGAAGGAAGAAGGCTTTAACCCTTTGCCCCCACCACTGTCCAGATTCAGACTACTCCCACCCCACATATAGATTTCATAGATTTCATATAGATTTGAAAATAGATTTCATTTTTTAAAAAGTAGTTCAACCCCATCACACAATCTACGTATCATCTAGTTTGGCCTTTGGAACATACGGTATATGAAATGCTCCAAATTAAGAGTCTTCCAGGAAATACTCAAGGACATGGACTGTTGCTGAAGATATATTGGATTTCTAGGCCAAGACATGTTTGGACAAGAATTTTTAGAAATAATTCTGAGCAAATGAAAAAGAGTTCCATTTATAAATACACAGCCTCAGTTCAAGGTAGCCTCTGAAATAGTGGCTGTAATAAGAGAGCACAGTAGAAAAGAAATAATAGGACAGGGAAGAAAGCTAAGAGACCTGAGTTTTCAGAGAGGAAAGCACAACACAGCTTTAGCTAGAAAGCTACCACAGTTTCATAATTATCCTCCCAACAACATTTTCTATAGCTGCCCACCCATTATCTTTAGTCTTAGCCTATTGTTTGAAATTGTCTAAGCTCAAGCTTGCAAGATAAGATAAGCTCTGTATGTCATGGACAGCCCAATCCTGCTGCGTAACATCTGCCGCAGTGCGCAAAACATGCTGCAGCGGATCCTAAGCAGGATCAAGGCCATGCCAGCAGAGCTGGGGCACACCTCGGGGGTAAGGGACTTCGTGTCAGCCCCAGCGGCCCCAATGGGCCTCCTTGGGTGTGTGTCGGCAAAATGGCCGGCGTAACTCTGGGGAGGCCGTGTAAGGCTGCCTTGGCCCAGGAAGGAAGGGGCTTTGGATATGGGCAGAGCACGCCTCTGATATCCCCACCTTTTCCCCAGGCCCAATGGCCCAATCACCCCCTCTCCTGCCACCTTGGCCTGCCCTCCCCATGCCCTCCCGCCACCCGGCACAGGACGTACCTGCGTCCAGCGGCATAGTCCGTGGCTGGTGGCGAAGTGAGTAGCGCCGGCCTTGGTGCTGCTTACTCCGCAGGTGCTACAAACATGCATGTTTGCAACACCCTGCGCCAGCGGAGCACTCACTCCACCAGTGCAAGCTTGCACAGGATTGTGCTGATAGGCTAATAGACTGTAACAATTCTGAGAACAAGACAATGACACCAGGAGACAAAGAGGCTAATGTGATATGTGACTTTATCATATCAGTTACAGCCATAATTCCTGAGCTCAGGGTGTACAGTTGGGCCTTAGGAAATGTATGAATGGGTCACCAAGTTGCTGGTAGTTAGTGCTGGGAACAGTGCGTTTCAGTGGGTAACCCTCCATGTCAAGTGTTAGAACTGGAATGTAGGTCCTGAATTAAAACAGAATTACAGTGGTTCTCAGGGCATTACATTTTGTTTTCTTTTTTAAAATATCTATTCCATTTTTCTTGACTATCAAGGCAACTGAAGGCAGCTTACAATAAGATAAAATAAAACAACAATCAAACAAAACAACTAAAAAGGCAGCAAAAAACAGAACCAAACATCACAACTGAAAAGTCACAGCTAAACAATCCTGCCACCACTGTCAAATGTCACTAGCCTCCAAAATCTGGACAAAAAAGACAGGTCTTTATACCCCCTGAAAAGCAGGGGCAAACGGGACATCTATGGGGAATACGTTCTACTATCAAGAAGGCTTGAATTCACTGGCGTCGACGGGGGGAAGCGGGGGGGCGGGCCGCCGGGGGGCGTCGCGCGTACAGGGGTGACGCACAATTCCCCCCACTTACATTTTCGAAGGGAAGGTGGGCCCGCCCACCCTCCCCTGTGTCCGTTTGGCTCCAAAATGAGCCGAAAACGGAGCGGGGAGGGCGCTCTGCTCCTGCGCGTGACGTCACGCGCGGGGGCGGAGCCTCCCTCTTAAGGGCGACGCGCGCCCCCGCTCTGGGGGGACGCGCGTCGTCGCGACGCTGCTGCTTGAATTGGTCTAGCCTAGCATTCAAACAAGCAGAAGGTACTGCTTTGCTGACTAGGCAAAATCAGAAGGCTGGGTTTCTCTTATTTATACTAAGCCTCACCAATTCAGAGGCTTCATATTGCCTGCTAATCACAGGGTCTGATGTTGTACATCCCTGTTTCTTTCTGCAGCTGAAAACAAGCTCTGAGTTTCACATCCTGAGATATTCAGTTCAAACTCTGGAATTTCTAAAAGTGGTTCTACTAGGTTTTTAAAATGGAATTTCTGAGCTAGATTTCCCAGTCTTACTGGACTTCTTGTCTCACATTGTGAGACTCCTTGTCTCCCGGGCACTATTCATGCTTGACATCTAATATTCTACTGTCCTCTGATTTCCAGCCCTCCTTTTCCTAGCCCTTTAAATATTAATTATTGTGTCACCACCCATGCTCACTACCAGTAATTTTATACCACCAACAGTGCAATCCTATGCGTGTTTACTCAGAAGAGATAAAAATATTGACCATGAAATATTGACCAGAAATATTGTTTCTGCCTTTTTTTCACCACCTAATTAATGGTGTGGTAACTGATTGGAGGGCTGTTGAATCATTCCTAGATTGGAGCTCAATCACGGGTTTCGTGAGGACCACTGGTGATGTGAAACCTTTCCTTGGTTTTAGTTGTTTTTCCCAAACTCAGGGTGCCAAATATGCTATTCCAGCAGGATTTGGTATAATGGCTGGAAAGCTTCACTGACATTTTCGAGGTGTGAAAACTCCATTTACATTAAGGGGACTGTGTCTTTCCCAACCCTAGAAACTGTGGTCTCCTGCCATCAGTCCTGTAAAATAGCCACATTACCTGTCAGGCCCTTTGGTCTCCAGGAAGGCACCTAGCACCAAGTACACGTCTTTAGATGTATGTCTCCTGCATGCCTTGATTTACAGGAAATAAACAGAAATAAAATATTGACCGTGTAACAAAGTAAGAAGGAAACACACATGTCTTGCTGAACCTGTGCTCTTCATGTGGTGGGGGGGGAAGGGCAGAAACCAGCAGGTGTCCTCGCTCTGCAGGCAATAGAGGATTCCCTGATTGAGTCACCTCACCTGAGAATCCCATAGGATTCTATGGGGTAAAAATCTATAAAAACTCTGAGCACTAGTGCTCAGAGCTCTTCATGTGTTGTGAGGTGCTTTAGGTTAAACTGAGGTGTTCACTTTGTACTTGTGTACTTGAACCAAGAGTAGCACAAAACTGCCTTTCCTCTGCACCTGTGCTTTCATCTGCTAATTGTTCAGTAATTAGCATTAATTGTCTCTTGTCTGCCCTAGAATCATGAAGCACATTGAACCTGTCACCCGAAATCACAACCAAGTGGCCTTATTATTGAGACCCAATTAGAAACAAAATGCACACTTCATTATTTTATGACATGTTTTTTGTTACTGTGAACTTAATTAATTAGAGTTCAATTAATCTTAAAATGGCCTGCTCCTCCCCTGCTGTGGATGTGATGATGGGGCGTGTGTGTGTGTGGGGGGGGGAGTTAGGCCTTCAAACCTGACTTGCATTGGTTTTCTGTATACAGATGTCTTGACGGGCATGGAGCACAAGGCAACGAAGAAGTCCCTACCTCTGGGGGCAGGTATACAATGAGGGCCTAGCAGAGGATGTTCTGACTAGTAAACTCCCATGAACATCTCTAATTGTGTAGAAGAAGATGCAAAGAAAAATGAAAAAAAAATACATATAATGGTTTAGGGTTGTCAGTTGGTAATCCAGGGTTTCTCAACCAGTGGTACTTCGACCGACTGCTGGTGGTACTCGGACTGCCGGATTACCAGAACTCTGCTCCGACGCAGCGCTTTTGGTGGCACGTTTTCGCTCCCAAGAAGCTCCTGCCTTTGACCAAGCCTCCCGGGAATGCTGAGAAAGGCCTTCCCACCCAGAGCCTCCTACCCGCATTTTTCTGGCCTCCAAAAACCTGAAAACCCTGAAGTAACTGATGATGATGTCATTGCCAGTCACTTCCAGTGGGAGAGTGGCGCCAGAGGTGGTGCCCGGCTGGGAAGAGGTTGAGAACCCCTGATCTAGAGATTCCCACTATACATTTCTGTAATCCACAGATTTTCCTTTCTTATACCTTTAAATTTGTCACAGAATCATGAAATGCAGTAGTGCCTCTCCCTCCTCCTAATCTCCTGATTATGTTGTCTATCTTGGGGGGGGGGGGGAGATGAAAGGCCTATGACAAGATTGGTGGGAGAAGATACTGCTGTGTCTTTTTTTCTTATTTAAAAGTTAATGAATATATAAGAGGAATCTTTTTGGTTCGCAACCTGGCAATGCTATGAAGTTTTAAGAGTACAGTATTACCAATTTACTTGCAAATAAAATATTTAAAGAAAGAAAGTTACCCTCTTGCCACATAACAAAATTGAAACCATAAAAAACAAATGTTTGAACTAACAGCTCAAGAGTTGAGACTCTTTATAGACTCACACAAAGCAAAAACTAGTCTTTCCATCCTGACCTCAGGCCTCCTGTAATAGAGTAGCCTTTTCTCCCAAAGGTGCTGTGTTGCTTATAGGTGGCTTAATAAAACAGCCTGATGGACTTCATTGATAACCTGATTAAGGCTTAAGGCTGTGACACACCACATCTGGCGCAGTGCGAAGTGAAGCCGGCCTTTGCTTTGTGTCGCTCCCTGTCTATACAGGTCGAGTCCTACCTCTGCTAGCCAATCAGAATATAAGCTTTTCAGACTCGATTCTGATTGGCTGTTTGCTTCCCTTCACGTCCTGCCCCACTGCACTGAACTCACTCGCTGATTGGGCGAGGTTCAGTTTTTTCATCTTCTCTCACGCGTTGCCACATGAAGGAGGAGAGTTCAGGACACACTGCACGCTTCATGCCGCTTCCTGACGCTTCACACCATGCCACGTGCAGTGTGTCACAGTCTTTAGTCACATAGGATGTTCATCATTACTTATTATGTTATATGACCAAATACCTTAAATGGCAAATCAAATGAGAGATTGTCTGGCTGGCAAAGCAGGATAAAATTAGTACTTAAGAGAAAGGTCTTCAGGTTTCACCTTGACCATGGATTCCTTTTGTAAATCTGAGCATATCATTTTTTCATTCATAATAGTGGCAAAGAAACCAATGTTTTTAAAAGTGCCAAATGCTTTCGCAACTGCCCTGTGCCTATCTAGCTCTTTATAAATGACATTAGATGTGGATTCTAAAGAACCCAACACTATGGTTTTGTTCATAAATTTGTTTTTTGCAAAAGCACTTTTAAAAAAGAATTCCTTGATCAGCTTGGAGCCTTTTGACTCTGATTATGTCCCTTAGCAAATAAATATCACTTTGCAAGAACCCTATGCTGAAGAAAAGTGTGTGGTTAGAAATACCCTATAGAGTTTGAAGGAAGTAGCAATAATAAAGACTACGGAGAATATGTTACTTCTAGGGGGCAGATAATTAAATTTCAGTGGCCTGATTTTCAGAAGTCAAAAGCACTCTACAGTGTTCCCATTGATTTTATTGTGAACCATGATTAGTCATCTCCACTGAAAGCCAGCCTCCTTCTAACTTTGATCCCTCAGTATGGCTTTACATTACCTAACCTAAAAGGCACAGATGTTGCCATTATTGGCCTGATGCTTCAGTGTACAGTTTGGAAACCATCTTTTCATTCATTGCAAATTCCAGCGAAATGTAGAGGTCTCAGATCTGGCGTGCCGTACAGATTTTCTGACAGTATAAAAACTCTAGATTGGCGAGTATTTATGGAAGCCTCTGGTCTTCTTTTTTTGTTTAACCAATTGAGATTTAATTACCTTTAAATGAGCCAAGTCAAGGATATATCAATAAACACTACAAAAGACTAGGAAATCACTAGCACAAAGATTTGGAGATACAGTAATTACCTGATTAAATCTTGACCAATGCCATCATTTTTCCTGTCATAATTCAGTATGAATATTTCTGCTTCAACATGATTAAAAAGGGAAAAATAAAGTGGATAAATAATGGAGGGGGAGAGATTTTGTTACTACTGTATATCTAATCTTGTTAGATCTCTTTTTTTCCATATATATTTTTAATTTTATTATTATAATACTAAAACAAAACAATACATCATATTTTGAAAGATTACAGCAAGCACAAAGCAGTAAATCCTACTTGTATACTATTATATATTTTCTACTTATAATATCTAACTAAGCCGATACCTCCAACATACTATTCATTAAATCCACATTTAATCACTTCTCCCTCTCCCTCTCCCCCCTCTCTCTCTCTCTTAAAGAATCTATGTGGTTTCCAATTAATCACAAAAAGATTAACTAACTTTTCCTGTATCATCTAAAACTCTTAATTCCTGCTTCAAATATTTTAATCTATAAAGCCACCTCATTTTTCTTCTAGCGATCCGCCTGGAATAGCCAAAAGTAGTCGCAAACGTGCCGTAAAGCACATTTGCGGACTACTTTCGAGCAGAGACCTGCCCTGCTCCACTGGCTGAGGACTCGACCCAGGTAAGGTTGGAACCGGCAGGTGGTCGGGCAGGGAGTTTCGGGCGGTAGGAGAAGGGTGGCCATAGGCCCAGTTGCTCCAGGAGGGGGTGGGGACATGGCGTCCACCATATCCCGGTCCCCGCCAGGCTCCGAAGGGCAGCTGGGCCGTTACACGCCCGCCTCCGACTTCCGCCAGCAAAATAGCTGGTGCAAATCTGAGGAGGCCTACTGGCCCCAGCCACCGTTACACCCAGGGAAGGGGACGAGTGTCCCCTTCCTGAGTAGACTTCCCACAGGATCAGGTGGATGGCCTCGGCTGGCCACCCGATCTTTAAGTTGGATTGCACCCTAAGTAAAGGAATCTGCTCCTTCTCTATCTCAAGTCTTGGTTTAACATGCAGTTGTAAAACTTTATCTTTTGTTCTTTGCCTCACAATGTACACCAGGCTATCTCTTGGTACTTCCTCTGCTGCAATCTCTAAATATTTCTCTTTATCTTCCTGTACTTCCATCTTAGCCTTTATTCTTAGCAATTCGTCCTTTTCCTTCACCACTTTACCTAACTGGGACAATTCTTGTTTCAGCTCTACTTTCATGTTCTGAAGCTCTTCCTGCAGAATTCCCATTTTTGCATCAAACTTCTTTTCCCATTTTTTAAAAGCAATACTCCAATTGTGCAGTCATCTTGCAAATTTTCACCAGGTGCCAATCTCTCCTTAAAAAAAAAGTAAAATAAAAAACTTCTACGGTTGCCGACGTGAAACAGAAAAAAATTGCCAAAATCCATCAACTCTGACATGGAAGGATTCACTACATTCCTTTCGACAGATAGAGCAAGAATGTCAACAAATATGTAGAAGGGGAAAAAAAGCAAAAAAGCCCCTCAAACAGTTTTCTCTCACCAAAACAGTTTATTTAAAAAACTTTCTTCATATCTTTCCTTCACTTACTTACCTTAACCTTCCCTAAGTATAGAAAAAAAATTGAACTCTCCTCTTAAATACTTCACTGTCATCTTTCCAAATTGTATTGTCTTTAATACTTCTTAATAGTGAACAACTCTTCGCAACATATTAATATGTTTCTTACGTTAGCTCTTATCTCAGTTAATTTCTTCAACTCATAATTCATTTCTACGCCTCTTGCCTAAGCAAAGCAAAGCATGTGGGAGGTGACTTGCAGCACAATCCTGTGTAACTTCGCACCGGTGTAACAGTAGATGCACCGGTATAAGTGCACTTACATTTACTGTTACACTGGTGCAAAATTACACAGGATTGCGTTGTTGGCTTACTTTCCGTCTGCGGCTTGAGCTCGCTGGTAATCCTTCTTTGTCGCCGACCGAACCAAAACCTCAGAGCCTTTGCCTTGAAGTATCAGAATGGGGGTGACTCAAAGAAATGTGGTTTATCTCTTCGTACACCCTTTCAATCTAGGGGTAGAGTAATTAAGTCCATCAGTCATACTCTGTCAATGCGGAGCGATCGGCAGAGTTGTCAGCCTGCCATTCCTCCCAGTCGGAATGTCGTTAGATCTCAATACAAAAACATCTGATCCGTCTGTGGCATGCACCACAAGAGGTCCTTCAGGTCACAAAAATCTTCCAAGATTGACTCAAAATGGGGGCTTTGATTTCCAGGGCCAATTTCATAACATGTGGCTTCAGTAAATATTGAAATAGTTGAGGATTGAATGGTGGGAGGGTAAGTGGCAAGGTCTGCTCAGAAATAACCCAAAATAAAATCAACCATCTACTAGCAGTCCATTCATGTCTCCTTCCCCCCCCCCCATGTTAAGTTTACACGTCATGAATTCTAGCTTTAGAAAAACTAACACTGAGCCAGCCTCATGTTTGAAAGTGTCACTACATAGGAGCCTTCCTTGCATTGCATCAATCATGGCTTGGAATGTGTTGATCAGTAAAGCCTAGTAAAGTGGTTCCCAAACTGTGAGCCATGGCTCCCCAGGGAGCCATGGAAACGAGCCACAGCGCTGCACCGGGGCTATGAGAAAAAGGCCTCCCTGCGGGTCTCACAACTCTAAAATACACTGAGCGACCCCTCTCTTTGCCGCCATCTTGCTTTAGGGCTCTTTACAAGCTCAGTAGCCAGTAGCCTGAGTACTTTTCATTCGCTGGAGGCTTAGCGAAGTGTCAAAGTACAAGAGGAAGGAGACAAGCCATCCAAAGAGACACTGCCAATCCTCTTGAAAATCCTAGCAAGAGAGAGGCTGCCGTCAGGGGTTGGGAAAAGCCTCTTTCCGAGGCCCTGCTTCTCCTCCAATGAGATTGTGGTGCAGGACTACAAGTGGGCATATGTGTTCTAGTAAAGGGTGGGACACAGCGCTCCGTGTTCCAGCCGCATGCTACGCACTGCGGCAAGGAGAGTCATGCCGGCCACATGACCACGGAGGCGTCTTCGGACAACGCTGGCTCTTCGGCTTTGAAATGGGGATGAGCACCACACCCTAGAGTCGGACACGACTGGACTTAATTGTCAGGGGTCACCTTTACCTTTTTAAAGGGTGGGAGAGCCTGATTCACACACAGGCACTCATTTAGCAGCATACACATCGTCCCTCAGCAAGCACCCCAGCTGATTCAGGCACTAGGAGAGCCTGGTTCACACACTCAATATTTGCATATTTGAATTTAAATTCAACATTTGCATATTTGCTCCTTCATCATTTGCAGCTAATGAGTTCCTAGTTGAGAACTAAGTATATATTTCTGGTCAGTTCCTGCTTAATGACATCACTTCCTGCTTAATGACATCACTTCCGGCCCTCAGTAACATAATGGGAAGCTGTGACCAAAGGCCAGTAGATCAAGGGAGAAGCGGGTCAAGAAATGTTTGGAAACCACTGGCCTAGTATATTTTACATTGCTAGTGGACATTACTGTGCCTTCTGCACTCATTAAAAGTGTGTTCAGTCTTGGTTTTGTCATTTTGCTGCTCCTGCTTTGATTTGGTAAATGCTTCCTTAGCTGTTTAGCAGGATTTATCTACAAAGAGAAAATGCATGTGGGATTACAGGACTAAGAAAAAAAAAGTCCTTATATCTGCCTTGGCTATAGCAGAGATATTACTCTACTGTAATTAGTATGTGTGCTCATTGAGTGTGTGGAAAGTATTTTTTTCTTACTAAATTCCTCCATGGATGTCACCCCCAATTTACACTGACAATCTGCTTATGCAAATATTCTGCTTGCAACTGGACACAACTGGGCCATCTGTGTCTCTGGCTAATCACAAGTAGTGACATTGCAAGAGCAGGGCCTGCCTAGGTCTCTCTGTACTCTCCAATCACAAACAAACCCTTGTCCTCACCTTTTTTCTTTTCTTTTAATTTTAGGGTAAACGTTATAAAAACTCCTTGGAAACGGTGGGGACCCCAGATTCCAGCAGAGGTCGCAGTGAAAAGAAAGCTATTAAGTAAGTCCCAGGAGGGATTATTGGAGGGAATGCATTGTAGGTGCTGCCTTGGGGCACAACCATTAAATGACACTCCTTGGGGATATGTTGGCCATTGTGCCTTCAGACTACCTTTTGCACCTGCCAAATCTCAGCATCTGCATACCTCACCTCAGGGGCCTCAAACACACATCACTATCTCCTCTAGGCTCTGCATACTAGGTATGTTCTCTTATTGTTCTATTTGTACATAAACACACATACCCACACCCTGCATGCATGTAAACGTCTGATACTGCTACAGTTAATGCAATAATTCCTTTGTCTTCTGCACCCACCGTGATGCTTTCCACCCAGACATTCCCTCCAAAGTGGTCCCAAACACATTCAAAAGCGTCTTATTTCAACATTCAGCACACTAGTATAGCTTCTGTTATTACCCCAACACTCTGAGAGTTTGCCCCATGTAAATAATACTATCCTCTTTATACTCCAAGGCAAGTTATACCTGACACCTCCAAACACATCTCTGCATCCCCAAAAGTCTCCAAATGAAATACCTCATATTTTTCTTCCAAGCATGTTATTTATCTGCCATCCTCCTTGCTCCTCTAGTTTTTACAACACATACTACTTGATCTGCCTCACTGATATCCTCCTGCCAGGTGGGGATATTTCAGAAAATTTCACATCTTTACCCCTTTGCAACACAGGTGACTTCAACAGATGCAAATGCAACTAGTGTCCAGGATCAGCATTGCTGGACAGTTGCCAAGTGCCCTTGGGCCATAAGAGAACCCACCAATGATCTCTGAAATGCCCGGCACCAGAGTAGCCGCCCAAGTCTCTCAGCTGAGAGAGTCACTCCATCAACACTCCAAGCTGCTCCATCCACAACTAGGAGCAGAGACTTATTCATCTTCACAGCATCCTCCGGGGCAAACTGTAATTTTCAATGGGATGACAATGTCTTTGCCCTCTCCCCATTCACAAAAGGGAACCTCCCCCAGATGGTTTCTTGGGGGGGGCCACTCACATAGGAAGATGCCTGTGGAGGGCACTTTCCTGAGGACCCCCATCAGACATGGAGCCAGCAGAGAGCAGACTGTTCGAAGAAAACTATCCCAAACTATCCTGCTGGCTTGTTATAGCTATCCAGATGAGATATACCAGTCAGACAAAAGCTCAACCTTTCTCCTGTCTCTGAGCAAATGATAAATCCCTTGCATGGAAGAGCAAGCAATTGATATTTTCATTCCATAGGACAGTCTCAGGCTGTCCATGGTGCCAAAGTTAATAAAAGCCTTCTGGCCCATTGAAGAAGGAAGCAGAAGGTTGCAGACAACGAGAACTCAGATTGCTGAGTATCAGAACCATGACCCCACATCTTCAGATTGCAGAAATCAGCTTGCTCTGCTTCAGGCAAAATGCATAGCCACATAAACGGCTTTCGAGCTCTTTATGTTGTTGTTTTTAAAGGCCCACTTGCTCTGAAACAATTCCTAGTCACTGTGGTCTGTGAATTGATTCCAGGTTCCTTTGCAGCTGTATGTTTTCACTCAAAGAAATGGCTTGGTGATGAGTAGTAGTGGAGTAATCAAGAATACTTTGTGGTGGGACAAACCCTAGCTAGAAGACAGATATGTCTATGATTTAAGCCCCTCCGATTCTTTCTGTTGCCTGAAAATCTTCTCTAGAAGAAAACTTCCCACCAATTTTCTGGTTCTGTGGCCCATGTCCTTAGCCTGCTCTGGAAGGATTGCACCTGCCAATGTTTCTGTATCAACCTCGAGATAACGGCATGGGACCTTTTCTCTTCTGGGTTTCTTTCTCCTCATGTTCTGCATAAACTTTGGAAGCCTTTGGCTCTTCCCTGCCTACACTGTAGGAACCCCTTCCTACTCACCTGGAGTCTTTAGGACAGAAGTCTTGGGGAAGAAATGGAATAGATACTGCTAAGAACCCATCTCCAGTTTGTTCAGAGGATAATGGAGCATCGGTTGAAAGACCTAGAACACTAACTGTTTATTTAGTAGAGAATTCAGGCTGTTATCTAACACTTCATAGATACACCCAATCTAGATTTATAATCTAACCTTTAAATGATGTTAACATTATATTTTACTTTGCTATTGCCAAAAACATTTTTAATCTTTCTGGTTTGTTGGCAGGAGATGATTCTGTTCAGCCCTTCGAGCTGGGCCTATTCCAAGCAGATGCTTTTCTTATTTTTCGCCCAGAGGGGTGTGGGTGCAGGACCATAATAACACATTAACAAGGATATTGCATGTAATAAAGAAGAGATACTGTCCAATCCTTATTGGGCTTTAGCGCTGATGGAACAAGTGTTCCACCAGCACTAACTGCCTTACGGCAGTTGTGAAAGGCACACCAACAGCGTGCGGTGTTACGCGGAGCTGGAGCACCGGCGGGAAGGCTGGAGGATCCTCCTGGACCTGCCGAGGCAGGTAGAATGGCGGGGGAAGCGGGACAGGGTGGGGGGGAGGAGAAATGGGGGCAGGGAGGGCGGAACATGGCAACAGGGGTTGGGGGATGGTGGAACGGGGAGGCAATGGGCGGGGCTGGGTAGATTGGCTCCAGGAAGGGGGTGGGTTTGGCTGCAGCCACTGAATCCTAGCCACCTCCCAGACCCGATCCCATGGCACGGGTCCACGCAGATCTGCTTCAGCGATTTTACTAGTGCAAGTCCAAGTAGACTCTTCCGCACTGTAGAGACTTACCCTTGTGTAACGGGACGAATGTTCCCTTACCCCAGAGGAGACCTCAGCAACTACCCCGGCCCGCAGGATGCAGTGGTAGCCAGTTTGTGTTGCTGCATTGGCGGGAGGGGGAACCATAGTATTGGGCTGTTAGTTGCCCAGTGACAGACTCAAAGCTTTCCCTTGGGCCTTGTTTACAAAGCAGAGGAGGAGGGACTAAGGATGTTAATTGATGCTTTCAGTTGCACATGAAGCTGCTGTGCCAGGCAAAGTGGTGGCACAGAACTTTAAAATAGCTTCCCTTGGCACATCAATACAAACAGTTGTTCCTGAACCTGAGTTGGATGGGTCTTCATTCGATTCCCCTTCCTTATTTTCCTACTGCAGAAATACTGTAGGGTAAGTGTATGTGATTATTTTGCAGCACAGGAATGTATCATCATAAGGTGACATTCCACTGTCATGCTCCCATAATTGCAATTTCTCATAAATGCACTTCTATATGGTATAACTGATATTTAACCTCACCTTCAGGAATTATTAAAAACTCATTTTTTCTGAGAGCTTGATTACGTATCAGTTTCACAATGTGGCTGGTGTTTTTGCCTTCCAAGTTTGCCCTCAATTTCCTTCTGCCACCTGCCTATGTGGTTGCCAAGCCAGATTTTCTAAAGTAAGGGACACAGTGGAGATGTGACAGTTGTTCCATGAATTTCAGTGGTGAATCTGGGGTGTTCTGAAATAAGGGACCTTGATTATGTCCTGTGGAACTGTGAGGATCTGGTAACAAGGGTGTTCCCCCCCAAAGTGTGAACATCTAACATTTCCTGCCCTGTATCTACTCCTGCTGGGTGCAAAGGAGCCCCACAGGTGGTACTCAAGTAGATGGATTTCTGACATTTTTGTACATCTATGTGCATTTGTATTTGTGTATGCATTTGTTTGATTGTGCATATGTGCTCATGTTTGTGTGTGTACTTCTGAGTATGTGTGCGTAAGTGTGAACATTTGTATGCTTGCTATATACAGTAGCGAAGTGGTGGGTGGGTCTCTGGATGCGTGGGCCTATCGCTAGCTTGGATCTCTGGGTGGCATTGCCTCCCCTTAGCTGAACTCTTACCTCCGCTAGATGTATTGGAGGCAGAACTCCAAGGTCATGTTATTTGATCATAAGCGTATGACGCTGACTGTTGTCCCCCTGGTGTGCTTCAGTCCTGGCGGACTGTGTTCACTTTGCTGTCAGTGGAGGCCATGACTGATCATCATGGGTGGACCGAGACCACCACTAGGCAGCAACTCTGCAGCCTTTCTTCTCATACATGTTGATACAGGGACTGCTGCAGACAGGAGTATGGAGAACTTGGGCCCCTTTCCTCTCACTGAGCTGTAAAACTATTCCCTTGCATTTCCCCTATGCCAACATTAAGGCTGGGTCTACACGTGCAGCAGAATGGGGAGGCAGTATCCCAAGGTGGTAGAATGAATGATATCATTTCAGGCTGCAGGTGGGAGATTACATTTTTGGATGCTTCTATATGGAAAAATTACTCTGCCAGTAGAAAACTAGGTTAGCAAGGTGTAGAACAAGACATGCGTTTTCTCCCTAGTTTGTTTATTTGCAGGAAGTATGTACATGGGAGAGCATTTAGAAGTACGACCCCTCTCCTGAAGTGCTACAGTCCATTCTACAACTTCATTCTGTTGCATGTTTAGACAGACCTAAGAGAGACCTCTATGATGCTTCTGATTCCAATCTCAGCAAGGCAAGTGATATATGGGAAAAGAGACAGAGATGTACCATACAACTGAGAGGCTTTGTGTCTCTCTCTTGTATGTCTCCACTTCCCAACTCCCTTGCAACTCTTTTCTGCCTGCTCCCGTTCTCTACCTCTGTGAATGAGCCTTGAGCTCCTTGGTGAAACACAGCAGCCCTTTAATCCCATGCTTTTCATCTCCCTTTTATATATATATATATGTTTCAAGAGGCCAGCGGTAAGGCATTTTATTCCCCAGCCAGAGAAGGGCAAAGACAGTTAATGAGAAGACATGGCTGAGTACAGACATGTAGCCTGGAAGGAACCTTTGACGTCTCTAATAAATTTGCCTCGGCCACTTGACTTCAAAGGCCATTGTTGTCATCTCATGTGCTGTGAACCAAGTGCTGAAGAGCCATGGGAGGCTCTCTGAAATCAGGAGGAGATGGTTTGGTCAGGCTCTAGCTGATCACAGAGTGGTGTCATGACCTATTTAGTGAACACTGTCACTGCACAGCCTCCAACCTGAGGCAGATCACCCCCACTGGCTCCTTCCGCACAACTGAGCAGAAGATCCATGCAAGGACACGCCACATCCCTCAGGCTGGGTGGGGCCTCTTTTTGAGGACAGGCAGCTAGAGTTGTCTTTATTATTACTTCCCATGTTCCACAGCACATAACCCTGGCACTGGAAGTCAGTGCAGAGGCTGATACCTGGTGAGCCCTTGGTCAAATTAATTCTATCCCACAGTAATATTCTTGTGTAGATTCACTACTAGTGAACATAATTCACACATCCCACCAGTGCCATTAAAAATGTAGGGGATAAGGCCATAGTTCAGTGGTAGAGCACATGCTTTGCAAGCAGAAGCTCCTGTGGTTTAGTCTCCCTGCCATCTCCTGGTGACACTGGGACAGACCCCTGACTGAAACCATAGAGTGTAGATAATATGGAGCTAGATGGACCACTGGTCTCACTCATTTGTTCAGATTAGATAGACAGACAGATAGGCATGCACGCATGCTATGGTTCTTATATTTATTCCACAACTATGTACTGTATACATGGTGGGAAGAATCTGAGTAACACTTCTACTATTCCAATATCTTATATGAACTGTCTTGACAAATCTCCTTTCCCAAATCTGATTCCCAGGGTTCTTTGCTGCTTGGGTTCTTGCTGCTTCTCTGTTTCCATTCGTTTGATGTACACATTATTCAGAGGGAACTGGAAGAGATTCCATTCTCCCTCCAACAGCGGTGGGTCCAGCCAATGCTTTGGGACTAGGGCAGAAATTCCCACTGTTTTAAAAACAGTTCTACCATTGTGTGAGGTGGTTGTTTAAGTCCATGTGAGAGGGACAAGACAGGGATAAAGGGAGAAGCCAAAAGTTGACAAAGGAGTAGTGCATGCAAAACAGCGGCTATCCTTCCCAAGAGGCAGGGGTCTGAGAATGCAAAGGGTAGGGCCATCTGATGGAAACTTCTTTAACCTGCACTCCATCTCTCTCTCTCTCTCTCTCTCTCTCTCTCTCTCTCTCTCTCTCTCTCTCTCCACCAGTAATACCTCTCTCCGGCAATACCTCCTGTTCCCACTTGTCCTCCATGTGTATGTGTGTGCGTGCGTGTGAATATGTGTGTGCACGTGGGTGTGAGGCACAGAGCTTACCTTCCACAGGAGGAGAAGTCACCGCTCTAACCTCGCTGTCTCTCATTTGGGGTTTTTTTTCTCCTTCCTTCCCTTGCAGGAATTTAGATTCTCTCTTTTGTATTTCCCTTTTTTTTCTTTTCTCCCCTCATCACCGGCCGATCTAGTGATCTAGACAGAGACTTTTGGAATAACAATGACAACACAGTGCAGCAGAAATGGAGCTCCTACCCTCCCAAGGAGTTTATACTAAACATATCACCTTACGCCCCATATGGTGATCCACGACTTTCCCTCAAGTGAGTCTCTCTTTACCTGATTTGATCATATATAGTGAGTATATGCGCACCCTACCTCCCACCTTCCTCTTCCTGCTCTCCCCTTCACCTTCTTCTTCCTTCCACCTCCCCTCCCACACACTCCACCCCCCATGGGCAGATGGCCATGGAGACGAGCAACCCCTCCTGCCTTCCCTTCCCCCATCCCACACTTTAATTCAGTGGTTCCCAACTGCTGGCTGGTACTGGTACTTCAAACTTGTTGTGCGGCTGGTGCCCTGGGCTCTCTCTGCTTCCTGTGTCTCAAGTGAAACAGAGAATGGTCTGCTGGTGGATTTGCTGGCACCAAGATCAAGCCATGGACTATGATTCATTGGACAGGGTCTCCCAACAGTGTGAATGGCTTTCATACTTGGGTTTGGGTCCAAAAAGTGCACGGTGGTTACAAACAACCAAAAGGGAAGCAGTGGCTGGCACTGGCTGAACACACCCAAAGGCCTTAGAGCCTGCTCTTAAGCCACTGCAATCCTGTTGTCATGGAGGGACATCTCAGGCTTGTACGGTGCTCCCAATGGGTTGAGAACCACTGCCTTAATCAACTCACTAAGAGAGGCCGGCACCTTTCCCTTCCTGTACCCCGGTTCCTTTGGCTCTCCTACCCCTCACCCCCCACTTCTCTGCAGCACAGGACGGGGTTGCCCGTTTTGGTCACCCTCTCAGCGTATTTTCTGCATCTGCACTGTGTGGTGATGGTGATGGTAGTGGTAAGCTCTCTCACTAACATGGCTTTTTTCTCCCTTCGCCTGCACAGTGCCTCTCCTAACGGTCTTATCCATTGTTCAACCCTTCGTTGTCTATGGAATAAAGTAACTTTGGCTGCCAACATAACCTCACAGCCAAGTCAGGGCTGCCTGCTGTCTTTGCCTGGGACAAAGGCTCTCCTTGGCCCTTTCTTTTGCAGTGCTGATGTCTCTCTTTCTCTCTGTCTGTCTGTCTGTCCCTTGTCTGTCTGTCTCTCTCTTTCTCTCTCCCACTCTCTCTTCCTCCCCTTTGTGTGACCTCCTTCTCGCTGCAACCTGCCACCTTCCTTTCCTGACATGCCCCAGTGGCTCATTGCTGTCAGGTGCTAAGCTGGCTGCATCTGCCACATCAGGGCTGGCAGGGGAGCGGGAAGGACGCCACGGGGAGAGGCAGCAGCTCCGAGAGGACGGCATGAAGAGCAGCGTGTCTGCCCAGAGCGAGCCCAGCATTGGGAAGGCGGGGAGAGGTCGATGGCAAACGGTGCAGAGCCACCTAGCAGCAGGGAAGCTCAGCCTATCCAAGTGAGTGAGAGTACATCACAGGCCTAGCTGCCTCATCCCCCAGGAGGCACTGGAGCGAGGAACATGGAAATAAACCCTCAGCCCTGCTGCTATCTTCATGCTGGAGTCAGGCAGAGCACAGGAAATCATAGGTTGTGGATGCAACACCTTGATGGAGAGGCCAACAACTGTGGGGATCAATGAGAAATGTTCAGTTGTGCAGGAGCAGAGACAGAGGGCTATATTCTTCTCCACACCACCACTCAGTGGCTTTATCCAGAAGCAGTCTTTAGTTTATACTAATAAATGAAATAAATAGATAGGTTTTCACCATCTGGAATGATTTCTTAGTGCAAGAGCAAGAACTCCATTTCAATCATCACCACTCATTCACCAAATGGCCCACATATCTAGTTCTGCTCAACTAGCCTTATTTTACAAGAAATAGTCAAAAAAATTGTATTTTACAGCAGTTAAAAACACGTTACAATCCAGTGGAGCAAATGTATGAGAAACTGAATTAAAAACAAATCACAAAACACATAACATTTCGTCCACGTCTGTGGACATCTTCTGGTGTACAGCAGCAACATGCCAGCAAGATGTAAAATGCAATGGGTGCCACTGTAGAAGGCTTTAATTCAGTTTCTCATACATTTTAATCTTGCTCCACTGGATTGTAACGTGTTTCTAACTGCTTTAAAATACAATTTTTTACATGGCATCTAAACCCGTATTTCCTATTTCTTGTAAAATTGTTACTGGCCATGAAAGCTTCCGCTCTTTATTAAAGAACATATTCCCTTGAATCTTCTCATGAGCAGCACACTTGCAACTGGAGAAAGTAGGCAGAGTTCTGCAGATCAGCAGTAAAAATAGGTCCCCAAATTTCTAAGCACCATTGTATAACCCCACTTTATAAGAAATCTTTTATGCAGTATAACTTAATTAAGATTAATAGTGTAGCATAGCGGGGGGGGGGAGCAGCGTGGTAAGTGCTGCATAGCATTACACAGAGGTACAAAGTGGCCCCTCCCGCTTGCCGTTGGAGCCAGTCCGGCAGTGAAGGCAATGCTGCCTTCCCTGCCAGACTGTCTCCAACAGCAAGTAGAGGGGCCACTTTGTACCTCTGTGTAATGCTATGCAGCACTTACTGCGCCGCCCCCCTTTGGTTACACTACTGTGATAGATGTACTGTTATATTCCCTGAATAACTTTGATAGCTCATGTATTTCAATTTTCCGTGGCTTCTCACATGGAAGTGTAAAGTACAGACTATATTCACTGTTTCTGCTTATAAACTTTATTAAATAATATTTTTAAATGCTGAAACAGTAAAACCAAGAAAGTAATAGGTGCATTGGGAGAAGTTTGCTACAGGATCATGACTTGCTGTTTCAGTCTGCCATAGGAGTTCTCAGTGGCTTGCCCCAGAGACAAGCTACTGTTCCATTGTAAAAGCAGTTTGTCTCTTTGGCCATGGTATTTCCATGACACTTTAGAGCTACCAATCGTTCTTTATTTTACCAGTCCAATTAGTAAAACCATGTTCTGCCGGATAACCAGTACCGGGGACTAGAAAGTCTGTGAACATGAGAGCTAACAAAGATGTTTTGCTATTGAACGACTCCCAGACTCACAAGGCTCCAACTATGACTTGCCCGGATACACTATTTCCTCCCATGGATGCACCAGATCACTGGCTGGACCAATAGCTCACCGGATCGGGCCCTGGCCCCATCTTCTAGCCTTTCATAGCAGAACACTTTATTATCAAAAACTGACAACTCTGATGGCAAGAGTTATTTCAATCTCAAATCAGCATTCGCCAAGCTGTATCCCCTCTCATTACTACCTGTGAGATAATACATACTACAATACAGAGGATTGTACTCCACCACTAGAGGGGACTGTTTTATAAATTGACATGTAGAATTGACATTTCAGCTGCAACAACTTATTTAAACACACCCTTAGAGCAATTCATTTGCTACATCACTTCATCTTCCCATTTAACATGAGCTGAGCATTAAAGTTTTCCTGGGGCGGCCGAAGGTGATCTACCACGCCACCAGACACCATCTACAATACGTACCCCCTGCTCTCACCCCACCACATGTAAGGCAGCAAGCCTGCTTCCTTACCTTTCTCCTTCTTTGCATGGTCCCTTTAAACAAAACAGGAAATGCGGAGCATACTGGGAATGCTGATACCACACTTCCTGTTTTGTTTAAAGGGACCGTGCGAAAGAGAAAGGTAACGGGGTAGGAGGCAGGTTCGGAGCAGTTCCGTCTGCAGCAGGCTTCAGGGAGGCAGCAACAGACGTGGGGTGAAAAGCACCCTGAGTCCTTTTTACCACTTCTGCAGCTCAATGCGAGCCACAACGGTTGCCTCAAGTTTGGCCAACCCCTATGTTAACCACTATTTCATTCCAAGACATTAACTTGCAACTCCTACCATTACTATAATTGCCACTTCATAGCCCTAGCCATTCAGAGTGCACATATATTTAAGTTTACTCTCTCGGTCTGCACTTTTTTTTTTAATGGGGCAATCCATGAAATCTTGCAGAAGCAATAGCTACACAGACCCATTGGCTCTGTTCCACATACTTTAAAGCAAAAAACAAAAAAAACCCATGTTCCGTATGTTATCTAGCACTTACTATCATATGGAGAATGTGAAAGAGAGATGGGGCTGGTAGCATTTGTTCAGGTTGTTAATGAGAGCAGGCAACAGCATATTCATAGTATTTTTTTTTCCTGATATTTAAACAAGCCCTAGACTTTGACACATTTCTTGATTTAATAAAACTTTCTGTGGATCAGCAAACAGATCCTGCATAACAAAGGTTCTTGTGACTGGGTTGTCCCTGTATCTGGCATGTGTGTTTCTGTGATGGAGTGCTACTTGACTTTGTCTGTCTTACCATGATAGCTCTTCTGTCTGCTTGCACAATGGCATTGTGATAGGAGCTGGAAGTGGGATATAAGGTACCAGGAGATACCAGAGAGCCAGGTGTGGCTGGTACAGTCCCTACTGCACTGGGACTGCTTCCCACACAGCAATTAGCCTTGCTAGAAATTTATATATTCTGCTGGCTTCAGGCCTAGAGGAGCCAATTTTAGTTTCCTGTGACTGAGAGGTTGAAAATTGGACTAATTTGGGATTTGATAGAAAACTGAAATGAGGTCACTGCATGCAGAAAGGCAGTGGCTGGGAAAGGTCCATTTCAGCCTCATACCTGATAGCAGGTGGGTTGGGCTTAGGACATTATCCAAGTAGGCTCATTTATATTAGATGTATGCAGAGCTCCCTGAATAATTTTCCAAAGCAGATGAAAAGAGATCAGGGCTCTTTGCTTACACAGGTTTTCACAATTCCTTCCTTCTCCTCTCTCTCTCTCTCTCTCTCTCTCTCTCTCTCTCTCTCTCTCTCTCTCTCTCTCTCTCTCTCCTACTCTGTTCTTCACAATACATAAAGAAACAACTTTGCCACTGCATCAGCGTTTTTGCTGCTTTTGGTGGAGTCGAAGGCATTCTCTCTGGCTTCCAAGCCAGGCCAGCAGGAAGAAGGGATGCTAGAACCTTCTCGTGGGGTCCTAGTTTCCCCATGCTTCCTTGGCGAATTGGAGAACCAAGTTGGGCTTACTTTTTACATGATGATAAAAGTGGCCTTTGAGTATTTTGTGCCCTGCAGTGCCAGCTCCATCTGGCTGCTCTAGAGAGGCTGCTATCGAAACTTGGCCCTGAGAGAGCAGCAGGGCTTGGGCAGAAGCAGAACTGGGGAACAATAAGACTGGTGGGTGATCATCCAACTGTGCACCTATAACATGTTCACGTGTCTGCCTCAGTGATTGTCCATCTGTGTGTGATGATATCCAGACATGTGGCTAGTCATGGAGTATACCCAAATGCATCCTCCATCATGTGAGAGTTGCACCATCAATTCCCTGCTTTCTCAGGCATTCTGTCATATTCTCATGCATATGTTTTGTCATGTACCTTCCGTGTCCCTTTCCTGCTCACACTTTTCCCATCTGTAAATCTAGCTTTAACTTGAACTGCAGTCAGGGCTGTTCATCAATCATGTTAAAAAAAAAAAAAAACAAAGGAGAAAGAAAACAAATTCTGTTCTATGGAAACAAAAAATCTCTGCTGTAAAGTTATGGAAATCAGTGCATTGTATACAAATTGGCATTCTATATTTGAACTTGGCATTTGATTTTCTTCAACATTTAAAATTTGGGGTAAGAAAGATGTGGCAGGTAAGTGAGAGGTAATAGGGTTTGATGGGCATGAGAAAACGATTGAAAGTCAGAAGGGATTTACAGGGAGCCATGCATGGCACAGAATTGTTGCCCCCCAGTAATACCAGCATGCTTTTAGATATAATTCACAAGCATAAACATTAGCAACCCATTACTAAATAAATAAAAGTAGAATGACTTCAGGAATCTAAATCCTGTACCATGTACCAGATTTCACGTAGAATCTTGCTAACACAAACTGGCAAAAAAATGAACAGCCCTGACCACTGAGACCCTTTTTGTGACTGCCTGCCTCCTCCTGTTATGTGTCTTCATCTGACATGATCAGCCACGCCTGTTCATCTCATGTCTTTTGTCTGAACGGTTGGTTGGCCATGTTCTGCATTGTGTTTCTGGATGTATGTTCAGCTTCCTGCTGTGTGGTTAGCTGTGGGGCTCTGTCATGTTTTTTTTTCAGTTTTGACAGTGATCTGCACCTCTGTATTGTCTCTTGAGCCGTATGTTCTGTCATGGCCGGCCCATCCACGAAACAGATAATGCAGCTCCTGTTGAGCGGCAGGTTGCTGAGAATGGCAAACAGACTCAGAGTGCGCTTCACCCTGAGTCTGCTGTTGCTTCCCTCCAGCCCACGGTGGACAGAGCTGCTCCAGTCCATATGCCGCTGACTAAAAGTGAGCAGGAAGCAGATCAGAAGGCAACGATCCACTTCCCTATCCCCTTTCCTCACTCATTCATTCCTCATATTGTCCCTTTAAACAAAGTGCACTTCCTGACTTGTTTAAAGTGACCAGGCGAGGAAGGAGTGAGGTAAGGAGGTAGGGAAGCAGATTGGGTTGCTGCCACGCATGTGTTTGAAAAAACTGCGCAGTAGGCGGTGATCCAGCTCCCTACCTCCTACCTTGCTCATTCCTTGAGCAGTCGCTTTAAATACAACAGGAAGTGCAGGACTTGCTGGAAAATCCTATTATGTCTCAAGCTTCCTGTTTTGTTGAAAAGGCCCATGCAATGAAATAGCAAGTGAGGAGGTAGGGAGATGAATTGCCGGGGTGGGTGGGTGGGGTGCCACTTTACATCCGGTGGTGGATCAGCTTGGGCCGTTCCTGTGTTCTGTCCTGTGCTTCACTGTCCACAGGCTACAGATCATACCTACAAGGGTGTCACCCACATGTACAGGTTTGTTGCCATCTTATATATATTTTTCCAGTCCTCCTGTCCTTTCAGCTAAGGAGCTAACTACATGTTACGTTCAAAAGTGTGTGTGAGGACCTCAATACCATTTGTTTGATTCTTGATTTCCCCCCCCCCCGAGAAAAAACTGCTTTGGAAGGGGCAATTGATAGCAAATAAGGGGCAGGAGGAGGGGGTACTTAACCCTTTCCTTGCCTGCTACATCCATCTCCACTCCAAAGTTCAAGCAGGTTTCTCTTATGGGGTTTCAAATGAGTGCCCCCCCCCGGCTACTTGTCATCTCTCATTGCCCCCTCTAAAGTGGCTGTTCTAAACAAAACAAACAACACTGACAGCGCAATCCTAGCCAACTTTCCAGCACCACTGTAGCCATGCCAACAGGGTGTACAATGCATTTTGCAGTGCAGGGGCAGTCGTGAATGCCTGCTCAAGGTGAGGGAACATTTGCTCCCTTACCTCAGGGCTGCATTGTGGCTGCACCAGCACTGGAAAGTTGGTTAGGATTGCGCTGTGAGACTCTAAGGACCTAATCTTATCCAACTTTCCAGCTCTGATGTAGCCATGCCAGCGGGGGGGGGGGGGTAGTCATGGAGGCCTCTTCAAGGTAAGGGAACATTTGTTCTCTTACCTCGGGGCTGCATTGTAGCTGCATCAGTGTTGCAAAGTTGGATAGGATTGGGCTCTAACACTCATATGTGCACGTAATATGTAATAAGTCTCTTATAGTAGTTTCTGGCGTTACCTTTTTAGGAATACATTTCAGACATTTACAAACATGTGCACCGTACAAGTGCACTCAAGGGGGAGCTGTATTTGGCTATGGAAATTCCAGGTCTTTCCTCATCATAATGATATGTTTCTGAGGGCAGAACTAGGTGACATAGCATCTTCCAAAAACAGGTCACACCAAACAACTATAAACTGAGGATGCTATTTCAAGTGGAGATGCAGCAGGTGGGAAGGGGTGTCAATCCCTTCTTCTGCCTATCCAATTTTCTCCCAGCAAGTTCTCTCCCAGCTCCTTTTTTTCCTAGCTGGTCTCGGGCAGCCCAATCCTGTGCCAGCCTCCGCCAGCGGAACGAGCACGTGTGCTGTTGCAAACATGCCATAAGGCACATTGCGGTAGCGCAGAGGCCCGTGACGCCAGTGGAAAGGCCTGCGCTGGCCTGCTAGCGCCAGATCCATGCAGAGTTCCCACCAGAGCAGGTAAGCTCCCAGCAGGCTGCGGAGGGGCAATGGGAGGGTGGAACAGGGTCGGAGAGGAGGCGTTTCAGGGCAGGGAGGAGGGCGGATCAGGCCCAGGAGGGGACGGGTTCGGCAGAGGGAGGCTTCCGCCAAATCCTATCCCCCTTCCCGGGCTTGAAAGCCCAACATGGAGATGCTCGGATTTGCTCCGGCCGTTTAGCTGGCGCACATCAGAGTAGTTCCATAGAGGCTGCTGGCGTAAGGGGATGAACATCCCCTTACCTCGAGGACACTTCCAGCAGCCTCCAGCCCCGTACTGGATACAACAGAGCCTGCACCGGCGCTGCTGCATCCCTGTGGTTGGTTCGGATTGCGCTGTGAGGCTAGAATTAAGTCCAGATAGGAGGAAAATGAGGGGGGGAGGAGAGAATCAGTTATTAGGGGAAAACAATGGATAGATGAAAAGTTCAGCACCTCCTCCAACCCATCTCTTCTTCACTTGAAATCAGTCTCTCCCTCATACTCACACACACACACACACACACACACACACACACACACACACACACACTTGCAGCTCTTTGGCAGTGACCCATTTTTGAAGACACGGGTCAAATCTAGTTCCTCCCTCAAGCAGCTTTCCAAATTGCACTGAACATTTCCTCATGATGGAAGAAGATATGGCAGCTTTTTGGAGCATAAAGACAGAGTCCATTCATGCCTGCCTGGCCCAGCAGACTCCAAGCCTGACACCGTGGCCATTATCTGTACAATTGCATCACTACTAGAGTTGCCACTTTGTTAGGAGCTGGTTCCAGTGCCTTTAACAATGGCAAGATGGGTAGAAATGCAGCAGCAGAGTCTTTTCTTGGCATGCAATGGCAGGAAAAACAGCAGCTGCTGTATTTCTGGCTCCCATGCAGCTGTTAAAGACACAGAAATCCAGCCATTAAGAAGACGGCAAAACTATTTAATATAATTGTGTGTTCTGGGGGACAATTCTGCCTGAGTTCATGATGGGAGCAGGAAGATCCTCACTGACCAAAAAAACCAAAAAAAAACCAACCTGAGCCCTAAAGCATGCCACCACGAGTTTGACCATCAATGTCCATGACACCATTCCCAGACATGCAAGACTCCTTGATCCCATTTGGTCCCTGCCACATCTGTGAAGTTTCCTGATTCAGACACAGCCAATGGAGAAAGTGGTTGTCGGGTGTGTCGCATGTCACAGGCAGCAGCATAGGCGCCAGGGGATTTGTCTTCACAAAGCAGCCTAATTAGCTCTGAAATTAGGGTCGATATTCTGAGCCTCCTTACAAGCTAAGGAGAAGGAACAGGAGAAACTGCTTCACAGGCAGTCTCACACTGAACTCCAAGGACTGGAGAGCATCTGCAAGGCAAGGGAGGCCAGCAAGATGGCGACAAGGCAGGGGTTCTATGCTGCTAGAGAAGCAGAGGTGGGGATGCAACCCCAAAGAAGGGTTTGCTGCTTCCAAAGGTGCCTGGCAGAGAGAGTGCTTTGTTGGGGCATCATCTCTCTAACTCTCTGCTTTTCCTTCCTCCAATTTTGCCCCTTTACCTTCTTTTCCTTTTTCTCCTTTCCCTTGCCCTTCACCTCCCTAAGTTTTGAGGATTCCACCATGTCCACAGCCACTACCCTTGAGTATATCCCCACCTCAGCAGGAGACCCGAAATGCCAGCGCCCGCGCACCCTGCTGCGCCAGCAGAGCCTCCAACAGCCACTCAGCCAGCACCAGAAACCAAACCACAACCAGCCCACCACCAGCCAGAGCTTGGGTCACATCCAATCCCATACCAGTTCCTCCGCCAGCGGCAACCCTCGCGGCTGTCGGAGTGGGCAGTCCCGGCAAGGGATCTCTGCTGGATCCAAGAACAGGACAGCTGGTGGCCACAGCCGCTCCAACCCCGGGAGCTGGGACCACATGGTGGGGCAGATTCGGAACCGAGGCTTGGATATGAAGTCTTTCCTGTAAGTTTACTTGTTCTTTTCTCTTTCTCTCGATTGTATGTCTTGTGCTTGCTTGATGTTTTGGCCACCCCCTGTTTGATAGGTCCCAAGGTTGAGGCAGGCACTTGATACCTCTGAGGGCAACAGTGTGTATGCAGTGTTTAAACTCCTGCTATGGTGCGGCTAGCTCCTCACCAGTCATAGAGTCAGCACTGCCCACTCCACCACCTTTGCCAGGAGCAGAGAACCTTCTCCTCTCAGACCACACTGCCTAGTATCAGAACCAAACTCTTCTAACGTGTAGAAACAATCTCAGGTTTTCACGACTCGTCCAAATAACAGAATTAAAAACATGCATGATTTCCAGGAAATCCGTCGTTTAATGCTTTAGTTTTTTATGAGCATTTTATTAAACAACAGATTTCCCGGAAATCATGCATGTTTTTAATTCTTCTAACATGCATTGTTGACTGGAGGGTGGGGGACTCTCCAAACAAGGAAAGGCTTTCCCTATTTGTACCTGAGGATCTTTCACTCCCTCCCTCCTTGTTTGGAATGATATAGACTAGCTTTGAAATAACATAGTTCAGAAACTCCTACAATAGCATTAGCTCTCTCTTACACATTTAACAGTCACAGATCTAGAACCCTCTTTGGAAATAAGAACACTTGGACTGCAATCCTATGCATACTTACCTGGGAGTAAGACCCATTGAAATCAGTGGGACTTACTTTTGAGTAGGCATGCCTAGGATTGCATTGTTGGTTTTGTAGAACTTGTTTATTGTTCTGCAATCACTTTTGCCATAACACACCTTGGATCCTTAGTATCCTTAGCACACTGTTTTTGGAAATATATCATATGAAGTTGTACAATATGGGGGATCTAGTCTCAGTATAATGGTTGGATGATTTTTCTTCTTGCTACAATTTTGCTGGTGTATTCTATAGCCAAGGAATCTAACTTTCTGCATGAGTTGAGCAACAGTGGGCCTTGCAGTGGGGTGCACTTGCATTAAAACACCCCAGGTTTTCAGGTGGAAGTCATAAACTACAGACTCATGGCCACTCTATGAGCTTCATGACTGAGCATGGATTTGAATGTGATTTGCCCACATCCAAAACCAGCATACTATCCCCATCACTAATGTGCCTCTTTGGGGGGGGGGGGGAGAAAGCAGCCTAGCAGCTTTCAAGAAATATTTTTCTTCCTTTCTGTTGCAATGAGTTTTTTCTTTACATCACTGCAAAGCTGACAAACCCTCCCAGAAAGAGGTGGCTCTTCAGTGCCCCCTTCACAAACAGGGGTTTGGTCTTCTTATCCATGAAATCCCTGCCTATCAGCCCTTCAGATCCTCCTTGCTGTGATCTGTAAAGGCAGCTTTGTCAGAGCAGTTTGAAGTGTGTGGTTTTTAATCTGTCTTAAATTCTTTCCGGGTTGGTGACAGCTTCTAAATTCCAAGCACCAAGGGCTAATCTGAAGCCTTCACCATCACCTTATCTAGGAGTGTGACAATGTCACTTATTTTCTTTGGAAAGAAAAATTGTTGTGCCTTCCTCTTCCTTAATGTTAGCTAATATTTGCACATGCTTGTGGTTTTCCAATCAGCCATTAATCTGAATGGTACATGGGAAATTGAGGTTGTGATTTATTTAAATCTCCATTACCCTCTTCAGAGGGTTTTTTCCCCCTGCATAACCAGGAACCTTGTGTTGAGAGTTAGAAAGGATAGTTGCAGTGGGCTAGGCACTACCATAGTCAAGATGCTGACATTTCCAGCTCAGTCACAAATTCCCTTTGGCCCCATAAATACAACCACATACCAGCACTGATAAGAGAATATCACAGGCAATATGTCTTTTCTTCGTGGATTTCTGTTTCCAAATTAAGAGAATTATAACTCTATATATTATACAGATTATGATCAGTGATATATACCCAAGCTGATCAGAGGCAATAGTTGTGGGCAAATTGGGATATTCAGTGAGAACTGAGCTTCTTTTTACTCCAGCACACCTGGTTGTGATGTTTACTTTAAAAAGTGTATTTAAAACTAGGCTGACCTCACAGATTTTGCGCTGATACAAAAGGTTTAACTGCCACCACTTGCCACTTATTTAACTCCAGGTGACTAAATGTACCAGGCTAAATGAATTAGGAGTAATTGGGGGGCTGATGGAGCCTAAGCACGCTTTGTAATCTTATAGCTGTGAGGCAGTTCCAGGCACAGCCTCCTCCCTCTTTAAAACCACTGTATTTACCAGATCACATTAAAGATAAATCTAACAAAAGTAATTTTGGAAATATTCAAGCCAAATAAACATTCGTATTCGAAGTTATATTTAGTGCATAGGGAATAAGGCAAACATAAATTAGATCATTGTGTGAATAAAAGAATAGGATATAGCTAGCTGATACATCTGTAGAGATGGTATGCTGCAAAACAATGCCCAAACATTTATATACTAGTTACCCGTGCACCCCCCAAATAATCACGCTAGACAGAGGCTTGGGTTAAAGGGCCAAATTTTATTAAACATAACAGAACCTGCAGCATAACATAATACTTTAACCAGACCCTTAGAGCGTGCAGGCCCTAAATGGGGAAAATGGGCCTAGCCGTCTTCCTCCCCCGTTAATCCCCCCAGGGCGTGACAACCTGACTCAAGCCTCCCAGTGGTCAAAGACCACGTGAGCTATCATGGTCAACCCCGCAGGGTCGAGGCAGCTGGAAGCATCAACCCCAGCGGCCGTGCCGTGATATGGGTTAACGCATTCCAGCCAAGGGGCTTGCCAGCCAGCCTCATGGACCCGGGCGGTGTCACTAGAGCGGTCCTGGGTTACCCCTTGACCTTGCTAACCTCAGGCTGACGCCGGATCCCAGTTTCCTGGCTACCCGGCCCGCACGCCACCTGCCATAAGAAAACAACAAAATTAAACAATAAGCAACAATGCCACACACCTCACCCTAACCCAGTCTGGGGTAGGCGAAAAAACTGCCAACCCAAAGCCAATCAGGGTGGCAGCCAAAAATTCCTACCCGGCCCTCAAAAAAGCGACCAGCTAGTCTCAGACTGTAATAAGGGAGGGCGGGCAAGGTACGCAAATTCGGCTCGGACTGAGGAGACGGAGAGAACGAGCTCCCGTCTCCCCGCCGAGCCACGCCCCCGACTGGCCCAGCAGCCAATTGCTGCTCTCCCCCGTCGAGCCTCTGACCAGCGCACGGGGGAGGGGGCCTGGTAACGAGCGGCGACGGGGGTGAGTCCCGTCACCGGCCTTCCCATTGGTTCAAGAGTCCATGATTAGGATCAAGCAGTCAGATGAGAGCATCATGCCGAGATCCAACATAGCTCTTCTAAGCATACAACAAAGCAGTCAAGGACAAAGAGGAAGCAGGACAAAGGCAGAGGCATTGTGTCTTCCTGACTGTCACCCCCTTGCTAGGCCCTCCTTTTAATTGGTTGAAGGAGTCGCGTGTAGAAAGAAAGATGGACCTTTCCGTTTGGATCCATGACACAGGGCCCAATCCTATCCCCCACCAGCCGCGCCAGTGCAGCTGCACTAAAAAGGTACATGCTGCATCCAGCAGTGGGGGGTCGACCCAAGGGCTTACAGGAGGTATGTATAAATGTTCTATACTTACCTCCCGGTAAGCCCTGGGGCCACCTATGGATGGCGTATAGGAGAGGAAAGGGGCGGGAAACATTGGAATGGGGGTGATAGGATCCAGCATATGCCACTGCTGCTAGATCCACCCCTCCTGCCACCACCCACCCCGTTCCTCCCCTTTCTCACCCAGTTTTGCCCCCAGTCCACCCAATCCCTGCCCCCACCACTGCCTTACCTGGTCCGGTGGGTGCAGCGGGGTCCAGTGACAGCTCTGACTGTGGCACTGCCGCCTCACAGCAGCGTACACAGAATGGCTGTTGATGGCACGCTGCGCACACCATCAGCAACCGTTTTAGAAGAGTGGAAGTGACTTCTGCTGTTGTAACTCCAACCGACCAGCAACCCAATCCTGGATAGGATTGGACTATAACAGAATCCCTTAAGCTGCAATTCTGTACAGTACAAACTTACCTGGGAGTAAGTTCCATTATACTCAGTTGGGTTTACTTCTAAGTAGGCATGCATAGGATTGCAATGTCTTGATGATGACCCCACAAGGCAGGAATTTGGAAAACCAATCCTGGTTTCTCATTTGAACCAAAAGTATCTTTTTGTAGCTGCAGTCTCATAGGAGAAAGAGAACAAAGAATCACCCAGAACACATAAGGAAATTGGTGTCTGACAACAGAAAGCAAGTGAACGGACTTTGGAATCAAGAGATGATCTCCTAGCTCAGGAAAAAGGAGTATTATAGATTTTACCAGATTTATTGTCAGGAACAACTGACATCAAAGAGATCAACAAACCATAAGGGGTGATTAACATAGCTAACACACCAATGCCTGGTAAGATAAAGAACCACAAATATAGCTTGGGATACATGAAATCATGTCTGAAATCCAGGTATTAACAGAAAATTAAGCAAAAATGAAAATTCTTATTGTAATTTCTGTTCTCCAGGACTCCCAGATGACATTGTGAATTCCTATTGCAGACTCTTCAGGTATAGCCCCTCCCCTTGGACAGTCAGCATGGCCTCAGGTTTGCAGCAATTCTTCCTAGGGGAGGAGTAGCCCTGCCCTCCCAGAACAAACTAGAAAGGTAGTAGAACATTCTTCAACCCCGCTGAACTTAGAACAGGAACCAGAAAGAAAAAAAAGAATCTGGAACAACTGCCTAACCAACATGAACAAAGTCAATCTCCTATGGGGGAAAAATGAGCAATTATGCAACAGCAAAAGAAAAAAACAGATAACTTTTCCCCTGGAGTCCCTGGCTACCACTCCCACATGTAGAGTGGTGGCAAAAGCCTCAACAAAAAAACTAGTTCACCTAAGAAGAGGTGGGAGAAAGCCTTCCAGGAATCCCGGAGAACAGAAATTCACAGTAAAACTTTCAGCTTTCTCCCAGGACTTTTAGAATTCTTTGAAAAAGTCAACAGGCATGTGGATGCGGGACAACCCGTGGATATTATATACCTCGATTTTCAGAAGGCGTTTGACACAGTCCCTCATCAAAGACTCCTGTAAAAACTCCATATTCAGGGAATAAGGGGGCAGGTCCCCCTATGGATTAGGAACTGGTTGAAGACTAGGAAACAGAGAGTGGGTGTCAATGGGCAATTTTCACAATGGCGAGAGGTGAAAAGCGGTGTGCCCCAAGGATCGGTCTTGGGACTGGTGCTTTTCAACTTGTTCATAAATGACCTGGAGTTGGGGATAAGCAGCGAGGTGGCCATGTTTGTGGATGACACTAAACTTTTCCAGGTGGTGAAGACCAGCAGGGATTGTGAAGAGCTCCAGAAGGATCTCTCCAAACTGGGAGAATGGGCAGCAAAATGGCAGATGCGCTTCAATGTAAATAAGTGCAAAGTGATTCACATTGGGGCAAGAAATCAAAACTTCACATACACGCTCATGGGTTCTGAGCTGTCTGTGACGGATCAGGAGAGAGATCTTGGGGTGCTGGTGGTCGATGAAAGTGTCGACCCAGTGTGCGACGGCTGTGAAGAAGGCCACTTCCATGCATGGGATCATTAAAAAAGGGATTGAGAATAAAATGGCCAATGTTATTATTTGTTGTTCAGTCGTTAAGTCGTGTCCGACCCTTCGTGATCCCATGAACCATATCCCGCCAGGCCTTCCTGTCCTCCACTATCTTCCTGAGTTCGCTCATTTTCATGTTTGTTGCATCGGTGATGCTGTCTAACCATCTCATCCTTGGCCTTCCCCTTCTCCTTTTGCCTTCAATTTTTCCCAGCATCAGAGTCTTCTCCAGAGAGTCCTCTCTTCGCATTAGGTGGCCAAAATATTTGAGTTTCAGCCTTAGTACCTGTCCTTCCAGGGAACAGTCAGGCTTGATTTCATTTAGAATTGACTGATTTGATCTCCTAGCAGTCCAAGGGACTCTCAGGAGTCTTCTCCAGCACCACAGTTCAAAAGCATCTATTCTTTGGCGCTCAGCCTTCCTTATGGTCCAACTCTCGCAACCATACATTGCTACTGGGAACACCATCGCCCTGACTATACGAACTTTTGTTGGCATGGTGATATCTCTGCTTTTTATTATGCTGTCTAAGTTTACCATAGCTTTCCTTCCAAGGAGTAAGCGTCTTTTAATTTCATGGCTGCTGTCTCCGTCTGCAGTGATCTTGGAGCCCAGAAAAGTAAAATCTGTTACTGCTTCCATTTCTGCCCCTTCTATTTGCCAGGAATTGATGGGCCCAGATGCCATGATCTTAGTTTTATTAATGTTGAGTTTCAAGCCAACTTTTGCACTCTCCTCTTTCACTCTCATCAAGAGGCTCTTTAGTTCTTCTTCACTTTCTGCCATTAGGGTGGTATCGTCTGCATATCTGAGGTTGTTGATATTTCTCCCGGCAATCTTGATTCCGGCTTGTGATTCATTCAGCCCTGCATTTCTCATAATGTACTCTGCATATAAGTTAAATAAGCAGGGTGACAATATACAGCCTTGCCGTACTCCCTTCCCAATTTTGAACCAATCAGTTGTTCCATGGCCGGTTCGAACTGTTGCTTCTTGACCCGCATACAGGTTTCTCAGGAGACAGGTAAGGTGGTCTGGTACCCCCATCTCTTTAAGAATTTGCCACAGTTATTATTTGCCACAATGTTATTATGCCGTTGTACAAATCGATAGTAAGGCCGCATCTGGAGTATTGTGTCCAGTTCTGGTCGCCGCATCTCAAAAAGGATATAGTGGAACTGGAAAAGGTGCAGAAAAGAGCGACCAAAATGATTAGTGGGCTGGGGCATCTCCCTTATGAGGAAAGGCTACAGCGTTTAGGGCTCTTCAGTCTAGAAAAAGGGCGGTTGAGGGGGGACATGATTGAGACGTATAAAATTATGCATGGGATGGAGAGAATGGATAGAGAAAAGTTCTTTTCCCTCTCACATAACACTAGAACTAGGGGACATCCACTCAAATTGAGTGGAGGGAGGATTAAAACAGACAAAAGAAAATATTTCTTTACCCACCATGTAATTGGTTTGTGGAACTCCTTGCCACAGGATGTGGTGATGGCACCTGGCCTGGATGCCTTTAAAAGGGGATTGGACAGATTTATGGAGGAAAAGTCCATCACAGCTTAGAAGCCATGATGGGGATAAGCAACCTCCTGGTTGTAGGAGTAGGTTTTCTTTGTTCCAGGTGCAAGGGAGTGGCGACAGTATACAGGTATCTTGTTGTCTTGTGCTCCCTGAGGCATCTGGTGGGGCCACTGTGTGATACAGGAAGCTGGACTAGATGGGCCTTTGGCCTGATCCAGCGGGGCTCTTCTTATGTTCTTATGACTTCTGCGGGAGATTCTGAATTCCTATTCCACGCTCTTCAGGGCATATAAGAGAAGTGCTGCCTCTGGGCACGTCTGTAGGTGAGCCTCCAACTCAAACATCCAAAACTTGCTGCAGAACCCTTCTCCCAAACTCAGCATCTGCAGAGGGGCTTTTATAATGTTCAACAAATGAATGGGATGATGCCCGAAGAGCTGTCCACCAACGTCTCATCCAGGGAAGGATTATTCCCAAACGTAGCAGAGGTTGTAGCTTCCCTAAGTGAATGAGCAGTGTGATCCCTGCCTGTGGAACCTTTCCCAAGGTTTCATAGGCCACTTACAGTCACAATAAGGTAAAGGTGACCCCTGACAATTAAGTCCAGTCGTGTCCGACTTTAGGGTGTGGTGCTCATCCCCATTTCAAAGCCGAAGAGCCAGCGTTGTCCGAAGACACCTCTGTGGTCATGTGGCCGGCGTGACTCTCTTTGCCGCAGCATGTAGCATGCAGCTGGAACACAGAGCGCTGTTTACCTTCCCGCAAGCGGTACCTATTTATCTACTCACATTAACATGCTTTGGAACTGCTAGGTTGGCAGGAGCTGGCCAAGCAACAAGTGCTCACCCCGTCGCGGATTCGAACTGCCGACCTTTCGATCGACAGCTCATGGTTCAGCGGTTTAACCCACTGCGCCACCCGCTGGCCTATTACAGTCACAATAGCCAATGAGAAATAGACATTCTCCTACCCAAGGAAGCCTCTTGAAAAGACCCAAACAAGGATTTGGACTGTCAAACCAAAGCCAGACAATCTAGGCAAAAATGCAATACTCTGTGAGTGAGTGAAACCTTTATTGGCATAACAACAACAACAACAACAACAACAACAACAACAACAACAACAACAACAACAAAACATACAAAACATACATACATACAAAAACATTACAGTAATTGCCCTGATTCCTAACATGAATATTTTAAATCTGTCCCTGCACAACTATCACCAAGTGGACAAATGCAGCCACCTTCTTAAGAGTAACCCCCTCCGCCACAGATAAAAGAGCACCGAGTATGGTCGACTCTGTCCGCCTCTGTATGTTGGTGACCAATTGTCTGTATGGGGGTGAACAATTCCATGCGGGCCTTCTCTTGTAGAGAGCAATGGAAAAACATATGTTCAAGTGTCTCCACCCTACCCGCTTCACAGGGGCAAAGCCTCTCACAATGCGGGGTACCGTTAAAACGGCCCTCCATCAAAGCTGAGGGTACAGCATTACATCTCGCCATCGAGAATGCTCTTCTTTCCCTCGGGTCGAGCAACTGATAAAGGTAAGAAGCTGTTTCACGGAGCTTGACTGGTAGATGGAGGTGCAACGGTGAGCAGGTAGAATTAGTTGCACTATATAGCTCTTGCCATTCAATATCATATATTCTATCCCTGATGGATTACTCTGTGAATGTCCAGGGTGACATCACTTTTCCAGTTGATGCACAGATTTAGGACAAAAACATGGTAAGACTATCTCCTGGGTCCTATGAGATAAGGAATTGACATTGGGCATGAAGGTAGGATTGGGCCACAGCACAACCTTATCCTCATGGAAAACACACCATCTCAGATCAGCTGACAGCACCACCAATTCTGACATTCTATGAGCAGATGAAACTGCTACCAGGAAAATTGTCTTAACATCAATAGCTTCATGTTGCAAATAGCTCCATCAGAGCAATGAGAGCCCAGTTCAGATTCCACAATGGAAACCTATGAACGGTTGGAGAGTTAAGGACTGACACACACACACACACACACACACACACACACAGAGAGAGAGAGAGAGAGAGAGAGAGAGAGAGAGAGAGAGAGAGAGAGAGAGAGAGACCTATGAACATGGCTGGCAATTGATCATTAGCCAAGACAACCCAGTATACTTATAGTATTTGGGCAGGTGCTTGTCTCCAAAGGGTACTGGTACTTAAGGTACTTAACAATGTTGAAAGTCCACCTTGAAGGAACTTCAAAATAAACTGAATATGACCCTTCCTTAGATCTATATTCCTCTGTCTTTACCGCATTAAGAAAGCATGCCAGATAACATTATAGGTCATGTTGATAGAAGCCCTCCTGGAAGACAGCAAAGTAGCCAAGATCTCATCCAAGAATCTCAAGTCCTTCAGCCAGTGCCTCTCAAATTCCATACTGTCAACCTGAACATCTGTGGCCACAGATGACAAACAAGCAGGTCCTTCCAAACAAGGAATCTCCAGTGCCCCCTCATCAACATGCTGACTAGATCCAGGAACCATAAGTGGCATGGCTAATGCGGTGCAACCAATATCAACTCAGCTGTTGTTTCTGTATCCTGCACAATACCCATGGAAGAAGAGGAAAAGGTGGAAAGGCATAAAGTAACCCCCTCAGACAGTCCACTGTTAGAGCATCAGCTCTTTTTGCAACCACGTAAGGACATCTTGTGAAGAATCTTGGCATTTGAGCATCTTCTAGTGCAGCCAACAAGTCCAGCAGCGGTTGACCGAAGTGCTAGACAATCTGCTGGAACACCTGAGGGGTGCAAGGTCTGTTCCAACTCCTACAATGCCTGATAGCTATGCCAGTCTGCAGTCTGGTTGGAGGAAACCACCAGGTGTTCTCCCCTAATCAAAGCCAAATGCTGTTGTTCCGCCCATTACATATTTTTGCCCTCACCTCCCAATGAAACAGAGTAGACCTGATGCCCCCTGCCTGTTGACCTAGGCTTTGGCAGATATATTGTCCATGCATATGAGGACATGGCAATACCCAATGTGATCCTAGAACTTCAACAAGGCCAACGTGATTGCCCCCAGCTCCAGGAAGTGTTTGCTCTGTCATGACTTGTCCAGTGACCATACCTCCTGAGTGCTGCAGTCCTCCATATGAGCACCCCAACCCAACAGGCCAGCATCCATGCTGGTTTGAATCCTGGTTGGAATTTCTAGAGGTATCCTTTGACTCAGCCGGTCTTGGGCCAACCACCACACCAGACATTCCCAAACTATCGGTAAGACTTTTACTGACAGGTGGAAATGACAGGCTAGCTGCTCCTGGAAAGAGTGAAGGAAGTGTTGGAGTGGTCTTTCCTTGAAAACACAATCACCAAACTATCTCCTGACAAGATGTCATCATTCCAAGTAGTTTTGTCAAAACCATCTGTCCAACTTCCAAAATGATGTAGATAGGTCCAGGATTTTCTGTCACTCTTCTGCTGTAAGAAACATGCTGTATTGTATGGTATTGAGACTCACCCCTCTTCCCTTTCCCATGGACAATGACCTGATCAGAGCATCATCCTGGTACAGGTAGAGATAAATGCCCTGTTGCCTCAGAGCCACTAAAAGAATTAGAATCTTTGTGAATATTTTGGGAGCAGACATGAGTCTGAAGGGCAATGCTTGATACTGATAGTCCTCACCATATATACAAAACACAGATGCCTCCTGTGACTTGGGCTGATAGGCACATGGAGATATGCCTCTGGAAGTCCTGCTCTTAGATGGCTGTGACGATGGGTAGAAATGTGTCCATCCTGAAACATTTCTTGCAAAGGAACTTGTTCAACCAAGTCAGGTTCAGGATCTCTCTCACATTCCTCTTCTTTTTGGGGACCAAGAAAAAAATTGGAGTAAGCCCCCAAATTGCTTCTGGATCCTTGCCACAGACTCTCTTGCCCTGATGTCAAGCAGATGTTGTATAGCTTGTGTGAGCAATGCATGCTTCACTGGCTTCTTAGATTTTGGTACTGGCTGGAATCTATTCTGTGGCCAACATACAAACTTGAGTCACTGTTTCTCAAACCCAGGCATCCAAGGTTATCTTTATCTGTTCATGGGCAAACCTTAGTAGCTTGTTTCCAACCAAGCCCAGTCTGCTGTGTCTTGCATTTATCTTTCTTTGCTGTCACAAGTATTTTCGTAACGTTGGTTTCTACAAAGACTGCATCCAGGCATTCCCCAATCAACTTAGTTCCTCTGAATGGCATGCTGGCTAGTTGGACCTGCAAGCTAGAGTCCACCCAGTTGTGCACCCACTATGTTTCACCTGGCCACCAACCTGGCAGCTATAGTTCCGGATTGAAACTTCAGGGCATCCAAGCTTCTGTTAAGGAGATCTTCTTAAAGCATCTTTAACCCATTTTGATGATCACATAGATGCCAGCTCCTCTTCCCACATATAGACTGCTCTGGCAAACCCAGAGTTAGTGGCCAAGGTTCAGAAAGCTAAGATAGCAGCCTCAAGGTCTTTGTGTAGCACTGCCTCATCCAGCTTGTTGCAGGGGTCCTTGGGCCATCAGCTGGTTTAACCACATTGGATGTTAGTGTGGCAACTGATGTATCAACCACTGGAAACTTGAGATGTTCCATGATTTCCCACAGCATGGCGACAGCATGGGACAGCATGGCGGCAGCAGCGGTGGCGATCCCCCCGGATTGCCGCTGCTGCTGGCTCCGCACCCTCACATACTCAAAGTTCTCCCCGCCTCGTGGGCAGAACTTTGAGAAATGCTGGTATAGAAGCTTCTCACCTGTCTGGGGAGAACTGGTTAGATGAAACATGATATACTGTCTGTATTAATACCCTGTTCTGCCTCCACCTTAGGGATTATGCCCCACTTTATCAGTGAGGGAAGGGAGAGGGGTCGCCATGTCCTGTCCCCAATTCTCCTTACAGCCGCCTGCACCACATCTTTGCTTTTTATGTCAGTGGTCCTTGCTAGAAGAAAAAACGGCCACTTCTGAGGGACAGGCCCTCCTGCTTGAGCTGGCAGAGACACTACCCTCTTGTGTCTAGATCTACTTTGAGAGCTACTGCTCTTCCATGACTTTTTACCATGGAACAAGGTGGTTTAGAGTGGAAGTGGCTGTGGGGCTTTCTCCCTGAACCTGAGGCGGTAGCTCCCTGCATCTCTTTCACCACCAAAGCCTGTACCCATTGCAAGAGCTGGGGATATGCCTGGTCCCCACTAAGTTTGGGGAAATTAACAGGACATGGGGGCTGCATTATTACTCACCCCTGGCCACCCCGAGACCAATTGAGCCTTGTTTGAGCTGCAGAGGCTTTCTTTTTCTGTGATAACCTCCATTCCCAAGGGCTTCACATGCTCTGGAGGCTGCTACATCCCAATGCTCCTGAAGGGGGAGAGCCTGATAGGCACAACAACATTCCCTGCCTGCCCAACCAAGGGGAAGATATTTGGAATCATGTCAAACCAACAGCCGAAAACCCTGTGTGATGAAAAGGCCTCCTTTTTTCTTCTTCTGCACAGAGCATTATCTGCCTCTTGATCTGACGGGGGAAGCAGAGCCACTCCGAGGCCTACCAGTTGCTTTGGTACTTAAAAGAGGATCCCTGTTGGCTCCTGAAGGCCCTAGCTAGTGAGACATCATGTGGCCTGTCGGCATCATCCTTGCAACAGAGTGCAGGTGCTGGAGCAGCACAAGCCAATCCAGACAGGGGTGGCAGCAGTGCCCAAATTCTCCCCCCCCCATCCAGTGTGAGTCCCACAGCCCTAACTAAAAGACAGGAGAGTGTGTGAAACAAGTAAAAGAAAAAGAAAGGAAAAGCTTTAAAAGCTGCCCTAATGTATTATTACGAGTTTATTATGAGGTGATGACTGTCGGTTGGTTACTAATTATTGATTTGGATTTTATCCTTGCTTTTAGATTTGTCATTTTTAATTAGCTATTTCTCATGGGTACTTTATTACTATTTTTAAACTGCACACACACATTTTGCAATATTTTAACTTTTGTAAGCTGTTTTGAGTTAACCATCAGGGTTGAGAAAGCAGAGTATAAATATCCAAATAAAATAAAATATCCAAAGTACGTGTTTGTGTATATATGGTACTGTCCCCTTTCCACCAATGATCAGGGAGCACCTTACAGCACAATCCTATGCATGTCTACTCAGAAGTAAGCCACACTGTGTTCAAAGGGGCTTACTCTCAGGTATGTGTGTACAGAATTAACAGCCTGCTCTCCTAACCAACCTATTCACAGTATCAGTTGCTAATAACTGCTGTAGTCTTTATCTTGTATACACTCCCAAGAAGAGCAACAACAGCAGTGGTATTTAATGGATACTATAATATCCATTGAACCGCTGTGGTCCCTGTGGCATCTGTGCGACTTAGAAATTAGAAACAATTCAGAAGAAAGTTATAACAGTGAGGATGGTAACTGTTTTGGAAGGCAAAACATCTGAGGAAAGGCTGAAGGCACTGTGTATATTTAACCCAGTGAAAAGAAGATTAGGGAGAGAGGGAGTGTTATTTAAAGGAGCGTCAGAAGGAATCAGGAATTCAGAGGCGTAACAGCCTCTCTCGGTGCCCGGAGCACGGGGGGGTAGGCACCGCGCCCCTATAAGGGAATAGTGTGCCACGGCCGATAGGCCGCGGCACGCTCCGGAGGAAGGGTCGTGCTCCGGGAGGAAGGGGCGCGCTCCGGGAGGAAGGGGCGCGCTCCCGGCGGGACCCCCCCAATCGGGAGAGCCAGCTGGGGACGTCTTCCCCGGCCGGCTGCCCGGGGCCTTCAAAGAAGGCCCGCTGCGCAATTTTTTGCGCATGCTCAGTCTGTTAACTGAGGGAAAAGGGCTGCCCTTTTCCCTCAGTTAACAGACTGAGCATGCGCAAAAAATTGCGCAGCGGGCCTTCTAAGGCCCCGGGCAGCCGGCCAGGGAAGACGTCCCCAGCCGGCTCTCCTGATTGAGGGGGCCGGCCCGAGTCGGACTCGAGTCTCCGAGTCCGACTCAGACTCGACTCGGACTTGGACTCGAGTCTCCGAGTCGGACTCGGAGACTCGAGTCCGAGTCCGACTCGCGGGCGGAGCGGCGGGGCGCCCTTCGGGCGATGGCGCCCAGAGCAGGTGCTCCGCTTGCTCCGCCCTAAATACGCCTCTGCAGGAATTGCTCACAAGATCCCACTGAAGATAGGATAACATGCAATGGGTTTTAGTTGTTTGAAAAATGTAGATAAAACACTGAGGCAAATAGCTTAACTATAAGAGCAGTTGAGGAATACCACACAAACCATCTACAGGGCTGTAGAATTTTGTTCCATGGAGGTTTTCAAGAACAGCTAGGCAGGCACCTGTCAGAACAGGGACCTGTTGAGGCAGGGTAGATAGTATATACCCCTTTGATAGGCTTACCATATCCAAAGGGGGACAGGGTGCCTACACCTTTAACCATTGTAAAAAGAGGGAATTTGGGCAGGTGCAGCTCATAATGGAAGGGTGCAACAAGCTGCACCTGCCCAAATTCCCTCTTTTTACAATGGTTAAAGGTGTAGGCACCCTGTCCCCCTTTGGATATGGTAAGCCTACCCTTTGAGCTTCAACGTACTATTTATGAGACAGAGATTACAACTATTCCCCCTTCTTTCTGCTGGGCTGTGGCCATTTTGGGTGCTCTTTGGGTGGGAGACTTGGGGTGAAAATGATTGATCCTGAGCTGGAGTGGGAGATATCACTCCCTTCCCTTCCTCCATAGGCCAGATTTGTGAGCAAAAGAAGGAAGTAGATTTGTGAGTCTAGTCTGCTGTCCAGTTTGAGATGGGAATAGAGAACATGTTTTTAATTTGTCCTCAGCTATGCAAAGCTCAAACGGTCAAATATATCCAAAAAGGGATTGCAATGTTTAATTAATTTGTAGTTATGTAAGTGCTTTTAAGATCTTCAGATAAAAGACACAAACTACAATGATCATCAGTATGGTGATATTCAAAATTTAATAAGGGTCTTTATATATTCTGTAATTATGCTGTCCTGTCCTGTCCCGTCCCCCTCAGTATTTCTCTTACAGTGGGTTTTCTCATGCTCAGATTCTAACTAATCACTACATTTGGGAAAATCCTCCACTAGGTCACCAGGACTAGTAACTCTCTAGGTAGTATTTTGTCTCTTGCTTTCTGAGCATGTTCCTTGTAGCAAGTTCACTTATTATATCATCTGGACTTACTTGCTCTGCTTGAGGCCATTTGGGAATTGAGGGTGCAATCCATTCTAACTTTAAAACAGTGGAGCTAGTGCTCCGCTGTTCCAAGCCGTCGCGAACGTGCTGTAAAGCATGTCCGCGATGACTTTCGAGTAAGGGCAGCCAGCGCGGAGGCCAGCTGCCCTCACTCCGCCACCGGATCATCCCCTTGGCTGGTGGAAACAGTAAATGCAGCACCAGTGGGGACGGTCCAGGCAGCAAGGGAGGGGGGGCCATTGGCCAAGCCGGCCCGGGGTAGCGGGGATGGCGGCCACCATATCCCCGCCCCGTTCCCAGGCCAGTGCGGCCATTACATGGCCTCCTCAGACTTGCGCCAGCTAAATAGCTGGTGGAAATCCGAAGAGGCCCATTGGTGCCTTCCTGTGTTACACTGGGGGAAGGGGACGAACGTCCCCTTCCCCAGAGTAGACCTCCAGGCTGCTTCCAGAACAGGGATAGGATCTGGTGGGCGGCCTGAGCCGCCCGCTGGATATTTAGGCAGGATTGCGCTGTCAGGTTGGAGAAATGAAACATTTTGTTGCAGGTCCCATTTGTGTGTATAGTAATAGTGAATTTAGGTAGTTCAGTATCTATCAGCTTGCAAGCAAGTTGAGTGCCTATTTGTTTGTATGCAAAATAGGGTCACCCACAGACAAGTATTTAATTTCTGATACTTGGTGTACAGACTAGCTATGCAGAAGTAAGTCTGATAATTAAAGGAAAAAGTGAAGGGGGGGGAAATGCAAAACAGCATGATGCAGATGAAGCTTTCAGTGGCTCCCAAGACGCATGGAATGCTGAGGTGTCCATTGGAAGGGAAGAAAATAAGCAGAAGACAGGGAGATGGACTGCTTGAGCCAACTGGGAATTGTTGGGGAGAAGCAGCTATTTTGTTGCAGGACTGTTTTTTCATCAGCACTACCAGATATGCCAGGTCTGAAATGGGAGGATGTTCATATGTGACTTCATCATCATAGGCCTCTTTCTTTATTTGCACACTTTCTGATTTATAGATGAATCTCATTTGCTCTCCAGAGGATTATGGACCTCTCTGTTTGCACAGCATTATTTGCTTATTCCAGCCTTAATTGGTTGAAAAAACACCCACAGAAAGAACCTGATTGTTCTTCCTTCTGACGAAGCCACTGCTTTTTATTGCCATCACTTCTCCTCCCCCCCACCATCCTCCCCGCCACCCATGCTCAAAAACGTCCATTAACTTGTGGTTTTTTCCCATCTTGTTTACATCACTTCTTGTGTTTTAATGCAAATGCATTTATTAACCTCCAGGGCCTGTGGGAGACTGCAATAACAAGGCTGTGTCATCCACTCAAAGTAACGTGGGGGGACTCAGTAGATGAAAATATTCGGTCTCTGAAGCAAGGATCACAGCTTTTTTTCCGCACTTTTTATTTAGAATATTGAAGTGTTGCAAAGCATTAAAAAAGAACAAGAGGGTATATAGAAGAAAGGCAAGGAACCAAATTCTGTAATCAACAGTACAACTCCAGAGGTAGAATGCCAGTTATGGAATCCACGTCATGGATAATAACCCAAATTCTTAAATATATACCAGAGGGATGGAATCAAAGTGGTTTGTTTACATGAGATATTGCAGAATCTACAAATGTCACAAAAGAAAACCAAGTAGTTTACAGCACAATCCTATATATGGCTACTCAGAAGTAAGCCCCATTGAGTTCAACAGATCAGCAAATGTGTATTAGATTAGTTTGTTGGACTCAGTTTCACTAGGTTTCTGCTTTCCCAAAGAGAACAGACTCTTTTTCCATAAAAACTATGTCCCAAACTTTGGTCAATCACTGATTTTCTGTCACTCAGGGAGCCCATCAATAGTGATGGCTGCCTTCCCAGCAGTGAGCAAGAAAATGACAAGATTCCTTGAAGAAGCTGGAATAGCAGAATCTTTATAATACTATAATAAAATCAACTAGGGATTTTCTGGCACTCGAAGCTCAATAATAGGATAGACGACTGAAGGTTGGAAAAATAATTGACCAGAAAGATTCGATCACTTCACAAAGCCATCAGGTATGGCAACAGATACTCCTTTGACAACCCTCTATATAACACCTGGCTAGAGAGTTATGGTGCAACTTGCGGGCATTAGGTAGAACAAGAGGGGTTCTGCAGCACATGTTGCAGTATGCACTTCTTCTTGTAAATTCCACTGGACTCAGTGGATTACAGTGGTAGGCTGCAGACGCTGGATTGAACCTTTCTCTGTCACAGAACCTTTCTCTCTCACACACTCTCGTATCTTGCTGACTCTTTCAAATCAAACCCGGTCCCGCACACACCCCTCATATCTTTCTGTCTCCTATCTCTCCTCCGCTCAGTCTTTTACATATTCCAGCATGTAGTATAATGCCAAGCCTTGCTGTATGACGTTGAAAATAAAACTGAAAGTCCTTTCCTGTTCACACAGCAGGAAGATATCTCTCTCTCTCTCTCTCTCTCTCTCTCTCTCTCTCTCTCTCTCTCTCTCTCTCTCTCTCTCACCATTAGCAACCCTGGATGCAAACTATGGCTGTGTTTGTTTTTCAGCTTCGAGCGCTCGGAGCCCTTGAGAGCTGTTTTTTTTTCGCCTTGTAGCTCCGAGCGGTTGCGTCTTTTTTTCAACTTCCAGCCCTCTCACCACGCTCGCAGCTTCAACTGCGAGCTCGATGCTAGAAAAAATTGCGGCCTCCTACACCAATAGGAAGGCTGCTTGGCTGCAAAGGAGTTTGGGAGATGTAGTACAAGGGATGAGGAAATAACAATGGCAGACTCATGCACCAATAGAAAGGTGGGAGATATAGTGGGAGGGATGAGGAGCAACAGCAGCCATTCTGATTGTTCATTTCCGTTCATTTTGGAAGCCCCCGGTAGCAGCGATATCAAGCACGCTAGGAGTGTCACTTCCTGCTATTCCCAAGTTGAAAAACAAATGCAGCCTATGTTTGTTGCCTTTTTTAATTGACTTAAAAAAAGTTTCATACCCCTGTAAACCTCTGGAGCTCAGTGAGTACTCAGTCAGAAACCTCCTATTGGCTACATCCCTATCAGCCAGGGACAGGGGCTTAGATTCAGGTTATGCAGAGCAAGATTATCTGTCTGCATCCTCATAACATCCTCATATTCCAGGATGAGGAAGGGAATGTTTGTTTTTTCCTTGCCCTAGTAAGATTCTTGAGCTATTCTTTGTGCACGTGTATACAGCGCACAAAGTGCAGTGCCAGGAGTAAAATGCTCGTGTGGGTGCCTTTTATTCTTCAATTCTGCATGGTTGGGCTTGTTTCCCAACTTAGCATTTGAGTGAAACTTATCAGTTGGTTCAGCGTAGATAGGGAAGGATGATACTCCCACAGAATAAGGAATATCAGTAAGAGAGGCTGCTGTACTGTTCTGCATGTATCACGCCACCTGCTAGACATGCAGCTAACTCAGTGACACAACCACATGAATTTGACTGTTGTCCTTGTAGAACAGAAGGTAAAAATGACGGCATGGCAGCTGATCACAAACAGTGCCTACAAAACACAGTTAAAGCTATAGCAGATGTTTCCTTCATCTGCACAGCTTTTGCTGAGGTCAGTGAAGTGATCTGCGAACAATTGTTGGGCTTTAGCGTGAAGCCAAGAACGCATGCTTGGTGAGCAATGCTTGCTTTGCATGCTTGCAAAGCAAGCGTTCTCAGCATGCTAGCAGCTAGAGACACTGTTGGCAATCATTAGTATTTTCGCTCTCTCTTTCCTCTTTATTTACATGGTACAACGGTCCTAGCCTCATGTTAGAATAAATGTCCCATCCCCTTCCCAACCCTGCTTTGGTGATCCCAGAGTCAATGGGAAGCTTCCTCACTAGCCAAAACATCTTCATCTTCTAAGCTGCTTTCATACATTATGCAGCAAAGAGGTATTCATAGAACCCACCTGGAAATTAGAACTACTGTACTCCTTTTTCTGCTAATTAGATAGCATACTCTAGGTAAAGGTATCCCTTGACAATTAAGTCCAGTTGTGTCCGACTCTAGGGAGCGGTGCTCATCTCAGTTTCAAAGCCGAAGAGCCAGCACTGTCCGAAGACGTTTCCATGGTCATGTAGCCGACATGATTCAACACCAAGGTGCATGGAACGCTATTACCATGCCGCTGACGCGGTACCTATTAATCTACTTGCAACTTCTTGCTTTCGAACTGCTAGGCTGGCAGGAGCCGTCGCACGGATTCGAACTGCCGAGCTTTCGATTGACAGCTCATGGTTCAGTGGTTTAACCCACTGCACCCCCCACTGGCTCAGATGGAATCAAGACCAACGTACAATTTCAGGGCCTTTAAAAAGGTGAAATCATGGGTCAGCAGTTCATAAATAGTTCATATGCCACATCCATTTGAAAATTTGGGCAGTGTTGTGTAATAGCACACATCCTAATACAGTATATGTCTTTTTGTTGCTCAACCAATGCAGAAAGGTAGTTCCCTTTGGCTATGAGTTTCCAGTGTCAGGATCCCAGGAATAGCAAATAAATATAAACTGCTGCAAGGGAAATTAATATATTTATAGGATGCTGGACAAAACTTGAAGATTATCTTGCCCAACCCCTATACTGAGGAAGGTTCCTATGAATCTTAATATTCCTAACAGTTAATAGCATTGATTCCACAGTGTATAAAAAGTAAAAGAAAGAAAACAGACCAGAGTGTGTCATGCAAGTGGTGTATGTATGATGAGATGTACATTTGATAAAACTGTACAGTATGTTCTTATTTTCAGAAGGGTAAACAGGCTTCAGCTCCCTGCAAAAATTGCTGCAATGCATGCTCAGCCCTTGTGAGGAATCAGGTTATCTCAACAAAACTAATCTTTATGCTCAATTTCATTTGCATTTATTTATCTCACTTCCTGTCTTTAGCAACAGGACTACTCTATCTGACAAGAAGCTCCAAAGAGTGTTCTAGATACCAATGCGAAAGACTTTGTTGATACTGATAACAATTGGGAAAACCCAGATTGTCTATTTATTGTGTTTTTATTCTGACATTCCTCCAAAGAGCTCATAATAGTTCCCATGCTTACCTTTCTTTTACCCGCACAACAGTACTATGGGATAGGTTAGGCTGAGAGATACAGTCAGTTCTCATTATCTGCTAGGGTTAGGTTCCTAGAAAACCTAGTGGATACCGAATTAACAGATACCGAATCACTGAGCCTATGGGAAAAATTGGGTTAGGTTCCAGGGGACCCTCTTCGCCATGCGCTATATGAACTTTGTGAACCTGACTCTTACCTTGAAGTCTATGGGCTGGGTGGCACCATCCAGTATACCACATTGGCTCTTTGTTATGGAACAATTCCTAACTCTAGCAAATTAATTATTATTCCTTTCTAACAACATTATGCAAATATAAAAGGTATTGTACAGTATCCTGGAAGCTCAGAGAGAGCACAAACAGTTCCCATTGTGTTGGAAATGACATTCAACAGAAAATACACACACAGTAACTCCAGAAGAGACCGATTACCCTTTACAGTAAATGCAGCAAGGCAGGGAAATTTACTCCCAGAGCAACGTGGAGACCCGCGAAAAAAAAGCTAAGAGAACAATGGCCCTGATGAGATCACAGATAACGAGAACAGACCGCGGATACGGAGAGATTGGTGGCAATTCTGCCCCTCGCAGATAGCGAACTCGCACATAGCGAATTCGCATTTAAAGAGAACTAACTGTAGTTCCTGGCCCAAGGTTGCCCCTTGAGCTTTGTGGCTGAGCAGAGATTTTTTTAACCATAATCTCACTGGGCCAAGTCTAACCACTACACCTTCTGGTTTGACCTTCTTGTTCATTGTCCCAGCACTTTACAAAAAACAGAACAGCAAGCTAGAGAGTATAGTAATATATAGGTTTCTGTCACATGAATCCTAAATGTTCATGGCAGGATACTTCCTTTTATTTGCGCAACAGCCCCAGATGTTAGGATGCAACTTATCCAGTAAACTCCATGACTGAGCATGAATTTAAACCTATGTCTTCAGTATAGGTGGACTTGCGTTATTTGCTGGTCCAACATCCACAGATCTCAGGGTCAGGAGGCTGCGGATATGGAGATCCATTTTTAAAAAGTTGTAAAAAGTAAAGATAAATAAGAAAATGGCATTCCCTACCTTTGCGCAGCAAAATCTTGCTTTGCAGGGCAGTCTTCTTTGCTCCCAGAAGCCACTTCCAGGTCACGTGATCCCCCTTCCTTCACCCTGGCTCGCCCCAGAATGCATTGTGCAGGGCAAGCCAGGGTGAAGAGAGGCTGTTGCAAGACCCGGAAGTGGCTTCCGGGAGCAAAGATGACTGCCCTGCAAACAGCATGATTTTGCCACGCGAAGGTTGGGATGACCATTTTCTTACTTATTTTTACATTTTTAAAACGGGTCCCCAGCACCCACGATTCTGCGCGATCCACGTGGGGGTCCAGAATGAAACCCCCGCAGATAACATGGGCCGACTGTATATCCAAACCTATTATTCTGCTGTGCCCTAGCAGACATTTTATTGGTATTCATTTGTTCTATTGAACAAATCCAAGGTGATGTGAGATGTGTCTTGAAATGTTCTAATGAACTTGGATTTGCACGTTTGAAGAGAAAGTCTTGTTCTCTTATAATAACTGATGTCAGAACAGCTGACAACTTGGAGGAGCTACGGGGTAAAAGTGAAAGATTGAGCTGAAAGATTATCTAGCAACAGTGAGTTCAGACCAGGGCAGTAGGACCGGAAGAGAGGTTGGTGGCTGAGAAGATACAAAGTAGGCCATATTCTAAGAGCCAGAGCATCACAGGGATACTGCCAAAAACGATTTCCATGTGATGGCTGCTGCCATCCACATGGTAATCTATTCTAAATGTTACCGCTGGGAGGGAGAGAATTTGCCACAGCAATGCTGGTTTTGGCAGAGTTGTCCACATGTTGGTAATAGTGCTAAATGCCCCATTCCCTTTATTCAAGTTTATGGCAAGTTGAACATATAAACTACAAAATGTGACTTTCGGCCCAATCTTATGGGCACGCTGCACTGCCGAAACTCACGTTCCAATGGCTCAGTATGCTTTATGGCTGTTGCAAATGGCGACACACTATTTTGTGCAACTGGGCCACTGCCACAAGCTGTAGCATCGCTTCGGTAGGGGCAGGGCTGTAAGTATCGCTCCGTTGTAGTCTCTTAACCGAGCGAGCAGGAGGCAACCCCGCCCCCTCACTGTCGGAGCCATTCCCTTGCGGAGAAAGCAGCAGGCAGGGTCTCTTGCCTGCTGCTTTCTCCGCATGGGAAAGGCTCCGACAGTGAGGGGGCAGGGCTGCCTCCTGCTCGCTCGGTAAAGAGACTACGACAGAGCGATACTTACAGCCCCGCCCCTACCGAAGCGATGCTACTGGCCACAAGCAGCTGTGTTCCATTGGCCTTCCCCCTAGGCCCAGTGCTGGTAAGTCAGTGCTGGGGGAAGGCGGAACAGGATGGGGAGGGGGCAGAACAGGGCAGAGATCGGGGTGGGGAGGAGGGTGGATCAACACTGGAAAGGGGGTGATATCCCCTTCAAGGCCTCAATTCACCTTCCCGTGTCCACTTGGACTTGTGCCAGCTATTGGTGTGGGTCTGTGTAGACCCACTCGGACAGCGGAGGCTTACCCCAGGCAAGGGAACAAATGTTCCCTTATCTAGAGGAGACCTCCGGAACTTCCCCCCCCCCCCCCGTGCATAATGCAGAGTTGCTCTGGTGGTACAGCTGAGGGGGTTGATAAGATTGGGCTGTATTCGTCTGTATTCATTTACTTGAGAATAAATCCCACTGAACTGGGTGAGATTTACTGTACTTCCAAATAAATATGTCTCTTAGGGCTATTCATGTATTAACTTTTGTTTAGTTTGCTAATCATATATGGTTTTTGTTAGAATGAGGAGAGAGTAGAGAGGAAGCAGTGAAGAGAGAGAGAGAGAGAGAGAGAGAGAGAGAGAGAGAGAGAATCAGGAGCAGAAAAGTAGCCAATTTTTAGGGCACGCTGGCTCAACTGAACAAGTTCCATTCTTAAGCACTGCTCCTGCTTTCCAATATTTTGGCTGTCACCATGGGTTACTTCTCCCAACACTAAAGCTGCCACAGAATCCTCCTGTTTACAGACTAGGCAAACCAAATGAGGCACAGATAGGCTCAGTCTTTGCCCAAGGTCAGAAGATAGTAAGCCAGCTGCAAAACGTGAGCCAGAACACAGCAAATGTCAGCAAATACACAGCAAATACTAACCTTGTATTTTAATAATGAAGCTATGCTCCCTACCTGATTGATATCAAAGGGACTATATTATGATCTATTTATTGGACAGCCTTATTCCATCTCAGAAAGGATAGAGTAGATGATGATGGTTCTCCCCTGATCTGTTTGGTTGCAGCATGCTGTTTGGCCTGCCTCTGTTACTTCCTGCTATTTCTTGCTCCCTCTCATTCTTCAGACAGCATGCTTATCTGATCTCCCATAGATGCAGCTCAACAGCTTCAAATCTAATTACACAGAGTCCCTGCCCAGAGCCTTCCCCAGCACCTTTTCCAGTCAGACAAGTGCACTGAACCATCCTGAATTCAGAGATGCGAAAGGTTTCACAAGGCGTGATGAGTAGCGGTGCCTGCATGTCAGAGAGCAGGTGCATCACACTTTATTGGGAGAGGCACAGCACTTGAACTGGGGTCACAGCACAGTTTGCTGTTTGCACCATCCTCCTCCACAGCCTGGGGCACATAGCAGGGCTGCCTGCCAAACAAAGGCCAAAAAGCTGCTTTGCTCAGAACTAAAAAAATCCCTCAAGTCCTCAGCAGAGGTGAGTTTGCTGTTAGAGCTGACAACACTATCTTATAAGGCCCTTGTTTGAAAGTGACCACCTGTGCCTTGTAAGTGGGATTTCACACTGCCGTGACATCACTTAGCATGCTTTGGATTTGATACTAGCAGATTGAATTCATCTAGGAACATCAGGATGTTTCTCCCTCTGCACTTCAGGATAGATGGGATAATATGGAATTCTAACTGATAATCCATGAACTGAAAGTTATAACCATAACAGTTAGTGCCATTTAATACATATATGTTAGCTTTCTGCTTGCAATACAGAATTTAAACACCATTCAGGATACATCTAGCTGTAAAAAGAAAAAAAGCCTGCTTTGCATTGTTTTGCATACATTTTTTTCTGCAGCTACTCTCATCCGATACCAGTTATCCACAATAATTTATATCTATATCAGTCACCACCACTACTTTTCACATTCAGAGAACTCACATAACCTCCTGCTGCAAAACTAACTACCTTGAACTGTTGATCAACCTCACTACATCCAATCCATACCATCTATCTAGCAAACCATTTTGTATAAGGCATCAGCAAATTGTGCAGTTAGTTGTGCAACAATGCTTCTTCAAATCACCCTCACCAGCAGTTCTTACTGCAGTTCTAAAAGATGGTCATCATCAACTAAGATCAGCTATTGGATCACCAACCTCTATCCTTTGTTCCTAACCTACACCAACTTCAAGTACTGTAACCTTTAATAATGATTCATATTCAGTGCTAATGATGTGCATATTACCAAGTTACTAGGCTCTCTTGCTTTCTACATGAACATTATTACACACCATTCATCTCCCAGTGTGTCATCTTTGCTCACCTTTGTCCCTTGCACAGCAGTAAACAAAGAATTAGTGACTGGATATAGTCCATGGAATCACTAGTTAGTGAAGAGAAGAGGTATCCACATGGCTGTCTTTTCATGTAAGACACATCCAGTCTCAGAATAACCAAAGATGGTAGTCTGTTCCAAAGTTCATGTTCATATGGACCATGGATGAATTGACACCTCTGGAGACAGATCACGATGCTGGGGGGGGGGGGTTATACAAAAAGAGCTCACAATGGCGGTCTCACTCTCCAAAATGTTTGTCCATTTAGAAATTCCATGGGCACAGTGTTATGCAGCTTCCCTTGTGAAATATCTACTGTACTTTCTGTTTTCTCTGGCCTCTGACGGAAGCTTGAGCATTTAATGTTTGTTTTGTACAGATGATATACTGTATATTCAAATCTATTTTAATCATGGTTCTGCAGTACTGTTTTCTTGCCAGCTCTGTTTCTTATGCTTTGTTCTCTTTCTCTTTCCTGTCTGTCTTCTACATCTGCATTCTGCTTACTGAACCTGGGGCTTCATCGTTCCCCTGGTTGGATCGGCTCTGGACAGGGAAGGCCGTATGGTGGTGTTATCCCTTGTTTTGGGGCTCTCAGAACAGGACGACTTTGCCAATATACCTGATCTACAAACCACTGGGAACCAGCAGAACCAGAACACTCAGGGGGACAAGAGGTATGAGTAGGAGACAGGGCTCTCGGCAGCAGCAAACAGCAAGAGGGAAGATAGCCTTCAGAGGAGGCTTCTGTCATGCCTCATGAGAGTGGAAGACTGGTACAGGAGATCAGGAAGCCCCCAGTTTTGGGGCCATGTTTAAGCCAATCTAGCAACACCCTGCTCTCCTGCTTAGAAACTCATTCCTTTTCTCTTGGCCAGAGAGGAAGGGGAACACAATGGTCGTTTCTGTCCCAACTGCATTCTCTGGTGAGAATACCTCCTCATCTGAGCCCTTCCCTTTGTACATCTCTTCAGTGCCATCCACTTCCTTGTTCCGTCCATTTCCAGCTTCGGTAATATGTATAATATGTGGGGAGTATATGCCTTACTATAAATATTTCCCATGGGAACTGAAGAAAAAAGAACATCACATATGCTGGGTTCAGTATTTCAGTACTGAGCTTGAGAATGGTCTCCCTGACCATGTTCTCAACTTTGTCAGTCTCTCTCACCCACTATACATCCATGGTACTCAAAAGGGCAAGTTCTGTTTTTCTCCACATAGTTCCAAGTCAGCAAGAAAGTACGCCATACAAACATGGGGAGCATGAGTATTACTCAACTGCTATTCATATGTGAAAACATTTGAACTCAGTGGGATGTGCACATTAGAAAGAAGTAATTGACATCCACCGAGTTGCCTCCCAGTAAACATGGTCTCCGACAGTGATACATAGAATACTATCTTGAAATTTCCTCAGCTCACAAGTGAGATTAGATTTCATGATGACATGGAAGTTTCCCTCAGTCCAATGCGAAGGGGAATTCTTCGCAACAGTCCCATCATTAAGATGTCCAACTTCAACAAGTCTTTCCCATGGATGTGTAAAGAGACTGTGTGATTTCAGAAGAACCACAGAAGCAGGCAGTATGAGCCCTGGAGCAATCAGAACTTGAGTTCAAATTGTATTAAAATTGCAGACAAGCCCAAAAATAACTGAAGATACCAGCCCTAGCCCCATATCTGCCAGAATATGTCTTCTGTGCTAAATAAGACCATGATGACCTGGTTCTACAGCCAGGCATTGAAGTTAGTATTAGGATATTTTATTATCATGAGGTGGTCACAACCTACCCCAAGCCACCTGTGAGCAACACAGGCAGCCCAATCCTGTCTAGCAGGACATGGCGGCGCAAATAAGGTGCCCGCCTCATCCTGTGCAGGATGGGGCCGCAGAGGCGAAACCGCCTCCGTTGGCGCCTGGAGCAAGGGGGTTGGCGCCCGCCCCTATAATAAAATATCGCCGCGGCCAATAGGCCGCGGCACGCTCCGGAGGGGGGGCGGCACGCTCCGGAGGGGGGGCGTGCTCCGGAGGGGAGGGCGGCGTGCTCCGGGGGGGCACCCGCCCCTCAATCGGGAGAGCCGGCTCGGGGACATCTTCCCCGGCCGGCTGCCCGGGGCCTTCTAAGGAAGGCCCGCACGAGAACGGTATTTATACCGTTCTTTTTGCGCATGCTCAGACTGTATTGAGGGGAAAAGGGCAGCCTTTTTCCCTCAGTAACAGTCTGAGCATGCGCAAAAAGAACGGTATAAATACCGTTCTCGCGCAGGCCTTCCTTAGAAGGCCCCGGGCAGCCGGCCGGGGAAGATGTCCCCGAGCCGGCTCTCCCGATTGAGGGGGCCGGTCGGACTCGAGTCTCCGAGTCCGACTCGAGTCTCCGAGTCCGACTCGGATTCGAGTCCGAGTCCGACTCGTGGGCAGGGCGCGGGCGGGGCGCGCTTCGGGAGATGGCGCCCAGAGCCGGTGCTCCGCTTGCTCCGCCCTAGTTTCGCCTCTGTGGGGCCGGCACCGGCAGAGGCATTCTCTGGGTAAAGGAACGTTCGTCCTCTTACCCTGAGTAGAACCCCAGACGTCCCAATGGATCTACTTGAATGTGCGCCAGCTATTTTGCTGGCACACATCCGGGCCAGTCGTGTAACGCCAGCCAGGCCCGGGAAGGGGGATGGATTCAGTGGAGCACGCCGCCAATGATCCTTCCCCCTCTTCCTGAGCCTGACCACCCAATCTCCCCCTCCTGTTCCAACCTCCCCACGTCCACCCCCACCGCGTGGTGCAGTCCTTACCTGCGTCCAGCGGTGACCTGGGTCTCGAGCAGAGTGAACGGCATGAGTACTCTCTGGGTGTCAAAAATGCCTTACTGCCCATTTGCGACATCCAGCACCAGTGGAATGATTGTTCCGCCGGACAGGATTGTGCCATGAATATAGGTTGCTCACTACAGGGCAAGGATAGTGCCTTGTTCTTTCCCCCCCTACTTGTCTAATGTTATCTAACAGGTCATGTTGTCTGACTCAAAAAATTGGCTCTGGGAAAGGAATTGCCTAGCTAGAGGCAGAAGCCTCAAAGAGTTTCACATGTGTTAAATTCCAGCTCTGCAGGTAAAGAGGTATGAAGGAGATTTCACATGATCAGTGCATTAATTAACTGGTACCATTCTCGCCTGGTGACTATTTTTGACTTGCTGTGGCTATATTTCACTACATATTTTAGCACGTCCCATTTGGTCACCAATGTGCACAGTTTATCCATGCCTTTCCAATCTGCAGTTTTAAGTAGTAGCAGGAAGATTCAGGGTATCCCTCAGGCCATAGCAATTCAGTGGAAGAGGGAGTACCATCTGCTGACACATGTGCATACATCCTCTGTCTGGGAAGCTCCTCTACATCAGATCATCCCAGATCTAGCTCTGTAACAGTGCACTCTATTGTTTACAACCTCAGCTGCCATAATAAGAACACCTACTTTTCTTTACTGTATCTATTGCGTAATTATTCCCACCATTTTAAGACAGAACAAAATAAGCAAGTAGATGCTGCACATGCAAGGGACATTTTTCAGAGATTGAAAACCCAATCCTATTGGGCTACTCTGCTGGAAGAACAAGCGTTCCGCCAGCAGAGACTGCCTTATGACAGTCATAAAAACCTCTCCAGCAACGCACAAAGCTGCTGAGAGTCCATAGCAGCCCCACGCACAGCAATGAAAGACCTACCAACCCAGGTAAGCCAGCAGGGGAGGCAGAACGGGGCAGGAAGGAGGGTGGATCAAGCCTGGGAAGGGGCCAAATTCAACAGCAGCAGCACCTGCCGATTCAAAAACCCTTTCCCAGACCCTATCCCCTGACCCGGGTCCACGTGGACTTGCACCAGCGATTTAGCTGGCACACGGCCTAGTAGACCCATCCGGGCTTTAGAGTCTTACCCCCAGATATGTTCCCTTACCCAGAGGTGACCTCCGGGACTCCCCCCCCCCCCGGCAGGATGCAGCACTAGCCTTTTTGTTGTGGCTGCATTGGCAGGGAGGGAAGGATAGGATTGGGATGTGAATGTAGAGGTGATGTCTCATTTCACTAAATCCAGGGAATGAAGGGAAACCCTTTCAGAGAGATCTGTCTATCTCGTACGTTTCAGTAAGAATAAATATGGAGGATGAAGCCAAGGACAATTCAGGGTGCACTGGCTCCCATAGCCATCCATGTTTGGGGTCCTTGTTTGTGTGTGCATGAACACACCACCACTCCAGGCCTGTCCTCCCACAGGCACCCCACCATTTCATCCTTTCCTCCCCTCCCCAGTTTGTTTGCCCCCCATAGCTTACTAGATACTGGGAAGGCTTTGCAACAGAGGTGGTGGGCAGCCACCCAGTGGGTAGGAGAGGCTGGTTCCTCCTCCTCGCCACCCTGGCCTCCCATGGTCACATTGGCATCTGGGGAAGGGAGGAAAGAGTCCTGCACACTCTTCTTCCTCCCTCTCCTTCCCAAGTGTCAGCAGGTTTGCTCCAAAGCGAGCATCCTGGGGTGGCCATTGTTTGTCCAGGGAGGGAAGGAGGAACAGTGTGTGTGGATTCTTCTTCCTCCCTCCCCTTCCTCCCCTTCCCAGGTGCCAGTAGAGTTGATATCAGATGCCTCTAGGAGCAGCCCCCTTTTGGAACTGCCATGCAAAAGCACCTAGACTAGAGGCTCTTTTGAAAATCTTGCATCAAAATGCAAACCTAGATTTTCAAAGGAGCTTTTAGGCACTGCTGCAAGTGGTGCAACAGCTCCCAAAATGGGCAGATTGCCCTGGATGGTCCCCTGTGGGTCCATGGGATCCCAGCATGTGCCCTGCAAAGCCCCCCCCCCTCCGGTGGTACCACCCTTGAATGAAGCCATTTTGCATTAAGCAAAAGGGATTTGTTTGTTTCAATTCTTTTCCCACCCTGGTATTTTCATGCTTTTAGCATAAGTGAAGATTGTCTTCTCTGACCATCAAGTATCCTGTAACTTGCATACAGGTGTTTGGAGAGACATCTGCCATGAGAGAGTACAAACTCACGACTCATTCCTATTGCTTTTTTTGTACATGAAGATTCATACTTGAGACTGAAAGTTTCTCTAAGAATGACCTCATTAGTATACAGTACATTATAGACATGACGCAAAGTGGAAAGCCAGTTCTTGCACCAGGTAATTAATTCATGCATCTGTGCATTAATCACCCAGCCATTTGATATAAGAGTATGAATCTCTTCCTAAAATATAGCACAAAAATCATTCCTTGAGAATATCTAGTCTGCATGTCTTGGATTTTGCATGATTTGAGCAGTCTGTTGAAGCAGACTTCACAACCTCAATATCACCAGAATAGAAATGAAACCCACAATTATTTTGCTAGCATCAGGTGAAAAGGCAATGACTTTAATTTGTCCTTGGCTCAGACAATCAGGAACAGTGCAGCAGTCACTTAAAAACTTCCCACATGATACCAGTAACCATATGGAGGTGCCCATCTGTAACTACACTATAAGCCCAATTTTACTGCTGGGACAACTGCCCTCACTGCTTGCTTAAAGGCACCACATAATAAACATTTAAGTGGCTATAAAGTGGATCCTAGGTGGCAGATCCACACTTACAGCCCAGTCCTACCTAACTTTACGCCCGGAGCTGCAGCGAGGCCAGTGCAGCCAACGCTGCATTCCAAGCGGAAGGAGACAGGCTAGAGGTTGCCACGGGGGAAGGGAATGTTCGTTCCCTTATCCCGGGTAAAGCCCCAGTCACCTGAACAGGTCTCCCGGATCTGCACCAGCTTTTGCCGGCGCAAATCCAGGAGCCCTGTGTAGGGCAAACTGGCCAGTATTCGGCGTGCGCCAGTGCTGCCCATCCCGCATCCGGTCCGCCCCGGAACGCCCTCCCCCTGCCCCCACACTGAATGGCACGGACCTACCTTATCACCTCCCACCGCACAAATCTGACACTCTGGGGCCGTTACAGGCCTCTGCGACAACCTGGAGCCAGCGCAACTGCCTTGCGGCAGCTTTTGCAACAACTCTGGGCCGGCACAGGACGCACTGCACTAGGGTGGATTGCGCCCTTATTCAGATGTCTTTTATTGTGCTACAAGTAATAAAGTGCTATATTAGCAGGAGAGATACTTGTAAATTATCATTGCTGTTAAGCAGAAAGAATGAGTTCTTTAAATCTATGGTACCTAGTCCCAGAACACATTCTCAGATTCATCCAACTGCATTTTGGGGGGCCAGCTATCTGGGCTGTGTCTGCATTGCCTTTCATTCTTGGACCCCAAGGTAGTTTGCAACATAAATCAAAAAACAATAAACAGTACAATAAAAATTTAACACACAAACACAGTAACAAATTAGCACGTGTTGATGTGTCCTTGCGGGTTTTTTCACCATGCACTCAGCTCACAATTCAGCCACATTTACAGCATCACCACAAAACTGGAAAAAAAATACAAGTTGTGTAGTGGTGCAACAATTGTGCACCCAATTGCTCATTGAGTAGGCTGGATCAGGGCAACCCAGCCTACTGCCTGAGATAGCCTACCACCCCCACACTGAAGCACCCCACCTTCTTCTTCCTCCTCCTCCACATACCTTCTTCATCATCACTGTTCTCCTCCCCCTCACCCCAATTGAAAAAGTTCAGGGAGCAGGCAGAAAATAAGTTCTATGGAGGGGTGGGGAGGTGTTGGCCTATAGCAGCAATTTTCAACCACTGTACCGCAGCACATTGGTGTGCTGCGAATGGTCCACAGGTGTACCGCAGGAGTTTGGGGGAGGGTCATTTATTAGTAGGCCCATTGGGGGAAGCAAGCCCCCCACTGGCAATGCAATGTGCCTTGTCAATTGGGGAAAAACTGATGGTGTGCCTTGATAATTTTAGTGCCTTGTCAGTGTGCCGTGAGATGAAAAAGGTTGAAAAATGCTAGCCTAGAGCATCCCTAGGTAGCACCTCCTCTTCCTCCTCTCCCCTCCATACTTTTCCTGGAGAAGCACAAAGAGAGAAGGAAACAGGTGCTGCTGGGCCTGGTCTCTCTCTCTCTCTCTCTCTCTCTCTCTCTCTCTCTCTCTCTCTCATGGCTGTTGCCAAGCTGCTTGCAGGAAAGGAGGCGGCAGCAGTGGAGCAATCCTGTTTTGATTGCTCCCCTGAAAGGGGAATATGTATGTTTCTCCTAACGCCAGGTGCTTGGTTCAGTAGAATTCATGGGGATAAGAAATATGGTCTGTTCATTTGTCTGCACCTCATTTTTAAGGTGGTGCGGTAGACGGGGGGAACCCCCTTCTCACATCATGTCAAGCTGCACTGTTCACATCATTCCTTTCCACACCACTGCTACCCCCTACCCAATCCAGGGACTGTATGGGAAGGAGCTATATGAATGATCAGAATAGCCCCTTGTGATGATTACCGTACATTACTGAGCCTCATGAGATGGGACTGCAGGTTCTTGAGCAACTAAGACAAGCCTCATAATACAGTATGAATTTTAGTCTTCCTCTCTAAGGTTCTACATTTCTTAGCCAGTTTCCTTTCCCATCTTCCTAATGAAAGTTTGCCTCTAATTGTTTCCTCTGCACCCTGCTCCCTCTACACACTGCATCATGTCTGTTTCTTTTGTGCCTCCTCAGTGCTTTCCTCCACACCCACCCCTCCAGCCTTTTCCCCATTCCCTGCCTGCCTGGCTATGGAATGTTGATGGTCATGAAGTAGTTGCTGCTGCTGGGGTGGTCTTCTGGCCGGGCTTGCTGGGCGGTTGTGATTGCATTCAAAACCCTTCTTACCTCAGTCTCTCCCCTTCCCAGCAGTGCATTCCTGTTTGCAGTGATCACATGGTGATCTCCCATCCCATTGCAATGTAGTGTCTCCTCCTCCTTGCATTATGTCTTCTTCTTCCTTCTAGCCTGCTACTACAGTTGCTGTCTGACCTTTTTCCCCCATTGTGAGCCTTGGCAACTCCAGTCCAGTGCCTTGTTTTGTGGGTGTGATGGCTGCTTCTTCCTTACTGATCTCTGTTTGTTTGTTTGTTTGTTTGTTTGTTTGTTTGTTTGTGTGTGTGTGTGTGTGTGTGTGTGTGTGTGTGTGTGTGTGTGTGTGTGTGTGTGTTTCTCTCCTTCCATAATGTTTACCTCCATCCCATTTCCCTTATTCTCTCAGGAGGCAGCCTGCAGTCCCTGTGACCGAAGATACTCGTCCTTTCAGTCTTTCTCTCTCTGCCTGTCCTGTGACTTCTGCAGCTCTAACCAACCCCCAGACAGCTTTGCAGCTGATCCAGTACTCAGGGGTTGCAAAAATAACTCTGGATTTGTCATACCTTTTGACAGTCAATCTCTCTCCCTCTCTCTTTCTCACTTTATTTTTAACCTGGTTTTTCGTCTTCAGCTATTCCAGGCTCCTTTGTCTGTGCTTGCATGTGCCAGTCTGATTGTCAGGGCATACCAGCACGTCTGGATCTTTGCATGTGTCAGTCTGCCTTGGAGTGTAACCTCTGTGTCTAGAATTTCCCACTCCTTGACCTTGAGTGTATATGTGTGTGCCTTGGTATGTCTCTGTGCATACGTTGGGGAGCCTGAATCTGCCTATGTTGATGATCTGTTTCTGCGTGTATTGCTCTATTTCTTGGTATGTATCAGAATGCCTAGAGCTGTGTGTGAGGTGTGTATGCATAGCAGTGTACCTGGACCTGTGCATGTGGTGTACCAATGCCTCAGTTCATTGTCACATACTGGTCTGTCTCTTTATGGTTATCATAGCATCTGACACTTTGTGAAACATCAAAAGATATCTCTATCTGATCAATGTTTGGGTTTCTTTGTTCGTTAGCCAGTATCTCTTTGATAATATGTGTCTGTTTTTGAACAATTTGTCTATGTGTGTTTCTTAGGCTTCTTGTGCACATTGTACAGAAAATGTCAGTGAGTGAGGTCCAACTGACCAAGACTTAACCTGACACTGTTCCCGATTGACTGACTGAAAATGATAGACATTATTAGTCTCATATAGGAGTGGGTTGCAGAATGATAAGCTTGACAAGCGTTCTGCTGGATATCTATTAACTCTTTTGACACATCACATTGAATGTATGGCTCATGTGCTCTGCCCCTATTCCCAACTTCCATGCATTCGACTGCCTGCATAGAACATATATGCATACAACTCTTTCCTTGCAATTAGAAATCTTATTTTTCAGGGTTTCTGGTTGCAGCAAAATGTCCTGTGTGCATACAGTTGAACAAACAAATGGACACAGATATATGCAAACAGTCAAATGAACACATGAAGACCAAGTGTAAAAAAAAGAGCATATGACCCCACTGGCTCCCTCCATGAGTTCAACATAATGCGTGAAAAGGGTTCCTGTATATATCTGTGAATCCCTCTGGGTAGCTGGCAATTCTTACTATCTAATATCTGTACAGTACTTGGCAATCTATCATGTTATTTCAAAAACTTTTATCTTCATAATATCCTGCATGGTAGGCTCGATAGTGATTGGCCCATGCCCTCTCCATAAGCTTTGTGGCAGAGTGGGAATTAGAAACTGGCTCTCTCCATTCAGACCCAACACACACAGCCCTGCTATGAATGAGCTGCAGTAGAGTTTTCTATTTCACATCCTGTTCCTTCCTGTGGGCAGTGGAGGAAATTAGATTCTTACCCCACCCCATGTGGCCCATTTCTCCGTCTCTGAGCCTGACTCGATCTATCCCTTTTACTAAGGAAATTGTGCATATGGACTGTCATACGTTTTGAGAACCATAACTTGGATATGGAATTTACACAATGCTGTCTTGAAAAAGCAGGTTTCTGAGCCCAAATAGGAGATATTTGCACAGCAACCAACCAGCAGTTCATACTATTCCCTCTCTGTCCCTCCATGCTGAATTTCACACTTAAAACAAAGTACATTCTATTGGTGTTTCTGGGCTCAGCATTTTTCAAGAAGAATTTGACTGGGTCTGGAAAGGAGCGTGTTTCCTAGCCTGTCAGCTTGCACCGATAGTCAATGTAACTAGGACTGTTTTACAGTATCTGCCTGTCTGGATGGGCAATAAATACAGCATTTTTCTTGGACCCAGGCAGGTGGTGTATGTTCTCTCTTGTATGTCTTTGTATATCAGCGTGTGGGTCTATGTCTGTGTTTTGTGTCAGTCATTCTGTAACTGTGACCAGCTGTCTCGTTGTGCATCCATTGCAATAATATTTCTGTGGCAATGAGCGAGTTTACGTCTCTTCTTCTGTATGTGTTCTTTTCTGGCATTCTGCTTCTTGCCACCTCCTCCCTTTTTCTCCTGGCTCACTTCTTTCTCCCGACGGTTCCACCTCCTTATGCCAGGTGTCACAATATGCCTGCTCTCACTAATTTGAGATTCCATATTGTCATGAGTGCGCCCAACACTGTCAGAAGCAGATTGTTGACATGCTAGGCCACTGAAAGAGAACATAGCACACAGGGAACTTTTGGTGAGCTTATAAGTCCCGCCCCCCCCCCCCCCCCGAGGATAGGGATAAAAAGAATATGCAGAGAGGAAGACCACTTTGATTAGGGTGTCCACCTATTAAACTCAGGCAGATTTGACACATCATGGGGTAAGCGTAGCCTTGGAGAGAAGAATGGAATGCTGCGGGCAGGTCCCTTGAAGACGGCACATTTGTGCATATGAGATATGTTTCCTTTGCCAGGCTGATTATTCACAACCATGCTGTTGTGAAGGAAACAAAGGAAGTGGATGAATGGAGGGGATTTCCAGAGGTGCTATTGCTTGGCAATTTCCCTCTGCAGGGGAAATAAGAGGTAGCCAGAAAAGCTGCTGCTGCACTACTTTATCACTGAGACGGGGCAGTACTATGAGGCACGACTGATAGCTGATCAGCCGGTACAGTATAGTACTGCCCAGGTTCATCTGGTAAAAGATAGAGTGTTGTGATGTTACTTAATTTGCCTAGCATCATGCCTGGACTGCAAATAGACCTGGCCTGACATCACGCAGGCAATCTTCCCTGGCCATTTGACTCTACTTCTTTGCCGGGACCCTGCGTGACATCCCTTTGCCACCCAGCACTCAGGTTCCCCAGGTGCTCTACATACACCAAGGCTGGCAGGGAAACCATCTGGCCATACGTCATCTCAGCAATTGCCTGTCAAGGAAAGCAAACAAAGGCGTTTGCCTCTTGGGAGAGGAAATGTTTGTTTTTGGAGAAGGTTAATGGACTGGAGAAGCAAGAAGGGAGTTTGCAGGAAGTGACTGCACAGATCCAGCCTGCAGCCTATGAAGCATCAGCGCTACCTATCTGGCTCAAACTGGGCCAAAACTAAGAGGAAATTGGCACAGCATATAGGTGATTCCCAAACTTATATAGAAGGACATGTGGAAGAGAATGGCCTGTACACAGTGTGTGCTGGAGGGAGAGAACACCGTGGAAGGAAAACATCTGGAGTTCAATAGAACAATATTGTCAAGATCCTTATCGGGTCTTTACAGCTTGCCTATGTAAACCGGCTTGAGTAACATCTGAAGAGTAATCTGAGGATAAGAAAGGCAGTATATAAATACAGAAATAAATAATTTTGAAACTAGGATCACGAGGGACCCTGTACAAGAAGGAAGTGATGCGAATAGATTATTGTCGTTGCTGTTAGAGTACCATGAAATCAATGTATATAGCACTTGACAACATAGGAAGATAGGCCTGTACTCTGAGGAGCTTACTATTTCAATTTCAGCAAAAGGCAGGGAGAGGGAAGAGAGGCTCAGAAGGAGGGCAAAAGAGCAAACTGAAGAGGAAGGAGTGAGTCAAGCTGGGTGAGGGCCTCTCCCGTATACGTTGTGTGGAATCCCAGAGTTTGATGGGCGAACAGAGTAGGTGTCCATTTAAAAATACCTGTTCAGTCCAAGGGCTTCTTTAGCCCTCTTTCCTTTGGTGGGGCTGCCAGAATGTGTGCTTTTGCTCTTTGTCTTGAATATTTATTTCGATTCTATCCAGTGTATATACATAATACATTTCTTCTCTCTCCCCAGGTTACCCTCTGGTGGCAAGGTTGTAAATACAGCTCCTGTGCCAGGGCAGACACAGCACGAGGAGCCTGACCACAAAACGGAGCCTCGTTCATCTGTCACAGACCTTGTAAATTCCCTGACCAGCGAGATGCTGATGGTGAGTGATGCAGTCTGGTTTGCTGGCCAGTGGCGTGGCTAAGGGGGGGGGCCTGGGGCCCCTGAGTGCCAGGCCTCTTGGGGGGGTGCCATTTAATAATAATAGATTACTATTTATTGAATTTATATCCCACTTTTCTTCCTCATAGGGGGACCCATTTTTATTAGGGTGTGTACTGTACTGTAAAGGCCAGCGGGTTAAACCGCTGAACCATGAGCTGTCAATCGAAAGGTTGGCAGTTCGAATCCGCGACGGGGTGAGCTCTCGTTGCTTGGCCAGCTCCTGCCAACCTAAGCAGTTCCAAAGCATCTCAGTGCGAGTAGATAAATAGGTACCGCTTGCAGGAAGGTAAACAGCGCTCTGTGTTCCAGCCGCATGCTACGCGCTGCGGCAAGGAGAGTCATGCCGGCCACATTACCACGGAGGCGTCTTCGGACAACGCTGGCTCTTCGGCTTTGAAATGGGGATGAGCACCACACCCTAGGGTCGGACACGACTGGACTTAATTGTCAGGGGTCACCTTTATCTTTTACTGTACTGTAAGGGTCTGGGGGGGATGAAATGTTACATTTCTGTGAATGTTTTGGGATTATTATTAATTCATTATTAATTATTATCATAGTTATTATTATACATAATGAGTTTGTCGGGACTTGAGGCGGGTGCAAAAATGTCATGGGCACCAGGTGCTTCTCCTCTGTTGCTGGCTGTCATGGTACAAACTGCTATATGGTCCGAAGAAGGGAAAGTCTCCCTCCTCCACATCTTGATTTCCTTTCTCCATTCCCACGGGGCCTCTTACTGGAAGGGGCAGGGGCAGGGCATAGATGAAGTCAAAATGAAATGAAGCTCCGTTTATTTATCTTAATTGAATTAAACCTTACTCCGAGGACAGAGAATGCGACCAAGGCTTGAATCATGGGTTAGCTGTTCTCCTGTCATATACAGATTACTTTGGAATCACAATCACTTGAGAGATGTTGCAGGCCCAAACTATATGTGACACAGAAGATCCATATCTGGATCTCCCAGTGTTTTGGGGTTGTTGTTTTTTTACTTTAAAGCAGGCTCTGAACTTGATTAGAGCAACGGCACTGGGACAAGAGGGTGTTTATCCCTTTCCTCACACGCTGTTTTCCCTATCTGCATCACCCCTTCAAAATATGCGGTTAGCCTCGTGGAGGAAACCCAGTGGCCATTCTGTTTTGACCCATGGCTTTGACCCTCACCCATTTCCTAGGCCTTGAGGTTCCCCCTACTTTCCATCCTCAGAAGCTGACAGAGGCGACCAGATTTAGCTGTTTGCCCAGCTCAGATAAAAAGAACAAGAAACCTTCCCCTCCTCTTGAACACTCCACTATGTTCTTATCAGCTTACCGAGAGTCACATCTAGGGAAAAGGAGCCAGGGCTTCCTGGGTTATAGAGCAATCAAGCAGCTTTGTTTGCCTCTGGGATAAAAAAGCAGTGGGTTAGCAATGAGAATTTAAATCTGCTTTGAACATGGCTAGCTGCACACCAAATCCAGATTGAAATCTCCTGTAAATAAATAACTATGCTTAAACATACTAACTTGAGTCCAGGTGTTGATTTGAAGAAATCAAGAACACAGGAGATAAAAAACCCAGACCTTTCAGCTCACTTTTCATTTATAAACACTTGCATAACATACGAGGCAATGATCCATGGTAATAAACTCTTCCATAATGGCAGGTTCATACATTTGGTTTATCAAGGGATGTTACTGTGTTGTGACCTTACCACCTGTACCCTGCTGCTTTTGAACCCAGGAGTTCAAGAGATGAGTCCATTCTAGGATACTGCAGAGGGGCTTGGAGTGACTCTGTACACAGAAAACAGTACAGAGGGGAGTGAGACTGTTTGCACTGGAACTCTGGGGCAAGTATTGGGGTAGAATTCTTTTCTATATGATTAGGTTGCCATAGCAGTTTACATTTTAACCCTTCCCCAGGTAGACAGGCAGAGATAGGACTCCTAAGATGCTGAAGTGTCCTAGTTAAAGATTCATAGGTGAAAGAGAAAATTAACTGGGTTCAGAACAGTGGTCAGCCATGATACTTGTTGGGCAGCCTAGGACAAAGTAGGACAAAATGCCTAGGACAAAATGATGCTCACCCACAGTATGCTGTTCTGAGGGGAGGGGCAGGATGAAAGCATGTTTCCCTGCCCAAACGTCCCAGAAGCGGTTTGTGCCTTGGCAAGGTCCTGAGAGAGAGAGAGAGAGAGAGAGAGAGAGAGAGAGAGAGAGAGAGAGAGGTACCCTCCTACATTTCCACAGTGGGCCTGCCTCTTCTGAACATCCCCCCTCTCCTAGTCTCCACCCTCTTCTTCGTGGCTTGTTTCTGTTTGTGGGAGAGATTGAAGAGCTAAGATACAGAACACAGCAGGCATAAACCTGGCTGCTGGATCCTTTAAACCACAGGCATGGTTTATCCCTGGGATGTAGTCACATTGAACCCTGAGGCAAGAAACCATGACAGAGGGTCTCATCATGCATAATGAAAATTAAGCTGTGGACTTCCCCCTTAATAAATAGAGCTTACTTCCTATGCCATGCAGGCATCCCGTGCCTAGTTTAGACAATATGTATCTGTAGGAGGATTTTAATACCTTAGATGACATATGTTGACTTTTTAATGCAATAATTCCTTGATCGATGATTGATTGATTGATTGGTTGATTTCATAGACAGACTTCTGGTAATGATTGGGAGTTAGAAAAAAGTTTCTCTCATTGAATGGATCTGACTCTCTATACTGGTGTAGGAAATTTTGTTTGACTGGAGTTTCTCCTTTATATGTACTAATAAGAAACTGATTGGCTCCGTCATGGGGACGATTTCTGCCATAATCCCATGATGAAATTTCCATTGCATAGGTACAGGCTTACCAGATCGGTACAGGCTTACCGCGACGCGTTCTGCCCCCCCACGCCACGCCCCCTTAAGGGTAGACCGCTCCCGTCCCGGCGACAATCTGGTAAGCCTGCATAGGTAGGCCGCCTAGCCTAGAGATGTGGCCATTTCCTGATATTCCCAGTTTCTTACATAGGACTGGTACACACGTGCATGATAATCACTTGACTCCAGCATCAGGTGGTGATGTGTATTTGTGAATTACTCATCACAGCATGGGCAGAACTTTCATGTTAACCTCCTGTGCAGTGCCTTTTAATGGAGTCAGTTCACACATTCAGCTGCAAGCCATTGTGTAATCAATGCAATCAAGTCAGGTGCTTGCATGTGAGAATAAATATGAAAGGAATAAGCACATCTGTGAGAGTTCTCAATGGCACTGGGTCTGTAGTGCATAGGTCCAGACTGCCTCATTGCTTTTTCTTCATTTAGGGCTGGCCTTCCCTTCGTGAGATTTACAAACTAATTATTTATTTATAGAATTCATGCCCTGGCTTTCACCACAAATGAAGCAACGCACAATGCAAACTTCAAAGCAACTCGCAATGATAATAAAACCAATAAAACCAATTACAAATGCAATATCAAACAGCAATGAAACCATGCGGACAAAAATAGCAGAGCCAGAGGATGAAGCAGAAATTAAAAATGTTTAAAGAACCTCAAATACTATTAAAAGCACAGCAGAACAGAAAGGACTTCACCTGGCACTTAAAAAAATACCAAAGAAGGCACAAACAGGCCAAGTTCTGTAATTTGGATGCCATTGCAGGAATAGCCCTCTTCCTAGGAGGCAGGGGCACTCAGAAAAGGGCCTCTGAAGAAGATCTTAATTGGCAGGAATCATGAAACTGATTCAGGAGCATTATTACTCCCAGATCCTGGCAATTTATAACCAACCTGAAAAAAACAGGCATCACTCACATCAGAGTTGGGCTATGTGGTGTTATGTGCTTCCCTCTTGTGGCAAAACTGGGAAAGCAGCATTAGAATGGGAGGGAGAAGCAGAAAGAGGGGCTGGTGACTGATGATAGTGCCTAACTGAAAATTGCAGTTCTGGCATGATGACTTCTCCCTACACACATTTTTAAGGTGCATATATGACTGGAGCATCACATGTAATGATCTACATGCAGGAGTAATAATACAATGGCTCTAAGAGTGCAGCAAGCCCATCCAAATTGAAGAGGGGGGAGTGTTGGTAATGTCCTCATTTTATAGGACAAGGCTACTTGCCAGGCAGTGACAAAGGCCTCAGATACTTCCTATAGTCTTTCACCACAGTTGAAGCACTACTGTGAAAAAGCTCACCGATTTAGAGTTCATGCTGGGCTAGACAGGTTATAAGCCATAAGCCTGGTTTTAGAAGTAGGTTTTATCTGTATGCCAGGTGCAAGGGAGTGGCAACAAGATACAGGTATCTTGTTGTCTTGTGTGTTCCCTGAGGCATCTGGTGGGCCACTATGAGATACAGGAAACTGGACTAGATGGGCCAGCAGGGCTGATCCAGCAGGGCTCTTCTTATGTTCACTGTGGGAGGTTGCTGTGCAAGAACACAATGCACAGGGCCACAGAGAGGGCTGCATTCACAGCAACTCAAGAGGACAGCACTGATGCAGAAAACGGAGGACTGATGGCTGGGGGGTGGCTGTGATGGGATAGTGAGGGCGTTGATGAGAGGGAGTCCAGTACTTTGGAGAAGGCTGTCACTTTGGAGTTTATGTAGGGGTGAGATGGCTGCAGCATTGTAATAGAAAAGATCTACACACTTTTGGAAGAGGCATAGCTCAGTAGCATAGTACATGCACTGCATGCAAAAGGTCCCCCGTGTTTATCCTCCAGCATCTCCATAATGAGACAGTTTCACACTGCTAGTGATTTTTTACTGTATTTATTTCATTTACATTGTACCTTTCCACTTTTTATGGCTCCACAATGTCGCTTACAATCATAAATCAACCTTTGTAAATCAAAGTAAACCATTAAAATAATAAAATGCAAAATCATCTGAATGCTAAAACAGCATTCATAAAATATATGGAAGTGTAGTGGTTTTTTTAAAAAAAGAGATTTATGTGCCAAAGGCCCGATGAAATAAAACGTTCCTAGCCTGTATTATGAAGACCAGAACTAGCCACAAGGACCTCATAGGGAAGACCATTCCACAGGCAGGATGTCACATCCAAAGAATCCCCTGCTCACAGTAGATATCAAACTCACTTCCAACAGGAAAGAGTCCTGGAGCAGTGACTTTGGGGTTGTGGCATCCCATCTGTGGAATAAAGTTAACTGAAGATCTTAATGCACAGGGAAGGGTGGAAAAGGCACTCTCTTAGGTAGAAAAGTACCCCAGCCTGAAGCCTTAGGTCAACATCAGTACAGTGGTGCCTCGCAAGACAAAATTAATTCGTTCCATGAGTCATGTTGTCTTGCGAATAATTTTGTCTTGCGAGTCACCTCCCCTGCCGTGCTATTTACTTTTAAGTATTTACAGTACTCACAGTTCCCAGAGCTCCGCTCTAGTAATGCACACCGTTTCTGGAAGGGAAGGGAAGTTTTATCTCTGCTTTGCCTTTATCTCTGCTGGTGTTAGCTATTTGTCGGGTGATAATCGGTGTGGCCTCGGGCTGTACTGTTTGCAGTCTGCTAACCCTCTTGAATACTTTATTCAAATGGCAAGTGTAGCTGTCGCCTACAGTATCCTCCTGCTGCGGTGCCGGCCAGGCTAAGGGGCGGAGCAGGCACCACTAAATGCACCATTACCTCTCGGCTGTGCAACAGCTGAAGAGGCTTTCCTCGGCGTGAGGGCGGCTCCTGTGTGAGTCAGTAAGAGACTCGAAGCAGGCAGGCAGACAGCCTGTGCCGAGTTGCTGCTGCCGCTTCCGGGCCAAAACGAAGAATGGGTAGGGTCTTAATCAGTACACCTACTAGGATGGGAAGTTTTTCAGGATGGTAGTTTTATCTCTGCTTTGCCTTTATCTCTGCTGGTGTTAGCTATTTGTCGGGTGATAATCGGTGTGGCCTCGGGCTGTACTGTTTGCAGTCTGCTAACCCTCTTGAATACTTTAACATTTGAATAGATTGTGGCTTTAGGAGCTGAGTGTTCCACAAGACGAAATTGTTTTTGCAAGAAAATTTGTCTTGCGAGTCACCAAAAAACTTGCAAAATGCTTTTGTCTTGCGAGTTTTTTGTTGTGCGAGGCATTTGTCTTGTGAGGCATCACTGTACCTTGTATTAAACTCAGAAACAAATTGGCAGCTAGTAAAATGCTCTTAGCATAATGTGGTCCATGTGGCTAGTAGCAGTTATTCTCTGCGCTGCTGCACTTTGGACCAATGGAAGTTTCCAAATAGTCTTCAGATAGAGAGAACCGGCGTGGTGTAGTGGTTAGAGCATTGGGCTTTCACTGAGGAGACCCATGTTTAAATCCACAAAGCTTACTGAGTAACCTTGGACCACTCACCAGTTCTAAGTCCAGATGATCTCACAGAGTTCTTGTGAGGACAGAAGTAGAAGGGACCATATGTGCCACCCTGAGCTCCTTGGAGGAAGGGCAGGCTAAAAGTGTAAATAAAGAAATAAAAATAAACAGCATGGAAGAAAGCTTGTATATCCAGATTCACTTTCATTGCCCTTGGAGATATGTGGATTATCATTTTGTGGCATCCTGTGCAGTGCAACAGGCTCCCTAATGCAGTTGTCCTGCCGTCAGCCTGTTTCCAAGAGCTTTGACCCTTCTTGTTTTAAATAGCCTGACTGAAAGGTCTTTCAGCCTCTCCCTGGGGATAGCATCTTGCAGTCTATAGCATGCTGCTAATAGCTCTTTGTCTCCTTGCATTCCGCCTCCTTTTTCCCATGCCTTTTTAGCATCTTGCTTTTCAATTGTTGTGAATGGTGATGTCCCTGAATCTCCTGTGCGTCCCTCACAGGGGGATCTGAAGCAGGAAGGAAATGATGCAATTATTCAGGCTGCAATATGGCCAGGGTGCCGTATTTGTGAACATTTCATTCATGTGAAAGATTGTAGCACAATCCAGTTTGATTTTATCATGTATCACAGAAGAGGTGTTGTTCCTTTAACACATGCATCAAAGCAACTCATCTCAAGTGGTGAAGAGCAGCAGAAAGACAGCAAAACGTTAATGTTCTTGTTCTGCTGAGTTTGTTTCTTTTTTGTTCCAAGGATATGAGAAGCCATGCATTTGATTGTCTGCTCATGCATTTCAGTTCACAGAAGCACTAAATTTACACAGCAGATGCTGAAATTCTGCACTAAAAGACCTTAGATTCTGTGACTACTAGAAAGCTCATCTTCTGGATACCAACATTATACATTATGCAAATGTGTATGCACTAAGTACATTTTCTTCAGGAATTCTGAGGAGGAGGAGGCACTGACCCCTCTCCTCCTTGACCTCACAATCCAATAGCCTCCAATTTCTCACAGATAAAAACAGGGACACTCCAGTGGACTTGCGACACCCCTATACGCACACCAAAGATAACTGCCTGAGATACTATCTCCTCAACTATATGTTGCTGAATGGCCTCCTAGGCTTGCAGTATGCTCTGTTCCTTGACTGTTCTGCACTGCCTTTCTGAAGAGAGAGTGTAATGAATTGACCATCTCCATTTTTTTTCTTGACTGATGTATTCTTTTAAATATATAGCCCACCTTTTCTCCCTCTGTGGTTTTATTTGTTTGTTGTTAACTAAAGAATACATAGTAGAATGTTCAGTATCACAGTGGATCATCTAGTTGTATTTGCTAACAAAATAACTGCAACTCAAACACACTGTGCAACATTTGGATAGGCTGTTAAGGGATGGGGATAGAAGAGAAGCTAGGGCACTCTAGCGCACATGGACGCATGCTAATAAAACTGTTGAAATAGGTTTCCCCAAAAGCAAAATAAGAACGAGGGTTTACTAGGGACAGGTATCAGCAAATAAGGACCATCTGTGGTAAATAGGGCAGTTAGAGTATGCAGACATATGAAGCTGCCTTATACTGTACTGGGTTAGATTGTTGGTCTGTCCAGCTCAGTATTATCTGCACTGACTGGAGGTGGCTCTCCACAGTTTCAGCCAGGGGGTTCTTTCCCAGCCATACCTGGAGATGCTGCTAGGGCAGTGGTTTCCAAACTGGGAGGCGTGGCTCCCAGGGGAGCCGCGGAAACCAGCCAGGGGAGCCGCGGAGTGCCATGGAAACCAGCCAGGGGAGCCGTGGAGTGCCACGGAATCCTCTCGGAAAACAGTGCAATGCCAATTGGCAGGCATCAACACAATGTAATGGGGAGCCGCAGCTAATGGTCGCCAATGGTCATGGGAGCCGCAGGTCGAAAATGTTTGGGAAACACTGCTCTAGGGATTTAACATGGGGCCTTCTGCACACAAAGCATGTGCTCTACCTCTAAGTTATGGCCCATCCCCAAATTGTGTGAGTATGCTGCCTCTCAGACCTACACTGGCCCACCTTTTCAATTATTAAGCCAGGTCCATAGTATCATACTTTTTCGTTAAGTTTCATTAATTGATGTTTTACAATTCTCTCTCTTATCTCAGAACAGGAAAGAGGCATCAGTCTTTTCTCCAGTCTATGCAGTTTTAATAGGCTTCCTGCTGCCTTTTTTTTATCTCAGTTCCCTTGAATGTAAAGCTATTGTGGCTTCTATAAAAAGGCAGTTCTGAAACACTTAGGCTCCCCACCCCTAGGTCCTAAGGCTTCTCAGATTTCACAGTCACTTTTTCCCAGCTCTTCAAATTTGCCCACTTCTTTTTTGGGTTGCACGATCCATTTTGTTCCTGTGCAGGAATTTTGTAGCTTGCAAAGCGGCTGTGAGAAAGGATTACACAAAAGCAGTCTTGAATGTTTTGGATACAATGGGGAAATGAGGGAGTCTGGATATCACTGGGGAACCTGAATAGACTGTACAGTATTTGTTGTTCTGCATAGCAAGCCCCAAGGGCTTTTTAGCAGGACATGATCTAACTTCACATGATGCCTGCCAAATGAGCCAATGACATGCCCTCAAGTGACCTGATCAAGTGTTCTTTAAGAGTCAGTGCTTTAGCTTGCAGCCCCAGGATTACATAGTGTGTCCCCCAAATTGCACAGTGTTCACGTTGCCTGTCTGCCTTAGGTATTTCATTCAAATACATGTAAATTTACTCATTCGTCCAACAATAGAAAGTGAACTTGAAAAGAGAGAGATACAGATACGTTTCTTTGAAAAGATACAGATACGTCTGGATGGCTGAAAGAAAGTTCCTAGACCAATTTACACCTTCTCTGGTGGCTTCAGGGCAGCGAGACAGAGTGCTGCACAGACCTCCCACCCTGGTGGCTGAATGGTCCACTCAGCCATACTTTTTCCTGCCTGTGTTAGCAAGCTAGGTTCTAGTTTCACTCCACATCATCAGGTGCAAAGGGCATATAAGTAGACACTGTGCTACTTACAGTGGGATGGGAGGCATCTCTGCTACATACTGTTTCTCTACTTTGAAGTTCTAAGAGCTACAGGTCCCTATATATTTATGGACCTGGCAACCCAGTGGAAGCCAGAATTGGTGGTACAGGAATTGTTGCAGCTTTCTTCTCCCACCCTGAAGCTGATTATTCCATCAGCATAAAGCTTCTCTGAAGTCACTGGATTTGACACAATCTTCCCCTCAGGAGATAACTGAACCATAAAAATGGTTCAACACCTCAAAAATAAAAGATAAGGCTGTAAAACTGAGTTAACTAGGTGCTCTGAGGGATGAGGTTTCCTGTGTCCGTTGTAATGCATGAAATGAACCTTGAATAACTCCCTTCAGATGAAGCTTGTGCATCCAAGTGACTCACAGCAAAGAGAATCAGGAATCTTTTCTCTGTGTGGTACATGAATGGTGAATTAGGATGGACTAGCTGGAATGATGATCATCTTCTTGATTATCAAGCTTCTATGACAGTGGTTCCCAACCTTTTTAGCACTGGGACCCCCTTTTGTAGAATGACAATCTGTTGGGACCCACCCCTAAAACCTAGGGCCGGGAGTGATGTCATTAAGCAGGAAGTGATGTCATTGTTGTTTAATAAATTACACTGTTTAATAAATCACACTTTTTAAAATAAATCACATTTTTAAAGTTGTACTCATAAGCAACCCCATTTGGGGTGGGTGGGTGAGCTAATATTCACAGAGATGCTAAAGGGCAAGCAGAAAGTAACACAAGGTGAGCAAACAAGCCCCAAGAGAGCTCCAGACACTTCTTTCTCTCCAGTGAGGGGGGAGGAGTGACCCGCCATCTTGGGTGTAGCCATCCAGCCAACATCCCGTGACCCCCCAGAAACTACTTCACAACCCCCTTGGTGGTCCCGACCCCCAGGTTGGAAACCACTGCTCTAGGATTATGATCTCCTGCCTCCTCAGCAACCTTTCCATAGGCATCCAGGAATCTAAACACCTGCCATTCCTTCTCTCCTCTGGTCTGAGACTGTATCCCTTGACTAGCTGCTTTGAGTGAGCCCCATTCCTCTGCCAAGTCCCACTTCCTCTTCTGCAGCAGATGTGAAGATTCCAGGCCCCCAAGATCTGTTGCACTGGGGGAGAGGCAGTCCATGCTGTCATATTGGCTCTCAAGAAGGTGGCTTTGGGAATGTGACAGGCAGGCTGTCAGGGAGGATTTATCTAATTGGCCCTCCCAGCCCTGCTGAAGCGAGCACGTGGATTGGAGCCAGGAGCCATCTGAGGAGACACCAGTGACGGAAGGGAAGGCTGATCTTTTCTGACAGCTCCCTGGACAGCACCAAAGCTACGAGCAAGAAATCCAAGAGATATTATTCGTTAGTCTCTAAACTGAGAGGAATGTGTCAAGTGTTCAGCTTCCTGCCATTTCACCATGGCATGTTCTCTGGAGAGCGGACAAAGGAGTGCTTGGAAGAAAGGAGCACCAATGGAAACCGAAGGGAGAAAAATTCCAAGAGTCCTCAAAATCCAAGGTCTTCCCCAGTATAGCAAGTGATTTCCCCATTTGCCCTCTGGCCGAGACCATTCAACTATTAAAAGGACTTGTGCCTTAGGGAAGGTATGGAAGATATTACCCTAGTGGAGGTTGTCACTGCAAGTGTAGATGCATTTAGTCTACCTCAGACATGTGTCTCCAGGAAAAAAAATTACTGAGGTTGAACAGCCCCACTCCTTAATGTCTCGTCCCCAAAGGACATGTTTCAAGGAGATGTTAGGGCACCATGGAGAAAATATTATAAAAAATATGGGCATTATCTGGTGAAAGTTAGGAAATTATAGCAGGTTGGGAAAGGCTTCTAGTAGTCAGGGTGTGGTGTACTACAGCACCCAACCTGGCTGGAAAGTTCTTTAGGGAAACATTCTACTGACACAGCAAGTGCCCTGGGGAAAGATCATTCCTCTTGTCCCTTTGCTGTTGTCTTTCTACTAGCAGGGAGGGTGCAGTTACTGTTGCTTCTTGATGTGCTCGGCAAAACAATAGGCTACGAGCCTGTTACAGTGATATTTTTATTCAACCAAATTGTGTTTTACAGCTGGTGAGAATGTTTGCACTACAATCCCAATCTATCTCTAATCTGTTCCTGTATTGCTGCAGGAATTTACCCTAGTGGATTCTTTTTGGATTTGCGTGCTTTTGAATAGCACTCATCCATTCAGGAGCAATAAACATAGTCAGCTGAACATTTCTTAAAGTCTTTTAGAGACCTGAGAAAATTCATGGCAAATTGCCAAAGGGGGATGAGATTTGAAATTAGAAACTGTTGACCTTGGTGTAAGAATCAACCCAGAAGTTTAATTTTTTTAAGTACCATCATGGATTCCAATATCCCTTAGATGCTGTGATTTTTATCATGCCCTTAGTTAAATTCAGCAAACACGCTGTATTTCAGGATCAAAACCTCCCTATTGAAGGTTGCAAACCTATCCACACTTATCTGGAAGTAAGCCCCATTGACTTTAATGGGACTTACTTCTGAGTAGACATGCACAGGATTGGGATCCCAATCTCTTATCATAAACCTTGAATCCTAGTTCCTACTGTGCCATGATATTGTGGAGCCAGGATGAAGGAAAAACTTAGCAAATGTGTCCTTCATTCCTTCCCCCGGTCAGGATTTTAATAACACATACTGAAACAAAGCCCTTGATGATAAGGGTAAGTGATATTGGAATGCCACTGGACTGAGGAGGGGTCCATTTGGCCCAGTAGCTAGAAAGTGGGACTGACCTTGAAGATTTATATTCAAGGTCCATTTTTTCCCATGGCCTTACTATGTGGTCTTCTTGGACAAGTCGTTTTTTCCATCTGTAAAAATAAAATAAAAAATTGCTTTCGTTGCAGGATGGATACAGTAATGGTGTGATGTATTTTTTTGCCAATCAAACTTGTTATATTAGTGTTAAATACTTTAAATTGTTTTCTGAAACCTGCTCTAGTTTTCATTGTAGCAAGAGATTACTATTGCATTTGCCTCTAGGTAAACCTACCTATATGTGAATTAGCTCAGGGAGTATACATGATGTCTTGTCAGCAACTGTTTCAGGGTGAAATGCTGCAGACCTAAGAGCATTTACTTGGATTGCTTGCATATACTGATTTTAGTGGAATACAGTACCATTTAGGTATTGTCATTATGCTGGGAGCTGCTTTCACATTATTCAGTCCCATACCAAGAACATCTATAAAAAAAGAAACCACATAGGGCAAATTAATACAATGGTTCCTCCCATACCCATGTCACTCTTTCTGGGGTCTGGTGACCCTGGAGTGGAAAATAACCATATCATTTGCCTGAACATCATTTGGAGGTGGGTTCATAGTACAGTGGAAAAGCACATGAATTGCATGCAGAAGGTCCCAGGTTCGGCTTCAATGCCTGGCATCTCTCTGTAGGACTGGGAAAGACCATGGCCCAAAATCCTGCAGAGTCACTACCTGTCAGCATAAGCATAAACAATACTAACGGCACAATCCTAAGGTTTCCATAGGCCAGTGCAGTGACCACTGCACCGGCCTAGGGTATCGTAAAGCACATTTGCAGCACCCGTAGAGTAGGCGGCACCGGCAGAAGGCCTGCATTGTCCTGCCAGCACCAGATCCAGGAGTCCCCCATACTGGAGCAGGGAAAGGCTGATCTACACCACACAAATTCTGGCACGTCCCGGGCGTGTGTGGCACATGTGGAGCAGTGTGGCTTCCCTTTTAATGGCATGCGGGAAAGCGGCTCTCTCCCGAGTTCCAGCGCACTTGGTCGTGGACCATGCTGATGTCTGGCCATGTGGGCAGGATGTAGAGTGACACATTCGCCAATGGGAGAAAAGGGGGGGGGGCTTTTAGCCAATCACAGTACACATGTGCGACCAATCAGGAGGGACATGCAGGGACACTACGAAGGGAACATATCTGGTGGAGCTAGAGCTGCGTCTCGGGGCTGGGCGTCCCATCCCCTATGCTTGCGACCCCCAGAACACGACCGGATTTGGTGTAGATCAGCCTTAAGGCCACTCCAAGCAACGCAATGCCTGCCATGCTGCATTGAACCAACCCTCATTATTACATAAAGGCACTCAGGATTGGTGTGAAAGATGGAACTGTGCACAAGTCATTCCTTTGGGAATATCCCACGGCATAAGGGCATTCCTGTGGCACAGGCAATTTGCATGTCTAGCTAGAGAGTAATAGCCCAATCCTATCCAACTTTCCGGCACTGATGCAGCCATACAAATGGGGTGTGTGCTGCATCCTGTGGTGGTGTGGCAGTCATGGGGGCCTCCTCAAGATAAGGGCCCATTTGTTCCATTACCTTGGGGTTGCATTGTGGCTGCATCGGTGCTGGAATGTTGGTTAGGATTGGGCTCTAAATCTCTTGCTTACCCTGAATGAAAAAAAGAATAACTAACACCCAAGATCTGCCTTTTGTCTCAAGGATGCACCCGGAGCTGAGAGACCAAGTTGATACCAAGTATGAGAAAAGATTCCTAGAGTAATGTGAAAAGCTACAGTGAATATATAACCCAAACTTATTTTCTGCCAAGCACAGTGAAGTAAGCTATTGCATGGATATATACTCGCTCACTTGCATTGTGAGCTTAGTTTCTTCTTGGGTATAGATATATCTATATATAGCTATTGGATCTATATAGACTATGTGTTGTTGTTCAGTCGTTAAGTCGTGTCCGACCCTTTGTGATCCCATGAACCACATCCCGCCAGGCCTTCCTGTCCTCCACTATCTTCCTGAGTTCGCTCATTTTCATGTTATAGACTATGTAGCTAGTTGTGATTTACCTCTAAGGTAAAGACACTTCCATGGTGTTCTTCACTAGAAGCGCACATGTACTTTGGAGCAAATCTTGATGTTCCGACATTTGTCTTTTAATTGTCCTTTGATTCATGATGCCCCTTGTTTGCAGGGAGGTGATGATGTGACTTCTACCAGCATCTGTCCTGACTTACATCAGCTCAGTGCTGGTGGCCACCTAGTGAAATGGAAACAACAAGGTTGCATTTTTCCTCTACCCACACTTTCAAGGAATTAGTTAAAAAGAGACATGCAGGAGGAAGGTCTCAGTGCTGCATTCATGGAACAGTGTCAAGACATTTGCTCTGAGACATTCGCAGCTCCTTGGTTTCCCTGCACTTTTGGACAACTTGATAGAGGATCCACTAACTGCCCATAATTTTTTTTTTAATGTCCTTATAATCTTTGTTTGTATGGACTGAATGCAGGAGGATAGATCTGAGCTATGGCTGTTTGGTTCACTGTCATATTTTCAGCTTTTCCTTTGTGTAATTTGAATATTTTTTAAGGATAACCTGAATTTTAATGTCTTCTGCTACGCTTTCATCTGTGTATCTGGAGTGTTGTTTTTATTCAGACAGTTCCCTCTGAAGAAGTTCCCTCTTTCTTACAGTTCCCATTTTGAACTGTAAGAAAGCTTTCCCTCTTGACAGAGGGGAAGCAGAACAATTCAGATTGCCTGTGTGCCCACCCACACCCACCCCAGCCAAAGTGAGGTTAATTCCTCAGTGTAGTCACTGACCTGGGGATTTGAATGCCATTTCATTGTTAAATATGAATAAAGGGTTAATTAACATTAGCAATGAAACTGAGAGGATACAAAGAGGAACGAGAGCTGTGGGTAGAGGGGAAGGCTCAGATGCCTCTGAGAAATGGAGGAAGGAGGAGGGCGCTTCATAACTTAGTAACAGGCAGAAGATTGTAGTAGCAGTATTGCAAGCTGCTTATGTCTTAGAAGAAGTATTGGCTCAAGATCATGCAGGCATGGCATTTCTCAGCCAGCACATGGCCCACTGAAAATTCGGGAGGCTGTGTTGTTATAGATATGGTGAGGCAGGGAAGTGCAGGGGGTAATGGGTGGTAAAGGGAATTCTCTTCTTAACATTTGGGGACTTGTTGTGAAGGCATAAAGTAACTATGTAGAAATGGAAGGTGAGGATGCTTAAGAAGGTGGCTGGAGCTGTGGCTGGTGACAGTGGGGCGGTGAAGTGTTCCTGAGATGGGCTGCTGCTTCACAGTCCGCTAATGAGGAGCAGAGTAATACAATGCTCTGCAGGATACATATTTCCTGCCCCTCAGGCTCATTCCCGGTTAGGCTTGTGATTAAATAGACCTTGTACTAACAATATCCCCTCTCTACAGTAATTTCCCAAAGCCCTTTCCCTTCAAACACTCACTTAACATTGGATAAATGGTTTTTCAAGTGCTGTTTCTCACCTAAGGACAGCAGACCGTTTGGAAAGGCCTCGAGTACTCCGAAGGGAGGAGGCACCAGAGTTCTCTCTCTGCCTGAGTCATTGGCTGAGAGGGACAGGACGAAGCAGCTTGTAAAGGAAAATGTTTTCTTAGGGTAATTGAACGTAAAGCATGTGTAGGGGAGTAAGCCCTGAGAAATACACCCTCACCACTTACCCAGGTTGAATCGAGAACCAGGCTAGCAAACGTCGTTGGGGTTCTTGTGCCTGAAAAATGTCTCTCTACAGAAGAAGACAAACCCTCCAAACTGGAATGTCATAGCTGCCTCTTTTGTTTGTGTCTTTTCCCTTGCTCACAGCTCTCCCCAGGCTCTGAGGATGATGAGGGCCATGACAGCTCCAGCCGGGAGAATCTAGGCCGTATCCAGTTCAGCGTTGGCTACAATTTTCAGGAATCCACTCTGACTGTCAAAATACTGAAAGCTCAGGAGCTGCCAGCCAAGGATTTCAGCGGCACAAGTGACCCTTTTGTCAAAATTTACCTCCTACCAGACAAAAAGCATAAGCTGGAGACAAAGGTGAAAAGGAAGAACTTGAACCCACATTGGAATGAGACCTTTCTCTTTGAAGGTAGGTAGGATGGTCAAGATTTAGGGTGCTAGTTACAGAAACTGTGGATTTTCTGTGACTTCAGGCAAGTCATTTAATGACTCCATTCTCTACCCATCCCATGCAGTAATGTTTCCCTTCATCATTGCCAGGTTGCAATATTATCAATGGTTAAGAGTCTTTATTGTCCAGAATACTTGTAGCCAAATCAGAAAAGAGCATGTGCCAGAATGTAGCAGACCATTAACCCATATAATCCAGCACTCCTACCTCCTGCTAACTACAAGGCCAATTATCACATTATGGACCCGGAACATAGTAGGTCTGCTGGAAGTGCTTCTGCATGACTGCAGCTCCACATAGGGGTTGTAATAGTTACTCCATGGATCTGCCGACTCATGTGAAGGATCCCCATCCAGTGTCACAGTGGCTGTCATTCAGACACAAGATGAGTTTCAAACTCTTTGAACCCGCTTCACCCGCTCTTTGCACTATTTTCAATGACAGGTCACACAGAAATGAGAGGATGCAGACATATCCCAAGTCATTCATCCATCAAGTTCGACATCACATTATTCCATGGTCTATCTACTCCATTTGGCCTATTCGTGCTACATACCATATCATTCCTCTGCCTTATCTACTGTCTTGCCTCCTGCCAAATCAGATCATGCCACTAGTCCATCACATTTAGTACTGAACCTCGGGTGAATGGTCAGTGCCTTATGCTACCATGGAGAGGCCAAAAGCCTTCACTAGTGATCGAAGTGCAATGATGGATAGGAGGGACTAGGATTCCTTCCTGGCCCTTAAAGCAGCCAGCCAGTTCCCTGAAGCATCAAGTTTGATGAATGAAGTTGGATTACTATTCATTCAGCTGGAATACCTACGAATGTTATTCAAGGCTGCAAGATTGCTCAGAAGCATGGATTTCTTTAACTGTGTGTGGGCTTGGCCAATCACTCTCTCTTCTCCATTGACTATCTGAATATAACAATACAGTCCCCAACATGGAAAAAATCAGGGTACGCAATGGAATGACTAGTAGTGTGTGGTTGTTTTTCCTAAATTAGTACACAGTGTCAGTGTACACGGTACCTTCACGTAGACTGGATGAGCTTCCTGTACTTGCATTCAGTTTCTTGGCTTTTTCATCTGTTCCTTTGCTTTTGGCAGGTTTTCCATATGAGAAAGTGGTGCAGAGGGTGCTCTACCTACAGGTTCTGGATTATGATCGATTCAGCCGTAATGATCCCATCGGGGAAGTAAATATTCCCCTCAACAAGGTGGACTTGACCCAGATGCAGACGTTCTGGAAAGACCTAAAGCCTTGCAGTGACGGGAGTGTAAGGTTCTTGCTTTGCTTTTAAAAAGAGGGCCAAGCAAAACATCAAAGACACGGCATGGTGGGCATGTTGAGGGTTGTCGCTAGGACTTGCAGCAGCCTGATTCTAGCACAACCAGAAGACTTCAGGGCTTCTGCATGAGCTCCTGTGTCCAGGAGATGCTGCAGTCCTGATGGGGAGACCCCACTTCTCTTAACAACCTCTTTGAATGAGAAGAGTTTGAGGCTATAAAAACCTTCTTAATGCAGCAAAAACCAGTTGCCAAGCATAGGCCAGATTGCCACTTGGGGAGGACAGGTGAGGCGGTATAACACTAATGCACACACACACACACACACACGGACATGCACACACGCAGCTCTGAACCCATGTGGCTAATTTGTCAGAAGCGCCTATATCTGTGGACAGCTCATTAGTTATACAGACAGAGCGACTATTATTGGAATCAGTACATGCCGGAGGCACAACCTTTTGCTTCCAAAACAATTCTTTTTTTAAAGGATGAATATCCTGTATGGGTAATATAGTTATTATGCAGCATAAAAGTAATAACAAATGCTCTTAAAATACTGCATTTTAAAATTTATTTTTGAATATACCTACGGGCAGGCCTGTGAACCATGCCATTAATCTTGCTTCTCTTGCCCCAGAAATCTTTGTCCTCCATCCCACTCCACTGAAATCCAAAATGGCACCCTTGAGCAGGGCTATGCTTTAATTCAGAACCAGCCCCATCTTCCCAGCTATAAGTATTTTTTTAACCCTAATCAATGATTTAAGTAGTGATGTCAGCCAATGCAGGGGGCAATTGTTCCTCACACTTAGCAGAAGACCATGAGTGGAAGGAAGTACATTTGGAGACATGTTCTGAGTAGAAATGGGGAAGCAGGCGAGATCCTGAACTGTGCTGGGAGGCTTTTCATCCGTCCTGTCCAGAGTGCTTCCAGCTGGCATCGCCCACGCGCCATGTTGGACCATCTCAGCGATTCCTCAGTCTGTGCTCTCTTTCTTCTCTTCAGGGAAGTCGAGGAGAGCTGCTTCTGTCCCTTTGCTACAATCCCTCTGCTAACTCCATCGTGGTGAATATTATCAAAGCTCGGAATCTTAAAGCCATGGACATTGGGGGAACGTCAGGTATTGGGTTCCAGAACTGCTCTTCTGTACATACCAGAAGATATAGTTAGTCTGATCTAAATACTGTATCTAACGGGAACCACAAAGTACCCTTTCCTTAGAAATTTGGGCACACACCCACTTCCAGTAAAGCATCTGCGGTGATCAAGGGTTGTTTTGGGTGTTGTGCATTAAGTGTCTTCCTTTGAGACATAGGAGCCTGGCATTATTTATGACTGAAAAAACTATGATCATCATCTCCAGCTGACAAAGTGTCAAGGAACTGATTCAGCCTTACCTCAGGGAGAGTCTCACTGGGGAGAGAAGGTTTGGCAGAATCTACCTGACCCACCATCAGGAAATGTAGTTTCCTTTGTGCAAAGATCCCCATTGAATTTCTCTGACAGCTCTAGAACAGTGGTTCTTAAACTGTGGCAAAGTTTTAGGTGGCCCTTAAAGACAGCAATGAAAAGAACACATGAAACTGCTGAAGAGCTACAGGCTTCTTTGATGTTTCTATCACTAAATTTTGAAGTGAAAAGTATCTTGCTTCTGCACTGCAGCAGTCAGGGGTGTATACCCATGGCCAGGCCCCTAGGCTTTCAGGTATTTCGGGGGCCCTCTAAGGGGATATGGGGATTAACTGGATCGGCTGAATCACAGCAAGTTCCTCTCACGAGTCTATAGAGACTTAACAGGCAGGCTTAGGAGGCAGAAGTTAGTGCAGCATCGCTGACTGTGATCTGTAACCGGGACATTCCGGGACATTGATGGGCGACGCAAACCCCTGTCCCTACGGGCTGAAGCCTAGTCAGCCTTATGGATAATTCACCCCTGGCAGCAGTGCATATGGCTGCAGTGGAAAAGTCAAAAGAACACCCCTCCCTCTCTCTACCCGATTCTCCTCTGTCCATACATTTGGCTTTGTGGGATCATGGCCACAGAGGGCAAATGCAGAATTTGATTTTTAATTTGGAAACCTTTTGAGCATTCTCCTTACTGAGGACAAAAAAATAAGACAACATAGTGATCTGAAACAATAACATAAAAACAAAAACAATAACATCATATAGTGGCCCTTAATACCACAATGTTTCTAGAACTTCTAGAAGCTTCTTTGTCTTATTGTAGGAGGGTGATGTCCCTTATGATGGTTTGCCCAAGAAGGGCAAACAGTCTTCCAGTTCTTTAAGTGACTTGTAGTATGCAAAACATAAGCGTATGCTTGCTTGCTTGCTCTCTCTTCCACACCAAGAAGGGTGGCATCTGACTTGTGAGGAGATACGTTTTCTGCCCTGGAAAATTCCATAGAAGGAGAAACAGAAAAGCTTCAAGTAAGGCCTTTTCACCAAATCACCTTATAAGTAACCCACTGTTGGCATGTGATGAGTAAGGAATGATGGGTACTCTAGTTAGGAACAACACCTAAGAATTCTGCTGAAGGGCTGGTTGTACAAGCAAGCATACTCCAGAGTGTTTTATCAGCAGCACAGCTGCTAGCAGTAACAGTCTGGCAGGTCTCTAGCTGGTACCAGAGAGAACAAAAACAATGTTGCAATGGTGTTTGGGGCAAATAGCATTTGGAACTGAGGATAACAGCTCATTCTGCATCAGTATTGGGAAATTGATTGTAACTGGGTATTAGCAGAAATAATAACTGGTTAATTGCTTGAATAATTGGGAAGTCAATAATCTGTGAAAATGTATTTGGCATGAAAAGACGGTAATGGAAATGAGTCTCTTACAACTCCCAGTATGGAACAGACCAGAATATGGGACGAATCTGGAATAAATCTCCCCTCATTTTTCCATAAAGAAGGCAAGTTAACAGCTGCACCTTCTTGTGTAAATAAAATGGAACCTTGTTGTCCTTTCTAAATGGATGTAAGTTCTCCTCGGTGCAAAGGGAGTTAAATTATCCATACTTAGCAGGTCTGATGAGGCCAGCGTACTGGGGTGTTAAATCCTGCAGCATACTGGGGTGTTAATTCCTGCTGCTTTCATTGCCTCAGCCCCCACCCCCACCCCGTAATCACATCTCTGGTGTTCATTTACTCTTTTTCCTGTGCCAGACCCCTATGTGAAGGTGTGGCTGATGTACAAAGACAAGCGAGTGGAAAAGAAGAAGACAGTAGTGATGAAGAGGTGCCTGAACCCTGTCTTCAATGAGTCCTTCATCTTTGACATTCCCACAGAGAAGCTGAGGGAGACAACCATTATCATCACTGTTATGGATAAAGACAAGCTCAGCCGGAACGATGTCATTGGAAAGGTGAGTTGTCCTAGCCAAGAAGCTCAGTGGATCCTGTCCAAGGTCTTTTTAAATGGGGTACAGTTGTTCAAGGTAGCAGAGCAGTGGGCAGGATAGGATGAATGAGCTTTGTCAACAGAGCGGATAGAATGGGGTCTACTGGTGGATCTCTGGGTGATTTACAATATTGGCAATAGTTGCCTGACTCCCTGTAGCTTACCAATGGGGACGGGGGTGGGGTAGCTCAGTGGTAGAGCACCACACAGAAGGTACCAGGTTCAATCCCCAGCATTTCAAGAGAGGGCAGAGAAAAATGCCTGCCTGAAACATTGGAAAGCCACTGCCAGTCAGAATCAACTAGAATGGACCGCAGGTCTGACTCAGAATAAGATGTGTTCTTATGTTCCCAACAATAGCAAGTAATATTTCAAGTTTAAAAAAAATAAAAATCTGTGCCATGGCTAGCTGTGCGCCAACCACTTATTTTTCAACCTCAGTGTTCCTCACCTGCAAAAAAACCCCCAACAAACCAGTTTTAGTGGATTGCCTTTGACCAGGTCTTTGTTCAGCATTGATGCCAGTTTTAGAGATTTGTGATCTGTAGTGACTCCGATACAGATTTTGTACTTGTGTTTGCAGATTATCCCAAGATGTATCTCAGTGGTTGTAGCAGGTAATTGAGGACCCAAATCCTATCCAACTTTCCAGCACTGATGCAGCTGTGCCAACAGGGCGTGTGCTGCATCCTGCAGTGTGGGGGCAGTCACAGGGGCCTCCTCAAGGTAAGGGAACATTTGTTCCCTCACCTTGGGGGCTGCATTGTGGCTGCATTGGCACATATTTGCATCTGAGCCACATTTGCATCTGGCCCTGGCCCACAAGCCACTGCTTTGCACCTAGCTCTGGGTTGGTGTATCTCATGGTTCTAATAAAAAAAAAAATGCAATGGCAGCCTCAGAGGGCAGACCTACACAGGCATCCCTGAGGAGCCCCACCAATCCACCCCATGGCTGCCATGGGACTCAGGTAGAGAGTCTCCCTCTACCTAATCTTGTGAGGAAACTGACAGGGAATATTGATATTTTTCACAAGGGTCTATCACAGGGGTTCTCAACCCCTTCCCGACCGAGTACCACCTCCGGCATTGCTCTCCTGCTACGTAACCACTGGAAGTGACTGGTGATCATCATAGCCAGTCACTTCCAGGTTTTCAGGTTTTCAGAGACCAGAAACCACAGGTAGGAGTCTCTGGGCAGGTGGGAGGGCCCTTCTCGTTCTCAGCATTCCCAAGAGGCTTGGCCAAATTCAGGAGCCTCTCAGGAGTGCAGAGGCGTTGTTACAGTTGGGGCGGTGGGCCCCAAGCAGCGGGTCGCAGGGGGTGCCCCTGGGAGGGCCCTACTCAGCGTTTCTGAGAGGCTCAGCCAAAGGCAGGAGCCTCTTGGGAGCAGTAGCAGTCCTACACACATCCCTGGGTGGCCGCTGCTGCAACAACACCCCCCCACACACACACACACACGGGACGCCATACACCCCCCATGGGATACTGCATGCCCTGGCCATGGGGGGCATGATGTCATTTTCGTGCCCCACCATGGCGCGGAAACACATACACCCCTGCACTTTTTGGCCCCTTTTTGGAGCCAAACAGCTCCCGAGCGGGTGGGATGGCCAAACTTGCAGCCAAGAACGGCTGCACAAAGAGGAACAAGCGGCGGAGGGGGTGACTGATCCGGTGGCAAGTACGCACACACCCGCCGCTTTGCGACCCGCCGCTTGGAGCTCACCGCCCCCCTGTAATGATGCCTCTGCTCGGGAGTGAAAATGCGCCACCAAAAGTGCCGTGTCGGAGTGGTAGTCTGGCGGTCCGAGTACCACCAGCAGTCGGCCAAAGTACCACTGGTGGTACTAGTACCACTGGTTGAGAACCCCTGGACTAGAGATTCATTCCAGTTGCTTTTCTTCTGTCAAGGATTTCAGCTGTACATAGCCTCTAGAACAGCATGCATTGAGAAAGGAATACCCAGGTGTCTAGTGGGATTAGCACAACTACGGCCTACACGGCCTGAGTCCAAAGGCCTACACGCAAAACTCAAACTTTGTAATCAGAAAGCTCAAATACCTGGATCCAGACATTCATGAGCACTCCAGTGCTTATTTCTTGTTTCTTTCACGTGCAAACTGCCCCCTTCATTTCACTAGAGAGTCCCAAATCCCCTGCATCAATGGGTGAGAACACCTTCTATGGAAACAAATGGGGAAACTGTTCTGATGAGCATATCATTTTGCAGGACAAGATGTGTGAAAGGGCTGTGAGAGAAGATTTTCCTGAACAGGGGGGGGGGGGAGTACAAACCTATTTTGAAACCTGTTAGGCTTTTTTAATTGGCTTCTCAGTCGTTTTTAGAATAAAGTGCTCATGTTAGCACAAGCATGTGAATTGCATCTGTCTTTGCCTTTTGTGTTTCTCGTGCTTCTCGTTCTCTCTTTCTCAAATTAAAATAAACTTGTGTGCAAAAGAAAAAAGGTCACTTGCATGATCATGATAAACCAACAGAGCATGATAACTCACATAGTATCATCAAACCACATAGTGAAACAAATTGTGTAAAGGAGAAAAGAATAGAAGAACCTTCAATTCAGCTCATATTAATATCGTTACTCATTAACATGCCATGTCAACATAATTGGAACAATAAGCAATCAGACATGATTAAAACCACAAACTCAGCAAAAATAAATATAAAGGAGTCACTTTTGGCATTGAAGCCAAGAAGTTAGTCATATCATATGCATACTGTACTAAAATCTCTATTTCTCTCTCCCTCGCCTAAATAGGGGTGCTCTTTGTGAGCATTTGAGCTCCCTTGCCCGGAATGGATTATCGCATCAGGGTAGGATGCTGTAATTATGATAAATTGTGCAAACAAAGTAAATTACAATGTATCTACTTATTTTGCATGATTTATTCTAGTGGCAAATTTTGCAAGGTTTGGAAGAATTCTTTTTTCATCATGATGTGGCATAGGGGAAAGGATGCCAGAATTAGATACAGAGAACAATGGGATAAAATAGTGATTTGGGGGAGGAATGTGAAGCTGAACAATGAGGAAATCGTGCCCTCTAGCCAGTAGAAGAACCACTATGCCCACTTGCGAGCTTCTGTTTTATCAGAAATACGTTTCAGGTTTTATCTTCATTATTATTATTTTTAATTTTTAGACAGCTTTCTTTGAGGCACTTTATGGATAATTTTCTTTAAAAAATATATATAGCTAAAATTCTTAGATTTCTGAACCTGCTACCTGATTACGCATTAGGAAGTTGGACTCTGTATGTCCAACAATATGACCCGGTCATATAGCTTCACACACACACACACACACACACACACACACACACAGAGTGGCATAGGAATGGGGGCGAACCGCCCCTGGGTTCAGGCCCGGGGGGCCAGCAGGGGGCATCACTTCCCCCCCCCCCCCGTTGTGGCAGTTGCGGCGGCAGCTCCATTCGCGCCACTTTTTTCTTTTTTCGGGCCTCGGTAGTGGCAGCGAGCTTCATAGCGCCACTGCCAAGACTCCATGAGGTCAGGTGAGGCGTTTTCGGGGGGCCCCGGCAGCCACCTCTGGGTTCGTTTCCGGGCCTCCGACGGGCCGTGTGACGTCACCCTGGGGGGCGTGGCTTCCGGGACACATCACACGGCCGGGGCGTGGCCTCCCAGGGGGCATTATCTTGGTCGGCGGACGCCGCTGCGCGCACACACACACACACACACACACACACACAAACAGAGAGAGAAATAGAGAGAGAGTTATAGGAGCAGTCAGTGGCATTGGTAGGGGGTGTTGGGACACACCAGGTGTGATGCTGTGGGGGGCTTGATGCCATGGCCACCTGAGGGGCCTGCTTGCACACACCCTCCCGCCCGCCCTTGCCACCATTTGGCTCCAAATTGCAGCAAGTGGTGATGTGATGACGTGACGATGTCATCACGTCACCACCAAACCACTTCAGGGTCACTGTGTTCCACGCCTGCACACTGGGTGCCATCAACCCCGGCACCACCGCTGGGAACAGTAACATTCCAGATTATGATGTAGAATTTGTTGCCTCTTTCCTATGCATGCTGTCTAACCTGTATACAGCTTACTCAGATCACGACACAGGTGATCTGTGTAGACTTGCTGTAATAGTTGCCCCCACTAGGCAGAAGGTTCAGCTAGATGACCTCCAAGATCCCTTCCAACTCTACCAGTCTATGATTTTATGATAAAATATTACTTCCAGTTGATCCAGAAATAATTCTGATCAACCAAAAGATTTGTGATGTGTTTTACATATCATTGCTACTTATCTAGTGGCTGATCTAATTGAGCCAACACATATCTCATAAACCCTAACCCTTTGAAGGAGGAGAGAGTAAGGTTGCAGTTATATAGTCATTTACCTGGGAGTAAGTCCCACTGAACTTGACAGGGCTTACTTCTGAGTCAACTTGCATTGTAAGCTAAGCAAATGTTTCATTTGTGTTTAATCCAAGATAGCTGCATCCACCTTGCCACATACTGAGATCCATCCTGGTAGGTTAGAGATTTCTTACTGATACACAAGAACATTCTCAGGAATATATCTGTATCAAGCAGATAACGTTCACTAGCATTTTAAAATAGGAAGCTGAAGTTGCACAAAAAATTACTCTGTTCTACAATTAGTTCTAGCTGAAAGTATCGACTGGATTGGGAGATAATAACTTGGCCCTGCCCAATGTACCTTCTTCGTTCACTGCCGGGCTCCAAGGTTCTAAGAGTTTACCAACACAGTCAACCATTAATGTAGCACAAGAAAAAAAGTTCCGTATCATGTTCGTATACAGTCTTCCTTTCATATATAAGCACTTCTGCTACTCTCATCCTCTGGAGTACAGAAAACTTGCTTAGGATAAACTTGAATCTAATGAAACTCTATTTATAGTGAGTTATAAAATGAAAGACTTGGATAATTGCAGTGCATTGTTGTTTTCAGGCAGTAGTGAAACTACTTTAGGAGAGAAAGAAGAAGGAGAGAGATGAAGCAGGCGGGGGCCATACGCCATGACTTTGCATTAGTAATCTTGCCAGTGTGTTACTCAGGAGAAACCTTGCACTGGCCTTGGTGGAGCTGTTCACATGAATGGTGAACCTGTGCCTGTTCTTTGAATGTGTTTACGCTACAAATATGAAGCTTCTTTATACTAGGTCAGACCTAATACTGGGCTAGTCTGACAGGAGTCTGTCCAGGGTCACAGGCAAAAATCCTTCCCAGAACCTGGGACTTGATACATGCAAGGGATGTGTTCTACCATTGAGCTATGGTCCCTCCCCTACGTTAGAGACGCCACAGAATTCTGCTGTATTCTGTGGTTCCAGTCAAGGTAGAATTAAGTTCAAATCAGGGCCAGGACCAATCACAATCTGTTGATGAGTCTGCCAGTCTCAGATAAGTCCCAAGCCTTGGAGCTGTGCACTGTGGTATCATTGAATGGTTGTGTGTTGTGTCCTTTGCCTCAAAGTGGCGTGTTGAAAATGTGGTTTGAGTGGATCTGTGCAGAGTTTGGCACACAGTGATGCCATCTTTGCCACACACCCAGTTCATAAACCACCCATGCTATGCCACTCACCGCACTGTTAGCAGCTTTGTAGTGTGGCATGGAAAGTATGGGTCAGGTTACTAGCTGGGTGCTGGTGGGGTGAAGCAATTGCAAGACCACAAGCTATACATCTTCACTAGATGTCATTCGGTAGTGATCCTTTCGGTTCTCCTTTGAGACGTGGCCTTTCCTTGGTGCATATCAGTTCAGCTCAATTAACTTTAGGGAATAAGGAATGCAAGTTTGTACCAGCTGGAGACCTGGCCTCTTGTTTAGAAAGGCAGGATTATACACAGCACTTAAAAAAAATTAATCAGCTCCAAATCTGATTTACATTAAATATATATAATTCTACTCCCATTAATGTAATGATGATAAATTGATGCAGTAATCCTGTTATTATTGCTGTGTGCTGCAGAGAGTCAATTATTCCCTAATGCAGCATTGTATTAAAACAAGCAACACGTATATTAAATTAAAGTCATCATAACATGAACCCAGCATCAAGAGGAATAGAATTTTAGCACAGTAAAATTGTTTAACAAAGGCAAACTTGACCCAGTGTGCATTTAATGATCAGCTCTGCCACCAGCTCTCTAAGAGACTGCTGAGGTCTTGCTGAGTTTCTTGAGGAATGAGAACCGCCCTCAAATCCCCGCTCAGCCATGAAGCTTCCTGACCTTGGGCCAGTCACTATGTGAAATAAATAAATAAATAAGATCAGTGCACATGCTGCATAAGGTTGCTTACCACCCATTCATAATTTACATGGGATTGTTCAAATTTCAGGAGCTTTTCCACAATAAGTAGAAAACCAATTATGTGCAGAGGCTGCCCATGCTTTTGGTTATTATGAATCATTTCTCCTAAGAAACAAAATCTCAATAGACAATAATAAATTGCTTATGAATGAAATGCTGAAAATATGTTTTCAAAATCATCCTCTTACAGTCCAATCCTACCCATCTTCCCCCCTCCCCGTCATCGCAGCGGCACCAAAATGGCGACCGCTGCATCTTATGCTGGGGGCAGGGCAGGCCGGGAGACTTCAGCAGGGAAAGGGGATTTTAAATCCCCTTACCCCTGCGTAAGCCTCCCGACCCACAATAGGTATCCTCAGACCTGCGCTAGCAATTTTGCTAGTGTACATCCAAGGAGAGAAAGGAGGCAAAGAGGCTGCTGGAGGGGATAGGATCCAGTGCGCGCCTTTGGCACTGGATCCACCCCCTCCCGCAGCCTCCTTGCCCCATTACGCCCCCTCCATGCCCCATTTAGTCCCCGCTCCGCCCTCTCCCCACCCCATTCTGCTCTCCCTCGACCCCTCCCTCCACCCCCGCCATCTTACCTCCTCAGTGAGCATCGGGGGATCTTCTGGAGTGGGTGGGAAGGCACAGACCTTCCCACTGGCACTCCCGGCAGTGCACTGTGTAGCGCGCTGTTGGAGCACTTTTTGCGACTTGCGCTGAGTGCTTTATGGCATTCAGCGCCCACAGAGAATGATGCACAATGATGGCAAGTGGAATAGGATTCTTAATGGATCTTCCACAATTTAAAAAAAAAAAATCCAAACAGAGCCATTGGAGAAAGAAGAGGGGAGACAAGAGCTCAGTGGTGGAGACACAGCAGAATCAAAGTTCAACGCATAACCTGTTTTTCTGTCTTTCTTGTGGTTTTGAGGAGTGGAGTAGAGTTCATGCAAGTTATTTAATTCCTCTGTTGCTAAAGGACAAGTGACCCTGAACCACAAGTGCATGATGCTCAGCACTTCCATGCTTGCTGTTTCACAATAAATAGCAGCTGGATTGGGGGCCCCAACAGATCAGGATCACAGAGGAGGGAAGGGACTGAAACTCTACTCCCCCTTCCCCACTGCCATGGTTCCAATCCGGATCAAACCATCTCCTCACCCACTGTGGCTGCTATTTGTTAAGGGGGAAAAAGCAAATAAGGAACTCACTAGAAGAAAATTTTGGAAGAAAAGTTTCAAGCATTTGCAGCCCAAGGTTTAGAATAGCTCACCCTCCTCAACCTCTGCTGCAGCAACGTGATAATAAGGAGTGATTGAATAATTGCCATTATTGTGCAACCTCCAATCAAGTTATGAAGTCACATTTCTTTGAGTGAGAGTCATGAGGCTCCATTAGTGAATCTGGAAGACAAGTCTTGGCTGTCATTGCGGGGGAGAAGCTGACACATACATCCTCCATGCTACAATATGGAAAGCTGGTGGTTAAAAATAACTAAAGCTACGCAGAGGGATTAACACTTGTTTGCATTGCCATATATCTAATTTTGACACCTCCAACACATTTGTTCAGCAGAAAAGGAATGAAGGGTGGCAGCTGGTGTGGGTGAAAAGCTCCATCAAACGTAGCGACACTTCTACAGTAGATTCACACTGACAGGGCAGTGTAGTGAGAGTCAGTGGCTGGAGATGTCTGTCTACAAGACGTCTGGTGTCCAAGTTGGAGTACAAGGCTTTCCTGCTCCGATTCCATAGCTGCTTGGTTGTGCGGTCAGATCCGTCCATCAGATGGATCATGCTGTTCCCTAAAATGTGTCAGCATTCCTAGGATGTGTCTTTCCTCTGATCATCAGATGCTGTATCAGAGATATTTGTCTGTCTGTCACTTTGTCTGCAGGTAGTTCTCACTTTCCTGGCTATTCCCTGTGGCCTGGGTTATGGGTTCTGTTTACCCTCAGGCATCCCAGATCAACCACGACTTCCTTGAGTCCTGCACCCCTTCACTCCTCATTCTCTCGTGCTGATCCTCTCAGGTCACTGAGGGCAGCTCCAAGATGTTCTCTCCAGTGAAGAAAATGGACTTGCTGCTACACTCTTCCCTCCTTATCCATACCGAATTCAGTTCTGAAAACTACCCTGATAGCAAAAATCCGGATAACAAGTTTAATTACATTAATTAAAATGGGGTGGAAATCTTCACTTGTTCCAAAACCATTCCAGGTTTATGCAAAAATCACTCTAAATAAAAATCACCTCTCCCTTTGCTGCCCCTCCTCCTTGGCTTCTCTTGCAAGAGCAAAGGGAGAGAAGGTGACAAAGCGCCCAGAGGGAGAGTGCTCCGGAGCGCTGCAAGTATAGTCACAGTAGCACTCAGGGCACTTAGGGTCCAAATTAGATGGGACATTTGGACTCAGAACTAGCTATTTTGCTGGCGCACATTTGAGCAGCCCATGTAGAGGATAGGATTCTGGTAGAGCGGCCATGCCTGGGGACGAGGATAGGATTCTGGTAGAGCCACTGCCGCCAATCCATCCCCCTTCTCGTGCCCAGCCGACCAATCCCACCCACACCCGGAACACCTCATTCCGTCCTCCCCCCACCCCTCCACCACTCCACAGGTAACCTACCTTCCCCGGCAGGCGTTCCACAGGATCTGGGCCTGGGGGAGCGGCACCAACCTCTTCACCAGCACAGCCTCCTTGCCGGGATTATGCCGTCAGTGTTTAATTTTTGAAACATTACAACCGTAACAATTAGAACTGAGCTGAAAGTTGGGGGGGGGGGAGGTTTGAACATTATCCTGAAACCTCTCTTTTTGTCACTACCACCATCTGTTCATGTAATCTCTCACTCTCCTTGCTGCTGGGTGTCTTTTTTTCTCCAGATTTTTAACATTCCTACCCAGCATTGCTTCTTTCTTCTTGAAGTCAAATCTGAGTGAGGGCAAAAGCAGAAAGCAATGCTACTTGCCCTCACTCTGAAATCTCTACCCTCACTGCTAGCACCAATAAATGGGGTGAACACATTGTTCCTGTTTGCATTCCTCCCCCCCAAAAAATTTGCCAAAATGCTCCCCAACTTCATAACACCCCACCTTAGTGGGGTGGCAAAGTTGGGGGGCAGGGATCATTTCAGCTCAGCTCTAATACAAAAATATAATTAAAACTGCAGCAGTAAAAGCTTTTGTGTATAAGAATATATTTCCTGTAGTGGAAAGAAAGTTAGGACATGACTTAGTAGATCTTCCTCGCCAAGGAATTCCAGAGGATGGGTGCCACCACAAAAAAGACCCTACCCCATGTTCTATGCAGCTACACTTCTGACAAAGAGGGATCATGGTTAGGACTGCAAGTCTCTCCTTCACTCTTTGCAGGAAACACTGGTGTAATCCAGCTGCCAGGTAAAGTGTGAAATTACAGTTAGCAGAAGACCACATGCTTTGCATGCATGAAGTCTCATATCTGGTAGCCATTCTCACTGAAAGGATATCAAGAAGCAGGCCTGAAAGCCATTATCAATCATCACTGATAGTACTGGGCTAGATTGACCCTCATGAGAACATAGGGAGGGGCCTCATACTGAGTCTCTTGCCTCATTGGCCCATGTTGCTCAGTTATCTGTGCTGACTGGCAGAGGCTCTCCAGAGTTTCAGCCAGGAGTTGCTACTGTATCTGCCCAACCTGGAGATGCTGGACTTGAACCTGGGACCTTCCACATACATTCTACCATTGAGCTACCTTTGGTCTGCTTCAGTATAAGGCAGCTTCTATCCCCAAGTTGCTGAGAAAAGAACGCAGAAGCAAAAAAGCAAAGTGTAACTCTATAGGCCGCCAGCACATAATACTTGGCAAACACTGAGCACCTCTGCATTCATCTGCTGATGAATTTCACATAACAGACCGTCCTAGGGCCAGAACACACAGGTATTTTTCCCCCAACACTTCCCTATGCAATCACTCCCAAATGTGCTTATGCTCATCAGAGAAAAGAATTGTATGAACTACCAGCACATCAATACACTCAAGCAAGCAATTTTCATCATCACAGCAGGTCCCCAAAAATTGCTGCTGTGATTATGGAAATTGCTGCTGAGGAGGGTATCCATGAGCACAAGGACCACCGAGAGTGATTAACACAAAGAAAACCAGCCAGGAAAATACCCAGAGCCCTGGCCCTTGGGCTTCTACAAACATAAACCTCAGAGCATCCTGTACTGTCTGGGTGACTTCTACTTTGCATTCCACAACCACCATTCGCATTCCACAGCCACCATTCTTCATGCACGGTGTCTTGTTACATTAGGATTTCATAGGCCATGGATTGTTCATGCTAATATTTACATCCCATATTGGACATGAGGCCAAGTTAGATGTGATGGAAGCAGCCACATTTGTTGTTCATGTATAAAATGGGAGGTAGGATCTCATTTTAATGTCAAAACAGCACACGAATCAAAGGAGCTGAACCCTCTCCCCCTTATTTTCCTGTGGTCCTTTGCCTCAGGTACTTTCCTCCCAATGTGGTTCACTTCCAGTACTGGAGCTAGGCTGGGAGGAAAGTGCTTGGGGCAAGAGACTGTGAGGAGGTAACGCATAGGCGAGTTCAGCTTCCCTTACTATCACATCTTTTTTTCATGAAAAAATTGAGTTCATCCACCCACCCCTTTATACCGTATTGTCCCGGGTATAGGACGCTCCTGATTATAAGCCGCACCCTTAAAGTTTGGTGCTATTTTTTTAAAAATACATTTTTAACTTAACTTAAATAAAATATACACATTAGTTGAACAGTAAAACAGTACAGCTTTAGTACAGTTAAAGGCATAGGCACCCTGTCCCTTATTGAATCTGGGCACCCTAGTATAAGTAGCCTTCCCAGATCCAAAGGGGGACAGAGTGCCTACCTTTAACCTTTGGAATTTGGGCAGGTGCAGCTTGTTGCACCCTTCCATGATGATGAGCTGCACCTGCTCAAATTTCAGTGGTTAACAGCACAATCCTATGCATGTCTACTCAGAAGTAAGTCCCATTGCATTCAATGGGGCTTACTCCCAGGAAAGTGTGCATAGGATTGCAGCCTAAAGCTTGGCACTCTGTCCCCCTTTGGATATGGTAAGCCTATGCAGGAGCTCTTGCTCTCAACTTTCAAATTGTACTCTCAACTTTCAAACTGCAGGATCAGTAAATACTTTGGTTTCCACAGAGTCCTGGGGCTGGAGCTTAAGGGTTAATTTTTTCAAATGCTTCCATCCTGAGGCTAGAGGTTGCTAGAGAGATCATTGCTCGGCCATTTAGCAAGTGATTAAGCACTTTGCAGTTTGAAAAAAGAAAAAAGCCCCATTTTACCTTTGAAAGAGACTTGGAGAGACTTGAAAACAGAACGCTTTGCAGAAAACTCTAGCAGAAAATGCTAGGCTTTGATTGTAGGCCGCACCCCTACTTTAAAGACTTGCTTTAGGGCAAGGGTGGGGAACCTATTTGCGGTGGAGGGCCATTTCCCCATGGGGGAAATGTGTCGCGGGCCGTGCGCCCCTCCACAGCAAACAGGCCCCCCGCCGCCCGCACGCACTTCCCCATCACTCTCCTCCCCACCTCCCCCCACCCACACACCCCATCGCTCTCCTCCTTACCTTCTTCAGCCTCCGGGCCGCGGCGGCGGCCCCACGCGCACTCACCTCGCGCGACTCCTTCTCAACCCAGCTGTTCTGTACATGCGCAGAAACAGCTGGGTTGAGAAGGAGTCGCGCGAGGTGAGCGCGGGTCCTCCGGAGCCTCCGGTCTGAGCTCGCGCGGGCCGGACCGGATGGAATCGCGTCCAGTCTCGCGCAGGCCGAACCGGATCACCCCGGGGGCCAGATCCAGCCCGCGGGCTGCCGGTTCCCCACCACTGCTTTAGGGGGGAAAAGTGAGTCTTATACTCAGGTCAATACGGTATATGTTCATTCAGACATGAGTAAACAAATATGGCTGCCCTGTCACATTTCATTGCGTTCCTAAGTCTGGAGGGAGTAAAGAATCTGATATTATATGAGTGGTCTGAAAAACTATCTATGCCCGAAGACATAATTGGTAGAGATGGAAGGAATGTGGAGGATACATGAGAACAGCAAGGAGAGAAATGGAGGTAGGGTGTTTTTGTGACTAATACAGCTTTTAACAGATCGTTATGAAAGCAAAAGGGGAGATGAGAAAAAGAAAATCTTGGAGAAAGGAGCTAGTGGAGTCAGCTGGAAAAGGTTCTGACTGGGAGTTTTCCATTGACTGGAGACAAGAAGACCCTTCACACGACGTTAACCCGCCAGTATTCTGACCAGTGTGGTTTGTTTCTCCATCCCTATTAGATCTACCTGTCATGGAAGAGTGGCCCAGGGGAGGTGAAGCACTGGAAGGATATGATTTCGCATCCCCGGCAGGCTGTGGCACAGTGGCACCAACTGAAGGCCTGAGAGGCAGCGGCTGACGACTCGCTCTGGATTTCAGTGCACAAAGTCAACGTTTATTGGCCACACTCTCACCATTTTATGCACAAAGGCTACACCCAGGTCTCCCCCAGGGAGAAAAGCTTGGGAAGGACCACAGGCAAAGGGAGCGAACCAGAATCATGTACCAAACTCTGGGAAAGTGGCATTGGTGCCCAATGTGCTGCTTCAGCATACAGCACCATCAGGAGCATTGTTACTCCCCAACCTCCTGCTTTATAGCCTTTCCTTCAGACTCCTTATGTAGAAAGAACAAGAGAGAGAGAGAGAGAAAGAGAGAGAGACACCAGAGCAGACCAGCCCTCTCCAGTTGAAAGTGGCCTCAGCACTGAAATTTTTTTTGGGTTCACAGTGTAGGAATGACACTGGCATGATGGGAGGAGAGGGGTCTGCTATCGCCATACAAGACTTCCTATGAGTTCTTCCAGCCAAAGGCCCATTGGGATGGCACCCTACTCCGCCATGAGAAAGCTAGCCCCCCATTGGTGGCTGCACAGGCCTAAGAGGGGGAATGGCAAGGAGATCACCTGCTTTGTTTCAATGAGGTTGTTTCTTTAATTCAATAAACCTTGTAAGAGTAATAAGAATAATATAAATAATAATGCTGGCTAGACGTTGGTCCTGGCCAAGCCTCTCAGCAAAGGGGAGAGGAGTCGTGATACTCCCACAGCCCCTTGTGTGTGTTTGTGTGTGCGTGCGTGTGTGTGCGTGCATGTTGTGACTATGCCTGCAGGACATCCATGCGTCACTTGTGTTCTCTTGTTCTCTTTCTCTCGGCCCTAGAGAAATTGTTTCCCTAAGGGGGTTTGATTGTTTGACAGCCCAGGAAGATTTGAGGGAGAGCTCATGCCATAAGGGAAAGGAGGAGCAACCAGTGTCAGATCTTTGGGTTGGAAGGGAAAGGAAGAAGCAAGAAGGCCTTTTCTCACCACTGCTCTGTGGCACATGAAGCTAAAGTAGTGCTCTTGCTTGGCTGAGGAGGAGGAGACATGCTGAGCACCCCCAAATTTCTCAATCTGCCCCAGTCAACATTCCAACAACTGTGTAACAGATGGAGCCAAACAGCTCACCACTTATTTTAATGGCCCCTCCCAGTTCCCACTGTTCCCCGCCCCCAGCCATCCACAAGCTCAAGCACCCCCACCCACTCCTCTGTATCTGGTTTGTCTTGGCACAAACTTTTCCACCTTGACTCCAAAGCTTGCTTTCATGCAGACCACACACGCACACACCCCTCTCTCTTTCTGGGAGCTTTTGGTGTCCTCAGGTTAGTGACCATGACAAAGAAGAGTAAGATTATTCAGAGAAACCAAGGTTTCCATAAGTGAGTCAGAGGAATGTCCCTTGCATTGTCCAAATGTAGGAGCTTTAAATACTTCACGCAGTAACTCCCAACTTCGCTTTCTCTTTGATGGAATATTCTGTCTCTTCTTTTTCTTCTTCATTGCCTGATACATTTCATCTTTCAGTACCATGGAGAACTAAGAAAAGCTCTCTCTCTCTCTCTCTCTCTCTCTCTCTCTCTCTCTCTCTCTCCCCCCCCCCAGGTAGAATTATTTTGAGAATCACTCAAAATACCAAAGTAGGCTTGCTAGATGGACATTCCTGTGAATACAGGGAATGAGAGGCTCTGCCAATAAATTCTCAACTCTCCCTGGATCTTTGTCACAGTCTTACCCTATTTTTCCTGCAAACACAAAACAAGGACCAGCCCACACAAGGCTTTTTCATGTCTTGACGTCAATGCGACTTGACTTTTACAATAATATCTGTAGAGGGGGTAGAACATGATTGTCATAATCTTATGAATATTTTGACAAGTGACCTGATCAGTTCTCAGTACATCCTGATTTTTTTTCCAAAAGTAAGTCAAGCCAGGCTATACCTTGCTCACACAACCACTCTGCACATGCCTGCCAGTCCCCCCCCCCCCGCTCAGATTGCTCTGTAGAAGAGGATCATCTGAATTGTTTATTATGTAGATGCAGCTTAATATTGCACATGCCACAAACCCTCCTAATATATATATATATATATATATATATATATATATATATATATATATATATATATATATATATATATATATATATATATATATATATATATATATATATATAATGTGCAATTATGTGATTGTGTCAAAATATCCCAGAGTAACCCATCTTCCATGTTCAAGATCCAATATCCAGTGGAAACTCACACCTGGGTACATGTGCAGAATGGTTTTCGTGAGAGGAAGCAGCGATTTGATCTTGACAGATGTTGAAAACTTTGCAAAAGCTGTTCAACACAACAAAACTCTCTTGATAGGCAATTCATGTTGGCTTCTGTATGTCAAACATGACTGTGTGAATCATCCCCAAGGTGGCATTGGCAAGTTGCAGTCAGGTACTGCATACTGCTCTTGTGTCTTTAGACTAAGGCAGGCTGGTTGGCTGAAGGAGGTCCAGGAAATAGCCTGTGGTGATCTCTGTCCCTTTTCCCTTCCCCAGGCTACCATCCACTCATCCATCTGGAAGCTGCCTCATTTCCCCCAATTGAGCCAGCTCCATCAACTTAATGTTCTTCCAGAAACCAGCTTTATGCACAGCTTTTTGAGGTACTATAAAAGGCAGCAAATGGTCCATTATTACATTTTTCTTAATTTTTTTCCCATAATGGGATGCACCACTTGGATTTTCTGCCTCAGCCACCAAACGTCCTTGAGCTGTCTGAACACGTGAGCAAGTATCTCTGCTTCTAGGATAGATTTCCAATACAATGTTTTTTTCAGCATCTGGTCAGGTCAGTATCGTCACTACCTGTTGAGTCCTTCATCTAATGTGAAGGTGAGGTAGCCCCCTAGGTCTTTACCCTAGGCCCTTTACCATTCACCCACTCGCCTTATCTTTCACTCAGATTGATTGCCCATACCCAAGACTCTAAATTTGCCCCTTGTGTCAGCTAGCAACCTATAATCTGGTTCCCAGTTGGAATGTGATGCTTTTTAATTCACAAAATTGCATATCTAACGTGTGCTCTAACCCTTGAGATGATTCATGAGATTGACTGCAGTTTTGACCAAGAATCATTAAGGCCTCTGCTCTTTTTAGAACCAGGGTAGATGATCCAGGGGTGGCCAAACTGTGGCTCCTGAGCCACATGCGGCTCTTTGACCTATAATGTGCGGCTCTCAGAAAGATGTTGGCTGAGCTGCTTTTTGCATCACAATTAATATAAAAGGTAAATAAGAAATGTTCAAGCTTTATAATTATTTACCAGCTGAGAGTCCACTGGATTAAAACATAAGTTTAATGTTTATGGTGAGTAAATATATTTAAGAATTTAAATGCTTCTTAAATATTGCAGCTCTCAAAACATCTCTCTTACGGCTCTCAAACATCTGAAGTTTATCGTATGTGGCTCTTACATTAAGCAAGTTTGGCCAACCCCTGATATATAAGATAGACAAAAGCCAGGAGGATGCAAGCATGCAAAGCACCCACTAGGTGGCACTGATGTTCCACTGGCACAACATTACCTAGAAGCTATGTTAGAGCCTGCCAAGTATTATTCAGTACAGCTTGAGAAATTTATCTGCAGGAGGACATGAATATCCAAACTGACTATAGGGTTGACAATCAATGCAACATTTTAATATCCCTAAATGACAGGAGTACTTAGGAATAATGGGCATGTGTCAAGATTGTTTTGCCAGAACTGCCAGGTTGATAGGGAATGAGACATTATCCAGGAAAGTTACTGGATGGTAATAGAGTGAGTAGCAGCAGGGAGGAAACTGCAGTGAAGTACCTGAGTAAGCAAGATTTGGGGGCATCAAGGCTTTAGGCTAGAAATATATGTGACGTGGGCCAAACCCAAGAGAGGAGAAATGCCAGTCCATAATGTCATGCTATTGCTAGCCAGGTCGCTAATTTTTGGATGAAACAGTGGGGTGATGGAGCTGCCCGATGGTATCTCTTTCCAGACCAATCCACTTCAGCAGTCTTCATGGGAGTGTGCAGCAGCTCATCCTAATGCCCAGCAATATCTGCTGGCCGGCCCTCCACGCTGTAACCCATCAGTCCACCCTTCAGCTCCTCTTTCTTCTCCCATATGCAGACCCTTTCTGCCTTCTTGTCTCCAAATGCTCAGTTTCCCTGTGCGTTGCTCTTCAGACTCAACCTACCAGTCTCCTCTCCAGCTCTTCTGACCTTCTTCACAGCCCCAGTAAAAAGCCTCTTGTCACCCAATTATAGGGCTGTTCCCCTTCCATTAAAATGAACTGATCTAAGAGAGTTCACAGCCCAGAGCCTTCTTCTTGGTTGAAGCTCTTGCCTTTCTGCAGCCATCTTTTTAGAGAGTACATTGGTTCATCAGCTTGGGTTGAATGGCAGAGATGCTGCTGCCACTTCTAATTTTTTTATTTATTTTTATTTATTTTCCACATTTTTATACCACCCTTCCTCCAAGGAGCTCAGAGTGGTGTACATATTTCCTCCCCTCCTTTTTTTGTCCTCACAACAACGCTGTGAGGTAGGTGGGGCTGAGAGATAGTGACTGGCCCAAGGTCACCCAGGAAGCTTCGTGGCTGAGCGGGGATTTGAACCTGGATCTTCCAGGTCTAAGTCCGACTCCCAAACCACTACACCATCCTGGTGTAAATGGGGGGGGGGGTTCTGAAGGTTCCTTCCTCCTCCAAAGCCTTGTGTGAGCCCAGCAAGAACATTGTATAGAGAAAACCATCATAGAGCAGCTCATACAGGACAGTCAATACCTCCCATTGGTCCTGGGCCATCAGTCCTGCAGAGTGTGAGCCAAACTTCTGGTACTTACAACAGGGCATTTAGCTTCTTCCTCCAAGCAGTGAACTCCTGGGTCTGCTCTCTCAAATTATCCTTGAGCAGGCTGACTGCCAGGACATGTATAATAGTTTCAGGGTCGGGGGAGGGAAGAGTATTTTATTTTGTTGATTTAGTCAGTGTATTACAGTATTTTTTTTCTATATGATGTACAGATGCCTGAATGATATTTCTGGTAGGCACATTTTTATACACATCACAATACCTTGTTAAGCTAAGGAAGGTTTGTGAGAACAAGAAACAAGTCCAAAATAATCTATGAAGGTTTGGTAAAAATCAGGGAACTTGTAAGAAAGATTAAGTTGTGCTTTGGCTTTTTTTGCCCCTTCCCCCCCACCACCATGGTATTTTGTGGCACCCCTTCAGCTGGGCTGGCTTTTGTAAAATCAAAGCCCTGAGAACGGTTTTATAACATTTCTTTATTATTCAACTGTTGAGAAGCAGGAGAACAAAGAGAGAAAGAGACAGTGAGACATGCTTGAGCAAGTGGCACTTGTTTAAGAGCTAATGTCTCACTAGAGATATAAAACCAAATTGTATTGACATTAGAGGGGCTGCTTTTTGTTTTTGTGCCCACCTATACAGCTGTCAGCCAATCAGATGCAAAAACAAAAACAAGCTTGCATAACAATAAAGGAGACATTCATGCCAAAACAAACTGGGAAATCTACATTACTTCCTATTTCAGTATTTTATCAGCTCTGTGTTCCATAAAAAACATGGACCAGCCTCTTTCTAAGCTTGCTGTAAAATAACCCTAAGTCCATCAAACTATTTGTTGTGAGTAGTGTTCATGACATCTAGTAACCAAATCATCCCCAATTTGATTCTGATATCATCTTGCATTCTTGTGTTTTGAAAAGATTTACCAGGGGATCCCCAAAACTGCATCGGTTGTTCATTTTATATTATATTGTGTGAGCAAAAGGCCATTGAAATCACCAGCCACGATGCCCTCTCCTTGATTGAAGCACTAAAATGGTTTTGTTCAAAACAAAATCCTTCTACATTCTGGTGTCGTGTGTGTTTGCCAAACAAGATGTCCTAAAATTCACAAAGCTGTTGGGAGTGGCTAACATTTTCTTGGTATACTTGTCTTGCCCCAAATAGTCACCAAATTGCAGGGCTATACAACTCACAACAAACTGAATTTGGCTCTTCCGCGTCACCCTAAGCTCCCAAGCATCATTAACGGGTTCATCATGACATTACAGGTCCTCGCTGATGCTACAAACTGAGTACTGTGATTATCACTAGAAAGTAAGAAGCAGCAGCAACACTGACAATTAAGGGGGGGAGCAGGTGCTTTAATGGAGAGGGAAGCCACAGGGTAGCAGAGAACATGAGTGGATATCTAGTTCTCCTATATCAGCAAAGCATTTTTGTAATTTTAAGCAGGTTAACTCCACGTCATTCACAGTTCCTGCTTAAATAATGGGTTGGAACTACTAAATCAGGCCTGCACAACGTGTCCCCATCAAACAGAATACAGGCAGCTCTCTAGCCATGTATTCTAGCTTGCCCAGGGCTTGACAACCTCCAGCCTCCATAACTGTATATTAGCCTCCATAACTGTAGTCCCAGGCAGGCAGAACACCAAGGCAATTTCTTGAGTCCCTGGTGGGCTGCCCAGACATGCCTGGTGGTGCAAGTGGATGAGTAGGTCACATGCTTTGTGAAAATCGGCTATTGGCTGTCACAAACCCTGAGAAGCGTATCTGTTGCAAAAGTATCTTGCTCTTCCCTAGTCTGAGGCAAGGATCTAGTTTCATAAAAACAGTGCCAAGCGTCTCCTGTGTTGTCATTATGTCTAGCACATGGGAAGTTAGTGGTTTTAGATGGGAGGGGGGAGGCTAAGCAGCCCATGCTCCCCACAACCCACTTGCTTGCAAGAATCATTAATGACCAGCATCTCACTGAGTGGCTGTGTCCAGATCCTGCCCTCCTTCAGCCCCTGCCCAACTGTGAACTAAATAACATGAGACAACGTTCCCAGTGAAAGAAGTCCAGCTTTTTCCTCTACACTACAGCAACAAGCTAGGTCCAGGAAGCAGGAGCCACAAGCTCCCTTTCTGGTTTGTTTTGTCTCAAGCTTGCAAGGTAAACACTACTAGGGAGTCACTGCAGCCCCAAGTAATTCGACAATAATACTTCTATCCCAAGGTCCTTTGTTGTTGCTGTTGTGGTTTTGGAGCACTGTGAGGTCCTTAGATTAAAAAGCAAGAGCTAGTATGCCACATTCATTGCTTCCCACATCAGGCATGATGTGACCTTGGAGCAAAATGACACATTGTACATGGCAAGGGCATTCATGTATGCATCCACCCCCACCCCCCCATAATGTTTAGAGTCATTCACTTCGTGCTATGTTGTCATCATATTGTGCACGGTCCCATCCCTTCACATTTTACAGCAGAGAGATGCATAAGATGACATCATGACACAGGTAAGCGACTCTATTCAGTGGGGAAAAGGGCCAACTCACCATTGAGATGACGTTTGGAGTGATACAGTATTTCTGTGTCACACATAATGTGCAGTTTTGCTCTGAGGTTCCATTGTGGCAGATGTACAGTAGTTGGAATTAATGGCTGTCATGGCTTTCGAGGGGTTTGGCTACTGGTTGTCCTTTCATTCAATTCTGTCCTCAGCACATAGCTAACAAGGCTTCAGGCTGTATGTAAAGTGATCAGGAATGTGTTTATGCAGAACTGCTAATCGATGAAAGCCTTCTAAAGTGCTGGACAATCTTGTCAAATCCAAATAAAATAACATCATAAAATAGTTATTTTGTATTTTCACTTTTGTTTAAAAACAAACTTCGTAACTGGGCACAGCAAAGGAAGCAAAATGAAAACTGGTTTTGCATTGCCAGCTAATGGCAACGGTAGCACTGATTGGCTGACAACAAGATGGTTTTGTGAATGGCATGGTAGGAAATTGGGGTTATACAACAACTATATGGGAGGGTGTGTGTGTGTGTGTGTGTCTTTGTCTGTGTGCATGTGTGTGTATGTGTGTGCCGTTATTGGCTTCCCTGGCTCTAGGAACTTCTGGGTTCTCTTTCTATCTCTGCCACGGAGTAACATTTTGGGCAAGTCCTTGAACCTCTCATTGCCTCAGTTTGCCCACTTGTACAATGAGGATAATAATGCTTCCTTACTTACCTCACAAGAGATGTTGTGAGGCGTTCATAATCAGGGCCTTGAGTGTGTTAAATAAAATCTCACTGCACAAAAAGCCCCCTTTGACTCCATACTGGGGCTTCATGGGGCAGAAGGTTTATTGGTCCGTATAAAGTATCCCCCAAACTGGTCTCCAAACACTAGGTCAGCCTTTGATTAAAGGTGCTACTACTGATGCTAAAAGTATTATTATCGCTATTGACAAATTGAGCAGTTGCTCCAGCCAGACTTCCTACGAATATCTCACCCACCACTCCCAGGGCCCCCAACCCAGAGGTGGTTCCTTTTGTACGATTGGGATTTGGAGAGTTGTATGTTCATTTTTAACTCTAGAGCTCTTAGCTGTATCTTGTTCAGGTATCTCTTCTTCATGTGATGATAACCATCTAACTTAGTGTGTGCAAACAGAAAACAAGGTGAAAAAAATATGACTACACTGTAGATGACCCTTCTTTACTAGCAGTGGAAGTGGCAGTCCAGCTAGCCTGCTCAGCCACCGCCTTTCTGTTGTGTTTGGAGATGTTAAAACTCATGGAGCAGACAACATATTTTCTAATAAAAACTGATAAAACACAAAAAAGGATGGAAAAAACATTACTACTGCTGCTGCTCAGCCAGTGTAATTTCATCCCCACTGACGTCTATGAGGTAGGAGCCTTTTCTTTGCAGAACCATATTTTTGGAGAACCAGGCCCCCTTGTTTTGTAGAGGAGGCCCCTGGACAAATCAATAAAGGATAGTAAAACAACTCAATGTGTGGCTTTCGTTTTCTGTCACTAAAAACAGATGGGCAAGAAGTGTTAACCCCCACCCCACCCAATGTTAAAAGGGCTGGGTGAGCAGCGCATGTGTGGCTGTTGTGGTTCCATAAGCATCAAGTGATCCTACTGAACATCCCCAGGGATATTATTAATCGTTGGGTGCAATTCTCCCATGCCCATGTCACTGTGAATTTAGTTTCTCAGTTCACTTCTTTTGTGGCTGTGTGCCGTCCTGCTGTGCTACTCCCAGGGCTGGAGTACTTCAGGAATAGCTTGCTTTTAAAGTGGCAAAAGGTAGTATAGTAATCAGGGAGGGGGGAGCCCTAGTGCCCGTAACTCCATCTTTCCCCCAGATCTGCCCTTATACTGGTAGGCTTTGCTGCCATCTGGTAGGCTTTTGCTACCAAGCTACCAGGTAAAACTGGTAGGCTTTGCTGCCATCACAAGGACAAAGCCAGGCATAGCAAGCAGATCCTCAAAAGCCCCCCCCCTCCCAAGTTGCATGGAGAATCATGTGCCTCAACTGTGTGTGGCTAAAGGTCCAGGAAGACTAGGGCAAGGCTCTGGCTGAGTTCAACTGACAACAGGCAGGTGAAGAGTTAAAACATAAAAAGAGTTTATTAAAACACAAAAAAGGCGAAGGAGGGTTGGATAATATGAGGAGGAATGGGAAAAAAAGATATGCAAGCTTAGAAAAGAGCTTGGGCGCTGGCAGTGCCCACATGTGAATATTAGCAATAATACAAGCAGGCAATTACAAGCACACGTAGAAGCAAAATAACTCCCTAACACTTAGCCGAATGGTCGCTTATCTGTACTTGCCTAGCTAGCGCCTTCGCATTCCATACATACACCATTGTACGTCTCTGCTCCCCAGTGCAGCAGGTAGAACTGGCCAGATCAGAGACGCAGACCAAGAACACGTGAACATCCTTGGGCTTGACCTTAAGGGCCCAATCCTATCCTCCTCCTCCTCCTCCCCCCCCACTGATACAGCCACACCAAAAACGAGCAAACTATATCCAGCGGGGGGGGGGGAATTGATTAGAAGATTTCAGAGGAAAATGGGAATTATTTCCCCTTAAGCCTCTCATTTCTTAATGGGTCTCTTCAGACATGCACCAGCTTTGTAGCTGGCAAAAAGCTGGTAGGGAGACTGAGAAATGAGGGGATAGGATCCAGCATGCACCATTGCTGCCAGATACACTCCCTATTATTCCTCCCTGCCTAGTTTTTCCCTCTCCCTGCTCGCCCCGCCCCCACCTCTTTCCTGGTGAGGCTTTCCTTAAGGGAAACATAGACAGAAGAAGGGAACAAGGGGTGCTCAATCCTTGTCAGTAGTGAGATGCTACACAGAAAGACCTATGTGAGTACTGTATGCCTCTGCTTAGACTTGCTTGCAACAAGCTTCTTGGTATGTGTGCAGCAAGGATCTGGGTCTCCCCATTCCTCACTTTTCATTTTGCAGTGTTGGCACAGAGGGTTCTTCTGTGCCTGCTGGAACTGAGCCCTGACTTTAAATTAAGCATGGGTCATATAAGGGAGATTCCAGTCTAAAAGGGGCTGTTTCCATTTTTAGCCTCACTTTGGTATATTTTCATAGCCACTTTGTAAGAGGGGCAGTCAGAGACAAAGGAATTGCTGCTTATTTAAAGTCCCAGATCTCTGGTTGGTAACATGTATCAATGTTATAGAAACAAAAACTTTAGTGCTATCACTGCTATTGGCGGGTGGTTTACAAGTGCATATCCAGTCCATGTTGGTGGACATGCAAGAGGCTGCCCTACAAACAATGGTGTGATGGTCACGGCCTAGCAAGAAGCATCAGGAGTGTCCTGCAGCACCCAATAGTCAGATGCCGACATGCAGGGCCAGCCCTACGATGATGCAGCGTGAAGTAGGCTGCTTTAGGCTGCAGCTTGTGGACCAATTCTCAGGGAGTAGCACAGCAGCACACTCAACAACAACAACAAAAACAACAACACCTCACTATAGATGGTCTACACAGGAAGGAAGGCAAAATGACATTTCCCTGCCTACTCAAAAAGAATGGAAGGAATTGGGGAAGGGAGGGAAGGGAGGGGGCCTTTGATGCTCTGTTTCAGGCAGCAAAATGTCATGGGCCGGCACTGATGACATGAAGGCAACACAGCTCTACTTCCTGGCAAAAAAGGGTTAGAGCACTAGGAGGGGGGAATGGGGTGACCCAGACTGCACAATATCTTTCCTTGCAAGAATGATTCTGTTTTTCCCTTCTAAGCATTTGCACTGTACTAATATTTGCACTTTCCCCCTGGTGCACATTGTACACATTAGCAATCATAAGCGCATCACTGTCCAAGATATGCGCAGTGTTGGCCATGGTCACTGCTCAAGACTTTGCTTATCATGGGTCTCATTGGCTATTGCATGCTTTGTAAATGCCCATGTACTGTATTGCTGACAGGAGGATCAGATTGAAATGACAGGATGTTCCCATCTATTGTGCCCCCTTCTAGCGCTATCAATACGAGATACAAACTCATGGCTTGATGTCAAGAACAGCTGGTATTCCTGGTGGTCTCTACCAGGACAGAAGTTGCTGGCTTTGCAGTGCCGACAAGACTGGAACTGTGGTTAACCAGCCAAAAATGCGACCAAGATTAAGGCGCACTACAGAGCACAGGTAGAACATATAGAACAATATGTAAGGAAGAAGAGACGTGCGCCTATTGTTGGATAGATGAAAAGCCAGTGAAGAGGATGACAAGCTAATTATGGTTTATTATGACATCTGCAAGGCACACATTGAGCCAAAATTAATCTGCTCTGACAGATTGCATGAAGGAAGGTAAAATATGAAAAGAGGCTGCTGAGCAAAGCACAGGTGAATGAGAACTGACTGTGCTTTCGTGGGCCATCATGGACAGGGAGCAGCAGAGGAGAAAGGGCCACAGGCAGGCAGTCCTTGGCCCTTAGAAAAAGGGAGCTACTAAACAGCCAGGGGAATGACTAGTGGAATCCCCTGTGGTAAAGGAGAAAACGATAGCACCGTTGGTGAAGTTGCTGGGAGTGAACAACTATGCACGTATAGTATGGACAACATCCTTCATTGGTCGAATCCATCCTAGGGCAAGGGCCCAAGTGCTGTGAGGTTGAGAGACACAAACAGATGTTTCTGATAACATTGCGAGGTTCAGAAGTTGTAATACAGAACTGGACAGCTGGCCAGAATTCTGAGGATTTAGGTATCATATTTATGTAAGAAGTACTAATTCTAACAGTTGTGAGGGGGAAACCTGAAAAATGTGTGGACTACAAGGGTGCTAGGCAGGGCTATGAGTGGTAAAAAAAAAAAGTGACTTGTCATTTAGCAGAGCCCCTTTGCCTTTTCTCTGCCTCCCTAACTCCAGAGACCTGTTGTGTCCAGCCTGCATTTAGCAAGCATGGACTCTCTTTTCCCAATTGGCAGAACTGGCCCTCTAATGAGTCCTGGTGAGACAAGAGGTCTATGGCGGCACATTGGGGATTGGCACACTGGGGGAGCAGCAGGTTTGTCTTGTATGCCACCGCTAACCCCAGTCAGGAAAAAAGAAAGGAGGGAGGACTCGGTATGGTCTTTTTCTGGCCCCTCTTTTGAAAAGACAGCATCAGCATGGGACAAGGAACCAGCTGGCCAAAGATGGAAAACCACAAATTCAGTGCTGCTGCTCAAGCAGTCATTGGAACATTGGTAGTAGCACACTTCATGCACCAAGGAGTAGGTGGGGGGGGGGAGAAGGGAAGAAATGGGAGGGGGAGGCACAGCACACGGGGGGGGGAGCCACAGGCAGTGCCTCACAACCTAGTGTCAGGCATCCAAGGGCCTACCAGGCAAGGACAAAAAAATATGGAAACAAAAATGTGCTCCCACACTGAAGTATGCCAATTATGAGAGTAAAAATGCCATTCGATACACACTTACCTGAGAGTAAGCCCCATTTAACTCAGTGGGACTTGAATCTGACTAGACATGCTTAGGGTTAAACACAACAGAGTCCTGTGGTACTTCATTGAACAAATGTATTTCTGCATAAGCATTTCTGGAACTTTATGGAAATGTGGGTGCTTTGCACAATGCAGAATCCAAAGGCAGAATATTTATTTATTTATTTTTCACATTTTTATACCGCCCTTCTTCCAAGGAGCTCAGTGGTGTACATATTTCCTCCCCTCCTTTTGTCCTCACAACAACCCTGTGAGGTAGGTGGGGCTGAGAGATAGTGACTGGCCCAAGGTCATCCAGGAAGCTTCGTGGCTGAGCGGGGATTTGAACCTGGATTTTCCAGGTCTAAGTTCGACTTCCAAACCACTACACCATCCTGCTTGCATTTTCTGCTTGCAGAATGTTTTTCAGCAGTATTCCTTCCACAATGGGGGTATATGAACTGGCAGACTCCTCTTGCAAATACAGTAATGAGAGACAGAATAGTATCTGCATAAAGAAAACATGGACAATATGGAAAAGATCCAGTGGCCACAGCAAGATCCTGAAGCTTCTCAGCTCCTAGAGCCCAGAAATGGTGCAAAACTCGAGAGCAGAAATGACCGTAAGATAGAAAGCATTGCTTAATGAATTGCTTTGTAATCCACAGAGTTGCCTCAGACAGACAAAGCTGGGCAATGCGAGGCAGATGGTTACCTTTCTCACAGGAGGCAGGGAGCAGCATCCCGATACCAACGAGTTTTTGACTTATACTTGGGGTTCGGAAGAATGCCCAAGAAGAATGAAAAACCATATCGTTCATGTTCAATCCAAATCTCTCCAGGGTCTCATTAGGCCCACACACTCAGATGATTAGATTTTTTAAATGATCATTTTTAAATGTTAAACTGTCCAAAAATCCTGCAGATATGAACAGAAAACTTAAATATGTATCTGTGAAGGTAGAGGGCCCAGCCCACTGACATGAAATGGATATTTACTACACCTTTACTGTCCTGCACGGCCAGCCTGCCCATAAAGCTACACGAGACCATCACACGGAGCTGTAGTTGTAAAGGTGAAGAGGCAGCAAACTGACAAGCCCCAAACCCCTCTCCAGTCCACTGCTCTGGGCAGGGCTCCAATCCTCTTCTGGCTTACTGAGAGGGAAGAGAGTTGTGGCGGCAGCTGCCCCTTTCTTCCTCCAGTGCTACTGGAGAAAGAAGGGGGAAGAAAAGAAAAAGTTTCCATAGGTCGTCCAGCTTGCCTCTCTCATGAAAGCACTGTGGGGTCACCTGCCTCCCCCCTTCTTATCCACAGGGGCAGGGGGCAGGCATGCACACATACATGCTTGCTTGCAGGGGCAGTCAAATTGGGTGGGATTTGGGCTGCCCCTGCTGTATTGTAAAGGTGTGTGCTTGCTTTTCTATGATAAAGGGGATCTTTTGAGTTATGTGGGGGGGGGGGAAGTTAACCCTGATTATTCCAAAAATGTTTTAGATTGGAAAGGCCAATTCCAATCTATGTAGAATTTTTCTCCTACAGAACAACAGCGATTCCCATGGATAAAGTTAAATTAGATGGAAAAACCTGGTCTGCTTTTGCCACCTGGGGTTCACTACCATTAATGTTCACACAGGTCACAACGGCAGAATAGGATCAATGCAACCCTCAAAGGGAATTGCTTTGGGGAAGGGCCATAGCTCTATGTTGCCAAAGCTCACACTTCACATGCAGAGTGTCCAAGGGTCGATCTGTGGCGGCACTTCAAGTTAACAGCATTTGGGGAAACATGGCTGGGAAGGACCTTTGCTTAAGGACACTCACTACCAGTCAGAGCAGATGATACTACAGCAACGAGCCAATGATCTAACCCTGCATCAGGCAGCTTTCTATATACATTTCAAAGAAGTCCAACTGCACTGACTAATCTGAATCTGGAATAACAGTTCTGCTGCTCCAGGAGGAGTCATCACAGCTGACTCGTCTCGGTTCAGATTGTGGTCTATGGAACAGATTCCTTTGCCCACTCTTTGGCACCAGGGGAATGAATGATGCGCACTGGATTGCGACGGAGAAACATGAAGGGCTCAATAGAACCACAAACTCTTCATGTAATTGTGGTGAACCTATGAACCATATGTGCCTTTTTTTAAACCTTCCCAAGGGCTCCTCATTTATAACGTAGGCCTTGGTTTTGTGGCTTTGAGGTGGCAAGTCCCTTCTCCTTCCTGCTTGCAAACATCTCTCACAAGATGCAGGTGGTAACTGCGGATACATCTGACAGAAGATTTAAATGTAAGCCCTGCCTGGAATATCACATTTTATAATGATTTCCTCAGACCTCCCACCACCCTGTGTGATCTGCACAGCAGGGATTCCCGTGATACAGGCAAAAGGAGAACTTCATTGTTACAGCAACTTGCTGATCATTTCTGTGGGCCACGATAGCCTGTTCACTCACAGCTTTGGAGAGGAGTCAGAGATCTGTTTACCTTCTCTGAAGGAAGGAAGGAAGACTCCTTTTTCTTCAGGGAACTGGATTTTCATAACTTGAGGTAGCATTCAGAAGTTGTTTACTGGGATGACTTTGGGATAAGAAGAAAAAAAATAGGTACACCGTGCGCGATGAGGGGTCTCTATACCGCCTTCAGTTCTCTTAAACTACGCCTATTATGCGATCTCCAAACCTTATGAGACCAATTGCAAACATTTATGGATCACTATGGCAACACATCCTAGACAACTACCCAGGGTCACCTACTGGAAAAAGACACAACACTTCTGCTTTTAACCTCCATGTTGCCGCGTTGTCAAATCTTGCCTTTGAAACCTAGAACTGCTGCAAGAGGCTTATGTTCCTTCCTCTGCTAGCTGGGTCCAGATGGCTCGTTGACTTTAACAGAGCTATGCCATCTGAAAGAAGGCTCCTGTTTGTATTCTCTCCTTGCAAAGCGCTGCCATGGTCATTTCATATCAACACATTGCCTTTAACATAGCCAGGATGACTCAACCTTCTGTCTGTTGCCTTTTTTTTTTCTTCCTTCTAACAAAAATTGTACATCTCTGCAGATTTTCTTGAAGGGAAAAGTAACTGTGCCACTCCCCCTCTTTTCCGTCACTGTGGTAGTTTTGTTTACACAGGGCCCTTCTGAAACATGCGTTTGTCAGGGTGGGAAGGGCTTCCTTTCTGCTGGGCAGCCTTGGGAGTGCTGTCACAAAGAGCAGCTGGAACCAGAAGCATTGATACTAAAACAAGAGAAAAAGCATATCGTGCCACCTGTCAAAGAGCACTTCACTGTACAAGAAATCCAATATTAAGTTTACGGTTCCAGAGGTCCAGATACACAAACCAATTTGATAAGATCGGTAACATTTGGAACCCTTAGAAGGACAGCAATAAAGCTGTGCATGATCTAAAAGTTGTCTGGGGGCCTGTGGACATGAGCAGTCATCCTGTGATAACACCCTGAAATAGACTTCAATCTTTGGCAAGTGTCTTTCTTTTCTTTTAACAAGACCAAGAGGTGAAAATAAATTGAGAGTTAATAATCCCAGGCAAGGTCTGAGGCTTTTGTTTTCTTCTCTCTCATCCCAAGACAAGTGATCATGCATGCCAAGATAGCCAACTGGCCCCAGAGGCAATGGGGTCAGCCCCCAGGAGCCCTGCCACATTTTAACCCCGAGGTGGTTAACATGTTTTGTCCATGGCTTCACTCATGAAAAAAATAACATTGCTTTTAAAAGTTGCAAGATATAGTCCACATTTTAAATGCCACATCTTCCTCTATGCAGTTTCCTGCATAATGCCCCAACTATGCCCCAGTGGATGTGCTCTATGATCATGAAACCTGAACTGCTAGGGCGGCACCAACTCGTTACAGAACAATTTGTAGCAGGTTTGTTACAGAACTTGACCTTGACCTTGTTACAGAACTTGACCAGCGAGAATGTATGGCTGGAGGGTCACATCCTTAGGTACTCTGAAGTCTGTCGGAATGAGATGGAACTTGAAAAATGGGGTACACCAGCAGCAGAGGCAAAAAAAAAGTGTTGCTCAGTCAGACACAGCACACAGAACAGGGTTGTCAGAGTGAGAGTAAAAACAGGACAATTTTAACGGTGGGTGTCTAGCCCAGCTTGGAGAGAAAGGCAGGTGCTCTGTGGAGTACACACCCAATTCAGCCAATCACGAAGCATTCATGTGTATCACATTCACAGTTGAACCAGCCATGTCTCCTTCTCTTGCCCTCATAATAACACATCCATCTTGCACAAGAAAACCACCAGCATAAAGGATTTCATGTTGAAAAGAACACGGAGCCAGATACCCTGACAGAAATCAAGGAAGGGTACAGCATTCTTTAGCAGGAAGTGGCAATGGAAAACAGAGAGGTGAATTCCCCTGAGACAGAAAATGGGATACAAAAAAGGGATAGCAACACTCAGCCTAAGAGAGAAGAGATTAGATATGAAATATGATGAGAGCAAAAAAGGAGTCACACCAGAATGAGATGATGATGCTCTGAAACGCTACCTGGATTCTTACTGGCCTGCTGCATGATCTCCTGGTCATTATGTTAACACCTAATATAGTGTATTTCAGGGGTTCTCAACCTTTGGAGGCCCGGGTACCCCCTATCATGGTCCAATTTTCTGAAGTACCCCTGCTAATTAACTGGATTATTCAATTAATTAATTAGGTAATTAATCATTAAATAAAAAGTACTAAGCCACGAAGCTTCCTGGGTGACCTTGGGCCAGTCACTATCTCTCAGCCCCACCTTGGGCCAGTCACTATCTCTCAGCCCCACCTACCTCACAGGGTTGTTGTGAGGACAAAAAGGAGGGGAGGAAATATGTACACCACTCTGAGCTCCTTGGAGGAAGGGCGGTATAAAAATGTGAAAAAATAAATAAAAATAAAAATAAAACAATGTTAAATGTGAAAAAATGTCTTATTTAACTGTGTGAGTGTGTGAGAGAGAGATGCAAGGATCTCTTTTTTCCTCCAAGTCACACTTCCCAAAATCAGCTCCTCCCTCCCCCACTCCACCAAAGTACATTTTCCAAAGTACAAAAATAAGCCCAAAACCAAAATCAGAGAGACAGAATGGCTCCGAAAATAATTACAATTTAAAACCCATGTTGTTCAGTCGTTAAGTCGTGTCCGACCCTTCGTGATCCCATGAACCATATCCCGCCAGGCCTTCCTGTCCTCCACTATCTTCCTGAGTTCCATTTAACTAACACTTAACTAGCTGCTGATGGGGCAGATAAGGGGCAGAGCTTGGTGTACCCCCAGCAGAGGTCCACGTACCCCTAGGGGTACCCGTACCACAGGTTGAGAACCCCTAGTGTATTTCAAAGGTTCATGAACGGTCGAGGAGATCTCAGCTGCCAACACAATTGCATGTTTTTTAGGCAACAGAGATCAAAAATCAGAATCCTCAGTTCTCCATGAACAAATGTTACTACTGCACAAACACAAATACGGTCCTGCAGACTTCAAACATGATTGTACGTGACCCAGTGGTTTTCATCCCAGTCTCCCCAGTGGCTAAAGTATGTGTGATTATGTTATGTGAGGCTGTTGCTGTAAAGGGATCAAAAAGAAAACACAATGAAAAATATACTGAAAGGAAAAACAAGATGATGAGCTCTTGAAACTGTTAACCTGGTGAAGCAGAATTTTTAGGTATTGTTTTATTCACATCTGTTTTCCCATTATAGCATGGGGAGAACTCTTGCATAAACAATTTCACCACTCCCTCCTCTTTGGAATGTCATGCACATTAGGCTGGAGCCAGGAACTCCCTTGGACTAACTCAATTAAGTCCCACAGGACTGGCTGGGACCATCAAGAGGTGTCAGATTCTATTGTAAAGCTACCTCCTCTCATTGTCCCTAAGAAATGTACGTCAGTAATCACCTCAAAACCTGTATGCCCACCTGATCATGCACCTCTCTTGTAAGCATGTGATGGTCAGTTTTGGAAGGTATAAAAAGTGTGCTCACTTGTAGCAACGGGTCAGCATTCCCCTCCTGGGGTGCTGTCCACTGCGCTGCGTCACAATAAACCCATACTTTTTCCTTGTTCACCAGTCTTCCTGGTCCTCCATTATTAATTATCATCTGCTTAAAATTGGGGAGGGGATTAAGAATTCTGGAAGTGTTGCTTAATAATTATCCCATTGATGTAAACAAACTCATAAGTGAGGGATGGAAGCTTGGGAGTTTCCTGATTTTAATTTTTTGAAGGCTAGACATAGGCTATGCTGGTGACAGAGTCCAAGGTCCTGTGAATTCTGCAGTTTCTGAAATTACTGCAGAATTGAGACAACTTCCGGGCCCACGGAGCATCAAGTGCAGGGAACCAGCACCTGGAGCCACAGAAGGGACCAGGGACATGCTTCTATTTAGCAGCTGCATTTATATTTCTGGATACAAAGAAACTATTCCGACTGAGCCTGGAAAAGCACCTCTATTCACGAGTCCGTCCCCCCCCCCCCATACCTAATCCTAACAGTAAGACACAGGACGCTCATGATAATAGAACTTCTCTCAGTTGCTCTCAAATGCTTGCTAGCTGCAGCTTCTCAATACACTACTCAGCAGTACTTCAGTCTCTGGCCAAGAATACATTCCAATACGACATAAAGCAACTTTTGTTTTTAACAAAAACGATGCAATTTTGCATAACTTGCTTGTAAAATTTGTGCTTGTTTTGTGAAGCATTTGGAATTTCTCTACAGCAGATACCTGAGGCAATCCATTCACTGCACAGCAATGAAGAGAACATTTAAGGAATTCAAGGAACAGAAATACGACTACTCAGCATTTAGATAGCCCTTTCACATGTTAATAGAACTTCACATACACTTATCTGGTTGCAATCTTTACAACTACCCTGTCAGGTCAATCAGTATTATTATCCCCATATTGCAGATGGGGAGCTGAGAGAGAGAGAGAGAGGAGTAGTAGTAGATTATGGTACTTCCTAGGAAATGAATGGCAAAGGCAAGATCTGAACCAGGGACCTCCTGATTCACAGCTCAGTCTCTCAATCACTACACCAGTTCTGGGATATCTAACTCCTACACATACTATTGATTTAAAAAAAGGTGGAACTAATCCCTGGAACTAAGTAGGTTTCAACTCTTGAGCCCAGCTGTACATAACTCACCACCTTGAGCATTTCTCAGAAGAAAGGCTTTATACAAGTTTTATAAATACATAGTTACACGAACATGAGACTTGTTTTTGCATACATAGCTGTAGGAGTATACACACTGGGTATATGGGTGAGTTGAGTGAATTTAAATCCAGACATGGTGTATGTAACAATCATCAGCTGGGTCTTGTGGTTTGAAAGGGACTGGACCACCCACCGCCCTCTTTGGACACTCAAGTTCATAGCCTTCGTATAGCTGTATTCTTTTCCGAGGCTAGACATCCAAGATGAGATGAAGCGGTGGCAACAAGTACTTTCTACTGGCTGTATTTTAGTCTTCTCTTAGGCTGACTACATTCATGTTATCATAACTTCTCTGTTGATACTGCTGCACTGTGTGAGAGTGCCCCTCTTGGCAGTTTAGAAGCTTTGGTCAAAACATACAAGACATCAAAGCCTTGAGTCAGTGCAAGCACATAGATCATGGGTTTCTTATTCTATTTCAGGCTAAAATTAAGGCTTTTGTGCCCAATCTGTTTAGGGCTTTACAATCTACTTGATTGACTACCTCCATGCTCCATCCCTACTGAATCATGAGCTCCAAAATTGTTCTCTTAAGTTTACCATCTGTGCACCAAGTTTGAGATTGCATGGACATGCAGAAAGCCATTTTTTGGTTGCTCCACCTTGACTGTGAACTGTGCCTTCATGCCCCACCCCCACCCTAGCCAAAGTCTGAATGAGCATCCTCCCAAAGCAATATAAATTAATCAGTTTTATGTCAGTTGGCTTTTAGAAGTCAGAAATGCGATGGGGGGATTGTATAATAAGCTGTGATGAGTTTTACGTGATATTGTTATATGCCTCAAGTCTTTGGAAGGGGCAGACTATAAAGTACCCGTATATACTCGAGTATAAGACGACCTCATGGATATGTCAAGGGCAATTTTAAAGCCAAAAATCATGGCATTTGCTATGACCCACGGATAAGTCGAGGGCAAAACACAGGGGTGTATGAATTTCTTTGAATTCTTGAAAACAACCATTGATTGTTCTGAGGCAGCAACAGAAAGAAAAAAACAGGAAGAAAGAAAGAAGCTTAGGGGAGTTGTAGGCTTTGTGAGGAGTACAGTACTATACTTTCATAGCAGCAGCTCTCACAAAGATTATAACTCCCATAAGCTCCTTCACCTTTCTTTCTTCCTGTTAGGAGAATAGCTCTGTGCTGCTTCAAAACAAGGTAAAAGCTCTTTTTACCCACCCCCATGCATCCTGTTTCTCAGTCCAGCCCCCCATCAAGCAGCTGCTTTTAGAAGCCTCATGTATAAGTCGATCCAGGTTACAGGGTCAAGTTTAAGGCATAATTTTTAGACTTATACATGAGTATATAGGGTAAGTAAAACCCATGAGGTAGAACATCTGTATTGATTTCAGAAACATTGGGAGGATGTCACCCCTTCCTTGCAATTACAACGTACCATCAACATGCATTTAGGTGTTCTCCTTTGTAAGGGGCATCTTGCGTTCATTTTCATTCTCTAAAGCAGCTGCACCTTTCTCTGTTGAATTTTCCAATTCTAACTTGTTCACAGCTTCTCAACACTCACAGTGAGCAAAGGGGGGCATGTCAAATATAGGCTATCATTAACACTGAGGGACATGTGAATTATGCCATCAATATAAGCCAGGATGTTTACCCAGACCTCAAGAATACTGCATTCTAGAAAGCAAATGCATTAAGCTACAAGGACAGAAGGTTCCATTCCAGTAGACAATGGGCCTTTTTTATTCTCAAAATTCATCGAGCTGTGTATCACCCACCAATGAATGATGGCAGTTGTGAGGGCCTTGAGCATTTATTTTTGACATGAAAAAGCAGAATCTAAACATTTAAATAAATACATATGCTTAAAGGTGGGACGTTGGAACCATTGGTAGGTACCTAGCAAAAACAAAACTGACTTGCTGAGAGCGCAATCCAGTCTAACTCTTAAACGGTGGAGCACGCGCTCCACCGTTCGAGTGTCACAAACATGTCGTAAAGCACATTTGCGACAGCTCTAGAGTAAGGGCGGCTGGCACGGAGGCCGGCTGCCCTCACTCCGCCACTGGATTATCCCTGCGGCCACTGGAGAAGGTACATGAAACACCAGTGGGGGCAGTCCGGGAGGCCAGCCGCTGCCAGAGCTGGCCCAGGGGGCCAGGGATGGCGGCCGCCATATCCCCGACCCATTCCTGGGCCAGTGCGGCCTTTACACAGCCTCCTCAGACTTGCGCCAGCTAAATAACTGGCGGAAATCCGAGGAGGCCCATTGGAGTCTCCCCACGTTATACCGGGGAAAGGGGAAGAACATCCCCTTCCCCCGAGTAGACATCCAGGCCGACTGATCCGGCGAGTGGCCCTGGGCCACCCGCCAGATACTTAGGCAGGATTGCGTTGCCCATCCCTTAATTAAAAAAAAAGAGTTTGGGAAACACTGACCTAGTTTAGATGCAATGTATAAATCTCAACCTGACTCTTACCAAGTATGGAGTTAGTCATGGCAAAATGCACATCAAGAGTTCCAACAGAAGCCAATCAGAGCAACCCTGTGGATTTGTTCACACAATTGGTATTACCTGCCATAATAAAATCTATGATACTAAAAATGGATGTGGATTCCAACAATAGCTTCCACTACAGAGGCATTTCTACGGTAGGGGCCCTACCGTAAGTTGCACCCCGTGCTAGTACCGTGTTTACAAACCAGAGCGAGGAGGCCCCGCCCCCTCGCTGTCAGAGCCATTCCACGCAGTGAAGGCAAACGGGCAGGGGCGCAACTTTCGGTAGGGCCCCTACCGTAGAAACGCCTCTGAGTCAACTTCCAGAAGAGTAGCCGTGTTAGTTTGTAGCAGCAAAATAATAGTCATGTAGCTTAAAGATGAACTAGTTTATATCAGCATAAGCTTTCACGGACCATTGTCCAAATGAAACGGGCTGTAGTCCATGAAAGACGTTATTTCCTTCTGTGCCAAATAAATTGGTGAGCGTTAAAGGAGCTACAAGACTCTTTGCTGTTTTGCCATTAATTCACCAAAGTTAGCACCATGTTGCTGTCAGGTAGAAACTGCACATGAGGCAACCAAAAGTTTGTGACCCCAGATCTATGGTAACAGACTTCTCAAAAGCATGGTGATCATGTGGCTGGACCAAGAAGAGTGTGAAAACATTTTGAATGAATCAGCCTCCTGTGACTAGTCCAAGAGTAATGAGTGAAACCGTTACTTTTCATTCTGTTGCACAATATTAAAAGAAGAGAAATGCTTCCTCACAGTATCAGAAACTGCAAAACTGAAGGGGTGGGTGATATCTAGAGAGAGAAAGAAAAGAGACAGCAAAGGTAGCTTTTGTGGCAACCAGCCAATACATCCGAAATAAAATACACTGGAAATAAACTGCAATAAAAATGGGAAGACATTGCATAAACATCCATTACTACTCTGAAATTCTTCCAAGACAAAGAAACGGAATAAGAGTATGTTAACTTTGGCAGTGCTTGGGTAGCATGCCATACCAATATAGATATTGAGATTGAGGCTGAACCAAGAGGAATCAGTCAACACAGCTGAGAGAGAGAGGTGTGTGCTTGGAGAGAGAGGGGGGAAGAAAGCAGTGGATAAAAAGGGGAGAGGGAAAGGGATGCAAAAAAACAAAAAAACCCTCAGAGAGAAGAGACAGAATGAGCTACCTATCAGAGAAAGGTGCTGAAAAAGATGGAGCTCTGATAAAAGACAGGCAGAAAGAAAAAGAGGTGCTTTAAATAAATACACACATACATAAACATGAATGCCTGAGAAACTTGTTTCCTTTTAGCAAGTGTTATAATTGTGTTTACAACACATTTTACGAACAGCCCCAGCCCATCCAACAGCTTTGGTCTCCTGCTTTCGGAGTAATCTCCCTGAGAATGTATGCCCCCTCCCGCACTCCAGCTTTCTCACTCACCCTTGGATGTGCTTTTATTGCTTAGATTTAGTACAAATCTAGCCCTAGAGCCCCAACACAAACGAACCTGCTGCTGTCAAAGACAGGAAAAAGTCCTGTGGCTGCCACCCTTCTACAAGTCTGCAGTGGCCCAGATCATACCAGCTTTTGCTTCTGTGCCCTTTTAAGGGAATAGAAAGTCCAAGAAAGCAGCAGGATAATGCGCAAGGCTCCTTTTCCCACCATACAAAGCTCTTTCCAGGACGGATAGCTCTGTGCACAAACAAGGATTTCACATGAGCTTCTTTTCAAACCTGACAGCTAGAAGGAGCAGCCCAGGGGAGGTTTCTCTCCAAGTCTAGTTTCCAGTAGTAGGATAAAAATTCCCAGGATGAAAAGAAATCTTACTTTCATGCTCTCAACCCTGCAGCCCTCCAGGGCTCAGAGTTCAAGGGGGGAAAGAAAACCAAAAAGATGGCTTTATCCTGTCTTGGTTTTTGAGTCTCACTGTAGCATGCCAGACAACCAGGATGGGCATCACCCACAGATACCAGACTGTCACAGCATCATATTAAAGTCTGTTTGATACTCTGCTTCTTCTATCATAATGCGACCATTATCCATGTCTTGAATCGGGGACAAAGAACTATCATACAAATACTTGGTACAATGGAATTCTCCTATGAGAACAATTTGCCCCCAACACCCACCCCATCCTGAGGGTTGCTTGCAAGTCAGAAAGATTACCCAGAGTTCATTACAGATATATACCAATCCTCCTTGCTAGGACTGTCAATGATTCCAGTCAGAAAAGAGACAGCCAGCTTTCTGAGAAGTAATTGTCCTGGGTCCTTTACAAAGGGCTGTCATGGTCAACAGCTGCCCATGGTCCTGCCTCCGAGATGATGGTTCTGGAGGCCAGGGACATGTCCATCTTCCAGTTCTCTGTAGATCAGTAGATTCATTAGTCCACCAGTATTCACCAGATTTTTTGAGCAGCAGTCATGTTGTTGTTGTACCCATTTCATGTCTCTTCTGGAGAGCATTCCATGGCAGAGTAGCTGCCTTCACCATCATCCAAAACTTCATCATTTTTCATATTGACCTGCAAAACTTCAGACTCATTCTCCTCCTGCTCTTCCTCTTCTTGTTCCCGAAGGCTTTGGAGACGTTCCTCCCGAGCCTCCAAAAACTCCTGGGCCCCCTCACCCACCACAAGGACTGTGTCAGCTACACTGGGTGGTGCTTCTACTGGGTTGTGATCATAGGAGAAGAGTCGAAGCCTCCGCAGATGACTCAAGTCAGGGAACTCAGTAAGCTTGTTACGGTCAAGGTCAAGGATGTGAAGCTGGGTCATGCGAAGCAAAGGCTTTGGGAAGTCCTCAAAGCGGTTTCCATATAGCCAGAGCCCTCGGAGTCCCCTCATGCGTGGCAGGCTGTTGGGCAGTATTCTGAGCCGGTTGTCACCCATCTGCAGGGACTGCAGCCCAGGCATTTGGAGCAGGACACGAGGGAAGTGGTACAAGTAGTTGCTCTCGATCCACAGGCAGCGGAGAGTCTGGAGCTGGGAGAATTCTGCAGGGAGCCCAAAGAGGCGGTTGCTGCCCAGATAGAGGCGGGTTAGGTGGGGCAGGCGGCACAGTGCCTCAGGCACTTCCTCCAGTTTGTTAAAGTCCAGTGCCAGGATGCGCAGCTCCTGGAGTCCCTCTATCTCTTCAGGCAGTTCCTTTATCCCTGTACCACTGATGTAAAGCTTCTGCAGGGTGCCCAGGGCACACACAGGTCCTGGAAGAGTCCTCAAGTGCCGCCCTGAGAGCTCCAGCATCTGATCCCCACCACTCAGTTGCTCCTCCAAAGCTGATGGCAGCCGCTCCTCCCTGCCTGAGGACCCACCACTGCCCATCCTCATAGCCAAGGGAGGCTGCTGGCAGGACAAATGCCACAGCCTCTGCCCGGTGGGCTCCAAGGAGACATGGCAACCACCTAGGCCCCTGCCCACCAGACCGGCCTCCTGGGGTACGGACCAGGGCTCCCTGGATGACTCCCCCTGCCAGGGCTGGAACTGATGCTGCCTCCTTCTCCTCTCCCCTCAAACAGCTTCCCTGCAACGGGAAGAAGGCTGGCGTCTTCGGACGGACCCTGGAGCTGGCCCGCGCCCTCTGGAGCCTGGGCGTGGAAGAGATGAACCCCGCGACTGCCGCCCCTGGCTGCTTCCCAGCCCCAGCCCACCCTTGATCCTCAAGGGCTGCGGCGCCCCGCGGCGCTTCTGCTCCTTTCCACGGCAGGGTTCACTCCCTCGGGTGGCCCTGACGCGGTCTTGGGGTCTTCCGCATCCGTCCAGGCAAGCGCTGCCCTCAGGCTCCCGGCTTCTCGCTCCGGGGCTCCCCGCTAGGTCTGAGCTCGGCTCCCACACACGCACCGGGCGCCTAGCGACTCGTCTCCATGGAAACCCCCACGCGGCACCGCCAGCCTATGGCAGAGCAGAACGACCAGAGTGAGGCGGGGCTACGCGTTCGTTCGGCCTCCCTCCCTCCCGGACACACCCCCTTCTCGGGAGTGGAGGAGTTAAATACAGCCCACTTAAGACAAGCAGCTCGCTCCCCCCCCCCCCAAAAAAAGCATTTCTCCCTGCTCTGCTATCCTAGTGCCTCAGCGAGGCGCCTCTCCAGTTGCGGTCCCCGCCCTCTCACCCCGCGCCCCCAGCTGACCCCGTTCAAAAGACGGAGACCCCGCCTGTGCCTCCGTGCTGCAGCTCCAGGCCAGTCCATCCAGCCACACCTTCACTTTTCTCTAAGCCCAAGAAGAGGCAACGCTGCCTCTTTCAGCCACGCACGTGCTTCCTGTGCCTTCACATCACAGCTGCCTGGCAGATAGAACTTCAACAGCTGGGGGCGGGGCTCGGCGCGACGGGGGAAAGATTGGCCGGTGGTGCCGCTTCTGCAACGAGGCATAGAAGCCCAGAAGGGGAGGGGGCGGCGGCGGCGGCGGCGGCTGCAGAAGAAGAGAAGCACCAGGTACCCCAGGGAAACCGAACGAACGAACGCGAGCTCCATAGCGTGAGGGCTTCTCGCTTTGCAGAGGCATTAAATGTCAGGAGGTCCTGGTCTTCTAGGGTAGGCTGAAGCTTTCCGCGCCCTGAGAGTGCTGCTTTCGCGAGGAAGCAGCAGCCTGGCAGTCACCCACGTGACCCACCCCCTCCTCGCAGGAGGTCCACCCGAAAAAACTCTTAGCCTTAGCGTGAGCCCCCTCTGCTTGTATAAAGTGCCCCTTACTGGAGCTTGTAGTTTTGTGTAAACATCGTCGGAGGGAGGAGGACTGGTTACCGCACTGGAATGTATGGACACTTCCAGTAAATGTGTATGGTGTTATCCTTCATGTGGCTACTTCAGCATGGAGCATCTGCTACTGGAACTTAATGCATGCTACAGGTACTACCACCAAGTGGTTATGTGATTAATAAGGTATAACGACTATTATCAAGGCAGTAACAAGAAATGTGCCCTTAGCACTGGCCTCTGGGCATGCCCAATTAGTGATCACTTTCAAAAACACTGGTCTTCATTAGTTTACATACAGAAGAGAATGTTAAAGCATGAAACACCGGAGTAAAACTGCCTCTAACTACTGCCATATTCCTTAGCAGCTTGCAATATCAGTTATGCTAATGTAAGGGCACGTCATGACACGATGACAAGTACGAACAAGATGCAGTCCACCATCATTTTTGTGCATCCAAATCTCTACCCGGTTGTAAACAGGAAATCAGCAGTTGATGTATTGTTGCTGCTTCCTATCAAAAGCGCTCTGTGGTGTGGAAGGTATACAGGAATTCCTGCACCTGCCCAGTATGTATGATTAACTAATGAAAAATACAGAAATTATTGGCCAATATTTATGGCACCTGCAATAGCCTAAATCCAGAGAATGAGAAAAACAAAGCTCCATTCAGACCCTAGTCAAGCTCCCATAAAAGATGAACTGTTTCTTCATGACCTAATTGAAAGGTAAATCAGACCCTCGGAATCCTGTACACAGAGAAATTACTTAGCACACATTAATTCAGCATTTCCCTGATCTCCAGTAACTCTCCCAATATATCCCCATTGGTAGGCTAGTTATTTTTGTTCCAACTCCCCCTCAGTCTTATATATATCCTTCATCATGAGTGACACTCGCTCTGAATTAGTCTCACTCCAGATGGTTGTAAAGGTGATGGCTGATGGGGATTCTTTTTCCAAAACTATAATGCAGGCAGCTTCTTTGTTTTCCACAGAATCACTTACCAGCTGATGTTTCAGTTCTGATCCACACCCATATGCTCCTTTTAAACTCTTACATTGCCTTTTGTGTGGATACAGTTTTCCATTGCTGAGGTAACCAGCAGCATCACTCCCCAGCCATGTACAGACTTGCATATGAATGTGGAAAGCACACCTCCGCATCCACACAGGGATGCAAACCCCCTACTCACTCACAAACTGAGGCAACTAACATCATGGACTGTGTATCTTCAGAAAATGCAGCTAATCCATCTGGGCAAATACAAACACAGATATTCAGTGGGAGGGAGAGAGAGGGGGGGCAGCATATTAGATGTGTAAGAGAACAGCATGGCAAAGTGTGTGATTCCACAGGGTGTATACAAAGATGGAAATGCCAGGTTTATGGAAGAGGGAGGAGGAGAGGATTCTTGTCTATATGACTCTGCTAAGAGCTCTCTTCAGCTCAGCTAGCAAATTAGAATATGTTGAGAGCAAAAAAAACTAGAAATAATTAAAGAAAAGGAAGAAATGGCTTAGAAGGTGAGATTCTAAAGAAATTAGTACCACATACCTTCACCAGAAGAGGAAAGAGGTGGCATTGGTTAACAATCTAAAAGAAGAAGAAGTAAAACAAGTGTTGAAGAGAGAGATTTTGAGCAAAGGACCTGACATAAGGGAGCATTGCTTTTGCCCCATCTTTGAAACACATTGGTTTGCAGACTCTTTCATTATCAGGCAACAACTGCATTTAGTGTGCCAACTGTACACAAAAGGAGTTTTAGGACAACATCACAGGGTTTTTGGAGGTAAAATGGTAGGCTCATCTCAAGCTACTCTCCTTTCAGTTTGAATAAGAGATCAGGTGTGTTATCCCATAGCAAGAAACTGATTTGATGCTATATCTCATGACACTGAGCATGAAGCTGGTGCACGTGGTACTGCAAAGTATTTTTTCAGTGTCAAGGCCGCCTGTGCCACCAGCTCATGAAACATTCACTAGGAGTGAAAACTCACCCACAGAGAGAAATGTGAGAATTTGAAAAAGAAGACTTTATATTGTGGCACCTATTATTACTGGACAGAAAACTGAGAACAAGAGCTGAGATGGTGTGCATTGCACCTGAATGAAAAGAGAAACCAAGGTGTCAGTTACATGAATTCAGAGAGAGAGAGAACACACACACCTCTTTTCAACATGGAGCAGTGTGCCTGATACTGGGGTATATGTATACTATTCAGAGTTACAAGAGAAACACATTTTTCCTGTGAGTTACACCATGAAAGGATACAGGGAATTCCAGCTCTGTACTCACCTCCTACCACTTCACACCATACAGCGGTCCCCAAACTGTGTGAATGTTTATTTTACAATGCATGCAAGCAGCAGTATCCTACTGAGTAGCTGGGTGAATTTGCATAACAGCACAAAGGGGAATATGGAACCCTTGCTGTATGGTGGTTGATCACACCTTAAGTCTTGCAGGGATACAAAGGATCTCTCTCTCTCTCTCTCTCTCTCTCTCTCTCTCACATTTTAACTCCTACTGAGAAGAGGGACAACTTATTTTTGCTGCCACAAGGCAAATACTAGTAGTTGAAAACAAAATATTGTTAAAAGTGGTATTGGTAAGGGAACATAGTCCCAGGTACGTTTAGTGAACAAACATTTCTTGCACTACAGATACTTGCAACTAAGAGCATAATTGTAGATAGAGTAGGGATGGTGAAAGTAAGACTGATAGCATCCCGGACGTATGTGGAAAAGATATTAGACTTCTGCAACATTGACATAATGTTGCCAGATCACAGACACCATCCACTCTTGTGACAGATCCTACCCATTCACCCTTTTTCAGGACTGGTGGGTATTAATGTTGAAAAGCTTTCAAATAGAGAAGCAAATACAGACCCCTATTCCGGGCATCCAAATGCAGAGGTCTGCCCTGTATCTGGCAACTGAATACTGGTCAGGTCATGGAGACCTCACTGCGGCCATTCGACTGCACTCCTTATTCTGATTCTAAGGCACCGATCCAATTCCCTGCCACCAGCGCCAATACAGTTGCACCATTGGCGCATGCTAAATCCTATGGTGAGGGGGGGGTGATGGGGCAGCCAATAGGAGATGAGTAAAAACATTTCATACTTACCTCCTGTTAGGTTTCCTGATCACCAACGGGTCTCCTTGGACATATGCCACCTATTTTGGTGGTGTATGCCTGAGGACAGGAAAGGGGCAGGGAGGTCTGAAAAGGAGGGGATAAGATCCAGCAAGCGCCATTGCCACCACCTCTCCACACCTGGTTCCTCACCCAGAAACTCTCCCGTTCCTCCCACTCCCTGCCCTGCCCCTCCCACTGCCCCCCCCCCCGACTTCCCTGCCCTGGTAGATGGTGGTCTTACCACCGGGTGGCGGCCTTGTTGCACTTTCCAGTGTCATCGGCGAGTGCAACAAGATCCAGGCACTTCCACCTAGGTCCTGGTGCTTCTGCTGGCAGAACGCACATTCTGCTGGCAAAGGCCAGCAGATAGGATCGGGCTGGGCTGTCAGTGTCTTAAAGCTTCCCCAGACTCCTCATATCCTCCCTTCCTTACAAAGATGTTTCCAGCTCCATTCAGGTGCCATGTCTGTCCTTGTAGACATATGAGCTAGAACCACACTTTATTTAAAACAATAAATCTTTAACAAAGTATAATTGATCTCAGCACTATCACAGGTGCTCCTTCCTCAACATGTGGGAAATTGACCCAAAGTCTGAAGACATCACCGTGTTGTCCCATCCAGAATAGAGGCTGCAAAGAGGTTGAAAGATGAAATTAGTGACTACCTTAGGAAGCTTTTGTTTGCATAATGTAAGAACAGTCACACACTGTATCTCTTGCATTCCATGGACATTTGGTCCATTTGCTAAACAGGTTTGAACCCTTGTAGGCAAACGGAAACCATTGTTCTTGCCACTGGCGTCACTAGGACGCGCAACACCCCAAGGCAGGGGCGCGCGTGTCACCCCAGTGATGCCCTTTGGGGGGGCCCCCGGTGCCCCCCCGCCCCTTCGCGTCGCCCTCTGGACGCTCCGAGGCCGGCCCGGGAGCCGGCCTCGGAGCGTCCAATCTGGCCGGCACTCCAGGGCCTTCTGAACGAAGGCCCACTGCGTCAATACGCAACCTTTTCCGGTTTTCGCGCATGCGCAGAGACCATTTTGAGGGCAAGGGCCTGCCCTCTTGCCCTCAAAACGGTCTGCGCATGCGCAAAACCCGAAAAAGGTTGCGTATTGACGCAGTGGGCCTTCGTTCAGAAGGCCCTGGAGCGCCAGCCAGATCGGACGCTCCGTCGGAGCGTCCAGAGGGCGATGCGCGTCACAGAGGTGGCGCGTGTGGGTGCGCGCCCGAGGCGACCCGCTCCCGTCGCTTCACGGGAGCGACGCCAGTGGTTCTTGCTTCAGTCCTTGACTCAGCCTATCCATGGTGACCATTTTCACTATTACTGTTGATGTGAATGTGTCCCTGTACTTTGCATAACAATGGTCACGGGCAGCCCAATCTTAACTATCTGGCAGGCGGCCCAGGGCCACCCACCGGATCCTATCCCCGTTCCGGACTGCGCTGGCGTGACCCAGAGGTCTACTCGGGAAAAGGGGACATTGTCCCCTTCCCCTGGTGTAAACCGGGGAAGGCCTGATGGGCCTCCTCAGATTTCCACCAGCTAAATAGCTGGCGGAAGTAGGAGGAGGCCGTGTAACAGTTGAGTCGGCCGGAATGGGTCGCGGATATGGCAGATGCTGTCCCTGCCCCCTCCTGGGCCGTCTCGGCCAATGCCCCCCCTTCCTCGCTGCCTGGACTGCCCCTACTGACGTTGGCCTTACCTTCCTCGGGCGGCCGTGGGGACATCCCGGTGACGGAGTGAGGGCGGCCGGCCTTGCGCCAGCCGCCCTTACTTGCAAGTCGTTGCAAACGTGCTTTACGGCATGTTCGTGATGGCTTCCAGCGGTGGAACGCTTATTCCGCCGCCATTTAGTTGTGCTGGATTGCACTCTGAGTGTAACATTTCTTAGCCCTTTGATCTGCACCTTTCACCACTTTTCTTCCCCCCCCCTCTCCCCATGTGAATATTCCTGTCAACTGAGGATAACACTTCATGAACCTAATGAAGTTGATGCTAGTCCATGAAGGCTTAGGCTGAAATACATTTTTTTAGTCTTAAGGTTTTACAAGACTCCTTTCTGTTCTTGTTGCAACAGACAGGCAGCCCGATCCCTCCCCCTTCCCATGCCCGGCCAACCAATCCCACCCACCCTGAAATGCTCTGTTCTATCCTCCCCACACCCCCATGCTGCCCGGCGCAGTCACCTGCGTCCAGTGGGGCCTGGGTTTGGGGTGGAGCAAGCGACGCCAGCCTCAGCGCTGGTGCCGCTTACTCTTTGGGTGTCAACAACATGCCTTACAATATGTTTGCAACACCCAGCGCCAGCAGAACAATAGTTCCTCCGGTCCTGTCTTAGACAGAATTGCACTGTAACATAGCTACCTCTCTGGAAGTTGTCAATTAGGAAAAAGAACAAAGAGTCTTGTAGCACCTTAAAGATGGAAAAGTTTATTTTAGCATAAGCTTTTATGGAAGAAGTGCAGCCAGTGACAATCGTTATGTAAAGTGTAGCCAAGGTTCATAACATAGTACAGTAGATTAGCAGTCTCTCTGGCTATGCCGAGTTAACTGAAGTATTGAGACACGAAAAATGGTTGCCAATTGGAGCCTAAACCTGTGAACAAGAGGACCAAATCCTGATGGAAGCAAGAAATATAGGGCAACTTCATATGTGAAGCCAAATGCATGAGATCTGACCGAACATAGTTATTTAACAATGTAGTGAGACAGGAAAGCTTTGTCTTTGTTCAAACCAAATTGCATATAGTCAAATTTCCTAATAAATTCTACTTCATCAGTTTCTTGGGTAATTGTCTCTCTGCCAGGATGGATGTGAAAATTGCCCTCTCTCTCAGTGACCCATAGCTTTTCTTCCCCAATACTGACCAATGGAAAATTCCTTGGACTTTTCCGGGGCAGGGAAAGAGCTTGGTTGGTTCTATGCAGGGGTGGCCCATCCATGAGGCTAGGTGATGCGGGTTGCATCAGTGGCAGGTTGTGGGGGGGGGGGAGTGAGAGGGTGGCAGATTTGGGTTGCCCTTCACCCCAAGTCTGCCACCACCTCCTTCAAGCTTACCACAAATGTGATCCACATTGATTTGTTTTCCATCCACTAAAAGTAAGCAGAAAGTGGATAATTGCCTCTTTACCTTTCTCCTGGTGCAGTTTCTTCAAACATGGAAGTATGGGACTTCCGGTTTGATTTACAGGAACTAGGAGCACCTTCATTCCCTTTGAAACAAACCGGAAGTTCTGCATTTCCATGTTTGAAGAAACCATGGGAGGAACATGGTAAGGTGCTGCTTTTTTTGTGCTTGTGGAAGTGGCAGTGGTGGACCTGAGGTGGAATCAGGTGGCATTCCAGGTCACACCGCCCCTGGTGCTGTAACAATTGGCTTCCGGGGGGGGGGGAGCACTAGAATTATCTGTATGAATTCCTGGAACAGCAAACCTTGATTAGATCTGAGCGGCTCTAAATAGCAGAACCTAAACAATGGCCCAAGTCATATAACAGAAAACACTGCCCTGTCTAGACAAATGCCTCTCAGAAAGTTGCATCTTTGAGATGGACCCTGCAAGGCTATAATAATGCAGCGGACCACACTGCTTACTTAATTGGGTACAGTTGTCTGATGGAGAGCAGTGAAGCGGCGATCATGGGGAGAATCACGATAGAATGGATCCACTGTTGTGATTGTCCTGTGATGGCAGAGAGGAAAGCATTACAAAAGAGGATCGAAGACGGAAGAGGATGAGTGCCAGAAATGGCATCTGAGAAAGGGCAAAGGAAAGACCAAGAGGAACAACTAAAGAAAGTTCCAACCAAGGAGCATTACCTTCCAACATGGGGGTGAACATGCCTCAAGGTCTCTGTGGCATTGGGGTCAGTGCCTAAGTCAGTGGCATGGTTGTTGGTAGCAAAGCCGCTGGCTTGCTGAGGCTGGATTCCTCCTCGCGTCCAACCTTCCCTGTCCACTCCCTTTGGAACGTTTTCATAAAACCTAACAGTGGGAAAGAATGAATTATCACATGCCCAGATGAACCCACCCACAGCCTCCTTTTCTCCCTCTCATCAAGTGTTTAAGTTCTGACTAGATATTACAAAGGGCTCTGCAGATATTGTAGCTCTACAGTCCACTGTAGAATGTAGATACCTGTTGCCGTAAATACCACTCCAAGATTTTGTTGCCCCAATGCTCCCACCACCATCACAACCCACTCTTCCAAACCCCTAAATGGAACAACCTAGACCCAAGCAAATAAGGGAAACACAAGGTTCCCCTGCATGTAAAGTCTGATCTACACCACATGTATCCCGGCGCATCCTGGGCGTGTGTAGAGCGGTGTAGCTTCCTTTTTAAACCGATCGCCATGGAACGCGGGAGAGCTGTGCTCTCCCAAGTTCCGTTGCAATTGGTCGTGGACCATGCTCATGGTTGAAAGAGGGCAGGGCACGAAGCAAACTGTTTGACCAATGGGATGAGAGGGGGCTTTCAGCCAATCGGAGTGCACGTGTTTCAGCCAATCAGCGTTGAACATTATTACAAGGAGGGACAATCAGGAGGGACAAGCGCATTGAAGAAACTGGTGGAGCCCAGGGCAGCGTTTCGGGGCACCTGTCCCCTACGCTCGCGAGCCTCCAAACACAAACGTGACACAACCAGAGTTGGTGTAGATCAGCCTTAATAGAAAGATGTCTTAACAGCAAAACAATACCTGGGAAAGCAACTAACTGTCATGACAGTCATTACTACCAAACTCACTTGGAGTTATAGCTGGTCAGGAACCTGTTGGGATGTTCTGGGTCATATGCAGGTGTCACATAACTAAGGTTATTTGCGCTGAATCCTGAAAGTTCCTGTATGGAAAAGATGGAAAAACAGAGCTAAGGACCTGGTGCCATAGAGGCAGAGCAGAGAGCTCAAAGAATTATGAAGGTGTACAGTTCTGAAACTGTAGTTCAGACATACCTTTCTACCCATATGTTCCCGACCTAGAAGATGGTTCTGTGTCTGAGGTTGCTGCTGAAGCCCTTGGAATTGAGAATGGCTCAGAGGGCCAGAAGTTTGGGGCTCTGATGAAGCCTGTGGAGATTCAAGAAGGTGATGAGGAAAGGTAGTAGAAGTTGATGCAGTGAGGAAGGCAAGAGGTGGTGAAAGGCAAGTGATGTGGAGATGGGAAGAATAGGAGAGAGAAGGGAGAGTGAAGAGCTCAAGGATAGTGGGAAGATGAGCAAGCAGAGAAAGGGGAGACTTCTGTTTGAAGGCTCAGGGAGGAGAAGTCATCTCCCAGAGGAAGGCGGAAGAACAGAAGAGATGGAAGTGAAGTGTGTAGAAAATAGGTCATGGCAAAGAGAAGTACACGAGAGGAAACAAGATGCAAGCAAGATGTAACATAAGAGAGCAGCGAGAGAAGGGAAACAACAGGCAAAGGTTATCATCAGGGGAAGCAGGTTGGAGATAGTATGAGAACAAGGAGTATATCGCTTACTGGGGCATTAAAGAGAGGATCCTCCTGTCGACTGAATCCAGACCCCCTCTCAGAGCCCTTGGAAAGGACTGGCAAGAACTCATCACCCTGTCAGAGGGAACATCGCAATATAATAATGTCAGAGCATGAATTCATGGCAAATGAAGGGCTGACAAGGAAGAATGGCATGTGGAAGGTATAGCCCTTCATCTGTTCTTTCAGTGTCTCTTCCCCCCCCCCCCCACAAACTGTCTCCTGACAGGAGCTATTCTTACATGTGGAAAGGAAGATGGCAGATAATCTGTCTTCATAATGCTAATACCAGGACTGCTTTCCTGCAAAGCAGAAGACAAATATTGAGACTCAGCGAAAGGTAGACCACTTGGAGCATTCCATTAAAGTTCTTACTAAAGGAGTATCTTGGGGGAAGCTTTTTACCAGCGATGCAGACTTGAGTCTATTGACTCGGACTTGAGTTGGACTCAAGTCGCATCAATGACTTGACTCGGATTTGATTCAGCGATTGTAAAAGACTCGTCTAGACTCTAGACTTGGAGCCTTTTACGATAAGTCGAACTTTATTCAGGTTTAAACCCGTTTTCCTCATTAAATAGATAGGGACTCGCAACCAAAGACTTGGGACGTGGGGGCAAAGACTTGGGACTTGGACCCAGAGACTTGGGACTTGACTTGAGACTTGGAGTCAGAGACTTGATCCACATCCCTAGCTTTTACTAAAGGGGTATCAATGGCCTTACCAGTAGCTGATGGTATCTGGTGCCTGACCACATGGAATCCCTGCTATGGTGAAGCTGCATGAACTGACGGGCTAGACTTGGGAAATTAAAGCTAAATTCACCAAGAAACCCAAAGTTGACCCATGACTTTGACCCTATTTAAGAGGTGAAAGGTGTCCATGTCCACAAGATTCACTTAAAGGAAATAACAGAACCATATGCATAAACCATATTCCTATGCAGAACCATATTCTGCGGTCTTCAGTTGGAATGGAATATACCTCTCTCTCTTGTATTGGGACCAAAACTATACCTTTGGTGAGATATAAGCGTGAAAGTTTTTGCAAACCCATTCAGGTAAGTTATTTGACTTACAAAAAGCTTTAAAACAAATGTGAACTCTCATGAACAACTTTGGACACTCAAAAGATACTTGTCATGTGACAGGAGAGCACAAGGGTCAGGAGAGACTGAGGCTGCAATCCTATCCACACATTCCTGGGAGTAAGCCCCATTCAGCATAATGGGACTTACTTCTCAGCCTGCATAGGATTGCGCTGAAAGTGTCCCAAGTATATTCAGTAATTATATCAGAGCAAGGGCACTGATTTTCTGCTGGGGCTCTACTCAGTAGCATACTTAGCATTATACACAATCTGGTCCATGACAAGTATTATACACAATCTGGTCCATGACAAGTATAGCAACATAGATTGGGACCTGAGATGTTTGTTTGGACACAATAGGGTTAGTGAGGCAGCCTTCAGTAAATCCTGTCTCTTCCTTGGATCCAATTGTTTTCTTCTGCAGGAAATCTGCATGGGGAGAGAGAGGACAAATTGATATGGGGAAAGAGAGGAAAGGAAGTCTAAAAGAAGGCAGAAGACTTCCATAAATGTCAACAGCAACATAACACAGTACAGGAACTAGCCAACAAGCAAGTTGCTAGCCTGCTGCACAATTGTCATCCCCCTACTTGTTTCTGAGGAAGACAGAAGGCACTGGGAACGGAAGACAAAACACAGTTAAGATGGTAGCTTTACTTCACCAGTATTATACAAGCAGAGCTTCCATCATGAAAACTTTCTGACCTGGAAAAAAGTATCCAGCAAAAGTTATCCCCTTATATACTTGCAGATCAATTCTGTCCTTGTGTTATGCCTGCTGGGAGGCATAGGCTCACAATTAAATCTCCTGATGCCAGAAGAAGAATAAAATGATGCTACACCATGGCACTGGTGGGAGGCTACTGCCAATTATGCCCATGGGATACTATCAACATAACATGAGAAGATGAAATGTGGTGGCAGCATAGGAGTGAAGCTTAGGCAGAATCGTATGCTTGCTCAGAGACCACTCCCCATTCCCTACGCCGGTATAACGTTACACCGAGGTGATGTAACTAAAAGTACTATCATTGGAGAGCCTCAGATTACTGCTCTCCACCTCTCCAGCCACATCAGGGGATATGGACTTAGTCAATCACAGCAAATTCCAGCATCAGGAGTATATCAACTCCAGCATTTATATGAGCTCTGCTTGCAGAAAGTGCCTCTGAACCACACTGCTAGGGATTTCCCCTTCCCACAGCAACCCCCCCCCCTGCATCCCATGCTGTTTCCATGGGTCCCTCAATCTTCATGGGCAATTTTTCAGGGGACTTAGGGAGCTGTTGTAGGGAGGAAGGAACAGGGAAGATAACTTGCAAACGTGCTGTTATGCCTGTGCAAGTTAGGCTACAACCCCTACGTCATCTTAAATGTGAATGTATTTTCAGGCACAAGAGTGACTTGTTCACTATTATTTGTAACATGATGTAACATGACAAGTTGCCCAAAGAAATCCAAGTAAACAGAAATATTCACAGTATATGTGAACAACACCTACTGTATGGTGTGATTTTAAAAAGTTGTACTACCTCGGATTCTTTAAACTCAAACTCACAGTTGTGAGAAACTCAGTTTTTATTATAAAATATTTCTAACCTCCCAAATTGTAAAAGAAAGTTTAAATCTCAGAATCCCCATAGGCCTGGAAATAAAAAGGCAAGAAACAAAAGAGCCTCAGTGAAAAGCGGAGGAAAACAAACACTCTACTTTAATCTCAGGATTCCTGAGGCTGTTTATTTTTGAACGTCTGTAGGTTGGCAAAATTCAAGGGAATAAATGGAATTTTTATTGTTAAGAATTTAGCTGGGAGTTAATGTGATCTGGGCTTGGTCCAGAGTGTTTTTAACTTCCCTAAATATGAATTTAGAAGAACTTTAAATTCAAGAGGGGGAAGGTGAGATTCAGAGGAAGAAAAATAGCATACTGCAGCATTACATAAAAACAATATAAGAATGGAGAACCAAATATATCTTAGGAGTCTTTATTAAGGCAGGAATATTTCAAAGATGGTCAACTCAAATGCACAGCAGACACAATCCAACACAAACTTGCGCTACATTGGCTTGTGATCAGCTAGTTTACTACCAGACTGAGTCTGTTCCTCATGCAACCTTCTTTTAGGCACAGGTAGACTTCAAGCATGTTAATGTGAGTAGATAAATAGGTACCACTTGCAGGAAGGTAAACAGCGCTCCGTGTTCCAGCCGCATGCTATGCGCTGCGGCAAGGAGAGTCATGCCGGCCACATGACCACGGAGGCGTCTTCGGACAACGCTGGCTGCTCGGCTTTGAAATGGGGATGAGCACCACACCCTAGAGTCAGACACGACTGGACTTAATTGTCAGGGATCATCTTTATCTTTTTACCTAGACTTCTGAAAGACATGTTCCTGTATACAAAATCAAACATACTATTTGAACCCAAACATATTATTGGAAATGATTTGGCTGCAATCTTATACCTACTTACCCAAGAGTAAGCCCCATTAAAAACAGTGGCACTGGTTTTTGAATAAGCATGCTTAAAAAGGTAAAGGTAATCCCTGACAATTAAGTCCAGTCGTGTCCGACTCTAGGGTGTGGTGCTCACCTCCATTTCAAAGCCAAAGAGCCAGCGTTGTCCGAAGACGCCTCCGTGGTCATGTGGCCGGCGTGACTCTCCTTGCCGCAGCGCGTAGCATGCGGCTGGAACACGGAGCGCTGTTTACCTTCCCGCAAGCGGTACCTATTTATCTACTCGCATTGACATGCTTTGGAACTGCTAGGTTGGCAGGAGCTGGCCAAGCAACGAGAGCTCACCCTGTCACGGATTCGAACTGCCGACCTTTCAATCGACAGCTCATGGTTCAGCGGTTTAACCCACTGCGCCACCCGCTGGCCTGTAAGCATGCTTAGGGTTGCACTATTATAGACACAACCAGCCTGGGCTGGCCCATCCATGAGGCCATTGGTAGGGGGCACCCATCTCTATCTGCTCACTAGGCTCCACTGCTCCTTCTTCTTCTTCCATTCCATGGATTGGAAAAGGAACAGGGGGACAGAGAGAAAAAGGAAATGTGGAGGGGAGTGCTGAGCTAGAACATTGGAGAGAAGGAGAAGCAGAGATTGGCACATCATCAGGTAAGGGGGGGCATCAGGAGGTTTTGGACCAGACATGCAACCAGCTTTGAAATGGAACCATGAGCTGCAAGACTCCTTAGTAGCTTCCTAAGAAGTGGTCATTCCTGGGTCACTGGCCTGGGCAGTCAGTCATATGTGTGGCTTACTCTAGCTAGATGTTGCATTTAGACATAGCCACATTCTGTGTGGAGTTACTCCACTCCAGAGTTATCACATACCTGAATAACCTAACATAGGAAGAAGACTAAAGCATTGTTTCCTATCCCACCAATATGTTGACTTTGCAATTTGATGTCTGACTGCCTAATAATCTCCCTCTAAGACCTAGCTACACATTTGAGAATAAGTGAGGTAATCAATATTTTCCCCACTTTGGTCATCTCTCATGTAGTCATTGATTGAAATTATTGTATTTGAAAATCCCAGATGCTGTCTGAGGTCATATTGGTAAGTGCGCATAAGGGTCATTTTATGACTGGCAAGTCAGAACAATACCCAAGGATGTGGGTTTGTATTAGTTATGAAAAAGAGCGATACCTGGTTGTCCTGGAATAGTGAAGCCGAACTTTGAGCCATACTCTGTGGACATGTAGTGAGGTCCCTACAAGTACAACAAAGAGTGAGATCAGTTGCTCTGGAACTAGCCTACCGCCTACATCTCATGGTCCCAAGCCAGCTCTGCTTAAAGGAAGGCCAATTATTCCTGGGGAAGCAGAAAAGGTACCGGGGCTGACTCCACCACATTATTGTCTCATCTTCCCATACATATCTCCTTCAAATGAAGTCAGACTTGGTGCCTGCAAAATCAAGTGATGACTTGCATGTGTGAAACAACTATTACATATGAAACACTACAGACAGAGCTTTCAGATCATCTCAAACACAACACTACTCGGTGGAGGCCGTTCACACCTTCAGCTGCAAGTCATACAAATGATGAGGCAGGCATATATGAGTCAACACTTAGAGCAGGAGTAAAGAGTAGCGAATTTAAGGATAAATAATGAACATAATGTATTGCTTCCTGTTTTGACGGACACTTGTTCTCATAGCCACACAGGGACTAACATCCCTGTAACGTCCCTAAGCATAGCTTGACATCCCATACAGAAGTCATGTCCACTGGGATGTCCATTATAGTGACTAGAGAGGATCCTCCTCTGGCCAGGCAACTCCCCATTTATTTTACTGCATCCAAAGATGGATGCCTTTCCTGCTCATGGGGTGCTTAAGCTACAGCAGTGTTTCTCAAACTGTGGGTCGGGACCCGCTTGGTGGGTCGTGACCTGATTTCTGGTGGGTCCCAGGTGATGGAAAGATCAGGTGATGGAAAAACGGCCACAAGCCCTGAGGCTATTCAAAAAAGAGATAGTTGCTAATAATTGCCCTTCAAAGAGCTGAGCTCCTGCAGTTTGCAAGATAGCTGCTAATTACCCTGCAAACAGCTGAGCTCCTGCAGTAGATATTTTTTACAAATAAATAAAATGTTACTTGTAAATAAATATATTATTTCTTTCTAGATCACCTTTTTTAAGTCACGTAAAGCTAGGTGGATCCCCGTAGGGTGTCATTTTAAAAAGTGGGTCCCAGTGCTAAAATGTTTGAGAACCACTGAGCTACAGCAAAACAAGGAAAGGCCCACCAAGTAGCCTCAAGCAGTGGACTCACATGTCTGGCATTTTCTGTATCAACGGAGCCTCTTCTGAGTGACTTGTGGAGTACAGGGGTATGTCTGGGTTCCAACCCTATTATTGCTTGTGCTCCCTGATCTCTTGTGTCAAAATGGACTTTCTTGACCTGTAAAACCAAACCCAGCATGCTTCTTAGGACAAACATGCATAGCCAAAAGATTGGTTGGGCTGGGGTGGAAGTTTTTCAGAACTCCAGTGGGGAAGGGGAAGAAAGAGGAAGAGAGACCAGAAATGCCAAGACAACATTTTGTATCCATTCTCTTCCTTAGCAATAGCTGGGCATATCAGGAATGGCATTGGCATATCAGAGAGGAGCAGTTCATTGTAGAGGTGCGTGGGCACATAGATTATTTCCAGGTCCAACCTTTCCTAAGTATAGGATGCATTTAGTTTCATCATCAGCATTGCCATGTGGGAAAATTCAATAAAATCTCACCAGGCATTGGAGCCCAACCTGTATTGGAATTGTTTGTTTTTTTTTTCCCCAGAAGATCTATCAGAAGATGACTACAAAAATCACCTTGAAGTAAGGACAGAATGTGGCTACATTACTACACCATTTGTTTAATTAGAGCAGCAGTACTACAAACTGTATTGGCAACCCAATCCTGCCTAAGATGTGGCGGCCAGCCTAAAAGGCCGGCTGCTGCACACTAGGCCTATTGGGCTCACCTTGGGGAAAGGGGACATTCGTTCCCTTCCCCTGGTGTCAGTGGTGTGGGCCCCAATGGGCCTCCTTGGATGCACGCCAGCTCTGGAGCTGGCATGCATCCGGGGAGTCTGTGTAAGGTCAGCTCAGGCTGGGAAGGGGCATAGCATATTGGCACAACTCAGCACTAATATCCCCGCCCCCTCCCAGCCAGTCGGCCTGTGGCCCCCTCCCTCACTGCCGCTGCCCGCCCTCCCCCTCTGCCGACTGGCATGGGACCTACCTGCAGCGGCCAGCACAGGTCCAGATCCAGGGCTGAGTGAGCGGTGCTGGCCTCTGCGCCAGCACCACTTACTCGCAAGGAGCTGCAAACTTGCTTGATGGCACTTTTGCGACTCCTTTAGGCAGGATCGTGCCATGAGTCTGGTTATCTTCATCCATCAGATTTACTCCAGAGCTTAATTTCTTAACAGAGAGAAAGAGGTTCAGTCATGCCTGAAAGTTAATCTTGGATGAAGGACCTGGTTGTGGAATTTGTGGTTACTCAGCACTGGTGATGACAGAAATAACTCTGCACATATTTAGAGACACTCTTTAGTCTTCACATTTTCCAAGGCAAATCTGAAAACAGACCGTGTGTCTGAGCCCTTGATCCACTAAGCTCTGATTAAGACCTAAAGAAGTCAGTGAGGCAAATGTGCACAAGGTTTCAGGTACCTGTGCCCATTTTTCTTTTTTCCTACACACGCCAAACAAAAGAATATGGTAAGTGGGCGAGCTTTCTCTGCTGTGGCGCCACAACTGTGGAACTCCCTGCCAGGGGATTTGAGAACCACCCCCTCCCTCATGACTTTTCGGCGAGGGCTCAAAACATTTTTGTTTCGTCTTGCGTTTGGGTGATGGGTTGTAGCCTGCCTCCTGTGTCTCAAGATGCTCTGCCATGTTGCTTTTGTGCTCCCTACTGTTGCCCCCCAGTGGTTTTTATTGATATTATTGTTTTTATTGTTCTTAAATTATGTATTTAAACTGTTTGTATTTTAAACTGTTTTTAATTTTTGTTGTAAGCCGCCTTGGGCATTTGCCTCGGCATGGGATAAGGCGGGATATAAATTTTTTAAATAAATAAAAATAAATAAGTATTTCAGCATACAGTACTGTATATGTTTTGAATACAATAAAGTTTTACATTTTTCCTGTTACAATAAACACTTTGAAAAACATGATTACAGTGTTTTTCTGAAGGCAAACCAAAAGAACCATACTTTGCTTTTAACACTCATGATTTTACAGCAATTTCATAATTATAGAGGCCTTAGGTTTGACAGTAATAGAGCTCCGTCCCACTGCCCTTCCCAGTCTGGGGACATGCAAGCAGTTGCATGCCCCACACAGCAAGCTTGCTCTTTACCTGATGTTTGAGTTTAGACATTATCCCTTTAGGTCACAGCCCTGTAAGGTCATCTTCTGTTTTGCTTGGAATACCATACCCATCATATTGACATACACACACCAACAGCATCTCTCTCTCTCTCTCTCTCTCTCTCTCTCTCTCTGGCTACCATCTGCTCTTGAGCATAATTCATTAATGAGTCCAGGTCATATTGAATCCTCACACATTCCCACTGAGAGAGATTTGATAGACAGTCCAATCAATACTAATATTTTGCTTTCATGTTCTTAGACCAGCATGGCAGTAAACTCTGCTAGATCTCATAACAGTACAGAGAGAAGTTTGAGGACAGCATGGTTTCTGGATATTCAGAAGAGGAAGAAATCACAAAACCATTCACTCACTTTTGCATGAGATGGTATTTCAACATTTGTGCCAAATCACAACTTAGGGGAGCTTAACCCACCAACGTGGGCATTATAACACATTTGGTAACACAACTGTGCACCATGCAGATCCAGAACTGATGTTGTAGACACTTACTGTTTCCGTGCTGGGAAAAGAAAGGGCTTTTTCCCGGCCATACCCACTCCCTGGCTGGTACACACTCCAGGGAAGAGGGTATTTCCCATCTGGGAGCTGAAGTGGCTGGAAGTGCTTAGTACTCATCGACTCATAGTTGTCCTGAAGGAGCTGCCTGTTTCAGAAGATAGAATAGACACCAGCTATATACGGTACTCAGCAGTGACCCATCCATTAGGCAGGGTGATGCAGGTGACACCAGTGGCACATTGCTGGGGACAAGAGAGCAGGCAATTCACGGTGCTCTTCTGGTTTGATTTACAAGGACTATGTGAACAAAGGAGCTCCGTCATTGGTCCCCTTAAATAAAACATGGAAGTTCTGCAATCAAAGAAACGGTGTGAGGAGAGTAGTAAGCAGCTGCTTTTTCTTTTATTGTGCAGAGGCGGCGGACCTGAGGAAGCATTACCCTGTTTCCCCCAAAACAAGACCTACCTTGAAAATAAGACCCATCATGATTTTAAAATGTTCTGCTAAATATAAGACCTACCCTGAAAATAAGACCTACCGGTAGTTTGGAGCTCGCCTGCCAATACTAGTCTGCTCTATTGCTGGACATGAGAGATTGGGCCAATGGTTCTACAGGCAATGTAGTCGCAAGAAATTCAGGCCGGAGTTTGGGGTTTGGAGAGTTATGATGATGTTCCAGAAGAAGATGATTGCATTTGGATAAATGTAAATTGTTGTACCGGTGCATTAAAAAAATAAGATATCCCTGAAAATAAGACCTACTGTGTTTTTTGGAGACAAAATTAATATAATTAATAAGAGTCTTATTTTCAGGGAAACAGGGTAGGTGGTCACACCACCACCGCTGTGTATACAAAGCATCTGGGACTAATGAAAATAACTTTTCACATGAAAAGACAAATGAATGTCTTTTCATAATGAAAGACAAACTTTTCACAACTGGATGAACATGTGCTCGGAGAGACTAAAAAGGAGTAGCTGACTAAGAAGGCCGGCTGCCTTATAGCAGGATTTGAAGGAGGTGGTGTTCAAACCTCTTGATGCTTGCCAGTAAGATACTGAAGAGACATAGATCTCCCCCTGCTAACTGGGCAAGAGGCACTTTTTCAATGGGTGCTCCTCTTATATTTAGCAGGGGGAGAGTAACTGCCCCCCCCTTTCACCCCAGCACAGTGTCTTTTCTGGTGGCTGTTTGCTGGTGTTCTTCTGCATCTTTTTTAGATTGTGAGCCCTTTGGGGACAGGGAGCCATTTAATCATTTGATTTTGTCTGTAAACCGCTTTGTGAACTTTTTGTTGAAAAGCAGTATATAAATAAAAAGGTAAAGGTATCCCCTGACAATTAAGTCCAGTCGTGTCCGACTCTAGGGTGTGGTGCTCATCTCCATTTCAAAGCCGAAGAGCCAGCGTTGTCCAAAGACGCCTCCGTGGTCATGTGGCCGGCATGACTCTCCTTGCCGCAGCGTGTAGCATGCAGCTGAAACACGGAGCGCTGTTTACCTTCCTGCAAGCGGTACCTATTTACCTACCCACATTGACATGCTTTGGAACTGCTAGGTTGGCAGGAGCTGGCCAAGCAACGAGCGCTCACCCCATCGCGGGAATCGAACTGCCGACCTTTCGATCAACAGCTTATGGTTCAGCGGTTTAACCCACTGCGCCACCTGCTGGCCTGTATATAAATACTGTACTGTTAATAATAATAATAAAATAATAATAATAATAATAGATTTCACCTCCTAAAACTGAGGCTAGCACAGGCAACAAAAAGTGTCTTGCCCTTGACTCCTCCTAAACTCCACTCACCAGTGGCATCACTAAGGGGGGGGGGGATACAATGTCCCCAGGTGACAACCGTGGTTTCCTCACAAGGAGTAGTCATGGTAGGATTTTAGCGCTCTGCAACTGCTATTTTTCAGCTGGAGTCATGCAGCCATGGAGCTTAAACGCGCTGAAAACAGCGCGTTTTTCTGGCCCGCCCGCCCTGAATCCTGGAAGGCTTGAAATGAAGCCTTCCGGAAGTGCAAAGAGCGGGACGATGATGTGAAATATGCCATCTGCCCCCCCCCCTGGGGCAGGCTAGCAATGCAACTGCCACTCACCATAGACCCTACAGTGAGTGAGGTGCCAATTACAATCTCCTTGACATGAACCTTGTTCTTGTGCCTTATGTAGGAGTGAGGCTGTAGCAAATGGAAGCATATTGCATACGTGACATGAGGCTAGACTGTGATTTAACATACGTACTATTATAGTGTGGCTGGCATGCAGCATACAAGGCCATGATCCCCCCACTGTGAACCATCCCAACTACTTCCCTCCTAATGTGTGAGATACCTACCCCACAGCCGGATTATCTACTTTGTCCAGGCTTGGGTTGTATTGGACCACAGGCCGATAATTGGATTTGTACCCAGCTCCACAATGGAAGCCATTCCGAGGACGAAACCCTGTGTGACCTGACAAACAAAAGGGAGGCAATGGAATTTTGTATGGCAATGTATCTGTATGGTACCTTTCTGCCAAATGCACTCAGGTGACTAACAAAACTGACACAAAAGGAAAAGGTGACTGAGAAAACAAAGAAAAACAAACACATTCTAGTATCAATTCTTATCTAAGAATTATGTCACATGACTTTCTCTCTCTCTCTCTCTCTCTCTCTCTCTCTCTCTCTCTCTCTCTCAAGCAGCCAGATGGAATGACTGTGGACAGAGACAGTTCCAGGAGGGGAAGAACCAAATAGCATTGATCCAGCTGAGGCATCTCTACCTCTGAAGAAGACAGTTTTGCTATTGGAGACAGGTTTTTCTTTTGGGGGAAGAAACTAAATGGCAGCTGATCCCAACCCAAGATGTACTTTTTGTATTAAGTTTAAATGTGTTGTTTTAAAATAATTTTAAATGCATTGTAATTTGATACACTCTTTTTTCAGTTACCTGCTTTACAGCGCAATCCTGCACAGCTTTACGTGGCTGGCCTAAAGGGCCGGCTGCGGTATCCTGAAACCGTTCCTGGGCCACACCAGCGCGGCCTGGGAACACCTCGGGAGAAGGGGACATTTTCCCCTTCCCCAAGTGTAGGGCTGCCCAGGGCCTATTCGAATGTACGCCAGCTCTGAAGCTGGGCCGAACCAGCCTGGGAAAGGGCCTAGGACCCTGATGGCGAACCTATGACACGCGTGTCACAGGTGACACGCGAGGCCATTTTGGGTGACACGCCAGTGTTTTCCCCAGGGCCCCAACACACCTTACATTTTTGCAAAAGTTTTACAGACTTGTCTTGAACATTTAGGGCAGAGGTTTTTGGAAGACCTCTTTTATTATCTAGTAAAACTCAGCAACAAAAAAGTCACTAATTGATGTTAAATAAAATGCACTGTGTTCTATAGTGTTCTAAATCGTATTGTTCTATAGTTGTTTTCAGTTCAGTTCAATTCAAAATTACTATTAAAAGTAGCAATAGTCAAAGTACTATTAAAAGTTGGAGGGGGGGGAGCGACACACCAGTAGGCTTACCATATCCAAAGGGGGACAGGGTGCCTACACCTTTAACCATTGTAAAAAGAGGGAATTTGGGCAGGTGCAGCTTGTTGCACCCTTCCATTATGAGCTGCACCTGCCCAAATTCCCTCTTTTTACAATGGTTAAAGGCACCCTGTCCCCCTTTGGATATGGTAAGCCTACACACCAGCAGAGTCAAGTTAAGCATTTTCAAATTTTTTGACACACCAAGCCCAAATGGTTCGCCATCACTGGCCTAGGATATCAGCAGAGTGTGCCACCAATATCCCTGCCCTCTCCCAGCTCAGTTTGGCCAATGGCCCCCCTCGCCGCACGGCCCACCCTCCCGCCCCTGCACCAACCGGTGCAGGACTTACCTTCACAGGTGGGTGCCGGGTCCAGAGGGCGGTGAAGTAAGGGCTGCCGGCCTCCGCGCCAGCGGCCCTTACTCCAGAGACATTGCAAACGTGCTTTACGCCATGTTTGTGACAGCCTAGATTGTCAGAGTGCGTGCTCCACCGCTCTAGGAGTTACGCAGGATCAGGCTGCCGGTTACAAATTTACAAAAAAAAAGCAGGGCATACATACAGTAAATTTAAAAAGCTGACAAAGGGGGCCTTGCAGTTTCACCTCTCCCCGATACAGCCAGATGAAATGGCAACTTCAGGAAACAGTTCTGGGAAATGAGAACTGAAATGTCATGAAGCGAGACATACATTGGCCTAGAATGCAAGTGGGGGTGGCATTGTAATCTGTGATAGAAGTGAGTTGGTCTCTCATGATCCCTAAGCTTTAAATAGTCATTTACAATCATACTTTTCAATTTCAGTAAATAAACTCCTGGTTGTGCTAGGGGTTTCATATACGTTGGACATACATCTAACATGAGAGCATACATCTATGTGAGGGCATACGTTGGGCATTCATCTTCTAACATCTTGCATTTGCATCCAGGATATTCCTATCTACACTGCTGCCAAAGTTAAGCACAGTGTGAGACAGGAACCAATAGGTATGGAGCTTGCATGGACTTGACCCGCACAACATGTTGTTTATATAAGGATAATTTTATTGCATTATCACTCTGCCCATTTCAGCCAAAACAGGAGCAAACAACTGTGCAGACATGACCTAAAATAAAGGGCAAGAGCCTGTTATAGGAAACATCAGAAAAGGAAAAACACATTAAGATTAAGGGGGGGGGGGAAGAGATGCGAGACTCAACTTTAGATTGTGAGCCCTTTTGGGACAGGGAGCTATTTAATCATTTGATTTTGTCTGTAAACCGCTTTGTGAACTTTTTGTTGAAAAGCAGTATATAAATACTGTTAATAATAATAATAACTTCTGCACATCTACTCTGGGGAGAAAAATGCACCTGTAGGCTAAGCACCCCAAATCAGTAGGGTAAACCCAATAGGCTGCAACTGTAAGCACACTTACTAAAAATCCCTTTCCATGGTCTGATTATTCCCTTTGTGAGTGAGTGTTAAGGGTTATAGCCATTTTCTTATTTTATTTATTTTACTTCTTTATTATAATCTGTTTGTCATTTTAAGCTATTCCATGTATTTGTTTTGGCAATTGTATTTGTTTTGGGGTTGGTCTTCGGCACTTGTTTTGTACAATTTTCTTATGCCATTAAAGGTCTGATTATGGCCATGGTAGCCACAGGTTGGAATGAATCCCCCCCCCCTTCATGGATAAAGTCCTTACCATAAGCTGTGCCATAGCTGGTGGCATAAAATTTCATAGGATCCATACTTCCACCAGAGCTTGTTTTCACATAAGATGAAACAACTCCCAAGGGGAGACGCCCCATCTTCTCTGAGGATACAGAGATGGATTTCCTGACGTAAGTTTTCCCTGGAGAAATAGAAATTGCAGATGACCCACCACTAAGCATTCTGGTTAAGAGGGGTGCTACTCAGCTTCCGGGGGGTGGGGTGGGGGGAGAGGAAGAGACTCAGTCTGACCAGGTCAACCATTTCTCTACAATGAGTCTACATTGTCTCCCTAGAAACAGTGTGAAGTCATACACAGTACTGTGATGTCATAGCAAGTTCATCTAGCACACTCCCACACTAGAGAAATACAAGTGTCCTTGTTGATCCTGTTGGACCTTTCAGCGGCATTCAGCCCATTGACCATAGTGTCCTCCTAGGACTCATGGCCATGCAGGACCAAGGGACACTATTTTACAGTGGCTCTGGTCCTTCCTGGCCAGTAGGTTCCAGAGGATGTTACTAGGGGACTCCAGCATCCTGGCATTTAGAGGGCCTTCTTATCCACCATGCTGTTTAATATCTGTATGGAACTGCTTAGAGAGATCATCTGAGGGTTTGGAGTTGGGTGTCATCAATACGTTTGGAGTCAGAGAAATCTTTGATTGTAAAGTGATGCTCCCTGGGGCAAAAAATATATATCAAAATTTCACATATACACTGGTGGGTTCTGAGCTGTCTGTGATGGATCAAGAGAGATCTTGGGGTGCTGGTGGACAGCTCAATGAAAGCATTGACCCAGTATGCAGCAGGTGTGAAGAAGGCCAAAGTTCTCCCCGTGAGGCAGGGAGAACTTTGAGTGCGTGCGGGGGCAGAGCCAGCAGCAGAGCCACTGCTGCTGCCGAAACCACCCCCAAAACGCCCCCCGCACTTACTGGGGCTTGGGGGAGCTTTGGGGAGGCCTGCACGACCTTCTGCAGGCCACCCCGATCTTCGGATCGTGCTCTAACGCTGCAAAACAGCGATCCGAAGATTGAGGAGGCCTGCAGAGGGTCGCGCAGGCCTCCCCAAAGCTCCCCCAAGCCCCAGTAAGTGCAGGGTGGGATTTCGGGCACTTTGACGGTGGCGGCGATCCCCTGGATTGCCGCTGCCATGCTGTCCCCACCCCTTAAGGGGGCAAAGGGCAGCAAAAGGTCCTGGTGGACAGGTCGATGAAAGTGTCGACCCAGTGTGCGGCGGCTGTGAAGAAGGCCAATTCCATGCTCGGGATCATTAAAAAGGGGATTGAGAATAAAACGGCCAATATCATTATGCCTTTGTACAAATCGATGGTAAGGCCACATCTGGAGTATTGTGTCCAGTTCTGGTCACCATACCTCAAAAAGGATATAATTGAATTGGAAAAGGTGCAGAAAAGAGCGACCAGAATGATTCGTGGGCTGGAGCACCTCCCTTACGAGGAAAGGCTACAGCGTCTGGGACTTTTCAGCCTAGAAAAAAGGCGCCTGAGGGGGGACATGATTGAGACTTATAAAATTATGCATGGGATGGAGAGAGTGGATAGAGGGAAATTCTTTTCCCTCTCGCACAACACCAGAACCAGGGGACACACACTAAAATTGAGTGGAGGGAGAGTTAGAACAGACAAAAGAAAATATTTCTTTACCCAGCGTGTAATTCATCTGTGGAACTCCTTGCCACAGGATGTGGTGATGGCACCTGGCCTAGATGCCTTTAAAAGGGGTTTGGACAAATTCATGGAGGAAAAGACCATCACAGGTTACAAGCCATAAGCAACCTCCTGGTTTTTAGAAGTGGGTTTTCTCTGTGCCAGGTGCAAGGGAGTGGCGACTGGACACAGGTATCTTGTTGTCTCGTGTGCTCCCTGAGGCATCTGGTGGGGCCACTGTGTGACACAGGAAGCTGGACTAGATGGGCTTTTGGCCTGATCCAGCAGGGCTCTTCTTATGTTCTTAAAAGTTCTCAATGGTGGGTCGCGACCCACAGTTTATTTATTTATTTAAAGGATTTATATTATTATTATTACTAACAGTATTTATATACCGCTTTTCAACAAAAGTTCACAAAGCGGTTTACAGACAAGATCAAATGATTAAATGGCTCCCTGTCCCCAAAGGGCTCACAATCTAAAAAAGATGCAGAAGACCACCACCAAACAGCCACCAGAAAAGACACTGTGCTAGGGTGAAAGGGGAGCAGTTACTCTCCCCCTGCTAAATATAAGAGGAGCACCAATTGAAAAAGTGCCTCTTGCCCAGTTAGCAGGGGTGAAGTCATACACAGTGTCCCGATATCCCGCCTTTCTCCCAGCAAGGGCACTCAAGGTGGCTTTGAGAACCAGTGGTGTAGAAAGAAGGGGGATATGATTGAGACATATAAAATTAGGCATGGGGTGGATAAAGGGAAGCTATTTTCTCCCTCCCACAACATCAGAACCAGGGGACACTAACATTGAGTTAGGACAGGAGAGTTAGAACAGACAAAAAGAAATATTTCTTTACGCAGTGTGTAATTAGACTGCAGAACTCCTTGCCACAGGACTTTATGATAGCACCCAGACTTCTCATTTCTGGGCAAGGTGATTGAATGGGGTAGTGGTGGTGTCTCAGCTCTAGAGAGTTCTGGAAGAAATGGATTATCTCTAGATCCTTTTCAACCTGGCTTCAGGCCAGGCTTCGGGACTGAAATTGCACTGGTCACCCTGGTGGATTCTCTTTGTCAGGGACTTGACCATCGCTGTGTATACAAAGCATCTGGGACTAATGAAAATGGTGACAAACTTTTCAGGCTTTTCACAACTGGATGAACATGTGCTCGGAGAGACTGAAAAAGGAGTAGCTGACTAAGAAAGCCGGCTGCCTTATAGCAGGATTTGAAGGAGGTGGTGTTCAAACCTCTTGATGCTTGCCAGTAAGATACTGAGGAGGCATAGGTTTCACCTCCTCAAACTGAGGTTAGCACAGGCAACAAAAAGTGTCTTTGACTCCTCCTAAACTCCACTCATCATTGGCATCACTAAGGGGGGGCCGTGGGGGATGTGATGCCCCTGGGTGACAACCGTAGTCTCCTCACGAGGAAGAGCCGCGGTGGGATTTTAGCGCTCCGCGGCTGCTTTTTTCCAGCTCGAGGGGGGGGGGTATGTATGGGACTCTATCTCTGAACAATTTTCAAAAAATATTGTTAGATTAACTCTCACTATTATCAATACAGATTGAGGTGGCAACCTTCCCACTATCGCCATCTTTTGAAGTCATACCAGTACCTAATAGGACTGGTGATGGTGATTTCAACAGTCTAGCAAAGGGGGTATGGGGACATATTGGGCAATCCATTGGGGGTCTGTAATAATAAAAAAGGTTAAGAACCCCTGCCCTAAATAAAGTTAAGATTGGCACAGTTGGGTGTATATTCTGTCACAAGCAATATCCAGTAGGTGTCTGTGCTAATAATCTGAGGGAAGAATCACTATTCCATACTGGGAAAGTGTGATATACTGGCAAAAGAAGTGCAACTTCAAGAGAAGATGTCTGGAATGCATGTAACAAATGGATAGTATCATTCACATATTGAGCTTGAAGGTGACAGCCTTTCCCACTGTTGCCTCCCAGCAATTGGTATTCAGACACATGGCCTTTGAACTTGAAGATAGCAGATATCCATCATGACTAGTTCCTAGAGATGGACTGGTCTTCCATGAATTTGTCTAACGACCCCTTTTAAAGACATCTAGGCTAGTTACCATTACCACATCTTCCAACAGTGAATTCCATAAATTAAGCATGGACTGTGTGAAGAAGTCCTTTTATCCATCCTGCCTCTTCCACCAGTCACCTTGTCTGAACCCCCCCCCCCGACTCCAGTGTTATGGGAAAGAAGAAAAACTTATCTATCCACTTTTGCACATGTATGTATGTGCACCCACCTGGGAGCCAAGCAATTATATACAGTAGGCCTACCCTGACACACTTCGGGGCATCTAAATTGAGTCTCAAAGCAAATACTACTTCTGAACAGATTTTTCACAAACTGTTGCCAGCCAGTGCCCTCAGCCTCATTCTGTTGCCATTTTCTCCATGTTAAAATTCCAATGCACCAAGCATGCAAAAAATGAACATGTGATAGTGATAGGAGCATAGCTCAATGGTAAAACATATGCTTTGCATGGAATCTCTGCTTCAAGCGTCTTAGTAGGGCTGGGAAAGAGATCTCTGTCTGAGACCTCAGACAGCCACTGCCAGTCAGGAGGGGCAGAACTGGACGAGATCAGTGGGCTTGTCTCAGTATAATAGAGTTTCTTATATTATAGCAGAAAGGCACAGGAAAACTGCAGAGGGGGTAAGCTCTTCCCTCCCACAAACCTAAATCCCCATGCACAGCCCATAAATAAATCCTCCGTGCTCTCACACCAGCCTGCTGCCATGAACAGGGTTCCAATTTGCAACAATGGCATTTCCTTACCTGTCCCAATCAAGGCAACGGGTGCTGGTAGGCTGTAGGAGTAGAAGGCTGGCAACAACCAAATGGACTGAGGCAGCCACTTAACTTAGGAACTTGATGGAAGAATGCGCAGATCTGAAGTCTAACAGCATGTATCCTAGCAACCAGCACATAGCAACGAGCTCAAACAACATGCCAACTTACAGCAATTAAAATATAAACTCACATTTATAGACAGTGCAAAGCCCCTTGGCATGCATGTAAAAAAATCAACAACCACCATAAAACCATTCCTGACCAGTTGCTGATTATTTGGATAATTTAGAGTTTTGAGATGGAGGGGGCATAGTCCACCCCATTGTTATGTTATGGTCAAACTGAATGGGCTCCAGGCTGACTTTGCTGTTGGATAGCAGCCACGGCAGCATACAGTAGTCAGGACAGTGTCATAAGGGGTGGGATCTTCACTACAGACAGTCAATACAGATCCACATAAAACATGTTATGGGCTTCCTTATAGACATTTCACAAGACAGCACCTTGGTCTTGTTCTGAGGCAGATATACACTCGCTACTGATGGCAGCATTTCTTCCCTAAAGTGTGTGCCTCAGCAAATTCCTCATTTCATTTCACATATTTCATGAACAAAAAAGCAACTTATATATCAGAAGAAATAATCTTGAAATATGGGTGCATAAAAATCTCAGGAGTGGGCTGAACAGGAGGTGAAACACTGAGTTTGTCAAAGGTGTGTGATGCTAACATGTATATACTGTACTACTTTTCAATAAAATGTTCAAAGTGGTTTACTTAACAAAATAGAAAAAAATGTTCCCTGTCCCAGAAGGCTCTCACTCTTACAAAATATACCAAAGGGACACTAGGAACAGTCACTTGGAGGAATGCTATGCTAGGATGAATAGGGACAGTTGCTCTCCCCCTGCTAAATACTGTATAGGAGAATCATTACTTAAAAGGTGCCTCTCTGCCCAGTTAGCAAGGATGGTTTCAGTGCCCTGTGCAATTTCTTGTTCCTCTCATACCTAGCTAGCCTAAAGTATGCAACAAAATGCACATATTTAAGCTGCGTTATTCTTATGCATGCCATCAATTTTTATTTTACTTGGCACAGAATCAGGGTAATCTGAACTTTAGCATGGAGTACATGGAGCCCCTCAGTATGCCAGGAAGTTTTAAAGGCACAACAACAGGACTATACAAATTCCATATCACTTTTGATCAACTCTGTATGTATATCTTCACCTTATTCAGAACCAAGTAGTCACCAGCACTCATTAGCTTATAATGACACCATGTGGCAATTTCAAGGTAATGCCTCAAAAGGAATAGACGGCTGTAGCAGAATGCGTAGCCTAAGCAGGAACATCATAATTTTTTTAAAAAACACCTGCTCAGAAAACAAAACACAACCACTGAGGAAGCCAAACTATATTTCATATTGCTGCATGCTACACTTTGAACGCTCTACCATAATTCAATTTTTTTCATAGAGTATTTTTAAAAATATTCATTTACAATAGGAACAGTACCTCCAAGGAACCCCTGGTTGTTTGAAAGTGTTTTTTATATGGTTACTTAAGCAGTCACTAATGGGATACAGGAAAAAGTCATATGCACCTCAAGCCCATGTCTAAACAAATATTTTGAAAATACTTGATTGCCAGCAAATGATTGAACATGCATCTGATAAGAGTATTATGGGCACAAAGATTTACACAATAGTGTTTTCTTCTCTTTTGCACAATTATACTTTTAAAACAAGATAAGATTTTAAATGTAATCTATAAGTAGTACCTATTAATATAAGTAATAATACAAGAAGCAGCTACCCCCTCCTTTGGACACTGCAACTTTCAGTTAGGGACCATGAAAATGATTGAACTTCTTCGTTTGCATGGTCTCTGTAAATCAAACAGGAAGTTCTGCACTTCTGAATTTGAAGAAACCATGCCAAGAGCAAGGTAAGGAGGTGGATTATCTGCTTTCCGCTCACTTTTAAGCAGAAGGGAAGCAGATCGATGTGGCTCACATCTGCAGCAGGCTAAAGGGAGGCAGTTGCAGCAGAGGTGGGGTGAAGGCAACCCAAACCCGCCACCCTCTTGTGTTTGTCCCCTACAGTCCACCATTGATGCAACCTGCATCACGTCCTAGCCGCATGGATGAGCCGCTCCTGGCTGGACAGAGCAGAAGGCACAAAGGAGAATAGGCTGAAAGGAAGCTAAGTGATTGCACATGGGATAGTAAGGTAAGTACCGGTAAATGGACCGATGTAGCTAAAGCAGTGCATAAATATATCAAAGGACAAGAGTGCATTTGTGAAAAGAGTTTTTATATACAAGATGTCTGATCATAAATTATCACTTAGCGGGTTGCTATCCAGTACAGGATCTCATATATGGAAATTAATGTATAGTACAAAGACTAATAAAGACTTCCATACAAACCGGTACATGATTCTCATTAGATTGTGTATTGGGGGGGGGGGGGCAGAATCCTCGTCATTATAGAACATTGGAATCTGCCCTGGTAACATGCAGGTTATACATCAAATTAAAAAAAAAATAACCAGAAACATTTCTAAATGAACCAAAAGACACCATATCTTTTAACTGTCAAAAGGCCCAATCCTAACTGTGCACTATGCTGACGGAATGCGCGTTCTGCCAGCATAGTGCGCTTTGTGGCTGTTGCAAATGTGACTCTGCCAGAGAGCACGGCCTGGTGAGTGACCAGGTCTGCACGATAGATGCTGCGTGCCCACTGCCTCAGGTAAGGCTGCGCAGGGGCCAGGAGGGATGTGGGGACGGGCGGAACGGGGTGGCAGATCAGGCCCGGGAAGGGGGCTGGTTCTGTGGCAGCAGTGCCCACCAAATCCCAACCCCCTTCCTGGACCTGATCCATCTTCCCAGGTCAATGTGGACTTGTGTCAGCGATATCACTGGTGCAGGTCTGAGTTGACCCACAGGGGCTTATCCTGGGACAAGGGAACAATTGTTCCTTTACTCAAGGAAGCCTCCCAAGGCCAAAACTCCCCTGCAGGACTCAGCGGACGCCACACTGATGCTGATGCATCACTGTTTGGAGAGTTAAGGTGGATTGGGCTGCCTATTACCCTGCAGTTATACACAGGTGGCACCCAGTGCATTCTGGGTCAAATACATAAGAAAACCCTGCTGGATCAGGTCAATGGCCCATCTGCATTCTGTTTTCCACAGTGGTCCAGTAGCTGCTTCTGGGAAGCACCTAAGCAGGAAACACATACTTCTCTCCCACCACTGCTCCCCCAACAACTGGTATTCACAGACAATCCAGAACAAGGTTTCTACACAAAATCCTTCTGGCAATTACTGTCAGGAAAAAGTACTGCAATTTTATTACAGAAGCAAAACATGGCGAATTCTTCCACTGGATGGAAAGTTCTCAAGACCAGGATTTAGCAGAAACATTTCAGAGGTACAGTTACCATAACCCATGATTCCAGTTTTCAAATGATGATTCTGCTGGGCTTCTGAAAAAGGTCACACAAGATCAGCGTGGGGCTTCAAACAGATACTCTAGATTTGGCTGTTGTAGTCTCTTCTCTCTGTTCTTGTTTTTAGTAAATTCTCTAAGCATCTCCATTACTTCATTCTCAAAAATTTCTGGAGCAGGCTTTGCTTCTTTAGGGAGAAAGTAAAACACAGCATTACCAGCATTGCAGCCATTGCCTGAAGATCACGTACAGATCTAACAATCTTTTCCAAATCTATTTTGTCAAACATAAAATTACTGTATTTGTTAAGTCCCATTTCACAGATGGCAGTGTCCTAACTGGCAAAATACAGCAAAACAACCAGGGAATGCCTTGCTTTGCTCGCTCCAACTAACAACAAACATTTTCATGCTATGTGAAGCATGAATCGTGTCCCCTGGAAGTTTCTTAGCAAAATTGTAGATCATCATCATGCTGTAATTTTTAAAGCAATTGTGCAGCCCAATTCTACACATAAGTAAGTCTCATTGTGTCCAAATAGACTTACAAGCAAGTATATGAAAAAATGACATCGGAGGCTGCAATCCTATATACACACTTACCTGGGAATAGGTCTCACTGAACTAAGTGGGATTTACTTCAGTGGGATTTACTTATGTCTAGCCTTGCACTGTTAGGCTGCAATCTTATGCACTCTTACTTAGGAGACTTTAATAGCACTTACTACTGTTCAATAAGATTGTGCCATTACAGTACAATGAATTACAGTTACACTCCTGGTTGTCTTGACAGCCAAGGCTGGAAATATCTCACGTCCTTAGGTGAACACATCAATGTTTTAGCCTCAACTCTAGGAACATATGTAACTACTAACTCAAGATTATTGGTCCATCTAGCTCAGTATTGTCTACACACTGAGTGGCAGTGACTTTTAGAGGCACGGGCCTTTCCCTGTAATGTAATGTTTTACATGCAAAGATACTACGGCCCTATCCCCAAAGCTTTTTTTTTTTTTTAACAGCTAAAACAACATTTCAAGTTGCCCGGATCAACTTTCTAGGCATATGGATAACAATACACCTGGATATTATTTCAACCCCATTCACAAGAACCTTGCAGTATACTTAACAGATGAGAAACATTGACCAAAAGGTTATATGTACCACCTTACAAGGTAATCTTACAAGGGACATGACATGTCACCGAAAGACCAAGAGGTAGTGACCCCAAAAGATACTACTTTATATTACCTGTTGCCCAATAGTAGATATCCCAGTCATTGCTGGGCTCATTAATCAGGCGATCATAAAGATCCAACTGTTCCTCATTCATTCGGTTCAGATTTTCTTTGGCAAAGAAACTGAAGGAAATAAGACAAAATAAAAAAAGTATGCCCACTCACAAAGAGAGTAAGGAAACAAGATTCTGGAATTCAAGATCATCTGATGAAACCTACAGACAGAAATTTTAAACAGAACTTTTTCATACCACATATAATTATCTTATGGAATTTGCTGCCCTAATATATGGTAATAGTCACTGGCTTCAGGGCTTTTAAGAGGACACTAGATAAATTCACAGAGGAAAGTTCTATCAATTACAAGTCAGTTCTCGTTATCTGCTAGGGTTAGGTTCCTGGAAAACCTAGTGGATACTGAATTAGCGGATACCGAATCATTAAGCATATGGGAAAAATGAGGTTAGGTTCCAGGGGACCCTCTTTGCCATACACTATATGAACTTTGTGAACCTGAATCTTACCTTGAAGTCTATGGGCTAACTGATAGTGGGGGTAGCATCCAGTATACCACATTGGCTCTTTGTTATGGAACAATTCCCAACTCCAGCAAATTAATTATTATTCCTTCCTAACAATATTAAATATACAGTATTTATATTTATACCCAGTATTTATACCCTAGCAAATATACAGTGAAGTTTCTATGATCGCCCCCCCCCCGCGCCAGAAGTGGCATAACAGCTGCAGCCGTTATTCACCAAACAGAAGCGCAGGGCGGACGGGAGGGCCAAACACGTTGATGGCGCTCCTTGCTTGCCCCGGTGACCGCCTGGCCGCCGTTACACCCCTCCCCGCCTGCCTGCCACCCGATCCCTCTGCCCAGGGCCCCGATCCCGCTGCCCAGGGGCCCAATGCCCCCTCCCTGACAAGACCTCTGCAAATATAAAAGTATCCTGGTAGCCCAGAGAGAGCACAAACAGTTCCCATTGTGTTGCAAATGGAATTCAACAGAACACACCACACACACACACACACACACACACTCCAGGAGAGAGATATTATCTTTTACAGACAATGCAGCAAGGCAGGAAAATATGCTCCCAAAGCAACGTGGAGACACACGAAAAAGTTAAGTACACGCCCGTGAGAACACTGGCCCCGATGAGATTACGCTCCTGTGTGAAGGCAAGCGGGGCTAAGGAGCGAGAAAAGATGGGCTGACTCGGGACTCCGCGCTGGGGCGAGGCTCACCTGAGCAAGAGGCAGTTCTCCAGCATACCCCTCTTGCGACTCTCGTACAACAGTCTGGCGCGCTTGGTCTCCAAGGGCTCGTGGGGTCGAGACTGCCACGGGGGTAGCGGGATCTCCAGCAGGTCCCGACCAGAGTCGGACGGAGAATCCCCCCGATAGCCGCGCCGTGATGAGTGGAGGACACAGCCGCGGAGGAACAAGACACGCTGCAAGAGAAAAGAGGACGAAGCAACCCACACAGTAAGCAGTCATCAGCAGGGCCTCTGAGAGGGGGATAATTTGTGCCCGGGGCCAGGGCAAAAAATGGGTCAAAAAGGGGACCCTGGAGCAAAAAACGGGGGGCCCAGGAGCCAAATTCATATGTAGGGAAGGGGCCCAAAAGAAACTTTGTAACCCCTGATAAAATTTCTCTCCTCTGAATGGCCCTGGTCATCAGCGGCCGAGAAAGCCCACTACCAACCTACCCGCACCCTTCAACTCCACTCACACGAACTAGGAAAGACGCCATCCTAGGTCACCCACGACCGCTCTATCATTCCTCCCCCCGCCTCTATGATTAGTTCTCTTGGGTTTTGCTTAGCCCTCCGCTTCTCCGTGGCGCTTGCGCACGACAGCTAACCAGACGCTCCTCCTTCAAGGGAGCTCGCACGCATTCTGCCTTGTAAGGTTTTCTCTAATAGGGTGGAGGAAGTTTGTTGTGCTTTTTTTTATTTTTGCGCGGGCCGGCTGGTGGGCCGGAAGAGGCGTATTACGTAAAGGAGGAAGAGGCGGGGCGAGGAGACGCTTGCTGTGGCGGTGAGAGAGAGAGAGGTTCGCGCGCGCATTTTGGGCCTGCTTAGGACTCTGGCCTTTGCGCGGTAAAACGGGGTCTGACTAGTAGAGGGGAAGGCATTGGGGCTTCACGTCTGTGAGACGGTGATGGGGGTGGTGTAGTATGTATGTCATAAGTACCGTGGGAACGATGTTGTAGTGGCTGGTGCGAGCGAGCGCAACTATGGCGGCCGCCGGGGGGGGGAGGTGTGCGCCGCCGCCGCTGCTGCTGCCGGCCCCCCCCCCCCGGCTCTATCTCCTCTCGCATTGCTCTTGGGGTTCCGTCTCTAGATTTGCGCAGAGAGAAGGGGGCGGGGCTGCCTTGTGGCCCGAGGCGCGCCTCAGGCACGGCGGGTTTCCTGACGCCCGAGTGGGCGACGCGCAATGGGCCTGAGCGCTCGGCCGTGCTTAGACGGCTATTCAGTGGCAGCCCTAACTCGCTTCTCTTTTTTTCTTCTCTTCTCTACTCCGATCTTTAGTGCGGCTCTTTCTCCTCAGTTCTCTCCGTGGCGCTCCTGAAAATATGTCGGAAGGAGTGGACCTCATAGATATCTACGCGGACGAGGAGTTCAATCAGGTGAGAGTGGGCTTAGACCCGCCAGGCGGGCCACTACACCTGTGAACGGTACCAAGGGGGGTGGGCAGCGCTAAGGCAGGGTAAAAAGAGAACTAGGTTCAAGTAGAAATCTCTGGTCAAGAGACTATGTTGAAGCACAGACCTTGAGATATTTTCTTGCATTGTGATGTAACTTCTTTCTCTTGTAGGTAATAAGCTTGTTTCTACTAAGAGGTTTTTGAGCTGGGAACACAAGAGTACTTGAAAAAGTCAGCGGTATTAAATCTGTGTTACAATTGAAGAATTTGTAATAAACTATTCATTTAACTGTTGTGAAGAACTTTAATTCTCAAAAAAAGAATGAATTGTAAGTCTCCATTTGAAGTGTTTCTCAACAAATTGACTGAAGAATGCTGGTTGGAAGAAATAATCTTTGCGTTGTGCACATAGGTCTCAGTTTTGGGGTTTGTGCAAATGCATAGCTCTGATGAATTTTTATGACCCAAAAAATGAGAGAAATCTATCCACAACTAATCTAGGTTCAATTTGAGGGTATTGGTTCTATAAGGGATGTGCAGCCTGGTTCTATAGTTAAGCCAAAACGACTGTCACACTTACCTCTGTATATGCAGATACGAAGGACTATGTTCTCTCCACCAGTGGTATCACAGCAAGATAGCAATAAAGTTATAAACTATTAAATCGTGATGCACTGTTCTTTCACCTCTTCTGTCAAGGAGCTCAGGTTGCTGTATGTGGGTCCTTTTATCCTCACAACAACCCTGTTGAGTAGATAAAGGTGAGAGATGGTAACTGGCCCAAGCTCACCCACGAAGCTTTATGGCTGAGCAAGGTTTTAAACCTGGCTCTTCCTGATCCAAGACAAGTGCGTTGACCACAAGACACTGGCTTCTACTTATATTTGATTAAACCCAGACAATTTTTAAAACTATTCAGAGAAAGCACCAATCAAGATGTATCAAAGTTTTGCTCACATTGCTTATAGCACATGAATAGCTGTCCTACTCTTGGTTTTTGTGCCATAGGACAGTAGATGATGATGGTGTGATGCAAAGATCTGAATCTGTTTATTACATTTATATGTAACTTTTGTACCTTGATGTTTGAGGCAGTTTAGAGTATAAAATATTAAATCAACAAGTACATTGCTTCAATGTACAACAAATCCTTGCTTCAGGTGTGTGCTGTTCCCTTCAATATCTGATGGTACACGCTGGCCTGAGCGCTCTCCTTTCCCTGATGGTAGACAGATCTTAAATACTCGCTGGAAAGGTGGGGAGGGGGTTGCCTGAGAAACGTCTCGGGTCAGTGCTGTCTCTATGTAAACTGACGGTGGACACTCTCACCTCAGGGTACTCTAATGCAAATTCTATTGCTGGTCGATACTACTTTTTCTCTGCTCTAATGCTTGTTCACACTTTGATTCAGTTAAAGATTGGCATATTGGGGCATCCAAATTATTGAAATACCTGTGTTTTTGAGGGAAAGTGACTGAAAAACGTCAGACACCCTGCATTACTTTTGTAGGTGGCGCAGTGGGTTAAACCACTGAACCGTCGATCAAAAGGTCGGCAGTTCGATTCCGCGCGACGGCTTCTGCCAACCTAGCAGTTCGAAAGCAAGAAATTGCAAGTAGATTAATAGGTACCACGTCAGCGGGACGGTAACAGCGTTCCATGCGCCTCGGTGTTGAGTCATGCTGGCCATATGACCATGGAAACGTCTTCGGACAGCGCTGGCTCTTCGGCTTCGAAACGGAGATGAGCACCGCTCCCTAGAGTCGGACACGACTGGACTTAATTGTCAAGGGATACCTTTACCTTTTTATGTTGTATTAGAAATAGGAAGACTTGAGTTCAAATTGTATCCTTGCTGTGCACTGTCAGTTCTCTTTAGCTTCAAACCAATCCACAGTTGACTTGTTCCAAATGTGTACAGTTAAGAATTATTTTAAATGTAACATAGAGGCAATAGAAAAAACAGTTTTGGCAATTGGGTTGAACTGAATTAACACACAGTGGAATTACTAGGTAACCACAGACAGGCACTTGGAAGCAGCAGTATATGTTCATAATAACATTTATAGTTTCTTTTCTTGATACATTACCTAGTTTGAGAGAGATCATAAGCAGGGACCTTACTCAGTGCTAAAGCATATATTTTGTATACCAAGGTCTAGATTCCATTCTTAAATTGTTCCAATTAGTAGAGTTTGGAAAGACCCCCTGCGTGCCTTTGAAAAGCTAATCCCAGTCAGAATAGTTAATATTGAGAGCTAGGGATCAGTGGTTTATATCTTAGGGCAAGCCAGTTTCTTATTTCATTATTGTTAATAATAATGATGATGATGATAATAACACTTTTCAACAAAAAAGTTTACAAAGCGGTTTACAGACAAAATCAAATAATTAAAGGGCTCACAATCTAAAGAGATGCAGAAGAACACCGGCAACCAGCTGCTAGAAAATACACTGTGCTGGGGTGAAAAGGTATAGTTACTTTTCCCCTGCTAAATATAAGAGGAACACCACTTGAAAAGGTGCCTCTTGCCCAGTTAGAAAGACTCTGCCCTTCAGAGTCTCCCATTGTGCTAACCCTATTACATCCTGCTCACTTTGACCAGAGTTCCTGCCCAACTTTATATTATGTTTGTGTCCTGTTGATTAATTGCTAGTATGTGGCTTAATTTTCCTGGGGTCCTGTATGTGCCAACCTATTAAAGATCCCTGTTGGCCTCCGAGTGTGATTTATCGGAGATATAGCCAGGAGCATCACTGGGCAGTGGAGAGAATGAATATCTAGATGTTTGAATGCTTGTTTCTTTGAGGATGTGTTTGAGCCCTATCTTTTCTAGATCATTGAAACTGGGTGCCCAGTGCTGATTCCCTCCTCTTTCACTAGATGTTGGTGTGAACGCATCAGATATGCACCATATAAATGTGCATTTTGCCTTATATTCACAACTTCAGCAGTTATGCACAGTTGCTTCAGCAATTGTTTTGAACGATTAAGTGCTTGCCAGGGTGTTGCAGCATCACATAGGGCCTACTGGTGCTAAGTTTTTCATATTTCTACAGTTTTCTTGAGAACATTGCTCATTCTTCCAAAGCCAACTCAGTTATGTAATTTGTTTACCTTGGTCCCCAAAGCTGTTTACAATGTTGAAAAAATACGTAAGTTCCCTTCTACAACACAAAATTAGACTACGTCCCTCGTAGGATGTTTGTCATTGATTGAGGGTAGGAACAGTCCAGGTGGAGCAGGCATCTGATGTCTTCAATTCTGGGCAAGAAGTCTCATAATTTTTGTGGTTCTGCATCATTTGAACTATGTCTGCTTTATGTGCCCTTCCAACCACAGACCTCTCCTATTTAACGTGTGCCCACCTAGTCTCCTTCCCCAGTGCATGGTTGCACCTGTTGGGGGGGAGGGATAGTATTTGGGAGCTGTATGTGCTTTTTTCTTGGCACATGTTGCCTTGGATTCTGTTTTCATCCATAATTTGATGTGCTGCGTATTCATTGACTGTGCTTATACAGGGAAGAATAGGTCAGAGGTGAGGGTGAGGTCCTATGGCTGACTGTATCCCCAGTCTGGCTGACTGTATCCCAGCCTGTGCACAGCTGGGATACAGCTGGATTTGTGTGTGTACTCAGATGAGTCCTCAGCATGATCTGAATACCTTCTGGTGTGTTTTATTTTTGTGGTGGGTCACTTCTAATAGGCAATGCCCCCCCCCAATAGATCCCTTACTAGTGCAAGTAGAGTACATTGATGGTTGTAGCTCCTCTTGCAGGTGCAGAGTTGCTACCGGTATTCTTTGGTGTTTGTGTATAGATAGAGGAATGAGACAGGCGGTTGTGAAGAATCTGAAACACAAGCATTGCATAGCTGCCCTTGTGTTACTTTTGGTAGTGGTATGGTGTTAAATACTTCCCAGTGCTTTATGCCCTCTTATCATCTTTGGCTATTGTTTTTCCTTCTGTCCTATAGTGTTGTCTGTAACTTTTGGTTTCCTCTTGGTGGTTATTTTGTACGTTTTAAATTTCCTGCATGGAGGCAAGAGTGGTGTATTTTTGTGCAAAGCATCTTGAGGATTTGCATGTTCAGTTCCCTTTTTACAGGTTTAATTTCTCACATTGAATCCCACCCATGGTCTGTGCCTTGGCTGTGATATTACTGACTGCTGTTCAATTGCAGTATTTCGTTGCCAGAATAAGGTTGCCAGGTATAGAACAGGTCCTTGTGCTGGTTTAGTGTCCACATATGCAGTAGCAAGATTCCACGCCATGGTGCAAGGAGTCTTGAGTGCTGGTTGCCAGTGTCTGTGCACTGGGGGTGGGGTGATTGTGTCTTCCTGTGATACCATAGATCAGGGGTTCTCAACCTTTGGAGGCCTGGGTTCCCCCTATCACGGTCCAATTTTCTGAAGTACCCCCTGCTAATTAATTGCTAATTAATTGGGTTAATCAATCAGTTAATTAGCTAATTAATCATTAAATAAAAAAGTACTAAAACAGTTTTAAATGTGAAAAAATGTCTTACTTAACTCTGTATTGTTTGTGTCAGACAGACAGACAGATAGGGGATTGGACTGGAAGTTCTAATTAACAAATAACTAACTACTGATTGCTGATAAGGGGCAGGCTCTGGCGTACCCCCTGCCATTGGTCCGCGTACCCCTAGGGGCACTCGTACCACAGGTTGAGAACCCCTGCCATAGATGCTGACTTTCCTGTAGAAAGATTCCTTTCCTTAGCTGACTGTTTCTGTACATGTCACTTTTGTACATGTGCGTAGGTCTTTTTTGTGTAGTGTGGTTTTTGTATTTGTTTAGCAATGGTGTGGTGGTTACTCTGCTTTACCTCCTTGGTGCTATGCCTTGAGGGCTGGGATCCTTTAGTGTGGTGGTGATCTAAAGATGTACTGTAATGGATGGTGCTACAGACTGAATGGACCTGTGCTATGTTGCTCCTCTTTTCTTTAGCACAATGCATAGTGTGCTTTTCCCTGGGTTGTCCGTATCTTATCAGGGTTTTGTTTCTTTGTGATTTCTTAGGAAGGTGTTACACATTTGACATGTCTAGTTGTGGATAGTATGGTCTGTTATAAGTCTGTGTACTTGTTAATATGAGGACTTCAGTGTAAACTAGGTAGTGCAGCTTAGCTGTAAGGGAGGAGAGGTTGCCAACAAAATTCCTCCAATTGCCTGTTCTTCCTTTCTGAGCACTATTCTGCACTAGCCTGCACCATTGTAGCTGTATGGCTCGGGTTTGTTGCTCCAATGCAACACATTTGGAGCAGAGTTGCTATTATATATTTCTCTATCCATGCAGTACAGTTAAGGACTCTTGAGGTACCAAGGTTACATGTAAATATCCTTGTTTGGAGGAGAACCACTGGCGAGTTACAAGAAGGGCAAAGCAGCAAATGTTAGCTCAAAGTCTCGTACTTCATTGCTAAGAGTGCTTATTGTCATGTCTTTCATTAACTAATCAAACCTAAATAGCTTAATGTATTTTTATTACATTAGATAAATAAATGTATTTATAAATTATATTTATTGCATCTTTAGACTTTTGCTAAACACTTTTTAAGCAAAACTTGAGCTGTTGAACAAGCAAGGAGAAACGGAATCATTGGCTCAGTACTAGCAAAATTAGAAATGAGTAAACCTAGAATATATTGTTGCCATGAAGAGCACGGAGGAATATCAACAGTATGATAGAATGTCCTGTGAGTCTGGAGTGAGGTGGTGCATGTAGGACTGCCTGCTTGGAATTCATCAGTTGTTGGGAAGACAGTCCCCTGCTGTTGTATGAAAACTATCAAGAATAAACACGTTTATAAAGATAAATTGCCCTATATGTTTGCTTTATAAGGCTGTACTGTGTGTAGGAAAAAAAACATGGTTTTTTCCCCCATATTCAGGACTATGGATGTCAGACTTATGGCATTGTTTAGAGTGTCTGGAAATACTTTAAATAAAATCATATGTGTTATTGACTATTGAAGGTATGTATGAGCAGTCAGTATGATACAGGTCTCTGCTCCCCCATCACTCACTTTTCTACACATTTAACATGATCCTCAGAGGTTTTGCCAGAAGTGCCACACTTCTTTCCTGTTCCCTGAAAAGCCAGCAAGGCACCACAGCAACTTTCTTACACTGTACCTATGGGTGATGGCATTGTATATGCAGAATGAGAAGAATGCAGTGTTCTCTCCTATTGTACATATGAAGTCTACCTTAATATTATTAGTCTTATGAAAGCTGACAAAAAGTGTGATCTTTAACCCAGTTTATTGATCTTGATCCAACAACCTAGTCACACTAAGCTTTCTTTGAAACTAATGTAACAAGTTAGTTGTTAATCACAAACTTGTTCCATTGATTTTGATGGTACTTGGTCATATCCAACTAAATTTGTATTGGGGTGTTATGTTATCTGACAGGCATGTATCTTCTTGATAACCTAAAATAAAAAGTTGTATTTAGACTTACAGAATATGCCAGAATCTGTTGGTTTTTATGTATTTTGCATGAACTGCTGCAAGCAATTTTGACAACTTAAAAGATTGAGAAATTCTGCAAGTGGGAAAGCTACCACATTAGCTTACTACTGCAATTATTGTAATGGGTGTTTAAACATGACAAGCTTTATGTGAACGCTCCTGTAAGTTTGAACTGGGTCAAGGATGTGTTTTATGAGGAAAGGATAATTTTATTTATCAGTTACACAGAATATGGACTTTTTGTTATCAAGCAGCCTCTCATCCTCCACCGTGTGGATCACATGTGTTACCGCTTTTGTGACATCCTTGATAGATTGATTGTGGATAATGTTATTGCACATGTTTAACTTCTTGATACCTTCTAGGTTAACAAATTGTACATGAGTATGCATCTCTTTTTTTTACAATGAACTTTTCTTTAGCTACCACAGGGTTGTAGTTTGAGCCACTAAAGAAGCCCGTAGCTGCTTTCTTTAAAAAAATGTGTAGCTTCATCAGAGTTCAATATAATTCTTTCCTCTGATAGTGGAATTGCTTAAATGCAACATGAGAATAAAATATAGTAATACCTCCCATAACGTGGAGAATATGGTTTGGAAAGTCAAGTGCTGTGTGAAACAGTGCTATAGGAGACATTGTTAAAGATAAGGCAGGAAACTGGCAGTGATTGACCCCATGCTTCCCAGAATGTGCTGCTCCCATTGGCAAGAGTAGTTGTCAATCACGTCGGGACAAAGCACTGTAGGCTGTAAGCGCTGTAAGGAAGTAGTATAATGGGAGGTGTTACTGTAATACTCTTCTGGTTGTGTTGGATGATACTTGTAGAAAAATGTAGTGGACAGTTTGGTACTGTATCTAAACACAGACTGCAGCTTGATGTTAGAGTTAAACGTACTTATTCATCAGTACTACTCCATGTGTGTATGTACTACTCCTCTCCCAGAGCCTAGTAAGCAAGCAAGACTAGTTGGATTTGGCTCTCAGAGCAGTGGCAGACTTATTCACTACTAGTTGAACTTAAAATTGCCCAGTTCTTAAAGTGTCACTTTCTGAAATTTATCTAGGAGCTTGAGTTTTTCACCAAGGTTGCATGGCCCCTTGTCATAAGTTATGGTATGCCACGTGCGATTTATATGAGGTGGATATCATTCTCTGAGAGTGCACTGTGGAAAAATTCAGGAGCTGGCCCTCATTGAATTATCCCTACCCAATCGGACAGAATGACAAATAAGTGAGGAAGCAGATAGCACTGGGCCCATAGCAGTAGGGGCACATTAGAGTGTAAGCAGAAGCACGGTGCAATATTATTTTATTATTTTATTTTTATTTTTCACATTTTTATACCGCCCATCCTCCAAGGAGCTCAGAGTGGTTTACATATTTCCTCCCCTCCTTTCTTTGTCCTCACAACAACCCTGTGAGGTAGGTGGGGCTGAGAGATAGTGACTGGCCCAAGGTCACCCAGGAAGCTTCGTGGCTGAGCGGGGATTTGAACCTGGATCTTCCAGGTCTAAGTCCAACTCTCAAACCACTACACCATCCTGGCTCCTGCTTGAAGAACAGAGCGGTAAAAACCCTTGTATAATGACAATAGTGCACTTTCCTCATTCGAACAGAGAACTCTGGGCTACTTGGGGCTATATGAGACAGAATGTCTTACCACATGGAGCTCCTTGGAGCTAGGAAAAAAACTTTCTTTTTGAGCAGCCAGGTTTGCTTACAAGTTTCTTTGAGATTCTGCAAATGGTAGTTTGATATAGATGCACTACAATTAAAGCCACAGGAAAACAGAACTAACCTGATGTTGGAGTGTTAACTCTGTGTGTGATCAGCCATGTCTTCCGTCTCTTAGGACTCTGAGTTCAGTAATGCTGATCAGATGGATCTGTATGACGACGTTTTAGCTGCCAGCTCACAACCTTCTGAAAGCTGCACTAGCAGCTCTGAGCCACCACCGGAAAGCCGCCAAGAGCAATCTCCCAAACCAAACAGTAAATCGCCTGCTATCCTGTACACTTACAGTGGACTGCGGAATAAGAGAGCTGCTGTTTATGTGGGCAGCTTCTCTTGGGTGAGTGAAAAGTACAACAAACTTGCCTCTTGCAAAACCTTTTTGGTTACGTGGAAAGGCCCTTGTTTTTGTTTTGTTTTTTACTATAGACCCATAGTTTTCTATTGTGCAACATCTCGTATTCATGTATGTTTAAACTCAGACAATAGATGCACAGCAAAAAGGCTTCCACACAATCCCCCAGTATAGCAGTTTCTATATGTTTTTTTACAGTGAAAGTGTTAGTCTGCATTTTGTATCTTGTATTATGATACAGATTTGTATTATGATTCAGAGTCTATAGACACATACCCCTCCCCTCTTGCATCATTGTTGAGGAAATCTACCTATTTTAAGAAATACCAGAGGAAGGGAGTAGCTGCTTTTACTCCTTCAGTAACCCAAGTTTAATTTGGGTTGATATAGAAGTTGCTCCTTCTCAACCTAAAGATCTGTGTTCTTTGCCACTTGGTTTTGGAATTAAGTGCATATATGTGTTGTGCATGGAGGTAGAATCTGATGATCCTTCCCTCGATGATTATGGTTGGAACGTAAGGGGAGATTGAGAAGGAAGAGCCGTAATTTATTGTACAGTATTACTAATATGAGTCCTACAGATGATTTCAGGTTATAATATATTTTCTGCCTGTTCATATTCAGTGGACAACTGACCAGCAACTGACCCGAATCATCCGTTCTGTGGGTGTCTATGATGTGGTGGAACTCAAGTTTGCTGAGAACAGAGCCAATGGCCAGTCTAAAGGGTGAGCACTGCAAAAGCATCTTCACAAAACTACCTGTTTTGAGGGATGTTTATGGTGGAGGCAGAAAGTGTAGAGTGATCAGTGTGCTTGCTGCATGTGTGTGCAGGCATATACACGCATGACTATTTTTAAAAAACTTAATGTTTCTTGCCTTAGAAGCTCCGTTGTGCAGTCTTAAACGTGTCTAGGCTGGATGCAGCCACCACCTACAAAGAAAATGACTGCTTGGTAGAAGTGATCAGTAAAGAGCTGGTCTGTTTTCAGTTGCAATCTCTGACCATAAGTGTTCCTTGTTTTCTGTAGTGATAGCTGTGTGAAGGGCAAGATCTGAAAGTTCTACACACTATTGATCAGGTTATACCTGTAGAGAGAGATGCTGCTTTGCTAGATCTTTCCCGAGAGGCTGTTTGGATGGTGTTCTTTACCAGAGGTTACTGACGTCTTCAGTTGTGTTGATCCTGTGGCTCTCTGTGTAGGTATGCAGAAGTGGTGGTTGCCTCGGAGAATTCTGTCCACAAACTTCTGGAGCTGCTACCTGGGAAGATTCTCAATGGTGATAAGGTGGAGGTGAAGTTGGCCACCCGGCAGAACCTTGCACAGTTTGAGGCACAGGCTCGAAAACGTAAGTTTAGATGGGGCTTTGTGTTGGTGAATTGAGGGTGGAGGGGTGAGGCAGAGCAGCTTTTCTTAGGTCTCCTGTCCTGACCAGAGCTTTATCAACAGAAGCAATTTAAATTGTAATTTAATGTTCATGAATACCCAGGAGTATCTCAGTATTTTCCCTGTTGCTGCTGAGTTGAGCCTCAGTAGTCTATGATCCCCTTTTAGATTATCGTATGAATATGCTTCATAGCCTCTCATTCCTCTTCTTTGTCCAGACTGAATGGGCTTAAGCTCTTCAGGCTGCTATTATAGCTAAGATCCTCTATATAAATGTTCTCTGGGCCTTCTCCAGAACGGGTACATCCCTGAAGAGGTAAGAGGTCCTTGGTACCCTGACTGAGGCCTCACCTTGATCTGTGTACAATAGCATTAGATAGTCCCATTCATCAGTTTCTGTTAATGCCCCACAGAGCATTATGCAGTCAGTGGAACCATGTTTCTGATGATATACAACAAAATTCTGCCTGCCTAAAGCCATTGTAGAACATGTAGTCATCCATGAAGAGAATGTTGTCTCATGTAATGGTCTATGGCTAAATTCAAACTGTCTTGACTTGGCTTTTGTTGTCCTGATCAGATTTAACCTGGGTAGCTAACTCCTACCACCTCTGTGCTCCTAGTGATAGCCACAACTACCCACTATAAAATCTTTGGCCTCATAGCCTCTACAGCTATAGCAGCAGATGTGTTTTCACAGCCTCCAGCATGGACTGTGTATTGGTGCTGGAGGTGATGTTTCTCCTGTGTCCCTTAACTCAACAGGATTGTCAAGAGGCTACTGCATTTATCTGTCTTAAGAATACCATCGGTCAGTGTTGCTGAATCATGAGACAAAGCAGAGCTGCTGTTAGCCCTGATCAAAGCTTTTCCCTGTGAAAAACCTTAAAGGGGCTTATCTTGTCTTCACTAGGAGGTCGCGCTGGTGAATGGCAACGTCTGACAGTAACCCTGGCACGTCACCATTTTTGACAAGGCCTTCGTAAATGACTTCCACCACTTTGATTCCTCGCCCAAAGGGCCTGAGAAATACAAATTTGTTGTTTTTAATAATTATCTTTTATTTATACTCTGCCTTTCCCTAACCTCAAGGCAACTTACAATAAAACAAACAAAAAACAGTATATAAACAAAAAAACACATGTAAAGACCTGAAGATTCTTTTATTGTACTCATCTCCTATTTATTACAGAGGAAAACTAAAAGTGGCTTATCTCAGTGGCCACAAAGTGAATTATTGAGACATTGTGAAACATGAATGTTAACTATTTATATTCTTTACAATATTGCAGGCTTGCTGTCACCAGTTCTTATACGATGGTGGTATAACAGATTTGTGACCATGTTGTTAAGCAATCATCTTCTTTAGAAATACATTTCCCACCTATACTTGCAGTTGGTAGTTCACTTCTTGTTGAGAATTATGCCATATTGGGAATTATGCCACATTGGGACAAGATCACGAAGTATGTCCCTCTGTCTTAGCATTATCTTCAGGAATCTTTGATTTCTTTCAATTTTACAGCCTTTCTTTAACATAAGGTTATTAACATTTTATTATCAAATTTCTCATTACTATAGTTGAGTTTATTGTATATTCAGACTCCCACCTAGTCAAATTAAGATGAGAAGCAGCTTTTTTTAAACCTGATTTTTTTTTAACTATTGGCTTTATTCAGACAATGTAAATCTTTGTAAATACTTCCTGTAATGCCCTTCCTTATTATTGCCATCTTGGTTTGTGTTGAATAAAGTTGACTCCAAGTACAGTACTTTGGTCAGCATGGTTTTATTATTTCTGTGGGGTCCATAGCTCCTCAGCGGGAAGGTGAAATGCTTCTGAACCAGGATGTTTTCATCGTTATCAAGCAACTGGTCCAAGAAACAACTGTAGATAGTATAAAATTCCATTTTAAATTCAAGATCCCAGTCACGTATTACATGCTCATAAAGTTCTATTTATTCCCTCGCCCCATATTGTTGCATTTGTTGCTAGTATACTTATAGATCCAGCAAGTATCCATGGCATTGTCCACTGTCATCTGAATCTGTTGCCATTATTTAAGCATTGGTATTGTAATGCCCTGATAGACACTTTCTAATACAGTAGTATAGCTTTACACAGTCCAAATATATTTAATTTTAGTTGAATAGTTCAACAGATTGTAGTTTTTTGTTCTATAGATCTTATGTAGGAAGAGAGACAGATTTGCTTTGTTTGGATAAGCAATTAAGATTTAACAATTTTTGCTTTTACCCTGTGAGAACTTTTGAGTAACACTTTCGTGTTCTAGAGGTAATAGCTATTTAGAAACTAGTTCAATGGCAGTTACAAACAACAGGGCTGTAGCTTTTCCCTCCGGGTTGCGGCGCAAGCGGGAGGACCCGCCCACCACAATCTCGCAAGATTCAAGATGGCGGCAGCCAAATTTCATAAGGGCATATGAGACTGCCTCATGTGCCCTTACGAGATTTGGCTGTCGCCATCTTGAAACTCGCGAGATTTTCATGAGTTTCAAGATGGCGGCGGCCAGGAGAAAAGGTAAGGGCAACTACTGGGTACATCGGGAGGGCTGTAGCGGTTTTTCCCGGGGACCCGGGAAAAACCGCTACAGCAGCTAACAGGCAGTGCTTTGCGTACCTCCAGCCTGTGGTCCGTGTACCCCTGGGGGTATGTGTACCACAGGTTGAGAACCCCTGCTTTAGGTAATGACAGGGAGGAGTTAGGCATACCTTCAGAATTATGGGTCTTGTGAGTGTCGTGTAACTGAGTTTAGGGTTGAAGCGTTTAGGTTTCCATTCAGTATATTTATAAGGAGAAAAATATGGATAAATAAGATCCTATTAATGATTTCACTGGAGAAGGCCCAGTCTTCTTAAATTAGAGGTAGTGGTGGTCAGTAGTCAACCAGAATTTCAAAAAAATGTTGACATTACTGCTGGAGAACTGAATAAGTAAAAGGACCATTCGTTTGTCATGTGGTTGTAGGCTTTAATCTCCATTGGTTAAAGAACTCTTAGGCACATGTAAAATAAAAGCTCCGATTCAGCTAATGTCCATGATTAGTCCACTGAAAGCCATGGGATTTGTTCCAGTGATTTTAGCAAGATTTTGTGGCGACTTCCTTCTGCTGAACTGAACCTAAACGTTTTAGCTTGTGTGTTGCCTTCTTGGTTTCCAACCTAGACCTGTTCTGTTCTTAATCTATCAGATCCTAAAAGGCAATGGTGACTGTCTTGTAGAGAATGGCACAGTGAAGGATGTTTTGCAGATGTGTAGTCTAGTAGGACTAGAACGATAGTGATTTATTTCTAATTCACCATGACACATTACATCTTAAACTCTTTAAAAAGTATATGCTAGTTCAGGTCATGAAAATATTCTGTTACAGTGATCACTGTTCCAAGGAGTCACTTATTCAGTATATCTAGGATCGGAGACTGAGCTATTTATTTATTTTATATAGATATAGATATGGAGGTGTACATAGTTCCTCGCCTCTTGTCCTCGCCCTGTGAGGCTGAGAGATAGTGACTTGCCGAAGGTCACCCAGGAAGCTTCATGGCTGAGTGGGGATTTGAACCTGGATCTTCCAGGTCTTAAGTCCAACTCCCAAAGATTTCAGTTCGCATCTTGCCTTGGCTATGAACTTGCTTACTAGGTGGCTCTAGATATGCAGCTATCTCATCTGCAATCTGGGAATAATACTGTGAATCTACCTTACAGATTGCTCAGTATAAAGCGCTTAGAACACTCCATATCAATGTGAAGTACTATTATTGGAGTGTCCCCTTAAGTTCAATGGGACTTGCTCTCAAGTAAGTGGGCTGAGATTGTGCTGTAAATATATTAAATGGGGTACACTGGCTCTCTGACTTGCGGCCTTCTGAGTTATGGGTAACTGCATCACTGCTTTCATGCTGCAGGTGCATTGTGGTGCTTTTGTGCAGGTGCAATAGCACTGGGCTGGCGAGTCAGCTGTTTCTAGGTATGTACATTCTGACTTCTGGACAGACCTCCAGAACGGAACCATTACGTATGTTGGGGATATAGTGCAATATGCTGCATTCTGTTAGTATAACCCATCTATTATAATTAATGCTGAAATTTATCAAAGCGTGCCAGTGTCTCCTTCACAAAAATGACTTGTATTTCCCACTCTGAGATCATGTTGCAGCTACCTCTGTCAATGTAGCATACAGTATTTATAAATGTTTTACAGGCCTCTTGGGAGAGATGAATAACATACCCTTCAGGATCTGTGTCCTGAGATTTGCACAAATAAGGTTCAAGATTGAGGTGCACATGTCAGCCAACTCTACCCTCTGTGCACATTGTAAGAGGGTGGGAGTCCTGTTCTTTGGGCAAAGTGGGAATGACAAAGGAAGGAAGATGGCTGATATGTGCATGCTTGTTGGAAAGTGGGGATGTTGTGTCAGGAAATTATTTGGCTCTCCTGTGCTTACCTAACCACCGCAGTCTTCAGTGTTTTTCCTTTTCTGTGTGATATCTGACAGGGGTGCCTCCGAGGGCTCACTCACGGGATTCCTCAGACTCTGTAGATGGTCGAGCCACTCCAACAGAGAATGCTGTGCCACCGCCGCGCATTGAGAAGCCTCCTTCTGTCTTGCCTTTCTTCAACCGCCCTCCTTCTGCACTCCCTCTCATGGGGCTGCCACCTCCACCTATACCACCACCTCCGCCACTTTCCTCAAGTTTTGGTGTTCCTCCTCCTCCACCAGGAATCCACTACCAACACCTAATGCCCCCTCCCCCTCGGCTTCCCCCCCACCTAACTGTGCCACCTCCAGGCGCAGTGCCACCTGCTCTGCACCTCAACCCAGCGTTCTTTCCCCCTCCAAATGCAGCAATGGGTCCTCCACCAGATGCCTACAGCAAGGCTTCTGCACCATATAACCACAGCAGGTGAGAACAATTCCTTCCTTGGAACTTGAGAAAAACTAGAAACCCTGGGAAGTACAAAGAGCAGTATCTAGGATTCTTGGCTTATGAGATTACAATCCTAATTCACAAAGGGCTTCATCTGCATGTTAGTGTACTAAGAGCAGTACTTGGGTGGGACATTGATGATGATGCTACCGTTTCCTCTAAAATAAGACCTCCCCCCAAAGTAAGACCTACCGTCATTTTTGCATGAATTTTGCTGGCACTCATTAATATAAGTCCTCCCCGAAAGTAAGACCTAGCTAGGATCATCAGCCAGACGGATGCGACCCCCCCCCCCCCGACACACACACACCCGGGCACTTTGACCAATTAAAGCTTCATTCTCGAGGGTGCAAGGCTCTGGAAGGCCTGCACTTGAGTCCTCCACCATAGAGACAACGTGCTAGAGAGGCCAGCAAGGCCTGCAAGGAGGCTGCAACCTTGCAAAGTCTCTAGCACGTTGTCTCCATGGTGGAGGACTCATGTGCAGGCCTTCCAGGCCTTGTACCCTCGGGAAAGAATGAAGCTTTAATTGGTCAAAGTAAGTGCTGGGGGGTGGGGGGGGTTGTGCCACAGGTTGGGAAAATAAGACCTCCCTGAAAATAAGACCTCCTGCATTTTTTTAATAGGATACTGTCTTATTTTTGGGGAAACACGGTAGAAAGTTCCCCACTTACCTGCTTTGACTTTTCTGGCTTGTGTGTGGTAAAGAAGCTCTGCTAACTTGAGCACTGGCTCTTAGCTTTACTGTTCAAATGCTGCTTTTTGGGGTTTGGGGACTACTTGGTCAAGTGTACACTGCTCTCTTGGAAGTTCCTTAATCCCTGTGCATGTAGATAAAGACCCTTGTCACAGTTCTGCTTGTTCTCCATGTCTGAGTGATGGGTGCATATTTGTCTACTGTAGCCGAGATTTGGGCCCACTGCCACCACCTGTCAGCGAAGCAGAGTTTGAAGAAATCATGAACCGGAACCGAGCAATTTCCAGCAGTGCCATTTCCAAAGCTGTGTCTGGTGCCAGTGCAGGTAACCACCATTGGCTGCTGCTACTTCTCCATTCCTAACCCTTGGCCTCAATCTTATCACTCTGCCTATGCTTTCTTATGTCACAGGGGATTACAGTGATGCCATTGAGACCCTGCTTACAGCTATTGCTGTGATCAAACAGTCACGTGTAGCAAACGATGAGCGGTGCAGAGTCCTTATTTCTTCACTCAAGGATTGTCTTCATGGAATTGAAGCCAAGTCTTACAGCATGGGCACTAGCAGCAGTTCCTCCAGGTAAGGCGGCAGTAGGCAAAATTATCAGAAGTTTTCTCGCTCAACTTATTTTGCTGATGATGGTCCAGCCTCAGGGGTACTCTTGTTATTTTTTTTTCCTGGGCTGTGAACAGCCAGGTATGAATATGTGCCCTTTATAGACGAGGAAACAAGTAGACACTGTAGCTTCTTGTCAGAAGTATAGGTATCTTTGTTTGTCTTCCAGAAAGAGACACCGGTCTCGGGATAGGTCACCCAGTCGATCCCGTGAGAGCAGCAGGAGGCACCGAGATGCGGTCCATAATGAAGATCGACATGAGGACTACTTCCAGGAAAGAAGCCGGGAGCATGAGAGACACAGAGACAGGGACAGAGAAAGAGATCGGCATCACTGAGAAAAGTGAGAATCTTTCTTGGGTGCTTCCTTCCCCAGTTTTACTTTCTTATCCTTTCTCATTTGCATTCCAGATATTTCTACCCAGTTTATTATTCCCCTTGTAGATGTGTTGGGTACTAAAGTCTATTTCCTTTGTTACATTCTGGAAGGGGTTCCATACCATGACTAATGCCATACTTCCCTTCAGTGAGGGCCATACTCACACATTATCTCTAGCTAAGGCCAGTGTATACATTTTCCTTTGCAATTTGTTGATAGGAAAGAATTTTCTAAAAAAGGGAATGATCTGACCTGCAGTTTGAGAATTGTACTCAAGTTGCTTGTTTAGATATTGTCGATTTGCATTTACATAAAATGCCAGCTGTGCTCCGAATAGATGGGCATCTCAATTCATGTCGTCAGACATACACCTTTTCCATAATTTCTTTCCTTGTCCTTTGTACAACGACTAGTAGATTGATTCTCTAGGTTAGACTTGATGTTGCTGTGAATGTCCATGTGAAATTTGAAACGGGATGAGAAATGCAGGTGGTAAAGAACAGTCTTGATGCTTGCTTGATTTGTGACCACACAGCCTCCAGTGCTTTTGCAAAGTCAGAAGTTCCAGCAAGTCAGTGTCCTAAAAGAACTGGAAAGCTTGGTAACTGGATCTTTCCCTATATCTTTTCCTGTTTGTTTCTTGTTCTTCTTTTCAAAAGCTTCCCTAATATTACATTCTGATTCTAAATTATAGTAAGGGGCAGGCGGGGGTTGCAGGCTTCCATTTTGTACAGGTACATGTATAGAAATAAGCAGGGTTGTAACCAAAGTACCCATTCTTTAAAGCAAATTCAGTATCTTTAAGGGATCTTGAAATTTCAGCTTCAGTTTAATATGAAGGGATTTCTGGTTCTTATGGTTTTGAAGGTCAAATGCTTGGGTAAATTTTCACTAGTGATACTGAGACCATCTTCATTTGCTTAACCCTTTATGCACCTCTATCCTTTTTGACGTTTTAATTCCGTATTACTGTTAAAATAACATGATTATACTTTTCACAGAAACCTTGCCTTCCATTGCAGCTGGTAATTCAAATCAGTTTATTCATAAACTGACAGCATTGGACAAGAAATTTAATTCCACTGCTTTTTTTAAAGCTTAAGACAGGGTGCAGATTTGTACAGAGCTGCCTTAATCCTTCATAGGTGCTGTACATTTCTCTGAAATTGTAATTCTGCAAGTATACAACTCGAGTATGATCCTCTTCAGAGTGTCTGCTTTTGACCCAGTAGAGATCCTTGCTGAGCTAAACTGTAACTCACAGATCCCCATTGTTTCTTGAGTCCCGATTACACTGGTTGCACGTTTGTTGAGCTCTATAAACTGTAAATTCAGCTGATGTGTATCACTTTTGATTCCCAGACCTGTCTTGCAAGAAGCATCACATAGTGCAATTATAAAGAAATAAAGCTTGAATTTAGCCACACTAGCTAATTTTATTTTGCTGTAACTTGCCTTAGTTGCTTCATGAAAGAAAGTGCTTTTGAAAGTTCAAACATAAGTGAAATGTAGCTTCTTTACTGAGTTCTTAGTACCCGAAGTGGTGAGAGTTCAACTTGAGAACAGTGGGTAGCAGTGTTGGGCTTGGTTCAACCATTACCCTAGGAGCCTTCAGTTCTGTTTTTGTATATGGAAATAACAGCAATTTCCATCCTGGGCTGCTGTACAGGGTTAATGTGCAAATTCCTAACCACCCATACTAAAGTGTTCGGCAATTACGAATAATGCTTCTGGCTTTGTTTTGTCCTTTGCAGGAACATGGGAGGCATTCAGTGTTTTTATGGACTTATATCTCCTCTCCTTAATCAAGACTAAAAGATGGAGGCTTCTCTACCCCTACTTCCCACTGCCCTCTGCTCCTTCTGGACCCCTTGGAAAGACTTTGCCTGCAGAACTCCATCTGGCACACTGTGGCATTGGGACCTGAGCTCTGCCTGTGTGTGTGCTGCTGCTTGATGGAGAAACACTGAATGACTTGGAGTTTGGGAGGGGGTTGTCTGAGCCACTGTGACCAGGGGGCCACTTCAATCCATGGATTCTTGGACCCAAAGAGAACGGTGCTTTCCACAGAGGTCTATCGCCTCTTTCCTTTCCATGGCTTTTCTAGGAGCACCTGGGGAGGGAACCCATCCAGCTTGTCTCCTGCAGGAAGAACTGGTGCTTCAGCACAGCACAAGGTGTCTGATCATAGTCTCACTGGAGCTCATGTCCACTACCCACACTGCATTGTCTTCTCAAGCAACCAGTCCTCCTGAAGTCTGATTTTTTTTGTCCAAAACAGCTTCAGTCTTGCCCTTCTAGCGCCATCGTACACAGCTTAGAAAATAGTTCTGTTCCCCCCCCCCCCAGCGGAGGGCAGGTTGGCTGCTGCTTCCAATCACTCCTCTTCCTCTCATCCCTCTTCGGTTCTTAAACGATCATCTTTCTGTCTGGCTTCTTCCAGAGGGGTTTGTGGTGGTCAACTTGCCCACAATGTGGAATCTCCCTTAAGAAATAGATCTGGCTCTGGCTACTGCAGGTACACCTCTCCACAGGTGATGCATATTGCTAACAAATTCCTTGCTATGTTTCATGCAGTAGTTGCTCCAGTTGTAACTTCTTACATAAACCTTTGCTTCCGGGGCCAGCCCCTCCCAGAGTGCCACCTTCCTTGTTGTAGAGGAAGAGTTGTAGGCAGAGACCTGACTGATGTGGTAGCATGGAATGGGGGCAAAGTCAAGCTGGGGCTAGCTGGAAGTTACTGTTTGTTTGCAGTACACCCTAAACATTTTTAAGTTCTATGTGACGTACGTGTTTGTTTAAGGTCCGGAACTTTCCTTGCCCGTAGCCTAATTTTAAATGGAGCTCTCTTTTGGAGCGGTCCACTTGAGTTTGCTTCAGGCAGCACCATACCTCACTGATCTCTGGCATGCCAGTCTGGGGAAACAATTGGAGGCAGGGGAAGGCCTTTGCCTATTCATACCAACATACTTAGTTGCGTTATGTAAACATAACTAGGGTTTCTGGAGCCACTCCAGCTTTCAAGCTGGCAACCTCTTCAGGCCTTCGGCATCAAAATCTGCGTAAGAGCAGCATTATGGGACAGGAGTGGCTGTAGACTGATTGTAGACTGATTATTAAACTATCATCAAGCTGTAACCCTTTGGGGAATTCATTTTCAGCTTTCAGTGATCCATCCTAGTCTGAGAACACCAGTTATTTAAAATCAAGAACATACTATACCCTCGGATATGTAGTCTCCAGCACCTGGATCTCTTTAATAGGTGCTCAGTTGTAAACATCAGTTACATTCATGAACACTTAATGTGACTGTCCAGTTGCATGGTGAAGCCCCTGTTGTGAAAGGATGCTATAACGGTCCCACAGAACAGTTGTGGGACTTGAAGAGGATGAATTGTGTCTTGCGAAGGATGTCGCCGTGTGATGCGGTACCTTCTTTTGTACTGTTGATCAGAGAGGTGTCCAACTCTAAATGTTTTTTAAAAAGGAAAAAGTTATGTAAACAAATAGAGCGACAATTTAAACTGTAAAGTATCAAACATTTGATTGGAGATGTTGCTTTTTACATAATGGGACATTTTTAGTTTGTTTTGAAATAATGGACGTATAAAAAAGAAACTGACAACAGAAACGTAGCCTTGGTTCCCTTTGACTCATTCCCCCCCCCCCCCCGGTTCTTCGTGATTTGATTTGTTTGTCTTTTTCTGATAGGTTGGAAATTGTGTAATAAACTTGATGATATTGTCAATCTTTTATACTGCATTGTATGGTTTCTTTTTTCCTTTTGTAACTATTTTAAGTGGAGGTGAGCTGTTCTTATAGAATCTCCACTAATTATGATTGTTGGGGGGGGGGTTGGATAATGTGGTCCAGGAATGGCAAATAAGTATGGGAAAGTAAGGGAGGTGGTTCTTTAGCACAGATGCTAAGCTTTTGGTTGGGTGGTAGCCCTTGTACAACCATGGCTTTATGTAATACTAAACTAGTTTACAACCACTTTGTGTACACAAATTAAAATGCCTTTTTAAAAGCTTAAATTTCTATCTCATCATTATGTTTGAGTCTCGTTTCAGACTGTTTCTGAAATCTGACACAGAAGTTACATTCCCCAGAATATTCCCTTTAGTTGTTGTTGGGTTTTTTAAAACACAACTCTTAACGTTGTGGGCTTAAAAAAAAAAAAGACTTGGGTTCAGAGAGATTTGGGGCCTATCAAACCGTAATTCCAAAGTTTGTAAAAAAATAAAATTCAACAATAGCAATAGAGGGGAGGGGTTATAAGCTGCAGGGAAACACATTTTGTCAAGTTTCTTGGTTCACCCAGTAGCAATCACTATCATCTCCAGGGAAAGATTCTCTGGTAACAAATCTAGCTTAATATGTCTAAACAGTTGATGATTTCTTGCCTGCCTATTCTCTCTCCCCCCCCCCCCCATTTCAGCCAGGGAATATTTTAGGGATACTAAATCGGTGCAGGGTAGAACCAAGTCTTGAGTAAACATCTTGAAAGCTATCTCCCTTACTGGTTCTTGTGGTTATTTCACTGCCCCCCTCCTTCTAAAAGGTACATACTCAAGATCATTTGGGTTACGTAATTATCTTTTAACCACCCTGCCCTGTTTAGTCATGAGGATTTCAAAATGGTAAAATAGTATATTTTCAATGCATGCTTACATGTGGGAGAGCATCAATTGAGATGGAAAAAAAAGGTGGCAAAAGCCTTTACTGACCCAACCCACTCATCAGATGGTGAATTTGGGAACCAGCAATGGTGGTTATTCCATGTTAATAGAATATGGTGGTATAAGAACATTTTTGGAAGACCGTGTTCTTTTTTCAGGTATATTGCACTTATTACTGATCTCTGTCTTGGCTGAAGCAAAAAACCTTGCATGGTGGCACCGTTCATAGTGGAAGGGAAATTTATTGTCCCAGAAGTTGGGGAAGAGGTCTCTTGCAAAGCAATTTGTATCTAAATCTACCCACTAAGATACCTTTTGGGGGGAATCCCTTGGTCATATGCGTTGTATAGATAGTGTTTTGTTAGGCCTCTAAGAGTTTGTCACGAAAGGGGCATGCCTATAATTGGTGAATTATGTGGCATGATTCTAGTACTTTGAGAATAAAGCCTGGATGAACTGTCTTCTGTGGGTGGGGCTGAGGAGAAGGGCCTGTCAGGTTGCCAGGCACCCATTGTGATCTCATGAGTCAGGATTCATCTTCAGTGGCCCAGCTAGCAGGTCTGAAGAGTGGATGCATTTCAAATGCCTTAATCCTACCATGACGGTCTCATTAGAGTTTGGTCTTGTCAACGCAGCCAACCGATACCTGACTGCTGAACCTTTCCGTTTCCAGGTGTCGGCCACAGGCAAGCAGCTGAAGCCTCGCCAGGTGTGGATACTGCAGTTTGTGACCCCACATGGAGCAGGGGCAGCTGGTCCAGGAGAAGGGGCTGGCCAGAAACTTCACCTGATCAGTGCCCTAAAGCGCTACTTGGCAGCTGATGCTAACGGCAAAGTCACCTGTGACCAGGATAAACCAGGGCCTCAGACCTCCTTTCTGCTACATCAGTATCCGGATGGCAAGGTGCAGACGTGCGGGCATATGCACAATTGTCCTGTTCCCAACTATATAACTGCAGCCTAGTTATTTCCAGTATATTAGCCTGCAATTCTGCACAAAAAGGGTGGATGGAGGTGGCAGGGTAGGATAAGATTTGTTCCATGTTCTCTGAAATGCAGACCTTTCTTTATGAAGAATTGCAGTGCTTTGGGCATAACAGGATGAAGACTGCAAGAGTCCCAAGAGGCAGAAGGATCATGCTGAGCCTGGAAAAGATTGTTGCTAGGGCAAGGAGGAGGGCTTTTTCTCTGCCACCATGCTAGTAGTATCTGGATTCTAGGGTCATGTGCACATAGCAGCTTTCTAAGCATCCCATACCAATATTATTATGTGCACCTTGGAGAGTGTAAAGTGTCTCAGGGTTAGGTAGGTACTGATTCCCTTTAGGGGGGGGGACACCCTTGGAAAGCCAGCCATAGCATGGATTGCAAATTGTATTGGTTGCCATTCATCAAAGAGACGTAGTGGTTCCCAAACGTTTTAGCACCGGGACTCACCTTTTAAAACACTCTATTGGGACCCATCTAGCTTTACAAGACTTAAAAAAAAATCTAGAAAGATTTTTTTTCTTTATTTACAAAAAAAACCCCTTGATCCATTTCTCATAATGAGGCAGCCCTAATGAATAGCCTCAAGGCTTGAGGGGCTTAGTTATGTGACCCAACCTTCACCTGCCCCCACTACCTGTCATTGATTGACTGGGGGGGGGGGAACCACCAGAAAAAAGACGCTCAAACATTTATCTCCATATTTGCACAAGTAGCTCAGCTCCTTTCAGGGCAATTAGCAGATATCTGATTTTTGAATAGCCTTGGAGCTTGAGGAAGTTACCTGATCTTTCCATCACCTGTGTTTTCATTGGAGGCTCTGGTCGCAACCCACCAGAAATCAGGTCGGGACCCATCAGAGGGTCCTGACCCATAGTTTGGGAAACACTGCTGTAGGTCAACCACTATGGGCTGATAGGCAGTTGATGTGCTGAAAAGTGCTCATTTGAAAACCTGAGATAGAGGTTGCCTTGACATGCTCTAGATCTAGGATATATTCTAGCCACTCTTTTGTTGTGTGTGTGTGGAGCCCTGAAAACACTGGATTGAGTGTGGCACGGTGGGAAAGATGTGCACATATCTCCCTAGCCAAATGGTGGTGAGAAAACAAATTGTTACCTTTGCTGTTCTGGCACCTTCATTCACAACAAGACTGTTCCTCTTTTTCCTACCTCGGGTGATGAGGCTAACGAGACACTCCTCCCTCCTACCAGGTGTCTTTTCAGAATGAACAGTCCAAGCGCTACCTGGGTGGGGCAGAGGAGAATGTCACTTGTTTTGCCCAGGCTGCCACCGAAACCGAAAAATGGACCCTACATTTGGCAGTGCACCCCAATGTTGCCATGTTCAGCCCCAGCAGGAAGCGTTATGTGCGCTGCGATGAGAGAACTGGGATGCTGCGCTGTGATCGTGATATGCCCTGGGGAGCTGAATCAGTCATCACTATTTACTACGATTTCTGTGGTGGGTAGAGGCATTTTCCTGCTTTACTCTTTCTCCCTTGCATTGTGTTTCAGTCTAAAACTAAAGAATCGCACTCATGTCATTTAAAGAACATGCACACCAACTATGAGGTGACCCTCAACACCTGGAAATTAAGTAGCAGGTAGGAGGAGGCCTTTACTTATGAACATCCCTTGTTCCTTTCCAACTTAGACCCCTTTAGCCAACCAATAGCCCTATTTATTTATTTATTTATTTATTTATTTATTTATTTATTTAAGGAATTTGTAGCCCGCCTTTCTCCCGAGGGCACTCAAGGCGGCTTGCATTAAAGTAGGCTTGGCAATCTCAAGAGCAGGGCACAACCTTGTTGCTCCTTTACCCTAGTGGTGATGACCTGTATGTAGTTTGGGGGTGGGTGAGAAATGCCCTGTTCTGTGGCTCTTATAGTGCCCGTGTTGGAGCAATGTTCCATCCACAGAGAACTGCATGCACACACAAGGATCTCCAGGTGCTCACATATGGGTAAAGTTGAGCAGGAGGATGGATGGACTCCTGAATTCTAAACATTTCATCAGCACTGACTTTACACGTCTTTCTCTGGGCAGACATTAAGTCAGCAATCCAAACACCTTCTTAAAAAAAATTCCTCTGTTTTTTTTTTTGATGTGTGAAAAAGTTAAGCTTGAGTCATTTGCGTCTCCTCAATAGGTCTGCAGCCCGAGACAAACTCTGGTGCCAGAACGCCATTTTTCGATCCCCCATTCATATCAGGTGAATTCAAATTCTGTTTATGCAGAAAGTCACTGTGGATGGCACAAATTTTGATTTCCTTAACAGCATTGATCAATTTTGGTAACTGTTAGAATTACTACTTATTACAGTATGCAGAACATTCAGATGAAACTCAAGTCAACTGTGTACACAAGCTGAACATGGGTATGCTTCTGCATTCTGTTGCAGGTTAGGTGTGAAGTATCCAGTCCCTGTTTATGCTACATGCACATTATAGATAGAGGTGCATTTTCCTTCCTTGTTCAATGTGGATGGGAACACACCTCTTCAAAACCTGTTTCAGACTGTGTAAGCCTTGTTCTGTCAAACTATGGTGTACACGTACGTTAAGAATCCACATGTGCAAATCACCAAGATAACAGTAGAACAATAGGAGCTACAAGAAAATAAGATATAATTGAGAGCACCAAAGTGCTGCAAAATAAAGACTATTTCAAAATTGAACCTCAAGTAACATATTTAAACAAAGACTGAGACCTGTTACACAAATTTACAAAGGATATAAGAGATTGACAGTGCAATCCGACTTAAACTTTTTTGCTTATGTAACCAGAGGCCCAGCGAGAACGGGAGGCCCCAGAACGGAAAAGGGATTCAAATCCCCTCCAAAAGAGGAATTCGAAGGGCCTCCCGTTCTCGCTGGGCCGCAAAAAAGTTAAGTCGGATTGCGCTGTGAGGGAAATACTGTGGGAAAGGTTATGGGTAGATGGGACTAGGGTGCTGGAGAGTATCTAGATGTGCGGTAATGCAGAATGCATGTCTGCAGTGAAATGATCATTGATCTTCATGCTTCTCTGTAGGTATTCATTTGGAGATTGTTGCCCAAGAATGAACACCAAGTCCTGTCATTCTTCTCATATTGCCTCTCCTGCCTTTGTCTCTAGGGAAGAAGTATGGATTGAGGAATGGGGGTGGCAAAATGTTGGCTTCCAATGGCTCATTAGTGACGGATGTTACCCCACAAACTCTCTACTCCCTGGAGGTGAACAGTGGCTTGGTGGCCTTCAGAGATGACGAAGGAAAGTACCTGACTGGGCGAGAAGGTGGTGTGAGAGCTATAAAGATGGACAAGCCTGGACGGGATGAACTCTTTAGTATGGAATCCTGCCCTGCCCAAGTCTCAATGCGCTCCTTTTCTACAAGCAAGTTCATCTGCTGCAGACCAGGTGAGGCAGCATTTATATAAACTGTTGGCCCTTGTTATCTGTGGGGGATCCGGACACACACACCCTGCGGATAGCAAGGATCTGCGGATACTGGAGTCCATGTAAAAAATGCTGAAAAACTAAAAAGGTGGTAAACACGGTTTTTTTACCTTTTTTAGCAGCAAACCATGCTGTTTCCAAGCCTCTGCAGGACTTCAACAAGCTTAACGCATCCTGGGATAAGGCTGGGATTGGGTGAAGAGCCTTCTCGCGACCCGGAAGTGGGTCGTTATGCTTGCAGAAGCTCTGTGGTGCTTCTGCTGCTAAAATGTTTTTTTAAACCGTGTTTTTTACCTTTTTAATCTTTTTTTCCCAAGCGTTTTTAAGGTGAGTCAAATCTGCGGATAGAAAGGATCCGCTGTATATTGTATTGCAGCAGTTCTCAAACTGGTGGGTCGCAACCCACCACACCAGCCAGGAGCAGTCACTACCCCCTTAAGGAGCGTGACAATGTGTGCTGGCATAGCAATGGCATTGCTGGGATCGCGCCGCTGCTAGGAAAAAAAGGGGGTTCTGGACTCACCGGGGGTCGTGCCAGCCCTCTGGAGGGTGTGAGGGGCCCAGTGGCCCCCTCTGTAGGCCTCCCCAAGCCTCGGATCGACTCCCTGAAGAATCGAGACCCACTTCTGGGTTACTTCTGGGGTTTGCCAAAAACTGGAAGTGGGTCTCGATCGCTTCAGGGAGCCTGTCTGAGGCTCGGGGAGGCCCGCAGAGGGGGCTGCAGCATCCCTGCACCCTCCGGAGGGCCGGCACAACCTTCAGTGAGACTAGAACCCCCTTTTTTCTCCCAGTGGTGATGCGATCCCAGGAGTGCAGTCCCCCCCCCCCCCCATGACTTACAGCATTCCCTACTCCCTGTGACAATGAAGCTTCTGACAGTGACTTGCTGATCTAGTATGATGGGGTTGAATATTTCTGAACATTCCATCTGTCTAGCAAACAAGGAATGTTTGTAGTCTAGTTTCTGAGAGGAAAAGGAAAGTTCAACTTCATTGGGATTCAACTTCATAGAGCCTTTAAGGACAGGGTCATTCCATGTGAAATCAACCAATGAAAAATCCTTGACGTCATGGATTTTGTTCATTTTCGGTACATCTGTACCTTACCATGAGATGTTTAAAAATTAATTTTTTCAGATTTTTTTGTCCATCCGTTTTTGAGATATTGAATGTTCAAAATTGCCAAAAAAGGCCAAAATTCACTTGTCACCATACATTCAAATGCCAGTTACAGGGTAACGATGAACGCTACAGACATGGGACAGGTGTCGTCTTAAAGCTTATGAATAGGGCTTTCATTTGATATACAGCATGACAAAATTGTAAATTTTCAAGAAATTCAAAAATATTCAAATAATATTAATTTTGAAATTTTGGAAAATTGAACTTTTTTAAAATTTTCAAAAAAATCACACTTAAAGGTATATGTCTTGTGGTCAATCAGTCAAAATTTCAAGATGGTATCTCAATGGTATACAAAAATTAAATTTTCTTGTTGGCAGTGACCAGGAATTAAACCCCTCAAGTCCATTTTTCTACAGTTTACATTGATAAAATTATGTGGTAAACTGAAATAAATCCAAAAATTTATAACAGGACTTATAGAGATTTATAGAGAATGAATTCACTTTCTATTCTTTTACAGGATCAGTTTTTTGGTAAAACTATCAAAATCATGAGCTTTTTACTTCTGTTCGTAGTTTTAAATTTTTCCTTTAGTTGCTGAATAATTTCTGAATTAGCACAGTGACATTTTTCCTCATCTAAATCATCTTCAGAAGTAAAATAATAATAATTCTTTGTAGGTCCTTTTAATCTTCCCCATCCTTTCTTTACACTTTAGATACTTTCTTCTTGCACAGCGGAGACTCACCAAGGGAGGTCAAAGAGGCATTTAAGTGGGTTTGGACAGTGTGTTTTTAGTGAAGCTTTCTAGAACATTTTTGTTGTGAAGCTGCTTTATTCGTCTTTATTAAATTTAATTCATTAACGGTTTGATAATTACATGATTTGAAATATGGAGGAGAATAAGTGGTCAAAAAACTGTTGCAGCCCTTTTAAAAAAAGGTGGGCACTGGGTTAGTAAAGACTTGAGGAATGTAACTGATTGGATGGTTTCACTAAATAGTGAAATCAAACCACACATGAATAGAAGCCTTGTCAGATGGAAAACAATATACTTGAAAAGGAAATTCCTCCTGAGAATTATGAGATTCCTGGTCTTAGTCATATAAAGGAGTCTGAGTATTTGGACCCAGATACAGCTTTAAGCCACTTAAATGCCTCTTTGACATCCCTTGGTGTGAGTCAAGAAGAAAGTATCTAAAGTGCAAAGAAAAGATGGGGAAGATTAAAAGGACCTACAAAAAGAATTATTTTTTTACTTCTGAAGATGATTTAGATGAGGAAAAATGTCACTGTGCTGATTCAGAAATTATTCAACAACTAAAGGAAAATTTTAAAACTACGAATAGAAGTAAAAAGCTCATGATTTTGATAGTTTTACCAAAAAACTGATCCTGTAAAGTGAATTCATTCTCTATAAATCTATGTCCTGTTATAAATTTTTGGATTTATTTCAGTTTACCACATAATTTTATCAATGTAAACTGTAGAAAAATGGACTTGAGGGGTTTAATTCCTGGTCACTGCCAACAAGAAAATTTAATTTTTGTATGATACCATTGAGATACCATCTTGTAATTTTGACTGATTGACTACAAGACATATACCTTTAAGTGTGATTTTTTTTGAAAACTTTAAAAAAGTTCAATTTTCCAAAATTTCAAAATTAATATTTGAATATTTTTGAATTTCTTGAAAATTTACAATTTTGTCATGTTGTATATCAAATGAAAGCCCTATTCATAAGCTTTAAGACGACACATGTCCCATGTCTGTAGCGTTCATCGTTACCCTGTAACTGGCATTTGAATGTATGGTGTCAAGTGAATTTTGGCCTTTTTTGGCAATTTTGAACATTCAATATCTCAAATGGATGGACAAAAAAATCTGAAAAAATAATAATTTTTAAACATCTCATGGTAAGGTACAAATGTACCGAAAATGAGCAAAATCCGTGACATCAAGTTCCAAAACATATTTTTTATTGGTTGATTTGACATGGAATGACCCGACAGGAATACAGGTAGCTTTTAGAAGCAGGCTAAGGGCTTGGAAGAAGGTCCTAGAAAGTTGGGAAGCTTAACACTTGAAAGTTCAGTGACAAAGTGACTGAAGGGAGAGTGAAGAGAAGGCAACAGTCTGAGATGCTGAAATCCAGGGAAGGGCAGGTGAAGGAGGCTGAGGAACAGGACATGGGTATAGAGAAAGGGAAGGACAGTCTTTTGAAGACTTACACTACAGCACTTAAGTGGGAAGAGGAAGACATGCTAGGGACATTGACCAACAGACAAGGGGGACAATGGAAATGGGACAAAGTAGGTAGTAAGCCAAAGTGGCATGGAAATGGAGTTGAAGAAAGATAGAGCTAAGGGGAAAGTGCAGTTGGAACAAAACAAAAAACTCTTAAAGCCTAAGACAAGAAATTGCACCCTGGTGGCACAGAATAAATGGATGGAAAAAAGGTCATGCCAGTTGCAGCCTCTGTTGTATGTAGTATATTGTAGTATGTAGAGGGGGTGGAATTTACTAATATGTTGATTTGACCTAGTGAACCAATATTTCACTTCAGACTTCATGTTGTTGTTCTAACAACCTTTTAAGGTAGGTTGTGTTGAGAGCAACATTTGAAGATCTCCCACACCCAAACCTGGTGTTCTGCCTCCCTCAGCTATACTGGCCGCAGTGTACGCTGCAAACTACAAGTCAGAAGGACTGAGCCTGAGAAGAACTAATGACTTGTCCAAGGCTACACAATGAATCCAGATCTAAATAGCAAGCTGAACCCAAGCTTCCATCCAATATTTTGTTCATTTGAAACCATACTTGCTCTAATGGGAGTGTCAAAGCGGTAGGATCACTGGATCTTCCTTGGGATGTTAAGAACATGCAGATGTTACAGACTCCACTCTCATGCGATATCCATCACTTGCAGTAGGTCTGACCTCAGCCAGCATATGTGCAACAGTTTTGAGCTGGAATGCTTCATTTTCTGGGCCCGAGCTCCAACATGAGCCTTCTGCTGCTGTGTTCTCCAGGTGCTGACCTCTACGCCAATGCCATGGCTGTAGGGAACACAGAGATATTCCAGCTGCTGTTTGATGACAATACAAAGAAGGTCTGCTTCCGTGGTCACTGCGGCACATACATGTCCTTGGTAAGTCTACCTACATGCTGAGAGAAACTGTATAGCCCAGGCAGGACTAGCTATCTCCCAATCACGTCCATTGTTTTTGTCTATTAGAACATAAGGGCTGGCATCACCCAGATTCCTTCCTGCTTCCTGAATAGGCATGGAACTAAGGCTATATTCACATGATCACCTCATTAAATTTATCAATACTCCTGTTTTCACTGTTGGCTATTCAGATGAACAGCTGAGATAATGAAGTCCCCGCAGGTTTTTCTGTTGGTTTACATTTGGACCGTTCATGTGCATGTTGTAATAAACCTGTGATAAGTGAAAGAATGCAGCTTACTAGCATCTGGGATTTCCTTTAAATGTAAGCGAGAAGATGGTGAGCTTCAATCTCAATGCTTCTCTGTGTCAAGGCAACAACTTGTGTGAATATTTTATCAAAAAACACAGACAACAGCCCATATTTCCACAAATGTTTCATCACCTCACTTGTTCACCTGAATTTATCCCGAGAGGGGCAATAGCAAGAAAGAAGCAGGCATGTAGACTCTTGAAATAACAGTATATAATATTCTTGTTCCTAGACTGTTTTTAGTTATGGTAATGTTAGTAAGATTCTCTCTCCACTTTCCAGGTAAACACTTCTGTCTGCCACAGGAAAAAGCACTGCTTTTCTCTAGCGAGCAAAGTAGCAAATGCTATTATACACAATCCATATTGTGTGAGAAAAGTGTGGTCTTGTGCACAAAATTGGTGTGAATAATGCAGAAGCACAAGTGATTCAAGAACCCTTCAGAAGTTGCTAGCTACTACTGAAGGATGCTTGACTTGAACACAGGTTTTTAGAGAGCTGATGATTGATCCATCGTTGCTTGTGGTGGTACACACAGTCTTATCCCTCTATAGTCTCTGGTCAAACAGTTTTGCAGGTTGTGGTAGTGTTTCAGTCTGTAAAATGTGTTTGGTTAATCTATAATCTAGGCAAAGAAATGGGAACTGCTGGCACCCTTTTTCAACCCTCTGCAAACCTGTTTGGCTCCAGATAGGGTCATAGTTCACATGAAGGCAGCTTGAAAAGTGCAATCAACATTTTGCAGATGCAAGAAAGTGGCTTCAAATCAAGCCAGAACCTGTCCACTGGTACAGGTGCCACAAATCTTCTCTGTGCCTAGAGGCTGTGTGTGTGTGTGTGTGTGTGTGTGTGTGTTTAAACTGAAAGGAGCACCTGGCTGTTCTTGTTTGCTCTAGGGAGACTTATGGAGTTAACATTTTTTTAAACCATTGCTGTATTCGGGGTAGACCAGTGTGTTGTCGTCTCTGCCACAATTGGAGAGTATTCTGAGCTTTGATGCAGAATGAAGCTCTCCACACTAAAAGATAAACATTGATTTCAGGATTAAACTGCTGAAGGGGGCTAGCAGGTGACTTCTGCTAGACAGGGTGAGGTAGAAGGGCAGGAGATCTGGCTCAGTGGTAGAGCTGCCGTCTCATATACCTGAAGATCTGAGGACGTCAGTTCGAGACACCCAGAAGTATCTGTGAGCTGTCGACATGCCGCTGACGATCTGCAAAACTCCTTGGTGAGAGAGGAAAAAAATGCAGAGCACACCAAGTGGGAGACAGAGTGCTGTCAGTCGAGCGTGGGAGGCGAATGCAGGAGAGAAGCCAGACTGTCAAGGAAGCCATCTGGAATGTAGTGTTATATGCAAGATTAGAACATTGTGTTGTATTTGTAAGAACCCCTTCGTGGGGTTAGATAGGCAGGCTATGTGAACCACCTTTGAAATAAAGTCAGAGGAGAAATCTGATGACCAAGAAAAGGTGGTGTATAAATGCTGCCGGTATTGTTAGAATACAAAAAGAAGCCTTTCTAGCCAATACATTTCTACTTGCAGGGTCCTAATGACTGTATTATCAGCAGCACCAAACAAGACAAGAACGTTTGGTTTGACCTCCACTACCATGAGCAGAAAGTGTCTCTGCACGTGGGTGACAAACATCTATCCATGCGGCCCAATGGACAACTCCTGGCCATTCCTAAAGCAGCAGGTACAAGTTGGTAGAAAGCTTCTCTTACAGGCACAGGGCACCAGTGTGAACAAGCCAGCATTGCTAGGGTGGAGGGGCTGAGCACTGCCAACTGTGAATGAGCTATAGCAGCGGTTCCCAAAGTGTGTGTCGTGACACCTTGGGGCATTGCGATGCACTCCCAGGGGTGTTGCAGAACCTGTGCCAGCCAAGCCACGTAGCAGCATGACCGCAACATGGAAAACCATGGAGCAGAGGTTCTGCTCTACCAGCAGCGAGTCACACGTGGTGTTTTTGGGGTCCACCCACCCTCACCTGTTAATGCCAATTTTGAGGTCTTCATAGGCGTGAAACCTGAAAGTGCTGATGATGTCATCACATCATGCATCATCAGCACTTATATCTGGGTTTGTGATCGGTGCCAACAGAGGGGCCTGTAAGTTTAAGAACCACTGAGCTATAGAAAGTTGTGGGGTATGAAATAGGTTCTATGGTCTTTTCTCTCTTGATTGCTTGCCTTAATTGAGCTAAGAGGAAACTTAACATTAACTTATGGTGCAGTCATTTCCCCCTCTATAAAGCCACAGTGAGAGGAATGCTTATACATAGGTATACCTTCTGTTGTGGCTTTTCAAAGACCTCTATGACCAAATAGTCACAAAACCCTGCCCTCAGAGGATTGAACAAGCATTATTTAAGTTTGTATCCCCCCCTTCGTCTACTTTAGGCTTTGGAGAAGCTACCACGGGTAAATATACATATGTCTAATTTTGCTAGCTGAAATAGGCACAGCATACTAAATCTCCATTCCTCTAGAACCATCGACATACCAGGCAGACTTAATGTTACTTGTATAATATTATTTGGGGAGTCACAGGAAGGGAATTCCGCAGCTTTAGGCTAGCTACCGTGGCCGTCCCTCTAGTTGCTTTCCATCCACCCACCCAAGCTCCCATTAATGGCAACTTGAGATGATAAATACAGTTGACAAAACACAAGACAAAATTTCATATGTAAGTTCTTAAAGACTTTCTGGATCAAAATGAACACTATGAATTGTGCGTGGGAGGCCATAAGAAGCCACGGTAAATGTTGGGCCATTGGTGTACGTATATTATATTTCCAGTGACTGATCCTATTCTGCTACTCACCCTGGTTTCTCATTTTGGGGTAATTATATCCATTTTCCAAACATGAGATCTCTTGCACTTCCCTACATAAATCCTTCTATCCTGTTAGCACAAAGGGAGACGATGAGGTCCTCTTGGAAATCTGGGTATGCTCTGCTCTCTGGGTAGAGGCTAGAGCTGGCGTGAACAGATGGATTTCTCTTCCATCTAGGCAAGAGTGAGGACTTCCTACTGGTGCTGGTGAACCGGCCGCTGCTAGTCCTGCACAGCGACGCTGGCTACGTGGGTCTAGGCTCTGATATGAGGCATCTAGAAGGAAACTGTGTCAGTTATGTTGCCAGCAGCCTGTCACTCACAGAAGAAGGTTACTACAATTTCCAAGTTGGTCAGTATGTTCCCTGGCTCTTGGTGGGTATGGGGAAGTTAAAAGTTTTCTAGACTGTCCAAAGTCTCCCTTGCAAATGGGAAAGGATCATTGGAGTATCTGCATGATGAGACAGCCTCACAAACATGGTGAGATAATCAGTGGCAGAGGATGCTTTAAAAAAACAACAACCCACCACCATCTTCTCCTTTAGTTAGGTCTCAGTAGCACCCTTGTGTATCCTCTTGTCCAGCCCCATTGCATATGGGCACAAGGCTACAAGGCACTAATCTCCTTGAGCAAAGTTAAAGTATGATTCCTTTATCATGCTTTCCCTTCTCCAAAGCCCTGCTTCTGCCGCCTAAGCTATACACTACACCATTCAGTGATCTGTGATTTCCTTTATCATCCGCTAGCTGTAACAAGGAAATCTGGTAATGTTCAAATCCTATAAAGTTATGCCTTTAACTTCCCTGACTCTCACATTTCCTTCTAACATTGTCACTTAACTTGTAGGCAGCAACTACTGGGGTCTGGATAAAGATGGGCAAATACTGGCACATACTGATCATCCCAGCAATTTCACCATCCAGTTTGCATCCTCCAGCTGTCTTATCATCAAAGCTTCCAACAACAAGTATCTTGTGGCTGAACAAGGAGGAAGATTATGGACCGGAGCTTCAGCCCCGTCTAATGCAACACTGTTTCATTACTGAGGACGTATCTTGACATCCCCACTAATAAAATCTGTGCTGGGTGGGCTCCTATTTCTGATCTCTTGGAAATTACCCTTCCTTAAGGTGCTACACAGACTTCTTGTAGCCCCTGAAGCCACAGACTACATGGCGGCTGTTGAATCATAGGAGAGTAGGAATGAGGGAACAACCAACCAACCTAGACTATGAGGAACTAATGTGGTGGGCTAATCTTAACCCAGACCCTTTCCTCTGAACTTGATTACAAACTCCCTTTGCTGAATGCTTTATGTAGCTTGATGACTGGAAAAGGCCCAAACCTGGCCCAGAACAGGTGTACCTTTCTTGAGGCCACATAGGGGCAGGCACCCTCAGCAGTTCAGCTTTCTGGACAGCACTACAGTTGTTCTATAGTATACATGTGTAGTTAAAAGCTTCCGATGGCTACAAGTAGTTGAAAAATAAATATTTATTCCAAGGGTGCAGTAGAAAACCAAGTGCCACAAATCACCAATACACATTATAACACTGACTTGGAGAAAGGGGCATGAGCCCACTATCCTTATCCCTTACCCCCTTCAGGGATAGGGCAGAGGAGGTCACAAGTAATTGGGCAAAGATGCCACACTGAAAGTTGCTGCACGCATGCTAAAGACATTGAGTCCATATCAGAATGTACCACACTGAGGAATTCAAGGGACTCAGCAGCTACAGGCAAAATCTACTGGTTATGCAGAGTTTCCTGGTCTCTTGACTTGCAAGAGTCAATATTCCAAGCTGTAAAGGTGTCATGAATCAATCATCTTCCAGCAGGAATGCACTGGTGAGGCTGATAAGTGTACTAAGTGTTTGGACCTGTGGTCTCATGAAAACCCTTTCCAGTCATTGAAAACCCTGCTGATAACCCCCTTCTTGAATGTGTCTGAAACAGACATGTGGCTTCCAGCCAGCTCAAGGAACTGGACCTCAAACTTCATCTTGCCCCAGCTCAAGCCAGCCACGGCAATGGAAGGTTCATGCAGCCTCTCTCTATGTGGAGAGCATACAGTTCCATGCAGTATAGTCCATGTAGATTCTCAGTTCAGTAGGAGTCCAAACTGCAGCAAATAAAGAGCATAATATAAGGATATTAGCAATGGCAACCATACAGCTCTGCTTCTTTTCCTAAGGTAGTCAGGAATAGACAAGCTCTGTTCTACTGATCCTTTGTTTAGGGGGAAAGCTGTGGCTCAGTGGTGCAGCACAGCACATGCACTCAGTTCATGCAGCAGGTCATGGGCTTAAATCCCTGGCATCTCCAGATAGGAAAATCCTGTCTGGAGAGCTGCTACCAGTCTATGCCGACAAGAACAACCTAGGTGAATCAATGGTCTGATTTAGTATAAGGCAGCTTCCTATGACTGAGGAAACAGACAGAGCTATGATGTAAATAGGAGGAAACCGCAGCCCCAAATGGTGATAGTAAAGCTAGAAATAATGCTCAGGCACAACATTGTTTCCTATTAATAACAACTGTTTTCCCTCCTTTTTATTTTCTAATAAATAGCCTAAGTCATTTCCCCTTATTTCCACATACGTTTTGATCTTTTTCTTCTTCCCCCCCCCCTCCCCATTTTTCAACACAGCTCTTTCAAGGAGATGCACTGCCTCTCTCGGAGCTTGACAGCACAATCCTTACTGAGTGCTAGAGCGGTGGAGCACACCGCTGCTCTAAGCCATTGCAAATATGCCATAAAGCACGTTTGCGACAACTCAGGAGTAAGGGCCGCCCTCACTCTGCCACCCTCCAGACCCTGCGGTCGCCGGTGGAGGTAAGTCCTGCACTGGTCGATGCAGGGGCGTGGGGAGGGCAGGCAGGAGCAGCCAGGGGGTGGCCATTGTCCAGTCCAGGCTAGAAGGGGGCAGGGATATTGGTGGTGTGCTTTGCCGATATCCTCTGCCCATTCCCAGCCCGATTCGGACTTACTCTGCCACCTTCAGCTTCAGAGCTGGGATACATCCAAGGAGGCCCATAAGCCCTGGGCAGCCCTACACTCAAGGAAGGGGATGAACGTCCCCTTCTCCCAAGGTGTTTGCTCAGGATACGGCAGCCGGCCCTTTAGACCGGCCACATATAGTTGGTGAGGATTGCGCTGTGAGAGTGGGAAGGACAACTATTCCCCATATTTTTCAGAGTCATGACAAAAGGAAGATGGCTGTTGCCAGCGTCTAAAAATATCCAATGCACATGAATAAAATTTCTTCCTAAAATACCAAAAATATAGGCAAGGAAAATACCTGGAGAATGCAGCCAGGGTGAGAATACCCAGCATCAGCTCAACCGCATAAAAGAGAAGTAGGATAGCATTGAGGATGGCCTCCAGCCGCAGAGCATAGGTCTGCAGTAGCAGGTAGTAGGCTGCCATCACAGCTGCTGGAAACGTTAGTGCCAGGCTGATTGAGAGTGGCACTTTCCGTTGACAGAGGTTCCCTTTTGAGCCTGCAATATAGCAATAAACAAGGGAACGCCTTCAGTATAAAAGCCACAAAGCTGGGGAGGGGTGTCCTGACAACAGGATAACAAAGTGTTCTGCTTCTTAAAAAACAGTATTTAACTTTCAGTAAAATCAGGTAATGGGATTTTGCATTTTACAGCTTTTCATACTGTAGTTGTAAGCCTAGTCCTAGGTCAGGAGGGGTAACCCAACTGAACAGACTTCACATTCCCAGAGGCATATTTTTATATGTCTATAACCCCCCCCCAAAAAAAAAAAACATTGTCTTAACACTCACCAAAAAATATCCTGGTGACTTCAATCCCAAGGTAAAGGAAAAGCATAACAAGGTCCAAAACCAGGTTGGCAGACGGATATGGCAATAGCAGTCCTAGGGGGGCACATAAATACAGCAACTGAAAAGTAAAACTACATGAATCTTTCCACTGTGACTACATTTTTTTGAAAAAGGGGAGTGCCTGACACTGATGAACACATCAAAGACTTACAATAAATAATGGGAGAAAGATGATTTTGCAAAGACCTTTAGCCCTCAAGCAGTCAGCAGCTAAGGGTGCAATGAGATTGAAAATGCACCATTCACCCTATTCTACTTTTCACTTTTGTCAGGTGAGTCACAAGGTGAATACCTAAAAAAGAAACAGTGTCTGCAGCCAAAAGTCCCAGCAATGGCATCACTAGACGCGCATCACCCCAGGGCAGGGGGGCGCGGGTCACCCCCCTGCCCTAGGGTGGCCCCCCAAACACCCCCCCAAGCGCGGCTGTACTTGCCACTGCCGGCGGCTCCTCTCTTCGTCTGGCTCGGCCGGCGCTCCAGGGCCTTCTGAGAAAGGGCCAATGGCTCAAAACGTTTGCCCTCAGAAAAGTACCGTGCATGCGCGAAAAATGTAAAACTTCACATTTTGAGCCATTAGGCTTTCAGAAGGCCGGCTCCCCGGCCTCGGAGCCTCCAGAGGGTGACGCACGTCACCCCCTTTGCGCGCGTCATGCGCACGTCACCCCCTGGCGGTCCGCCCCCCCACCACGCTCCAACGACGCCCATGAGCCCCAGTAATACCACCCAACCCACCTCTTTTTCTCTCTACCACTAGCCTAGAACTGTAGCTAAGAAAAACTCACCTTTATAGATAAATATGAAGATCTCCAGCAAGAAATATGTGGCATAATACCAGCCATTGAGGAACAGCAGAATCTCCAGAGGTGTTGAGGAGAGATGGCGATCTGGGGAATACAACCAGAACATGAGTGTGTGCTTTCTTTGTTCCACCCTTACTGTCAGTGTTCAAGTGGAGAGCAGCGTCTGGTTGATTCCAGCCAAATCATGCCCCCTGTAACTTTCTAAAAACAGTACCTAGGAGCTAAAAAGGTTGGAAGTCATCCCAAAAGGTAAAGGGCTGGGCTCCTCATCCTTCTGTAATTCAAGCATATTTCAACTCTCAAAGAGGTGCCAATGAATAGGGAGTCACATTATATACTGTACTGAGAACCCACATGGCAGAATACCAGACTATTCAATTCCAATGAAAAAGGCGTAAAAAAAAGGAAGGTTAACTTATAGTTGTCAAAGGGAAGCCAAGAAGGGAGATCACAGCAGTGATGAAACTTCTGCTATGACTTTTTCCAGCCATGAGGTGGATGTGGCAGGACAGGGTTAAGAATACACCCCTCAGGGTCCAATCCAATCCAACTTTCTAACACCAATGCAGTCACAATGCAACTCTAAGGAAAGAGAACAAATGTTCCCTTACGATGAGGAGGTCTCCGTGACTGCTCCCCTCCCACTGCAGGATACAGCATATGCCCCATTGGCACATTAGTGCTGGAAAGTTGGACAGGATTGGGCCCTCACGTGCTTACCCACTTGTGCAAATGGTCTCCTACTTCATTGCATCAAGCACCTGGGTTGCCAACCAAATCTTTTTTCTCCAATTTGCCTTCCTTATATTTGGGGAAGCATACAGGATTTTGGGTGTCTCTCCCCACCCTTCACTGGAGGACACCACATATGCAGGTACACTTGGATTCTACACTAACCTAGTGTGGTTACAGTTGCAACCTTCAGGTTTCAAGACAACAACAGCCCAGTTTCAAAATCCCAATCATACCACCAAGAATACGCTGAAAGAATACAAAAAGTCAACCTCTTCGTCATTCTGTCTCTGATTTCAGGAAGTGGGCTAAAAGGGGTGAAAGGACACTAGTCCACATGAAGCAATCCTGGTCATGCCATACCCTTAAGGAGACCGGGCGCATTGATTAAATGGTTCGTGGGGATCAGATCCCAGAGCTAGGCTGGGACAGGAGATCTGCATCAGACAATCAGCGCTGCCACGTTTGACTCCTTCGGGCCACGCTCGGAGCTCGCCTCCTCCCCCGCCGCCCTGGTTCTTTTCCGAGCCTGGGCAGCGCGTGGCGCAATGGACCCGGATCCCCGCAGCCATCAAAGCGGCAACCGCTCCAATCTCAACTCTCAAGGACTCGGGCAGGGTGTCCCGGGGGAGGGGGGGGGCGGCGGCGGAGGGATCCAGCCTCTGGCAGGCTGACCGACTCCAATACGCGACGTTCAGGTGACCTAGCACTGCCAAGAGACACCGGGGCCCCTGCAGCGTTCTGAGCCCCTCACTTACTCCGTGGTGCCATCTTCCATCTCCATGGAAACCGCTACGCAGAACATTCACTTCCGGAACAGCTCACGACAAGGAAGCGAGGAAGGTATCGCCGTATCCATAGAGAAAGGCGCACAACCCCCCCCCACTTCCGGTACTAACTCGAGGTGGATACAACGTACCTCCGCTCTTTCGCAGGCATCTTTATGCCTGGCAGCCTTTACAGCTGTGGTTGCCAATTCTGGCCGAGGCCGAAGCTATTCCTGGATCATGGATGTTTTTCCAAGCCAAGCATGATGCAGTGTTGGAAATCCCAACAGTGCAGCCCCCGTTAATACCCCCAGAATTGCTTTCAGTTTCAGTAGTCGCCACCTAAGGAGCGATACCGATTCTTGGGGTCCGGGGACTCAGGCCCAACGTGGAGAGCTGGTGGCAACCCTACTTTGCACGGGCAACCAGAGCGCTTTAAAATACAACAGTCGACTTGATGCTGCTGCACGGGGCATTTAAGGACTCCAGCAGAACCTTGAGGGCAGAGTCCCAGAAGCTGCGCGCTGAACTCCTTTCCTCTGTACCTATTGGATGTGCTACTAGCAGCGGGGCTTCGTTTCTGCTTCATTTTTCCATCTACCGTCACGCCCGGAAACGGCACAAATTTCTAATCGCCGGGATATGGTGTTTCTCAGGCGCTTCTTCCAGCCAGGCCACGGTCCTACTTCCAACATGTTTTTCAGTTAATCTCAGCACAGTGGTACTTCTTTCCCATGCAAAGGTCCTGGGTTTTTCACTCTGTTTCTCAGTCTCTGGCTCAGCTACTGTTGGTTGCTAAAGCTCACTGAGGTTTTTCTTTAGACTCATTGAAGTGAGCTTCGAAGATGACGCGGCTTCTCTTTCTCCCCCACATAACAAGGAGGGGGAACTTTATAAAGCAAAAAATGCAAATAGCTGTTAAGCAGTCATCTGCTACAAAAAGAGAGGTTCCAGATTGTTCCCTTACTTTGTTATGCCACCTGCCACAGCCTCAGCACAGCCCAAGACTGCTGCACTTCTTTCACTTTCAGAAGCATCCTTGATTCTCCATCAGAAGCCCCTTATCAGTTATCACACATTTTAATAATTCACTTGATGCTTCTCCTTCAAAGCATCTGACCCCCTAATCTATCCATCCAAGAGTACGTATGTGTATTTGAAGAATGACCTTTGAAATGTTTCTGCCTGCCTCTCATTGCTTCCATTGATAGTGGACTTCACTATCTTAACCTGCACCACCTAAAAGCCCAGCAAAATAAAAGAACCATTTTTTTTGCAGATTCAAGATATAAGGGAATGTTACTAAATTTAGGATCAACAAGGAAATCACACACACAGGGCAATGGAATGGCAAAAATACTCTTTATTATCCAACTGGATTTATTTTCTTAAAACTGATTTTTTAAAAACCCACATCGGTACAAAAGGGGAATCTATCAAGTCACTGAGAGTACATTTGCACAGGCTGAATACTGCAAAACTAGACCATAATCCCTGCATAGCTAGTCATGCCGAGGATAACAGTCAGTCACTGGTACTAATGAAGGCAGAAAGATGGGGGGGGGGTTTGAGATGAGAGGAAATTCCCACGGAGGAAACTGCAGCATTGTTAACTCAGAGAGTTCTCAGCCAAAGCTATTTGGCACTTCGGATTGTTCATCAGTAAGAAGGCTGCAGCCTAATCCAGAAAATGCAGTTTGCCAATAAGAAAGGAGGAATGTGGAATGCTTTGAGGTCAAGGAGCATGTAGCAGCAGAGAATCCACAGAACAGTAACTTTAATGATGAGCAGTCCATAGCATATGAAGCTTAAGAATGAGGTGAAATCGTGGGTTGTACACAATACCAGACTATGGGAGACAGTGTGTGAGAATGTGCGTGGGGAGGCTGGCCTCTGCTTCAGATAGCCAGGAAGCAGCTATCAACCACGGACTTGAGCAAATTCCTTCCGTAGCCAAAGAGAATCCTGGTAGAAACGGGGGTCTCCCAGGTGCACAGCTGTCCTCTTATAGAAATAGTAGTAGAGTACAGCCGCTGCAATCAACAGGAAATAAGAGTCAGCACGGTCCCCATCTGTACCTTATTGCTTTTACCATGTTCAAAGAAATGCCACTTATCGCCCCTAAAGGAAAGAGTGGATTTTCAGCTTCTAGGAAGGTGTTGATGCAAACACAGCATTTTCCTGCTCCCAATTACCCTTCCCCAGTCCCATCTACTCTCTGTGGGGAAACACTGACTGAGCTATCCTCGCTGATTTAGTTCTGCCCATGACACAGATGAGGAAGTGATTTAGCCTAACTCTTACCCAGCCTCTGGAACACAAAGAGGGTCTGCAGTCCATCTGTCCATACAAAGTAGTTGGAATTTTTCCAGCGGAGGTTCTATAGGAAATAGTATAAATGTATAAAATAGTAAAGGCATGATAAAATTCCTTCTGAAACCACCTTCTGCGATGGTTTTAATGCCCCATTGTGCTATTAAGAGCTCCTCTTCTCCAGAAGCAAGGTTTCTACTTTCCTTTTCCAAATACTGCATTTCTATTGTTAGGGTAAGCCCTTCTCTTGAAAGTTCAGCAATTTCTACACTCCCAGAATAATTAACTATTCTAGAAAACAAGAAAACAAACACATTCAATAATTAGAGACACTCAATCCTCAATTTCAGTGGGACTGTATACTGCGTTGTGGCCAAAGGCTTCTTCCATTCTGCTGTTCCTATAGTAGAGATTATGGAAAGAAGCAAAAGTCTTTCAAAGCAAGCATGTATTTAGTCTACAGATTTTGACAATAGGACATTATTGCACATCTTCAGCACCACAGTGGATTTAATGCAGCACTTCCTTTTATATATCAATTCCCATAGCCCTCCCCAGCTGGGCATTCTTTAGTAAGCCCTGGCACTTGGTGTTCTTTGAAACCTAAGGGTTCACAAATATACAGGGGAAAAGAGGACACCAGAGCTACAATTAGCACCACTTTCAGTAGTCACTCCCAATATGTTCTCCGGTATGCCCATTCAGGTTTCAGTGAGAGTTCAATCCCCTGCTGGTGCTCAAGGACACTGAGAGAAACCATTTGGGATGAGAGGTAATTTGGGACTGCTCCATGTACTCCTCTAAATGCGAGGAGTCCTCAGATCAATTGCCAACCATTAGCCTCAGCTCAGCTGCAACTTCTCTCCAACTACAACTTAGGAATTGTAGAACTGTCTCTCCCTGTGTATTTTTCTAGAAGCATACCCAATCTAACTTTAATGGTCCTTCCTCATGTGAAATTATGGTAAGCTCACTTTGCCTATTTCTCTTCAGTTTGCCCTTCCTTCAAGGAGCTCAGGGTGGTGTACATAGTTTCTTTTGACCTCACAACAACCCTGTGAGGTAGGTTAGGCTGAGAGATAGCCCAAGGTCACCCAGGAAGCTTCATGGCTGAGCGGGGATTTGAACCTGGATCTTCCAGGTCTAAGTCCAATTCCGATACACCATCCTGGCTCTCCAGGTTAGGAAAATACAGTCCCTGCCAAGTCATCCTCTGTCTGTCTCCTTCAAATCTTTGCTGTGGACAAAGGAACAGGAAAAAAAAAAGGAAAGCTGATGCTATTTTGCAATTTACATGATCAGTCAGAGAGACTTCTGGCAAGGGAGAAAAATCAGATGTGTTTCGATCAGCAATCAGCAAGTTGATTAGAAAAGCAATCAATCACAGAATCACTTACAAGAGACCTGGAGGTAATCTATTCTGGAATTCTGTCTTAATGTAAGGCAGGATTGTCTGCATACCAAAATGTAGAATATGCTACAGATTAGACTGGGGGATCATTTAATTTTATGTGTGTGGGGGACAGCAATGGGAACTGGTGGAAAGAGTCTGGGAGGCACAAGTGGATGGATATTCATCCACTAGTCCTACCCCACCCCCGACTCTTCCCATTGTTTGTCCACCAGCAGATGGTGGCAATGGGCTGCCTCTCCTTCAGCTTGGGCTGTTATTTCCCCTGGTGTTCATTTAACTACAACAGAGAGTTAAACAAGCAATAAGAACTTAACTAAACTGAAGTGACCAGTCATTCATCAGGCCAGGAAAACAAACATCATCAACTTTCAAACTATCAACTTTTTGTTTTTTGAGAGCCCTTGTGCTATAGTGATTACTAGTGTCACACTATGACCAAGAGATCCTCAGTTCAAATCCAGTACAGGGACCCTAGTGCAAACCCCTGCAATGGGGCCCCCACCATACTCCCTGCCTGCCCCTTGATGGTGCACTGGACTTTGCCACTGCCACTGGTACTGATAAGTGTGGATGACTGGCATAGGCCCTCAGCCAGCACCTGATCTGGCTATCCCCCGACACCACTTCTCTTCAGCCTAACCTTCCTTGCAGGATTAGAAAGAACCAGATTTCCCCAAGTTCCTTGGAGGAAGGGCAGGATTTTAAAAACTGTTAATAGTAAAACAAACAGTCGTTCTTCACACTCAGCAGGTCACGGAGTGGTCAACATACTAATGCCAAACTGCAAAGTCTGCAGGGACAGAATGTAAAGAAACTTCCTAATGTTGCACTGACTGCAGAGCTTAAATGGAACTGCATACTCTGTAGGTTACGGTACCACAGAAAAATAAGTGGGGGGGAAACCTATTCCTACAGCCCCCAAGGGTCAAGCATTCCCCAGTAGGTAACAGCAAATATGTTTCTTGCTTCATTCGATGCAAATAAATGTGACCTCTGAGCATGCCCTCCTTTCAACAGTGAATTTTATAAAGGCATGGGCTGGGTAGAACATGAGCTAGGGTGAATCCAGGTGAGCCCACTGTGGAAACTCACCCTCTGCGTTTTGGTCAGGCATACAGTCTTGTCACAGTCTTTTCCTGTTTGCAGCAGAACCTGCTGTGCATAGCACTGACTGGCTGGGAACAAGCAAAGTCAGTACCCAACATACCTGCCTTTTCTTTGAAGCAGGCAATGAAGGCACACACTGTTGCTCCCCTGCAGCTCCCCTGCAGCTAGTTTTCAGAGGTACATTGCCTCTCTGACTGGTATGTATGCATACCACTTTCTCAAGAAGCTGCTAAAAAACCACTTCCCCATTTTCTTTTTGCAAGTTTCACAACTTGTATATAGTTAAACTGGAGCTCCTTTACTTTTGTAATTATAAACGGAGAAAAAATGAAAAATCACAAATTGCCCAATGGTACAGTTGGATGACCATTTTATAAGATCCATTCCATAAGGTGACATAAGACATCTTAAAGAAGATGCATTGCTCATCCCATTGCTCACCCCCCAGCTTCTAGAACTCATGTTTCCAGGCAAAACAGGCTTCCCTCTCAAAGCTATCATGAGGGCTATGCATCCAGACACCACATGGGATGAGTGTGAACACTAGGGAGCACAGAAAGGTTAATCGGATCAGTGGATTTATACAGAACACCCAAACCTATTCTAGCTCCCAACTACAGATCCCAGAAAATCCTCTTAAATCCTCCTGCCTGACCATGCTAGTTCAAGGGAAACAGTTGGAACCCAGCATTGCTCCAACCTAGACTATATCATCTAACTTCACCAACCCCAGATTCAGCAACCCCAAATATGAAATAAGGAAATATCAGAACTCTTGGGTTTTTATCTCTGATAATTCACCAAATGACATGACAGATGACTTCCTGTTTCCTTAAATGTAAACGAGACAGAGAAAGTCACAGCAAGACTCTTCTTTGAGGCAGAAATGAGGAAAGTTTGGGGGCTCCTATTATTAAAATCTGACTTTATGTGAGGAGGCGGTTGCCTCTAGCAGTGAATTCAGACAGATACAATTCAGAATTTAAATGCTGTGTTCTAACAAACTGATAGCACAATCCTATACACACCTACTCAGTATTAAGTCCTATTGTGTTCAATGGGGCTTACTCCCAGGAAAGTGTGTATGGGATTGCAGCTTGAGAGTAGTTGTACCTATGGATGCTGTCACTGACGCAGTGGCATAGCTGGGCTGGTTGGTACCCGGGGCTGCCCTGCCCACCACGTCATAACCTTGCACCCGGAATGGCTACGATTTGGAGTCAAACCAGAGGGCTGAACTTTGCTCCACTCGCAGCTCGGAGTGGCGAGTGCTGTGCATACTCCCCGCGGATAGGACGTGCCACCACCAGGGCCCCCCTGTTGTGACGCCCCCCCTGGGTTGCTACTCAGGGCGGTAGGCCCCATTGCCCCCCCCCACTACACCACTGCACTAACTATTCTTTAGCAATAAATATTCAACTATCACGTTAATGCTGCACCATCTCTGGTACAAGGCACATGGTCATGTGATAAACTGGCAACCATGACATTTGTGCCAACTGGGTTCTCACTTATGACTACAGAAACTTATATTCTGTAAGGCCTTTGGATAGCAACAGACACAAAGAACCAGTAATAGGAGCCTAGAAGATACGAATCTTGCAAGTCCCCAAGCACATCATAAACCACAGAACCACTTCTAATTTTTCAAATACCGGTACATTCCAGATTACATGTTTTACAAGCATCTTCTAGACCTTATAATACTGGGGAAAGAGTTGAAAATGTCAATTTTTAAGAGCTATATTAAGATGGGCAGTAGTCAGGAAGCATAACTCCTGCACATCTTCTTGTACCTTATTCCCCGACAAGTCATTGGCCCAAGTTATGATGATCTCTGATCAGTTTCACAAGTCTGTCCAAGACATCAAAATGAGTTATTTAACAGTCTTTGGAACTCAAGGAATGTGAGCTCTTTGTGGCATGGGACGGATGTCTACGCAAGACTACTCAGAAGACAAGAAAAATTCAAGAGGTAACAGCAAAATATAGCAAGTATAGAGATCCACTGCTCATCCAGGAATATTTCAATGTTCTGAGAAGCTCAAATTGATCAGTTTAATACTAGGGCAGAATTGAATGAAATAATGGAATGTGAATGATTGTGTAGGCTGGAATTGTACAGAGTTATCCAAAATGGATGGTGCAAAAGTAAAGCTGATTTATTCTTAAATGAACTGACATACCACAACCGTCATGACATGAAAAGACAGAAAAACTGTCCAAGTTTCACATGCACATTACAAATGTTCGTCCCAGCATATCCTCGGATATTGATTCCACTTCATCAGAGATGCATTGTTTCAGTTCATCCAGCTGTTGTGGCAATGGGGGCAGATACGCAGCGTCCTTGATGACTCCCCATAAAAAGAAGTCTCAGGGTGTTGAATCTGGGGATTGTGGGGGCCAGGGTTCCATTGGCAAATCCTCATTTCCGGGACGGCCAATCCAATGTCCCGGTAGGTTGTTATCAATATCCGAGGATATGCTGGGATGCATTTGTAATGTGCATGTGTGTGAAACTTGGACAGTTTTTCTGTCTTTTCATGTCATGACGGTTGTGGTACGTCAGTTCATTTAAGAATACATCAACTTTACTTTTGCACCATTCTTTTTAGATAACCCTGTACTCATATGGGACATGAAACGGCAAAGTATCAATTATTTTTTAATGGAGGGGTGGCCATGTTTATTGCTCTATTATACTGCTACAGAGGAACATGTAACATAACTGGACTACACCAGCATAAATGGTGAGCAAACCATGTCCTAATCAACAGTCATGCCTATTGTACCCATATTGGTTCAATGTGGGATGACTGTGCATTTCAGCATGGGCCTTCTGGAGCACAACTGCAGACAAAGTTCATGAGTGATTGATAAGAGCCAAAATATACAAAGAAAGTGCCTTTGAGAGCATGTCAACCAATATAAAACTGACATCGTTGTTCAAGCCTTAAGTTGAAAACACTACAATATTATACAGTGTGATGAAATTAGTTGGTTCATGAGGCAACAAGAGAAGTGAGGAAACTGGAAGCAGGCAGGTGGGGGGAATACAGATCAGAAGCAGCAACTGTTGCCTGTATACCTTCCAAATCAGCACAAAGCAAGTGCCAGCAAAGCAAAGTGAACAAGGAATAAAACCACTTCAGCCTACTGGGATGAGACATACTAATCACATGTCCGAACAAGACTCCATCATTTAAGAAGACCACAAGAGGCAGATTATTGGCAGTTAAGTAATGCAGTTCGTTAAGAGTGCTTTGTGTACTCTACTATTATGTGAACCCATGAACTCAATACTAGTGAGTCCTACAATTAAACTGTGTACAATCACTGCAGGGCCAATTATTTTGTATGGCTTTCAGAGAAAGATAACTGAAGAGAATCAATTAAGATAAGTAGGGATTGCTGACGTGAAATAGCCAAGGCAATTGCTAGATTACATTCAAAGACAGGTTCATCAGGTATTAACAAATCTCACTGGTATAGAACAAAACATTTCTTTCAGGTTTATAAAGCCAAAAAAGTTTTATTCTGATAGTTTCAGACAAGAAAGTCTCAGTTCACCTCACTGCTACATATGTAGGAAGCCCAGTGTGTGACACAACTGAAAACAAACGTCTCTGGGTAACAAAGGACAGCAAAGAGAACTACCTAACTCTCAAAAGAGGAGATACAGAACAAACTGTGGTCAGGAAAGGTTAACAATGACAAAGGCCTCCTGAGTAAAGGAGGCTAGTGGGGAATTTAAGTCTTGCTGATAAAATCTGAAATGGTTGAAGGTGAAGGTATGTGTGTGGGGGGAGGAGGGGGGAATTAAGCGCTACCAAGCCATACAGAAAAGTTTATCGGTTTTGATATATTGCATTGTAAAGACAGGACACTTTCAAGTTTGTCTTGTTTCACTCAGGGGGTTTTATTCTAGAAGGAACTATTTGGGTCATCTAATCCAACTCCTTAGATAGCACCACCCATAAATGAGACTTCATGAGTCTCATGAAGTTTCCCATAACAGAGTAGATATGCCATTGTACAGCTGGAGAAAGGACATTCGATCTGAAGCCTGGTGTGGCAGAAGAGGGAAAAGGCTAATATATTCAAGGCATCGTAGTCTCTGCTGACATGCAGAAAGAAGGATAATCAGCTAGAATGCTAGATCATTCTATATTCTTGGAAACTACCCAACCCACCAAGTAGTCCATGCTCCTGATCTACAAATTCTGCACAAATGGCCTATTCAACAGAAAATAGTAGCTAGCGCAGAAATCAGAGACTCACAGTGCAATCCTAACCAACTTTCCAGTGCCGGTGCAGCCGCAATGCAGCCCTGAGGTAAGGGAACAAATATTCCCTCGCTTTGAAGAGGCCTCCATGACTACCCCTGCACTGCAAAATGCAGTGTGCGCCCTGTTGGCACGGCTACATTGGTGCTGGAAAGTTGGTTAGGACTGCGCTGTCAGTTTATCTTAGCTTAGAAATGGGCAGCCAACTTAGAAATGGGCAGCCAACATGTGCAAGAGACTGCAATATTCCAGAGTCAGTACTTCCACGCTGCTCAGTTCTTGCTACTAGACCTTTTTGTTTAGTACCCCCCCACACACACACACACACACACCCCAAAACCACAGCATTTTTTAAAAACAGCATGCAAATCATGTTTGCACAACTCTTATATTTGTTGCGCAATCATTTCTTTTTTCAGAATCTGGCTTTCCTTGATACCAAATTGAAACAGCTCTGTTTAGGAGCCAAATACAGCCTGAATCCTAATCTGCCTTACCATGACCCAGATGTGGAAAGATATGCTCAGAGCAAGGTATGCCGCTGACAGGATGATGGTTCCTTTAAATTTGTGAAACAGAAGATTAACCAGGCCAGCCTGGAAGACGAAGGTATTGAAGAACATGAGGAAGATGACGATAACATTAAAGAGGATGGCAATATCCTGAATGCTGTAGGAAGAAAGACATTTTAATGAGACAAAGACCAATGCATACCTTACACATCCTGTGGGCACTCTGTCACTCAGAGAGCAACAAGTACATCAACATAGACCCCTCTCTGCCCATCCTCCCATTGGGACATTACCACCAATCACACAGGAAACCACCAAAGCTGCTGCTAGAATAATGCCATGAAATCAAATCACTCTGAGCTACCTGCTTGCCTCTAGACCAGAGGTTCCCAATCTTTGGAGGCCCATGTACTACCTATGCGGGTCTCTGGCTACCCGTACCACAGGAAGAAAGTGCCGATGATGTCATAGGCACTTTCTTCCGGGGGGGGGGCAGTCTGCCGGTGACCGTGTCTTCAGCTTCTCTTCCCTGATTGCAGGGACACAGACCCTCCAGGACCCCCAGTGAGTTCAAAAAGGACTTCCCCCTCACCACCAGTGTGACCCCTGCGATCGCTTAAGCCGCTGTCTCTGCCCCCGCAAAGACTCAAAGTTCTCCCTGCCTTGCAGGGAGAACTTTAAGAACCACTGCTCTAGACCCATTTTTCCTGCTACTCACCAAAGGCCATAATCTGGGTAAGACATGGTGTGTGTTTTTTTAAGCCATCCTTCCTCCAAGGAGCTCAGAGCAGGAAGTTGAAGTAGGATAGGATAAGAGATGGTGACTATCCCCAAATTACCCAATGAGCTTCATGGCTGAGTAGAACTGGAACTCAGGTCTCCCTGATCCCAGTAGTTCAACACTCACCACTGTGCCACAGTTACATAAATACATTATGCAATGGTTATTCAGCTGCTAATAATACCCACAGAAAAAAGACAATCAATGGACTATACAGCAATAACCTCTCCATCAGTGGTCTATTAAGATTACAGAAAGATAAATGCACCTGCACAATTAAGTACCCGTATTTCTTGGATTCTAAGACGCACCTTAATTTCAGTAGCACCAGCAGAAAAAATACCACTGATTGTAAGACACATCTCCTTCCTTGAATTTGCCCATTCAGCACCAACTCTCCCCAGCATGCCCACGATCAGAAAGGAGCTGACCACCTTTGTGGAATCGCAAAGGAGCCCATGGTGCTATGTGTAGAGCTCGTTTGCCCTCCTGAACATGCACTGTTTGCAGTCGCGCTTCCTCCTCTGGCAGGCGCTGCGTAGATGCTGCAGCGAAGGAGACGCACAACAAGGCATGCTGGGGGGGGATCCCTGGCATACCTGGGAGAGTTCAAACTCCTAAGTGCCTTTCCAATCGTCAGCTAGAGCACGGGTTGGGCTGGCACTTCAGACAACAGAACTTTCCCCAGCATGCCCTGCCCGCCCTCGCTGATGAGCGCAAAGGCACTCAGCTCCTGAGTGTGATGGGGAAAAGTGCATCTTAGAATCGAAGAAATATGGGTATTATTTATCTATCCAAGGATTTCTGTCTTGCATTTCTGCCTCCCAAGAGGTCTATAAGGTGGCTTACGAACAATAAATAACTAATTAACTAAATAAATAAAATATTTAAAAACCTAAAATAAAATACAGTAATCTCAACCCCAAAAGCAATTAAATAACTGAACTGAGAGGTCAGTAGAAGTTAGAAAAAACAGAAAAACACCACAGCATGGGGGGGGGGTACCAATTATGTAAATGTCCATTCAGTTTTAACTAAGTGGCAAAAGCAAAGCATTGACCCAATGATGGGGCCAGCTAAGCCTCTGGGAGGGAAGACATTCCAGAGTTTTGGGGCTGTGACTGAAAAAGAATCGTTTCCTCATTATCCTTCTTCCTGCTTCATCACTGCCAACCTATTTGCGGCTCTCTTCTTTCACTTTGCCTGAAGAAGAATGATCCAAAGGAGAGGAGAAATGCAATTCCAAATAAACAGACTCTAGGGAGTAAACCCAATGGATGTCAACGAGTTTTACTTCTGAGTAAACATGCTTAGCTCTTGAAGCAAAGGTCTTTATTCCATGCCACTTATTCAGAGCAGTAGTCCATCGATGACCTGAAGAGAAACAAGTATCCCCGCCCCCCTCCAATTAAGAGACAGAAGCTCAGCTCTTTCCATTTTTAGCACCTTTTTAGAGAAAGTAGTAAATCAAGACAAAAGAATAAACAGACCCATGATCACAAGCATAAGCCTGCCATACTCACATGAAGAGCACAAGCTGGATGACAGGAGCCATGCGCAGCAGCTCCGAGAAGGAGTTGACAAAGAGGTCATAAAACAATAATAAGAACTGCAAGGAGAGCACCAAGCTATAATTGCTGGTCTGGAGCATCTTCCTTCCCTGGAGTTGTGGGACCTCAACAGCTGCATCCCCGACAACAGCTCCAGTTCATACTCGTACCACAGAGGGGGACAAATGTTTCTCTCCAATGCAATCGCTCCTTGTTCCTTAAGGCTGAGATCTCAAACCTGTCCTGCAGAAGTATATGGGGGGGGGGCATAGTTAAAAGGAGCCTGCAGGGGAGTGCCTCCTCAAGACTACAGATAGTCCCCTGCCCAGTTCAATGATTCAGTGTAGGTATGCACCCAGATTGAGTTCAAGATTTGGGATATGAAGCAGAGAGATAAAGTCCAACAAGTTGACTCTTTCAATAAATCTAGACTCATTTGAAACAGAGGAAAGGAGCTATCTCCCTTATACTGGTACAGACTCTTACATACTGCTGTACATGCTCACTCGCTCACATATACCATGTGATTACTTATTCTGGAACTGACCACAGGTCACATTCTAGAGAGAGGATACAAGTTTATGAAACAAGGTCACATATACCAAGAGCTTTGATGAGGTAGTTGACAACATGAGATCACTACATATCACACCAAGCAGGGATTGAAAAGGCAAGAACAAGCACATTAGGGCAGCAAGCATATGTTATACGTAGCCCAAGGGTTTAGGAAAGAACAATATTTGCAATGGTGAAAAAAGACAAATTACAGCTAGTTATCCACAGCCAGCTGTATTACAAATCTGGGGGAGGTTACACACTGCCTAAGGTTAATGAGTAAGGGCAGCCAGCCAAGCAGAGATAATGAATTCAACCAATGAAAGGTAGCCCCTTGGCTTGGTCCCTTATGGAAAGGAGACTAGCTTGATTAATAGTGGTTATATTACGTAGCATTATTCTTGCACTTTTCAGTGCACATTTCCCTGTCATAGGAAAGCCACAGTCCATGAATTTTCTATTTCTGCACTGGGAAAAGCAAACTAGCAAGAAGAATAGCAAAGGACGGTGCAGGTTGAATCATCAGCGACACCGGCTGGGAAAGGGTTTTAAATTCCAAGACACAAGATATCGAGTCATCATCACATAATAACCCACAGGTTATCAGGGGGTTGGCCCCGTGCCTAAGTAACTAAGATTTGAGATCTCGAAAGCCAACTGTCTTACCAAGGATTTCTTCCCCGCCTGCCTCTTCGGAGAAATTCCTTTTCCCAGGGCTTAAATATACCCTCACTTCACACGCCCTGCATTAAGCAAGACGAGAAGCAGGGCTGCAATCCTACACGCTTACATGGGAGTAAGTTCCATTGAGTCAATAGGAATTAATTCTGAAAAGATATGCGCGGCGACAAGATCATCGGCACATCATAGACAGACCCCTTATCTCGCTGCTACTACTCGCGCCCCAACACTCACCACCATCCTCCGTCCCCATGGAGACAGCGCAACCATTCAAGGAAGCGTAGGAGGCAGCCTAACAGGAAGTTTCCGCACGTACTGTCGTGACCATAGAGATAGAAAATGGCCTGAATCATGACCGCCCCCTTCTTCCCTCACTTTAACCTTAGTGCTGTTGCTCTAGCTTCTCCTCTCTATGGTGTGAGGAATTCCCCCCCCCCTACACGCTTCCTTGCCCCCTTCAGAACGCTAGGAGCTTCTGGCGTCACATCCTGTTTAGTTCAGTCAATCTGTCTTTATTACTGACTGTTATGTGTTTAAAAAAATCTGTGTTTATTATAGACTGTTTTGACAACTTTAAACTGCAAATAGTCGAGTTAGTCTACTCTAGACAAAAACACCTGCATTTTGTTGAAAGTCTCTAATCTATTTCAATAAGAGATTCTTATTTCCAGAAAAGTGGATTTCCTCAGACTCCTGTGGCAATGGTATCATGATATTCTGCAGCCCGAATTTAATGGGCTTAGGGTAACGTCTTACTCCAGAAAAGATTGGACTGCAAATAAGCCGTTTTAGTAACTGCTAGCGTAGAACAATGGGAGATACTTATATTAGAATATAGGTTGTCAACTTTTTTTCTCGTAAGGCTCTTGTGCCTTCACCTGCTGCACGAATAACAAGCAGGAAAATAGCACATGCCACGTTCCCAATAAATGCATCGACATGCCCGCAAAAGCTTCGCTTGCTCAGTTTATTTTGTAACAGCTGGAGCTGGAAGAAAAGGAGCCCGGCCATTAAAAAAAAAAAAGTTGGCCATGCACGCATGCGGTTAGAATGTGATATTGAGCAAGCACCAGAAGAATAAAAGTGTTTTTGACACAAGGAGAAAAAGTAATGACGGACGTACAGAGCATCTATATAGAAATTTCCAAAGTCAGAAGTAAACAGAAATTGAAGCAACTTTACTTTGAGAAACAATCGAATCCAACTCATAATAATAAAAATAATTTCTCCCCACCACGAACAATAGACAGGTCTCGGAGTAAAAACTACATTTCCCAGAGATCCATCGTTGGTCAGCAGGATGCGATGATTGAGCGGGCCCAGAAACTGAACTCAAGGGTCCTTAGTGCTAAGTATGATGAGTGAAAACGACTCAGGCGGAGGGTCTGTCGAGCTTTGGAACTACTCTTCCCGGCATTCCTCGCGACTCAGGCGGAAGCGAGGTGTGGGAAGTTACTAACTTTTCTCAGATCTGTGCAAGTGTGGTGGTAGTTTGGGGGTCGGATACATAGCAGCATGCAGTCTAGAAGTGATGGCGTGTGGGTAATTTTTTTTTTTAAATCTCTGCACCCGCTTCTGAGGTTATTTCTGTTGTACTGTTAGCAGGCTCTTCCCACTCACTACTAGACTGGCAATTTATTCTCGTCAAAAAACCTGTGTTTCCTTGTACTGGAACGGGAGCGACGTACTGGTATCTTACTGTGTGCTGGCAGAGGAGACTGAGACTCTCTTCTGCCTCGAAACTCGCAGAAAGTTGCGATCTGGTATCTTTAGTTTCTGCTTCGGGCTCTGCTGTGCTAGAAAGCCTTACACCAAACTATAATTCACTCTCAGTTGCCCGCCAAATATCGTGTCGTAAAAATTACCTAATCTCTCAAATGCCAGCACTTCTTTTTTTGGGGGGGGGAGGGGTGGTGATCGAGTAGTAAACGTCAGAGCTTTGAGCTTCATTGAAGAAGAAGCTGAACTTGGTTTCTAGTTCCTCTTCAAGTTTGCAGGGATGCATGAGCAGCCTGAATAAGAAACTGTAGTTTTTACACTCCTCTGCACTCTGCAATAAGCGTGGGGGCCACTCCAAATCACCCTCCCTTTACTGGAATACTATGAGATACCCCAGCCCAACATTGTCTTCCATCCAAAGCTTGGTTTCTTTGTCACAAGGTCAACTTCATTTGTGGAGAGGGTATGTGGAAGAATAGTTCCTTATGTGATGCATAAAAATGGGCAGAGATGTTCTTTTAGACATCCTAAAGGATTTTGGATGTGGAACCACAATTGGTTCTATTTTTTCCATTCATTTTTAAAATGGCTGCCAAATTATTGGAGTTTTTACTAGTCTTCTAAAAATCACCTCTATATCTATATCTCTATGTTGGCTCTATATCTGAGATTGTTTATAATGTTGTTGGGTATTTCTGCCATGTCTGATACCAAGCTTGTATCAGAAAAGGAATTATCCTGATGTAAATTGATACATATAATCTTTTTGCTAAATTGAGTGGCAATGAAATCTGAAGCCAAAAATCTGTGCCAGGTGAAACTGAGTCAATGGCAAAATGTCCAGTTTACTTTAAAAAATTTTTAAATCTCCACGTGGAAGTGTCTTCTCCTTTATTGATCAGAGGCTTCAGTGAGTCTGTCTCTTTGGGAGCAAAGCTTGTGAAATGCAGCAGCATACTTTTATCACAGCTCTCAAAAGGGCTTATTATAATATGGATCCCAGGCCATTTTTCATCTTACTGCATATGTTTATCAGTTCTTATTACACTTGCCAATTTCTGCCTTTCTCTAATATAACTTTACCAGTCCTTATCAGTTGGCCTTAACAACCCTCAGGATTGTTTATGTAGCTAATCAATAGAGCGGTTTGCAAACCACACATTTGATGTTACTAATGTGTTTGAAGTTCTGTAACAAACAGCGTCCATATTGCCTACAGCTTCAGCACTTTCTGTCCAGCAGCCCCACGTTTAGCTCTGGTGTCTTAAACTTCCTTCTTAAGGTGAATTCTCTGCTGTCATTTGTTCTGGTATGATGCCCCAAATTTAGGTTGCTTCCTGAGACCTAAAAATGACTTATATGCCCAACATTTCTGCTCTTGACAGTCTGGTGATTCACTGGCATATTTTCTGCAACAAGTTGTTGTGTCCTGATCCATTATTTTGAAATTGCCTGTTAAACAAGATGGGGCAGGGAGAGAGAGAGTGAAAACATGGGGAAAAAATTAAAAATGGAGTGTGATAGTTTCAAAGGTTAGATTAACATTTGTATTTGGAACTGGCAAGTAGAGAGTGAATCAGTTGAGTAACGATAGCCTCTGGTTTTTTTTTTAAAGCACCTTTAAAGAGGTTATCACTAGACACTAGTGGCTTTGCTGCAGTCCCTCCCCTGTCTATATTGGGTACTAAACTCAGTTAAGCCAGCAGGTGGCGCAGTGGGTTAAACCGCTGAACCATGAGCTGTCGATCAAAAGGTCGGCAGTTCGAATCTGCGATGGGGTGAGCTCTCGTTGCTTGGCCAGCTCCTGCCAACCTAGTAGTTCCAAAGCATGTTAATGTGAGTAGATAAATAGGTACCGCTTGCGGGAAGGTAAACAGCGCTCCGTGTTCCAGCTGCATGCTACGCGCTGCGGCAAGGAGAGTCATGCCGGCCACATGACCACGGAGGCGTCTTCGGACAACGCTGGCTCTTCGGCTTTGAAATGGGGATGAGCACCACTACTCCTGGCCTGGCCTTGTACTATAAAAAAATCCAAAAATTGGGTCTGTCAATTGATCTACTGGGGGATGGATCATTGGCCACAGCTTGGAAGATAATACTTACTAGGTTGGTGGATATCGATAAGCAGGAGATCTTGGCAGCGGCACATAGAATTTGCTCCCCACTGAATTCTCAACTATTGATCAACTACGGCAGCAGACCTAGATATCTGTTCTTTTTAGACAGCCCTCAAGAAAGGCGAGCATTTACATTAGCTCGCTGCAATGTTTTGCCCTCTAAAGTTTTACAAGGCAGATTTAGAGGCCTACCTGTTGAGGAACGCTGTTGTACTTGCAGCTTAGGAGGGCTGGAATCTCTACCTCACATCCTGCTCTACTGTACCAGGTTTCAAGGCCTGCGTGATAAATTTCTAAAACCATTGCTGCTAGGTATAAAATGCCAGTCTGATAACGCTGCTATCCAACATCTACTAGCAGGGAACGACGAGAAACGCACCAGGCAGGTAGCTAAGTTTCTAAGTCTTTTTGTCCAGATACGACTAACCATGCCGCTTCTTGACGACTAATTGAAGACAATATACAGTTTGATGTATGTACATATGGAGACTACAGATCTTAATGCTCTGAATGAAATTGATTTAGTTTTAACTTTAGTCTTTTTTTTTTTAATGGTTTGTTTTACCTTATTCTGTGCTATGGTTTCGGTTCGATGTGTGCGCTTTATGTATATGTATATGCCAATAAAGGTTACTGACTGACTGATGAGCACCACACCCTAGAGTCGGACACGACTGGACTTAATTGTCAGGGGTCACCTTTACCTTTACCTAAACTCAGTTACAGTGGACTGTAGTACTGGGTAGCTCCTGGAGCGTCCATAGTTCCTCCACAGTCCCTCTCTAAGGGCAGTTGTCTTCCCTGCCAGGCTTCTGAGTTCAAGCATGAGGAAAAACAAGAGGCTGCAAAACCTTTAGGTATAAGAGTAGAGTAAGTGGTGATTAGCAATGGCATATATGTTATGCTGTCAATTCTTGTATAGTGGAGGGGGCATGCGTGTGGAAAGGGGGAGAGTTTTACCTTTACACAGAGTTCCCAGTCTCCTCAACTAACCCTTATGGCTGAGCTCACTTCAAAAATCAGTGCTGGGTGGGTCCAGGATTCTGGGACCCCCAGGCAAGACACCATCAACAGACATTGCCTTAAACTGAAATAAGCAGGAAGTGCAACTACCCAACCCAAGAATTTTCTCTTGCTTCTTTTGACCTTGAGTGCTCCATGTACAAAGTGAGAATGATGACATTTTGGGTGGTGGGTAAAGGGGAATCTGTTAAATGCCCAACCTTGTATCCCCCAGCAAGGAACTGGCCCTGTCAAAGTTAGCTGCATGTGATTTGTGACTGTCTTACAACTGTGGATGCATGTGACAAATGAGCAAAAACAATCTGGCTGCAACAGAACGCAGTATGTAACTTCGGAGGAGTTACACCCACAAAACTCACGTGGGATACAGCTGCTGAGAAGTTGCTTTCACTCTGACAAAATCTTTTGCATAAACATACTTTTTTCATGGTGTAGGTGGGTGTATATTTGGTAGCCTATGTAGATATGTATTCAAATTATAACACACCAGTTCTTTGAGAAAATGCTGGTGCTGCCCTTGATCACTGTCCTCATAGAATGGAGAAAATTCTACTATGTCCGCCATCCAGTCCAGTGCATAATTAAGAGAACTTGACTGCATTTAGAGAAGGGATTCTATTGACTTCCAGTAGACCTTGATCTGTGAAGAATGTTTCAGTCATTGATTGTCAAACTTGTACAGTAATGCCCTCTGTATTAATTCTTGCTATTCTGGCTTGAAAGCAGAAGTTTGGTGTGATCTTTATGACTGTTGCTTCTCTACAGGGTACAGTGGCTGCAGGTGCAACATCTGTGCAGAACTATTGAGTAGGTGGGGTTTGCAGTCTGTACTTTAGCTGGACTGGAGGATGAATTGTAAAGGAATCTGAAAACCCTAAGTAGTGCTATCTGTTTCTCATGCTCACTAAGTTTCAGTGACCTTTATATTTGACTGGAACACGACTGTGGCTCTTGGATCAAGTTAGGTCCAGTAACAGCTAGTCTCTTAACCCCTGTTTATGAATGATAGTGTCACTTGTGGAAGAGCCTTGGAAAACAGAATGACAGATTTTGGGGATATAATTCTGCACTGTTGAGAGGACTGATACATGGACACTGCTTCTGCAGACGGGCAGCCCGATCCTACCTAAATATAGGCCGGTGGAGCACATGCTCCACTGGCCTAAGCAGGGCCGCTCAGAGGAATTTTATCAGGGGGTACAAAATTTCTTTGGGGCCCCTTCCCTTCATGTGAGTTTGGCTCCTGGGCCCCCCGTTATGCTCCATGGCCCCCTTTTTGACCCATTTTTGGCCCTGGGCCCAGGTACAATTTACCCCCTTAAACCCTCAGAGGCCCTGGGCCTAAGGAGTAAGTGTCACTGGTCTGGAGGCCGGAGCCGCTCACTCTGCTGTCACCCAGGACCTGTGCCGGCTGACCCAGGTAGGTCCTAGGCCAGTTGGCGGAAGGGAGGGCCGGGATGGTGTGGGAGGGGGGCATTGGCTGGCCCAGTTTGGGAGGCAGTGGGGATATCAGTGCTGATATCTCAAGCCCCTTCCCAGGCTGGACCGGGCTAGGAGTTGAGCACGAGCTAAAGAGCTGGCGCACATCCGAGGAGGACCATTGGGGCCTCTGGTGCTTACACCAGTTAAGGGGATGAATGTCCCTTTCCCTTGAGGTGAGCCCGAGCCATGCCAGCACGGCCCACATCCTGAGCAGAATGCAGCAGATGATCATCCATTTAGGCTGGCCACCGCAAACTTGCGCAGGATTGTGCTGTTAATTTAACTGCTTCCTGCCTGATCTTTCAGTGCTGGTTCAGGTTCTTGATGGACTGTTGCAGAGCTAAACCTTTTGTTGTTTTGTCCCCTGGAAGCTGTTTTCAAAGAATAAATTAGAAATAACTGACCAATTAACCTGTGATTTTCCTATGTGGAAGGTTGGAAGCAATGCCAGTTGCAAGGAAACATTTATTTTCTGAAAGATTCATTGATTACAGTAATAAGATTTATATACTGCTTTTCAACAGCAGTAGTTCACAAAGTGGATTACATAGTAAAATAAATCAATAAATGGTGCCCTGTACTCAAAAGGCTCTCAATCTTAACAAAAAAACCACAGAAAAGACACCAGCAACAGCCACTGGGAAAAAACACCACGCTGGGGTGAAGAGGGATAGTTGCTCTCCCCCTGCTAAATATAAGAGGTGCCTCTTTGCCCAGTCAGCAAGGTTGAGCAGCTATGAACATCTTTAAAATTAAAGACGTGATCGATTTGCTGCTTTCTAGTGGAAAGAGGATGCAGAGTGTGGAAGCCCCTGCTGATACTAGCAGCACGTACTCAGTGGGGTGTGGGCTACTACTAGTTCTTGATTTTTGAGAGCACACCATTCTAGTTAGAATACAGTTGGCCTTCATCAGCCCAGGGGGATCTGGAGCATTCTTCCTCATATATGTCTTTAACGTTTGGTCCGTGCACTACTTTTTCGCAATTCTCTTCAAGGCACTTTCTCTGATGCAGCCTCTAGGACTCCTCCCCCTTTGTGTTATACAACTATAAATCTGAAGCCAAGTTTCTAGACGCCTGTTGGCAGCCATCTAGAAAGCAAAGCAGCGTGCAAGGAAGGCAGTATTGGGCAGGAAGGACCAAAAGCAGGTGAAGATCTTAGCAGAAGGGGGGGGGGGAGATAGTGTAGCCTAATGGCTAGCAGGTTTTAGTTTTTTGTTTGTTTGTTAGCTAGCTGGTGCCTTGTCTTTCTCAGGTGTGCTCCCTGCAACTTGTGAGATGCCTAGTGTCCCATTCCTGCCATTTTCAATCTTCCTGGGAATTCTTGGGGTCCTGTGTGTGGGACTCACAAGTTTCTGGTGTCAACACTGGCTTGGAGGCTTTGCTTGGGATGGCTCTTCAAAGATGTTCAACTGGCACCCAGTCCTCATGGTGACAGGCATGTTGGTCTTGTATGGCGCAGGTAAGAGGGTCCTTTATTAATGTCCCTCCAGCTCTGGAATCAAAGAGGGAGTAACTTGGTGGTTGTGGTGGGGGGTTTGCCTGAGCTGTCTTGGTGCTGATGACTTTCCCCCTCTCTCACCCCCCTCCCTCTGCAGCAGCCCTGGTGTATCGTGTCCCCATCTCCTGGAAGGGGCCTAAGCTCCCATGGAAGCTGCTGCATGCAGTACTGACCTTGGCAATGTTTATCCTAGTTGTACTGGGACTGGTGGCTGTCTTTGAGTTTCACAACAAGCAGGAAATTGCCAACATGTACTCGCTGCACAGCTGGCTAGGGCTAACTACTGTACTGCTCTTCTCCGGCCAGGTGGGTAAGATAGAATCTAAGACTAGCCAAGCTGGGTCAGGCCTGTGGTCCAAATAGCCCAGCTTTAATTAATTAATAATTGGCCAACCAGATGCTTGGGTGTTCCCTGAAATATAAGACAAGATAGTTTTATCTATTCCGTTGTTTGTCCAACATCTAGTAGTCAGAAATATGCTTTCTCTCTCTGAACATAAGGATTGCATTCCTGATATTGGGCAAGTGGACACTTGTAGGCTTATCTTCCTTGAATTCCTTTTTAAAAGCCCATTATGCCAGTGATCTTTGCAGCATTTTGTGGCAGTGAATTCTATAGATCAGGGGTTCTCAACCTGTGATACGCGTACCCCTGGGGGTACACGAACCGACAGGCGGGAGTACCTCCTAGCTTGTTGTGTCTTATCAGCTATATCAGCTATAGATTATACACTCTGGAAAAAAAACTACTTGTTTGCCTTAAACCTACAATACTACCTATCCATTGTATTAGCTGACTCCAAGTTTTTGAGTTTTGAGAGAATGAATACTTTTATTTATTTTTCAGATTTTTACACCATCCTTCCTCCAAAGAACTCAGGGTGGTGTACATGGTTCTTTCCCTCCTTTTTGTTCTCACAACAACCCTGTGAGATAGGTTAGGCTGAGAGATAATGACTGGCCCAGGGTCACCCAGGAAACTTCATGGCTGAGCGGGGATTTGAACCTAGATTTTCCAGGTCTAAGTCCAACACCATAACCACTATGCCATCCTGGCTCAACCATCTTTTTTGAGAATATTGTGTTCTTTCTCACAGCTCAATCCTAACCAACTTTCCAGCGCCAATGCAGCTGTGCCAACAGGACACACACTGCATTTTGCGGTGCGCGGACAGAGGCCTCTTCAAGGTGAGGGAACATTTGTTCCCTTACCTCAGGGCTGCATTGCGGCTGCACTGGCCCTGGAAATTGGTTAAGATTGCGCTGTCAGTCACTAATTTTTCTTCTCCCTCCACATAGGCATTCACACTGTGTTAAAGTTTTTTTAAAAATGCATCATGTTTTCTGCCAAGGACATGATACCCAAAGAGCTGTACAACACAATAGAAACAAAAAATTGAATTGATCATCTGTTCCTGTTTTTTTCTGAATTGTCGCTAATATGAGAATGTAAGCTATAAAGCAGTTTATAAATGTGAGAAATACAATTTGCAAACCTGGCTGCCACAGTACTCGCTCTGGTCTTCAGATCACTTATGTGAATAATTCTTAAAAGCAAGCACTATGTTTGATCTCTCCTCCATTGTGGTTTGTGTAAATATTCCCAGTTCTGCTCTCTCCTACCAGTGGCTAATGGGATTTGCATGTTTCCTGCTGCCTTGGTCCCCCATCTGGCTGCGACCCCTTTACAAACCCATCCATGTCTTCTTTGGCTCATCCATCCTTTCTTTGGCTGTGGCAGCCTGCATCTCTGGCATCAATGAAAAGTTGTTCTTCAAGCTGTGAGTAGCAGGGGCCTTGATTTGTGAAAGCAAGCAGTTGATTTTAACGGGATCAAGGAGAAAATAGTTGCAAATGCGTGCTGGATAGAGTTGATGGTCCTGGGGTAGCAAATAATGGGTGTAAAAATTAAATATTGGAAAGGATGCTTAACAGCCCAATCCTATCCTCCCTCCCCCGCTGGTGCAGCCACGCCCAAAACAGGTGCACTATATCCAGCAGGGGGAGCGGATCAGGAGGCTTCATTAGGGAAAGGGGATTTAAATCCCCTTACCCCTGCGTTAGCTTCCCGCCCCACAATGGGTCTCCTTGGACCTGTGCTAGCGATTTTACTAATGCAAGTCCGAGGAGAGAAAGGTGGTGAGGAGGCTACAGAAAAGGAGGATAGGATCCGGTGCACACCGTCGCCACCAGATCTACCCCCCTCCCGCAGTCTCCCTTCCCCCTGTTCCTCCTTGCTCAGTTTCACTTCCTCACCAGCCCTGTCCCACCTTCTCCCACTCCCCTTGCCCCCCCCCGCCTCCCCTGCCACCTTACCACCCTTGGCATGTGGCTGGGGATCCGCTGGCATGGACGGGAAGATTCCGCTGTGAAGGTAAAGTTTCAATTGGGCCATAAGTGATTTGCCAGTGTCAAACCAGAAAGGCCAGATAGAGGGGAACTGCTCAGCCTGGTCCAGATAGGTGCTAGTCGTTATGGATTCTGAAAGAATAGCTTTTAGATGTACCAAGGATAAACATCTCTAATGACAAATGGGCACCTAAGGCTAGCCACAAGGATGGCTTCTTCATGGCAAATGATTTTCCCCCACCTCAGTCTAACTAAAACCTACTTATTGCCTTTGTATGTTGAGTTTCCACAATCCTATTAGTAGAAAACAGAAATGTGCATCTGGTATGTGGAGACTTGTAGTAGTATGATGATGGCAATTCACACATTGACAGCGCAATTCTACCCAGCTCCTCCAGTGGTGGAGGGCAGAACAGGAGGCTTTGGATTTAAATCCCCTTTCCCTCCCAAAACCTCCCGTTCTCCCTCCACCACAGCTGCACCAGTGGAGGAGCTGGGTAGGATTGTGCTGTAAGTAGTATTGGATGTTAAGGTGAGGATAATGTGTTTTCCAGCTCTGAATTGAAGTGTCACATTCAGTTGTTTTGGATAATTAATGTGTTGATGGATCAAGCCTCATGAGATACAGGAAGATTGCAGACTTTGTGGGTCTCTGAGGAAGTGTGTGAAGTACTGCTGTTGGTTTCTTATCCAGTGAATTTGTTTCTTCTCTTTTGTCTCAGAACAAACAAAACCACCCCATACTCCAAGCTCCCTGCAGAGGCTTGGTTTGCCAACAGCCTGGGAATGCTCATCCTAGTCTTTGGGCTGTTGGTGTTGTGGGCTCTTGCCATACCCACATGGAAGCGTCCAGATGTGGATTTGCAAGAGATCCAGGAGGTAAAGAATGATGCTGGTCTGTAGTTTATGTCCGAAAAGTTTCCATTGTAGAGTGTGGACTAGTTTTTTTTCTGGTGTGGAGAAGTTTTCTTCAAGATGAATATGTTTCTTGTGAATGTTAATAAACCTATTGAAATGACGGAGTTTGCCCAGCAATATGTTGATATTCAACTCTAAAATCTGGTCACATCATGACAATTTGTGAATGTATGTTTGTGATTTTTGGCTTGGGAAAAATGTGTTTTGCCTGCTATATGCACAGGACAAAGAAAAGTGGACAAATCCAGAAATAGAGATAACATGGAGAAACAGAGGAAAATGGAGGAAATTTCAAAGACATAAGTTGATGTTTGGGAAGGTGGTAAACATCAAATCTATTCTGAGTTCAAAACCAGAAATTCCTGGGCTTTCTGCCATGTTAAAATACAAATTAAAAAGTTAAAAAGATGTTACAGTTCCAACATTTCGTCTGCACCTATGGCAGACGTTTTCAAGGAGAAGAAAACCTCCGCCAACAAGAGGGAAGATCCTACCAAAGTACTCGGGTAGTAAGAACAACTAGTATTTAAGCCCTTAACCTAAGAGAGATGCTAATAATTGAGTCCTGTCAAATTAAAGGAGCCGCACATATTTTCCAGCATCAGTTTTGGTGTGGTATTACTTAACACTGGAAGCCAGGTGTTGCTGAGGTATACCACTTCCTCTTTCCTATTCATATTATATTTATGCTTCTGTATTTCTGCACTGTATTTCAGTGGGTAGAGTTACTCTACCATATATCAAAAATGTAACAGCTAGGATTGGAAAAATACTTAAACGAGCGGATATTGACACTATCTATACCCCAACACTTAAATTACAGCAGGCATTACAGACAAAAAAAGAAGAGACCTCCGTTATCTACACCGGGAATATATAGGATTCCTTGCTCCTGTAAACGTCTATATTGGTACAACTAAGAGAAGTGTGATGACTAGGATGAAGGGACATGAGACATGTCAGATTGCAGCCACCCAATAAATCAGCAAGAGCGGAACATACAGAAAAAACAGGACATGAGATTCGCTTTCAGGATACTCAAGTGCTATCTAGTATGAAGGCTTATTTACCCAGAATCCATAGGGAAGCAATCGAAATACAGAAGCATAAATATAATATGAATAGGAAAGAGGAAGCGGTATACAGTACCTCAGCAACACCTGGCTTCCAGTGTTAAGTAAAACCACACCAAAACTGATACTGGAAAATATGCACGTCTTTAATGTGACAGGACTTAAGGGCTTAAATACTAGTCCTTCTTTATGGACTAAGCTTGGCAGTTAAATTAAGACTTATGTATGCTTGTTTGTTTGTCTGTTTTCGTTTGTTGTGGTGGTGTTACTGTATTGTGTTATTTTAAGCCAATAAAGGTTGGTTATTATATATTTTTAGTCCTTACTACCCAAGTACTTTGGTAGGATCGTCCCTCTTGTTGGGGAGGTTTTCTTCTCCTTGAAAAGATCTGCTATAGGTGCAGATGAAACATCGGAACTGTAACATCTTTTTAATTTGTATTTTAACATGGCAGAAAGCCCGGGAATTTCTGGTTTTGAATAGATGGGCCATGAAAGCCTATTTGTATTCTGAGTTGTTGGAAATTGAAGCATTCTTTGTCTCATTGAAACACTGTGGCAGCCATTATAAGTGGTACTGTGAGTACTCTTGTGTGCTAAACATCAAAATGTTGTGTGAAGAGAACCTGAATTCTGAAATCAGTATTAATTATGAAAAATAACCAGATTTGCATATCTGTACTTGCACAATTGCTTCTGCTAAGCATGGGGAGGGACAAGGCACTGAAGCCCTGTCTGCAGATCCTCTGAAAATCTTATTCACCTGTCTCTTTGGCTTCTGAGACTTACCAGGCATTGCTTACATAGCCTTGAAGCCTCTTGGGGATCTTTTAAGGGTGCTAAGTTCTAGAGGCCTTGTCTAATTTCCCCTGCAAGAGGACAAGAGAGACCATCAGCCACATGGAATGCGCCTCCAGAGAATGTTGGCTTCTGAGACTGCTCACTTTTATTGATAGCTACTCATTGTCTCTCTCCTACAGCCTTTGCTGCAGGAAGCCAAATGAAGCATTATGATGAAGCAGCTGTGGGGAGCTACCAAGAGGTGCTGTGATCTTGACCTATGTGATGGCCAATTCTCCACTGAGATCTGAGCCCTTGTTTTCTGCTGGCTTCAATATGGGAGCCCTTACTTGAATCACTGCTATAAGAAGGAATCTTCTAGCAACAAACTTGTGTCTTTGTTCTCCTGGATCTATTTGATAGGTTGGCTTTTTCTGGCTTGCAGTGCTCTTGCTGGGAATCTACTGTGGGCTGCTAGACAGTCAGCCTTTTTAGAACAGCCTATTACTTGCTATTCTATTCATTGGTGGTGTCATTGATCAGCCAGATTGGGCACTGACCAAGGGCTCACAAACTCACCAGGGCCTGCCCAGCTGACTTCTAAAGTCACCCAGCGCCCACCTTTTACATAGCAGCAGTGGAGTGACATGCTAATTGTGGACATCATTCTGTTGTCTTTTTCTGGGTTGATTGCTTACTCTACAGCATGGGTTCTCAACCTTTGGAGGCCCGGGTACCCCCTTATCACGGTCCAATTTTTTGAAGTACCCCCTGCTAATTAACTGCTAATTAATTAGATTAATCAATTAATTAGGCAATTAATCATTAAGTAAAAAAGTACTAACAATTTTAAATGTGAAAAAATGTCTTATTTAACTCTGTGTGTGTGTGTGTGTGTGTGTGTGAGAGAGAGAGAGAGAGAGAGAAATGCAAGGATCTCTTTTTCTCCAAGTCACACTTCCCAAAACCAGCTCCTCCCTCCCCCACCCCACCAAAGTACATTTTCCAAAGTACAAAAATAAGCCCAAAACCAAAATCAGAGAGACAGAAGGGCTCCAAAAATAATTAAAATTTAAAATCCACTTAACACTTAATTAGCGGCAGATAAAGGGCAGGGCTTGGCGTACCCCCCGCAAGAGGTCCGCATACCCCTAGGGGTACCCGTACCACAGGTTGAGAACCCCTGCTCTACAGGAACTTGGAAAGCAAACATGATTGGCTGGGAAAAAAAAGGTAAGACAGGAGGACCAGAGTGAGCCTCACACTGATTCTGCCTCCTTTCTCCACAGCCGCCCCCCCCCCCCGGCAATTTGGTTACTCTTCAGGGCCCTTGGTCCTTGGAGAGCAAGCTGATTGGACGACTTGTGTGTGGGGAGGAGGAATCATATTACCTGTTTGGGATTCATACCAACAGGTCTTCCTCCTTTGTTCACCCTGACCCTGGCAATTGGTTGCCTGTTAGCCCACCTATGCTGCCAGATGATGGAGGTAAGCAGACAGGTGGAGGGAAGCCTCAGGAATGAAGGAAGGAGAGGGAAGCTGCTTCCCCCTGCCTCTTCCATTCCCTCAGCTGCACGGGGGAGGGAAAAGTCATGTGGATCCCATGCATATGCTGTGTGCACACAGGGGCCCTCCTCCAAGTGAAGTGCCCAAGGGGTCCAGTGCAACCTTGCGCCCAACCCCGGTGCCATTGTAACAAGCTTCCATTTCTTTTGGGGGCTGTTAATGACTCACTGGAAATTTTAAAAATGTCACCTAAAATAAATGATTCCTTTTAATTCTTCTGGTGTTGGGTGTGTCTGTACAATGGAAATATTGTTTGACACGTCACCTTAGCAGCAGCAGGCCCAATGTACATATACAGTGTATAAATGTGCTACACAAGATTAAAAGCTGTGACCAACTTCCCTACTTGCCCGTCTTTGTTGCAGTTACCAGTACAGTACTGGTATCAGCTCAGTAATATCTTCTGGCCATCTTTCAATAGAACTTACATTGGGAAAATATGAAAAAGCAACTGCAGAGCACAGAAATCCTGCTGCGGCTCCTCGCAAGGCGACCATGGTTGTCACCCGGGGACATTTCATCCCCCAATCCTCCCATAGTGATGCCACTGAGATACCACTCTTCCAATCATCGCTGTCTCCTTCAATAATCTTGAAGCCACTTTTCCAAGATGAACAAGGATTTTGTTTGCTCTCAAATACTATATGCGATTCAGATTCCCTTTATATAGCTGGTTCTTTATAACAAACAGAGATTGCATGTTCTCTTGGAGAGGGAGCTTTGCTCATCCTCATCTATTTCTGGCCAAAAAACCACACCTGAACCTATCCTATTTAAAACTCACTTGAGATTGTGGTAGTCTGTTGTCAGTTCACTGATTTTATTTATATTTTTTAAAATACAAAGACTGGTAATTTTGTTGCACTGTTTCTGAAGTTCCATTTGTTTCCTCAGCGACCACAATAGCAGAGCTTCATTTGCTTCCTTGATCTAGTACAGTGGTTCCCAAACGTTTTACCACCAGGTCCCACTTTCTATCAGGATCCACCTAGCTTTACGAGACTTTAAAAAAGGTGATCTAGGAACAAAATATTTTTAAATTTTTACAAGAGATGTATTTGCAAAGTCCTCAATCCATTTCTCGTAATGAGGCAGTATGACCCATCCTTCACCTGCCCCCCCTACCTGTCATTGAGGGACTTGGAAAAAACATACCATAAAAAGATGCTCAAATATTTATCTCCCTATATTTACAGAAGCTTGCAAACTGCAGGAGCTCAGCTCTTTGCAGGGCAATTAACAGCTATCTGATTTTTGAATAGCCTCAGGGTTTGAAGCAATTAGTTATCTGATCTTTCCATCACACTGGTTTCATTGGAGGCTCTGCAGGACCCACCAAGTAGGTCTTGCCACCCCACAGTTTGAGAAATAATGTTCTATCTAGACCATAATACTTCATGAAAGGGAGTTATGAAACTACCTTGCTCTCATGGACAGGTATCCCCCAGTTAACGATAGGGATACGTTCCACAATCTCCATCATTACCCGGGGTCGTCCTCAAGCAAGTTCAATGGCAACTTGCCAAAAAAAGTTTAAAAAATCATCTTGCTTATCTCATCTCTGAAATCGCTCCATTTTCAGGGCTGGAATTATCTTGCTTAACTTGCTGCAGAGAGGGAAATTGTGCTCCAGAAGCCTCTTCTGGATTGCGTGACTCTCCCTTCCCTTCGTCCAGGTCTTGCCCCAGTGATGCATTCTGCAAGAGATTGCCAAGTGGCGCCAGAGCTCTCTCTGTGCATGAGTGAAGGCTGATCTACACCGCACTTCTCCCGGTGTGTCCCGGGCACACGCGGAGTGGTGTGGCTGCCTTTTTAACTGATCACAATGGAACGCAAATCGGTCGTGGACCATGCTCATGATTTAGAGAGGGCGGGATGCAGAGCAAATTGTTTGACCAATGGGATAAGGGGGCTTTCAGCCAATCAGAGCACACGTGTTTCAGCCAATCAAATAATTACTTTCCGCCAGACATTCCAAACTGCCGTGTATTTGACCTGGGCAGCAGTCATTAAGAGCCCCCCCCCCCATCATTCCACATTATCCATTCCTCTTTCTTTCCCTCCTTCTCCGAAAATGCAATCACTTTGAGATTCCCAGCAAAAATGCTTTGTTTGATTATCTCCTTTCTGGCCCCCTCTCTCTCATAACACCTGCTCTCTATCAAGCTCCTCCCCCCTGCAATCGACCTATCACAGGGAGGCAGCAAGCTTTCAGCCAATCAGAGTTGAGCTTTACTACAAGGCGGGGCAATCAGGAAGGACAAGCACATAGAAAACTGGTGGAGCCCAGGGCAGCATTTTGGGCGAGGTGTCCTGTCCCCTACGCTCACACGCCTCCCAACACAAGCGCATCGCAACAGGAGTGGGTATAGATCAGCCTTGAAGCTGCTTCTTGGAGAAGGTGGACAGAGCAGCGGCTGCTAAGAGCTCCTGCCGACTGCTCTCCTGCAAAGTTCACATTTTGCAGTGTGTGTGTGTGTGTGTGTCAAATGGGAGCCCAGGAGAGCAGCTGGCAGGAGCTCTTAGCAGCAGCCGCAGTAACCTGGGAATGAGGCGACCGGGGGGGGGGGGGGGAAGAGCAGCTTGATGGGCTGAGCGACCGAGTTGAGATGCAATCCCCCCCCCCGCAGCTCCAGCTCCTCCCCAAGCAGCAGCCTCATTCACACACACACACACACACACACACACACACACACACACACACACACACACATGCACAGAGCTCTGCTGCCGCACGGCAATCTCTTGCAGAATGTATCACTGGGGCGAGCCCTGAGCGAAAGGAGGGGGGAGTCGCGCGACCCAGAAGGGGCTTCCGGAGCGCAATTTCCCTCTCTGCAGCAAGTTGGTTCCAGCCTTAAAAACAGATCGGTTTCAGAGATAAGTTAAAAGATGATTTTTTAAAACATTTTTAACTTTAGGGAACCTCCGTTGTATATGCAGATCGTTGTTGACTGATCCATCGCTGAGCGGGGGACACCTGTATAATATTTAGAACTGTTACGCTGTAGCACACGTTCAAAGAAGTTGCTACAGTATTGCTTGAGATTGAAGGCAAAAGGAGAAGGGGAAGGCAAAGGATGAGATGGTTAGACAGCATCACCGATGGAACGAACATGAAAATGAGCGAATTCAGGAAGATAGTGGAGGACAGGAAGGCCTGGCGGGATATGGTTCATGGGATCATGAAGGGTCGGACACGACTTAACGACTGAACAACAACCAGTACAAAGCTTTGAGTACAGACCTTCAAGAAAACATCCTATACGTATGGAGGCACTGCAGGTTAGGATGTCACATTTACACCTAGCTGAAGGGGAACACAAGCACTTCCAAAATGCAAGGACTCTTTATTCTAACCAAAATTCATAAAGCATGAGGAAGAACATTGGTCTCAAATAATATAAAGCAGTCCTGTACTCCTGCATGAGATTACAGAGAACGTTAATGATATTCACAGCAAGGAGTTTCTCCAGCAGGCACGATTAGAGAGGCAAAGCTTCAGTGGGAGCACCACTGCTTAATTTTGAAGATACTTTGATTCCAGTAAAAAGCCCTGTACAGGAGAGGAATGATGGTGATGCAACATTTCAGCAGGTGCAGAAACATGGTCAGAGTGTCAAACATGGTCAAAAGAAGGTGATGCTGTTTACGTTACATTGCTTTCGCCACCTTTAACCCGTCTTTATCCCTTCCAACACTGCTCGGAGAATAGCTGCAGCTGCTACAGCACCTGGGTCTGGCTCCTCTAGACGGGCTGAGCTGATGTAACTGGCCCTGCCTGCAGCAGCTTTCATGTCCTTTGTAGATTCTGCAGCAGCCTCTGCCCGCTGCAGAAAAAAGAGCAAGAAATTAGTTTAGCAGAAATACATACAAACTATCTGTAAGGAAATAAGAGGAAGATGCTAATCAGTTTGAAACCATATATGATCAATTACTCTTTGTACTTTTGACTTCCCTAATCTTGCTGCTGTGCCCTTCAGCCCTAGTATTGCAAAAAGCCATTGTAAAGTTATGCCTAGCAATGTTAAGCATTTGGGGATTTTTCAGATTCCCAAAGCAAAGCCCTTTAACAGTACAGCATCTGTATTACAGGTTGAAATATTAACTCAGAGACCCAGTATCAAGGCTTAAGCCAATGACAACGTGTAAATAAACAGAACCACAGACAATAGGTTCTTGTGCACCTATGGGAACTGAGAGAACAGATAGTCTGTCACTTTAATCGTAAAAATTGTTAGCTTTGTTTGTGTATAACTTAACAAGCACCTGTACAGCTTTGTCTAGAACCTGAAGCAGATTAGCCCTAGGGTTCTTCAGAGCTTTGAGTTCTTCAGCAGCAGCCCAGAGAGAATCCAGCTAGTCAAAAGACAAGAATCATTAAGTAGACAGTAGTTCTATCAGGGCTAGCAATTAATAATCTTTTATCAGCCACTGCGACAGAAAAACAAGTACAATATCTGATAGAGTTTTAAGCCCTTGAAAATCTCCCAACATCTGCTGTAACCAAATTGCTTGAATAATGTAATAGGTTATAATTTCAGCCATCTTAAGCCATTATTTCTGAGGCAGGCAGAAAAATAGATTGTTCTATAATGGGGGTGGGGAGAGAAGAAGGGAATCCATTGTTATGGAGATGACATATGATCTGATAGGACTATACAGTTGGACCTTGCTATCTGCGGGGATCAGTTCCGGACCCCCCTCCCCCCCGGCAGATAGAGAGGATCAGCCGATACTGGGGTCCACCTTAAAGAAACCTGTAAAAAGAAAGAAGACCCCCAATCCCCATTTTTACCTTTGTGCAATGAAATCGTGCCGTTTTCAAGCCTCCAAGATACATTCTGGGGCAAGGCTGGGAGGAGAGAAGAGCCTTCACGCGACCCAGAAGTGGGTCATTAAGCTTGCTGAAGCCCTGTGGAGGCTTGAAAACGGCACGATTTCATTGCGCAAAGGTAAAAACAGGGATTGGGTTTTTTCCCCTTCCTTTTGTTTTTTTAAGGTGGACATTGTGGATCTGGGACCCGCAGTAAGTCAAATTCGCAGATCCCAGAAGGGTCCACTGTATGACATTTTTAATATAAAGCAATGATTTGAACTGTGTCTTGCTATCAAGATCAGGGGTTCTCAACACTGGCCTGGTGCCATACCATGGCCTCCATCTAAGTACCACCAGAAGTAGGTGGCAATGACGTCATCACTGCTTAGTTCTGGGTGTTTGGACAATGGAAGCTGCGCTGGAGGCTGGAGAACACAGGTAAGAGGTTCCAGGTGGACCTGTTTTGGCAGTGGGCTGTTTTAAGCGCACCTGAGGGTGCACTTAAAACAGCTGTTTTGACCTCCCGCATTTTCGGGAGCGAAAACGCGGCACTGAAAGTGCCAGTTTTTGTAGGGTTGCGGGGGGTCCAGAGGGACCAAAAAGTACCACTGGTAGTACACGCATCACCGGTTAAGAACCTCTGATTTAGATAATTGTTATAAAAACTTTATTGAAGACATACAGTATTGGAATGTTTGTGAAAGGTCTGTTGCTAATACAAATATTATATCCCCTACTGTTCTAAGGTAGGCAGTTTGTCATGCACAATATCCATCTCAGCCATTGTTTCTTGTAAAAATTAAAAGTAAGATGAGAATGGTGAAAGCTATCCTTAATATCTTTGGCCACCTTGTAGTAGTTTGTAACTATATGGAAGTGCAATAGGTGGTCGCTTGCACAGAAGGGGTGACATTCTGACTAGTGATTCCATCATCAGGAGCTCCTTCCACAAATGAAAGATTTCTCCGTGAATGGAAAGAGCATTCTGCTCATGAAAGGTGCCCTTGCACGAGTGGGACATGCCATCAATCACAGAGAAAACCCTCAACAGCAGAAGTGGTAGTTGGGATGCCACCAAAGGTTTGTGGTGGTCAGTATTGTGGTATGATATCTAGCTATTCGTCATGGAGATCTTACAGTACTGAAATACGAGGACGTCCTAAAAAGTAGCATAAATTGATAACCAAAGACTTCCTAATGCAAGTACTGTACAAAGAATTGTGTGACCTGCTAGCAAAGTATTCTAAGAATCATTGTAAGGTCCACAACTTATGCTGCAAAATAAAGCCATGAAAATAGAAAATAGAAAGTATCATTCCTTTGCTTCAAGCTAGCACCACAGTAGTAGAAGCAGTGTAATGATGGAAAATGCTAGGGTACGTTACTCACCATGGTTCTGTCTCCAGGTGCAGCCCCTCCATACCTGTCAGAAGAAAACAATTACTGGTGTAGAGGCTCTGCCCCTCACTGCCAGACACACTCGCATGCAGGGGAGGACAGAAGCAGCCAGAAAGTACAATTTCTATGCTGCAGTTATGTGGGGAGGGGGGGGGGTCACACTCACCGCATCATGGCTTCAATACCAGCATCCATAGCTATTGACCAGGCTGCCAAGTCATTGTCAATTTGTAGAGGCTTAGCAGCTGCTGTCAAAAACAGTCCATAAAGCTGTATGGAAATATGAAGGTATTCCATTTCTGACATAGGTAAAGGTATCCCCTGACAATTAAGTCCAGTCGTGTCCGACTCTAGGGTGTGGTGCTCATCTCCATTTCAAAGCTGAAGAGCCAGCGTTGTCCGAAGACGCCTCTGTGGTCATGTGGCCGGCATGACTCTCCTTGCCGCAGCGCATAGCATACAGCTGGAACACGGAGCACTGTTTACCTTCCCGCAAGCGGTCAATGCCGTACCTAGCCCCAGAACAGGGTGGGGCCCACCCCCCTCGACGCCCCAAAGTAATTAGCATAATTACTAATTAACATAATTATGCTAATTACTTTTGGTTTTTTTGGTTTTTTGCTTTTTTCCGGTTTTTTTGCTTTTTTAAAAGGTTTTTTAGGGTAACGGGGCTTCTAGGTGTATATGTTTGCTTTGCGCCACTTATCTTTTGTTTATAGGGCCTCCAGCGACGATCTCCAGCGACGATCTCGCTCCTCTGCTGCCGCCTCTGCTAGCGCGAACTCTGTAAGCCTAAGCGTTACAGAGTTCACGCATGCGCATAGCAAACAGCCATCACAGAGTTCACGCATGCGTGATGGCTGTTTGCTATGCGCATGCGTGAACTCTGTAACGCCGCGGAGCTTGCAGAGTTCGCGCTAGGGGCGGCAGCAGAGGAGCCCTGAAGAGATCGTCGGAGGAGATCGTCGCTGGAGGCCCTAGATACACAAGTAAAGCAAAGCAAACATATACACCTAGAAGCCCAGTTACCCCTAAAAAACCTTTTTAAAAAGCAAAAAAAAACGGAAAAAAGCAAAAACAAAAACTAGGATGTCTCCCGCCCCCCCAGAGGCCCTCCGCCCCTTGCGCCCTGGGGCCCACCGCCCCAGGGCACCACATCAGAGGACGCCCCTGCTACCTATTTATCTACTTGCATTGACATGCTTTGGAACTACTAGGTTGGCAGGAATTTCTGACATAGTCCAGTTTAAAACAAGCATCACATTTAGAACTTTTCTTTAATGCATTAAGATTTCCATCCCACCCGTTCCCTAGGGCATGAGGCAAATGACAACTTAACTGGGTATTTATTCAAATTAATAATAATATTGTTCTACTTAGACAAACTTCCTTAATCATATAGATAAGATCAGGAAGAAATGGTTAAACCCATTCTTATAAGTACCGTATATAACTAGGTAGGAATAGTGTTAAATCTTTAGTGACAACCTTCCTGAAAAGAACTGTTTGGTGCTTTTCAATAAAATAACATTTCCTTAGCTAAGACCGATACCTGCCAGAGACAGATCTGATTAGGACCTTCAATGTAGGAAATCTATTTAGTATCCCAGTCTTTCTACAAGGAGGTCAGAGTGGTGTACACGCGGTTCTCATTTCTATCCTCACAATTCTATAAAATTAGGTGAAGTGACTGGCTTAAAGTCACTCGGTGAGCTTGATGGTCAAAGGAACCTAAATCTCCATTACATAACACTAGCTATTACATTACATGCACTTATTGAATCTCTTTGCAATACCTTTCAACTCCTAAGGTCTGGTACTTCAAACAGGGTACAACATACAGTAAAAGTTGTGATATCTGGCATCTCCGGGACTGAAGGATTGCCTAATTTGCTGGATATTAGAATATGCTGTTAGTTTCAGTCCTGACGCTGTTAAAGGTAAAGGTGACCCCTGACAATTAAGTCCAGTCGTGTCCGACTATAGGGTGTGGTGCTCATCTCCATTTCAAAGCCGAAGAGCCAGCGTTGTCCGAAGACACCTCCGTGGTCATGTGGCCGGCATGACTCTCCTTGCCGCAGCGCGTAGCATGCGGCTGGAACACGGAGCGCTGTTTACCTTCCCGCAAGCGGTACCTATTTATCTACTCACATTAACATGCTTTCGAACTGCTAGGTTGGCAGGAGCTGGCAAAGCAACGAGACCTCACCCCATCGCGGATTCGAACTGCCGACCTTTCAATCGACAGCTCATGGTTCAGCGGTTTAACCCACTGCGCCAATGGATAAAAACTGTAAGTTGGGGATTGTGAGCTTGCTGCACCAATTAATCAAATGCCAGATCTCAACATTCCTGTATTTGAACGTACATTTAAAAACTCCCTGTAATTAGAAATGAATGCAACAGAAAAGGAAGCTGGGGTAGAACCTCTTTCCATGATGTGCTAGTTTATGGAAAGATAATGTTAAAAAAAAATCCAATCCTATCCCCTAACAATCTGACTTGTGGCGCAATCCTAACGAAAACACGGGCGGAAGAACGAGTGTTCACCGCCCGAAGTAGTCGCAAACGTGCTTTACAGCACGTTTGCGACTACTCGAGAGCAGGGAAGGCCGGCACAAGGCCCTTGCCTGGCCGCCGCTAGACCCAGGTAAGGATCCAGCAGGCGGATCGGCAGGGGAGGGAGGGTGCCCATAGGCCCAGCCTGTCGGGGAGGGGGATGGCTTTGGCCATATCCTGTCCCCTGCCAAGTGCATGGGCCGTTACATGGCCTCCTCTGACAAATCCGAGGAGGCCAATCGGCCCAGGCGTCCCCTTCCCCGAGTAGACCTCCGGCCGAGCAGCAGCCTGGCCTGGGCTGCCTGCCGGATCCTTAAGCAGGATTGCTCTGTTGGACAGTTTGCCTACCACTTTAAGATTCCACCACTTCATTCTGTTACATGAGCAGACTATGGCTTCATTTCACACTGAACTATTCACTACAATAGTCTGGAACTACAGCAATACCTTGCACTTTCATCTAGTTAAGGACCAGAGCACGGATGAAAGTAAAAAATGGATGAATGTCAAAGCATAGCCTTATTTAGCTTGCAAATTAATTTTGGCTGGCGAAAAGCATAACTACTGTATTTTTTGCTCTATAAGATGCACTCCCCCCCCCCAAAAAAAATAGGGAAATGTCTGCTCGTCTTATGGAGTGAATAGTGAAAAAAAATCTCTTTTAACAGTTTTACTTACCTGGTTGTTGATCTTCAGCTCCAATCTTCGGGTGCCCCAGCCAGCTCCCAGTCGCGTTCGGCGCCTGGGCTAAGTTCCCAGGCGCTGGACGTGACTTGGGAGCCCTGCGCAAACATCCCAACTGCGATGTTTGCGCAGGGCTCCTGGTCGCGTCCAACGCCTGCGCGAAGTCCCCTGACACTAGACGCGACTTCAAAGCCCTCCGGAAACATCCGAGTTCCTCTGATGTTTCCGGAGGGCTTTGAAGTCGCGTCCACCACCAGGGAACTTCGCGTAGGCGCTGAATGCGACTGCAAGCCCTCTGGAAACATTGGAGGAACTCAGATGTTTCTGGAGGACTTGAAGTCGCGTTCAGCGTCAGGGAACTTCACGCAGGCGCTGAACGCGACTGCAGGCTCTGTGCAAACATCGCAGTTGCTGCGATGTTTATGCAGGGCTCACAGATCGTGTCCAGCGCCTGGGAACTTAGCCCAGGCGCCGAATGCAACTGGGAGCTGGCTGGGGCACCCGAAGATTGGAGCTGAAGATCAACCACCAGGTAAGTAAAACTTAAGACAGACATTTTTTTCACTATTTTTAGCTCCAAAAAACGCATGCGTCCTCTGGTCCGGTGCGTCTTTTGGAGCGAAAAATACGGTACATAACACATGCAAATGCATGCAAAACCTAAAGGAACAGAAATAAAAGAAAAACAAACATAAGAACATCAAACATCATGGAAGGTTGGATGAAATCAGGCGAAAGAGGAAAGCACGAAATTTGAAATGTGGTTAAAATTGAAAATGGCTGAAAGAGCAAAGCGATGAAAGTCAAGTGGATGAAAGTCAAGGTACTGCTGTACTACACCTATCAAAATTCCCTACTATTTTATTTATTTCACATCTGCAAAATAATCATTTTCAAATGGTTTAACTGATAATCAAAATGGTTTGATCTTGCACCTTTTGTCCTAATGGGAACCACGTTCTTATATTATTTGCACACTTTCAAAAGGTTATACACATTTTCTCAAGAAGAGAGAGTATATAAAAAGGCTAATTGACCACCAATTCCCAACTCTTTGCTCCTCCCACTACACTCACATCTGGAGCTTCCATTTGCCGCCTTCCCCAGCTAATACCTGCTGAGGGATTCTTAAACATGGGGCCAAAAGTCATCTGTCCAACACTCACCGCCCCCGATGAACCTCCCATCTTATCTAGCAGCAGTTTTGCAAGAGCGGAGAGCAGCCGAGAAGGGTCACGTGGCAGAGGTCTTGCATTCAGCCATTCCTGTATTGCTAGACAGACAACATTCACAGGTTACAGAGGACATCTTCCAGCTGAGACTCACTAATTTTGAAACATGTTTTTTCCAGCAGCATTAGCACGTCCCAGGAAGAGCTAACAAAACGATACAGGAAGAAAGGATGGAGCCTGTTTTGCAAAATAATTCTGACCACATATCCCAACAGGTACGGAAGTGTATGGCGCTGAGGAAAAAGATCCAACAGAGGCATGTTGCCTATCCTCCTGAACAGGATCAGATCTAGCAACTATGAGAATGTTCTCTGTTCTGTTCTTTGAGCCTATTTCCAATGCACCATTATGAGTGTACACATTCCTCCTATGGAGAGAACACCAGAAGAGCAATTCATATGCAGATGGTATTGTTGCCTCTTAAATAATTCTCAACCACCCAAAAGTCATAATGGAGCAGAAACTAAGGCTAAGTGCATAAAGAATACCCAAGGAGTTGCTGAAATGGCACTAACCTCGGGCAGCTCGTGCATGTGTGCTCCCACAGTCCCCATCACCTGCAGCACGATCCAGGTCATTGAGCTTTTCCTGTAGGCTCAGCAACGTGTTACACACACTGTCTAAAACCATTTTCATCTTTGGGAAAGCTTGCACTAAAGGGCATTGAAATAAATAGCTGTTAGGTGGTGAGGCTCTCAGTTGCATGTTTTACTTTGTGAACAAATACCGATGTTGCTATGGCACATCCCTATCAAGCTAATGAAGCCTCTCTGTGTACACGAGGATAATCTCTACCTAATCATTGGTAACTTATCAGAAACCTGCTTTATAAATTCATGTCTACACCAGACGATCAACAACTGACAGTGCAATCTTGTCTAAGACAATTGTTCCACCGGTACCAGGTGTCGCAAACTTAAGGCACGTTTGACCCCCAGAGAGTAAGCAGCACCATTCACTCTGGTGAATAACGCCGTAAGCAGCACCATTCACCCAGGCTGCCGCCGGCAGACACAAGTGAGGACTGCACCAGGCGGTGTGTGGAGGGTGGAATGGGAGGGGGGGATTGGGTGGCCAGGCCCAGGAAGGGATCATCGGCGGCACGCTCCACCAAATCCCATCCCCCTTCCTGGGCATCCCGGAGTTGCACCAGCCATTTTGCAGGCGCAAATTCGAGGAGACCCATTGGGGCGGCTGGGCCATTACTCAGGGTAAAGGGATGAACTGCACCTGCGCAGGCTCGATCCTGGATAGGATCTGGCGCGTGCTTTTGCATGCTGTGGTAGTCCTAGACAGGATTGGGCTGGGAATGTATGAAATGGGTCCACTGAGAACTGTGTTTAATTGAATATGAAATATAAAAGTTCTATATGTGACTTTTTATCAATGTTGGCTCAACTCATATACAAGTCATTACCTGATGCTACATGAACAGCTACATGAACAACATACAGGCATAAACTGATGCAGAATTGATATTCATAGCCTTACAGCCCAATCCTGTGTAAGGATACCTGGCCGGCCTAAAGGGCCGGCCAGGAGCGTCGCTGTAGCCTGGTGAGGCGGGCGGGGGCCCCCAGGTGACGCGCGCACGTCGCCTCGGAGCCTCCCGCCCGCCCGTCCGCCTCGCCAGGTTGGGAGAGCTGGGTTGGGAGAGCTGCCCTTTTCCCTCAGGAACAGTCTGTGCATGTGCAAAAGAACGTTATAAATAACGTTCGCGCAGTGGGCCTTCCTCAGAAGGCCCTGGGCAGCCGGCTGGGGAAGATGTTACCAAGCCGGCTGCAATGATTGAGGGGGCTCCCGAGCCCCAAATCGCGGCCGCGGCCTATGGCCGCACCAAAGGTTATTAAAGGGGGTGTGTCCGGGGGGAGGACTCACTAGGGTGACGCGCGTGCCCGGCCCTGTGGCAGCGCGCACCCTAGTGACGTCTCTGGGGCTGGCCATGGTATCCTTTGGCCGTCCCAGGCTACCCCACAGCAGCCAGGGAGGACTGCAGGAAAAAGGGATGTTTGCCCCCTTCCCCACGTGCAAGGCGGCCGAGGCCCTATGGGCCGACTCGTATGTACGCCAGCTCTGAAGCTAGCGTACATGTGAGCCGCAGAAGGTAGGCTGAACTGGGACAGGGCTGGGGATATCAGCAGAGCTTGCCGCCGATATCCCTGCCTGGTTCACCCAATGGCCACCCTGTCTGCCATCCCCCCCTTACCTAATCTGGCGGGTGTAGGGACAGTCCCCTGGCCGAATGAGGGCTGCTGACCTTCGCGCTGGTGGCCCTTACTTGCTGGGAGTTGCAAATGCGCTTTGCCTGGGAGTCGCAAACGCCTTCGAGAGGTGGAGCATGTGCTCCGCCGCTCGAAGTTTATCCAGGATCGCGCTGTTAGAGAGACTAACTCTGGAATACAATTCTGAAAAAGAGAGTTGGAACAACCTATTTTATATAACCAGTGGAAAACAGCTCTAGCCACTATAATTATAACATTTATGGATCAGCAAAAATTCAGCAAAAAATATTGATTAGAGTCTACTGAACACTACAATGCCTTTACAATGCCCACTACAAAAGGGCTTGTCAAAGATTCTAACGGCGTTGTGGTGAACCTAAAGCATAATTTAGGCATATGTTTTGGTCTTGTATAGTGATACAATCCTTTTGGGTGGAGGCTGTCTGCTATATTAATAATGTATTACAGCAACTGTTATTTGTGGACACATGTTCTTTTGAATTATTTACCTACTCTGTGGAAGTTATCTGCAGCACAACGGAAATTGACTTTTTGTGCCCTTACCATAGCTTAAAGACTTATATTGAAGTGCTGGAAAGATAAGCACACCCACACTCTTCTTCTATGGACTGAGGACCTTTTAACTCTATCAACATTTGAATCTATGGCTTATAGAAGACAACTGTGTATGGATATATTTTTGAATATTTGGAAGCCCTTTTTAGAAGCTTATGTTTACCAATGTCTGTTCTATAGATTACTATGTTTATCAGTATGTTTATTGAGTATATTATTATTATTATCATCATAATTAAAAAAATTTGGGATTTGTTGCCGTTATTTTGTCATTTTTATTATTCACAAATAAAGGGGGAGAAAATAAACTGATGCAGAGAAACCTCTATTGCATTTGTTCCCAAAAATGCCAGCTTACACAAATCAGTCTCTTGCATGTTCAGATATAAATGCTACAAGTACTACTACCTAAGAATTTGGTCTTGAATTACCACCATCTTGTCGTAAAAGTGGAAAAACTGAAGTACAGTATGAAATGTTTAAAGTTGGTCAAACACAGATTGTGATAGGGCAAGAGTAAAGCAGAAGCTGAAGAATGGAAGACAGCATTTGTCCTACTGGCTCAGAGCCACACACTGCCCTAGACAAACCTCTGCTGGTCCAGTCTTCCAAACAGGACCCAATGGCCGCGATTGGTGCTACCTATCCCTCCATAACTAACTCCGTCCTTCCTTCAATAGAGAGAATTGCCACCACTAGAAGTCAGGATCACAATGGATCAGAAGGCAGCATGGTGAGAAAATTTCAAGTGGTAGCAGATGATTCCCTCCATACCTCCTGCTGGGAAACGTTCTTCTTCCTCAGGGCGCTCCTTGGGTGCTGCCCTTTGTCTTCTCTGGCCTGATATAGGTACCTTGGCAGGTTGTGACCAGGCTACAGCTGTAGTGTCTGAATCTAAAAATTGGAATATAAGATTGTGAGCTGTATTTGTAGACAGTTTCACAACACACATTTCACATGAAGCTTTGCAAAAGTGGAGTAAAAATGGAAAAATCGACAGCTCATGGTTCAGTGGTTTAACCCACTGCGCCACCCGCTGGCCTGCACATAGAGGAGCACAAAGCACATAGAGGAGCACAAAGCACTTGGACCACTGGACAGTAGCAAGTAGGAAGAATGATCCTTCAACACATTATTGTACAACTTATCCTGCAACATGCAAAGTTGGAGAAAAATAGATATCTAAAAGGAACTCACCAATGAGGTTCAAGAGTTCATCATCCACAAGTAGAATGGTAAGGGAAACACCTGCCATCTCCAGTGCAGTCATAAAGGAACCAACCAAAGCCCGGGCAATGTGAATGCCCCTGCTCTCTGCAATGACGAAGCAAGGGAAAACTGAGAGGCACTGTTCTGGGTGAGACACCAGAGTGTGAGGGAGATCACAGTCATGGAGGTTCTGATTTGGAAAAAAGAGGAACATTTTAGAGAGGAACTCAAATAACTGTGAGCATTTCCCGACTTTGGCATACTGAGGTCCCAAAATAATAAGATGTCTGGTGAAGATGTCCATTTAAGTTTCTGTTTCTGTGAAGAGAACTTGGTGAGATTTGATTTTGGTTTGGGAAAGAATTTCCTCTGGGTCAGAGCGCAACAATGTGGCTGTGTTTGTGGGAGAGGGGGTATTGTGCTCTCCTGTAGTGTGTAGTTTAGTTCATTGCACAAGTTCTCAAGCTTTTTCACCTATAAGCAGCATTTTAGGAAAAAATCCCAATTTTTCACCTATTTTGGATATGTCCACTCCTTCAGCCTTCTGTGATGTCTTAGCATTTTGAAAAGGCTGCTGAATCATCTACATGCAGTAATTATTGTCCCTTTGTTGTCTTGACTGAGCAAGAGAGAGAGAGAGAGAGAGAGAGGGTGGCAACAGAGGCACCCGTATCACTTCCCCCCCACCATTGCTGAGGTGAGAAAGGGCTTGCTGCTGTCCTAATCCTCTTCTCACTCACCTAGTGGAAAGAGGATCAAAGTGTCAACCAAAGGAGGGCAGTGGACAGATGGGGGGGAGGGCACTCAATGGTTCGCTGCTCCCCTTCAAGGACCCACTTGACATGACACTTTCATGTTGCATCATCAGTGGAACAGCCCTGCCCCAAGTATCCAATCTCACAGGTAAAATAGGGTTAACATCCACAGGATATTTAAAGCAGGGTCAATTCCCCCTCCTGGCATGATTTTCCCAGGTCCAACACTGGAAGCCTCGGATGCTCCCTGGGGGGTTGCCTACTCATTGTGTTGCACATGCGAGTGTTAGGACCTGGATCCTGGAATAGCATGAGTAAATAGGATAGGGAAAGTACCCAGTTATTTGCATCAGGGTATTTTTGCTTGTCTTTTACCTCATTGCCAGTCTTTGCCAACCACATTTCTGCATTTCAATAAACCTATGCACCTGTACTGTTTTACCAGCCTAGTCTCAGTTCATGGGAGGGTGGAGGCAGTTTGCCACAACTCTCAGATAGTCATGTTATGCTACCACCTCTCAGATAGTCATGTTATGCTACCACCTAGGAAGACAACCCCCCTCCCCGATTTTGGGGCTCTCTGTTAACCTAGGAGAGAAGCTTTTCCAAGAAAACTTCTTTCTGTCTGGGCTTCCTACTTTTGGGTGGTGGCAACCCCCTTTTTCCAGTCAAACTCTCGATCACACAGTGAAAGAGAGAGGTCGAAGTGTTCTTAACCACCAGGGCAGTGCCCATTTTGCCTTCCGTATTTCCTTTACATACTTGCTCTGTTTATGACACACTGGTCTAGACTGGTATGGGCTGATTGGTTGCGAGGTTAAACTACCCTATTCTAGAATATATTCACTTTTTGCTTCCTTCCAATTTTGACTACTACTGAGACTGATCAGAAGATCTAATAAGTCAAATGTGATAGACTTTTTAGATTAAATAATCACGTATCTGCATCATAAATGTTGCAAATATTGAGGCACCAACATCATCAACATTTTGGTGCCAGTCTTGCACAGAGTAAAAAAGTGCGTAAAATTCTAATGTACGTGAACACAATTTCTAAGCATCTAGGCAATCTGGCATTTTTCAATGTTGCATAGTTTTTTTTCCCTCACAAGGTTGCTTTTCTGTGTTATTGAACTTGCGTATTGATTTTCAGTGGACCAGTATCCCTGGATAAGCTCTACCATATCCGATATAGAGCTCAACCATCTCTTTCCTCCTATTCTCAGTACAGGAACTTACCAAGACAGCGTACAGCAGATCCAGCCACTACACTCAACTCAAGGTAGGACAGACCTCCCAGGTTGTTCACCACTAAGACAACAGAAGCACCTAAAAGCCAAAACAAAGTGGGCAAAATTGAAAGGGATATCCAGGAAGTGGGGAGCTTAAGCTAATGTAAAGGGTGCTGTGAAGAGCGTCCTTGTTTCTGAACATCTGAGCTAACATGTGGAACAACTGAATAGGGTTCCCCAAGTACTGCATATCCCATATGACTTACAATATGAGGGTACAAACTCACCACATACCAGTCTGATCAGTGTAAAGCAGTACTTGGTTTCCAGATTCTCCTACTCTGATAAGACTAATGCTGGCCCCAAGTTTGATACTCACCAGGCCCGAGAGATAAATGCGAGGCATTGGAGGGGTTGGTCATGTGATCCAGCATTATTTTGACTATCTTATCTGCTGATGTGATCTGTGAAGAGGGCATGTATAAGTGGACAGTCTTGCATTTTCAAACTTACAAGAGGAGCTGGCCCACTTACCTTCATTCTGCGCACACCTGCTTCACCATGGATCCCTACAAAAAAGCAAAGCATCAGCAATGTATGCCATGACTAGCTTTTCTAAATAAAAACAGGCTTAAGGACATTAAATGACAAAATCCTAATTATTGGTGGATTAGGATACAGTTAGGTATATAGTCAGTGTAGCCATGCTACCAAAAAACAGCCTTGCTGTGGGCTGTCTGACCCAAATAGGAATGCTCATACATCAGAGACAACAGCACCTTAGATTAGCTGTTATGCCTGAAGAGATGGACCGTTGGGCAAAGCTGGCAATGGACATGGACAGACATAGTTTCCCAAGGCAAAGGGTATCTAGCCCCAAAGAAACAGGGCTAATGAGGCCACTTCAAGGAAATGGATGAACCAAAGTAGAAGAAGCATTCTCACCTAAGCCTAGCTCAAATTCATCATCAGCAAGCTGGAATGTGGGTCTGGATCCAGGGACACTGCAGGGGGACAGACTCACCCCAAGGGTGCCTAGGGAATGAAAAGAAAAGTCCTCATTGCATACAGATGTTTCAACATCCAGCAAGAAAACAAGAAATGTTGTCCACGCGCTGGACTATGGTGCAGAACCCTAAATGGTACTGGAACACTATGTGTTAGGAGATTGAGGGCCCAATCCTATCCAACTTTCCAACGCCAATGCAGCCGTGCCAATAGGGTGGTGCACTGCATCCTGTGGTGGGGAGGCAGTCATGGAGGCCTCCTCAAGGTAAGGGAACTTCTGTTCCCTTACCTCAGGGCTTCATTGCAGCTGCATCGGTGCTGGAAAGTTGGATAGCACTGAGCCCTGAGAAATGTGACTGAAGAAAAGAACATCTGCTATTAAAACAGAATTACACAGAAGCCTCTCTCTCATAGGGACCAGTAATTTACACCATAGCATACTCTCTATATTGCAAACATGTCTATAAAATTCTGAATGAGAATGAGAGCCAGCATACTCCTGTTAAACTGCTTGATTTGCCATGTAACGTTATGGTGGAATCTTAGGCCAGAAGCCTACTTGTAGAAAACAGAACACTTACGCATTGCTCCTGCAACAACAGTAACTTTGCGAACAATTTCATTCAGACCAGCACCTTCCTCAGCCAGAGCCCCAGCCACCTAAATATAAACAACTGTGAGGAAAAAATGCTGCATTGATGCCTTAGCATAAGCGTAACAGAAGATCGCCATTCATTCCCACACTTCATATTACAGGGACACAAACAGATGCTTCAGTCCTAAAGGAGAAGCAGAATGGTTGTGGATAAGGCGAGACTCAGTTATCAGCACTGGCAGTGTTTCATCTGGAGCATGTCAGTCGTTTACTTTGGGTTATTCTCACAGTATGTCTGTAAAAACACCCACAGCTATCAATTATAAGTCACACTGTCAGCCCAATACTATGTTAACTCAGAAATACGTCCAATGGTACTGCAGTCATGTAGGCCAAGCCTATCAATGTCTACTCAGAAGTAAATTCCAATGAAGGCAATGGAACACTCCCAGGGAAGTGTACACAGAACTACAACCGAACAGAAGTGTGCATCTGACAATATTTTACAATAAAAAAATTAACACTCTCACCAATATTAAATGTTTTTGGAATGTAAAAGAAAGTTGAACGCCAATGCAATCAATTGTTATTTTGGCTAAAATGGTTGTCTCCTATCAAAAAATAGATGAACTTCATAACAGGAATAAAAGCTTTTCAAACTATATGATTTCATAATAAAGATAAAAGTTAAAGATTAATGTTAAGGAAGATCAATAAAAAGGAAATTTATATTCATAATGGTAACAAAAACTCAAGTTTTCAAAAACTCAGTTTTCTAGCCTTCATGGTTGGTTACAAAAATATACTTACCTTATGTATGAGCACTGTGCCACATAGACCCCTCCTGCCAGTCTTCTTTTCTGTAGTAAAGGCAGCATCTTCACCAATCACCACCATCTCCACAGCAGCTCCTTCTGCCCGTGCCTGTTCCAGTGCCAGCCCAAAATTGAGCCGGTCCCCAGTATAGTTCTTCACTATTAGCAGTGTCCCAACTAAAGAAGAGAAAATAGTTGAGTTCTCTGGTATCCCTCATTTAGGATAGATGTTCATATCAGAAATGCTGCCATACCTGCTCCAGCTTGTCTCACTGCCCGGATCGCTGCTAGAATGCTACCAACTGCAGGGGAAGTAAATACTGGACCAGCCACCACTCCAGTGAGCATTCCTTTCCCAATGTATCCTACAAAAAGATGGAAAATGCTGCATCACATTTTATCAAGAGAATCTCACATCTTGCTTACACTCTAGTTCTGCTGTGCTCAAATAACTTCAGCAACTGAATCCCTCTGCAGCCAGAACAACTGTGGCAAAAAGGCTTTCAGTTTATAGATCTACATAATATCCAAAAATATGGCCCCAAAGAATGGTCTCTTCTTCATGAAATGCCAGTTTGCTAGGGTGGAAGAGGCATGACTGAAACAGCACCTCACATACCCAAAGCTTCCATAACTTGGGTCCCACTAACCTGCATGTGCAGGTTCATGTCCTGATCCACCACCAGAAATTAAAGCCACTTTGCCCTCCACATTCTCCAGATCAGAACGCAGTGCAACTCTATGTCCCTGCAGCAGCTGAAGAGTAGGATTACAGGCCACTATTCCAGCCAATGCATCATCTGCGCAACTCAGAACTGTGTTCACTAGCTTCTTTGAACCCTAAAAAAGGCAAAAAATGACAAGGTGGTTCACAAACATGCCCCTACACAGAGGTGGTTCCAAATTTGTAGCGGGGTGACCTACAAAACAGTTTCAGACATTGTAACAAGTGCTTACATGCAGATGCAACAGAAGCATGATTCAGGGCCCAATCCTATCCAACTTTCCAGTGCTAATGCAGTGTGCGCTGCATCCTGCGGTTGGGGGGGGGGGTCAGTCATGGAGGCCTCCGAGGTAAGGGAATGTTTGTTCCCTTACCTCGGGGTTGCATTGCAGCTGCACCGGTGCTGGAAATTTGGATAGGATGGGGCCCTCAGTTGTGTAACTTCTGAAAGGAAATTCTTGTAGGAGAGATGTGCATATTGTATCCATTACTTGAACCTGCACCTTTTCCCCGTGTCAACTGTTTCTGAATGTTATAGTGAAGGAACAAAAGGCCATGCCATTTACACAACCATTTTTGCAACAACATCTGAAACTGCTTTCAGGAAAGATGAAAACTGGACACAGACTTTTCAGTTCTAGAACTCTCGTCTCAGCACAGCTCTAAGATAGGAAGACTGACTGAAGGACAGTCCGAAAGTTGGACACCTATGACATAAAAAAAACCTCCTTAACCGTCCATGAAAGAACCACTCTTTCACAATAGCAGAAAATGCTTTACGGCGAGTTTACAACACCCGGCACCTGCAGAACGTGCACTCTGCAGGCAGAACTTTAGTAAGCCCCTACCGTACTACCCTTTCCAGCACAGGGCCAAAACAACAAACCATGGAGGCGGAAAGGGTGGCTGACAGGGGCTTGTCTAGCGACTGTTTCTCCAAGACTCTCAGATACTATGGAAGCTCAAGGCTAAACTGACAAACCCCAGGTTTCTTGATAGACAAGAGTTACGATTCCTTTACTTGGAGCTGGAGGAAATGGGGCAGGGATGGCACCCACAGTTGCAAAGCACTCCAACACTACAGCTATAGGGACAATCCTTGCAAGCTGAAGGTTAGGAACATTCCACCACAGCCTCCCCACCACATCAAAGCTGGGAAGGGGTAAAGGGACTGTCCCTCAACTTCAGAGAAGCAGCCTGAAGGCAGGAAGTACACCCCACTCCTTGAAGGAGGAACAGGGCCCAGACAACCACAAACTTTTCATTGGGTACTAAAGTCAGCCAATATTTGTTGACCTCTGCTGTTAGGATAACAATATTTTGATGAAGATATAAATTAATAGTGTCAGAGAAAACAGCATTCCTAGCAGCAAGTGCAGCATACAAAGCAACTCATGTTCAAAATCCAGTAACACAGAAATCCTATTAAGAACAGCAGGGTAAGAGTTTGAGTTTTGACACAAGAAACTGGGATGCTGAAACCACCATACACGTTACAGTATTTTTCCAAGGAAGGCAAATTCAACGGTAAGAGGTCTGGGAGCAGGCATTTCAAGTGACTAGTTTACGCATCTATGATAACATGATAATTGTCAATGAGCTGGTGCAGTATGATCAGGCTTACCAGATCGCCGACCAGGATGTTCCTTTTTGCCCTTAAGGGCGGTGGGGGGGGAGGGGCGATAGTAGCCGGAGCGCCTGAGTATGATGGATAGTGCTGAACTCAGACCAGCAAGCCCTGGGTTCAAATTCCTCCTCAGTCACAGAGGTTGCTGAATGTCCATAGCCACTCACTCACCACCTCTCAGCCTACTCTACTTCAGAAGGTGGCCAAGAGAATATTATTCCTGCTCTTCCTCCAAGTAGCTCAGGTCTGAACACACAATTCCTCCCCATTTTATCCTCACAACAACGCTGTGAGCAGAATCCGGTGTGTGTGTGTGTGTGTGTGTGTGTGTGTCTGTCCACCTCGGATGAAAATGTGATGGAGGCAGCGGGGAGGGTGAAGGGATTCCTCCTGTCCTGCTCCTCCTCACACCCCTCCAAGGAGAGGGCTGGGGCTCACCTGCATGTTGTCAGGAGGAGCTGCGACTCTCCTGGGCTATCCGCGCGGGGTCGGCTCAGCAGGCTACCCTGTCAGCCTCTCGCACAGCCGGTGGGCACCACCCGCCCTAATGTAAGAAGAGGGAGAAAGGGAGGCCGTTTAGAGACCGGGTCCCTTCGCGGTTACCCCGGCAGCTCTTACCGCCTGCCTTGAAGCGAGCGAAGAAGCAGGCAGGCGGCTGTACTGCTCGGACTGAGCCCACTACGGACTTTGACTCAGAATCCAAACTCCAGCGGGACTCACGCAGCATGTCACATGTGGAGCACGCGCGTCACTCCTGCTGAGGGTCGGGCATAGGTGGAAGAGCAGATTGACAGAGAAGTGCGCGAGCACAGGCCGTTGACTTTGCACAAAATCTAACTCACGCGGCATAAGAAGGGGGCTGGAGAAAGAACACACGGAGCACGTGGCCCGCAGAAATCGCGCCTGCGCTTCTCTATTCCACGTGATTCGCCATTCCTTCAACGTAGTCTTGCACGTCAGAGTGTCTCCTTCGGATTTTTCTCCAGCCCACCGTAGCTGGACGGCTACACATGCGCAGAGGCATCTTCATCTTCGTTTAATTTACCTTCCTCTGACCAACAGAGGCGCAATCGCACTTCACGGTGCTTTGACTCCCGTGTTGCTTTGCGCGAAGCGGGCGCTCTAGCAGTGGCGGTTTCTTGCTGGTGCTATAGAGGGGGCAGTGGCCATCAAGGCTGCGTCTCATCCCGCTTTCCGTGCCTCTTCATCTGCCCGGGTTCTCGTTACCGCCATGTCCTGCAACTACGTGGTGACGGCACAAAAGCCTACTGCCGTCAACGGCTGCGTCACCGGTAATGGCGAGGGGAGGGGCTTTCCGGGGGGGGCAGCTGTCAGCGATGGTGGGCGGAGGGCAGGGGTTCGCTACACAGGGCGGCCGGCGTGGGGAGGGCCAGGGGAGTAGCGAGACGGTGCCCCCTGCGGCTCCCTTTGGGCCGCACAGCTAGAATTGCCTAGAACAGCCACGCGATGTGTTGCCTCCCTCGCAGGGCATTTCACCTCCGCCGAGGACCTGAACTTGCTGATTGCCAAGAACACACGATTGGAAATCTATGTTGTTACCCCAGAAGGGCTACGGCCCGTCAAGGAGGTGGGCATGTATGGCAAAATCGCCGTCATGGAACTCTTCCGGCCCAAGGTGAGCATCCTCGGAGGATGATCCTCCCACCCCACACGAGTGTTCATGCGGCTTGTTTTTGCATTTTGCTTGGGGTGGTTTCAGCAGATAACTTTTTCTCATGCCCAGGATCTGGTTGGTCAAGAAAGAACTTTTCCTCTGGTCAGGTTGGCCTCTGACTGGGGAATGTGTGCAAATGTCTGTCTTTGCTGTTGGTATATAATTTTGTTTGCTTGTGCTAGCTGCTTGGTGTTACTGCTTTGCAAGCAGCCCATTGCCATGCACAGGTTCCCCCCACATGGTGTGTTGTAAGGCTGAGCTGTGGGGACCTAGTGGATGTATATTCCTGCTCTTGGGCTAGTTCTTGGGGTAGCTTCTTGTTCTCCAACTCTATGGTGGGAAGAGGGCTTTTGTTCTGCCTTCTAGATGTACTTGAAAAAGTTATTGTAATTTGGTGGTGTGAAGACTGTGCCCTCATCATGACTATTTGTCAACCTAAATTTGGCATGTAATTGTTGCATGCACACAGCTGCTGCTTTGCTATGAGCTGATGTAAGGAACTTGACGTAGGCTGAGTTTTTTCTTGTGATGCACATATGCTTGACTATGGTTGAGAGAGGCCTTGGAGAGCATCTTCCCCTTTGATGCCACTAAGAAGAACAGAGCTGAGGATATATGCTATTACATCCAGGGGACTGGCAGTGCCTGGAGAAAGAGAAGAGACAGACCTGATCCTTGTCTACCTGTCAGAAGCTTCAACAACTATCCTTTCTTCCCAACCACCCCTAGAATACCATCTTAAAAGAGTAACGCCCTGTGGGCTGTTTTCTCCAGGCACTGGCTATTTGGGGAGTATTTAAGGTAAGATGTATTTTATCCATCTGCTGCAATTGTCCAGAAGCCAGCAGTGAGTTTCTAATTATATGATTTCTGATGAAGGATATGACATTCAGATGAAACGGACAAGATTTAAATTTCTGGAAGTACTCAAACTAAAACAAATGAAAGTGTTAGCAAAGTCACAGAAAGACGAAACACTAAATACAGTATCAACAGGATGATGTGAACAGTTTTATAACATCAGTTTGCACCTGTCCTTTTTATATGTATTATATAATGTAAGCTCTTTTGAGTCTATGAGAAATATTGAGTATTGTATGCATTTATCTGAACATGTAAATAAATGAGACCATATGTTAGAGATGTTACGTGACTGCTCTGTTTGAGATGGAAAATCCAAGGTGGTTGGCCTCTGTTGGTTGGAAATTTTGTTAAGCCGTTTTCGCTGTCTTTTTTTTCTCTCTCTCTTTCTCCTAAGGGGGAGAGCAAGGATTTGCTCTTTATTCTGACAGCTAAGTATAACGCCTGCATCCTTGAGTACAAACAAAGTGAGGAAAGCATTGACATAATCACCCGGGCGCATGGCAATGTGCAGGTAAGAGGTGGTGGACGTTGGACAAGTTTGGTAGAGCTGGACTCTGGGCCAATTCTAATTTTTGTTTTGTTTTTTTAATTTCTGTGTTAATTCTGCAAAGCTATTCTCCCGCCCATATTCTAAAGAGCTAGTAATCTAAGGCAGCAGTTCTCAAAGTTCTCCCCATGAATAGGAGAGAACTTTGAGTACTTGTGGGGGTGGGGTAATTGGCAGCGGAAGCGATCCTGGGATCGCGCCACTGGCAGGAACAAAAGGGTTTGTTAGACACTTACCAGGGGTCGCGCTGCCCTCTGGAGTGTGCAGGGGGCCTGCAGACCCCCTCTGCGGGCCTCCCCGCACTTCCAAACGGCCCTCTGTAGCGATTGAGGCCCACTTCCCGTTTTTGTCGGAAAACCAGAAGTGGGCCTCAGTTGGTTCAAGGGGCTGTTCAGAAGCACAGGGAGGCCCACAGAGGGGTCCGCAGGCTCCCCGCACACTCCGGAGGGCAGCGCGACCCCTGGTAAGTGTCTAACAAATCCTTTTGTCCCCAGCGGCAGTGTGATCCTGGGATCGCTGCCGCTGCCATCACAGGTCACCACTCCCCTTAAGGGGGTAGTGACCTGCTGCTTCTCAAGGTGGTGACCCACCTCTTTGAGAACCACTGATCTAAGGAAAAGCACATCTCTCGTAGTGATGCTTGGCTCAGCTGTATCTACCTAGCTGTTCTACTAGCTAACGTGGTTTGATATTTATGTGTTAACTTGTTTAGGACTTTTTCATTGAGCTTTGTCTCCAGAAAGACTCTGGTTGTATAGTGTGTGCCCTCCTCATTTTGCTAACTGTTAGTGGACAGTAAGTGTGGTTGTGCAGAGCACCAGCCTGTATCTTGTTTGTGTTGTGTCTGTCTGTGATACCATCACAGTATTTTGTGTTCTGTTTAAATGCAGAGATCCATATTGTAGTCTGACCCCAATTATTGTTGAACATTTGAAGCTGCCTTGTACTGAGTCAGACCATTGGTCTATCTAACCTACTATTGTCTGCTCTGACTGGCAGTGGCTCTCTGGAGTCTCAGGCAGAGGCCTTTCCCATCACTTGCTCCCAGCCCTTTGAGGGACCAGAGATGGACTCTAGGACCTTCTTCATGTGCTGATTCTTATGTAGCATGTGTTGTTTCACCCTTGTTGCGGGGGGGGGGGGAGAGTTGGGAGAGAGCTATTGCCTCTGGGAAACCCACAAGCAAAGATGTGTGAAGGCATTACTGGTTGGTCACTGTGGGGACAAGAGTGCTGAGTTAGATTAGCCTTTGGTCTAAACCAGCAAGGCTCAGAGGAGGAAGGATTATTATTATTATTATTATTATTCAGTAGGGCCTGAAGGCTCACTCTTGGATTCACTGAAGGTCAATAAAATGTAAACGTGATGCATTTTAAGAGCATGTTTGTTTTCTTTATTTTCTGTCATTCTATAAACATGGTATTTTCTATTTTATAAAAAGAACAACTTAATTTAACCGGCACTGCATCTGTCAATTTTTGTTAAAGCGTACCTACAATATAAATGCTCAGTTTATAACTATAGTCATTCAATGCTAAATTTATAATAAGCATTCAAACCTGTAAATTGACCAGAAATGTAGATTCTCCTAATGCATAATTGCATGTGGCTTGAGATGCAGAGTGGTTGCAACCACATACATCCACCACACATTCTCTGTAAATCACATCTTTATTGATTTGTGCATTTGAGCTATCGAGCATGTCTTGTATAAACACAGTAGTGAGTTGTACTTCGTATACAGCCCAATTCTGCCTAAGATGAGGTGGCCAGCCTAAAGAGATCTAAGAGATCTTGCTGTGAACATTTGTGTTTTCCTGTTGCTCTCTAGGATCGTATTGGTCGTCCCTCAGAAACGGGTATAATTGGTATCATTGACCCAGAGTGCAGGATGATTGGACTGCGACTCTATGATGGCCTCTTCAAGGTTATCCCTCTGGAACGAGAAAACAAGGAATTAAAGGCATTTAACATTCGGCTAGAAGAGCTGCAGGTCATTGATGTTAAGTTTCTGTATGGGTGCCAGGCCCCAACAATCTGTTTTGTTTACCAGGTACGCAAGTGGGTCTGTGTGTTGGAATGGATGTTGCTGGACAGAGCTGGTGGTGCCCATTAGTCTCTGAAAGTTATTTGACGTTAATAGAACTGTGTGTGACTGACTGATTATTAGCCATTTCTAATCCAGGTGATATACTTGTACCTCTTGTGCTGTCTTCTGTTCAAACTTCCAGTTTCCGAGATGATAAGCTATCATAGATTTCTCCAAATGGAATGGCTTCTTTGGCAGAGGTGTTTCTACGGTAGGGGCCCTACCGTAAGTTGCATCCCGTCCTAGTACCATGTTTACGAACTGGAACGAGGAGGCCCCGCCCCCTCGCCGGCGGAGCCATTCCGCGCTGTGAAGGTGACGAGCAGGGAGTCTCCTGCCCGTTTGCCTTCGCAGCGTGGAATGGCTCTGCTGGCGAGGGGGCGGAGCCTCCTCGTTCTGGTTCGTAAACATGGTACTAGGACGGGGCGCGACTTACGGTAGGGCCCCTACCGTAGAAACGCCTCTATCTTTGTGTGGCCATTCTGTTTAGAAACATTTAACCATGCTATTTACATCCTTCCTATGTGGAATTGACCCTTGTCTTATTGCTGAGACTGTTGCTGAGACTTTTCTTACATTAGTTTAGGCTGGTGTCATATTGTGCATACGTTGTAAAATTGCAATTTCCTTAAAATAAGAATATCTTTTTTAGAAAATGTGTCTGAGCCGTTTGAGTCCTTGGCAAAGAGATGCCATTATCACTGTTTACTGAGAGCCAGGATGGTGTAGTGGTTTGGGAGTCGGACTTAGACCTGGAAGATCCAGGTTCAAATCCCCGCTCAGCCACGAAGCTTCCTGGGTGACCTTGGGCCCGTCACTATCTCTCAGCCCCACCTACCTCACAGGGTTGTTGTGAGGACAAAAAAGGAGGGGAGGAAATATGTACACCACTCTGAGCTCCTTGGAGGAAGGGTGGTATAAAAATCTGAAAAATAAATAAATAAATAAATACTGCTGAACATAAAGTAGCAAATAAGTTAGTTGGAAAAGAATTCAAATGTCCCAGACTTCAGATTCAACCAAAGTCTCTGAAATGTAGGTTGGCGAGAGCTCCTATGTGATATGCAGCCATCCCACATCATTGGTTATTAATAAAACAGCAAGTTTAAACAGATCAAAGATATTAAAATTCCCAACTTCGTACAGAATGCTGTTTCTCTGTTTCATAATCAGCAAACCATTCTTGCATAAATAGCGATGGCGGCAAGCAGGCATTCAGCAGTTTGTTGGCACACCATAGACAATGTTTTCCCCATGTGGTAATACAAGGCATGAATTTTATCTGTCTTGTTCATTCTTGAATACAGTATTTTGACGTTTTTTGTGTACAGAAGTAGGGTAGGGTTTTTATGCTGCTGCATGACTCTGTAAAATGTAATTACATAACTTGGATACAGATTTTCCACTGTGAATACTTTTCATGCATTTATTATGAAAAATTAGGTAGTTTGCCAAATGCATGGTTTTCTAGATGCAGCCCTTAAAGTAGCACTTGATTCACTGATTTTTCCCCCCTATAAACATTCATTATTATTTCATTTCCATTTTCTGATTGCTTTGGCTTCACTACTATTATAACTGCATCATCCTCTGGCTAGGAGACAGTGAACTAGAATCTGTTAAGATTTGAGCATTTCTCTTGAACCACAATCTTAATCCCAGTTTGTGAGATGGGGACAGTTTGAGCCAGAAAACCCTTCTTGACTTACGGCGCAATCCTGTCTACAGCCTGCCGGTCTAGAGTGTTGCAAACGTACTGTAAGGCACGTTTGTGGCACCTGGAGAGTAAGTGGCGCCGGCTGAGAGGTTTGCGCCGCTCCCCCGATGCTGCAGAACTGTGCAGTGCCATGGCGGAAAGGAAAGTTCCTGCCAGGGGGAAGGCGGGATGTTGCTTCCAATGTTCCAGGAGGGGGGATTGGTGGATCGGGCCCGGGAAGGGGGAGGGATCAGCAGAGGCCTCCTCCACCATATCCTATCCCCCTTCCTGGGCCTGTTGGGCCTTACACAGCCCTCTCAAATGTACACCAGTAAAACTGATGGCATGCATTCGAGGAGGCCCATCAGGACAGCTGGTGTGTTATTCCCTTAGTCAAATAACCCTTTACCCTGAGGAGGCTGCCAGCTTCTCCGGGGCAGGCCCAATTCTGCATAGGATGTGCCTTATGTGCATCACTGCGTCCTGCTAGACAGAATTGTGCTGCCCGTGTCCTTTATGAGCTATTCTCTACTTCCGTAAGGCCCGTTTCAACGACTCTAGAGTAAGGGCCGCCGGCGCTAGGCCAGCAGCCCTTACTCTGCCGCCGGATCTCCATGCAGCCGCCGGAGGAAGGTAAGGGATCCCCCTGGTGGCCGCATGGGCGTTCTGGGCAGCGGGCCATTGGCCTTGCCGGCCCGTGAGGGGGCGGGGATGTCGTCTGCCAAATCCCCGTCTGGCCCGTGCAGCCGTTACACGGCCTTCTCCAACTTCCGCCAGCTAAATAGAATGTCCCCTTCCCCTGAGTAGACCTCTGGGCCACTGCAGAGCGGCTTGGAACGGGGATAGGATCCAGCGGGCGATCCTGGGCCGCCCACTGGATAGTTAGGTAGGATTGCGCTGTGTGTGGCAGACCTAAAGGGCTGGCCACTCTATCATAGGTCCATTGTGGGCCATCCCGACGCAGCCCAGGTGCACCTCGGGAGAAGGGGCCCTTTTCCGGTGTAATCGGCGTGGGCCACAATGGGTCTCCTCGGCACGGGCCCATATCAGCACGGGCCACAATAGTGGTACTAGGCACTTTAGCTGGCGCACAACTGGGGAGGCCGTGTAAAGGACATACCTGTACTATACAGACTCCAAATAAAGTAGTGTAGTTGTAATTTTTCATTAGGCATACATAAGCCTTTGACTGTGGCTGAGATCAAAAAACTACAGTTGGACCTTGCTATCTGCGGGGATCCGTTCCGAATTCAAAAGTTTCCTTTGTATGTGTCTGTCTAGCTGTGTTGTAACTTTAGATCCAGGCCGCTGTATCTTTTTATCTTAAGTTTTTTAAAATTATGACATTTTTAGTCAAAAGTGCTTTAACCAGAAAAATGTTGTTCCTACCAGTGATTTTTGAAAAAGCTCAGATTAGCTATAAAAGTATACTGACCTAGAAGTTCAAAACCTCAGTTAGATTTGGGAAGTCAATTTTGGGCTTCTAAATGGAGGAGAGTTATTGTTTACCTGTCATTTTACTGAGAAATAGACTCATTTCATAGGTTTGGAAATAACTTCCAAGTTATTGTACATAACGTCCTAATGACTACCAGTTGCAATAGTACAGGAATACCATTATCAAGAATCAGGTGGGGATGACGACTCTTTTTGTGAACAAAAGTACTTCTCTAGAGTCTTTAAATTATTTTAGTTGAGAAACAACTTTAGCAAGTAAAATTATGCAATGTGGTGCAGCGTTTGATAAATTTAAGATCAGTGATCTTAAATAGAGGGAAACAGCATTCACTTTGGCTACAGTTTTCAGTTCTTGTCAGTGTTGTATGACTGCAGTGCTTGTGAAAATGCCTGTTGTTTCAATCTGTCTAGGATCCACAAGGCCGGCATGTCAAGACTTATGAAGTATCTTTGCGTGAGAAAGAATTTAATAAGGGACCCTGGAAACAAGAGAATGTGGAGGCCGAAGCCTCCATGGTAATTGCAGGTTAGTTCCTTTTTCATAAAAGGGTTAGAAACTTACTTTGGAGCAATGGCTATCTAGGCGCATACAGCAGCTGTTTTGTTGTTTTTAATCTAGCAAGTTTGGTATCCCTGCCTTCCTAGGATGTTGGTTATATCTACATATTTAGTTTCTTGTGTGTCCACTGCTCATTCTGCTTGTGTCGTTCATGCTGTAGTACAGCATCCTATTTCCCTGCTCTCACTAATTCTCCCCGTGTGTGTGTGTGTGTGTTTGTTTTTGTGGTAGTTGGCCATACAGAGGCGTCACTGGAGCGAGGCGGGCAGGGCGGACCGCCTGGGAGTGACGCACGCAAAAGGTGACCCGTGCGTCATGCATGTCACCTCCCGCTCCAGGAGAAGGCCTCGGAGCGTCCGCCCTCTGCAGAGCTCCGAGGCCTTCTGAGGAAGCCCAATGCGCGACATCATATTTATTAGGTTTTTCGCGCCTGCGCAGAACATTTTAAGGCAAAAGGGCAGCCCTTTGCCCTCAAACGTACTGCGCATGCGCGAAAACCCTAATAAATATGACGTCGCGCATTGGGCCTCGTCAGAAGGCCCACGACAGCTGGCCGGAGAGGATGTCTCCGGAGCCGGCAGCAGCGGAGCCTCGGCTGCTGCCTGCTCTGGAGACATCCTCTCCGGCCGGCTGTTGCGGCGGCGCGGGGGTCATAAGGGCGGCGCGCACCCTAGTGATGCCACTGTGGCCATATTTTTCTTTGTCCTAGTAAAGTTTTGTTTGTGTAAATCTTAGTAAATTTTCTGTAATCACTACTTAAAAGTATGCTTGTGGCTACCTAGAGGTAAAAAGCAATGGTTGCTTCTTGATACAACACCTGTAGAGTATAATAAAATAGGTACGTTTTGTGCACCTTGGCCCCTTGTTTTGCTCATTTTATACTACTGTATTTCATCATTTTAATCCAGCTTTTATGCAATAGTCTGAATGTAGCAATCTGTTGAAGTGGTTAAGAAGGCTTTTATAAGTAACACTATTATGGGGCAGTCCACTTGCACAGCATTGCAAATGATATAGGGAAGGGGTTCTCAACCCTCCTGACCTGGCTCGCACTGCAGGCTCGCACTGAGGCCTTCATGATATGAGGTGTGTGTCCGCGGTTGCCGCGCATACGACCAACACCCACCTCACGTACCATTGGTGGTACTCATACCACTGGTTGAGAACCTCTGCTATAGGGGGCTTCAGTTGCTTACATTGGTGCTCCTCACTAAAACTAGCTCTGATGCTGCATGGTGACTTTACTTCTCTTTCATTAAGGAATCAAAAGGCTGCTATGTTTGAGGCTAAGAGAGGGAAAGAGAAACTGAATTATGGGTGCAGTTTGATAGGTGCAGCTCTAGGTTAAACACTGGGTAGGACTGAGTCAACTGTGCACATCGCTCAAGTTTTCCTTGATGCCTTAAGGCACCCACCATAATTCTGCATCAACGTTTTGCAGAATGCTGCATTTAATTCTCTTCTACAGAAGTGTCCTTGTTCAAGTTTGCCGGAGTCAAGAAGATGACTTGCAAGATTGTAAGACTGTAGGTGTAGTCCCTCATATGCCAGCATTAATAGATTGTGAATCATCATCTCTCAAGTATTTGACTGTTTGAGCACTTCTTGTATTTCAGTGAATGAACGAAAAACAGTGAATTGGAAAGATAGGCTTAAGACCTAGAGATGTTTGCTGATCAGACATTAAGGGCAGGTCAGGATACAAGGCTTTTCAGCCTTTTGTTGCAAGTGCCACTTCCTCCAGGGACAGCAAGAATTCTGTGCCATCTTCCCCAAATGCCCTTTTTTTTTTTTTTTTTTTGAAAGGCAGCGTTCAGACTGTATTTGACTGCTGGCACACTACTGCCCCAGCCCTCATACCTGGCGGAGTCGAGCCAGGCAGAGCAGTGCTGTGCGGTCCCCGTGGCAGTGGTAGCACTTCACAGACATGTAGAATAATCTACATCAGGGGTTCTCAAAGTGGTAGGTCATGATCCACCATGCCAGGCAGGAGTTGGCGCTGCCCCTTTAAGGGGTGTTGTGATTCTCAGTGGCAGCGGCAGCGATCCCGGGATCATACTGCCACCGGAGACAAAAGGGGTATTTTTAGACTTACTGGGGGTCGCACCAGGAAGTAAACCGTAAGTGAGCTTTAATCGCCTCTAGGAGCTGTTTGGAGGCTTGGGGGAGGCGTCCCCCCCCCCACACCTTCCGGAGGGCAGCGTGACCACTGGTAAGTAAAAAAATACTCCTTTTGTCCTCGGCGGTGGCGTGATCCTGGGATTGCTGCCGCCACCACCATTGTCCCACCCCTGCAAGCGCTCAAAATTCTCCACTACTCACGGGAAGAACTTTGAGAAACGCTGATCTACATGATCAAGCACCACATTTTCGTTTTTTATTACATATTCACTTGCGCTCTATTTAAAAGCTATTCCGTTCTATGAAAGGTGGCTTCTTTCCGTGGTAGACAAGAAATTCTGTGCATATGAAATAGCAGTTAGGTAAGAATTTAATTAAATGTACACAAAACAGAGGTGGGAAGATTCCATAGAGAACGTGAAGAATGGAGGGAGTTCATTCTTTCTCACTTGTTAGAACCAGTTTAATTGTGTATTCCTTTCTTGTGTTAGTGATACTTTGTGTTTTGTTTATATGAATTCTCCCAACATCTTCCTAATAGTGCCTGAACCTTTTGGAGGAGCTATCATTATTGGACAAGAATCCATCACCTACCACAATGGTGATAAATATCTGGCTATAGCCCCACCCATCATCAAGGTGAGAGGATATGATCTTTTGTTTAAAGCAGTGCCAGCACCAGATTCTTGAGGGCTCTTGGGCAAAGCCCTGTGTTGGGTCCCCTGTGATGCTGTACTCTGGGGGTGGGGTGGGAGCAATGTGCACGCACGCATGCACGCACGCACGCACGCGAGTGGTTTGAATGCTCCTCTCAGTGTCCTGGTGCCAAGACAATAGCATCCAACAGCTGGCCTGTTGCCATCTGCACAGCCATGTGAGAATGGACATCATCACAGGGGTCTTTGAGGAAGCCCAGTTAATAACTGGGAATAAAATGGGACAGCAGATGGGACAGCAGGAGAAGGCAGTGATGGTGCGAGTTACAGTACTTGGTGGAGCAAATCATGTTGCTGCTAGTTACCACATTTTTTTGGGGGGGGGGAGTGTCCTTAGAATCAAGCGAGTTTGCCCTCTGCATTCTGTGGGCCCTTGATCAGTGCCTGACCTGGCCACTCCTGGCATTGGTCCTGACTGTGGATGTTGTCTGCTTCAGTTTCACATGTACTTAGGGCAGAGGTTCCCAAACGTTCTCTGTTCATGGCGCTAGATTGACTGGAATCATTCTATAGTAATAATAATAATAGTAATAAAATGACATCATGTTAGCAACAGATGGGGGAAAGCATGGCTGTGAACAGCCTTGGAAAAAAAGGGGAACAATCATACATTTAAAGTTTTTGGGAGGGGAATATTCTTGCTTCTTCCCAACACAGATTGGGCATATCCTAGAAAGATTGTATCATTTTAAAAGGTCCTTTGTCTGACTATATAGAACTTTTCTCTGTGACAGTGCAAGGAAGATAGTGAGTATCTGATCTAGTGGTATAAGGATGTTGCTTGACTCCTTCTCAAAAAGACTTTGAGGCATTTGCACCTTATGTGGAGATCATTATTCACATTTAAAGGTGCGAAGACAAAGAGTCTGAATAATGGCTGGCCCTAAATGAGGAAATTGTATGAATTCTCATATATAGTATCCAGGTTGGGGAGTTTTCATATCCATTTTTGTTTATTTTGAATTACTAATAGCTAATAATAAAGCATTGCAACCTATAGGTAAATAGAAAAGATACTTCTTGGAACAACCACCAATGCATAAAATATAATGGGCTGTCTATATAGTCAATGTTGCAGTAGCAAAAAGTACTTGTTATAAAGAACATCTGTGGCACAAAGGAACGATAACATAGCCTTTATTGTCCATGCTTACAAGTTGTGTTGTTGCCTTTTTAAAAAGTCCCTGATGCATTTTGGGCTCTGAGATACTTTTTCTAGGGGAAAAACTCAAAAGTATTCAGAGAGCGGAGTTCAATAGTTCTAAGTAATGCCTTTTCCGTGAAACAGCAAAGTACAATCGTATGTCATAACCGTGTGGATCCAAACGGATCTCGTTACCTTCTGGGCGACATGGAGGGCCGTCTCTTTATGCTACTGTTGGAGAAGGAGGAGCAGATGGATGGTGGTGTTAGTCTAAAAGATTTGCGTGTGGAGCTACTTGGAGAGGTACGTGAAGTTTCCTCCATCTTTTTCCCCTGAGACATTTGTTGATGGTATGAGCTGGAAGAGGCACTTAGGGAGCTAAGGAAAATAAGGAATAAGTGCCCCCAGCAGAGACTGTTGTAGGCTAAATCCTTACCCAAACAGTAATGTTCACTGTGTATCTGAAAAGCAGAAGTACCTGTGTTGGTTTTGGAGAGCCAAGCTTTGCCATGTTCAGGAGTCCCTTTTGCTGTCCAGAGAATTATCTTTGGATTCTTTAGAAATATTATTTCCTCTAGAGATATAGCTTTCTTTTTCTTGGGGCTCCCACAGATCTAACTGTGATTTCAGTTTTAAAATTTATTTCGTAAGTTTTGTATCCTAGCCTGTCTTAGGAGAAGTGCGTTAACCTCTCAACCATTTTTAAGATGCATCAGCTTGTCCAAGGCTGCCATCAAACTTGGTAGTCAAGTGAGGATTTGAAATAAGGTTTCCCCACATCCAGCCTCTGGATTCTGTGTGTACCACACTGACTTGTCATATTTCTTCTTCTGCCTTATCCACATCTAGACATCCATTGCAGAATGCCTGACTTACCTAGACAATGGTGTTGTATTTGTTGGCTCTCGACTTGGGGACTCCCAACTTGTGAAGGTAAAATGCAGCTTCCATTGAACTCATTAGCTCTGCAGCTGCAAACATTTGCTTATCTGCCTGCTACATATTTAAATAGGAAAGTGCTTAATGCATTTTCATCACTCCTTTGCACTGATTAGTTTTTTCTCTCCAAATTCATGACAGTCTCCTGATTTGTTTTTGTTCTTGTTTTTTGTGAGAAACTTAGTAATCCTATTTTTATTTCTAGCTTAATGTGGACAGTAATGAACAAGGATCATACGTGGTGGCCATGGAAACCTTTACCAATCTTGGGCCCATTGTGGATATGTGTGTGGTAGATCTTGAGCGACAAGGCCAAGGGCAGGTAAACTTGGCCTTTTCTTTCCTATGGATGGGGTGTCTGATCTCGTGTGCATGTTCCATCCTTCTTACAAGTTGCTCAGAGCAATATATATAGTTCTTTCTCTCCCCCATTTTACCCTCACAACAATGCAAGTTAGACTGATGCACTGTGACTGGTCCATGGTCATCTAGTAGGTTTCATTGCTGTGTACAGAGTTGAGCCCCGTCTCCACATTCCAAGCTTGACACTGTCCAGCACACATCTTGCTAGATCTAGTTACTCTGCTCACAGACCAAAAAACTATTAGTCTTCTAGCTATGTGATAAGCTGGGGAATCTGTTCCAGAGGATTTTGACTTGGGGAACAGACTGTATTTTCTGTCATACTCTGTATTTTATTTCTAGAAAGATCATGTATTCTGCAGAGTTGGGAGGCCATAGGATTTTGTCTCCCCTGAAACTTTTTCTGAGGTGCCTCTCTAAAAGGTTGTGGGAAAAGCTTTTCCACCACAAAAAATAATTAGATTAAATTAATGTCCGTTACTCTCTTTTAGAGTGCACTAATGGTTATTTGCACTTTCCATAGCTGGTTACATGCTCTGGTGCCTTTAAGGAGGGCTCTCTGAGGATCATCCGGAATGGAATTGGGATTCATGAACATGCCAGCATTGATCTGCCAGGGATTAAAGGTCTGATGATGCATGTTCATTGTTTGTGTCATTGTTAATGATATTGGTGCATATTGCAAATAGTTTTGGTTTTAATCCACTGCTAAAGTTGTAACATGTGAATCTTTGTGAATTAGCTCTTTTCACCAAACTGTTTTTTTAAAGCTAATTCTGTCCCTCATGGTTCTGTAGAAAAGTTTAGAAAATCGCAAGCTGTGTTTGGTGCAGACCTGGCAAAGACCCTGGGCAATTTTTCTGTAAATAGGAATGCAAGATTTTAGTATTCAATTTTTTTCCTGTTCCTCTAGCCCTCGTATTCCTCTCCTCTTTCCTATTTATCATACTTTCCTCTTTGTCATTCCCTGCCAGCACCATGCCTTTTCACCATCCCATTCTCCTGCTCACCCCCCCCCCCCCCCCCGTGAAGGATCATAGCTAAATGGTAGAGCACATGCTTTGCATGAAGAAGGTCCCAGACTCAGTTCCAGGCATTCACAGTCAGGGCTAGGGAAGAAAGAGCACCTGGAGACCTACTTCCTATCAGACACACAATACTGACCTAGACCATTGGTCTGACTCGCTATAAAGCAGCTTCAAATGTTCATTCTGTATTCTTGGAAAACCAAGATCTATGGTCAAAGTAAATGATGCATGCAGATCTCTTTGTACAACTTATTCTGAATCTAGAACAGAGGTTTTGGCAAAGATTAACGGCACAATTAGCGCCTGGGGAGCATGCACTCCCCCGGCGCTGGGTGCCATAAATGCACATTTAAATGGCAAATCTCTCCCTCGGTGAACCGTCCCTGCACCCACGGACCAGGTAAGCCCTGCACCGGCAGGGGGAGAGCGGACAGGGCGGCCATTGGCTGAACCAGGAGGGGGGAGGGCGGGGATATCGGTGGCGAGCTCCGCTGATATCCCAAGCCTCTCCCAGCCCAGTGCGGCCTTACATGCCGGGCTCGAATGTATGCCAGCTCCAAAGCTGGCATACATTCGAGTAGGCCCATAGGGCCTCCAGCTGCTTGCACTGAGGGAAGGGGGCGATCGTCCTGGGGCAGTCTGGGACCGGGATAGGATGCGGCGGCTGGCCCTTTAGGATTGGGCTGTAAATTAAGTACTGCTTCAGATGAAATGGGATGGGGGATGTGCTTGATAGGCATTTTTGTGGGACAGGTTGTGAAATTTCTTCGTTTCGGGGGTATATTTAATAAAAAGAAAATATTCTGTGTCTCTACTGTAGGATTGTGGCCTTTGAGGTCAGACTGTCACCGTGAAACTGATAATACCTTAGTATTGTCCTTTGTGGGTCAAACCAGGTAGGACAACAGCAATCAACATTAAGGCTGAGTGTGATCTTGATTTAGTATGCATTGTACACTAGGTTTTAGTGGACATTCCTTTGCTTTTCAGGGTTTTGATGTTGAATGGGGAGGAAGTGGAAGAAACTGAATTGACAGGATTTGTGGACGATCAACAAACGTTCTTTTGTGGCAATGTAGCCCATCAGCAGTTAATCCAGGTAAGGGCCAAGCTTTCCTTGAGGGATGAAACCTTTAGTTCATGGGGACATGTGTCAAGATGCACAGTGTTCTGGCGTGTATGGACAGTGACCTAAACACTTCTTTGTGTGGGGAAAAAATATTAATTTGTGGATATGATTTGTTTGTTTTAGATCACATCAGCCTCAGTACGCCTTGTATCACAGGAGCCCAAGGCTCTTGTAAGTGAATGGAAAGAGCCAAATGGAAAGAACATTAGTGTGGCTTCTTGTAACAGCAGTCAAGTGGTGGTGGCTGTGGGAAGAGTGCTTTACTACCTAGAGATCCACCCGCAAGAACTCAAACAGATAAGGTGGGTGTGAGCCCTTGCCCTGAGGTGTCTTATGCCAGGTTTCCTGGTTCTGCTGTAATATTGACATGTTTCCTCTCTGTCAGCTGCACAGAAATGGAGCATGAGGTGGCCTGCCTGGATATCACTCCTTTGGGAGACACCAGTGGCATGTCACCTCTGTGTGCCATCGGCCTCTGGACTGACATTTCAGCCCGCATTCTTAAATTGCCTTCGTTTGACTTGCTACACAAGGAGATGTTGGGAGGAGGTAAGAGTTGTTTGTCTGTGCGTATGTGCTGCGCTGGGAATGGGAAGGCTGGATATTGCTAAGGGTAATGCTCTGTTCCTTTTTCTGCAGAAATTATCCCACGTTCCATTCTGATGACTACCTTTGAAAGTAGCCATTACCTGCTGTGTGCCCTGGGGGATGGGGCTCTCTTCTATTTTGGGTTGAACATCGAGACAGGTGAGATATAGGCACCAACTTCAAACTTTGTTTCCTGAGAGCCAAACTAGTCATAGTGTCTGAAGATATGTGGTCGGAGCTTCTGCAGTTAAACAAACACAGCTGCAGAAGGCCTGCATAGGATAATAGTCATGGTGTTAGGGGAGGGTTTAACCCTGTCCCTCCATGTTTTCCCAATTTAGATCAGCTATCCTCCCTGAAGTTGTTATGGTACCTGTAGGCTATGGGGCAAATATTGGGAAAATGGCATATAGGGGAAGGATTAGCATCCCTTCAGCACTTAAGCGTATTTTTCTGCTCTCTATTTAGAATGCATTTCCGTGGGAAATGAGCAGACACGGGGATTGTGATATTTTTGGTAGACAAGCAGAGGGCACACTTCAGCCAATTTCCTTTTCTTTCTCTAAGTGGTTTGTGATTTGGTTATGCTTGGGCTTTTCCTCAACAGGTTTGCTGAGTGATCGTAAGAAAGTGACTCTAGGAACCCAACCCACAGTTTTAAGGACATTTCGCTCCCTCTCCACCACCAATGTATTTGCCTGCTCTGATCGGCCAACTGTGATTTACAGCAGCAACCACAAACTGGTCTTTTCCAATGTCAATCTTAAGGAGGTGAACTACATGTGTCCTCTCAACTCGGATGGGTACCCTGATAGGTGGGTGTGCTCTGTTCTTCTTCTTTAAGTGACCTAATATCCCTAGAGGCCAGTGCATTATCTTCCTGCTTCATGATGTGTGGGAGCTTCAGTTTTCTCATGGCCTTTCTGGGGAGGCTATGCAGTTAGCAGTGTGAGCTGAGAATATTCTTTCAAACATCTGGGTTTTAAAAATCTTTAAACAAGCAGCCAACTTATCCCAGTATGGGGCTGATAATTTCTGAACAGCTTTTCCCCATGAATGTGAGGGAGAAGATTGACAGAGAGAGTACTTATTGGGAAGAGGTAGAATGAGTGTGAGGTTTGTGTTTAAGCTGCAGCATTCTTATTGCATTTGTTCTAGTGGGGAGAAGTTATTGAGGAAGGTTTATCCTGACTGTGAGGGGAACCCAGCAATTAATTCAGCATCTAGTGAGAACAGAAGGAACAGGAAGCTTAAAAAAACCTGCTCCTTCATGCTTTGAGAGGAACTGGAGGGAGACTGTTGGGAACAAATACAATGATAATACCGCAGCATAAAGCCAAGCCCCACATTCATTCCACCATTTCGAGGAAGTATTCTCCCTATCACAGTCAGGCTGGTCTGCATTATTGGTGCATAGGTTCTCTACCATCACCACCACACATGCTTCTTCCTCCCCAGTCTTTAAATAGTCACACTGCAACTGTCTAGAGCTTTGTTTGTGCTGGCAGCTACTAAGCACATACTACTTCCTCTGCTGCAGCATCTGTTTGCATTTTTACTTGGTACAAGCATTGCTAACTGGAGAAATCGGGTTACTGGCTCATTTTTTGAACTTTGCTTATTCATTGCTCCAGCTATGTGAATAGGACTCCTGGAGTTAAGAGGCAGGGTGTAGAAGACTGAGGGGAGAGAACAGATGTATTTCTTTAAAATGAAATGCCTTATTTGTCCTTATTTGTAGCTTGGCTTTGGCCAACAACAGCACTCTGACAATCGGCACCATTGATGAGATTCAGAAGCTGCACATCCGCACTGTTCCTCTTTATGAGTCACCCAGGTGAGCAGAGGGTCCCACAGATCAGTAAGCTTTAAAGCATCAAGTACCATTTGATATCTCCTTAAGATTTGGGGATTATTTTTTATTTGTGCCGCCCTGTGGCTGGGCCTATTTTATTGCAGGTGCTTTTAAAATTAATTATCATAAGCCACCTTGAGTTTTGTAAGAATGGGAAGGTGGGATATAAATTCACAAAATAAATGATTACACAAATAAAAAGGTTGACAAGATCTATATTGTCCTCCCAGTTGTTCTGAAGAAGTTCATTCTTTCTCTTTGCTCTTTCTGATGCCTGGTGTTGGGTCACCTGCTGGATCAGTACAATGATAGATGCTATTCAAAGCCACCTGGAGGCTCTAAAAAAGCAAGGGTTAGGGTAGGATAAGGAATGTTATTTCTTTGTGCATTCTTGTGACTTGGTTTACTATAGAGCATTGTTGTGAGTCTTGGTTATGTCTTGGTATTCACCTGTGTGCATGTTTCTTTTTTTGCCCATGTGTCCTTTTCTGTCATACAGGAAGATCTGCTATCAGGAAGTATCTCAATGTTTTGGCGTGCTCTCTAGTCGCATTGAGGTTCAGGATGCAAGTGGAGGCACTACTGCACTGAGGCCCAGTGCAAGCACCCAGGTGACAGGAATCCTCTTGAAGATGTGTGGGTTCAGGGTGCCATTCAAGCAGTTGACGTCAGGATTATGACTCTTGCAGCGACATCAGAGGAATATACTTTCTTTAACATTCTGATAATCCCTGCTTTCATCTGATTGATCTTCATTAGCAGAGTAGTCTCCATTTCTTGCCGGACAGTCTGGGCTCGGAGGGAAGGTTATGAGGTTCTTCTGTTTTGGGATTAGATATCTCTGTTAATCTGTGATGGAAAGACTTATTTCAATCTGGCCATGTTTGGGGCTTCCACAGTTATTCAAATGCGTGATCTCCTAAATTTCTAGTGTTAAACGTCTCTCCTTTTTCTTATGAGATCTGCAGGACGTTTTGGCGTTTCTACTCTTCTAGGCTAACTTCCAAGCTTCTCTTCAATAAACAGGAAACCTGGCAGAACTGATGTACTGTTTCTTAATGATGCCATAACCTAAACACTTCCTGATCCTCTCCATTCCTTCCTTTTCTTCTATCCAAATATGGTCCTAGTCTTTATAAGCTTGGCACATCTTGATCGTTCAAGCAAACACTCTCCTTCTCTCCAGTACATTTCAACCACAGACTTGCCTCATTGGTTGGGGTTAGCTTATTTTCTTCCCCGGTGATGTATTCTTGTTTTCTCTCTCATCCCCTTTGTGTTTCCATGGCCCATGGAGGTAATTTGAAGGTGTGACTTTTCTCTCAATGTTCCAGGCTCTCTCCAGCAGTGTAAGCTCCAGCAAGTTGTTCTCTAGCAGTACAGCCCCACATGAGACATCATTTGGTGAAGAGGTAGAGGTGCACAACCTACTCATCATAGATCAGCACACATTTGAAGGTACTACAGTACTCATTACACTACGTTTCCCTTCTTATGAAAGGTTTACTTGTTGAGACTTGTGTCAGAGTGTAACATGAGGGAATTTGAGGCTCATGCTGGCCTGGACACCCATGAGTTCTAACTGGGAGTACTTTATTCTGGAGATTTTTATCCTGCCCTTTGGCCTCCAAAGAGGCCCCCAAAGCAGCTCATATTAAGTAATGTGTACAAAGACAATGATAAACATACAGTCTTTCTCTTCCTCCTCTAGTTCTGTAGGCTCTAGGAGGTGGATATCTCACACTGGATTCTCCAGCCAATATGTTAGGGAGTATTTGTCACTGAGCTGTGACTCATTTCTACACTTTTTGTCCACAGTGCTTCACGCTCACCAGTTTCTGCAGAATGAATATGCACTAAGCCTCGTCTCCTGTAAACTCGGCAAAGACCCCAACACGTATTTTATTGTGGGCACAGCCATGGTGTACCCTGATGAGGCTGAACCCAAGCAGGGCCGTATTGTGGTGTTTCACTATTCTGATGGTAAGAGGTGGAGATTTTAATTGATTTTCCCATTAGAAACCTATTGAATGACAAGCAGGAAGGTTTGTGAACATTGTTATGATGGGTGCTTTTCCTAGTTCTTTTCAGTTGTTCATGAGATAGTTTTACTCCTAGGCTGTTATACTGTAGAAGCCTGGGGGCTTGTTTTTGGTTCTTTAAGAACAGCTTTATATCTGCTTCAGATACAGAAATGCAGGAAATTTGCTTTATTACAATCTTTCAAAATTACACACGCTCATTGCATCCTGTCCTCATTCGCAAGAGCAGCTATTAGCTTTCTGGCCAGCTTCCTTAGTTCTTCTCCCTGCCAGTCTCCCTGGTGAGTAATTGTATACAAAGCCCAGAGATGGATTTCTTTTCATAAAGAAAATTGAATCTTCTTATGGAATTATGTTGAAAGTCTCATGGCTATTTAATAAGATAAGATATTTTATTCAACATCTGGGGGAAAAACACTTTTGCTAATCCGAAACTGCATTTTTGGTCTTGAAAAAGTTTCAGGGAGGCAAAATAATAATAGCTGTAGCTAAAGCCATGTTATGGTAGCCTGGCTGTATGCCAAGTATTGCGTGCTGTGTTTTCTTATCACAGTACATTTGTGTGTGATGGTGGTGGGGCGTTTAGCACCAAACCATGCAGGGCTAGGCAGTTGGTGGTAACTCTTCCTACTTTGGTAGGAAATGCATCCCTATAAACAGCAGAATTACTCTATGTAGTATAAATTAGGTTGGGCTTTGTTTGAACAATGGGGAAACTAAGTCTGGTGGCATGGTTCCTACTCACACTCACCATTAATCTGTGCCCACAATGAAGCATTAGGCAAATGCATTATATAGCATGGCTAGGGGCCACAGCCAAGCTGTCGTAGAATCAGAGTTTGAAGGGACCTACAAGATCATTGAGTGCAACCCCCTGCCAACTTGGGCAATCCACAACTAAGCAGTCATGATGAGATCTTGGCTGTAGCAGGTTCTAATTACTCAGTGAGGGGTGGGGAAGCATATGCATTTTTCAACGTCTGTGGTATTGATGTGTATTCTAGGTAAACTGCAGAGCCTGGCTGAGAAAGAAGTGAAAGGGGCTGTCTACTCCATGGTGGAGTTCAATGGAAAACTCTTAGCTAGCATAAACAGCACGGTAAGGCTCCCAAGAGCTCTTCCATCACTGTCCCCTAGAGCTGGGTTGAATAGTTAACTGAATAAGTTCTGAAACTGTATCATTCCCATATTGTCCATGACCCTATTTCCACTTGAGCCTTCTTGTTTTCCCAGGTACGACTATATGAGTGGACAGCAGAGAAGGAGCTTCGCACAGAATGCAATCATTACAACAACATCATGGCACTCTATGTAAAGACAAAGGGCGACTTCATCTTAGTTGGAGATCTGATGCGCTCTGTCCTTCTGCTTGCCTATAAGCCCATGGAAGGGAACTTCGAAGAGGTATATTGATGGGTTGGGGTTTTTGTTTTTTTGTTTAACCTGAATGGATGTAGTAGTCAGGCAGCCTCTGTCTTGGGCTTTCAAAAAGGGGGAAATGCTTGATGGGAGAAGAGGGCCATTTCCCATGTCTTTTGGCTATAGTGGACTTCCATTTCAGAAATAACAATCTGTATGGCATGTTCTCTACACAACACATTCAAGGTGAGGTTTTGTATGTGACTTGTCAAACCCAATTCCAATGGCAGTTGTGCCAGTAGGTTGACAGCACAATCCTGTGCATGCCTACTCAGAAGTAAGTCCCATTGAGTTCAATGGTATCTACTCCCAGGTAAGTATGTATAGGATTGCAGCCTAAGGCTTCAATCCTATACACACTTTCCTGGGAGTAAGCCCCACTGAACACAATGGGACTTACTTCTGAGTAGGCATGCACAGGATTGTGCTGTGAGTGAGGCTGTTGCCTCAGATTGTAGATTTTGAGTGTCATTAAAAAAAGCACCAATTATCAATGTACTATCTTGTTGTTTTTACTGTGGAAGTGGGTGCACCATTGCTATTTTCCATTTCAGATGTCAAGTATCTTGGGCCAGCCCTCTCTGTTTCACCCTGTATTCTATTTTGTTTAGATTCGGGTACTGGCCAGAGAAAATAGGATTTATGGAAGGAGAGTGACTTATTGGGTTAACTTGCACTATACAGTAATGATCCTTGAATTTCTTGAGGAATGAATAGAAAATTCCATGTTGTCTAGAATTCTTAATCACTATGTAGTTAAAGGCAGGGATTGGAATATGGTGCTGTCTTGTGAGCTCTTTTTAAAAAAATGATTATTTTCTATCAGCTTTGTCCTTCCTTTCACTCATTTAAAAATAGTTCTTTTTGGATGCAAAAAATTTCAAAACAGTAAAGCAGTTTTCATTGGAGCTCAGAAACATTACAGATTTATGGACGAAAGTCCATCACAGGTTACAAGCCATGATGGGGATAAGCAACCTCCTGGTTTTAGTAATAGGCTATCTCTTAATGCCAAATGGAAGGAAGTGGCGACAGGATACACAGGTATCTTGTTGGCTGTGTGCTCCCTGAGGCATCTGGTGGGGCCACTGTGAGATAACAGGAAGCTGGACTAGATGGGCCTTTGGCCTGATCCAGCAGGGCTCTTCTTATATTCTTAACATGGTGGTGCTTGCAATGAGAACTCCTAAATAGCTTGTTGTATCACTACACGTTAGCAAGTTATATACCCTTCTTTTCAGATTGCTCGTGACTTTAATCCAAATTGGATGAGTTCTGTGGAGATTTTGGATGATGACAACTTTCTGGGAGCAGAGAATGCCTTTAACCTGTTTGTGTGCCAGAAGGACAGGTGAGTTTCCTCTGGTGAAATATGGAATTAAGCAGGCAGTGGCATCCCCAGGAGGGATCGCGGCTGTGGCATGTTTGCTCCATCTTGTTTCCCCAATCAGGCTTTCTGTATTGCAGTGCTGCCACAACTGATGAGGAGCGTCAGCATCTGAATGAGGTTGGGCTGTTCCATCTGGGCGAGTTTGTCAATGTCTTCTGTCATGGGTCCCTGGTCATGCAGAATCTGGGCGAAACATCCACTCCAACACAGGGCTCAGTGCTCTTTGGCACAGTCAATGGAATGATTGGTAAGGTTAGAGTCGGTCAGGGACTTGTGCCATCTCCCCATGTAGTATGAGAAGACAGCGCTGTCGCTGTTGCTTGCAGGCATTGGAAGGTGGGGATTGGGAGGTGAGGGATTGCTAACCTTGAGTTTGTGGGGAAGAATTTGGGTAATGGAGGTAAAAGAATTCTGGTAATTTGTCTTGGGAGGCAGTATATGGATGAGAAGCCTTATCTTACAGAACAGCTCCATCATCCTCCAAGTCTTTGCAAGCCAAAGTGAACATTTAACAGATAATCATTTACTGTTGCTTGAAAATACTGTTGTAACAGTTATCCTTCTCTTTCGTAGGGTTGGTGACTTCACTGTCAGAAAGCTGGTATAATCTCCTGCTGGATATGCAGAACAGACTCAACAAAGTCATCAAGAGTGTAGGAAAGATTGAACACTCCTTATATCCTTTCTTTGTCCCTTCATTGTTCTATTTAATTTATTGTGCTTAAAAAATACATGCTAAACAAGGATATTTTTAGGATAAGTTCTGACTACAGATTTACAGCTACAACACAAAGGGAAGAAAAAAGTGGAGAAGAAGAGAATAGGAAAGGGGCATGAATGGAGTCTGAGTTGAAATTGACAATAACAGAGAGACGAGTCTAGGACCACGGTTCCCAAACTGCACGGTTCTGCAAACTCACAGGAGTGCAGAGGGATATTTTAAATTTCCAAGGGAAACACAGTGACAGAACTGTTAGGGGCACCATGAACAGAAAACGTTTGGGAAACTCTGGTCTAAGAGAAGAAAGCAATGTTAAAGAGCAATATGTCTAAGCTTTTTAAAAGGAAGATAAAGAAAAAGGTGAACAGCATATGGCAAGCCAGCCAGGGGAAAATGATAATGAAAGAACAACAAAGATAAATGAAACAATATGAGATTGTGTATAGAAAGGAATTAAAGTGGAAATGAGTCTTAAGAAGAAAATGCAGGAGTTTGATACAAATACAAAGCAGAAGAGGGGGCCGGGGCAGAAGCAAATACAGTGAGGATAAACAGGTGAAGGGCCCAATCCTATCCGACTTTCCAGCGCCAATGCAGCCGTGCCAATGAGGCATGTGGGCTGCATCCGGGGGGGGGGGGCGGGGGTCACGGAGGCCTCCTCAAGGTAAGGGAACAAACGTTCCCTTACCTTGGGGCTGGAAAGTTGGATAGGATTGGGTCCGAAGTGAAATGCAGGAATGAGGCAGAAATAAAAAGAGAAAAAAAGATGGAAACGGAATGACTTGCAAGCTATGTAATTAGTAATGGCCAGTCACACTAGAATGAATTGGAAGGATTTGCCAGAGTCAAAAAGACAAAAGAGACCAAGAACGTCTCCCTATGATGAAGGTGATAGGGGAAGACAAACTTGAAAAGTGTGATTGGAGAGAGAATCTGAACGGTGCAAACCCCCAAATCTCATAAATATCCAAAATTGAGGAAAGGAGTGGTTAATCACATCAAACACAGGAAGGAGATAAACAACGCAATCCACCGTAAGGATCTGGCTGGCAGCCCAGGGCTGCCTGCCGGATCCTGTGCACCAGCGGCCATTTTGCCGCCGGGCCAGAGGTCTACTCGGGGAAGGGACAATCGTCCCCTTCCCCGGGTGTAACTGCAGGCCGGCCTGACCGGCCTCCTTGGATTTCCGCCCGCTAAATAGCTGGCGGAAGTCGGAGGAGGCCATGTAACAGCCTAGCCGGCCTGGCGGGGACCGGGATATGGCTGAGGCCATCCCCTGCCCCTTTCTGGGCTGGCTGGGCCATTGGCGCCCTTCCCTCGCCCGCCGAAACGCCCCCACCTGGGCCGGTAGTCGCACGGGCGCTCCGGCGATGGAGCAAGGGAGGCCGGCCTCTGCGTCAGTCTCCCTTGCTCTCGAGTCGTCGCAAACGTGCTTTATGGCACATTCGTAACGTCTCCCGGTGACGGAACGCTCATTCCATCGCCAATGCAATCCGCAGAATTGCGCTGAAAGAAAACATAGTTAAACCAGTACAGTATTGTTAAAAATGTTCTGTACAATAACATTTACGAAAGCCAGATTTAAAGGTATCTAGAACAGAATTTGCTGGTAGAAACTGTAGGTGATGGGTACAGATATGCACTTTTCTTAAAAGTAAAAGGAAAACCATTTTTAAAAAAAGAAAACAAGGCAGAAGAAAGACATTCTAAAAAGGGAGAAGAAGAATACAGCTTCTTTTTTTGCCTGTTCTAAAGTTAGTGAGCTCTGGCTTCAGAAGCAGTGATAGTAGTCATGAAAATAGTTGCTATAATAAAGAACGATACATGAGAGTTTACAGAAGTTTATCAGCCTTGGGTTTACTATCAGACACCCTCCTTCTTATAAATCCTGTGCACTATTGCCAGAATATTTTGCATACAGATGTTAACTCAAGGGGCAGACTGGACTTCGTACAAATGCATTGTATGTATTTGCAAATTTATAAAGTGCTTTCAGTTTTTCATCCCTGGAGAGAATCAAATTATGCCTTCATAAGAGGGTATAGCTGGTCAGAATATATCTAATAGAAAATTATTGAGTTTGAACTAGGGGAATGTGCTAAGCAAGACATCACAAATGGTGTCAGCAGTATGTTATCTTGCTGCAAATGGAAGAATACAAGCATGGCTTCCAATGCTCTACCTCCCAAATTGTAGTCTCCTGGGTGTGCTTGTTACTCTTCACAAAGCAGCGTTGTAGACCTTCTAGGTGCTGCTGTTGTCCACAACTCAGGGCACAATCCAGCTTAATTTGCTGGAGTGAGCGCCGGCAAGTTAGGCTGGAGCAAGGCACGTTTGCGCCTATTTGGGAGGCCTTGCACCGGCCTCCCTCTGTCGCTGGACGTGGCCATCGGAGGAAGGTAAGCTCTCCCTCTGGCAGCCGCGTGGGCTGTCCAGCCGACTTGGGAGGGGGGCCATTGGACTAGCATACTCGGGAGGGGGTGGGGGATGGCTCCCGCCATATCCCCGTCGGGCCGGCTAGGCTGTTGCACAGCCTCCTCTACTTCCACCAGCTATTTAGCTGGCAGAAATCCGAGGAGGCCTATCGGGCTAGCTCTGGTTTACACCCGGGGAAGGGGACAAGCATCCCCTTCCCCGAGTAGACCTCTGGCTCAGCGGCTGTATAGCAGCCTGGGTTCAGGATCTGGCGGTTGGCCCTGGGCCACCGGCCAGATCCTTAGTCAGGATTGCACTGTCAGTGTATTTGTCCTGTCTCTCTTCTTAGTCCAAGGAAGAAAGATATGTGGAAGATATATTGTAAAATGTACCATAGAAGTTACCTTCCTTGAATACACCATACACAAAGGGAACCTGCCCAAATATCTCTTTCTCCCCACAACTGGGCATACTTTCAGCCATTTCATTGGAGATGTGATTAAGTTGAAATAAGCGTAAGCACTAAGGTTGTAAATGGAGGTAGCAACAAATCATGTTTGGTTCCTCCTCCCCCACAATGGTAGAACCAGGGATCCAACAAAATTGATTGGTGGGAGATTCTGAAGGAAATACTTCACACAGTGCATTGCATAACTAATGTATATAATTGCTGCCATAAGATGTGGTGGTGTCCACAGGTTTAAAGGGATTAGATAGATTCATGGAATACAATTCTATCAATGGCTACTAGTCATGATGCCTATATGCTACCTCCAGATTCAAAGGGAGTAAGTATGCTTTTGAATACCAGTTGCAGGGGATCAGTGGGCAGGAGTATGCCTTTATCTTCTGTTTGTGGGTTTCCCAGAGGCGTCAGGTTGGCCACTATGGGAAACATGATGCTGGACTAGACAAGCCTTTGATCTGAGCCTGCTGGGCTCTTCTTATGTTCATGGTTGTTACTAACAGGCATGAACCTTTTGGCTTGTGTGCTTCCCTCTCCCCTGTGCATGAGGACAGGAAATTAGATGCTCTCATTCACAGTTTCCAACACAGCACTTTCCCATTTTATCCAAATGAGGGGAAACTCTCTTGGTAGTTAGTTTACAAGCTCAGAATGTTTTGATATCCTAGGTTTATGAACAGACTAAGATTTGTACCACACACCGTTTTCCATATTTGGACAAAATGGAAAACTTGTTTGCTGTAAACCACGAATTAAAGTTTCTGATTTCCATCCCTTGTGTACACACAAACTGGTGTGGTGGCGGCGGGTGGAGGAGCAGGGCGCCCAAAAGCCAAAGATTTGTAGCTGCTCAGATGTGGCCAAAGTGTAGACAGGAGATATCTGTAGTTTGGCAGCATAATCTAAGGTGAGGCTTACTTGTGAAGAATTTCTCATTAAATTCCTTGTATAGTTTTTACATAGCCTGTTAGGGCAAATTGAGTCATTAATCCTCTGTTTGTGCTATACTTATTCCTGATGTCAATTCGACTGATCAGGTGTTTTGGTTTTTCCTCTGTTGAAATCACAAAAACAAACACTCAAAAGAAAACTCTTTTCAAAGAAATGATGATCCCATAAACTCCTGACGGATTAGAATTTATGGATCTCCTTTAAAGCAAGCTCATCTTTTTTTATTAGTAGTTTTGAAACATAGGGGATCATTATTTGGTATGAAATGTATGGAACTAGAATTTTATACTAAATTGTATTTCACCTCTTCAGAAAACCAACAATTTAACCAATTGAAAACGTTCCCTTCTTAATTCAAGACCACGTTTTAAATATAAGAATTACAGTCATATGTCCTTTATGAAGGACAGTTATGATTTTTAAGTCTCTTGTGTTGGCACTATACAGGTGAGAGTATTGCCCTAACATCTGTCTAACAGCCCAATCCTGCCTAACGTTACACCTGGCGCTGCAGCGATGCTGGTGCAGCCAACACTGCAAAGGGGTGGGCTGGAGGTCACCTCGGGGGAAGGGAACGTTTGATCCCTTACCCCGGGTAAAGCCCCAGCATCCTGAATCCTTGGATCCATGCCAGCTATTTAACTGAGGCTTTCCTGTGCCACACGCTCTCCAAATCTGACCTGTAGGGGCTGCAACTGCCTTATGGCAGCTTTTGCGACAGTCCTGGGCCGGTGAAGTCGTCCTACGCCGGCCTAGTGGCTGGGTAGGATTGCGCCCTAGTTCTATGGGATGTCAATGTGGTTACAGCTGTACCAGTTTTGTCATGGTTTACTGGGGCTGTTTCTTTTTTTGAAAAACATGAGAGTGCTTTGTACCTGATGAGTGATTTTGTTTGTAGTAGAAAAATCTAAGGCTGGTGTCGCTGAAGGTAGTGTTTCCTTGACTCTTGATTGCACTTGGAGATCATTTCATACAGAACGCAAGACAGAACCTGCCACTGGGTTTATTGATGGAGACTTGATTGAAAGTTTTCTGGACATCAGCCGACCCAAGATGCAGGAAGTGGTGGCTAACCTACAAGTGAGTTGTGAGAGCCAGTCATTAGTAGAAGTTCTTAAGACAGCCCTCCTCAGCATTGTTGAGAAGTTGCAATCCTGTGCAGACTTATTTAAGAGTAAGCGCAACCAAAGACAGTGGGACTTGTTTCTGAGTAAATGTACAGCAGTTTGAACGGATGGGTAACTAAAATAAGCTATGTACTCTTGCCATTGTTTCCACAGAATGCTCATACTTACCTTGATGCTTCTTACCTTATTTCAGATTGATGATGGCAGTGGGATGAAGAGGGAAGCCACAGTGGATGACTTGATCAAGATTGTGGAGGAACTCACTCGCATTCACTAGCTGGATGAAGAGATATTTCCTAGCACCTTCCTCCATACTAGCCTATGGAGTCTTCCCACCTGCAGCTGGGGCCCCCTAGCCAGTTGCACTGTAAAACTAGAGGCAGTAGCAATGTGCCTGGTTGAAAGTGGGGAATCTCTGTGAACTGAAGCCATTGCGCTAGGGACTTGCGGATGCAATGTTGGCTGTTGATGACATCACATTCTGCTTGGATTCACCAATCCTGTGGCTCTCATCTGCCAACTCAGTACTGGTCCCAGCCACTTGTTCCCATTGCGTAACAGCTAGCAGTCGGTAATGGTGCACCCCTTCCTAGACTCCTCTCACAACTCATTCACTGTTGTCTTTTAGTATCTTTATTTGGATTTTTTTCCCCTTGTGTTTTGAAGTGGAAGTCTTTTTTTCCTTCTTCTGTTTGGATGAGGTGTGGCTAGATGGCTGTGTCTGATGTTGGGGAGATGGGAGTGGTGCCTGTCTGGGTGGGGAATCCAAGTGGGTAGAAGGCCTCTCAACCCTCCAGGCCTTGCTACTCATTCAGGGAGAAGGGGCTGGAAAAACATTTTCTGTTGTTGATTTTGGAATTTTACCAAATAAAGTAGTCCAAGAGGAAAGTTTTGGCTACTGCTGTCACTCTCCCCTTGCTCTCCTGTATTTCTTTCTGGAAGAAAAGAAGACAGCACTCCACTTGTGTTTAAGTTGATGCTCTTGTTCAAGATGGTTTCACCTAAGATTTTAACCCCCCCCCCCGCTGCTGTCTCCTAGGTGATTTTGTGGAAGAAAGAGCAAGGGGGTGGCCATTTAATTTAAAAGCAGAAGGGATGGATCATTGATTATTTGCTTCTCCTTGTTGACTAGTTATTTTGATATGAAATATCTCCCTCTCCAGCCTGTAGGGGGCAGACTGCTAAGAAAAAGGAGTGGCTCAGAGATGGACTGAAATGCTCCATCCTTTCTTCCCAAGACCCCTAAATCACTCTGTTGCTACCTACAAATAAGATAAGGTCCACCAGCTCTGGTCTTCCTAGTGTGTGCTCGGATGAAGTTTTCCTTCAGCACGGCAGGCTCAGAAGGGGCTTTTACTACTAGGAGTTTTTTTTCTTCTCTGCGCCCCCCCCCCCTTTCAACAGGAATGGTACCCAGTCCTCGTTAGAACTGAGCTCACATTTGCTCACGTTTCAAGGGGAAGGCATCATTCAAGCCTGTCTCACGGACAAATGTTCATACACCACACCAGTGCTACCTATGCAGGCTCCAGTACACAGAAGAGCGTGGAAAGCAGTAACAAAGGAACTGAGCATCACCTTGGATATTTTATATGCAAAGGTGGACAATAATAATTTTAATAAATACTGCGATGGTTTACAATCTTCTGTAAGAGACAGATGTATGTGAGTCTCTCATGGTTGTGCTTCTAGCAATAGGGCCTCAGCTTCAGCTATTTTTTTCAACTACTCTTGCAGCCCAAAGAAAACTCATTGCTTGTCGTTCCCAGTTTGAAGTATCTTAGCATAGAGGGTCGAAAGCTTGATGTCTACCATGTCTCCAGTTCTACAAAAGGATCGTGAACACTTCCTTTACTCTGTCTGTCTGTCTGAGCACTAAAGCTTGGTCAAATAACCCTTGCACAACTGAAATGACAGAGAAACGATTCCTTATGTCCAGCAGAGGGCAGAACATTTACCAAGTAATTTCTGGGCTGTCAACTGGCACCTGCATTAGCTACAAGCATCAAGCCGCGTCCTGTACAAATTATCCTGCTGCAGTAGATCATTGTGGTTTCCTATTCATTCTAAAGGGATTCTATGACTGTGTTGCTGGCAGGCATTTAGTTTTGTTGTTTATGCAGCATTGTACTGTGCATTTACTAAGCAGAAGTGTTACGACAACTAGTGCCAAAGGCTGCACTAACTTCCAGTAAAACATTTTGTCCTTCAAATGGTTTTCCCTTGGAGCAGGGTATCTTGGGGAAACATTTGTTTTAGAAGACATCCAAGCCGTGTAATCTAACACAGAGTTGTAAACCTCCCCGTAGAGCTAGTGGCCAAGTTGCTGTATAGTAGGAGCTCTCTCAAAGAGCCTGGCTGCAGTCCCAGAAGGAATGATGAAGAGATCTGCGACAAGAGATGTTGAGACTACTGCACTATATTCCCAATGGTTCTGTAACTTTATTCAAGGCCAAACCAACAGCATATCTTTGCTTCAGCTAGGATAGCCCTTTCTGATGTGCGGTGCTTGAACATATGAATGTTCACATATATATGAATACGTGCAAGTAAATACATCTGCAATTATGTGAATACTGATAGGAGTACAGATTAAATTGCCTTAAGGTTATTTGAGCATCATATGTCATGCTTTCTTGTGAAAGAAGACATTGGGAAAATACTTCTGCTATAATGTCGCTGCTACTTACCCAGTAGCTAGGAAAGGGGGGAGGCCCCCAAGTCAATCCAAAGGATGCCAGATAATCTAAATAAATGCAGTAAGCATAAACTTTGTTAAATATGTAGTCAATGCTGCATAATATATAGAAATGCACTTTCCTCACATGATTTAGCATAGCGGTTCTCAAACTTTTCAGTCTCCAGAGCCCTTTACACTCCTAAATGGAGTCTCGGGGAGCCTCATGTGCAAAGTCTTGGGGATCCCAGAGTGCTGGCACATGCACGGAATGGTGCAACACTGAGCATATGGTGCAATTTATGGTGTGCTCATGCAGCCTATGGAGGGGTCTTAGGGACCCCTGGGTTCCCAGGCGCACACTTTAATTTAGCACAACCTCAAAGTGCAATCAACCCAGAACAGGGTACCCTTTTTAATATACCTTGCCTTTGAAAGTGACAAGGAAAGAAAAATTCTAACATAGCTACGAATTAGGCTTTGTGAACCTCCAGTCAACCTTGTATTTAGGTTACAAGGTTTGTATATACAGTATTTTGTACAGGTGCATATGCTAATGCCAGCAGGAACTCTGGGACTTGAGAGATCATGTCATATTGAATTCTCCCCCCCCCAAAAAAAAGGGGGTCTGGGTCAGCAGCCCACTGTTCAGAATGTTACTTGTGAGTAGAATATTGCAGGCATGATTTGCATATATAAATATTAGTACAAGATACTCCTCCCCGCCCCTTTTTTTAAATGAAAGTTGAGAGACTGTGGAAGGGGTTACTGTCCTGGTTACTACCAAAGCGAGATGCTTGTGGAGAGGCTTTTGACCCTTTGTCACTTCCTTCTCTGATCTGCATACCTAAATGCACACTTGCATCTCACTCATATTACATGTTCCATGATATGCATGTGTTTTCTATAATTCTACATAGGAGACCGCCTGTATCAAAAATTAGTGTGCATAATGAAATAAACCACAATCTCACCTGTTGAATATTACATACACACATCAAAGATGGTAGTTATGCAAGCATCCTATAATGTAAGAAGCAACTCTCAGATAAATGTAGTAAGAGGTATAGTGTGAAGTTCAGTGCTGAGGTACATAATCTGGGTGTGTGTGTTACAGCTCTTCTGGGTTTGTACCCTCTCAGAATGCAAAGGGGGTGGGAGATTGTATTCTTCATACAATCATATAACCCATTTCCTCCCAGCCCAAAGGTGTACACATTTAACTCCTGTTGTGTATATACACCCTTGGGTAAAAATGCCTTTTAAACCAAAGCTAGCATATTAGGGAGAAGGTGGTCTTGGCCCTGGCATGCTAGATTTCTATATACAGTACATGGGGTAGCATCTAGATGGCCATTCCCGTGAAGCATCACGGTTAGAATGAGAATGCTGAGCTTGAACTGATCCAACATGGATCATCTTATGTTTTCTCCTTATAATACTTGGGCTGCAATCCCAGATGCTCTTCCCTGGGAGTAAGCCTCATTGAACACAGTGGGACTTCTGAGTAGACATGCATAGGATTGCCCTGCTGGTTTCCTTAATGCTCAAATAATACTTTTCACAGGTACGGGGGGGGGGGGGGGACGGGACGGGACATTGCCCAGCTGTGAAACCCTCACTGCCTTGTGTCCAACTGGGGCTGCTGTTCAGCCAGAAAGCAGCCCAGTTGGAAGGAAAGCAGCTGTAGTGTTCTGATGAGGAGCCTTTTTGTTTTGCTTCCCTTGGGAGAAACAATGTGACTTGGCAGGATGCATGATGATTACTAGAGCGCTCAAAGTATAAAGAAAGGGACACAGTTTATTGTTTATCTGCCTAAAGGTCAAGAGCAACCCAGAAAGAGAGGAAGGTAAAGTCATCTTTTCTGGTGTTCAATCCTGTATTGTCTCCCAACCTATTCTCAATATGTGTTTGTTTGAGCTTTAGCACAACACAATGCGCAGCCTGCCATCCTTTCTCCTGAAATATCTCTTCTTTTTTAAATATAAAACTAGTTAAAAGGTCTATGACAGCTCATGGGTGCAAGTAAGGTGTTGACAGTTTTAGGGAAGAGCTTCCCATTAATCTTGGCCGCTGGTGGTCCTAGCTTTTACTAGCTCTACTCTCTGATTGGTCTACCACTATTTTTAATGGTGGTTCTGCCATAGGGAGGGTTGGTTTGTGTGTGAGTGTGTGAGAATGTGTGCATGCACACACATATATACATAATCTAAGGCCTCCATGAGCAATATTACACAGAGAATCATGTTTGGCTCAAGTTCTGAGTCACCTGCCTTTTTTCCAGGTGTGAAAGTGCAGCTAGAGGAGAGAGCTTAAGCCTTATGGCCTGCCTTTCCTTTTGCACCTTGGAACTTATGTCTGGAATAGGGCACCCACTTTGTCTTGAGTGGCACAAGCCAGCCATTCACATTTGACATGCGCCTTGTGCTGTCAACCCCACTGGGTTTGGCTTGGAATACTTTATCTGCTTCAGCTCCTCTTTGGTGCAGCCGGGAAAGCAGCCCAGTGAGAGAAAAGGGGAGGGGGGATTCTTGAGCCTTGCCAGATGTGGAAAAGGAGACTCCTGCAAAGGGTGGGGGGTGAGCCTCTTCCCAGTCCAACAACAGAGCTGCTGTGTTTGGAACGCTGGGATCCTCCTCCCACCGCATCTCCTCTCATGGTGCCTCTGCCCCTGTGGGGAGGGGGGAAGGCAAGCACACTCTTGCACATACACACACGCACACACACACTCACACACAGGCAAAGTTTTCCACTCCTAACACATGGGCTGGGGGAGCTCAGGAATCCGAGCAGCCTGGCTGTGGGGAGGAGTCTGTTCCCAATGCTGCCCCCAGCCTGAGATCATTGATCCTAGCTCCCCTCCTCTGCCCAAGAGGAGCCCCCAGCCTCATCCTTTGGTGGGGAGGAGAGGCCAGAGAACTACCATGCTGTAGGGGCCTGTGGGAAAGGAGGGAGGGGAAGGAAGGAAAGAGCTCTGAAGTGAGCATCTCTGTGGACTGGGAGACGCCTGTCATGTTTGCGGAGCTGCTCTTCCAGGCTGCCTGTGTGTCTGTGTTCCTTGAAGGGGCCCAGGGGAGAGTCTACACAGGAAGGAAGAAGCTTGCCAACTTCGCCGTGGAGAGGTACCCCCCCCATAACCATCCCTATATACAGAGGCAGTCAAGTCCTAAACCTACTCCCCTTTTTACCTCCCCCCCCTCCAGAATTTGACTAGGAACCTGGAAACCCCCTGAACTGGGCCAAAGACTTTGCAGTGCTCCTACTTATGCCAATGTGAGCTTGCTGAGCATGCATGTGTCTAGAGAAAGAAGTGTCTGCATGTAGGAATACTTTGTCTCCCTCAGGGTGGTCATCACCTCTTTCTCCCCATCTCGTCGTGTTCCTAAGTGTGAAGTGCTGTTGATTTGCCCTCTTTGCACTGACCCCCTTCCTTCTCTAACACAATGTGTGTACTGTCTGGTCCTAGATTGTGATCGGAAACAAGACAACATAGACTTACTTTTCTATAAGGGCCAATTTGCACAACCCACAAGAGTGGCTGAAATGTTGGCTGAAATGGTGCATTTGGTTGACTGAGCACCCAAGCCCTTACTTTTTTCAGTGCAGGCTGATGTTAACCCCCACCCCCTCCCCGATCACAGACCACTCTCAGAAGTTGCAGTTTTGCATGTTTGAAAAACTAGTGGTGGCATGCAAAATGCCACTTGTGATTGTGGCAAAAGATTTAGAGTAGACAACCTGTTCCAATGAGTATCCCTTCAATTTGGATAAGAAAAAAAAAAAAGAGTTCCTAACAGTGAGCAGGGTTGTCGTGGGGATTAGCCCAGAACAATATTTAGCATTGCCGTATATTATGCCTTTTCTGCCCTCCTTCTTGTGTGTCCTGGGTGCAACTTTCTCCTTGTGTGCCACCATTCTCTCCATCCAGGTCTGCCCCAGCCAATGCGCCTTTGTGTGCATTAGAAGAAGGTGCCCCTTCCTCCCTGCCGGAAGTGATGTTCCACTGGCACCCTCCCCCTTCCCTCCATCAGATGTCTGAATGGTGCCCCTTAGATGATCCGAGATCATCACCCCTTAGATGACGCAGTGCACAACCTGCACAACTGTATGGGGCGGCCCTGTCTCCATCCCACCATTTCCTTCTATTCTAACACACAAATTCTGTTTGTTGTCTTGATATCAGCCTTAAGACTGTTGTTACATTCTCCATCACAAGAGCACAGCAAAGCCATAGCAGCACCGTTTCGTCACACACAAGCCCCCCTCCCCCAACAACATGGCACCAGAGACCATTTGCATTTCTACAGTTTGTATGAAGGTTCTCTCTGGCTGGACAGCGAGACAAAACTATAAATCATTGGTTTGAGCTCACCTTCTTGCACTACAGTCTGTGGTTCCCATTGTAAGGAATGAATAGTGTAGTATCATTTGGGCTACCTTTGCCTCCATGGCTTTTTCTGCAGCTTCAACATAGTAGGGCCAAACCACAAGTTCTGTTCAAGACATTAAGAGACATGCTTAGGATTGCCAAACTTCTCTTTTTAAACAAAAAGCAGGTAGGGGAGGGCAATCTGGATCAAGACCAGGGGATACGTGGGGAAGGATTAACCTTTTCCTTGCACTGTTTCCTTACAAAATTCTGCTCCCCCAACTGTTATTTGCCCTCAGCTGTTTGGAGCAATAAGCAGCTTCACAAGGAGGGATAATTTTAGGTGGGAAATTATGACAGGGACAAAGTGTCCCCTCTCCTTTATGGTTGCTTTTGTTAAAGAAAAATCACCAATCTTGAGCACACCTCTTAATAATAACAACACACTTAACATAACATGTAGTTGGGTCCTCGCTTTGATTTTTGTTCCAGTTTTCGACCACAATACCTTGCTTGATGCCAATTAATGTGACCACTTTGCGCATGGTCAGCCTGAATGGCTCCATGCATGGGATTAAGTGGTTACATGTAATTTTGCAGTTTGTATTTGGGCTGCATAATTCAGGCAACCTTGTGCAGAATGCTAATCCCAGCCTACTTTGTGCAGGATACTTATGTGAATCAAGCCTCAGCTCAGACAGAGCAAAGCTTGGATAGTTCTCTCTTAATCTTGGACATTCTCATCCTGTCTCTTTTCGACTTGTAGGCGTCGTCTGGGGCCACATGTTTGCCTCTCTGGTTTTGGAAGTGGATGCTGCCCTGGGTGGATACCATCTCCAGGCAGCGGACAGTGCACCCTGCGTAAGTACCTCAGCCCTCTGGATGCATTGGTTCTCTGCATTGTTCCTACATCACATATTGAACTGATCTGGTTTGAGGGCTCTTAGCTTGAATTACTAGAAATTCTAATGTGAGTGAGATTGGTGTATAACAGCAACAGCTGCACTTAGAGCTGAAAGGGAGAATATAGCTACAGCAGCGTGTACCATGAGGCAAATAGGATGATTCTGTTCCAACACATCATCGTTGGTTTGCAATCCTGTTGTAGTAATTAGAATCAGATATCAGGTACCCGGAAAATTCTAATTTTAATTGTCATATTTGTGCCGGTCACAAAAACCTTAGGAGTTATATTAGGTACATGGTTTTGCACTGTTTTAATAGCCATTCCCTCTTCTCAGGAACACTGGGGATTGTAATTTTGTGAGAAAGGGACGAAATATCTCCAGCAGAATTGTCAGCGCCTAACCAGCTAGCTGTCAGGATTTGAGGGGAGGGACAAGCATGACAGTTAAAGTGGAAGAAAACCAATTTAAATTTGTAGCCTACCTATGCTGTGACTGTTGACACGATGGAGGTTGAAAAGCCTTCAGGATGCTGAGCAATCCCTCGTCATCACATGCAGTGCCCCACATTTCTATACCAAGTCATTTGTGCCAGAAAGGATGCCACAGCATTGCCTCAGGAAAAGATGACTTTTCCCGCTGTGGCAATGCAAAGACCTGCTGCATCTGTTCTTGCTGCTGATGCTCCCCATTCTAGTGGCTTATTTGTTTGTGCAGCCACACGAGATCAAGCTGTTGGGTCCTTTTAGAGCAGGGGTGGCCAACCTTCCAGCATTAGGGCCTCTGCGTTCTTCAGAGTTGCATAGAAGGCAGAATCTTGGCAGCTGCAATTGCTGATGGTGCTGCTAAAGCAGCTGCACCTGCTGAAATGCCCTCACCTATACAACCATTAAAGGGCCAGGAGCATTTTATGTTGAAAGGTTGGCCACCCCTGTTTTAGAGGCTTCTACCAGCTGCTGTCATTCACAACCAGCCTCTGGCAATGAGCTAAGAGCACCCATTCCCCAACCGCTTTTGCCCTTTGTCACTGGTGGCTAGAGTTGCCAAGTCCTCCAAATCTAGAGAAGGTGGGCTTCTATACTTCATGCATGGCAGGCTAGGCATCAAGGGCACAGTGATGGGAAATGTCGCACCTGCTTTTTCTGCTCATGCAGCTATAACAGGTATAAGAGAAAGAGATGAGTTTGTGACAGAAAACAGCTGTGTCATTATTGGAACATGGCGAGCAGCTACTCCTCACTCAGGGTCTCGGGCAGATGTCTTTCTCCGCACCTGCTACTTGTGAAATCTTTTCATTCTGGAGGGGGCAGTGGTTAAATCTGGGGCCGTATACATATGCTCTACCACTGGGCCTTCTCCAGTAATAAATGTTTTATTATTGTAATCTGGTAAACTGCTCTGAGGACTTATTGAGGATATAAATATAAAAGATAACAAGACAAATAAATAAAACTTTATTCTCTAAAAGGACACACAATTGTGAGGCATACATAACTGCCAGTTTTTGCCATAATGGCTTCCTTCAGGAAACCATGGGCATTGTAGTTCTGTAAAGGAATTAGGAAGCTCTACCAGAGAATTCCAGTACCTTCACAAAACCACCATTTCCAAGGTTCCTTGGATGGAGGAATGATAGTTAAACCAGTTTAAAGCTGGTATACAGTTGTAGTGTAGAAATGCCTACAGAATGAAAAAGGACTTTCTATACTAACTTTCTGCTACCTGGGCAAGAGGCACTTTTTCAATTGGTGCTCCTCTTATATTTAGCAGGGGGAGAGTATACCTTTCTGCATCTTTTTAAATTGTGAGCCCTTTTGGGACAGGGAAACATTTAATCATTTGATTTTGTCTGTAAACCGCTTTGTGAACTTTTTGTTGAAAAGTAGTATATAAATACTGTTGTTAATAATAATATAAAAGAGAACAACTGGTCATTCTATCCTTCTGTGCCTTAGATACAGAGGCTGCATTAATATCCCTCTCTAGCAGTGGCCATTTCTAACAACCATTGACAAGATTTTGCATCACCAAATCGGTCTTTCATCCCCTCCTAACTTGGGGTGTGTGGGGGGGTCTTCATTCATCTTCTCTAAAAGATTTCCAGAATCCACTTGTTCCCTACCTTAGGAGAAACTGGAATTCTTATTACAGATGGCTCTCTGAGCTGCTCTGTCCTTGGAATGGGAGCAGTTTTCCTCTTCTGCGGACAGAGGGGTAGGCCATAATTGTTGCCTGTCCTGACCAGTGCATTCTCTTCCTCTCTGACAGCCCTTTGTTCCTTTGGCTGTGGCAGTGGTTTGTGTATCGCTCCCAATGTCTGTTCCTGCAGGGATGGAGGGCAGGGCATTACTTGCCAAGGTAAGGAGAACTTTGTGAGATGTTGCTGGTGATGTGTTACCTACCAGGGGATGAGATTCTTGTGAGGAGGAGCTGCCGAGTGACCACAGCAAGAAGTCTCCTACCTCTGGGTTTGAGGAGGCATTAACACCCAGCAGTTAGAACACAGAGCTGGAAGCATGGCAGGTTTGCAAGACAATATTCCAGTCTGAGACTCATATCTCCAGTAGCTGCGGAGAAAGAATTTCAGCTGATGCATCTTCTCCCAGCACTGAAGTTCTATACTTGAAGAAATTGTCCTCGCCAAAATTCTCTCATGGCAGCAGTAGAAAAATATATTTTGGGAAGGGTAACTAGGTTTGGGGAGGCTGTAATGTCGATTACAAGCTGATAGAAAAGGCTGCTCTACAGTGAAGGAGTTATTGGAGGGGAAGGGGTTGTCCACCCTTGATCTCCTGCAGCACCATCACCTACATTCTCTTTTCTACATAATTGTTAAAGCATGAAAGTCCAGAACATACAGACTCTCACCTTAGAGCTAGAAGCATGTACTGGTTGGTTGCAACAGGAAATCTGTATGGGCTCTAGCCAGTCAGTGGATCAGTTTCCTCCTCCTGTGTGTAATGTGAAGATAAATCTACATCTCCCTTGGTAGGCGATATGGTATTTTGAACTTTCTTGCTAGTACAAAGTGAAGTTGTAAAAGGCTGTTATTTTTATTGTTGTTCATTGGCTGGATATAGCCTAAAGCTGTTTTTCTCTCTGAGTTGCTGGACCACAGTGCTGGCTGGCTTCCTGCTGGAGTCTGCTTGGGCTGTGCATGGGGCAATGCAACTGAACAATGGCCAGCCTCTCTGGAGATGTGGTCCCTGCTACGCAAGAGACTGTTTTGTCACAGCTCCAGCAGTATCTCTTCCTCTGCTCCCCAGGACAAGTCTTAAACATTGTGATACTCTAGGGAAATTGATAAATGCCCCCACTTTTAGACCAACAACAGAAGAATGGTTAGGAGATTTCACTGTGATGATGGCTAAAGTAACATCCTTCCATTGGGCCTGAGCCTGACAGGGAGGGAAGAAAGTGGAAAACATTTAAGGAAAATGGGTTCCTGTTGTTAGTTATATGAAGAGTAACAATGCATGCTATGGTGAGGATTGTAAAAACATGTTGTAAGGTTCTGGATGCATTTCAATTTACGTAATCATAGGTTTTGCAATGGTCTGCCTGTGAAGTATATATTATTTTCTCTTGTTTTTTGTAATCTGTGTTAATAAATATGCAGTGGTGTAATGGTCAATACGATAAAATGCCCTCTCCCTCCTCCCTCTCCCTGTTTGTACTGAATCCTGGAGCTCTTGGGTGTGGTAGTTCTGCCTCACCCATTTGGCCTGGGCTGGCTGTGTGGCTTGCTGGACTCAGGCCTTCTTTTCAGACTTTTTTTTCTACAGTCACACCAGTTATCTGCATCCTGCCGAAGTAGCTGGCTTGTACCCTTATGGTTGCCATTGTACTCAAATGTACTGGGTTTGATCTGGATTTTGTGCCTCTCACACCCTGCCCAGTTCCAGTTGGACCATTGGTGGGCCCAGATTTGCAAGCTTTCAACAATAAAAAGAAAAGAAAGTAAGGTTCTACCTTGTGTGGAAGCTGAGATATGCTCCCAAACACGCAGGCAGTATTCTGCTCAATTGCTTAACAGGAAAAGAGGCAAAACTGGCATGCCTGTGCAGAACCCTCACGGGCTAGGACTGGAGCAGGAGGTGGCCAACGTGTCACTGCTTCTTTGATTTGCTCGGGCTGGGGAAGTAAACAAGATTGGGGAAGAACGTGGTGGAGAGGCTCTCAAGCAGTAAGGTGGTAAGAGAGCTGGAACAGCCGGCAGCAGCAGTAACAAGAGGGCTGCTTGCCTGCCCACCTCCCATTGTGCCAGCCTCTCCATCGGCCTGTCCCTACAGCTGCCAGTTGCCCACTGATAGGGTCAGAAAACGTTCTCTAGCCATGCCAAGAACTTGAAGCAAGATTAGTTAAAGGGTGAGGGTCCAGGGGCGAGTCTTGCTGTTCTTCCTCCCCCCTCCCCATCTGATGCAGGCAGATACAAGGCAGGGGGCCCCTTGAAAAGCCCCACCTTTCTCCCCTGTACTTAAAATGCTTCTCTGCCTTAAATATTCAATGTTGTAGGTAGCTGTGTTGGTCCATTAGAAATAATTCAAAACAATGTGATGTGGTAATATCTTTCTTAAGGGCCTCAGTGGCTTAGTGGTTAGGACGTTGAACTGCAGACTGGAAGGTAGGCAGGACAGCAGTTCGAGACTTGAGTGCCATGTGACGGTGTGAGCTACTGTCTTTGGCCCCAGCTCCTGCCAACCTAGCAGTTCGAAAGGAAGAAATTGCAAGTAGATTAATAGGTACCGCCTTGGCAGGAAAGTAACAGCATTCCGTGCACCTCAGTGTTGAGTCATGCTGGTCACATGACCACGGAAGCGTCTTTGGACATCGCTGGCTCTTCGGTTTTGAAACGGAGATGAGCATTGTCTCTAGAGTCGGTAACGACTGGCTTTTGATTAAAGGGAATCTTTACCTTTACTAATATCTATCTTAGGAGCAAGCTTCTTCAGCAAAAACAGAGCAAAATTCTCCAGAACTTTTTATAAGGCTGGCTATTAAACACAACAAAAGATGCAGCTGGTAAGCGAGGCTGGCCATGTTTATAACCCCAAAGTTTGCAGTGAACAACAATCGTAAACTCTTCCTGCACTCTATTTAAGTTATAGACAGCAGGCTTGGGGATCACAACGCCATTCCCAGGACGCTTCCCCCCACCCCTTGCCATTTGCTCTACCTAACATCCATCCTGATGAAGATTTGTAGAGAACTTAAACACTTGCTGCTAAAGACCAGTGAACCCATGGTTACCAAAACTCTTGCCTTCAGGGCAGGAGAGAGTTTCCTTCTTTTGCAACTTTTGCTTAAGTTGGATATTCCCAATGCAACATTTTCTCTGGTACTTGGGGGGGGGGGGGAAGGAGCTTTAAAAATACAGTACTGTATAAGCAGATACACTTCCACTCAACCAAAGCCCTCTTTTTTTACTATAAGCTATGATGCTATATGGCCAGCGGGTGGCGCAGTGGGTTAAACCGCTGAACCATGAGCTGTTGACCGAAAGGTCGGCAGTTTGAATCCGCGACGGGGTGAGCTCTCGTTGCTTGGCCAGCTCCTACCAACCTAGCAGTTCCAAAGCATGTTAATGTGAGTAGATAAATAGGTACCGCTTGCAGGAAGGTAAACAGCGCTCTGTGTTCCAGCTGCATGCTACGCGCTGCGGCAAGGAGAGTCATGCCGGCCACATGACCACGGAGGCGTCTTCGGACAACGCTGGCTCTTTGGCTTTGAAACGGGGATGACTGAGCACCACACCCTAGAGTCGGACACGACTGGACTTAATTGTCAGGGGTCACCTTTACCTTTATGATGCTATATAGTAGAAAAGAGAGGGGAGACAAGAAGGAAAGAAAAAGAACCTATATGATAAAAAAGAAAATATGTAAGTTTTTAGATTTATGATCAGCTTTGACCCCCCCCCAAATAGTAGAGAATATAAATCTGCAGTCCCAATGATCTTTGTAATAGTAATAATAATGCAATAACCCATATTAACTGCACATTAACAAGCAAATAGATCTCCCCAAGACTCTAGGTTCAAGTCTCACTGTGGATTAGCAGACACATTGCAAATACTTTAACCCCCCCCTCTCAAAACTGGTACATATGCATACATATGTCTGGTATACACATATGCCGTATACCAGACATATTTACATATTATACATATTTCTGGTACAGTATATGCATAAGATTAGGTTTTGCAAAAACCTGTAAGCAGGTACTTGGTGGGATGTGACTGTCATTAATGGACCACCAGACTATGAGTTTCTAGTGCAGAACATGCCCTATTTACATCTGGCTTGTGTGTTGTCAAGTCACAAGTGCCTCAATTGAGACTACAGTATTCCTGACGATATGCATTTAACGGCAGCGTCTAAAAACCTGAAGGTCACTTGAAACGCTACTGGAAGCCTGGACCTTCTTAGGGCACGTTTTCTTCTTTCTCTTCAATGGCTTTATTTTGGAGAATAGGCATATCAGACTCATTTCCTCTCACATTTATGATGACCCATAGCAATAGGAAAAGACAACAGTCACAACCATTGTTTGAGGATGGAACTTCCTGGTTTGTTCTTAAAACAATTTTTTTTCTTCCCTGGCAAGGAAGTGAGAGCTACACATAAACTACAATGGAGAAATGCCAGGATTTCAACATAGCTATAACTGGTCTCAGAGGTCAGCTGGGCGGGGCACTGGCCAAGATCCCACACTCATCAGATGTCCCATCTGGCCAGGCTGACTTCTGAACCTTCAGTACTGGTGGCAATGGTAGTGCCAAATGCACCATCAGGAGGTGGGTCATTGAGGATGCCACGGGGGCTCTGTACAGGGATTTGCCCCAGGGCCCTCATCAACCTGGTTCTGGCACTGATGCTTGGGTCCTATTTGCCCCTTTCATCTTTTCAGATCCCCCTGGTGCCTGTGGAGAATATGGCTGTGACCTTGCCTGCAATCATGGTGGCTGCCAGGAGGTGGCGCGGGTGTGTCCACTGGGATTTTCCATGACTGAGACAGCCAATGGTGTGCGCTGCGCAGGTGAGCCAGAAGAGGGAAATATCCTCTCTACAGTGACCCAGCAGAGCCAGCAGGAACCACTCCACCCCAATCATATAATCACAGGCAATGGTTCCTGGCTGGGTCCAGCATCATATAGGAGTCCTTGCAATTGAACACTGTGCCCCTTCTGGGATTCTGTGAAGGAGGTGCTCTTTCTGAGGAACTGAAGGTTGAGGCACACAGAGTGGCTGCCACACAAAAAAGACGACTTTAAATTGCTTCCAGCAGTGGTTGTCACCCCACAGCAAGCCTTTCATGTGAACTGCCTTGCCTCACTTAGGGGGCATCCTAGTTCTCAATGCCACTGCAAGCCTAAAAATGCCAAAGTGGTGAGGAGAAAATCTGCATTGATATAGAAAACCTTGCCTGCACCTCAATCAGATGAGATTGTGACGCAGCTGGCTTAATATCTGCCAGTGGGTATAAGCAGAAAAACGGCATTTCTTACAGAATTGCTGGTTATATAGCCCAGTGGCTCCACCCCTCCTTCTCTCATGCTTTTTCTCCCTTTAGTTCTGAAATTGGCCCTCTCTGTGTGACCACTGTTCAGCCCTTTGGTCCAGGTAATCTCTTCCTACCTTTACAGTCACTGACACATGGGAACATCTTTCCCCCAGATATTGATGAGTGCCTGAGTGCTTCCTGCGAGGGACGATGCGTGAACACAGAAGGTGGCTTTGTGTGTGAATGTGGCCCTGGAATGCAACTCTCCGCTGACCGACACAGCTGTCAAGGTGAGTCCATGTGGGATGATGGGCGGGGGTGGGTGGGAGAGCTTGAAAAAAATGTTTGCACGGGTGGTAGAAAAAGCTTTCAAAGGGAGGATTTTAGTGTGTGCGACAAATGATGTCGACAACACTGTCATCCATTTTGTTCTCAGATACTGATGAGTGCCTGGCAACGCCTTGCCAGCATCACTGCAAGAACAGTATTGGCAGCTACCGATGTTCCTGCTATCCTGGCTTCTACCTGCATGGCAACCGGCACTCATGTGTGGGTAAGTGACTCTTCTTTTTTGCCAAACAACAACTTGTTGCGAAACAACCCCTTGCCAGACGCACCAACTTAGCTTGGTGCCTCCCAAAGAGAACTCCCTCCTCCTGCATCAAGATGAATGTAAGTTTAGGCTCCTAAATGCTCTGAAGGCAGCTGTAGTGTTGCTCTCACTGCATCAGAAATTGGTATGTTGGGGAATAAATGGTGAACACCCTCCTTTAGGTCAGACCAAAGCATTATGGTTTAAAACAGGAAAACAGTCAAGAAGGAGGCAGGATTCTTTGTCTGAAGCAGAATGTTATGTGACAGCAGCTACCGGTATTTGGACATTCCTAGAGCTTCATGTTTAGGGGGGCTGATACATTTTTTTTGCTGCCAGAGCTCCTGTGCCTTTACTATCAATTCAATTACCTTTATTGGCAAATTAAAATCCAGATCCAGCCATACAAACATAAACAAAACAACAATCCATAAACATCGGCTAACCTGGAGGTGGTAGTTGCGGCGCCTTTACTAGCAGCATGACAAATGTAAATTCTACAGACACACCTTTTTACAGTGTGGGTAGGCGGTTATGAAAAACATGTCTTGCTGAATTTCTGCTTTAATGCGCCTGTGCTAAATGGTACTTTGACATCAGAACCAGGTTCTGCGACTTGGTCTCACAACTGGCCTGGATACTTGGTATAATAGGTGATTGTTATGCACACATTAGGGAAGGTACCTCCAGACTGGTAGCTACAGGTATTGAAAAATGTGTTCCATAACAATAATTATGAGGAAGGGTATACCTTGCAGCCATAAACCTTGTTAGTTTTCATGAAAATCAAATGTCATTGTGTATTTATATAGATCACAATCATATGTGTATGGATAGGAGAGCTAGCTCGCAACCTGGATATTATCCCTATATTTTAATTGATTCTGCAACTACCCCAAGTATTTTCCTTCTTCTCCACACCCCCTCTCCTAGAAATATAGCATGACTGGGGCCCTGCTTACTACAGCAGATGAGGAGGGGCAGAGGAAAGGACCAGGGCAAAAATGGGCAGAAGTCATAGCTGTTTCCCAGTTTAGCAAGTACTTTAAGGGTACAGGAGAAATCGCCACATTGCAACCTGGCTACTCTGGGTATAGAATTTCTGGACATTATTTGGCCTGCAGTCTGACTGTGAATGTGTGTTTGAACTATTCACAAAACCAGAATGCATATGGATATTTGATTTTCTCTGTAAACTGCTTTGTGAACTTCTGATGAAAGTTCTTAAATATTCTTAATAATAATATTTCTTTTAAAGTGATTCTAAGCTGATAGTTGCCTTAAAAATATTTAAAAAAATAGAAATTCTCCTTTGCCACCCCTCTCCCAAAATTTCAGTGGAATTGCTCCCAGTTCCCTATTCTTACAGGTAAGAATCGGGAACAATAAGCGGTCCATAGTTGTCCACCACAGTGGCGTCGCTCCAGTAGGGGCGGGGCCGTAAGTATCGCTCTGTCCTAGACCCTTTACCGAGCGAGCAGGAGGCGCCCCCGCCCCCTCACTGTCGGAGCTTTTCCCCTGCAGAGAAAGCAGCAGGCAAGAGACCCTACCAGAGCGACGCCACTGGTCCACCACTCTGTTGCCATTTTGCTGCATTGCTAATGAATGCACATGCACAGACTAGGATCCTAGTCCAGTTTTGATCATGTGAAAATACACTTGGTCCCCTTGTTTGCACCCCCCTTTCTGACCTTGCATGGCTAAGCAATAGGAATACCTGTACAGCCACAAGCTTGAGCCAACCCAGCCCTGATGTAAGTCCCTAGCACCCTGTGCATCTGGTGCAGATGTGAATGAATGCCGGCGGTCCAGTGAGAAGCGAATGTGCCAACACTCCTGTCACAACACACTGGGGAGTTTTATGTGCACCTGTCGCCCAGGCTACCGGCTCAGTGTGGATAGAGTGTCCTGTGAAGGTAAGTACCATTTCTCTTCTAAAATACTGCATGTGTGGAATCTTTGAGTGGTCCACTCATTCTATATAGGGGTTGAAGGGAAGTCTATTGACTGTGACACAGATTCTCACAGCCCAATCCTACCCAGCTCCTCCACTGGTGCAGCCAGTGGTGGAGTACAGAATGGGAGGCTTTGGAAGGGAAAGGGGATTTAAATCCCAAAGCCCCCCGTTCTGTCCTCCACCACTAGCTGCACCAGTGGAGGAGCTGGGTAGGATTGAGCTTTCAGCCAGGTACACAGCTTCAGAGCTATATAGCCTGGAGCTGCAGGGCTGCACAGCTTTAATGGGAAGCTGCCTTATGCAGACTCAGGTAGTTGGTCCATCTAGCCACTGATTGGCAGTGGCTTTTCAAGGTTTCAGGTGAGTATCTCCCAGGAGATACCAGGGCTTGAACCTGGAGATACCAGGGCTTGAACTTGGGCTGTCCTGCATGCGAAACATGTGTGCTCAACTGCTTAGCAACTGCCTCTCCCCCAGGACAGTGGGGTAATCAAATTGGTGTTTCTTTAAAAGAATTACAGGAGGATGCCACAGAGAGAGTTGTGTCACCAGACCTATCCCATAGGTGTCCATCGTCACACTTGCAAAACTACAGTCCACTCTGTGCTCACTATTACAAATAATTCATTAGATGGGGTGGGATGGGGGTTGGAGGGAGAATTGCAATTTTCCAGCAGCAAAAATTGCTACTTGGCTGTTGGGAAAATACAGCACCGTTGCATCAGGAGTGCTGCTAACAGGGTCTGGATCCCTGGCAGGCACTGCATGAGTGACAACTTTGTGGTATATACCGGTATACTGATTGCCTGGAGAGGGCCTGAGATTCTAATGGAGCTGCATTTCAAACAATGGGGAAATGACTTAAGATATATGTGTGTGTGAGGCAGGGGAGTGAAGAAACTAAAGGATGGAGGAGGCACTGATATATATATATGCTAAAACCACAGTACAGAATATAAAAGCAGGAGTAAAAAAGTTTAAAAAAAAACCGGAGTAAAAGGGGTTGGACCACTAAAATAGTTAGGCTGGGTGGTTAACTCAGAGGGCTTTTTTAAAGAAATGTCTTTAGGCCCCGCCGGAAGGCCTCCAAGGAGGGAGCAGTTTGTAAGTTTAGAGGGAGGGAGTTCCATAAGGTCGGTGCCCACTGCTGAGAAGGCCCTATTACGTGCCACCGCCCCTCTCACCTCTGAAGGCGATGGCACTTTTAGAAGGGCCTTTGATGACCTGAAGGGACAGGCCGGATTGTACGGAAGTAGGCGGTCTCTCAAATAGGTTAAAGATCTTCACATTCAAGATGTTTTAACCCTTGTTTATTACTATTTGTATATGGGAGGACAGTTTCCCATTTAATTGATGTGGAAGGCTTGGTAGAGGATCCAGCTAAGGAGAGGTCTGTGGAAAAAGTACTGTGGACAGTGGCTTTTTTTGTAGTTGTAAAAATTGGGCGAACAGACCTTCTCAAGCCAGTGCCTATGTGTGAACCAGCTGTGGGGACCCGAGTGTGCTGGAATGCACTACTATATTTTGAGCAGTATGCATCTTCTGGGGACTCATGAGCTTACCTGACCTTTCTTTAAATGGCCTTCTCTTTCTCCCTCCCTTCCATCCCCAAACAGGTTTTTCAAAGACCAGCCTGGCCCCATCTCCCATCCTGCAATCTCTCCAGCACCCACCAACTCTTCTACGCCTCTCTCCAGAATCTGTCCTCCCACCCAGGGGCTCTCCACCCTCCCGAGCCCCTGCTCCTCACAGTGCACCCAGAACTCAGTCTCCCTCGCCACTCTTTCCCACTCTCTCTATGCTTCCCTCTGCAGCCTCTCCCACTCCTGCAGTCCCTCCACCCAGTTCCTCCCTTGACACACCCTTCCTGCTAAGAACTTCCAGGCCCCCAGTGCTGGTGAGCACAATGCCACCATCATTGCTGCAAGAGGAGGTCACACCTCCGCCAAGTCCCTCTTCTCCCTCTGTTTCCCCACCTTCCACTTGCTGGCATGGAGGAGTTCCTCATGAAAATGGCAGCCACTGGATGGAGCCAGGATGTCTGAAGTGTTCCTGTGAGGTATGTGGTATGTACTAGGTTCCAAATTCTCTCTCCACTCCCACCTGTTGTGTCTGTGCTGCCTCCTTTATGGTGGTCTGTCTTGTCCTGTTACAGGGTGGGCAGGTGATGTGTAGAGCAGTGATGTGCCAGGTTGCCTGCTCTCACCCAGTTTCTCCAACAGAGGAGGAGTGTTGCCCCAGCTGTACAGGTGAGCGTTGCGCCCTCAAGATTATTTTACTGTTGAAGCTACTGCTCTTAACAATGATATCTTCACATAAAAGGAAATATACTATACAGAAATATGCATTCAGCTGAAACAATTCTTGTAAAATATAAGCAAATTAATGATGATGGTAATTATTTCTAAACCAATTTGAAGAGATACATCCCCTCACCTTATTCTCCCCCCCCCCCCCCGCAGCTTCACATGTCCTGTGTGGACATTTCTTTGGCTGAATCAGAAAGACCAGTTCCACTCACCCTGCTTCATTCCTTAAAGCACAAGGCCTCATTGTGTTGGGCCCCTTCTATTTCCCAACTTGAATGATTCCTTTGATTTGACTGTGTCACCTTGTCTAGCTGTGGCATGTGGGCCTTCCCTAGTCTGAGCCTTGTAGTCTTTGCATTGCATCAACATCAATACCACCTGTGCCAAACTTTTTTAAAATAACTGCATAACTACAGACAAATGAGCTTTTCCCAGATTCAGTGGAAAAAGAGATGGAATTTTTTCCTCTGTGCTCCTGTTGTCTCTGAGGAAAGTCTTCATATCTTGCAGGCTGTTTCTTTGAGGGGATTGCCAGAGCCGAGGGAGATGTTTTCTCACTCTCTGATGAGAACTGCACTGTCTGCGTCTGCCTGGTAAGTCTCACAGACTCTGAGTCTAAGGGGGTTGTCTTCTTGCTTTGAGGAGAATTCACATTGCTTCCTTCCATTGGCATCCTGCATTGGAGATATGTGCTGTAGTGGCCACTGCACTAGCTCTGAGCCAGTGGCATGTATGAGCCTGAAGAGGGTAGCTCAGTTTAGGTAGACACGTTTTTACAATGGTTTTGGTTTGGTTTGGCTTCTTACCCCAGGGCAAGAGTAGTTACCTGTAGACAGCACATAATTGGGCATGAGGTCAGATAAGCCAAAAACTGAAAGCTTGACAAATCTGTGCTATAATCTTTATTGCTTTTTGATTCCAGGCAGGCAACATATCTTGCATCTCTCCTAAATGCACACCCAGTCCATGTCCCAGCTCTGCCCAGACTGACTGTTGCCCCTGCCAGCCAGGTAGGTCTCTCAACGGCTTTGAGGGATGCCCGAGAGCTCTCATTTCTATGGAAGGTTGCTTCCTTCTCAGCACATCCAGATCATAGGTGGTGGAAATGGTGCGAAATTATGGAGACCTGATTTCTTTGTACAAACTGCTGCCATCTTCTCATCACAAGGCATGCATAGATAGAAGCCGGGGCTTGACCTGAGTTCTCTTCCTAGCTCTGCCCCTTGCCCTTGGGGAAGTTGTTTGCCTTACAGTGGCCTGGCTTTTCCATCTGAAAGGCTTGGTATTCTAGACAGGTAGATCACCCTCCAAAAAGTGTTCTTGGAATGTACTACTTCAAATTGCAGATAGGGATTGTATGTTTAATGCTCCTCCATGGGAGGAAAAAAAAATCCCTACACATGGAAAACTAGCAAGTCAGTGAGAAGGCTAGGCTAGATCCTTTATCATAGCTTTCTGTTTACAAGGAAGTTTTGTTGTGGGGAAAATATTTAATCATGTTATCTTCCACTTACCATCTGCCACATGAACTGCTGTTTGTGTAGACCAGGCCTAAGCTGTCAATAATGAATGTATCTTAATGAGGCAAAACTAAAACTTTAAACTCTATAACTAGGAAGACAACAAGGAACGAGCAGACGAGCACTCCTTTCCAGCAAGAGACCCTCTGCACAATGCTGAAGATGTTTTCTAGTGTTTCCAGCCATGGATCTTCCGCACTGACCTCCTCTTGTTTTCACTGTAGCAGAGTGCCATTTCCGTGGGCAGGTCTACTTAGAGGGAGCTGAGTTCAGCCTGGATGGTGATGACTGCACCACCTGTGTGTGCAGGGTAGGTCTTAACTTTGACCTCTGTGCTCCTTATCATTACATACTCTTCTTTAGGGAAACTATCAGCCCAATACTACATGTTAATTCAGTTACATCTATATGCACATTTTGTGTTGCTTGTTCCTTAAGAGGCAAACATTGGAATTTTTGCCATTGTAATAAGTTTCATTTAAAACTGACTCTGTAGTAACCCTAGACTTGGTCTGAGTGGTGCTAGGCAGCGATGCCCTTCTCAATAGCGCCATGGGTCCTCTCTACTATACAAGACAATGAGGCAAAGTGAACAGTGTTGGTGGATTAGTACAAGCCTTTGTAGCCCTACAGGACCTGACACCCCTATTTTACAAAAACCAATAAGAGTTTGTAGAAAAGTGTCTTGACCCCGCCCTCTTTCTATATTCTGCTGTCAGTACTGTATGTAACATGTGCCACCGCATCCTCCCTCAGCAAGGAGAAGTTGAGTGCTCTTTCACTCCCTGTCCCACTCTGGAATGTCCCCGAGATGACTGGCTGTTGGCTCCAGGACAGTGCTGCTTTACTTGCCGAAAGACTGCACCCATGAAAGGTAAGGCCCCAGTGATCAGCAGGTGTGCACATATGAGGGTACGTGTAAGCAGTGAGTCATTTCATAGCTTTACAAATAACGCATGTTCATTGGTGTGCTAAGCCAAAGGGCATGTATGTATTGCACTGGGTGGATTGAACCCTCTGTCCCCAACCCACTCAACCTTGTTGTACACTTGCTGAGGTTCGTGCTCCTTTCACACATGCTACGTTTCCTTGTCCCTCTCTTCTTGGCCAGGTTGCTTTGTGGATGACAATGGAGTTGAGTTTCCAGTTGGACAGATCTGGTCACCGGGTGATCCCTGTGAGTTATGCATCTGCCAGGTGAATGATAACCTGCTCTACTTCACTGTTTTGTAACTTTCCAATCAGCTGTCAATAAACTTTGTTCCTCCCCCCTTCCCCACTTTTCCCCAGCCTGGACTGGAAGAATCCTATTGATGCTCTGAGTAACATGGTTCTAATTGGGTCCACAAGTGTTTGTATCTATTGGAGTACTCTATGGGGATCCTGAGTTAGAACAACTGCATTGTTGTTATAGTTGATAAACATGTGAGACTTAGAACTTGGATCCTGACCCCTTAGGCGGTTCAGAGCACCTGCACTTTATTTATAAAATAGCATGCTTATGGCCCACAGGCAGTGGCTGTCATTGAATGTACTGACATGTACCTGCTAGGGATCTTTATAGAAGGAAAAGTGGTATATAAATGTTTTAAGTAAATAAAATAAATCTCCCCCAATTTATCCTGCACTTCCTTTCTTGTCTTTGACCTCCAATCTTGCAATCTCCTCCTCCTCAACTTTTAACCCCTCTGCCTGTCCCAGTTCTCTTAATGCTGTTTGCTGGTCTATTCTGATGTCCCACAGATGTCTCAAACTTTTTCAGCAGGGGGCCAGTTAACTGCCCCTCAAACTAATGCGGGGCCGGATGGGGGGCGGGACTATAGTTGGGGGCAGGACTATAGTCCCCCCGGTGCATCACACCCCCCCGCTGGCTGCGTCAACCCCTCCCGCTGGCCGCGTCACCCCCCCCGCTGAAAGAAAGCCCACCCACCCCAGTGCTAACCGCTTGCCTGTTGCTTTGAGTCCTCTTCGCCCGCTGCTTTGAGTTGGGCGGCTCAGTCGCTTCTGATGAGGGCAGGCCAAGGCAAGGCTAAAGCGGCGCATGCGCACCACGCCACTTGAAGCCTTGCCCTCAGAAGGGCCGAACGTCTTTATTCGGCCCTTCTGAGGGCAAGGCTTCAAGCGGCGTGGTGCACATGCGCCGCTTTAGCCTTGCCTCGGCCTGCCCTCGTCAGAAGCGACCAAACTGCCGAACTCAAAGCAGCGGGCGAGCGGTTCGCACCAGGCGGCCATGGTGGCAAGTCGGCAGGTGGGCCAGCGGGCCGGGCAAATGGCCTTGGCGGGCAGGATCCGGCACGTGGGATGTAGTTTGAGGACCCCTGGTCTAGGCTGCTGAGTGCTAGATTATGAGCAACTTTTGTAAGATTAAATCGTATAACTATAATGTCATGTCCCCTTCATGGATCATTGCCTTGTCGTGGCGAAGGGGCTTGCATAACTCAATGAAGCCATGAGCTATGCCGTGCAGGGACACCCAAGACGGACAGGTCGTAGCAGAGAGTTCTGACTAAAAGTGATCCACTGGAGAAGGAAATGGCAACCCACTCCAGTAACCTTGCCAAGAAAATCCCATGAACAGTTCCAAAAGGCTACAAGATATGACGCCGGAAGATGAGCCCCTCAGGTCGGAAGGTGTCCAATATGCTACTGAGGAAGAGCGGAGGACTATTCCAAGTAGACCCAGAAAGAGTGAAGCGGCTGGGCCAAAGCCAATAGGACGTCCAGCTGTGGATGTGTCTGAGGTTGAAAGGAAAATCCAATGCTGCAAGGAGCAATATTGCTTAGGAACATGGAATGTGAGGTCTATGAATCAAGGCAAGCTGGATGTGGTCAAAAATGAGATGATAAGATTGAACATTGACATCTTGGGAATCAGCGAACTAAAATGGACGGGCATGGGCGAATTTAATTCAGGTGACCATCATATCTACTACTGTGGGCATGAATCCCTTAGAAGAAATGGAGTAGCCCTCATAGTCAATAAAAGAGTGGGAAAGGCAGTACTGGGGTGCAACCTCAAAAACGACAGAATGATTTCAGTTCGAATCCAAGGCAAACCATTCAACATTACAGTAATCCAAGTGTATGCCCCAACCACTGATGCTGAAGAAGATGAAGTTGACCGGTTCTATGAAGACCTACAACACCTTCTAGAACTAGCACCCAAAAAAGATGTCCTTTACATCATAGGAGACTGGAATGCTAAAGTAGGAAATCAAGAAATAAACGGAACAACAGGCAAGTTTGGCCTTGGAGCGCAAAATGAAGCAGGGCAAAGGCTAACGGAGTTCTGTCAAGAGAACACGCTGGTCATAGCAAACACTCTTTTCCAACAACACAAGAGGCGACTCTACACCTGGACATCACCAGATGGTCAATACCGAAACCAGATAGATTATGTGCTTTGCAGCCAAAGATGGAGAAGCTCTATACAATCAGTAAAAACCAGACCTGGAGCTGACTGTGGCTCAGATCATGAGCTTCTTATTGCAAAATTCAGGCTTAAATTGAAGAATGTAGGGAACACCACTAGACCAGTCAGATATGACCTAAACCATATCCCTTATGAGTATACAGTGGAGGTGAAGAATAGGTTTAGGGCACTAGACCTGGTAGACAGAGTGCCTGAAGAACTATGGACGGAAGTTCGTAACATTGTACAGGAGGCAGCAACTAAAACCATCCCAAAGAAAAAGAAATGCAAGAAAGCAAAGTGGCTGTCAGATGAGGCTTTACAAATAGCTGTGGAAAGAAGGAATGCGAAAAGCAAAGGTGAAAGGGAAAGATATAAACAACTGAATGCAGATTTCCAGAGAATAGCAAGGAGAGATAAGAAGGCCTTCTTAAATGAACAATGCAAGGAAATTGAGGAAAACAACAGAATGGGGAGGACTAGAGATCTCTTCAAGAAAATTGGAGATATCAAGAGAACGTTTTGTGCAAAGATGGGCATGATAAAGGATAAAAAAGGCAGAGACCTGACAGAAGCAGAAGAGATTAAGAAGAGATGGCAAGAATACACAGAAGAACTATACAAGAAAGAGCTTAATGTTCCTGATGACCACGCTGGTGTGGTCACTGACCCAGAGCCAGACATCTTAGAGAGCGAAGTCAAGTGGGCCTTAGATAGCATTACTAACAACAAAGCTAGCGGAGATGATAATATCCCAGCTGAGCTACTTAAAATCCTAAATGATGATGCTGTGAAAGTGCTGCACTCAATATGCCAACAAATTTGGAAAACTCAGCAGTGGCCAAAGGATTGGAAAAGGTCAGTTTACGTTCCAATTCCAAAGAAGGGCAGTGCCAAAGAGTGTTCAAACTATCGCACAATTGCACTCATTTCACATGCTAGCAAGGTTATGCTCAAAATTCTACAAGCTAGGCTTCAGCAGTACGTGGACCGAGAACTACCGGATGTACAAGCTGGGTTTCGAAGAGGCAGAGGAACTAGAGATCAAATTGCCAACATGCGCTGGATCATGGAGAAAGCACGAGAGTTCCAAAAAAACACCTACTTCTGCTTCATTGACTACGCAAAAGCCTTTGATTGTGTGGATCACAACAAGCTGTGGCAAGTTCTTAAAGAGATGGGGATACCAGACCACCTTACCTGTCTCCTGAGAAACCTGTATGCGGGTCAAGAAGCAACAGTTCGAACCGGCCATGGAACAACTGATTGGTTCAAAATTGGGAAGGGAGTACGGCAAGGCTGTATATTGTCACCCTGCCTATTTAACTTATATGCAGAGTACATTATGAGAAATGCAGGGCTGAATGAATCGCAAGCCGGAATCAAGATTGCCGGGAGAAACATCAACAACCTCAGATATGCAGACGATACCACTCTAATGGCAGAAAGTGAAGAAGAACTAAAGAGCCTCTTGATGAGAGTGAAAGAGGAGAGTGCAAAAGTTGGCTTGAAACTCAACATTAATAAAACTAAGATCATGGCATCTGGTCCCATCAATTCCTGGCAAATAGAAGGGGCAGAAATGGAAGCAGTAACAGATTTTACTTTTTTGGGTTCCAAGATCACTGCAGACGGAGACAGCAGCCATGAAATTAAAAGACGCTTACTCCTTGGAAGGAAAGCTATGGCAAATTTAGATAGCATAATAAAAAGCAGAGATATCACCATACCAACAAAAGTTCGTATAGTCAGGGCGATGGTGTTCCCAGTAGCAATGTATGGTTGCGAGAGTTGGACCATAAGGAAGGCTGAGCGCCGAAGAATAGATGCTTTTGAACTGTGGTGCTGGAGAAGACTCCTGAGAGTCCCTTGGACTGCTAGGAGATCAAATCAGTCAATCCTAAATGAAATCAACCCTGACTGTTCCCTGGAAGGACAGGTACTAAGGCTGAAACTCAAATATTTTGGCCACCTAATGCGAAGAGAGGACTCTCTGGAGAAGACTCTGATGCTGGGAAAGACTGAAGGCAAAAGGAGAAGGGGAAGGCCAAGGATGAGATGGTTAGACAGCATCACCGATGCAACGAACATGAAAATGAGCGAACTCAGGAAGATAGTGGAGGATAGGAAGGCCTGGCGGGATATGGTTCATGGGATCACGAAGGGTCGGACACGACTTAACGACTGAACAACAACAACAATAATGTCATGTGCTTTCAGTGACAACTTATAGGTGCAAATTGATGGAATGGTTCTGAAGTAATAATGATATTTACTGTGTGAGTGTGAGTGAGATATTTTGCATGTTCATGTGGAGGGTCTTGATGATTTAACAAAGTGTTGAAGTCTGTCTGCCCACAACAGTCCTGCTGTTTGTGCTGTGGGTTTCTGTGAAGTTCTTTTCTATTGCAGGCAGATGGTTCAGTGAGCTGCAAGAGGACAGATTGCTTGGAGACGTGTCCTCACCCAATCCGGATCCCTGGGCAGTGCTGTCCAGACTGCTCAGCAGGTAAATTCCCAGGCGATGGTCTGAGGGCACATTAGACAGATGAAGCCAAGCGGATCCAGGTTTGGTCAGTGCCTGAATGGATGATTGTCTGGGAAAACCCATGTAGGTCACCTTGAGTTCCATGATGGAAAAGGCAGAACGTAACTGTAATAAGTAACCTACAGCCCGATCTTGCGTAAGGATCCGCGGCTGGCCCATAGGGCTGGCTGCAGGATCCTCAGCTGTTCCTGGACTGCTCCGGCATGGCCCAGGGACTCCTCGGGGGAAGGGGACGTTCATTCCCTTCCCCCGGTGTAGGACTGCCTGAGACCTATGGGCCTCCTCGAATGTACGCTGGCTCTCGAGCTGACATACATTTGGGGCAGCAGGGAAAGGGCCGCTGAGCCTGGGAATGGGGACGGGGATATCGTGGCCTACATTCCTGCCCCCTATTGGGTCAGTTTGGCCAATGGTCGCCCTCCATCACCGCCCGGCCTGCCCTTCCCCCACCCTTGCACTCACCGGCATAAGTCTTACCTTGCTCTGGTGACTGCAGGTTGGTTCCGCGGCAGAGTGAGGGCTGCTGGCCTGCGCGCCAGCGGCCCTTACTCCGAGGGTGCTGAAAACGCGCTTTACGGCATGTTTACAGCACTCTCCACCTGCACACAGGATTGTGCAGCTAAATAATTCTCTCTTTCTAAAAAACTGTTTCCATCTTGTCAAGTTAGAATTTATCCTATTGGTCAAACCAGAATGCCAAATACCCTAGCCATAAAATTCAAGTTTTGCTTCTGATGTAAGGCAACGTGAATATTTGTGTTAAATGAAAATGGATGGGAAGTTGAAGATGAGGCTGTGTTCACCCCATACCAAAGAGTACCCCTAGACAGCACACTTGCTTGAGCTATCTCTGGACCTTGCTGTGCAATCAATGTTTTGCTCACAAAGTGCACATTTGTTACTGGGCTGCTGGTCGCTGACAAACATCATTCCTGGTGGGATTTAGGCTTATCGTGGCTTGCCGCCTCCGCAGTGGTGGGGGACCTCATTCTATGGTCCGCCCCCGGAGGATGATGGATCCGGATGGATTCCTGAGGGCTCTGGGGGATTTTCCTGTTGCCAGAGTCGGCGACTCACCCAGCGCCCTGGTTGACCTCTGGAATGGGGAAATGACCAGGGCTCTGGATCTGACCAGGGCTCTGAATCTGATCACTCCTGAGCGTCCTTGACCAAGCCGCAGAGTCAGAGCGGCCCCTTGGTTTACTGAGGAGCTGCGGACGATGAAGCGGCAAGGTAGATGTCTAGAGTGACGGTGGCGGAAAACTTGTGCTGACTCCGACCGGGCACGGGCTAGAGCTCACTTCAGAGCCTATTCCGTGGCGGTGGCGACAGCGAAGAGGGCTTTCTTTTCTGCCGGCATCGCGTCCACGGAGAACCGTCCAGCTGAGCTTTTCCGTGTGGTCCGGGGCCTGCTCCATTTGGCCCCCCCAGTAGGTGGGGCAGAACACATGGTGGCTCGCTGTGATGAGTTTGCAAAGCACTTCATGGACAAAGTCGATCGGATTCGGCATGACTTGGACGCCACGTTAGCAGTATCTAATGATGTCCCTGAGGCACCTGTCTGTTCTCCTTCCTGGGATTCTTTTCAGCTTGTAGAACCTGAGGATGTGGACAGGATTCTTTGGAGTGTGAGACCGTCCGCTTGCCCGCTTGACCCTTGTCCGGCATGGCTGATTAGAGCTGCCCGGGCGGGGCTGGCCGAGTGGACGGGGAGGGTGGTAAATTCATCTCTGAGGGAGGGGGTGGTGCCGCCGTCTTTGAAGCAGGCGGTGGTGCGTCCCCTCCTGAAGAAACCCTCCCTAGATCCCACTATTTTGAACAACTTCTGGCCAGTCTCGAATATTCCGTTTCTGGGCAAGGTGATTGAGCGGGTAGTGGCGTCCCAGCTCCAGAGGGTCTTGGAGGAAGCTGATTATCTGGATCCATTCCAGTCTGGCTTCAGGCTGGGGTTCGGGACAGAGATGGCCTTGGTCGCCTTGGTGGATGACCTGTGCCGGGGACTGGACAGGGGGAGTGCGTCCCTGTTGGTCCTGCTGGACTTCTCGGCGGCTTTTGACACCATTGACCATGGTGTCCTCCTGGGTCGGTTGGCTGGGTTGGGGCTCGGAGGCACCGTTCTGGGGTGGTTCTGCTCTTTCCTGGCTGATAGATCCCAGAAGGTCGTGCTGGGGGATGCTTGTTCGGCACCCTTGCCCTTGAGGTGTGGGGTGCCACAAGGGTCAATTCTATCCCTCATACTATTTAACATCTATATGAAGCCGCTGGGAGAGGTCATCCGGGGGTTTGGGGTAGGGAGTCATCAGTATGCTGATGACACCCAGCTCTTTCTCTCCTTTCCACCTGACTCCAAGGGGGCGGTCGATGTCCTGAATCGTTGTCTGGAGGCAGTTGGGAGCTGGATGGGGGCTAACAAGCTGAAATTAAATCCTGATAAGACAGAGGTTCTTCTGGTCCAGAAGTCTACGACTCAGGTACTGGATCATCGTCCTGCTCTGAATGGGGTTGTACTCCCTCTGAAGGAGCAGGTCCGCAGCTTGGGGGTTCTCCTGGATGCGCAGCTGCTCCTGGATTCCCAGGTAGCGGCTGTGGCCAGGGGGGCTTTTGCCAAGTTTCGGCTGGTGCGCCAGCTGCGACCATACTTGGATCGTGCAGACCTGGCCACAGTGTCCCATGCCCTAGTGACATCTAGACTAGATTACTGCAATGCGCTCTACGTGGGGCTGCCTTTGAAGACTGTTCGGAAACTGCAATTAGTGCAGAATGCGGCGGCCCGGGTGGTTGCCGGGGCCTGTCGGTTCAACTCAGTCGGACAGTTGCTTCGGCGGCTACACTGGTTGCCGGTTCGTTTCCGGGCACAATTCAAAGTGCTAGTTTTGACTTTTAAAGCCCTAAACGGCTCAGGTCCAGGGTATTTGAGGGACCGCCTCCTTCCTTATAATCCGACCCGTACTCTGAGGTCATCGGGGGGGCCCTGTTAACCGTGCCGCCATTGACAGAAGTGAGGGGGATGGCAGCGCGGAATAGGGCCTTCTCGGCGGTGGCGCCCCAATTATGGAATTCCCTCCCCCTGGAATTAAGAATGACTCCCTCTTTAGAGGCCTTTCAGCGGGGCCTTAAGACATTTTTATTTAGGACTGCTTTTAATGTCTGACATGGTGGGCTGACCTTTTAACAAATGGTTTTTAACATCTAAATGCAGGTGACCCACTGGGGTTGTTTATTTTAACTTAAATTGTTTTAATTAATTAATTATTTTAATGCGTTTATTAATTTTAATGTGTTCATGTGTATTTTAATATGTTGTAAGCTGCCTTGAGTGCCCTCGGGAGAAAGGCAAGTTACAATTTTTTTTTTAAATAAATAATTAAATAATAATTCCAAAGCCTTAGATTGCACATGTAATGCAGGAATATAACATTTTTCCAGAACTAAATGTTCTGTATGTGCTATATTTTGGCTGCAAACCTATACGCATGTACCTGGGAGTAAGTCCCCCTGAGCTCAGTGGAACTTACTTCTAAGTAGACATGCATAGGATTGTGCTTTTTGTACCTGGCAGCACAATCCTGTCTGGGATAGGACTGGCGGAACTATACTTCTGCCGGCACTGGGTGTCACAAACATGCTGTAAGGCACATTTTTGACACTTGGAGAGTAAGTGGCGCCGGCGCTGAGGCTGACACTGCTTGCTATCTGCGGACCTGAGGCTGCCGCTGGCGGACACAGGTCAGGCCTGTTCTGGGCAGCAGCGGTGTGTGTGGAGGGCAATGTCCCTTTACCCCAAGGAGGCCTCTGCCTATGCCGGCACTAGCCCAATCCTAGACAGGATTGGGATGTGGGAAAATGCAGTACCTCTCACAGACAAAAATAGAGCCTTGTGGCACCTTCAAGACTTAACACATCTACAGTGGTACAAGCATCATGAACTAGAGCCCTCTTTGTCCATACTTATGCATGTGCATGAACAGTCACTCATGGGTATAAGGAAAAAAGTGAACAGCGGGAGACTATTTATTTTACATTCTTGGCCATTTTCCTCACTTGTTATATATTTTTCTAACTGACAATAGTGCTGCATGCATCTGATGGTTCCAGTCTGGGAGAGCTTATGCCACAACACATCTGCTCACCTTGATGCTAAAGGGCTCTCTGTTGTCTTTGCTGCAGTAGATTCCTGGAGACCCCTGTGGAAGTTCGCACAGAGAGACTCCTTGCCATTGTGATCAAAGATGAGACATAACACTGTTGGCACTGGATCTGGGCTTTCAGAACTATTTCTCTAAGAATAAACTGTGATCAGAGCATGCTCTTTTGTGATACATAAATGCTTGGATTAGGAATCATGCAGGGGCAGTGCAGCCATGAAGTGACCCCATAAGCAGTGGATGGCGAGGGGTGCAAGGAGGCAGTGGATTCGGAGTGCCCTTCTCCCTGTATCTGGTGCCACCTACATGCAGCCCACCATGGACATGAGCCACATTGATCCACACCCCTTCACTAAAAGCGAGTTGGATCATCTGCTTTCCTCCCTGTACTCTGTCCTTGCATGGGGTTTAAAGGGAACACATCCCCTTAAACCCTGTGCAAGGATGGAGCATGGTAAGGAGGCAAGGAGCTTGTTGCTGCTGCTGTTTTGGAGTGGGGTGCATGCACATGCACTCTCTCCAAACGAAGGCAGCAGCAGTGAGTCAGGGACAACGTCGGACAGCAGACCTGATTGGATCGTTCCTGGAATCATGGCATTTATTGCTAGTGTTAATTGCCCAGATATATTTACTGCTAGTGTTGGTGCCCAGAGGCATCTGTGGTATGTTACACAACCCTGCTTCTTTTTGTTTGTGGCACACTGTGTAAACAGGATGAAACAATATAATGGTGCTGTGAGGAGTTGAAGATAACACCTTTGCTGTGCTTTGTTATTAATCCCCTGTGCCATATATGTGACCCTCTGCCAACCTAGGAAATTATTGGGTATACTATGTTGCATAGACAGGCTGTTGATGTGACACAGCTTGACAAGTCAACATGTTTTTTTTTTTCCTAACTGAAGGCTGCACCTATGCAGGAAAGATCTATTACAACAATGAAACATTTCCCTCTGTCTTGGACCCCTGCCTAGGCTGCATTTGTCTGGTAAGTACTTTTGCTCTCCCAGCCTACAGGAAGTGCTCCATCGTCCTAGTAACTCATCCTTCAGCGAAACCAATAAACCATCACTTACTTAGGATTGTATAGTTAGCTTCCCAAGAACACAAAGGCCTGATTTTCATAATGACTCAAGAAGGATTTGGTAGAATTCTGTGTGTATCTCTTTTAAAAATGTATCTCCAGAAGTTGAGGAAAGTGGCAGAAAAAGAAATCTATTTCCCACCCTCCAGCAGCAAGAATACAGTACTGTACATTCTTCCTGTTGTATGTAGGAGATAGGAGATGATGCTGGAATGGGAGTGGCTTGCTTGAACATTCTTGTGATAAATGCCCTGTTTCCCCCTGCCCCCTATTTTTTTTGCCTATTTTTTCTTATTTTTGGATACTTCTAACCCCTCAAAAACTCCTGTGCAGGTTCAGCGGTTTAAGAGCTGCTGAGATAGCCTCTTGCAGCAGTCTTTGTCCTTTGTTTGAAATGCCATTCCTCACAGCCATGTGCTCATATGGATCTGAATATTTCTTCAGGTCTGGAGTAGCCAAGCTTCCTATGAGATCGGCATGCGCCTACGATTGGGCAGTCAAACCTGTCTGTCTAAGTAAAGGGGTGGGATGGAGAGGACAGGTGGGTTCTGCTCCTCCAATCAGGTAACTCTATGATATCATCAATATCATAGGTACTTAAAGTTCAAGCGCAGGATGTTCGTGTATGTTTCTGCCAGGTCTACCATGAAATCTAGTGTTGGTTAGGGGAAGACACACCCACTTGCACTCAGTAGCGTCGTATGATGGGCCCCAGGCGCCAAGTGGGCGTGCTGCTTCCAGGGGTGCCGATACGGGGAAAAAAGTTTTAAAGGGCAGCTTCAGCGCCAGCTGCCGCTCTGCTTTTTTTCCCATAACGTGAGGCGGGGCAGAGGCTGCCGCGGCATTAGCGTGGATCCTGCTCGCTCGCTCACTCTGCATTTGCAAAGGGCTGAAAAAGAAAGGTGGAGGACTTGTTAAAATCAGTACCTGAGCTGAGGAAACAAAAGGGGAGGGAGAGCGGTCGTCTAAACTAAGGAGCGCCAAGGAGAGACAGCCGCGTTAAAAGCAAGAGAGTCTGGAGGCTTGTGTGGCAGTGTGGAGAGCCCAGGAGAGCCCATATCCTCAAAAACAAGTAAATCTTTGCTTCTAGCATTCATTTCTGTCAATATTCATTACTTTTACTGGGTCGCTAATTTAATTTTCCTATTTTACTGGGCTGCACTGTCCTGAAAGATCTAAAAGGGAAGCAGTATGTCTACTCAGAAGTAAGTCCCATTATAGTCAATGGGGCTTACTCCCACGTAAGTGAGGATAGGGTTGCTGCCCCCTTAAACACCTTTTTAAATACTGTATTTATTGGCGTATAAGACGCACTTTTTTGTCTACATTTGTGACCCAAAATAGTAGGGTGCGTTTTATACGCCAATACTAAAAAAATCCCTTTCCCCCCCTTGCCCGTTTTAAAGCATTTTTGGGCTTACCGCGTTTTTCCGGAGCCAGAGAGCTCCCTTGTGCTTTCTTCCCTAACTAATCTATCCGATCTACAACTGTTTGTCGGGTTTAATTTATGCATGTGCATGAGTTGAGCTTCTCAGCAGCCAGCAGAGGGCACTGTGCTCAGTTCAGTTCAGCTGAGCTGCAGAGGGCCTAGTCTTTCCAGCTCTCCTGGATGCTAAATGAATGCAGCTTGGGTGAGCTTCTGAACTGGGCCTAGTTGGGAGGCTTTGGAAACTGCATAGGTGGGGTAGGGTAAGAGTTGAGTCTGGGTTTTTTTTGGTACTTTTATGTTGTTTACTTTGGAAACTGCATGGGTGGGTTGGGGGGGAAAAGAGTTGAGTCTGGGTTTTTTTTTTGCACTTGGGATTTATGTTCTGGTGCATTTTGTTCATGTGTCTTATTGCTGTGTGTTTTAAAAGAGATCCTGGTATTTTTGTGCAATTTATGTAAATTAGCTAATTAAGCAGCCAAGCAGTAAGTGGCCGTGGCCCAAAAATGCTTTAAATCTTCTTTTCTTGAAACTCAGGGCCAAAAGGAAAGTGCGTCTTATACGCCGGTGCATTTTATACGCCGATAAATACGGGGTAACTAAAATACATATAAGTTAAAGAAATAACTGTCCTTTGAAGAACGTGATGGATCCAGTGATATGAACAACTTCTTAAAATTGGCTAAGTTTCTTCTACATCTAAAAGCACTGGCTCTTTTGCTGAAAGATCTAAAAGGGAAGCAGTGTGTATACTCAGAAGTAAGTCCCATTATAGTCAATGGGGCTTACTCCCATGTAAAAGCACTGGCTCTTGATGAAAGGACATTGTTGTTGTTCAGTCGTTAAGTCGTGTCCGACCCTTCGTGATCCCATGAACCATATCCCGCCAGGCCTTCCTGTCCTCCACTATCTTCCTGAGTTCGCTCATTTTCATGTTCGTTGCATCAGTGATGCTGTCTAACCATCTCATCCTTTGCCTTCCCCTTCTCCTTTTGCCTTCAATTTTTCCCAGCATCAGAGTCTTCTACATTAAATCCATTTAAATAAATAGCTTGCACTTGCTGTAATGGAATATGTGAACAGTAACACCACTGGCGGCAGGGAGTATAGAGGGGGAGCAGAAGGGAGGAGGGGCCCGGGGCGGAAGGTTGAATTTGCGCCCCCCCCCAATCGCCGCCGCCTTTGGCGGTGGCAAGGAATATAGAAGGGGAGCAGAAGGGAGGAGGGGGACAGAAAGTTGAGGGTGTGCCCCTAATACATTTTGGGCTAGAGACGCCACTGCTTGCACTCCAGTAAGTGCAGGGACCAGGATTCTGGGGATGATGTGAGTAGCAAGCAGTAAGGACTATATTTCTAGCTATATGCATTTAGGGAATTAAATTTGTTTTTATTTGCTCTTTTCATTCCAAGCCTACCTGCAAACTTCAGGGGGTTAGCAATACGTTGAAAGTTTGTGTGCTTTGCTCTTCAGTAGCTTCCCTCTCCCAGATGTTACTGGTTACTGTATCCATTTGGTCAAGCTTTTTCTTTGTGTCCATCCAGCCAAGTTCAGGCATTTTCCATCAGCTTGCTTGTACTTTTCCTATCCCCTCCCCACTTTTCCCCCATTTTGACTAATTCTTTTTATTTTGATTTTTTAATAAGCTAGTTACATTTTGACTCTTTGCTTCTCTAGTCCATGTTCACAGGTAATTCAGTGGGTTTCACATACAGTCATTTGTGGGTGCTATTGTAGTTTGATTTCAGATAAGAATCCCCGGGGTTCTGTGCTCTCCTGGGGGGGGTTCCCCAGATGGCCCCCTTCTGCCTGGTCTCTTCAGCCTGGGATGGTGGCAGAAGATAGAACCACCAGTTCCCCCACTCAGCTTCTGACCCAGTTAAAATAGAAAGCGGAGATCAAGAAGGGGTGTGTACACGCTAACCACTAGGTGCTACTTCTCTTGGTCTGCCTGCCTTCTCCTGGTACCTTCCTTAACAACTCTGTTAATTGTAAATTGCAGGGTTTTCAATATTCTGGAAAGGCCTTGAGCTTCTCATCTGTGAAATCTTGGTGCCCCTGGAACAGTCACAATCTCTTTTTCTCTGTCTTGATTTCTGCCTGAGAAGTGATTCAATACCAGAGGAGGCAGGACCAGCACTGGATCCAGTTTCAGGCCCTGACACCAAGCCAGTGCCAGAAAAGGAGTGCCCAGGGCAGCACTCTCAGAGTCCAAGCCCTCCAAACAGTTAAAGAACTATTCTAGGAACTTCATGTCCCCTTGAGCCTGCATGCCAGTGTTGTTAATGGGCAAGGCAGGATGTGACTGAGAGGAGGCAAATTGCAAGGCTCCAGGTCAGCAGGCTGCCCCTTTAAGGTTTCCATTGTCCAGAGAGGGGCAGAGTCCAGGAGGAGGAGTCTGTGGGAAAGTACTTAAGACCTCAGTCTGCCTCTAGCCCTTGTCAGAACAACTTGTTCCCTTGGAGCTGTCCAAGGTCCTGTGATTCTGGCCTGCCTTGCCATTCTGCAACTTACCCTTGTGGACCACCAGTCAGAATTTGGAGGCAACATTCCCCATGTAAATAAATAAATAAAGCTTTTGGCCACATGAGCCAAACAAATCTGAATAATATCATAGAGAACTACTAGAATGACCAAAATGTTGCAAGGAACAAGCAGTGTGTGTGTGGGGGGAGTCAAATGTTTTATTTTAGTGTTTTTTTTAAATTCTGCAATAGAAAAACCTTTTCCATAGACGCTCCCATTCTCTAACACCTTTTCCTTCCCCCCTTTCCTTTTTCTCATTTCTGCCTTTTCTGCTTCCCCCATTATCTATCAATACCATTTTTGATAATTATTGTATTAATTTGTATGTTTTTGTGATGTTAAATGCTTAATAAACAGTTAATAACAAAAAGAAAAATGTGATAAATACTGTAAAGAATTTTGAATGTAAAAAGGGCTACATAAACTATGAATAAAAACTACAGCAGCAACAACAACAGATAGATGGATTTGTAAAACAGCTTTTGTATGCACTGTAGGTCCGTGCCCCTCAACCTGGTGAAGCTCATGTTTGTACCCCTGACACAGCCTCAGACGGGAGGTGGATTCCTGCCATCTGCCTCCTCCTCCACCTTGGGCAGTAGGGTTTGCCTCTTGGGAGGACAGCCTCTCCTCCTCAGCTGCTTTCCTCCTTCCTGGCAGACTGCCCCAGCTCCTCCTCAGCCTGCCGTTTAAGACGCCCCTGGGCCTCATGAGGTCCCATAAGCTGGCTGACACCATGCCTGGTGTCCTAACTCCACCCCGGTATAGCTGCCCCCACACCACCTACTCAGGCCTCCACTCCTGGGTGGCCTTGTTACTCTGTCCGGTCCGAGCTGGCATCGCTGGGCCCAGGGGCAGTGTGCCACAGCCTTTATTGTTGGTGCCTTCGCTGCCATGTCCTAAGCTTCTGGGTTCAGGGATGGGGCTCTGGTAACTCCGATCACAGGGCCATGTACTCCTGCCCACAGAGCTGGCACAGTGGCTTCTAGGGCGCTTCAAAGCGGAATGGGTCGTATGGCCCGGGGGCTGGGAGGGCTGCTTCGTCAATGGGCAGTGCTCCAGTGCTAAGAGGTAAGTCCAAACCCGGACACCCACAAAAGTATTACATCTGTCTTAACGGAGCCAGGTGTGAAACTACAGGGTGTCTAAATTGCGCTGTCATTAATGCAGACTCTCTGTCTGTTTGTGTGTGTCTGTGTGCCTCTGTGTGTGTATCTTCCAGCTGGGCTCTGTGGCTTGCTCTCCGGTGGATTGTGTCGTCTTCTGTACCTATCCTTTCCATCCAGAAGGGGAATGCTGCCCAGTTTGTCATGGTAAGCATTATGGTCTTAGAGACTTTTCAGATGACAAAGAGATTTTAAAAAGCACTGTCATGCTCTGGTAATGGCTGGGATGGGCCACAGGGGATCAATCACAGAACAGAGAGCCAGAGACAAAAAAAGTGTGGTCAGGGCCAGGGTGGGGGGTCATGTACTGGGTAAGTCAGGCTGAGGCCGGAGGCAGAAAGTGTAGTCCAGGTCAGGCTGAGGCCAAATGACAAGAGAATCAGTCCACCAGGAGGCCTGAGGCAACATGAGAGAATCTAAATGGCTACTTTGAAGAGTTGCTCAGATCACCAGGCTGGCTCAAAGATGTGGGTTTTATAAAGCCTGGGGTCAGTTGACCGCATTCAGGCTGGCATTGCTGCCTTAGAAGGCATCCTTTCTCCCAGATACTTAGTTGACGGTTGACTTCACTTGCTGAATGGCCAGTACGTGGGTAGTGCAGGGAGTCAGGTGCCAGAGACTGGTTACAGGAAGACCTGGTTTGAGACACACACTTGCAGCACCTTACAAGCCCCATATGAAGGCAGGTAGTGCAAAATTTTATTGCCACCCATTAGAAGGGATTGGGTGGTCTTGCTGCAGTGAGGCTAACTATGCTGTTGGTGGAGCATCTGTTTGCAAATGGAAGTGTTTATATTTTAAACACAGGAAATATTCTCTCTAGCACCAAGTGCATAGTGCAGAACTAATTTTAAAAGCATGCAGGGCAGTGGGCAGAAAATGGTTGATCTCGGAGTCCCCTGCATTCTCATATCATGAGATTTCACAAACTGGGGGCAAGTGGATCAAAGTAAAGGCACTTGAAGAGCTACTGTGCAAGTGCCACAGGGAAGGGATAGATCCTTTTTTGAAACTGTGTATACATTTCTACCTACTCTGTAAAGTATGCTTCAAGAAATAGAGGAGATTGCAATGTACCACAGTGCTCTGAATTTGCAACCAGAGCCAATTGCAGAAGTCTGTAGTCTCCATGCTCATTAATGTACTAAATATGCATATATGACAGAAAGGGCCCCTCAGTGTTGGAAGAGACAGCAAACAAAAAAAGGGTGTGTGTGTGTGTGTGTGTGTGTGTGTGTGTGTGTGTGTGTGTGTGTGTGTGTGTGTGTGTGTGTGTGTGTGTTTAAGCACGCAGAGAGAGAGAGAGAGAGTTTCCCCCACCCCACATTTCATCATCAGAATAACCCTATGAAGTAGGCTAGTCTGGACTATCCCAAAGTAACGCAATGAGCTTTATGGATGAACATGGACTAGAATCTGGGTCTCCCTGGTCTAATACTCTGTCCAATACACCACACACTACCCAATCCTATCCCCATTAGCACCAATGCAGCCGTGCACTGTAACCAATGGGTGGGTGGGGGGGAATTGGACAGCCATCAGGAAGTTAAAATATTTTTAATTTACGTCCCGGTAGGCTGCATGATCACCTATGGGTCTACTTGGACCTACGCTGACGTTTTGCTGGCGTAGGTCCAAGGAGAGAAATGGGGCCTGGTAGTCTGGGCAAGAGGGGATAGGATCAGGTGCATGCCAATGCTGCTGAGCTACACTCCTGCCCCTCCCCCTCCCCGCCCATGACATGCCTCTGCTGCCAATGTACTGGTTGAGGCTTCCGGAGCCGCCGCTGCTGCACACACTGCACTGCGGCCAGTTTGCAGCAGCAGCCCAGACACATAGGACGGCAGCCTGGCTTTTGCGCCTCCATAAAGGACCTTGCGCTGCAGGAACGCTAGTTCCAGCAGTGCAAGGTCCCAATAGGATTGGGGCCACCGACTCACGTACATCTAAATCAACAACTTTGTGTACTTGCACCTTTTGTGTCTCTCTCTTTTTTTTTTTTTTGCCTTCCGAATTAGCTCCTTTCCATTCTGCCTGATGAAGAGTCATGTGTAACCTGACAGCAGGCTTTCAGACAACTGTAGTCTAGTCTACTAAAAGAAACCACCTTAGTCATTTTGTAATTTTATACACCAGTTATAATATATTATTATATTTCACATATTTGCACCTGTGTGCATAACAATTTGCTCCCCCTGCACGTTGCCAGTCCTTAGAAGCCCCAGTGTTGTTAGTTTCATCCAAAGAAAGGAATATTAATATTCTGGTGAAAATTCTGATGTGTTGGTCATTAGCATGGATGTTCAGTATTTAGATTGGTAGGGTAGCTGATGGTTTGCTGCCTCATTTACCTTCTAAACTGCATGGGGAAGCATCCACATCTTGCTTAAACTAACGTGTAGTTGTGCAACAGTCAGTAGTGGAGTTGCAGTTGCATTTTAGTACTATACGAAGTAAATTTTGTCTTAGTGTGTACCGCACTATTGTTCTAATCTGTCTAGTCTTTTGAGTGGGACTGGGTGTAGTGACTCTGCTGGTAAAATTGTATCTCTGTCACTGTCCTGCTTCTGCAGATTGCAATTACAAAGGAAGGAAAGTGGTCAATGGGCACAATTTTGTACCAGAGGGTGAACCCTGCATTCATTGCACCTGCCAGGTGAGCTATGCCCTCTGGGAGAAGATGCTGATCCCTCAGAGTGGAGGAGGTTCTTGGCAGGGACGGTGGGCGGGTAGGAGGGAAGACTGGAGCGAACAGCTGTCGTATCTCAAATAAACAACCATTCCCAATCCATGTGGGGTTGCTGTCTTTTCTGTTGATTTTTTTTTTAAACTAAGGCTATTATTGTTAGATCTGGAATAAGGTTTGGTGATGCTGATCTGTTGGAATCTCTTAATGGGGTCAGGTGGCCCTTAGCATGACAGAATTAATTATGAAGAGTGACTAATGAATGCCTCTTATCTAGAGCCCCCACAGCTCCAAATTATTCCTTCACCTCCTTGGGTACAGTGGGGCTCTAACAAAGCTATACATGTGCCAATGGAAGTTCTCAAAGGATAACATATCTCACCTGTTGCTTTTCTTCTCCTAGCTTGGAGAGGTGAACTGTGAGAAGAGACCCTGTCCAAGCACCTGTGCAGAGCCCTTTGCTCCCCCTGCACGTTGCTGCCCTCACTGCCAAGGTAACAAAGTTACAGGTAAAGATGCTCATCACATTGTCTTGGGGCCTGTTGCTATGGATGCAGCATCTTCAAACCTCCCAGCAAGGAAACCCACGTTTTGGAAGCTGGGGAAAAAAAACAACCCTATGTGGCCAGACTATATTATACTATACAGACTATGTTTAAGACTGCAGTCCTGTGCTCACTTTTCTGGGAGTGAGCCCTGCTGGATATAGTAGGACTTGCTTCTGAATAAACTTGCACAGGATTGCATTGTAAAAATCCCTAAACATTTCCGTATGCATATAGGCATGGCTGCAGAAGTTGAATTAGATTCTGTCATAGAATTAGAATTATTTATTGGGATGGGGGTGATGGTAGAGGGCAGAGTGGAAGGAACTCTGAGGCCGTAAGATAAGGGTGGGGGATAGGTCCATGGGGAAGGACAAGGAGCTGATCCCCACATTGGGAGCCCAATCCTATGCTTTTCCCCGCCACAGCATGGAGCCACTCCAAAATGGGCTGTGCTGCATGCTATGGGGTGTGTGTGTGTGATCGGGAGACTTGGGAGGGGAAAGGGAAACTATTTTCCCTTACCCATCAGTAAGCCCTGCGACTGTCAATGGGTCTCCTCAGACCTGTGCCAGTTCTTTAGCTGGCGCACATCCGAGGCAAAAAGGGGGCATGTTGGCTCGCTCTGGAGGGGATAGCATCCTGCACAAGTTATCCCCTCCTGCCTCTGACAGGCCCCAGGCCCTCCCCCCATTATGCCCCATTACACCCACCCCACTGACTTACTGGCATCAGCGGGCCTTCTTCTCCCCGGTGCCATGCATGGGACCTCTGCAGTGTCTCTGGCAGTAGTCCAAAAGCAGGCAGCTACACGTGCTTCTGGATCGTCATTTGCGATGGCCATAAAGGTACGTACTGCCACTGGAACACTAGTTCCGGCAGCAGTAGCACTGTATAGGATTGATGCCTAAGGCTACTCCTGGCTATCTTAATACAACCTGTGGCCATTCTCATGTTACATTTTGTTTTACCACTAACACAGATGTTCCTGAACATGTTAATTAGCTCAAGGCTATGGAGGCTGTTATAATGTGCTTTCCAAGGTGGTAATTATTATGCCATACCTGGGTTCTCCTAGAGCAGGGGTGCACAACATGCGGCCCGGGGGCCACATGCGGCCCTCCAAAGGTTTTCTGGTGGCCCCCAAAGGCTTTCTGGCTAGAGCTGCAACATCGCTTCTTTGTTGGGCCGCTCTAGCCAAGCACTTCCCATAACTCCAGTGCTTCTGTAACGTGGCTGGAAGCTTCGGAATCGTCCGAGGAGCGGACGATTCCGAAGCTTCCAGCTGCATTACAGAAGTGCCGGAGTTGGTGCTGGCACAGCGGTTATGACGTAGATCCCCAGGGAAGTTGGGCTGCCATGATGATGGTGACATCTTTAGGAAGCAACGTGACTGTGAATTGCTGAAGAAGAAATCCCAGGATTTCTTCTTAAGCATGGGCTCTGGCTGAAAGCCCTGCAGAGGCTCTGGGAGGGGTGAATGAACATCTAAGCTCGCCGAGGTGACCGGCGGCCGAGGCTGTGATGCTTCAGCTCTTCTTCAGGCCGTTGGACCCTCACTTTGGGGTGGCCACATTTTTTCTCTGTTGGTCGGTTATGCATTTGAGAGCTGCAGAACGTGCAAGACAGAGTTTGTTAGGAAATACTTTTCCCAACACGGAATCTCCGTGCCATGTGAGGTTTCAGAAGGGAAGGCCCTGATGATGATGACGATGATTGATGGGTATATATACGGTATATACCAGGGGTGGGCAAACTTGCTTCATGTAAGAGCCACATACGATAAACTTCAGATGTTTGAGAGCCACAATATTTAAGAAGCATTAAGAAGCCAACATATTTCCGAGAGCTGCACTTTATATGTTAAAGAACCACAGGTGGCTCATTATTTATTTATTAATATGTTGCATTTCCGGAGATTTTCTGGCTCATGGACACGCCCACTGTGACGTCACTTCCTGAGGAAGTGACATCATGGTTCCTTTCCACGCCCCCCGCAACACCTATCTGCAGCCCCGAAGAAGTTTAGTCTATTCATTTCGGCCCCTACCCACTGCCAAGTTGGGCACCCCTGTCCTAGAGGCAGAAATCCACAGAAATTTTCTGGCATAGATTTGTGTTAGTCTTTGTTTCTCATTGTGTGATGCATCAGATAATGGTGGTGTGTTTGCATCTGCCTGCTTGCCTGTGCTCTGCCTACCTTCACTGCAGATTGAGGTTTGCACAGTCTCTAACACAGGCAGAAAGAAGAGGGTTTACTGGAGCACTTCAGAATAACCATTGCTCAGTCTAATCTTCTGTGATTGCTTTATGTCAGATTCCTCAGCCTCACTGGAGAATAACCTACCCACCTCTAACCTGGACAGTGGAGAATCAAAGACAGCCTTACAAACCATCAAAGGACACTCCACAGCCCTGATGTCTGACAGAACCTGCAGCCTCTGCACTAGCACCTCCACGCCTGCCTCTCTCCGTTCAGAGGTTCATCTTTCAGGAAGCAATGCAGCTGATTGGGAGATTCCACCTATGAGCCCAACTGCACCAGGGAATGTTGGGCTCCATCAAACTAGACCAGGGGATCACGTCAGGATGCATCTCAACAGACCACCAAGTGTTAAACCCCCTTCTTCTTGGTTAGACCATCCTACAGTTCCTCAGATCAGGTCAGGGGCCACTTTGCCACTTCTACGTGGGCTAGAAAGCCTCAGGCCACCCCCGACAAGGTCAAGTTCTTTTAGTTCCCCTTCAATGCATCCTAATCTCCCTTCTCTCATTACAAGGACAACTGAAATCTCTGTGCCCTCCACTGCTGTTTATTCGACTACTCCACCCACTGTAGCTAACATCACAGATTCCGTAATGAGACCCTTTCATCCTTCAATTCCCCGCAGTCTTCCACTGCCATCTCCAGCTGAACCTCTTCTTCCCCTTTCAGCCAGCTCCAGTCTAGACTCTCCTTCTCAAGAACGTTTTGGAGGCCCATCCCACACAATAGATTCACCAGTAGGCCAGCAAACTCGGCAAGGGAGCAGCCCTACCTTGCTCCCTAAGGATGAAAGTAACCTCAATGGCACTGCTCCATAGAGTAGGGGAAATGCCAGGACCATTTCAAATAGGAGGAATTTAACCACTTTGACCTCATAGGCGAAGCAGAGTTATCTACAAGTAGGGTTACCACTAGTGGTGTGAGCTGGCCCTACCACTACACATCCCTGGCAAAGAGTACTCACCTTCTGCCTTCTTGAAGAGCAGGATTTACTAATATGGCATTACTCCAGTCCTAGCTAGTGTTGAGGAAATGAGGCCCAGTCTGCTTCCCTAACCTAAATCTACAATCTGTCTGTAGAACACAATGGGATGGGATGGTGCCTCTTCTTCACAATCTCAGTGTAAAGATTCCAGCAGAGCCTCCTACCCCTTCAGAATGCAGGTGCAGAAGGGTGTATGTGGTAGGACCAAGGACTATTTTTAATTGCACTTCTGCTGCTGCTGCTGCTGCTGCTGCTGCTGCATGTTGTGGGACTGGTCTGCTGCTATCGGGGAAGTAATCCCTGTGCAGCTCCTCCAAGAGAAAAGAATAAATTCAAGAGTAAATCTCCCCACACCAGGTTGACACAGATATTCTGTTGCTGATTGCAGACCTACGTTGAAACTTCAGGTTTGAGAATGCCAAAGCAAAGTAGGCCAATTTCCACTGAAGTCAAAAATCATGCTCTCCAACGAAACCTTATTTAACAGAACCATGCCTATTCTCACACTGTGTGGAGACTTCACTAGTGTGTATGAAATTGAATTCAATACCATAGTATTTCTGCCAAGTGCTTTCTTGCTTTAAAATCAGGTCTACTAGGCTGTAGGAAATTCAGAAATTCAGGTGATAGTGTGTTGGAGCTAGATTATGTGAACACTAAAAACATACAGTTTGTGATAGCTAAATGAAAACATTTGTAGTTTGTAGGTAAATGTGTGTTTCCTACATGAATTTTAGTTAAGATTTCATTAACGAGGTGTGCTAGCCACAAGACTCCCTGGAAATGGATTGATCCATGGATTTGTTTTAGGCTTGGAAGTTGTTCCCAGTTCGTCCCTCAACCTGGTGGCTGGCTGGATATTTTTTTTTAAACTACCTCAGAGAGGTGTCTAAGAAAAGTACATCTACAGTAGACATGTAATTGGAAGAATTGCCACAGCTTTCCCAACAAAGAATCTTGGGAACTGCCATTTTACGAGCATGCTGAGTGAGCAGTATATCGGGGCCCTTTTATAAAATGATATTTTCCAGAATGCTTTAGTTAGGAATCATAGCTTTTAATGAGTCTTTTGGAATCCGTTTAACTGTACAGTGTGCACCTGTCCCTTGGGCACACCCACATGGCAGCTTGGAAATTTATTTTGAAGTGTGTTCAGTGTATAGGTAATCTTTACGGGCCAGATTCACACAGGATTCAGCCTGTGCTGCTTCCTCCAGCTTCCATAAGGCAGTTGGAGCTGATGCTTCTCCTGCAGACCCTGTGCATTCCACACTGCTGCCTTCTGGTTGTCAATACAGGAGGTATCTGGCAGTGGTGTTGCTTGGAGGGGGTGCGGCACTGTACATGGTGCAAGCGTGTTGCCTTTGCCGCCTTTGGAATGGCTCTGGGGGCAAGTGGGAGGGGTCGCGTTACACCGGTTTGCAAGGCCTGGTGCAGCGCCTTGCACTACTTATGGTGCCACGCCCCCTCCAGCAACGCCACTGGTATATGGGAAGAAGTCTTCCTGTATTTTTTTTTATATGTCTTACTCTTCCAGTTTAGAGCTCAGATTCTGCAGGCAGCTACGGTGTAGGTAAACCCTATTTTTTATTATTGAATATCTCAATTATGATTAGTAGCCTCCAGCCTGTTCACCATCTAATCACTAAAGGACCAGTTATCTATGGTCCTTTTGCTCATTAGGGAGGCTGCGGTTTGAGCCTGAATTCAGAACATGCAGCCTCCATGTTGGCTTGCCATGATCAGAAAAGCCAGTATGAATTGGTGTATCCACAGAAGAATCTCTCTGTGCAGGCAGGAGAGTCCACAGGTTAAGAAGCTAGTTTGAAAGTCCAGAGCCCTGCCCTGTCACAGACCTCCTGTGTGATCTTGGGTAAGGTTCTTAAACTGTTTCATTCCTGCTCTGTAAAATGGGTAATAGAATGATCTCATAGATCATTCTACAATTCTACCCATACTACAACTCTATATTAGTTTCATACCATTTTAATAATCATGGCCTTCCATAGTTGGCTGAAGGTGCTGACAATTCTCTGTTGGAGATTCTTGCCTCCCTTTTAATGAACTACCATTCCACATGTTCCTTGGGGAAGAGGAAATGACAAACCACTTTACTGGTGGTAGTGTAGATATGTCCATGGTGTGTGGCCTGTGATGCAACTGCCTAGAAGTGTCTGGTACCTGCACAGGAACCAACTACCTTTGTTCGACTCCCAGGTTTAACTAAATTCTTTCTCTAATTCCAGCCTTCCCAATGTTCCCTAAGGTCCAAATCACATTAGTTTGGCTCTTTGTTCTTGCTTTTCTAAAGTCAAATAGCAGCTGGCAGGGGCCAGGAATCAAGATTGTGACCGTAGCATGTCAAGAGGGGGGTATTTAACCCCTTTCCTTTATGTCATGGTCTCAATGAAGCCGTTATTACTCTCAATGAAGGCGTAAATACCTCCTTGCCATGCACTACTGTCCCAATCCTCACCACATCCCGCCCCCCGCCCCCCCGTGACTGATGATCTTTCAACTTAGCTTTAAAAATAAACAATAATTGCAGAGCCAAGTTGCATGTTTAATGTAACATGTAATTAGGCCTTCAGTTGAGGTTGATTCTCTTACTGGTGTTGTTTCATACTTTGTGTCACTCATCTGAAAGTGTGAATGACCTCCACTGAAACACATTGTGAAGTGAGGTGATACAAAGGCTCCTTCTATAGTGTTTGATTTGTGTTATGGCCGTTTCGTAGTAGGTAGGTGCCTAAGTGTCATCAAGTAAGGAATGTGTGTGGGGGAAACTCATCCTCTTAGCTGGGCTACTATAGAATCCTAAAAGTGTTAATGAGTTCCCAAATTCAGAGGTTTTTTTTTTTTTACATTTTGTTGTATAGCTTTGTGACTGTACATATTACAATCCAGTGAACATTTCAATGTGAAAAAGAGTGTTGTTTTTCTTTTTAAATCAAAGCTTATATCAAATAAATTTAACCTGTGCTTCCTCAAAACTGTGTTCTTAGTTTTCAAATCCTAAAAATGTTAAGTGTACTATTTTTCAAACAAAGAATTTCTGCAAGGGATAACGTTCTGTGAAGGTAGAAATGAATGCCTGCCTGTCTTGGAATTTCAAACAGAGGCCTTTCATTTATGCATGTTCTAGACTATACAGTACTTCATTTCTGAGAAGGCCAGGGCATTCTCTGTACAATAGAACAAAAATAGAACCTTCTCAGAGAACAAGGATTCTTAGAAGTTGACAAGCTTCTATGATGCAGCAAAAAAATAGCTGGAACCTCTCAAATGTAACAAATCCAAACAACGGGAATACTCCAGCTAAGGGTGAGCACTTTTAAGTCTCCTTGATTTAACTGGAATCAATTGCAAGCTTTCCAGTTCTCCAGTTAACGGTTTAAGCAGAATTTTGAATGGGTGAACAGAATTCATGATGTTGTGTGTTGTATTTAAGTTACCCAACAGATCTAGCTGGAGAGGACACTCGAGAAGAGTAAACTCATGGAAACTAGAAAAAGAGGTAATAATGCAAAAGGAAACACCACCTTCCCGTTGCAGACGTCTACTTAGGCAACTATGTATTTAGCCTGTGAGAAATGCAAAACAACGAATTCATTTGCTTTTATATTATTTTATTCTACTGTTTATGAATGTTGCAGCTTGTGGGGAGGGAGAAGGTTTGACTAAATTTAATCCCAGAAATTGAAGACTATCCTGAGGAAATAGTTTTGCCAATGAGTGTTATCACGTTCATGCCACGGGGGCCAGACCAACTTGGTTGTTTGCTCTGTCAAAGACACAGTAGTACTCGCGGATGAAGACATCTCCAAGGATCCAGAGCTCGCCAGACTGAGTTGGGATGTTGATGGACTGAAAGCCACTTGTGCAATAGCCATTTTGGCCCTGAAACAAGAAGTAACAGGTTACAATGAGTGGTGAGTTCTCAGTTGCATTAGCTGAGTAGCATTATTGGCATGGGAGGCCTCTACAGCAGGGGTTCCCAATCTTTGGAGGCATGCGTACCCCCTACATGGGCCTCCAGCTGCCCCACATACCCCTGGACCTTCTTACCCCTGCATACCCCCTGCGAACCCCCACCACATACCCTTTCCCTCTGGGTTGCGGCACGAGGAGAGGACCCACCCGCCTGTGCCGCAAGCTGGAAAAAAGGCCCCGAGATGTCGTCCTCCTATCTGTTCTTCTGGGTGCCGCCATCTTGGATCTCATGAAATCTCACGAGATCCAAGATGGCGGTTCCCAATTCTCGTGAGAATTTAGCACCGCCATCTTGGATCTCGCAAGATTTTGTGAGATCCAAGATGGCGGCACCCAGAAGAACAGGTAGGAGGAGCTACAAGGGACATCTCGGGGCCTTTTTTCTGGTTTATGGCGTGAGTAGGCACCCACCCATGCCACAACCTGGAAAAAATCCCCTTTAGCAGCTGTCTCTTATCGGCTGATGGCAGTAGCTGATAAGGGACAGCATCTTGCGTACCCCTGGCCTGTGGTCTACACAGTTTGGGAATCCCTGCTCTACAGAATATCTAAATGCTGACATGGTGTTAGGGAGAGACTCAGGAGAACATTACTCTGAGTGGAATTTTCTGAACATTATTCAGAGGGCTTTGGGTTTTGTGTCACTCACTAAAACTCATCTCTGGTGCAACTCTCCTTCTGAGTACCACCGGAAGTGATTGGCGATGACATCCTCACCAGTTACTTCAGGGTTCTCAGTTTTTCAGAGGCCAGCAAATGCAGGGAGGAGGCTCTGGGCAGGTGGGAGCAGAGGCGTCGCTGTGGCCTGGCGGGGTGTGCGGGGGGCCCCAGGTGACGCGCGCATGTGCATGTGCAGAAGGGTGACGCGCACGTGCGCGTGTCGCCTGGGGGCCTCCCGCCCGCCTCGCCAGGCCGGCTCCGGGAGCCCCTCAATCGGGAGAGCCGGCTCGGGGACGTCCTCCCCGGCCGGTTGCCCGGGGCCTTCTGAAGGCCCGCTGCGAGAACAATATTTATACCGTTCTTTTTGCGCATGCTCAGACTGTTACTGAGGGAAAAGGGCTGCCCTTTTCCCTCAGTAACAGTCTGAGCATGCGCAAAAAGAACGGTATAAATATCGTTCTCGCAGCGGGCCTTCAGAAGGCCCCGGGCAACCGGCCGGGGAGGACGTCCCCGAGCCGGCTCTCCCGATTGAGGGGGCGCCTGGAGCGGGTGACCCGTCGGGCGCCTCCCCCCCAATACGGGGGTGTGTGTCGGGGGAGGCATCACTAGGTGACACGCGCGCCCTAGTGACGCCACTGGGTGGGAGGACCCTTCTCAGTGTTTCTGAGAGGCTTGGCCAAAGGCAGGAGCTTCTTGGGAGCAAAAACACGCCACCCAAATCACCATGTTGGAGTGGGGTTCCAGTGGTCCAGCGGTCCGAGTATCACCAGCAGTTGGCCGAAGTACCACTGGTGGTACTAGTACCACAGGTTGGGAAACCCTGCACTAGATGAATCCTATCCTGGTATGTTATAAAATGTTAAAACAGACCATCCAGATCACCTCAGATAGGATAAAATGTCTGCTACTGGAGCATGAGGCTAACTGTGACCTCAACAGAAAACTCTCTTCTGAGGGAATCTTAGAAGCACTGGGGGTGTGATTTTTCCCCCTCCCATTGATGCTATTTAACTGAAAAAGAAAACACATGCTGCACACGCAGGACCAAACTACTCATGCCACGTAAGATGTAGTAGTTTGATACTCAGTGCAGCTGCTTTTATGAACAAAATTCCTGTCAGCAGAGCAGGAATGTTTGAGATAATTCCAGGTGAGATGAACCCAGGCTCTTACCTGACGAATGTAGGCACTGGCAGGCACAGGGAACTCAATGCCGTTGATGGTGAAGACGATGTCAGGCAGGCTGCTCATGGAGTTGCAGTTGACCAGATACTGAGAGTGGGTGGAAAACAAAGATTAGTCATGGAACAGCATGCCTTCCAGTCTGAGCACAAAGGGAAAGGTTATGTGGACACAACATGGATTAGGAGTGACCCCAGACAGAAGGAACAGGAGAGGATGTTAGTATGACAACTTCTGAAATCAGCTGTCTTACCCTCAGCCATCATCTTCAGCAGCTATCCCAGCTGAAGCCTTTTGTGCCTGTAGTTAAGGGCCCTATGCAAGATTCATTCAGGGATAGCATAAGCCATGTGCATTTTAACCTTTCAAGTACTTCTGCAAGCTCCTGTCCAGCGTTTGCAACTCTGAAAGGAGATGGGAGGTACCTGCTTGCACGTTTGTATGAATGAGCATAAACAAGGGAGATGTACCACAAAATGAGAAAATATGATGGATATTTTAGGAATAGCCGTGCTGGTGTTTGCCTTTTTTAGTTGTTATTGTTATTGTTATTTGGTTGTGGTGGTTTTATATTGCCGTGGGAACATATTTGTGCTGGAGCAGCAAGCATGGAAGCATTCATTCAGAAAGTGTTAGAAAATTAAGGGCCAGAAACCATAAGTGGAAGGCTGAGGATAGATCCTTACCTGACCATTGGAGTCCTGGCTAGCACCAATGTAGTACTGAATGTTAGCAATGCCATTGGCAGGACCAGCCAACAGGGAGGTGCCAGTGTCAACAATAGCTTGGCAGCCACCGTTACAAGCAATAGCCTGGCCATTCATGGTGATGCTGAAGGAAACAGAGGCAGGTAAATGGGACGAAAGAAAAGAACTGTAATCTCTTGCCAATAATGTGTCCATGGGGAAATTTGAGTCAAAACATGCACTCATTTTTTCCCCCCTGGTTTCTGAAATACTGTAAGATCTGGTAGCTGGAGGCAACATCTTTGACGAGCATTACTAACTTAAATTAAAAGATGGTGGCCAATGCGTGAAATAAGATAGGTTATCTCAGACAGATGAAAAGGGAACCTCACTCATCTCAGTGAGGCTTGTAAATAGCCATTCACCTAATCACTTGTGATAAGTAAGAATTGCTTCCAGAAAACCAAACAAGGAAGCTTCTGTAAATTGAAGACAGGTTTTTGAGTTGTATTATTTTAATATCACCAGTGTGCCACAAATAACTAAGAACATATCTACACTACCAACAGTTCACCCTTTGTATATCTCTTTGGAATACATATCCCCCTCCTCTATAGAAGCCCTAGTTCTCCCCTTTAGTCTTTCTGTGATCAGCTGATCAGCTTTTCTCTTTTCAGCTGCTGTCATCACAGGAAGTGGGTTCATGGGATGGCTGAAGGAGTGGGAATGATTTAGTTACCTGTCCACAGTGATCTGCCAGTAGGATTCGGAAGACAGAGGTATCCAGTTGAGGCTCCCAGAATAGTAAGAAGAATCAACACCACCAAACATCACAAAGCTCCCACTCTGGTCATCACTGAGAAAGGAAAACAGGTGCAAGTCATGGGAAAGGAACTAGTAAATAGTTGAGAAGAGCATGTGTTATGAGCGGAAAGCTTCTGCTTCAAGTCTCAGTCAGTGGATGAATTCACTGGGTAGTCGTCATGACCTCTTAGCCTCAGTATCTGCTTCTATAGCACTGTTCTTCAACCTTGAGGTCGGGACCCCAATATGGGCATAATATTGACCTACCTAACAGGATTATTGTTGTATGGAAATAAAGTAGTAAAGTGCTATGAGCTCTTATGTACTAAATTTGATATCAAGGCCTAATCCAAGCCTGTGCAACCAATACAAGTTCCCCTGCTGCTGAATTTCTAGAAAAATGACTGGTGCTTTATATCTTCTGTTCATTAAGCAATAAATGGTTGCTATGTCCGTCCCTGGAGAGGTGTGCACATAGCCCATGGGGCCATACTTACGAGCTCAGATAGACAGAGAACAGATCCTGGGATACCAAGCCCTCGCTCATCATGTTGTCAAAGACAGGAGTGGCTCCAGAGGAGGAAATGCTGGGATAAGCCAAACCCAGGATGCCATCGAAGGGGGAGTAATAAAGGAAGGAGCCAGGCTCAGTCTCACTCAGACCAAAGATCTGGTTGGTGACCTGAATACTTCCCACCTAATGGAAAGACAGGGATACAAATCAGACTCCTCAGGATTGGAAGCTTGAGGAAAGGATTCCAGTTCCTAGCTGATGTGGGTGGGGGGAGCTGTTTGCATAGTGGCCAGGATTTGTGTGTGTGTGTGTGTGTGTGTGTGTGTGTGTGTGTGTGTGTGTGTGTGTGTGTGTGACTGAGTGAGAGAGAGAGAGAGAGAGAGACTTGTTTTTTTAGCTGGTGCAATGGTAGTGGCCAAAAGCATGAGCTGGGAGCCCCCCCCCCCAATTCCCCTAAGATCAACAACAGTGTGATCAAGGCCTTAGGTAAGTCACTCTCTCAGCCTCAGCCCCTGTCCCTGTACAATGGGGATCATCAACATTACAGGGTTATTATACGGAGTACTATACTAATGTGTATGAAGCTCTTCGAACATTTACAGAAAGCACTATATAAATATTCAAGGATCCTGTACTGTTAATCATCATGCAGGAATTCTAGAAATCAGGAATCTAGAAATCGGTATGAAAACCAGTTGTGATATGGCTCAAAGAGTTTTCCTTGTTCTCCTATCTAGGTGAGGGCACATACTGCTTTCTCCAGATCAGGCCTGCAGAAACTGAATGCAACTTGCAAGCCATGTATGGCAGCTCTCTGAAGCTTGATAAAACCACCTGTGTCCCGTCCCGTCCCCTGGAACTGCAAAAACAAGTGCCCGACAAGACGGAAGGCACAGCTCGTGGGCATTGGTGGGTAATAACTTGTACAGGCCTAGAACATACTGGAAAGGTTTTTTAAAAGCACCAGTAAGTTTAAAAAATGGACCACAGTGTCTCCTTCCCTTCCAGTTCATTCATACCCAGAATTTTTCTACACCTCTCAGTGCCCTTTACTCCTTTCCATTCACCCGCACCCACTTGATTTGGGCCCCCAAATGACAGTGAATTATTCAATTTCCTCTCTCAGTTTTACCTGAGTGGTGTCATAGGCTAGGAATCCCGTCATGCTCCCAGTGCCATATGTGATGGAGACACTTTGGCTGGTGGCCTGATAGGTGGAGGACTGTTGCGGGTTGAAACGGTTGTGGTTTGCTGCAAGTACAATGAGTTAGTCCATGATACGGTGGAATTCAGGGGAAGTTTAATGTGTAAAAAAACAAGAGGTGCTAGTACTGTACTCAATCCCCCTCAAAGCAATGCTCTCTAACATGGAGGTTCTTCTGCTCCTTAGCTTCAGTTGCATGAGAACAGGCTATACCACTTGGGAGGCAAAAGCACTTTGCAAGTGCTCAGAGAAACTCTCCTCTCCAGTCAGCACACTAAATGCAGAGAAAAAGAGCCTCAATGTCACAGTTAGTCGTTTCTACTTATTCTCCTACATAAGGCTTGCTGGACCCTGTACAGATTTCTATGTTCTGTAGTTTCACACTGATTCCCCTACCTCCCAAAGGCTATCCCAGGCAGGCAGCCACCTCCCTAGAGTTAGGTCTAGCTAGCCTTACTATTTTCAGCATCTGCTGTTGTACGCATCGAGATAAAGGAAGTTAAATATAGGAATTAAAGGCTACACCAATTCTTTCCCATTTCTAAAGGCAAGAAGTTACAAAGGCTACTTACAGCAGGCTGCACTGGAGCAATACACGGAGGGGACCCACAGGTTGGCAGAGCCAGTGTCAAAGAGGACAGTGAACTGCTGTGGTGGAGTGCCAATAGAGATGGTGCCAATGTACTCAATCTGTGGGGGAAGAAAAAGAGTGTGTCATATACTCTGGTTTCTCTTCAGATCGTATAAATCTTTCAAAATAGTGTGTCGTCGTTGGTATCAGACTATTCCCACAGAAGATGTGAGGCTGGAGACAGAGGATGTTTTCACATTGCTTAAGGCTCACTACTTTTGGTATAGAATCTCACCCCACTTTTGCCTTTGGTAAACTGATTTTGTAAGTTTTTGTTTTAGTTCAAAAACCTGAAGAATCTGTTTACCAGCAGTGATGGTGGAACAAAAGAAATGCATGTGTACGTAAAAACAATTGTGTATCTCTAGGCTAAGTCTGCATTGCTCTTGAGCCTCATGGCCAAGGTGGGCTACTGAGCCGGATTAAACTGGTGCATTTCCAACGTTGCTTAGAAGCTGCTGGGCTTATTTCTGTTGAGGATGCATTGCCTCGGTCTAGCTTTGACACTCTCCAAGATCAACACGTAGAGAAGGATGATGAGAAGGAGCAAATGCAGAAAATCTGGTGTTCTGATTCTGTGCTATTGCTAAATCCATTTGATCCTCAACTGGAATTTAGGGTGGACTCTGACATTGGAAAGCTGAGTGCTTGGATAGGAGTGCTCAGTGAAGGACAGAATTAGTTGGGCACTTGTAAGCAAGCTGGGGATAGTGCAAGGCCATGCAATGGATAAGAGGGTGTGATTTTTCCCCCTTCTTTTTGAAAGCATGGATTGGATTCAATGATTTCCAGGAACCTATCAAACATTTCCTTTGAAGCTGAATAGACAGCAGTTCTGCCAACATGGACTACTGGGCAGGTGTTGTCAAACCTCTTCCCCTACTCAGGATGCTGGGCTAGTTGTGTTGCATTATTTCAGGTATATCCTCCTGATAAAGAATACTCACGTCCATGTAATTCTCCAGGGGCTCAGTGGCATCTGCGTTGGCTTGGCTGGGGAAGTACTTGGAGCCCAAGTTGTAAGGATGTTGTGCCAGGAATTTTTCCAGCAGCCCATGCTCTTGCAGGTTTTGCCTCAGGGATTTTCCCTTTCTCAGAGGAACCCTAAACAGCACCGATTAAGAAGAAAGATGAAAAAGGTGAAAGAAGAACAATAATAATATTTATGGACAAAGGTGGCAGAACAAATTCTGTATTGGGCCTTTCATTATTTGTGTTGCAATAGACTTTGGAGATCCAGGTCAAGAATCACTTCATAAGGTTGTAGAGAAACAAGATAGCCATCCTACCTGAAACACTGACAACTAATGTTGGCAAGCCAGAAAATGATAGGAGCTACAGCTATCTTCAGTTCTCAGGTGGGGAATTGAGATATAGCTAGGCTTTGTGGCTTGCCCCGCATCGAAGGTAGCAAGTTTGTTAGAAGGGGCTGTTGAAATTGGCTATTCCTGGAGAAGATAATACAGTATGTTTTTTCTTTGAAGAAAGCTGAATGCCCAGTACTTACTTGGTCACCCTGCACTGAGAAAGTGCCACCAAGCCCAGAAGCAGAAGCCACTTCATGATTTTTCTGGTATCCCCAAGCCGTGGATGAAAGTGAAGTGTGGGTCCCAATGTAAGACAGTGGCTGAGTGCTACTCCTTAAATACATCTTACTCAGAGCCTTTGCTATCACAGCACTGATAAGAAATGTAAACCTTCCTGATAAGACTTTTTTTAATGTCCTTAAGAAAATGCTTGAATAATTTTCCAAGTTCATTCATTTCCATTTGCTTTGGGACCCTGATCTAAAAGTGTGTTCATGTGACACTGCAGCTTTCCAGGACACACTGGCTGGTACCAAGGACATTAAGACAATGTGTCCCAAACCTTTTCATTGTGTGTGCGTTGCATGTTCAAATGTACTGTATACTGTATGTCCCTGTAATACAGTAGCTATAAGGAAGCATTCTTCCAGAAGTAAAAGAAACAAGGAAATTTATAATAAAAGTACATTGTTAATACAGTACTGAAAATGTTCCTAATACAACATGGAAAAATAACTTGAGTGAGCTTCACTTGATAAAGGATTGTACACCCATGCTAGATTGTACGCTCCTTAGAAATTCATCATGTTATCATGTCCCAGACCGAATTTGTCAACCACATACTGTACAGGTATTGTATTCTCCTCGAAGGGGGTAGAAGATCACAGAAGTCATAGGGTAAAAGAATTGGAGCAAACTGTCCTTGGTCTGAGGAAAAAATTATCAGAACCTGGAGCATCTTGCAGACCTCCAGGAAGCGTTTGGCCGGCCATTGTAGGAAGCAGGATGCTGGATTGCCTAGACCTTTTGGCTGATCCAGCAAGGCTCTTTTGTATGTTCTTGTCATCAGATCATCAGTTTATAGCACAATATATATATACAACCTATGACTTATTTGTTGCGAGTAAGGCTGCAACATTTTGTCAAATGAATGAGTTAGATCCGTGCTTTTCAAACAGGTACTTCAGACTATGGTAGGTGGTACTTACCCCACTGCCATGCAAACTGCATGACACTACTCTGCTTGGCCTGACACCACTCGGTGTAGTGATGGCTAGGATAGCGGTGCACTGGAACACTGAGAACGCAATCCAGCGCAACTTTAGAGCGGCGGAAAGAGCACTCCGCTGCTCTAAGCTGTCGCAAACGTGCCGTAATCACTCACTCCAGCGCCGGATCATCCTTACGGCCACTGGAGAAGGTAAGGGATCCCCCAGCCAGTAACGTCACTAGGGCGCGCACGCCGCCCTAATAACCCCCTGACTCCTCGGCCGGAGAGGATGTCTCCGGAGCCAGCAGCAGCGGAGGCAAGATGGCGGCGCGGTAGCCTACCATGCCGCCGTCTTGCCTCCGCTGCTGCCGGCTCCAGAGACATCCTCTCCGGCCGGCTGTTCTGGGCCTTCTGATGAAGGCCCAATGCGGCACGACGCAATTTATTAGGTTTTTCGCACATGCGCAGTACGTTTCTGAGGGCAAAGTGCTGCCCTTTTGCCCTCAAACGTTCTGCGCAGGCACGAAAAACCTAATAAATTGCGTCGCGCCACATTGGGCCTCGGACGCTCCAAGGCCTTCTCCTAGAGCGGCGGTGATGCGCGGGTCTGCGCGTCACCCCCAGGCGGTCCGTCACCCCAGTGATGTGGCTGCCCCCAGCGGGCACAGGGGCAGTCCGAGCGGCAAGGGAAGGTGGCCATTGGCTGAGCTGGCCCGGGATGGGGGTGGGGATGGCGGCTGCCATATCCCCATCCTGTTCCCTGGCCGGCGTGGCCTTTACACAGCCTCCTTGGACTTACGCCAGCTAAATACCTGGCGGAAATCCAAGGAGACCCATTGGGGCCTCCCTGCGCTACACCGGGGGAAGAGGACGAACATCCCCTTCCCCCGAGTAGACCTCCGGGCCAATGACGATCGACCTGGAATGGGGATAGTATCTGGTGGGCAGCCCCCGTATACTTACGGTGGATTGCGCTGCCCGTGTGACTGTGTGGCAGCCCAGCCCTTCAATGGAGGTGCAGTTTGGGCAAGGAGGTTGCCAAGCAGAGTAGAGATCAGGAGCCAGCAGCAGTAACTGGAGAAGCCCCTCTCTCACTACAGGAGCCTCTATGGGGCAAGCAAGCCGCCCACTTCTGTGCACAGTACCCATCTCGGGTGGCAGTGGTACTGGCAAAGGTGGTACTTTGGAAAGTGGTACAAAATGACATAAGAACATAAGAAGAGCCTCGCTGGATTAGGCTAAAGGCCCATTTAGTCCAGCTTCCTGTATCTCACAGTGACCCCACCAGATGCCTCAGGAAACACACAAGACAACAAGATACCTGTATCCTGCTGCCACTCCCTTGCACCTGGCATACAGAGAAAACCCACTTCTAAAACCAGGAGTTTGCTTATGGCTTGTAACTTGTGATGGACTTTTCCTCCATGAATCTATCCAATCCCCAAGACAAATGACGATTGAAAAGCTCTGAATAAATTAATCAATTAGGAACTTTTTGATCAATCAAAAAGGTACTCTCAATGAGGCAGGACATTTTTTAAAACATTAATTGTTTTTAATATATTTGGAAAAACATGTCAAGTGCCATGTTTAAAAAAGGCATTCTGTTCTCTGTTCTCTCTCAGAAGTAGTGTAGGCCTCTTCTAAGGTGATGTCTGTTATGACAAGTACGCCCTGTGCCTCATCCAGAAATCTCCCAAACACTGCATTCAGCATCTGAGGTTCTGCTTCCTGTTGTCTGCAGTTACACTATGTTACTTTGGCAGATATACCGTATGTGGAATCTGTTTGCATGATTGTAACGAGGATCTATTATATATTGCAAATGCCAGCAACATCTTTTGGAATGAGCAACACAACTACTCGGTTTTTTTACATGTCAATATATACTGTAGCTGTTTTTTTATCCTGGGGGGGGCATACTCCTGGTGTACCACTGTATTTTTTTTTAATCTAGCTTTCCTTTCAAATCATTAAAAACAAACAAACATATGAGATGTTGAGTTTGTTTGTTGTGAGTGATCCTCCTGAGATGCTATTGTCCCTCCCAGTACATCAAGTTTCAGGTGAAATAACTTTTTCCCCACACTCAACATTTTTGAGTTGCTGGGCAAATGTGATTTCTATCCACCCACCCTCTGCCCTGCAAGCACAATTGTTACATTGGTGTTTGCTGTGTAGATTATGGTCGTGCTAAAGCCACTTCACATATTACAGTTTTACTGTACTCAGAAGATTGCATTAACTGTACACCTGAACATGAAAAGTGTGACTGTATTATTTATTTGTGTTTTTTTTTTAAAATATATACTCTGCTTGATTGCAGTTAAAAAATAACTCAGAGCGACCAGCAAAATCAGTAAGGCAACAAACAGGTGTCTCAAGCATCAGGCGTGTACTCTTGCCAGAGAGCTGGGATTGGCTGCAGCTCTGTGTTGAATGTCCAACTGATGGTAAAATGTAGTGTCACAGACACCTATCCAAGTAGTACTGTGACAAGTAACTAAAGTCTCTCCCCATCATCTATTTTGTAACCTTCTAACGATCTTTGGTTTTAAACTGATTCAGAGCCTGAGCACTCTCCACTCAAGTGTAAACAGCTCATGCAGTACTTTAACCTACCCTATATGTAGGCTTACCATCCGTCCCAGGAAAACCAGGACTGCCTCGGTTTCCAGAGCCTGGTCCTGGCCAGCCGGACCTGGAACCGGGTCTGTCCCGGTTTTCCAGGTCTGCCCCCTCCTGCCGCCCCTTCCACAATTTAAAAAGTTTTCCTGGGCGCCACCATCTTGGATCTCGCGAGATTTTGCAAGATCCAAGATGGCGGCATCCATTTCTCATGAAATTTGGGCATCAAATGACTGTCACGTGATCATTGAATGATATGACATTCTATGATGTTTGGGGCTTATCAAGTTTTAACTACTTGTGCTTGTGAAGAAATGGAGGTCTTTTCAGCACAAAACAGTCAGGTTGTGGATCACATTCCTAATGGATCTAGAAGATGATTCTACTGCATGTGAAGTGCTTAAAAAAGTGGAGGGTTTTTTTTTTTTGGCCATCTGCAAAGAGCCTAAATTGGAGTGAATATTTTCTGAGTTTTATACAATCAAACTAACATTCCATTTAACACTATCAGGATGCTGATCAGCTAAGGACAAGCAAACACCATGAAACTGATGAGGATTTCCATACCACTGGGAGTGAAATTGACCACGGCCTAAGGCAGCTTTCATGAAAGATCCTATTAACTGTGTTGGCCTGGTACAGCCACACTGCTTCTGTTAAAGCATATCTGTTTTTTAATGATGAAAACAGCATGAAGTTAAAAAGCTAATCTTCCAAATAATATTTATCAGTTGTCTCCTGGTACTCCTGGGGTGTGTCATTTGGACAGAATTTATAATTTTCATTTTCTGCTCAAAGACCTTCAGCAAAGGAGCAGACAGAGCCAGGTTAATTATAGATTAATACACAATAATTACTTTAGTGTGTGACACAGTCATGGTGGGAAAGAGTTTAATAAATGAATTTTCCCATGACCTTTAATGAATTTTGATTTTACTCCTACCAAATGTATCTGTTGGACATTTGGCAATTCTAATTCATATTTGTGATTGTGAAGACAGAGCCAAGGGACAAGAGTAATTCTGGAGAAATAACTCAGAAGACAATGTGCTGTGTACATGCCCTAGGACTAATTACTATATATTACATACAGGGAACTGCACTCCCCTGCTTTAAAGCGAATCAATTGTGAACTGACACTACAAATCTACATGTATGTGTGTACTGAAGGCTTTCCATAGATTCACTAGAAATCTCACACCAACCCTCATTACTTTAGAAAGACCAAGCAGTCAGGGCCCCCCTCGTTCTCACCAGCAGAAGATGAGATGGTGAATTGAATGTATTTGCCACTTCAGAATGCCAGAAAAGACTCTCATGACATGACTGAATGCTCCTTTAAGTCAAAATAAATAAATAATACATAAGATCCCTGCACCCAGAAAACTGACTGTCAGGAAGAAAGGGTTCAGCATAGCTTTCTGCCTGACATGCTATTATGTCCTACATCTAGTAATCTTTTCTTTTTCTTTTTACATTGTATTATGTAACCCAGACTGGCAACCTAAAGTGATAGGAAGAGACATTTGCCACTGTCATCTGCTAGATCTGGGTCTTTCCATCTTGCCATTGACACCTGAAGCAAATAAGAATCCCTTAATTGTTGGGGATGCCTGCATCCTTTTCTTCCCAGTAATGAAAAGCATGGATAAGGGGAATACCCTTGCACAGTAGAATGGTTAACTATTAAACTCCTTACTGTTTAGCCAGCAGCAGGGAACAGTATGCATGCTTGAGTGAGTGTGCGTGCACTCTCCTGTAGTGATCATTGATTGAAATTTAGGCATGTTGATCAGCAGGATAGGACAATAGATACAACTTCTTTTTAGATGAATTCTCTTTGATTAGAAAACCTGGAGGGCTGAATGAATGTGAGACTGCTTTGAATTGGCTTAACCAGTATAAGTATATGAATACTATATTATAATTGGTCAAATGATTTATTTTGGAAAGAAATATTAATGTCTTAGTCTGAAGACTTCCCGTGATCACGTGACTACAGTATGTGGTGAAAACCTCTGATTTTTCCCATTTTTTTTATTATTCCCATTTGGGACCTCTTTTGGATCTGAGGTTCTAGATCCCCGTTTTGTGTGTTTGCCTAGGTTGAAAGCGTTGAAAGCATCTGTAGGGAGGATTCCTGTTCTACAAGTGTGAATGCCAAGGTCCTTGAACAGCTAAACTAGAGCACGACTCATACCCAGGAAGGCACATTGGGGTTTGCCTTATTTCCACTTGCCTTTCAGCATCCTTGCCAACCTTTGTCTCTTTTTCTAAGTTCACTGTTCTATCCTTGCAATTTCCCTTAGTCTTGATATATCGTACTGCCTTTTGAAGAAATGTCTTTTCTTGTCACAGTTTCACTTGCCTGGTCTCAGTTCACTCAGGTGAGAGTGGGTTGCCACATTGCATTCTGCTACTGTTTGGTTTTAAGAAAGTTTCTGCCTTTTGGGGTTCTCAGCCCTACTGGGAAGTTTTTCCCAGGTGATCTCCTTTTGTCCGACTTCCCAGTTTGGGGGTGGTGGCGGCGGCAGTGATCTGCCATTCGCAATGGTTTCCATTTTGTCCCTGTTTAAAGGGTGAAGTGGGAGCAGGGCGGAGGATGCCTGTCACTCACCTCTATGTGCCGTACCTGGTAAGCTTCATCTTCCCTTACAATCTACCATTCAATTGGCAGCCTGTACCAATGGTTAATCATCTCCTTTGATAAGACATGTGCTTTATTTCTATTCAAAATCTGGAACAAGCCACTGGTTCTTGCAGTGCCTTTCCCTCCTGATTAGAAAGCTTGGAGTCTTTTAGTATCCAATGTTTTTTTCCATTGGAAGGCATACAACTATAATCAATCAAGTGATTTCTGAACCTATTCTTTTTGATAAACTCAATGGATTGAATGCCAAATCTTTTGTTTTGCATGACCCAAGTTCTCAAATAATTTTATTACAATGGAAAGGTTTGTTAGCTTTTTGTTTGGTTATCAGCGGTGGTACAAGTTGTTTCCCAAACAGCTCCTGAATGTTTGTCCCAAAGACCTTAATGGTAGAAAGTATTGCCATCCAGCATTGCCTGCAGCAACTCAAAACGGGGCCATAAGGAATACAGCATCTTGATATTGGTATGAATGTCTAGGAATTTAACTCTTCCAGTCCTAAAATATACGCTGTACACAGGACTATACCAAAGTAGATCCAGAAGGCAGTAGCATTTCACACTCCAACTTTGGCACTGTAGTTTATGCTAAGGAGTATAGGAAGCGACCTGGAAATCCCAGTCTCCACACACATTATGGTTATGGGAAGCTAGTGATGTGAATTGCATAGCACATACTGGTCCTGATCAGCTTGGTAGATCAGTGGCATCCTCTCTGCACACACTTTGGGATAAGGTTGTGCTGACATTACAGATCCATCCTGCAGCACTTTCCTTGCAGGTTCAATTTCATTACCAAATCCAACTAGAGCAGGGGTGGCCAACCTTTCAGCATGAATGCTCCTGGCCCAGTTGTATAGGTGAGGGCATTTCAGCAGGTGCAGCTGTTTTAGCAGCACCATCAGCACTTGCAGCTGCCAAGATTCTGTCTTCTACACCACTCTTAAGAACACAGAGGCCCTAATGCTGGAAGGTTGGCCACCCCTGAACTAGAGGAAAAAGGGATTTTGAATGATGGACTGTGGTGAAGCCCTTTTTATTCTTGGCATTTCCAGTGTGTGGCCCTAAGCACTCCAGCTCAGGGTGGTTTGACTTTCTCAACAGCATAGGCCCAATGCACCATTAATGGCATACCTGTAAGCTAATTTGTTTGCTGATCTGGGGAGCAAACTCTGCCCATCTATATCTATTCCATCCCACTTAGGTGACCTAGGAACCCTGAAGTTCTTCCACCCACCTTTCCCTCTACCACACACCCCCTTTAATGACAATTCTGCTATCCCTGCTTGATGTTCCTTATCCCATAGTAACTTCTATAGAACTGGGTCTGGCTGTTGCCTGTAGCTGCCTCCATTGGTCCAAATATGGCTAAACTGACAGATGGAAAGCTCCTGGGACAGAGGCCACACCATTCTACTCAGAAGCTAGAAATACAATGATGAAAAACAAATACGTGCTAGAAGTAAAATAAGATCTGGAAACACAGAACGTTGACACAATAAGGAATAAAGGTGTCCTATTCAGACTATTGTTATTGGGGAAAGGTGTGCCAGGAACATGCTAGCTGGCATAGTGTAATGAACAGAGTGTTGGTTTTAGAAGACTAGAGTTAAAATCCATGCTTAGACATTTTGTGGCCCCACATAAGGCATGCCAGATGCATCTGGTTGGCTGTTGCAGGATGAGATGGACCTTTGGTTTGATGCAGCAGAGTCCATCTTATGTTCACTTTGTCTCTTGTTTGTGAAATAATTATTCAAGGTTATTGTGAAAATGACTGCACTCTCTACATTCTAAAAGGTACAGTTCTTCATTTCTACAAATCATCAATTTTTATATTTAATGAAAATACAAAACATTTATAGATGCAAATACATACATTTACAAAACACAGTAGTGTTAAAAGACTATTATACAGATGCAGGGCAGACACTTTGACATTTACAATATCCCATATTTATATACAAGCGTGGAATTGTATTTAGCATAGCCTCTCCTTATAAATGACAAAAACAGAGCAATTAAGCTTACTTAATTCATTTCACATACTTTGTACAGGAAAGGTCACCAGTTTTTAAATTGATGGAACAGGCAAGCTAGTCAGTTTCAGAGTCATTTGTTTTAATCTTACAAGAGTGCACAGAGAGAGGTTTCTGCTGCATGTAAATTGCCCTCTGGGATCCAATCAAGGGTGCATCCAGTAGCCAGAAACGTGGGGCTCACCGCTCCTGCACTGCATATGCATTTCCAAATCAATGACCAGGCATTCACCTTCTTCTCCCAACAGGTGACCAGCATTGGCACAACTGATGGCACTAATAATGTTTGGTACAGGAGGATCCCTGGTTCAGGACCTACCAGCGTACCAACCAGAAAGCAGACCCACCCACAAAGCAAAATGCTTTCGAAAGCAGAACGCTCCAGAAATCTCTTCTGCTGAGAAGCATTTCCCTCCAACTGTTTTCTATATCCTTATTTGGGGAGGGGGGGGGGGGGAGGAAGACCCTATACGTTATTTTAATTTTGTGGGGTATCACAGAATTTTGCATGGACATACAGTACCTCTGTCATTTCTGGGGGGGGGGGGAGGCAGAACAAGCCACAATTTTGGCCTGACACGCAGGCATAAGCGAAAAACTGGCGTTGACCAGATACAGAAGTTGCAAATATATTCGCAACTGTGCCAAAATAATTCGCACATTACAAAATACCACTAAGTACTTTATGTCTTTCAGTGCTCAGGAAAAGTTTCACAGACACATGTAAAAATAATTTAAAAATACAAAAGAATCAATCGACAAGTATTCATCTCATGGAGACAGAAGACTGAGTCGTAATCGCTTCAGACGAGACGGCAGTGGTGCACTCTTGAGTGAGACGCATAAAAGCAAACCGAGCCGCAGCCGCCCGCTTCTGAAGTGCCTCGCCAGGCGGCCGCGTCGTCTTTTTAACAAAATGGCCGCCGAGCTGGAAGCGCGCTGTGCCATTGGTTCTGCCAACGGAATGGACCATCTCTCTCACGGGAGGGAAGGAAACCTCGAGCCACCCCCCCCCTCTTCGTCCGTGGCGTATGGCGTGACAGCTTACCATTTCCGGCTTTAAGTCGGAAGCCGGAAGCACTTTGTGGATCCCTCTCTTCTTCTCTCCCTCCTTGGGCTTCTCGCAAGTAAGTCGCGATTATTCGGGTGCATAATCACTGAAGCCTGTCTCGCGAGAAAAGGCAAAGCGATTTCGAGAGGAGTGGGTAGAGCGTGGGGAGAATTCCTGTGTGTATCTGGGCGACACACACTCACCGTCCTTCCCTTTCCATGCCAAGTGAAGGGAAAGACGAGATTAGTAGCCAAGACCCCCCCCCCGGACCGAATGCGTACCCCATGCCTCGTCACATGACAGGTCGTCGCGTAGACGGTGACACTAACGTGACAGGGAATTAGTGTTTCGGCCCGCCAGGTAGCCCCGCCCTTTGACCAGGGAGCCCCGCCTTCGCGCCTCAAATGTTTTATTCTACGTGGGGTGCTCTGTACTGGCTCAGCGGCGCTCTGTACATGCTCAAAAGGCATTTCGTTTTTCTATGCAATTCTTCCTTCAGGGGCTGCATCTCATCTGGCACTGAAAACAGACTCTGGGACAACTCTCTGGCTCAGATTAAATGGGCATTGCTCATTTCTGTATGTTAATTAATTTGACTGATTGTACCTCAGTTATCATATTTCCTTTGTCCTACAGTAAGTTTGTGGTTAAAGATTAAAAAAAGCTAAGTTAATAGCCCCAGAAATGCTCAGCCAGATGGCGTTTTGGGATCACATGTCAGTTGTTGTCTTAATTGGATTTACTCATTTGTCCTCTAACTCTCTGGCCTCCCTTTTAGTACATGGGCACCTGTTGCTAACACTCCTTGAGATTGTCAGGGGCCTCACCCCAATGTTTGTGATTCTTAGCCGTATACCTTGTGGCATTCCACTTTATGAAAAAACAGCATCAAGTATGAAAGACTTCTGCTATCAAGTCCTGTGCTGCCCCATCTGTATTTGACAGCTGATGCCCCCACTCTCCTCACCCCTCAATGTACCACATTTCATTATTTGTTTTAATGTTTTGTATTGCACTGTTTATTATTATTTTAAGATTATTGAGCAAAACACTGTCTCTGCTACCCTGATGCACCTGACTTTGCCCACTTATGTGCCTGAACTAAAGGGGCTAAAATAGCAATTTAATTGCCTAAAATTTGCTGCTTCTCTTTATTGGTTTATCTCCTGTTGGTACTATGTTGTGTTTGTTGATTTAAATGTGTTGTTATGTTTTAATCAGTTGCTGTTTGGATGGCTTTTATTTTAATACTTTTAAAAAAGGAATAAACGTAAAGACCTAGCAAACGTGGGATGAGCTGTATAAGCCAGTGCAGTGCTTCCCTGGAGTACAGTTTGCACTTGGTGTGTTTTCACTGACTCCTATTTGCTCATTAGCAAATGCTTTCTGCAGCTCAATCTTATACTGATGCCTCGCCCATCTGAGCAGCATATGCCATGGCGTATGTCTTAGGATGTTAGTGCAGTGACAGCTCCGCTGACGCAGCAGCCGATCCGCTGGTGGACGAACAACACGCTGGTGCAACTCCTGCTGGTGGGCAGGCCAAACCAGGGTGGAAACATGGGCAGGATGTGGGCAGAATGAGGAGGAACTGACGGGCGCCATATCCCAAGTGTCCCACCAGACAAAGGACATGCCCCCGATGCTGGAAAAATGCTACACTGATGACAGAGCTGGTGTAGGAAGGGGGAAAACCATAGGGAACAACGGGGAAGGAGAACACCCTGGAAAATCTCATCTCCTGCTACCCCTTCTGTTCTGCCCACTTTCCTACAATAGATCATAGGATACAGACAACACTTTGCAGCCAACCCCACACAGCACACCAACCCAGTACTTAAGTCCCTGTCAGGGAGACTATAACTCAGATGATAGGGGTGTGTGTGGTATGGGGCTGTATCTCTCTGGTCTCTTGTTTTCCACACTTAGAGCACGCGCATGGTAACTTTGGTGATGGGAACTATGGGAAAGGGCTCTCGGTGCACAAAGGGAGCACTTTGTGCCCAAACAACCTGTTGTCCCTGTTGTGTCTGTGCTACAAACTATGTTGCCTAACCATCCCTTCATTTCCAACAGCTAATAGCAGTGAGAGTCTTCTCTCCCTTGGTGAATGCTAAGTACTCCAACCCACCATCGTGTGTATGCTCTGGTGGCACCATGCTCCTCCGCAAACACCAAGTATGCATCTCAATCCGGAGAACGTGTGTTACTGATTGTCACTGATGTTGCTGTCTTCTCTCTCTCTCTCTCTCTCTCTCTCTCTCTCTCTCTGCCTTCATTCTCCCCACAGACAGCTGTCCCACAGGTGAAGACACTGTACAGACACCAAGGCAAGACTACAGCCTGCTGCCCAGTGTGAACCTAGCTGCTGCTCGGTGAGGTTGCTGACCTATTTGCTCCGCTCTGTGGCTTTGCAAACTTCATGGCAGACAGTGAACAAACCAGTGCAACCAGACCTCACTGGCACTTGTTACTTGGCTATCTGTTGGAGCCCTTACAAGGGCACAGCAGCCCAGCTGGGAGGAGATGGTTAGCAAACCCACTTGCCTGCTGGCATAGCATTAAGATAGGATTGGGATAGTCATTACTGGGGTTCATCTAAGGAGCTTGCCAAACAGAACGTGTACAACTCTTTGTCTCTATCATTGAGCACACTGAGGACAATTTCACACATTGGTCATGTTCACATTCTACACTTTTAGATGTACACTTAAAACTTGTTAGGTATACACCTTAAAAGGTAACATACAATGTGTTCTCCAGTTGGACACCGCTGAAAAGTGGCAGTAATAATAACACTAGAATTGCTTTCCTCCCACGCTGAGTCAAAAGAGCTTCCGTCCATCGGGTTTTGGCCATATGCAGATAGAGGAGATTAGAGTTTGTAAACAAGCTTGATTTAATTTCTCTTGCAGATACTGATGCAGAAGCTGCAGAACCGACCCTGTGAGATGTTTCGCTTGAACCAGAGGTAGAAGAGCCAGCAGTGAATAGTGACAGGTTATAAATCTTTGCCAATTGTCTCTGGTTTGTGTCTCCTACTCTGTGCTAGTTCTAGTTTACAGGGGCTGAACGTTTTGAGTTGGACAGAATATTTGGAAAATAAAGACCAAACTAGATAGTAGGAGATCCATGATTGGATCCCTGAGAGAGAGAGAGAGAGAGAGAGAGAGAGAGAGAGAGAGAGAATTGCAGCCACAGGGAGGCTTGAAAAGGATCAAGATCGCAGTGCTAGAGGAGGGAGGATAAGCCTCCCCCTGTGCCGTTTTCCCAATTAAAAGCACACACCCCTAAAATTGCTATTTTCCTATCCCCTGACAATTAAGTCCAGTCGTGTCCGACTCTAGGGTGTGGTGCTCATCTCCATTTCAAAGCCAAAGAGCCAGCGTTGTCCGAAGACGCCTCCGTGGTCATGTGGCCAACATGACTCTCCTTGCTGCAGCGCATAGCATGCAGCTGGAACACGGAGCGCTGTTTACCTTCCCGCAAGCGGTACCTATTTATCTACTCGCATTAACATGCTTTGGAACTGCTAGGTTGGCAGGAGCTGGCCAAGCAATGAGCGCTCACCCCGTCGCGGGAATCAAACTGCCGACCTTTCGATCGACAGCTTATGGTTCAGCGGTTTAACCCGCTGCGCCACCCGCTGGCTTTCCAGTATGGTACCTGTATGCTTTTACCTCCAAGCAAGCAGCTTCAGGAGGGAAGTTTTCATCAGGAAAATAATGTGGGAGGAAAGTGTTTGTTTTTAAAAACAACCACATTTCACTTCCCCCAATACTGAGGTCCTGATTGAATTCCCCCCTCCCTCCCCATGGCTGTTTTAAAAAACAACAGGAGATCCTATTGCAGATCTCCCATTGTCACATCTCGTTATGGCTAAGGCATACCGGTATCGTTCATGAGAGCAGATGTGGAGGGAGAATTAAGGGGACGAAGTTGTTTTGAAAGCTCTGATAAATGCAAAAAGGTCAAAATGGAGACAAAGACCTTTTTTTTTTATCAGGCAAGAGCGATGGCCAAGGAAGTTGCACACTGACTGTTGCTGAATGAGCAGGAAGTGTAGAAAGAAAGAGCTCGGTTGAATCTTCATTGTTTTAAAAACACAGGGAAGTGGTTTTTAGCCTGGATCATAAAACAAAAGGAGAGTTTATCGGGGGGGGGGGGTTACTTAAAAAAGAAGAAGATTATTTTATTGGTGTTTAAATTCCTCTTTTTTCATTATGCTATGCTGAGCAAGGTTATGGATTGCTTCATTCTGAATCATGTGCTTTCTCATGCGTGCCTGCTGGATTTTTTCTCTTTGGGTGCTTCCTGAAAGAGGGTTGTTTAAAGATTAGGCTGACTAAGCACAGATGACACCCTAAACCATATGGGGGCCTTGCAGGTTTTCATGCTGATCCTGCTAGTCCAAATAGTAGACAGGGGCATTAGCCAAGTGAGGGTGGATTGCAGAGCCCAATTGCTTACTGTGCAAAGAATCATGATTCTTTTTCTAGATTGTAGTTCTTGTTTAATCCTAGTTCAGTCAACTGTAAAGGAGGTGCACCTATCTCCTCAACATTTTTTTCCATTTTATGGTGCCAGAATATAATTTGAAGTAATTCATAGCATGTATTTCTGTTAATAGTTTAAGTTCATTTGCTTGTCCTCATGGTTTTATGTTTATTTTGTTAACTCCCTTTTTTCTTGGTTTTCCTCCCTTTGTCTTTTGAGACTATCCATTTTTAGTGGGAACATTTTATTCAGTTGTACACATCATTGCCTGTGCTGATGATGTTGTGTGACCCTAATAATGCATTGGGCAAGGTACAGTTGGCCCTCGCTATCTGCGGGGGATCTGTTCTGGACCCCCCTTGCAAATAGCGAGGATCCGCGGATACTAGGGTCAATGCTCAAATCAGTAAAAAAGGCAAAAAACCACTTTTTTTTTTAAACCCTTTAGCTGCAAACTGCGCCGTTTCCAAGCCTCTGGAGGGCTTCTCTAAGCTTACCGACCCACTTCTGGGTTGCGCAAAGCTCTCTTCTTAGCCTTGTCTCAGAATGCATTCTGGGACAAGGCTGGGAGGAGGGAAGAGCCTTTGCGCGACCTGGAAGTGGGTCGGTAAGCTTAGAGAAGCCCTCCAGAGGCTTGGAAACAGCGCAGTTTGCCGCTAAAGGTACTCCCGCCCCGCATTTTTTGCCTTTTTTTCTTTTTTTGCTGACTTTAATGTGGATCCCGCGGACCCAGGACTCGCAGTGTAACAAATCTGCGGGTCCTGAATTCATGGATGGAAAGGGTCCACTGTATGTCTAATCAATATATGGTGGGCTGGTATTTGCCCATTGGGTGTAACTGACAGATGCACGCACGCACACAGATTGCAACACATGTCAATAATGTGTGATCCTTACCTGGCAAAATTGGGAGGTAAAGATCATACTTTACTGGCTGATGCTTGTCCATTTGGCACATAGAATCTAGCCAAGAATCTAGACCCTTCTTGCCATGAATTGGCAATATCTGAGTACCCAGTAAGTGCTATGAAACCTACCAATGTCCTCTCTCCCCTCCTAGAGAAATTCATGTGCCCTTCCCATCAGAAGATGGAGACATTCAGAGACAAGACTGTAGATGAGCTAAAAGAGCTGCAGGAGAATTTGGAAGAGATTGAGCGTTTGGCTCTGGAGTCTAATGAGGTATCCATTAAAGTACATCACCACTTTGGGATTGAAGGGGACAAGTTGCTGAAATTAACAAATGTTACTCGTCCCTAAATATGGGTCATCATTCTCAGGTCCAGGATGTACAGCTGGAAAGGGAGATGGCTCTGGCCACAAATCGTAGCCTGGCAGAGCGAAACCTGAAGTTCCAGGAACCCCTTGAAACAGGACGTGCAAACCTCTCTGACAAATATCGGGATCTGCAAAAGCTGGTGGAGCGATGCCAGGAGCAGAAGACCAAACTGGGTAAAGTTTCATCATGGCCTTCCCCAATCCAGATTTTGTAGGAAGGGTGCACACAGTAGGCTCTTTCTACCTAAGATAAACTTCTAGTGATTTCCCCTCAACGTCAGGGTGTGTAGGTGTATACTGAAGGTGGTTTCTTGTGATCTGGAGGTGGTTCCTGATTCCTCTCTCTCTCTCTCTCTCTCAGTTACAATGGAGGTGGGGGGAGAGTCTCAGAGAGATCGGTTCGCCCTGTGCAGTGGCTTTGTCTCTGCACAAACACAGATTGCTGGCATGCTCCATGATGCCAATGACATTTATATCTTTGCAGTCCATCCAAATCTCTGTGCAGCGGTAGTATTCAGATAGGACCCTGATGGTGAACCTATGACACGCGTGTCACTGGTGACACGCGAGGTCATTTTGGGTGATATGCCAGTGTTTCCCCCAGGGCCCCAACACACCTTATATTTTCGCAAAAGTTTTACAGGCTTGTCTTGAACATTTAGGGCAGAGATTTTTGGCAGACCTCCTTTATTACCCTGTTTCCCTGAAAATGAGACCTCCCCCAAAAGTAAGACCTACCGTCATTTTTGCGTGATTTTTGCTGGCATTCATAAATATAAGACCTCCCCTGAAATTAAGACCTAGCTAGGATCATCAGCCAGACGGACGCGACCCCCCCCCCCCCCAGCACTTACTTTGACCGATTTAAGCTTCATTCTTTCCCGAGGGTGCAAGGCCTGGAAGGCCTGCACTTGAGTCCTCCACCATAGAGATGACGTGCTAGAGAGGCCAGCAAGGCCTGCAAGGAGGCTGCAACCTCGTGCCACAGGTTGGGAAAATAAGACCTCCCTGAAAATAAGACCTACTGCATTTTTTGGAGCCAAAATTACCGTATTTCTTCGACTCTAAGACGCATGTTTTTTCTAAATTTACCAATTCAGAAAAGGGGGTGCATCTTAGAGTCAATGATGTGCAAATTGCACTCCCTTCTTACTTACCGGGGCTGGTGGGGGCTTCGGGGAGGCCTGCACGACCCTCTGCAGGCCTCCCCGATCTTCAGTTCGGCGAAAAATAGCTGTTTTCGGCCATTTCCGGTTTTCGCGAAACCCGGAAGTGCCCAAAAATAGCCGTTTATTGCCGAACTGAAGATCAGGGAGGCCTGCAGAGGGTTGCGCAGGCCTTCCTGACGTTTGGTTCGGCGAAAAACGGCTATTTTCGGGTACTTCCGGTTTTCGCGAAAACCGGAAATGGCCAAAAACACCTGTTTTTTGCCGAACTGAAGATCGGGGAGGCCTGCAGAGGGTCACGAAGGTCTCCCCAAAGCCCCCACAAGCCTCTGTAATAAGTAAGAAGGTGGCTTTTTGGGGGTACAATTTGCACATAAATCCTGGGGGGGATTTCCCTGTTGGTGGTAGCAAAATTAAAGGTGCGCCTTAGAATGGAAGAAATACGGTAATATAAGACACTGTCTTATTTTCGGGGAAACACGGTATGTAGTAAAACTCAGCAACAAAAAAGTCACTAATTGATGTTAAATAAAATGCAATGTGTTGTATAGTTGTTTTCAGTTCAGTTCAATTCAAAATTACTATTAAAAGTAGCAATAGTCAAAGTACTATTAAAAGTTATGGAGGGGGGGGGGCAACACACCAGCAGAGTCAAGTTAGGCATTTTCAAAAAAATTGACACACCAAGCCCAAATGGTTCGCCATCACTGATATAGGAGGAACAGAGCTCTCCGTTCTTTTTGTTCACCCTTCCTAGGTTGTGACTGGGAGAGGCGAGATGTGCGCAAGATGTTCCCTGGCCATAATTTTTAAAGAAATAAGACCTTTGTCTTGGTGAAAAGGTGGCAGCTTGGTATACTCCTGCATGCTTGCATAGAGCCAGTACAGGAGCCGGTATCGCCACTAAGATCGAGAGAACTGTTTAGTAGAACTCTTTTCCTCATCAATTTTTGTTTCTTCTCCAGAGAAATTCTCAGCAGCAATGAAGCCTGGCACCCTTTTAAATCTTCTGCAGGTAGAAGGGCAGAAAATTGAAGAAGAGTCTGAGGTCAGCCTATGATTTAAACTCAAGGGGATTTGAGAGCTGTTTTTGATACGATATTTTGATGCCAGAAAGCGACTATTAAAAGTTCACTTCAAAACAGAGTTTTCCCACATTTCGTCCGTGTGTCGCAGAATATGGATGGCCAACCTATAGCAGGGGCTCCACACGTGGCGCAAACAGCAATAGTTTGTGGCAACCCTGGGCAGGTGCAGGAGAGCCAACGAGTCTAGCTGTGACACAGAGTCGGGTCTCCCCACTCTTGCTTGGCTCTCTCTCACGGTTCTGCTGCCTCCATCTCAGTCAACTAAATGCAAAACTACATCAAGGCAAATGTCCTAGAACAGAGGTTCCCAACCTTTGTCGCCAGGTGTACCACCTGTCATGGTCAAATTTTTTGAAGTACCACCTACGCCAATAAATAAAACAAATAAATAAATAAAATGGATTTTAAAGTTAGGGCTACTTACGTATGAGGTTTACTTAAGTGCTGCTAATGAGATGGTTGAGGCTGCATCATGGACACACGTTTTTTAGTATTATTATTTATTGTTATTAATTTCTACTCCTGCCTATGACTTCGCAGGGAAAATGTCAGCGGGCAGTGACCCAAGTGTATCCTTACTTTGTTCGTTCTAATAGCCGTTGTGCTGAAAATGGGTGTTGGGTTCAAATGTTGCTTTTCCTTTGGGGTGGTAGTTGCACAGGAATCCATCCCCCCCCCTCGAGAGAGATATTTTTCATGTTCACGTGGAGGGTCTTGATGATTTAACAAAGTGTTGAAGTCTGTCTGCCCACAACAGTCCTGACGAGACAACTCCTTGTCTCTAGTTGGTGGACAGAAGTAAGCACTTCTATATACAGTAGGGCCCCCGTATCTGCAGGGGGTAGGTTCCAGCTCTCATTGTGGTTAATTGAAACCATGGAAAAGAGCAAACCCTGCCCCCACATGTCCCCCACACCCATTATCTTCGTTATGCTTCTAGTGCTTGCACCAAGCAAACACGTCTCTGTCGGGGTGTACTGGTCGGGGACCCCGGAAGGGGTGTCGTCCACGCAGCCTCAGCCCCAAAGGGCTCTCTCCTCTCTGGATCGACCTCCAGTCCGGCAGACCTATTCTTTAGGTTTAATAGCTTGCAAGGCCTCAGATAGGTGTGGGGCTGAGGGGTTTAAATTCACCCGTGTCCTCAAGCCCTTCCTGGCTGCTTTGGTCAGAACGGGGCTGTCGCTCCTGAGTACCAGCCCGTCTGGCAGCCTCCTCCTCACTGGCCTGCTCGTGTTCTTTATATAGCCCTGTCTCACCTTGTTCCCTCCCCCGGAGGCCCTTCCCCCAGCCCTGCAACTAATCCCACCAAGTTTGAGGTTTGATTGACGTGCCGATCGTCCAATCAGCCCGTCTCTCGTCCGTAGTGCGTCGGATCTCGTCGGTGTTGGTCCGCGTCCCTGACTCGCCGGAGCTTCCGCCCCTGTGAAGCGCTAGCGGGGTGCTCGGGGCGTCTGTCCCCGCTAGGGGTAAGAGGGAGGAGCGTTGAGCTCTATCCCGACTCCCGCCTACGGTGCTCGACCTGCCGGCCCCGATTGGACGCTCTTCGCCGTCCCGCCGATGGATCGATCGCCTGAAACGCGCGGGCCTCGCCGCCTCCTCGTTGCTCTGCTCGAGGCGAGCGCCGCGCGGTGAGTCCTTCCCGGCTCCCTCTTCAGTTGCCGGTCTCTCCGGTGGGTCGGGGTTGAGTCCGGAGGGGGGCCCGCTCCTGTTTGGAGTCTCGCCGGCCCTCTTCCCCTCTCCGGGGTCGCCCGTCAAGGGCGGTGTCGGCTCACCTCCGGACAGTCTCTTTCTTTACCAAAACGCTATAAGTCAGCATGCTGGCTTATAGCACAGAGCAGGCAAGCGGCCTGAATACTAGAGAGGCTCTCGAATGTTAAGCAGTAACTGACTTATGCTGGCTTATAGCGTTTTGGTAAAGAACGAGATGTGCTTGCTTGGTGTCAGCGCTAGAAGCATAACAAAGGTAATGGGCGCAGGGGGTGCCCCCCCCCCGAGAACCGTGGATAAGTGAATCTGCAGATACAGGGACTTTACTGTATATATTTTTGGTGTATCTTATGTACATTTGCAACATTTCATTTGAATATGGAAAGCTCCTTTTATGGAAGTTTGAGTATGTCATAGTATACAGTGGAGAGCCTAATTCCATATTACACATTGAAACATTGATATAATTATCTTTTTCATTCCAGGTAATGGCTGAAAAGTTCCTTGAGGGTGAAGTGCCTCTGGAGATGTTCCTTGAGCAGTTTTCCTCCATGAGGAAGTTGTCCCATGTACGACGGGTGAAAGTGGAGAAGCTTCAGGAGGTGCTGAGGAAATCTCAGAATGCACAAGAGCATGCCACAGAACCTGGGTTCAACCAGCAGCATCCTTCCCATGTTCCTTCTGGGCCTGCAAACCAGCAGTCACAGAATGGCCCAGTTCAGGGACCACCCTTTCCTTTACCTTACAGTCTAACCCCTAGCATGCCTACTGGCCCTTCAGCTCATGGAGTTCTCCAACCAGCTCCTTTTGCAGGAATGCCCGTTATAATGGGACATGTTGCCTCTTCTCAACCTTCATTTCCTTACAAACCACCCTCAGGTCCTGGATATCCAGCCGCCCCTTCTGGTGGTTCAGTGCCCTTGTCCCAGGCAGGAGACTCATCTTCATCCCCCAGGTACACTTGGTCTCCATCCAGACCACCTCTTCCTGGGCCTGGGTACCCACAGACCCCTCCTAGGGCTCCATCTACAGGACCAGGGTACCCTCAGCAATCTCCATATTTTCAGTCAGGGAGGAATCCACAGTGCCCATATCCTACCCAGCCTCCAGTGCCTAGCTTCCCCGTTGCCTCCCAGCCTCCATATCCCACAGGCCCTTCCTTTGGGTATCTACCACCACCCCCTCTGCCTCCTCGGGGCCCTTCTTGGCCAGGATACTAGTTGGGGTTCCCAGACAGTATTCTTTGTTGTCATCTTTTACACAGTAACCTGAGATATTTGATTCTTGCTAACTATTGAGGCCCAAGATGAAAACTTGGAAGTGTTATCCTTGGAGACAAACGTCTGTAAGCATTATACTAATGGCATGTGTGATTTGATGCTATAGGAATTGAGGAGGTGCTGCTGTTGGAAGCTTTAGCTCATGAGTGCCAGTGTGTATTGACTATTAGCAGCCTTCAGTGGGCAGCTGTACTGACCAATCAGTCCCTTCAAGCCATAGTATGAAATACAAATACAGGCCCAGACTCTTAGCTGTTGTAAACTGGCATTGTTCCACCTGAGTCACACTTATTGACAGCAGCTTGGATCTGGTCCTGTGTTTGTACGTGTGTGTGTGTGTGTGTGTAGTTTTTTTCTCCAGAATGTTCAAATGCAGTCAGACCTCGCTATCCATGGGGGATCCATTCTGGACACACACACACCCCGTGGATAGCAAAGTTCCACGGATACTGGGTCTGCATTAAAACCCCTGTTTAAAGAAGAAGAAGAAAGCCCCCAAAGCGCCGTTTTTCCAAGCGAGGCTTCTTGAATCTTCACAACCCACTTCTGGGTCGCGCAAAGGCTCTTTCCCCCTCCCAGCCTTGTCCCAGAATGCACCCTGTGACCAGGCTGGGAGGCGGGGGCGAAGAGCCTTCGCGCAACCCGGAAGTGGGTCAGTAAGCTTCGAGAAGCCTCGTGGAGACTTGAAAATGCATCACTTTGGCTTTTAAAAGGTAAAACGGTGCTTTGGGACTTTTAACATGTTTTTAAAGGGGACATTCGGGGGTCTGGGACCCACGGTGTAACAAATCCACAGGTTCCGAACCCACAAATAAAAAAGGTATACCTGTATATAATTCGATATGCTCATGCTTACACAGAACTCCTAAGAGTAGTCCTCTTCAGATATGATCTCTGGCGTGTACAAAAATGTATGGGCGGTGGCAGTGTCAAAGTGCTGATAAGTCCTGTTGCTGCCCTGCTTCCAAAGCTGCTGCTCTCCTTGTCCACGGGGAGAGTAGCAGTTCAGCATTCACAGTCATGGGGAGGCTCACATGTACCTGTGCAGACAAATGTTCTCCAGTAGGAGAGTGGCGGGCAGGGCATCAGGAGCATGGTGTCAGCGGAACTTCCCAGTGTACTCGCGTTGCTTCCCTTGGTTTCTATATGCCCTGGCAATGACATCTGAAGAGGGCTACTCAGGAGGAGAAATCTGTCAAGCATTTCTGACATAGAACATATACTTTCCAGGGAAGGAAGGAATATAGGATTTCTCTTGGCACTAAGGAAAAATAGTAGGAAACAAGTCTTTGATATGCCTTAGAATTTGTATGTTAGCTAAGAAAATGAAGAAGCAAACCCTGCCTCACCTGCTCTTAGCTCCAGTTATGCATTCACCCATCAGACTGTGCAGGAGATTCCCACAGAGCACAGGTATCTTGTGGTATATTTCCACCGTTTCTAGCCTTCCTGTGGCTTATTTTGTTTGCGCCGTCCCCACGCTGAACAGATACACAGAGGGGGCACAATTTTAAATACATAGAAGATACAAAGGACAAGGTCTTGGCACTGTTTATATTGAAAGTGGGACAAGAGGGTTGACATAAAAAACCAGGTTACTATGCATGTTTATACATAGGAATAGCAGACACAATACCAACATTCCTGTTTCCACGGGTGAGCATGGTATGCTTCACTGAAGGTAATAGGCATCTATGACTGCCGACAGATCTTGCTCTTTTTCTCTAATGACCTCAGAGTGTAGGGGAGGGAACGTCCACAAGGAAGCCCCCTCATTGGTTTTCTTCATTAACCCACACTTCCTTCAGTTGACATGAAGAAACAATGGAGAGGAGGGGCCCTAATGGAAATTAAATTGGCTTTGCTCAGCACTTTATCATCCTAATTGCCCGTAACTTATTTATTAAAAAAAAACACATAACACTACTAGATTAGACCAGGTTGAATGCTTTCGGAATTTGATGGAAACAATTCCATATCTGTGATTAATTATGGTAATAAAACTTGATGAATTGCACACAGGCTTACGATTATGACTTTTGAAAACGAAATGGTGGCTAGTTGAAATTTGTTATTGATCCTTTTTCTTGCTTGCTAAACATCTTTCCTTTGACAGTCCCAATGTGTGTCAATAAGACCCTTCACCTTCCATCTCACACAGTCATGAACTCTGTACTACCTGACCTTTTCTCCTCTCTGTTCCCTACTTAAGAGATCAATTTGTACAACTTTGTTCCCCACAGACCAATAAAAGTTTCCCTTCTCAGCTTCCTTCAACACCACGTTTCTTCTGTCTTGTGCATTGCAATTTCCATCAACCAATTGCCCTTTCCTTATTGTTGTCATTTGTTGCATTATCATCCTCTTATTACTGTTTTTGATTTATGTCTTTCTGATCCAGTATAATTAAAAATTGTTGCTCTCTTTATGATAGGTAGTTTAACTCCTCAACTCCCAGTTCCCCAACTTAGGTTAGATCAAACATTTGATAATCAAATAGTAAATGATATATTAAAATCCAAGACACATGAGGCAGGACCAAAGTAATGGAGATAAGTAAAAGAGAATAGGTTTGATTTTTTTTTAAAAAAAAACACAGTGTTTAGACTCTCAGAAAAGACTCAGAAAAAGACTCTGAGAAAGATTTGTTCACTGTGGGTTGTGCAGGAATCAATGTACAGAACCCTTACAACTTCACAATCCTGCAGAAGGTATCTCATGATGTCCATCCCCCCCTTTTCCTTTTTGCATATTGTATTCAAATTTTGTCATGTGTGGAAGCATGCAGACATATTTGGGTGTATTTGGCATGTTTTTAAAAAAAACCAGGCTGAGGAGCCTGAGAGGAAGAAACAAGTGCTCAGAACGCTACAGAATCAAATGGGGCAGCAATGCAAACAAACAAGCACAGAATGTAACAAAGCTACAACAGAGGCACTCTGGTCAAGACATGCCTTATATGGGGATAATTTCAGCCATGCTGATTGCAGAATTATCTTTCACACTTGTAGCTCCAGGTACACTGATAGAAGTTATTTGATTTAGCTGAGAAAACGCAACTCTAGGGGGTGTCTCCTCACTATTTACCACGGTTGTATAGGTTTCCTAATTACGACAGTGGAAGAGAGTGCTGCTGTCATAACGGTGGGCCATATGGCAGCATGCACAGCGCACCACTGATGGCCATTTTGGATCCGCTGCTGTAGCCAGCGACCTGCTCCAGAGCAGGTAAGCCGGTGTGGGAGGTGGGTCAGGGGCTCCAGGGGAGGAACTGGGGTGGGTGGGCACGGAGGGGCAGATCCAGTGGCAACACTGTATCCAGACGCATGCTGTATCCTATCTCCTCTTTCAAAAACCTCCATGCCCCTTTTCCCTCAGATATATGCCAGCAAAATAGGTGGTGTATGTCCAAGGAGACACATAGGGAGTGCTGGCATTTTCTGCATCTACTGTGACCTTCTTTTGGTGGGTCTTCCTCAGATTTGGTTATGTGCCTTTGACCTTTATCCAAAACCAGAAGCCAGAGTCCTGGTTGTTCTGGAGAAGACCAGCCCCCCCCCTCCCGGGAGCAGTTGCTTAAGAGAAAGCAAGTAGTGCCACCTCAAAGTAACAGAGAGAACTTTTCGTGCCAAGTTATGTAACCATGAACAATGGGATAGATAGAAGCAGAACCCTCAAAATAAATGAGTTTGGGGCATTCTTCACTCTGAATCACTGAATTTGATCTAGGAAAGGGCTTTTGGCAGCTATCCCAGAGAAGGACATTCATCTGAAAATAGCTGTGATTCGTAGACTAAAAATGATCAGTCTGTGGGCTGTGTGAATAAAATTATATTTAAGAAAGTGTGCAGTGCTCTGAAAAATGTCTGTAACACTGACTGGTTCTACCATCTAGTTCTTGAGAGTTTATAAACCCAGGGAAGTCTTGTTTGTTCTATTTCCCTGCTTCTTAATTGCAGCTGGTTTCTCTTATTCCCAAACAAGTAAAAGGAGGAGTGACCTTGTCTAGGACAAGTCACAAGTTTCTGTTCTAGGCAAGTTCATTCCCAGGAGAAACCACTTTTTTATTGTACTTTAATCCCAACTTGCCTCCAAGGAGCTCAAAGTGGCATATGTGGTTCTCCCTCATATTAAGCTTGCAACGGCACTGGAAGGCAGGTTAGATTAGCCTGATACTCTGGCCACACTGGCTCTCTTTTTAAAGGGTTATGTAGTGGATGAACCCCATTTGTTTGGGTACGTACTACAATATTTTAAACATTCCAGGCATGCTCTGACTGAGTATGGAGGGAAGGTGCAGGTTACTCATCCTGGGCAGTATCCAAGAGGAATCCAGAACAGTTACATTAAAATGTACATGTCTATAACAGCAGTGTTGGTTGTACTCCTGGGGCATAAAATATTTCTAGAGTACAGCTTGCAGCACTTGGAAACTTACGAAAGTGGCATGAACAGAGAGAACAAAAATAATTGTATGTATCAGTCACAATCCTAGAATTTTGCATCCCAAGTTTTTGAAAATCTTGAGATATGTCTGTACATTCCCCTAAACATTTTATGCCTTCTTGGCATCCATCTTTCTTGTGCTGCATATGCGCCCACTTGCACTTGCAGTCTATCCATACCCTTCTCTTTCCAAGACTTGTTCTTCACACGTTTTATTGTAGGTTATTGTAGATGAAACTCTGTAGTCACCCAACCATATGCTCTGTAGTTCAAGTACTTAAAATGCAGGCCATTGCAAATTCCAAAATTACACTGCTGCGTGTCAGTTATTTTTAGTGTGTGTGTTTTTCTATGAGTTTCATCATAGAAGTATTTGTGTGTCTCACAAAGACTTACAAGGGCCACCCACAAACTACAGTCCCCACTTGAAAGAATATGGAACGGCTTTGTGTCATTTTCTTGTCAAGGAACTCAAAAGTGGCAACGGTATCAAATTACTGAATGAGTTACTTTGTTTAACTTGTCTTTCAGATAGTGTGAAAATTTGCACCACTGGACATTAGATTTCCTCTTGACTAGTGAAATAAGTTAGGGTCCAAATCCTGATCAACATATTGTATAGTATGTCAATCCACATTGAGACTTCAAAATGTGGACCACCTACTTACCAGACTTATGTATATCCAAATACAAAGTGCACATACGTTCATACCAGTTGTGAATAATGCATGCATGCATGGTTTCCCCCTCTTATTTATTATATTGCCAGGTATAAACAAGCATGGACACAACTTACAAATTAAATTACACAGCTGTACTCAAATTCAAAATGAAATCACTAAGCATTCCTTAAAACTCACTACAACCTGTTTGGTATAGCTGCTCAATGACAGATATCGATAATTTGTACACATATAATATTCCATTGATAATTCGATACACATAAAATATTCCAGTTTAGACAAGAGGACACAAGATACAGGTATAACCTGTTATACGTGGGCATTTTCCAAGACAGGAGCCCTCATTTGTTCAAATGATGACAGCTTGTGTCATGGTGAAAGTGTTTTTAGGAACTACGTGCTGAAAAGATCCTGACAGGGGGCTTCCATCCCTCTCCCCCCATGGCTGTTATTTGACCTGGGAGAAATGCTTCCATTGCTGCAAATGAGTTCAGATCAGTCTCTCCCCTGGTGGGTGTTATTTAGTAAAGAAAAGTGAAGTGAATCGTTCCCAAAGAAGCTGTAGCATTACCACATATTTTAGCCTAAGAAGAGATTCAGATCGAGCCAACTGTACCATCTACATAATGGCACACATGGTGTGAATGTGAATGTGGCTACTGAGCATGTGCTAAATCCTCCTGAAACTTAACAGTCATCCCTAGAAATCTTTGCTTGGTAATAACACCTTCAGTTTATTTTACCTTAATTTCTGGGGTTCCCCTTTGGGAACACCTAGTTCTTTAGTGTGCAACATTCCTAGTGCATGACAACTGCTGGGAGATCTGGTATCCAGAACTGCTCAAGTCAAAGTGATACACTCAACAAGCTTCCATTACTTGAGGTTTGGATATATATTACTGGTTCACAGCCCTCCCAGTGATTGGGAGTAGATATCTGAATTCTCAGCACATGGAAAAGGAGGTGCACGCATTTCACCATCACATCCCTGTCAAAGGTAGAGAGAATATTTATAGTTGTAGGGAAGATGCACATGGTATTCCATAGAGGTCAGTGTGTGTGTGTGTGGGGGGGGAGAGGCGATTTTCTGTTAGCACCTTCCCTCCTTCAGTGTTTTCCTTTTACTGAACTCCGCCTGTACCTGCAGGGGAAGAACATGAATTCCATGACATTCATACAGGCCAGAATTTAAGACGCCAGTGTTGTATTCACATTTAAATGCTGTATTCACAACACAGTGAATACAATTTGTACTATACAGAGACAGTGTTTGCCTTGCATCAAAGGGCCCGTCTGCATTACAATTACAACCTGGTTTCAAAGTTCTTGATATCTCCTTAAGTCCCCCCACAGAAACTGATTTAAATGGTATAGACATACCCTGAACCTGGGCCTGGGGTTTACTATCCAACCTAAGGATATGAAAAAAAAAACAGTCATCAATTTGGGTACAAGAGTTCAAGGCACAGAGTCATATGCACCCATCATATTTTATAGTGGCTGTGCAGAACATAAGTCGTAATCGCTGTCAGAGGAGTTGTCCAAGGGGTTGGAAGATCTGTTGGTTGTCCTTTCCAGAGCTGTGAAAAGAAGAAAACAAAAGTGTACTATTTCAACAGACCCTCATCCCAGTGAAATACCAAAAGTTAAGGAGGATATGCCACAATGGAGTATATTTCAAGGGGCTCCCTCAGCAATATAAAGTCCCAAAGAAGTCAGCAATCACCTCCTGCCTTTATTTAGTCATCTTTCACTCCAATATACCAATGCACAATATGATTGCAGGGCAGAATATCAAAATAAATGGGCAGAGCAATCCTACTGTACGTAACTATCCAGTGGGCGGCCCTCGGCTGCCCGCCGGATCCCTTGCTCGTTCCGGGCCACTCTCCAGTATCACCATATATCTCCAGTATCCTTTCATCCAAAGGAAATGAAACCCTGTCATACTGACTCTGGACTTCTCACCACTCTGGGATGTGGGGAGTGTGTAATGTTATCTTAAGAATGCACAGCATCTTCTATTACCTTTGTATAATGCAGACAAACTTAGGCCACCTTTCAGAAGACTGTCAGTGCAATCCTATACATGTCTACCCAGATGTGAGCCCCACTGAGTTCAAAGGGACTTACTTCCAGGTAAGTATGTATAGGATTGCAGCTTGTTTGATTGAGTTTTTATTGCTTACTACGCATGAAACAAGTTCGTTCCACCCCTTCCTGCTGCAGCCCCTCATGACCTCCCACGCCATGGAGTCCTGACGGTTGAGGAACCCTCCAAAACAGTATGCAAGGTGGCATGGTGGGCTGTAGCTGGGGGAGGGGAGGAAATGGGCAGAAATCAGCGCCCACCACCCATGTGCCCATGTGGAAGTGCCTGCCTTAGGTTCTCTCAACAGAACATGCGAGCCAAGTCAAAAAAAAATTTTTATGCATCTGTAGCTCACCTTGGGCCTATGTGCAAGAGGAAGGCAAGAATTACAATAAATAATCATAATAATAGAGAAGGGCATTCTCATCTTGCCTATTGCAGAGCTGACTGTTCTTTCAGTAAGTTCCAAAGGCCTCACCAATTCTTAACAGCATACATAGAAACAAGGTTTTTTTTTTAAGTAACCAATTTCCACTTCCACGGGTTGCAACAGGAGTTAACATGGAAGGTATAAAAATCTTGCTGGCTGCCTCTGTTCCTCTAGTTGCCAGTGGCACACACTAACTTCTAGGTACCACAGCACTGTCATGAGTAAGGATGATGCTCGTTTATGTAAACATCTTGACAGGGATTGACAGGAACCATGTCTGTGAATGCATATTGCAAAAGGAAAAATTAGACTGAGATGCTGCTTGGACTTCTAGCACAGAATTGAATGCTGTTACTGGCCACGGCAGGCACCACTGTATGAAAAACATGAAGCTGCTTTATACTGCGTCAGACAGACCATTGGTACATCTACCCCAGCATTGCCTACTCTGACGGGTAGCAGCTCTTCAGAGTTTCAGGCTGGGGTCTTTCCTGGCCCTACATAGAGATGCCTGAGACCTTCTGCAGCAAAGCACTGAGCTCTGACCCCTCCCCAGTTCTGTCTATGGATGCAGACAGCAGTGTTCCATCCCCACATCTCTACAGTGCCAGCCATATTGGCACTGTGAACTCATTCAGTTTAACCCTGGAAGTGTCAAAGTGTTGTTGTGGGAAGTGCTGTGTGCATCCTGAGGCATCTGGTGGGGCCACTGTGAGATACAGAAAGCTGGACTAGATGGGTCTTTGGCCTGATCCAGCAGGGCTCTTCTTATGTTCTTATGTCAAGATGGGCTGCAGTGCGACTGAGATCTTTTGCAACAACATGGTGAACTAATGGAGTTATTGGTTCTGTTATAAAGAATTGAATAACAGTATGAATACCATATAACATGTTGTAGTAGTAGCAGTAGCAGTAGCAGTAGCAGTAGCAGTAGTAGTAGTAGTAATAATAATAATAATAATAATAATAATAATAATTTACAATGATACATTTAACTATAGGCTATCTATACCTGATAGTTACCTGAATAGGGTGAGAGGTAAGAGTTTTTCTTGGAGGCATGGTTATCGCTATTCTCCTGTTCCTGAACTCCTTGGACTTCACGCTGAAGTTGGACGGCAGTAGAACTGATGCGATGGAATGAAACTAAAGACACACATTGTTGTAAGCTTATCAAATGCTTTCTGTCCAGAATATTTCTCACTTTCAAGCTAAAGATATGTTTTATTGCTTACTTAAAAATGGAAACTCAAGGCCTTAATTAGCATGAACGTATTGGTCTCTTGGTTTGCATTCACACAGTGTTGGGAAAAATGCTCTGGTATTATTGACGGTTGCTCTCTATGTCACTTTTTGAAGGTACTGTTGTGTCTTAAGATGCATGTAATTGTAACTCAGGACCAGATCATTGCTGACATTTTTCTAAAGGGAAAAACATGCATTCTGGTGCAAACCATCATGTGTCAAATATCACCCAGTGTGTGCCTGTTTTGCAACAAAAACCTGCATTTGTTGGATCAGGTCTGCTGTTGCCTTCACTACAAATAGACGTTTACAGTATTCTTCCTATATTCTCTTTGCATAAATCTTACAGTGTGAGAATGTAACCCCATGTTTTGTTTTGTTTTTTTAAATGGATATAGAAAGTGGCTTTTGGGCTTGCTCAGCTGGGTAATGAAGAGGAAGAGCAGACGTGGGCCTGTGATAACCAATCAAGTTTGCAGGGCTAATTCCTACCTCTAGAGGGAGCAGCAGCTCATACTGTGATGCACTACAGTTTATTACACATAATAGCAAGAGTTGCTTTCATGATGGTTTATTTAAACTAGCTTTTAAGAGGCATCAACCTAGTTGGTTGTGTGAAGGAAGCCTTGATTCACTGTGTGGTTAATCTCTGCAACCCACTTACCCAACTGCCTGACCTATTATTGCCATCCTGTTCAGGATGCCCAAAGCTTATCTAGCAGAGATCAAAATTGACTACAGCAGCATGTTAGGGCATGCTAGTTGGGGCGTTTACCCACGTGAGGCTTTAGCCAGTTCATTATGAGAATGTCAAGCATAAATTGACTAGAATGTCCATTCACCTTCTCTTCCATTTTCTATCCTATAAACATTATTCACATGTAACCGGAGAAGTTCAAACAAGTTTTCATTTGCTTGGTTTCAAATCTGACACAATGTGTTTGACACATCCCTGCTGTGGATGTTTCTTCCTTACCGTTTTGGTTCACTCCATTTGGGCCAATCCATTGGTGTTGTTGCCTCTTCTTAGAATCTACACAAGGAAAAGGGGAAATGTGAGAGTGGATGAAGCAAAATAGAGCATAGACAAAAAGTAAGTCCTCTTCCTCATGCATGACTCTAAAAATGAGGTGGTTAAGGTCCCGCGGCTATTAGGGCTTATGCAGTAGTGCTGGAGCCAGCAAAGTTCCTCTGCCTTTGAACTTCCCCACCTGCTAAAACAGGTGTCTTTTTGGGGGGTCTTGACTTAGTTGGAGACTTCCATTTTGTCTAGCAACGATTAAACCCTCCGTCTCCAGGAATGGAGTTAGTCAACCACCATGTCAAAGTCTCTTGCTTTTTGGAATAAGAAGTAAACCAAGAAGTAAACACACTCAGAACAGAAGGTAGAAAGATGAAAGGAGAGCAGCAGAGCTAGTATAAACTGGCAGGACTGGTGTAGTGTAGCATTCTGCAGTCTTACAGTGCAATCCTATCCAACTTACACCACCGATGTAACCAGCGGTGGAGCAAGAAGGGGAGGCCCCAGAATGGAAACGGGATTCAAATCCCCTCCAAAGGGAGATTCAAAGGGGATTCAAATCTCCCCTCCCCTCCAAAGCCTCCCGCCCTGCCCTCCCCCGCTGGTTACACCGGTGGTGTACGTTGGATAGGATTGCACTGTTAGACTGTGCAATGGGAGTCACAAAGACTCCAGTGCAAATCTCATAGACAAGAATGTCCTGGGTGGCCTTAGGCAATCTAAGGCAATCTTTCAAGCCGAGCTACTCATGCTGGCAGTCAAATGGGTAACGTTTCCCCAGGGGCACGCTGCACACATCCAGGTGGTCGTGTGAACAGATTCTCTGATCTGGCTCTTGTACTGCAATAGTAGATGCCACGCCTCCAGGCTCAAAGTCACGGCAAGAGATGGCACTTACATTTCTTCACCAGTTTTTTGTAAAATGGGGGTAGGATGATTGCAGTGAGGACAAGACCTAGCAGGATGCCTAAGACAGTCACCGTTTTGGATGCACTGGGCTTGGACTCCTGACCTGGAGACAGAAGAAGATGACATATTATTATATATCACTCCTAGGAGAAAGCTCATCTTCAGAGAAATGCAAGCGCTGCTGACACTTAACAGCTAAACCCGCTCAGCCCATTCATCAAGGCGAGCAACAAGACTGTCCTCCACACCTGACCATTTGCTTCATCTTCTACACTATACCTAAGACTCTTATTCTTTCCAAATCACCCAGATCACTACACTGCAGTTGCCATTCAAAGTTGCTCCATGGCTCTCAACCTCCACTGCAGAATATGCCACCAACCATGCAGGATGCTTGCTCTGAACATTGGTGGTCAGCATAGCACAGGATGAGTCACAGAACAAGTGGTGTTAAGACCTCGCTATCAGCATCCTGGGGGGATACGAATCTTGGCCTACCTTACTGGGCTGTAGGAATTACTGAAATGCTGTCTGTATGACACTTGGAACTATAGGAAGAAATACCAAGTATTATTGTTGTACACGTCTGTTCCCTCTGCCAAGCCTTGGGGTCCTCATGTTTTTTTCTAGTGCGGATTTTTAGGGTTCTGAATACATAATGTTAAGGGAGGGCCTGGTGGGAGGGGGCTGAAGATTGGCGCAGTAGATTTGCATGTAGCAGGTTAGCAGTGAGGAATGCAGGGCAGCCAGTGCATTTGCACAAACAAGGCAAGAGACTCACCGAGCAGTCAATTGGCTTAATGAAAACAAGGCTAAGCTCACTGGGCTGCACCATAAATATACAGATTGCTTCACCTTTGTTGAAACACCCCAATGTCCACTCCCAAGGGGCTTTCAAAGTCCTTGACACTTCCAGGTGGAGGAGGCTCGTGTGCTCCTGCCCCGTAGACTCCAATTAGCCAATCAGATGGCATAGATTGCTGGGTCCTCGTATTGCGGGACAGTCCTTGAGAGGTGTGCCCTCACAAAGAAGGTCCTCCATGCCTCCCTCCTGGCCCCTTCTGGATGGTGGCTGCAGGCCCCAGTTCCAAGTCTCTGAGGGCTCTAGGCAGGGGAAACCACTCTCTTCCCTCCTCCCAATCCCCCATTAGGTCCCTTTCTACTGAAGCCCTCCCCTGTGCCCTGTCTTGCTTGTCTAGTCCGTCCTCCACCTTTGAGCCAACTCCCTCTCCTCTTCTGTGGCCTTATCCCTCTTCTGAGCCACTCCCACATCATCTCCTGCTGTCTCCCACTCCAACCCTTTCCCCTCTTTTTGGTTCCTCCATCTCCTCTTGCCTCTCTCCTCTGCTTGTTGCCCCCTTTTCTCTTAGTGCTCTCTCGTCCTCTATGCCTTCCTCCTTTCCTCCAGCAGCCCCTTTTAAGGGCAGAATCCAAGCTCCAGCTGCCATTAATGAGGCTTGATGGCCATTGCCTGGCCCTGTCCTGCAGATCAGCAGATGGATGCATGGCAATGACGGCATCACCAGGCGTCTCCACGGGGCCCCATTGTTGCAAATGCTGGGTGGCTCTCCTGCACTGCACTGCACTGATCACACTCTCTGCTTGCAATCTGAAGTGGCACAGTCCAGGATTCTTACACCGCAAGGTCTATCACCTTCTCCTGTTTAATGTGCAGAATGGCCTCTGACACCTCTGCCTGCCCCTTGCAATACGGTAATAGCACTATAGTAAGCTAATTTCTTCAGAATTCCAGTGACAAACCTTATAGGAAAGAAAACTACCATCGAGCTCAGGGGTGCTTTCCTAGACAGTCTTACTCACCTGAGCATTTAACCAACATTATACTCAAGCATTCCTTCGTCCCATTTAGACACCCCGAACTTAGGTGCCTTTTCTCGCACTGCACCTTCTCCTCACGAGCAGGCAAAGGCTGCTGATTCCTCCACAGGTCCTTCAGTTCTAACGCATCTTCACAGTCTGCTCCTTGGCAGATCTTGGGTGACATCTCGCTCCACCTTCCCTGCAAACCCAGGCAAGCCAGTTCCCAGTGGCCTTCTGGGTTCGGCTTCACAGTCCCAGAGCACAATGAAGTTCCGTCTTCTAGCCTTATGTTTGGAGCAATACCTGTGAGAGAAAAACACGGGAGAAGCCAATGTAAAGCGAAGATGCAATGATGGGCGTGACGTGAGCACTTATCCTGTCCTCCTTCCTTTGCTCCATTTGCTGTTCTGCACTACAGAATCATGTGGTGGGGGACTGTAAACAGCCCCCTCACGTGTGATTTAAATATTAAAAGCTTGTTCAATGTTCAGAGGAAGTGTGTGTGTGTGTGTGTGTGTGTGTGTGTGTGTGTGTGTGTGTGTGTGTGTGTGTGTGTGTGTGAGAGAGAGAGAGAGAGAGAGAGTGAGTGTGAGTGATCTTCATAGCCTGCTTATGGGTTTTCTGGGAGCAGCTGGCTGCTACCTATGTTGGATATAGTATGCTGGACACAGGTTGCTTTCCACACTAGCAACTCAATTCTATTCCTCCAAAACGAGCATTCATCCAGCATAGACTGCTTTATGGCAGTTGCAAAGAGCTTTCCAGCAGTGTGCGGAGTCACACGCTGCCGGAGCGCTGGTGGGGAGGCTGAGCCCTCCTCCATATACCAGAGGATCCATGAAGACCTGCCAACACAGGTAGGAAGGTGGGGGAGGTGGGATGGGGCAGGGGAGGGCAGAACAGAGCAGGGCAGAGGCGTCGCACCACTGGGGGCGATTGGGGCGGTGGGCCCCAGGGCAGTGGCCGGACGTGGCAGTGAAGGGGCATACTTACCTCCGGGATGTGTTTCCTCCGCCGTGCTCGTCTTGGTGTTGGGCCCTCCCATCTGCCCTGGAGCTCGAACGGCTCCAAAATAGAAAGTAAAATGGCGGGGGGGGGGGCGCGAATGGAGCCGCGCTGGGCGTGCGCGTCAAGCTGACATCACGCCTGGCGGGTCACGTGGGGGCGTGGTGTCGGCGCCCCCCCCCAGGATCGCCACTGGAGCAGGGGAGGACAGAACGAAGGCAGAACGGGGCGTGGGAGTGTGGAACAGGCGATGAAGGGAGTAGGGGGAGGACAGATCGGGTCTGGGAAGGGGTGAGTTTAGCAGCAATGGCAGCTGCCGAATCCAACCTCCCTTTCCAGACATGACCCTGCAGCACGGGTCCACGGGGACCTGTGCCAGCAATTTCACTCGCACAGGTCTGAGTAGACCCGTCCACATTGCGGAGGCTTACACCCAGGTAAGGGAATGAATGTTCCTTTACCCAGAGGAGACCTCTGTGACTATCCTCCCGCAGGATGCAGTGGTAGCTGTTTTGGCATCGCTGCATCGGTGGGGGGGGGGGGAGAAGGCTAGGATTGGGCTGTAGGACACTTTAAGGCTATTGAGGCATTCCTTTTCTGCCATTTGCTAAAAGTGGAATTAAAATGGTGCCTCAACATGGTTCTTAATATATCTCTGTATTATCTGACAATGCTCAATGCCCATTTTTGAATTTCTGTCTCCTGAAATATAGTTTGGTTTCCTTGGCCTTGAAAACATGGGATGTATTGTCATATCTCAGAAGTTGAAGAATTTTGAACGTGGCACCATGTGATCTCCCTGTTACGCCAATGCATTAACAGAATTTGGGAGGAAAACAATGAGGACAATTCATCTGTCCAAGATCATCCATCCAAGATCATCCATCAACAGAAAGTTTCACACAAAACCACTGTGACTGTCATTTGGCTGGCCAGGCAGCAGTGAACAAATGCTCGGTATGATGATGTTTTGCCAGCACAGCAGCACATAATGCCTGCCCAAGCTGTCTCCTACAAATAACCTTACATTTTCCTGGTTCCATAAAAGCAGCTGTTCACTGTAAGCATGCCATCAATAACCAGCATTGTATTTCTCCCCACCCACCCCTTACTTTCTTTTCTTCATACCATGTCTACCTTCCTAGTTAGTTCTTTATTCTTCTGTGGTGATCTAGATCTAGAACCACAAGTATAACTTGCAATTTCTGTAGCATGGATCACTTTCAGCAGTACGGACTTGGGGGATTTGTGCTTCTTGGTTTTCTTACTTACCACTGGGCTTTGGTGAGGTCATCACTGGTGCTCGTGGTGTTGACTGTAGCACAGTGGAGTTTTGTTGTATGGGAGCTGAAATGACAAGCACATCCCAAGGATGTTTAGGAGGGATAATAAGATCAACCCTAAAAAGAAAGGGAGAAGGCAACAGCAACACTTCCAAAGTGGTTACAGTCAGTTTGGGGAGGGGTCGCAGTTCAGGAGGGCACCGCCTGGTTCGCATGCAGTAAATTCTGGGTTCAATCTCCAGACAGGGGATCATCTGGCCAAGAAAGACCCTTGCGTAGAAGGCAGCTTTACTAGTGGTCTGTTCAGTCATCCGTCTCTTGGTCTTATCCCCCTTTTCTTCTATAGAGCCCAAAGGGGCAAACACAGGTTTCCAGGTGCAATGCAAACACTGATAAATTTCAGCAAGGTTGCTCCGTCGTGGACCGTAGCTCTGTTCTAGATGTTGCTGGTGGTGGTGGTGGTGGTGGGGAGTACATTGCTAACACAATGGGCAATAGCGGCACTCTACAGCTAGTCCTTCCCTTCCTGCTTCAAACTGAACCACACTGGAAACTTGCAGAACCTGTTTTTTCCAGCTTGACTCAGGACAGAAAAAGATACGTTTGAAGAGTGAGAACACTTTCAAAACATTCTCAGGGCTCTTAAATGTTACCATCTGTCTTACCTAAAGGCAGAAAAACAGAAAGCACCTCCGTTGTAGGAGGGAAAAGTTGTGATCCAAAATATTTTAAACAAACAGGAAGGAATATTAATCACACCTACCTACACAAACCATGGCAAGATGCTGAGTGCAGTTGGATTCATGCCACTGGCACTCCTTCAGGGTAGTCACATTCCCCCAGCAGTCCTCCACAGCCATGGAAGTCTCTTGCTTTTTCAGTTCTCGGGAATAATCGTCCAGTTTTCCAAAAGGGGGGCCGCACTGGAGTTGTTTACAGGCAAGTGCTGCATTTTCATTTTTCCACCTGTCGCTACAAATTCTCTTCCATTTGCCTCTGTGAAAGATCTCCATCCACCCAGAACAACTGGAGCCAGTACCCATGAGCCTCACATCCCACTCTGTTGGAGAAACATTCATATTGAAGACAGCCAGACAAATTCAACCATAGAACATAGCACAGACTTTTCCTTCTCCCTCCTCTCACTGCTGTAACAGCTTAATTGTGGTGAGCCCATTTTTATTATTAAGCAACGTGGAAATAAAATGCTAAATTTGGGCAGGTTGAGGCACGGATGGAACAAGCGAGTCGACTCACAATAATATCAATAAATCACAAAAATCAGATCCACTGGATCCAGTGAGTGGAGGTACTTACCTTCAGGGCTCTTGTTTCCTCCGCCATCACAAGTGGCCACCACTGCAAAGAAGAGTTATTATGAAAAAACAGAGGAGAAAACTACAAACTGAAAGCAACTTTACTTATCACCAGGACTGCTACTGCTAGACAACGCTGCTTCCCTCCTTTTGCTAAGCATTGCAAAAAAAAGCAAAAAAAAAAAAAACAAACACTTTCTGTTATACCAATTGGCTCTAATGGGAGCCCTACTCCTGGGGTAAATAGCATGTATGGTGTGCGTGTGCCCTGATCTGGTCACGCACCTATTTTGGTTTGAAAAAAGAAGCGCTTTTTTTTTTACTTTTGGGGGGGGGAATTTGGGGAGGGGGTATGCGGGGGAGCATCTTGTGTACCCCCAACCTGTGGCCCACGTACCCCTAAGGGTACGCGTACCACAGGTTGAGAACCTCTGCTCTAGAGCCCTGGGAGCATGAGTAGAATTATATATATATATACATACAAAGTATATGTATATATACTTCTCCGACATACAAAGTGCTTTATGACATAGTCTAAATTTCATTGTAAAAAATTTAATTGTAAAAACCAATAAAAGTGCAGTAAAATTGCAGATGAGATATAAACACTTTGAATAAAACAGCAGGAACATTGGGGCAGATTAAAAGCTGCCATTAATAAAGAGGTCTTCAAGTGGTAGCAAGAACAATGCACAGAAGAGGCCAGATGGATCTCCTGGGTCCAACATCGAGCCATCACTTTTTTCTAATCGCATCACCTTACCTGGTGATGCCCCAGTCTCTGCTCCTTGCATGCCCTGGAGATGTTCTAGCCCATCACTCTCGTCTCCTCCACACATCCTCTTCCACTCCATCTCCAGCTTCCCTTTCCAATTCAGGGAGCAGGAGGAGGGCCAGCAGAAGACAGTAGGTGGGCAAAAAGGTGGGTTCCCCCCCCCCGCCAATCTGCTGCCTGAAGTGACCACTTCAGTTGGTCTCATGGATGGCCCTGCCCTGGTTGTCTTTCTTTTGCTTCCGTCTCTATCCGTATTTCTACACCCACACCCATCTCCAGCCAGCCAGCTAGAGGGGTCAGGGTGTGTCATTTTTTTCAAACTCTGATGGCTTATTCCAGCTACCCCTGTAGCAAGCAACCATCTTCAAACAATTTACTCCCATAAAGAGGCATCCGCTGACCATTAACGTTCTTTTGTCAAATGCCAGGCTCTGAGCAGGCTTGAACGTGAACCAGAGTGACAACCTTATTCACATTTCTCAGGCAGCCAACCCATAACTGTATTGTACCTGGCTGACCCTGACTGCTGCCAATTCCAGCAGGTCATGCCAACCTCCTATAGCAGCTATCAGCTGCCTGTCAATTAAACGTTCCTCTTTGGGGAAATGATCACAAAGATGATGATGAAGCTCTGTGCACCCAGTCTCTCTGCTCTTGGCTGAGATCATTCACACTACAATGGATGCATGGTCTGCACTTTGATATCTGCAGTAATTGAAAAGCATTCTTTCTGTGTCACAATGTTATGACAGGCATTCTGAGATGCTTAGAGCACATCTTGCTTCACAGTTGGGTTTGTGATGTAATTGTAAAGAGTATACCGGCGGCCTGAATGTGTTTGATGAATGAATTAATTAAAAATATTTTTACCCTGCATTTCCCCTCTCAAAGGGAGGCCCCTAAGTTGGCCTTTGCCTTACACATGCCTCTATTTCCACGTCTGTTTCCATCTATTTGATCGTACAAGAGAATGTGGAGAAGAGGCAACTGAAATGCAAATGCATATTCTGGTCAACGTAGGCCTGCTTTCTCACGTGACACTCTTTTACACAATGTGAATGTCAATTTTTGTTTCCTGAGGGGTAGCCAGTGCTGACATCAGCGTGCTGGTGAACGGGGTCTTGGGGAAAAGCCCTGTACTGGACCCTCTGGAACCTCCCCCCCCCCCCGATGGCATACTGGGTGCTACCACTGCCACTGGTACTGAGAGTCCAGGGGTCGACCTGGGGGAGTAGTGGGCCCTCTGATGAACATGGGCCATCAGGCAGTGCCTGACCTGGGTGACCCTGACACCACTGTGGTGGGTAGACGTGTAGTACCTTGAAGACAGGATTTCCCCATAAGCATTTGTGGACTACAGTCCAGTTTATCAGATGCATGGACTGTCCTCGGTTGTCAGGTGCCTAGGATGCCACACTTCATGCATCTGATAAAGTGGGATGTAGTTCAGGAAACCTGGAATTATTATTATTATTTATTATTATATACCACTTTTCAACAAAAAAGTTCACAAAGCATTTTACAGAGAAAATCAAATACCTAAATGACTCCCTGTCCCAGATCTAAAAAATGCAGAAGAACACCAGCAAAAACAGCCACTAGAAAAGACACTGTTCTGGGGTGAAGAGGGACAGTTACTCTCCCTCCTGCTACATATAAGAGGAGCACCACTTGAAAAAGTGCCTTTTGGCCTAGTTAGCAGGGTACAGTGACATTTGTATGACAATGATGAACAGAGGTATTTGTAAAGCATTCCACCCAATGGGGCAGAGCAATCCTGCCTAACTATCCGGCGGATGGCACAGGCCGCCCACGGGATCCTATCCTTGTTCCAGGCCGATCAAGATCGGCCTGGAGGTCTACTTATCCCCTTCCCCCAGTGTAGCACGGCCCAGTCCAAATGCGCCATGGGACTCCTCGGATTTCCGCCACCTATTTAGCTGGCGGAAGTAAGAGGAGGCCATGTAAAGGCTGCGCCAGCCCGGGAGAGAACGGGGATATGGCGGCTGCCATCCCCGCCCCCTCCTGGCCCGGATCCACCAACCCCCGGCCTCCCTTGTCGCCGGGTCTGCCCCCCACCGGGGGATCTCTTACCTCCTCCGGCAGCTGCAGGGGCGATCCGACGGTGGATATTTAGGACTGCGCCGTAAGTTATATACTGGCATCACGAACCTGATTTAAGCAACAGCTTCTTTAAGCACCATGCGTAAAAATCCCCTCCATCTATATTAGGACATTAACTGTACTACCTGCATGTTTGGGGCACCAATGATCCATGGAGAAGGCTTGCGCCACAGGCGCCACTGAAACAAATGGGGAAAGTGCCCGTGTGTGTGTGTGTGTGTGTGCGTGACTCGGATTCATTGCATTGGAGCCTGTGCAGGAGATAGTAATTGCAAACACAAACGGTGCCTTTTGTCTGTTTCTCTGTGTAATTACCATACCAATTACCATTCTTTCTTGTTGTTGTTTTTCTCTATAATTTGATTAAGAGGAATGTTGATGCAGGTGGGGGCAGGCAGAGAACAATAAACAGGGAAAGGGATTGAGTTTACATTTCTGAGGCAGATTTCTGCTCACTTCTGTGGAACTGTCCTGATTTGCACCAAGGGAATTTTCTCTCCCTGCCACACACAGCAATTATGCATGCAGTGTGTAATTACAGCTCTACCTCCTTTTATCGGTCTGTTTCCCTTGTCTTTTCTTTTTGTCAGTTTAAATAGCACACATGATATATGCAACTATCTGAGCAAGCTGGAAAGGGATGGGGAATCCCTACGAGAATCCCTCCTTGGTATGCGCCATGCTTACATGGAGAAGAAGAAATATCCCCAAGATATTTAATGTGTTTCTCTCTAGAATGTAAAGTGTAAATGCCATGACAATTTATGCAGGAGCAGGTAAACCCTTCAGGGAGCCATGATGGGAGTTGAGCCTCCCTATCAACAAGAGTTCATTGCCAGGTAATTTTAACGGTAAGTTTCTTTTGGAGCCAATTATGGCTGAAAAGTGGGGTATCAATAAAATATTTATAAAAAAAACTCTGCGAAGCGACAAGCGACCCTGATTTTGGGTCCCTAGGAAGTTTCAGAGCCTCTCCCATATTTATCATCACAGAGTCCTGTGATGTTCTGAACAGGCTTCCATGACTCCATCTCTTTAAAGTCACAACCTTTATAATTTGCAGTACTTATTTGTTATATTTGTTGTATTCCCTGACCATCCTTCATCTGAGGAGCTCTGAGTGGCACTTTAGTTTCAAATAATCCTGTGAGGTGGGCTAGGACTAGTCTGAAAGGCAATGACTTGCCCAAGGCCACACAGTGAGTTTCATTGCTGAGAGCCAATGTGAGAGATCCATCGTTGGATTGCTCAACATTTAAAAATGTTTAGAGCAACTTCTGCAGGGGATCCGATTTTGATCCAACCAGTGCTGCTACGGGAAGGGTCTCTAATCCTTTTCCCACTGCCGTTTCCCCAATCTAAATCCCCTCCCCAAAGCTGCTGTTAGATAAATACTGAATAGGAAAAAGATAGATGCTGAATAGCAGCTGGGTACGAATTTAGGTCAGGAAAATGGCGTGAGGGAAAGGGTTAAGCACCACATTTGTCTCGAAATATCCAAGTGCACATGCCTGAGATCATGGGGTATTGCAGAACTTTGATTAAGAGAAAAATAAGGACCACTTCTCCATCCAAATTCTATTTACAGGGAATGATCCATATTTTATACCCAAGCAAAAGTTCCTGCTTTTTAAAGACATTTTACTGTGGAGAGGGAACAAAACTCAATGAGGCAACTTGAATTTTAAACTGTTATAACTTTACTTATCTCTGTTAGCAGATGGCAAATATGAATTGTGGCAATTTCACTTTAGACACCATGCATAGATTGAATGTTACAACTTCAGCCTCTCCAAACTTTACAGTCTTCAGCCTAAGCATATACTGCTACGCATATCAGAGGAACTCGCTACTCTGCCAGGGATCAGAACCTCAGGCCATGGCGTGAATGGCTCCTGGGTCAAGCAACACCTGGCAGGACAGTCCATACTCTACCCAACTTATCTCAGGTCTGGTAATCTTTTATTTACTTAGGTAAACAAGTGTCAGTTTTTCTAGTGGGATGTAGATAATGGATATAAAAATAATTTTGAGGAAAAGCCCCCCCCCCCATGTCCAGAAGTAGGCTATTTATTTATTTATTTATTTATTTATTTAAATAATTTATATCCCGCCTTTCTCCCAGCAAGGGCACTCAAGGCGGCTTACAAAAAACATTAAAATACGTATATACATTAAAATAATTAAAAACAAATAATTAAAACAATTAAAACAAACAACCCTAGTGGTTCACCTATATTTACATTTGTTAAAAGCCATTTGTTAAAAAGCCAGCCCACCATGTCAGACATCGAAAGCTAACCTAAATAAAAACGTGTTAAGGCCCCGCCGAAAGGTCTCTAAAAAGGGAGCCGTTCTTAATTCCAGGGGCAGGGAATTCCATGCATTTGGCTTGTTCTCTGTCCCTTGTTCACATCACATCAAGTTGCATGTTCACCTGGGTCAAATGTTGACAGATAAGTGTACAGATGCAGATGCTGTTGGGGGAAACCGGCAGGGCAGTGCAGAGGAGAACAGGAGTGGGACTGTGGGAAAAGGTACTGGGCTTTTCTAGAACACCAAGCAGGCTTTTGGTTTTGCCAGAACGTTAGGGCGATAGAATATAATAATTTAAATTAGGGCTCTTTATTTTATTCCGTCGTGTCTGATACTTCAAGTAATATATCCTCTACCAGCAGACTTTTTCTGAACCCGGGCCCACCTTGGTCCCAACCTACAGAATAGACCCGCTTTGAATATTTCACTTGTTTGTCTGTCCTCATTTCTCCACATCTTTCAGGATCTCCTGTTGTACACAGTAGATCCTCCCCCCCCCCCCATGAAATAGCTATGAAAATAGTTTGGAGAAGTCTTGAGCCTTTGTTTCGGAGTCTGCTGCTGCCTTATGGTATGCCAACCACAACCCCTGGCAAGCTGGCCATCAGAACTTGTAAACTGGAGAAGTTCCATTTTAAAAATCACGCCAACACAACAACTTATCAAAGATCACCAGAAGGTGTTCTTTGAACATATGCAGAGTTCCAAATATGTTTAGCCAAAAGACCCAGTTAGCAGATGGTCAACCAAATATGGAAATTATGTAACTAGCTAACCAGATACTAGGAAGATAACTAGGAGACCAGATGTCCATGTATCTGTGTAATGCCACTCTAAGGGACTGTTTTATTGTTGTTATGGAGATCCAGATGTCTTTGCCTAAAATAACTCTGCTGTCATGAGGAAAATGCATTTTCTAATCACTCAAACTACAATATTTGGTTTCTGAAAAATGCAATTCCCACATGCATGCGCGTGCGCGCGCACACACACATGTGCGCTTGCTCACACAGGAACACACTGTATTGTCCATTTCATTATTTGCATTTATGATCTTATCATTTTAGAGTTGTACACTGACTCAAACGCTATATAGAAAGATGGTTAAGGCATCTTGACCATAAAAACAGACTAGGAAGTGCAGTGAAGTATGTGGCTGCCTAAGTGTCGCTAATGGTGACAATTCTCTCTCCTGTGCCTACACAATTCTGAAAACATTTTACATGTGTGGTTTTTAGGGGGTGCTTTGTTGTAGTATTTTAAAAAGACTTCCAGCATAATCCTATGCAGGTTTTCAGTGGGTTTTATTCCCAGCAAGGTGTGTATAGGATTGCAGCCTTAGAAGCTGCGCACTCATGTGCTATACTACAAATGTACAAGCCCTTGTGCAGCACTCTCTAGTGTGGCAGAGCTTGTGCTCCCTGTTTAAACAAATAATGTAGTAATAGGAATTTTTTTTTATAATTCAAGGACTATTATTTTACTGCTCAGAAACAAAACCAGTGGGAGTTTTGAGTGTGTGTGTGTGTGTGTGTGTGTGTGTGTGTGTGTGTGTGTGTGAGAGAGAGAGAGACAGAGACAGAGACAGAGACAGAGACAGAGACAGAGACAGAGAGAGGACAATGGTGCAGACAAATGGTTTATATCTGCTTCCCTTGCCACAGTCCCAGTCTTGATCACCCATCCCCCCCCTGCACATTATTTTACACAGAACAAACACACATGCCGCTGCAGTGCTTAGCACATTCTTAAAGAAACTTCAGGAAAACACAAAAGTTTGCTATTTGCTACATTGGAACGTTTTAATTGGTGGGTTAAACCACTGAACCATGAGCTGTCGATCGAAAGGTTGGCAGTTCGAATCCGCAACGGGGTGAGCTCTCGTTGCTTGGCCAGCTCCTGCCAACCTAGCAGTTCCAAAGCATGTTAATGTGAGTAGATAAATAGGTACCGCTTGCGGGAAGGTAAACAGTGCTCCATGTTCCAGCCGCATGCTACGCGCTGCGGCAGGGAGAGTCACGCCGGCCACATGACCATGGAGGCGTCTTCGGACAACGCTGGCTCTTCGGCTTTGAAATGGGGATGAGCACCACACCCTAGAGTCAGACACGACTGGACTTAATTGTCAGGGGTCACTTTTACCTTTACCTAATAGGAGTAGTAACCTCCTTTGGTTTAAAGTAATGTATGATTTATACATTTATCAGGTTCATAACACCACATTTTGCAAAAGCAGTCTCAAAGCAGTGAACAATACAGATTTAGACAAACAGAACAATACGACAAAACAGGGTAAGATCAATACACAAATTTAAAAAGACAGCATAAACAACTAACAACATAAAGAAGAATCTCAGTTTGATCCAAACACCCGGCAAAAAGAGCAAGTTTCATTACATGTCTATTAGATAGATAGGTCAGTACAGATGTCTGAGTGGACAATATTTGAAAGCCTTGGGGCATTCACTGCATCAGCTGCATAGCCTTGTCCCATATGCTCACCAGCTGAAATTCTACGGGTATCAGCACATGGAGAAGAGCCTCTCCAAATGAACTTGATAGATAGAATCACACAGGAGTTTCACCCTAGGTTTAGGTGCTAATGCTTAGCACTCTTTTATTTTTAATCATCTGTTAAAACAGCACTTTCAGCTTGCAAAATGCTTTACGTTCCTTATGTGATTCATCATTTTACACAACCCTGTGAGGTTGATCACTTTTACATTTTGGAACTGAAGAAGCTGAGAAGAAGTGGCTTGTCTAAGACATACCAGAAATTCAAGCCTGAGCCGAGATGTTAACCCAGCTGCCCAGGGCCAAAATCAATGCTCTGTGCCCTGAATCACTCCAGTTTGCCCTGCAGATTACCCCAGAGCATCCTGAAATAATTGTGTATTGTGTGAAGGTGAGCATACTCTTATTGCTATGCACAACTAGGACAAGCATTGATGCTGCCAACTCCCAGTTGAAAACAAAAGCAAGACTGGCTTTTAAAATTTGTCTCCCTGGTTTCTAATATTAAGCTTCGTTATTGCATGGAAATCCTCTGCACTCAGTCCCTTAACGCAAGCTAAGCCATCTCTGGAGATTCTGGGCTATTCCGTCCCCAGTTAATTGCTGTATATTTTGCCTGGCTGTACTAAAGCATAAACCTAAATGGTTTTTCCCAGGGAAAGCAGCATGGAGGAAGACATATTAGTTCATTCATTTCCTCCTCTATTAATGTCTTGGCATGGGTGACTTTCTGTATGCTACATTACCATCAGATAATATTCCCACTGTGTTGCAATATTCAGTACTATAGTTGCATATCATACAAATCATTGTGAGACACGAACTATCAGCACTGGTAGTGCTATAAACATTATGTAAAGTACCTAAATATGTGCACTAACTCTGGGTCATGTCAAATTTATACAAATACATAAACATGACGGGAGTCATTTAAGATTTCAGCACTGTTGGGTAACTGTGCTCAGCGCTGCTTAGAACTGCTAAGATAGAGACAGACCCGTTTTGTTTCCTCCTGTTCTAAAGAATTAAAGGATTTCTCATTTCCTTACCTTGCTTTTCCAGTTGTGACCTAGGACCTGCCTTCCCTTGCCAACAGTTAGGTACTATATCTTTAACAATTACAGTATATATGTTCTACTAGTAGGTAGAAGAATTGGCACTGCATTGTGCTGAAATAAAAAAAAATAAAGATCAACTCCCAACCCACTGCCGACTGGCTCTTGATGTACAAAGTTCACAATCTTTGGTTTAAAAAAAAGATGCAGTCTAGGAATGAAAAGATGAAGGAGGTTGTCACGGTAGTCAGGAACAGTAGATAAGATAATGGAAGGCAAGTTTGAAGTTGAGAATGAACTGCTTGTTGGTTTCAATTAGCATGCGTTCATCAGTGAGCCTCTGCCCAAGCTGCTACTTCAAATGTCCCCATTCACAAACCAAACAAGTGCAAATGGATATCCAGTTGTGCACACAGAAAATATGGGCAAAAGCCTCCTTTTGCACACAGATCTCCCTTACTGGGTTGGGGTGTTTTTTGCTTTTATTTTGAGCCATAAACTCATTCCCATGTCTTCTTAACACCTCCTTATTTTTCTCCTAGAAAACAGATTTTTATACATCGAAGCATTTTTTGCCAGCACGTACCTGAAACGTGAAATTGTTGCTGTCATCAGTTGATTCAAGAGCTAAAATAGACAATCAGTGCTAAGAAAAATGCTAAAAATTATGTGGAAGGGTCTAAATTGAAACTGGAAAGGTGTGATGTACTGAAGTTCTTTCTGGGAAGAATATATTGGTCCATACTGTGAAAAGCATACCTATGAAATCTATCCACCCACTCCTGCTTTGCTCAGACAAGAAGGCTCTTGCAGCAACTTACAAAATGTTATCAATTCAAACAATTAAACTCAATTTAAAAACTACCCATGAAATAGTAACAGGGAAGAATGAGCAGCAAGTCAGTCCACAAAAGCTGCTAAAAATGCAAATCACCCCTCTCACACTAGCAACCCAAAAACTTTTCTAACCCTGAAAGGCCTTAATGAATCTTCTAAACCGTGCAAGAGACTCAGCCAGGCATGCTTCTCTAAGGAGAACCTTCCAAAGACAAAGAAGGCTGCAGGCTCAACTGCCCTCAACCATATTTCCATGAAGAGGCAGCACACAACAGAGCCTCATCTGAAGATGGGAGTGCACGACGAGGGACAACATATGGGAAGACATGTTCCTTCAGACAGTCTGGTCCAAGGTATCCCGAACTGTCACTGAATGGCCTTCCAGTGCAGCCAGCCCAGGCTCATAGCCAGATAAGATAAAGCTCTGCAAATGTGCAGTTAACTGCACCCCCCCCCCCCCGGGATGTTATGCTTCTGAATGCGCTAGAGCTGCATCATAGCACATAGCTGCATCATAGCATTTCTCTAGCACTTTTTCTAAAAGCTCCAAGGACTTCACATACCATCTCAATCATCCTGAGGAGAAAAGGGCCATCCTTATTCCCATCAGGGAGAGAACAGGGACTGAAGCTGAGAGAGAGAGAGAGAGAGAGAGAGAGAGAGAGAGAGAGAGAGAGAGAGAGAGAGAGAGAGAGAGACTTTCCAAAGGCCACTCAATGAGTTCGGAGCTCAGCTGAGATGTGGGCCACACCTTGTACACAAGAGTTTCTGGGTACTACTCACCCCACAACCCCATCAACATCAGTGGGATAAAGGCTAGATGCTTGATTGTCATCGGCACGTTCCTCCTCATCCAACCATACACAGCTAGCGTGTTTTGTGTCCTTCCCCTGACACATCTGCTACCTGCTGTGGGCAAAGGGAGGGGCTGGGAAGGAAGACAGAGTGCTTGCTTTCTCCTGATGTGGTTCTTTGCGTCATGTCTCAGTTGCTTGATGTTTGCTTTACCAACCTTCTCTCCCTACCCTTCAGAGCCCTAGGACTGGTCACAGGCCTTTCTCAACAGGAAAATTAGGCACTACCTGGCCACAAAAAAACTATTGTCCCCATTTGCTTCCACAGCAGGTTTAGGAAGCCGCTCAAGTGGAGAAAAAACTCTGCATAAATGTAGAAGGAGAAAACCATCGTTTCTACTCTTCTCTGACAGGGTTCCTGAGCCTTTCGCAAAAACACAGTAGGAAATTAAATAGAAAACATGTAGCCATTTTACCAGTGAGAAACACTAAGGTGGTGGGACATAGTCCCAAGGTCAATGACCAAAACATTCGTGACACAAAACTCAAAATACATGCAGAGCAGATAACTGAAGAAAGTACACCAAGCCACATCTTACCAAGTATATGTATTTATGTGAAAATTTAAGCATGTAGGAAATATTCTAGAAAATATGTATCCCTCTATAGGTAAAGGTGACCCCTGACAATTAAGTCCAGTCGTATCCGACTCTAGGGTGTGGTGCTCATCCCCATTTCAAAGCCGAAGAGCCAGCGTTGTCCGAAGACACCTCCGTGGTCATGTGGCTGGCATGACTCTCCTTGCCGCAGCGCGTAGCATGCAGCTGGAACACGGAGCGCTGTTTACCTTCCCGCAAGTGGTACCTATTTATCTCACATTAACGTGCTTTGGAACTGCTAGGTTGGCAGGACACAAACACAAAGAAACTCTCACTCCCGTTAACAAACACACAAATGGAGACACACACAACACACATAGAGCCCTCAAGTTACAGAGACATTCTCTCTCTGAATGCCCCCCTAGCTTGCTCAGCAGCATCCTCTTTTCTCTCCATCGCCACACATCCTCCTCCAATCCCAGCCGCCTGACCCAAATGGCATTGGACATTTGGTTGGGCAAACAATAGTGGGCAAGCAAGCAGAAAGGGCCCGATGTTGAGTGGGCCTGCTGCCGGTGATGGCAGGCTGGTGAACTCACCTTGGTGGCCGGCTCCAGGGCCATTCAGTGAAATCTTATCAGGGGGTACAAAGCTTCTTTAGGGGCCCCTTCCCGAATTTGGCTCCTGGGCCCCCCTTTTTTGCTCCAGGACCCCCTTTTTGACCAATTTTTCGCCCTGGGCCCAAGTACAAATTACCCCCTTAACCCCTCTCAGAGGCCCTGGTCAGCTCACCTCACCTGGGCACTTCATCATAGGGAGCCTGTCTGAGCTCAGAGCCTCACTGCTCTGCCTGTGATCTCCATTGGCCAGACAATGGAAATCATGGCAGGCAGGGTGGGGTCTGGAAGGCTCCCCTGGTCTGGTCTCCACAGCAGACCTGTATGGCAGAAGGAAGCAGGCTGGCTGGGCAACTGCACGGTTCCCACTGCATAGGCCTGAGCTTGTGCATTAACTGGGTTTGACCCCCTTCTGCCTCGTATAGTTGCAGTGAACCCTTAGTTTTTGTTTTAATTGAAAAACAGGCCAAGAAGGGGATAGGGAATAAAAAACCAATCTTGCCTCCTCTTCGTCTAGCAACAGGCCAGAAAGCAAAAGACTTGCCTAGGCAGCTAGGCTATTTTTCTTCTTCTGGTTGGTTGGCATCTCTACTCAGAGAGAGAGAGAGAGAGAGAGAGAGAGAGAGAGAGAGAGAGAGAGAGAGAGAGAGATGCCTGGCACCTGAGCAGGCTCTGAGAAGACCTTGCCTGAAAGCTGCAGGGAAGGCTCTGCCTGAGGATCAAAGTACCTGCTAAGCACACCCATGGTCTCCACTTGCTTGCATTTTATTCTCTAAAGAGCAGCTGCAGGGGGACAGTGGCAATGGAATCAGAACTGCAACATGAGGGGAGGAGGGCTTCACCCCTTTCCCCTGCCACCGGGAGCTTTTCTCCCAGAGCAAAGAGCAGTTATAGGGACCCAATCCATACTGGATGGACATGGTGGGGCAAAGGGTTAAAGCCCCCTTCCCCTACTCTGCAGTCCTGATTTGAATCAAGCCTCCATTAGGTGCTCTTTTTTTGGGGGGGGGGGGGGTTTACTAACATTCTATTGAAAGTATTTTTCATCTAACAAAACAAGGTGTTTTGTTAAATGAAGCCTCTTCTCTGCCCACCCCAGCACAGAAGCATACAAAAAGACGACAATATTATTTTATTTATTTAAAAGATTTTTATACCGCTTTTCTAAAATTCAAAGCGGTGTACAACAAACATATAACAAAACAACTAATACATAATTAAAAACCCATTAAAACGATCCACAATTAAAAATAAATATTAAAATATATATTAAATTAAATATTAAAATATAATTGCAATTAATTACAATTGTAATTAAAATATAATTACAATTAGCTAATCCAGTGATGATTTGGGAATGAGGACTGATGAGAACTGTTCCTTTCCCTGGGAAGGGAGGGACACAGTCACAGACCTCTATACTGGCTTCTCAGCCTCAAATTAATGTGGCAAGTATCCCACCAAATAATCCCTCTTCCCACTCCCCAGCCATAGCCGTAGTCCCTTCCATCTCCTCCATCCCGTGAAACAAGAGGAAAAAGAGAGTGTGAGAAAAGGAAGGAAAGACAATCAGTTAATAAACCAAATAGTTACTGTAATTTATTTTTAAAAGTCACACAAGGACACATGACATGCACGTCAGAACAGAACACTACTGTAAGAACACCAAGTGCTTCGTTGCCCCTTGACAGAGAGAGCAAGATCTCAACTTTGAATGCGTTCACCTCATGAATGTGTGTTCCCCTCATGACCTCACCCCCCCCCCAATAAAGCCATTCCCTGCTTTTTAATTGTGAGTGGAGGGGGAGTTTCAGAGGACAACCTCCTGTGACTAGAAGAAACAGAAATGTACTCCAGGAGGGGGAATTGGACATGCTTGTACAAGACAAGTCCTTGATTGATTGCGCATGAGGGGTCCAGCTCAGTTGGTATCATCCAGACCAGCCCAATGGAGGTCTGAACACCCGCCTGGGGAAGTATTGTAAAAGAAGTACTACAGTACAACGGACCAAATGGTCACAAAAGCAAGGGGGCTCCCACCAGAGTTGATGCGGCACATCTCTCCTCCTGTCAGCTGCTAATGATCTCAAGCCTTTAAACCTACTTACTTACATCAGCACATATCCGCAAAAGAGCCATGCTGAGGGATATAAACTAGGCCTTACCTGACAGAAATAACTGCCTTTGTTTCAATAAATAGACTCCCACTTCCTGCGCCGGTCTGTTTTTTTTGGGTTCCTTCTATATTTACTCTCTTATTATCTCAGTCTGTGGTCTCTATTTGAGGTGAGAAAGTTTTCTGCTCAGCGACAGGAAATTTGCAGGCAACACTCCTTTGGGGCAGCTTACCTTTGAGCCCAACTGTGCAGAGCTGACTTGAGGCTTCTGTGCACAGCAGAGAGTTGCTCATCGGGAGGGTGAAGCTGCAAATGCAAGCATGAAAATCAGAACTGTTATCAGCACAAAGCCACGTGTGGCACAGAGAGGCCATTGCCGAACTGATGCACACCAGCTGTGTTAGCTTAATCTTGATAACAAGATGCTCAGCCCTGCCGCTCAGCCTCTTGAAAGGTCACCAAGGCATTGCCGCTGACATCCTTTTCAAGTTTTTGTTGCTTAGAGGCAATCAGAGCTCCTGTTCCTTCAAAGCCTGTCTCAAAGAAGGTGAGCCAGAGGATCATGGGATTTCTTGAGAGCTGGTATTTCTGGAGATTCTTGAAAATCGCATCTTGACATGGGCACCACTAGAGAGGAGTGGGGGGGGGTGTCAAGCGCCCCCTAGACAATGAGCTTACTCCCCCCCCCTCCATTGCTGGACCCTTGTGGTAACTTGAAAGAAAAGCACTTTTCATATACTCAGAGTGCATTTCTTTATTCTCATAAATCTATATAAAGAACTCTTCCCAGTCATTTCTCTACCTTTCCTCTTCTACCTTTATCGGGGTGTTTAATGTGTGTGTGTGTGTGTGTGTGTGTGTGTGTGTGTGTGTGTGTGTGTGTGTGTGTGTGTGTGTGTTGTTGTTGATTTGACTGATGCAGTTGCACTAGTTCACTGACATTTACAGCAGGCTCACAGCGCTATATGTTTCTATTTGGAACGTGTCTACCTATTTTTCCAGCAAACAGCTTTTAATGTGCAACCCTCCTGAGCGCATGCCAAGTGAGGACAACAGGGAACAATGCACTGGAACTATGTGGAGGAGGGTTGTCATGGATGGAAGGTGGGCACATATATATGATATATGTGGAGTTCAGGAGCCTAAAATTTTGTCCTCGCTGTTCCACAATGGGGAAGCCTACTGAGGTAGAGCAGGCATCCTGATGCATCTGATAAAGTAGATAATATGTCCGGCTTCTCTTCTAGAATTTATCTAAAAAAAGCAGACCATACACACTCTACCAGTGTGGTGAACATACTCTACCAAAAGGGAAGCAAGTTATCCCACAACATACACAGCTTCAGACTCCACCTCACATCTCCAGTTGTGCAATAAGACCATTGTCTGAACTCCTTTTTTTTACAACTACAATTATTGACATGGTTATGTGTGGTGGTTTTTGTTTAGATTTCGTATAGCCTGTTTAGAGGATGGCGAGCAGGTGTTCTTTAATGGGCCTGGCTGTTCCAAGTATTGGGAATGTAAGTCACAGCCACTTACCCAACTGGAGCTCAAACCAGTTCTGCCCTGTTTAAGTTTGGATGGTGCCTGCATGCACAGGAAAAGCTGCGTAGCAGCCACTTGAGTTTGCAGTTGGCTTGCAAAGCAAAAGAGTTTCTGAGGAGAGGCTGGCTTGCAGGAGTTCAAGGTGCTGATGCTGCTAGGATGCTTTGGTGGTGCTTGCTTCTGCACCCTATACTACCTGCTGCTGTGCACGTTTCAAATAAACCAGCTATATAAAGAGGCCACAAAAAAATAATACTTACTGCAAGAGAGAATCACCAGGAGAGGATTATTGTCTTCATCTCCTGCCTGTGGACTTCTCAGGGGTACCTAGCTGGCCAGCGTGCTGGGCTAGGTGGGCCTTTGGTCTGATCCAACAAGACCCTTCTTATGTCTCTAGTGTGCTCTCCTCCATATAACCATTTAAAAGCTACCCAGAGGGAAGGGAGACAGTGAAACTCCATGTGGATAAGGACATGGAAGCCTGAAGAAGTCAACAGGGGTGCTCAAAGTATGTTTGTCGACTTGATCTTAACGACTGATTCAATTGTTCAGTGATCATGATGCAGCTCTGTGTGTGTGTGCCTGCGTGCGTGTGTATGTATGTGTGTTATAGGTCACCTCCTTCCTTGTGGTAAGTCACCACTATGTATAAACACCTTTGGGGAGATTTCTTGCTCTCTGAGCTATCCATCGTGGAATGGTTTTCAGTGACGCCAAAGGAAACGTGTTTGTATGAGCTTGGCCTGTTTTATATGCAGCACAGACACTGAGGTCACAAGCTGCCCTGTCCCCCCAGATGGAAATGAAGAACCAAAGTGAGAGCTTGCTATTTATCTGTCAGCAAGGGTGCTCTGTGATATGCAGATGCTCAGCGCTGCCTCTGGCGCACAGTGCCTGAGCAGATGGGAAATGGCATCTCTGAGGGATTGCAGTGAGGTAAGTTGCATTTGGAGGTTGCAACTGGGCTGGCTAGCTGGAACTTCCCACCCTCTAGCTTTTCCCTTCTTGGCTCCAGATTCCTCCATCAAAGCAAATTAGGCTGTGACCAGACGGCAGCTTTCCCCATGGCTGCTTTAGCACAGTGGTGCTAAGCTGGAAGCCTGTGTGTGTGTGTGTGTGTGTGTGTGTGTGTGTGTGTGTGTGTGTGTGTGTGTGTGTGTCTTGTGGGAACTACCTCAAGGGAGAGTGCAGGATTCTCCCTTTCCATCCAGTCACTTCTGCGGATTGTGCCACCTACACCGAACCCCTCTGCCACTTGGAATTAGAGTGATCAACATGGGGTCAGTAAATTCCCTGTGGGACTTGTTGTGGGTGTTTGGTGCATTGAATCAGTGTGCTTGACTACTAAAAAAAGAATACATCCATCTCTCTGGAAAAATCTTTCAGACAATAACAGCCCAATCCAGCCTAAATGCAGCACTGGCATGGGTTACACGACATCCCGCGGGGGAGTTTTGACTGCTGGAGGTCTCCTTGGGGTAAGGGGACATTTGTCTTCTTTCCCCAGGCGGGCCAGTAGCCGCAATAGTTCAACTCGGACCTGCACCAGTGATATTGCTGGTGCAAGTCCGCGTTGATCTGTGGAGCAGATCAGGCCTGGGAGGGGGCCTGGTATTCGGTGTTGCTGTTCCCACCCCCTCCCAGGCCTGATTCGCCCACGCCCGTCCCATCTCCTCCCCATTCTGCTGCCCTCCCCTACCCCATTCAACCCCTCCCCACCCGTCCCTGCCTTCCCCCACCCTGTTCCATCCCCCATGCTGGGCTTACCTGCTGCAGTGGTCCTTCGTCGCTCCACCAGTGCGTGCGGGAAGACTCCGGCCTTCCTGCTGGTGCGCCAGCTCCGTGTGCTGCCACAAAGTGATGATGATGACCCTTTGCCCACGTTTGAATAACTCAGCAAGATCAAAACCTCCCTCCTACCCCATCATCTCCACAATTTTTCAAGGTAAAATGTTAAATTTACTGTATTATTTAATTATTAAATATGAATTTAACATTTATTTAAACTGTGTTCCTTTGTGTTAGACTGACTTTCGATTGTGAGTAATAGTTTTGGTTGTCTGCCTCAATCCTATTTTTCCCACAAGCCCTGCTGTTTTTATTGGGCAATTTTCTAGAGCACAGGGTTGGACAAGAGCTAACTATTGTAGCAGACATGACTGTATTGACAATTATACAAATAAGGAGCAGATAAACATCTAATACAACAAGAATAATAAAACCACAAAAGCTGCACAGAGTAGCAAAATATATAATTTAAAAAGGGGTCACTAGGGAAATCCTCCCTCCTTGTGTATGGTAATGATGCAACAGCACACAAAAATACACTCCTATGTGTCGTACCACTTGATAAAACACACAGCAAAGCTGATTCTAAACTTGGTCAACTGGAAGAAAGTCCATGGGGGGGCATCAGCCAAGTGGCCAGGAAGAACACTAGCCAAAGGACCCTAACCACCAGAGGCCCACCTGGCTTGGCCAGCATCCCTCAGTACTGAGAGCAGTGGTAGTGCCCAATGTGCCATTGGGGTGTGTGTGGGTGCCATGGGGGGGGGGTTGTCAGTGCAGGCGCAACCTGATGTTGGCACTGGAAAGACCCACTGACCAAGTTGGTCTCTGTGTTCCTGCTAAGTAAAGTTAACGTTGCAGGCCCAATGTAATTACCTCAGGTAAATCTGTGGGAGTTTTTTGGTATCTGACAGAGCCACTGTTTTTGCCATATTTTTTGTTTGTTTATAAAACCATTTTACCTTGCTCAACAACCATGCCAGCCAGACTCCCACAAACTCATTTTATAAAACAATGAAAAAACAAAATAACAGTACTAGAAACTAAAACATGATAAAATAAATATTCTAGAACAGGGGTTCTCAACCAGTGGTACTAGTACCATCAGTGGTACTTCTGTCGATGGCTGGTGGTACGGCCGTACCACTGGAACCCCGCTCTGATGCTTTTGGCAGTGCATTTTCGCTCCTGAGAGGCTCCTGCCTTTGTTGAGCTTTGGGAATGCTTAGAAGGGCCCTCCCACCTGCCCAGAGCCTCCTACCTGCGTTTTCTGGCCTCTGAAAACCCAGAAGTAACTGGCGATGATGTCCTCGCCAGTCACTTCCCGTGGTATGCAGAAGGAAAATGGCACCGGAGGTGGTACTCAGTCGGGAAGGAGTTCAGAACCCCTGTTCTAGAATCCATAAATGAACACAATAAAATAACATGATAAAAATCCCACTGACATCAGTGAGCCACATGGCTCTGGAATCTGGATCCATTTTCCAAGCCCTTGCAGTGCAACTTCAGAGAAAGAGAACCTTTCTCTGCAGCTGCATCGTTTTTGCACTGCTGGAAAAAATGTCTTGGCACAGAATAAGTGGAGTAATTTCTTTTAACATCATCTTCCTTCCATCCTCTCTGTGTCCTCAAATAAGATCTTCCTTTTCATTCCTTTGGCGGAATCTAAATTTAGCAGTAGCGGCAGTGCTTCAGTTCTAATGAAATCCTGCGAGGTCGCCAGGGCGACAGCTGATCATAAATCATTTTAATGGCAGAGTAACACAGAAAAAAAAATCTAAATAGGGAGGAACATGGCCCAATCCTGCAAGTCAAATCTTCCACCATATTTATTTATTTTTATTTATTGAATTTCTACCCCGCCTTTCTCCCACAAGGGCAACCAAGGCGGCTTACAATCAAACATTAAAATACATATTTACATTTAAAAAGAATTAAAACAGTTAAAACAATTAAAACAAACAACCCCAGTGGGATTCACAGGGATTCAAGGCACAATGGAAGAAGAATGGTGCAGCTGCATATAACAATTGTGCAGTGGCTGAACATGCAAACAATTGCACCAAATTGCACCAACAAGATTGTCTGGAAAGAATCAGACCCAATTTCAGCCCTTCAAGAACCTCCGCAGACCCCACCTTTCCCGAGCCATCTTGGTCTTCCTTTCACTTCACTTGCTTCTCTCTCTCCCGCAGCCCTACTATTGCTTCGTTAGTCCCTGCTCTCACTCTCTGTTCCTGTCTCATCTGGCTCTGAGCCCAGGTCATCCACCCAGTTCTGAGGCCAATGCATTGTCCACCAGCAGAGGCGAAACAAGGGTGGAGCGAAGGCAAGTAGTTCTGCAAGACTCCATTACACCGGAGTCAGCGGCCCCTCCCCCTTGCTGTTGGAGACATTCCAGCAGCAACAGGGGAGTGTCCTGCATGTTGCCTTTGCTGCCAGAATGGCTCCAACAGCAAGGGGGAGGGGCCGCTGACTCCAGTGTAACGGAGTCTTGCAGAACTACTTGCCTTCGCTCCACCCTTGTTACGCCTCTGTCCACCAGTGACAGCCCTCCACACAGAATGATACAAAGATGTCACTCAGCCCAAGGCAGCTTTTCTTTTTTTCTCATCATGAAAGAGATGCAAGTGGTTCACTCTCACTGGGAAGGAGCAAGCCCCTTCCTCAAGGTGAAGCAGTGGCACTGTAGCTTGTTTCCCTGGGGCTCACAGAAACCTGGACTGGACCATATATGTAGGTGCCATGGAGATCACAACACACTGAAGCCAGGGCAAGACAAAGCTCCTATTGATATATTAATGAGTGGGGAGTGTGCCCTGAATTAGGATGTGAGGCTTTTTTTTTTACACATGAGGCTTAAAGCAGCAGCTCTTGCTTCAATTGAGTTTGTGATATAAAAATATTGCATCCAGCAGAATGTTCATTTGTATTAAAAGACACTCGTCAGAGAGTCTCAAAAGCAATGCAAGCCTCATGCGTAAAAATGCCCTTTGTCCCTGATCTCAGTTTCAGTGGGATACATCAGCATTAAGGATGCTCCCTGCATCAAATAGTCCTGTAATGCAATCCTTAGATTGTCAATAGAGCTGGTACTACATTTTCCATCAGCTCAGGACTAAGATCGGTGGGACGACTCAGCAATGGACATCTATTGATAGCTGCCCATCCTTTAAAAGCATGAGTTTAGAAAGAGTCTTTCCGTATAATCTGTCAAATTGTACCCAAACTGCCTCTTAGTCTTTTCACAATGGTCCCCCAAATCTCTTGTCAGTAACAACAGAGAAACATCCCCTCTGTAAATACAAGGGAAAGGAACACAGTAGCCTGGGCTGGCATGGCCTGCCCATGAGAAAAACTAACAGCGCAAATTAACCAACTTTCCAGTGCCAGTGCAGCCACAATGCAGCCTCGAAGTAAGGGAAACAAATGTTCCCTCGCCTTGAAGAGGGCTCCATGATGACTGTCCCCGCACTGCAAAATACAGTGTTGGCATGGCTGCATCGGTGCTGGAAAGTTGGTTAGGATTGGGCTGTAAAACAATTGGTCTGGGCAACTAATTTTTTTTTTGGGGGGGGGGCATTCTCATCCTGATCCAGTTGTATGTTACCGTAATTGAAGCAGTTGTGGCATGGAATGTGCATCCCTTTCAAGTTCTGCACTGCAGATGGGACAAAATCCTGGATTTGAAATCCAGATGCTTATCCAAATGTGCATGTTGCCCATCTTCACTGAATTACTTGCAGCGCGATGCTTAGTCAAATGCATATTTCCATCCACATTCTGTTCCAGCTAGTCATTTGTAACTATGCACAGTTAGAATTGGATCATGGTAAAAAACCCTTGCAGTATTGCCCTAGTGGGTGTTGAAACCAGTAACAGCATGACATGGCAAGACGGGGAGTCTTGGCCCAGTTTTGCACCCTTTTGCAAAGAAGAACAAAAAAGAAGAAGAAAAGTGGGTGTTTTTTTTAGTTATGTAGTCATTCACAGCTGTGGCAACATTTGAACTCAGAACTTTGCAACTCTTAGCTACTGCAGTATACACCAGTTCTTGCGCTGACTGTGCATACACACTGTGGAAAAAGCCATACATCAGTGGATCACGTTATTCTGCATCTGAAACTATTTGATTTTTTTCCCCTTTTAGTCCTACCAAAACTCCTGTTGAAATTCACATCCAGTTTTTCTGTCAGTTTTGGTCGCTGTAATATGTGCATTGGCTGAGGTCAGAGCCGGGCAAAACATTTGCGACAATTGCCGCTGATTGCTTCTAGTGATGTACACCAAAGTTCTGGCCTGCAACATGGACTTGTTTGCTAATCTCTTCGGTCTAAATGGGTAGACTTACCATATGTCCCGGAATGGCCGGGACCCTCCTGGATTTCGGGCTTGGCATCCCAGGAGGTATGGCACCATCCTGGATTTGGCACCCCAAAAACAATTGGGGTGGGGTCCCGGACTGTGTCCGAGAAAATATGGTAAACCTATAAATGGTTCACTTAAGGCTGGCACAGGTGGCATGAAACATAAGTCACCAGGAGGCCACTTTTACTTGCTCTCTGCCACCGCAACACCTGCTCCCTCATGGTAGGTCTGCTTCCACGTACTGGACTGGCTGGTTTTCTGGAGGTCTGTAGCACTGTGGAGAAAGTCTCCCCATCATCCCTATGATGAATGATGGACATGATGATAACGATGAAGTCATCCACCAGGTGCAAAGCCACTGAAAGCAGCGAGCATTCTTTCCACACTCTTTATATAAAATCAAACCAGACTGGGTGACATGGTTACATATTGTGCTGGAATGATTAGTACTGTATGTGCATTCTGACCTATATTTATAAAGCTGCCTCCATCCAGCCCAGTATTGTCTACTCGGACTGGCAGTGGCTCTCCAGGGGCCCAGGCAGGGCTGTTCCCTCACCTGTTGCCTTCATACTGGAGATGATACGGGGATTGAACCTGGGACCTGATACATGCAAAGGATGTACTTTCGCCCCTCCCCTTTCTTATATATGCCCCTGCTAACTGGGCAGGAGACACTTCTTCAGTTGGTGCTCCTCTTATATTTAGCAGGGGGAGAGTAACTGCTCCCCTCTCACCCCAGCAGCACAGTGTCTTTTCTGGTGGCTGTTTGCTGGTGGTCTTCTGCATCTTTTGTAGATTGTGAGCCCTTTTGGGACAGGGAGCCATTTAATCATTTGATTTTGTAAATAATTCTACTTTCTACTTTTCTGCTTTTAAATTCGACATTCTACTTTTCCTTTAAGGTTGGATTCCCCCCTCCCCCGTTTGATACTCACAAAAACCCTGTGAGATGAGATATAAGCTGAAAAAGAGCGCCTGACCCCTGGCTACCCAGAGCACATCATAACTAATCAGGGCTTAATCAGAGTCCAACACTGCTGCCACTCCACCACACTTTTTCTGTTCCGATTGAAGCTTCTACATGATTAACTCTTCAGTCTCAACTGCATGCATAGCAGAGTGTGAAATCTGCTATTTTCAGTACTTCTTGGAAATGGTGAGAACCAATGAAGCTGCTGATTAATCGAGCTCAGTGTCAGTCTTTCAGGTGCAGAACATCACATCTCTTTGCATTAGATAATCCGATGTATCATGTTAAAAAAAGTGTCAGTGCAAACAAAGCCTAATATCCTATGGTTTGATCGCAAATTATTCTGCTACAGTGTGCAAAGAGTTAATAAATCCTAGATCCTGTCATGTGCACATTGCACAAAGGAGCAGCATGAGTTACTGGGAGCACTGTGCATATCAGGCACACTCTGTATGGTGGTTGTGAGCCAACAATTGAACCATTTGATCAAATATTTGCGTGAAAAGGCTGCTTTGAAAAGCCAAATAAATATTCATGACCAATTTTCAGCTCTGCTCACATGGATCTGAACCAGATCAACAGAATCTTTCAGGCAGGCTCTCTGCGCATTTCCCCCCCAGCTGTGCTAGAGTCCACTAAAGGTATTGCTTTGCCCCACATTATAATCGGAAAATGTCAGAAGCACCAGTTCTCTGTACTCTCACGTCATGGCCCACAGCTAGCTAGGGCACTGGCTCTTTATTGATTTTCTGGAAGCTCGTGCTGGCTGAAGTGTATACATTGAAACAGAAATGGCTCACTGCTGTTGGAACTGGAAAAAACGAGGGTTTTTTTGTGGGAAATAAAATGTTTATTCAAAATCCCTATTTGTCACAAAGGCCCCTGTGATAAATGTGTTTGAAACAATGGAACTTAATTGCAAATGAGTATTTTTAGGATCATAGCCAAAATGTTCAACTTGAATACCTTTCTGTATATAAAAAAGGTACCAGTACCTTTCAATAATTCTCCTGTGGTGTTTGCAATTTAAGGCCACTTCTCAATTTTCAAGATTTATGGGACAAATTATGAGTAGAATGTGTGTGGTGTAGCAGTTAAGAGTGTTGGATTGGGCTAGAGGAAAGTCAGGTTCAAATCCCTGCTCACCCAGTAGGTGACCTCGGGCTATTCACTCTCTTTCATCTTAGCCTACCTTACAGGCTTGTTGTAAGGAAAGAAATGTCTTTGGAAAAACGGTGGGGGTACAATCGATAAAATAATAATACATAAATCATCATGTTGAAATAAAAAGCTGTGTGTTTGATTTTAATTCCTACATCAAAGTGTCATTTCATGATGTATGTGGCTTGGTCCCCTGCCATAACGATATGTTTCAGTCTTCATTGAGCTACAGTGCAGAGATGGAGCTGTGCTGCATTGCTGTGTAACGTAATAGCAGCAGCCTTTCCTCCCGAAAAGCTAGGCTTTGGTTGCTAGCACAGCAGGTCACAGGATCAGGCTGAAAGATGTCAGCTTTTTCCAGAGCTTTGTTGGCTGGTAGTGCTTGACATATTGATTCAAAGCACCAGCCAGGAACAGGGGGAACCCTGAGTAGCAATTCTGATTGCTACTAGTCCTCATGGCAGGATGGGAACTTGGAAAGCGAGGAGTTGTCTCCAGCCTCAACCGTCGTAGTCAGAGGTGTTCTTATATGGGGGGAGCAGGTGTGCTCCCCCCCAGGCGCTGAGTGGGCGAGGGGCGCGGCAGCCGGGCTTGGGGCTGCGCAGAGCGGCGCGACACCAGAGCCCGGCTGGCGCGCCCCTCCGAAGCAGCGCGCCCACTCCGCGTGTCCCTGGCCTCCGGAGGCTGCGCTCCGAAGGCTGGGGATAAGCCCTCCTTAAAGCGACCGCCCCGTTCGGCGGTCGAGAGCTTTATGAAGAAGCCGAACGCGTCGCTGGGGGTTTGCGCATGCGCAAACCCTATAAAAGCCAGCGACGCGTTCGGCTTCTTCATAAAGCTCTCGACCGCCGAACGGGGCGGTCGCTTTAAGGAGGGCTTATCCCCAGCCTTCGGAGCGCAGCCTCCGGAGGCCGGGGACATGTGGAGTGGGCGCTCAGCCCCGAGCCCGGCTACTTGGGGGGGCGCTCCAACCCCGCCCCCCCAGGCGCCGGGAGGGCTGGGAACGCCACTGGTCGTAGTAGCTCAAAATCCCCACAACAGAAAGTACCTCTCTAATGCAGCATTTCCTGTTTCTGTCACTCTTACTAGCAAGAACGTCGGGAAGTGCCTTGATGCTTCTTGCACCAGCAGCGAGTTGCTTAAGATGAGCCTTTTGAACCCTGGCCCAGCAAACCATGACAGTGCATCAACACACCGGCCACGTTGGAGGCAGGTGCTGTACATGTTTAGGACCAGTGTCCAGTCCAGACTGGAAATGAATTGTTTTCATTATGAAAAAAAACCTAAAGGGCAATGAAGAAGAGATGCATGGTCTTTTATTCTCCCTCTTTCCCTCAAATGCAGCTGTAATGATAATTGGCCTAGTCACCTGTAACAGCTTCACCATCTGGGTTTGAGGGTTCTACTACGGTGATGCTAATATTCTCATTCCCCCAAACGGATTAGCATAATTGTTGCTCCTCATGCATTGTTATTGTAGTTGACCACAGAGACGGTGCTGCAGCTCCCATGCACCTGACACCCTGCAGCTCCTGTTAACATGACAAGATCAAGTGGCATAACTTGCCATTCTCCGACAGCTGCTGCCCGTGGATCTATACTGACATGTGTCAGCGGAACACCTGATTTGACATGAGTCAGCTACAGACCCGAGGCCAAATTCAGCTTGTTGAGTTGCACTCCAGATAGCTTAGATGGCACATCACTTTGAGCGGCTCCAGATTCTCTCTCTCTCTCTCTCTCTCTCTCTCTCTCTCTCTCACACACACACACACACACACACACACACACACACACACACACACACACACACACACACACACACACACCGCCTAATGGACCAGAATATTGCTGGCAGGCTCACATCCCCAATTGCTGAGGATATATCACTTTGATTTATGGCTGCATTTCACAGGTTGGTGTTTACCCCATGTGTACCTAATCTGCAAAGGTAGGTGATAAAAGGCACTTTCTCTTGGATTGTCATCATCTTGCTGATTGCTCTTCTTGTCTCCTAAAATACAGAAACCACAATGAGCTGATGAACTTGTCCCAAAGCACGATAGCACAGTGGCTTAAACACTGTTTTTGCATCAGTTTTGTTAATATACAAGTAAGTCTACACTGGCAGCCAGAAAGCTCATTCACAGTATAAATGCCATTCCTTCATTCTCTTCTCCCTGAACAATGATCAGACATTCGAACTCAAAAGAGGCTCACAGGCAATTGACATTTCACCTGTAAAAATGTCACTTTCCAGACAATTTTGTTAGGGCAATAATTGCACAGTGTTGTGCAACAAGTCCTAGCCGCCCTTGCCTTTATGATGGCCCTGTGGAATGAAACTGCTGCGTGAGTGTGCCAGGCCCTAATTGGATAGCGACATCACTGACAACGCACACATATCCCCCCTCGCAGACCTGCACCTTTTTGCTACCTTTTGAAAAGACGTATTCAACGTTTATGATTACTTAAAAACTCTTCAGAGCATGCTTATCCCTTGTTAAAAAGGTGATTGAAACATGCAAGAATAATGCCCTGCTGTCTCATGAATCTTATAATGCCTTTATGCAGCATTTCCCCCCCCCCATGCCCAGGTGTTCCCCCCCAGGTAGTTTATGACTCCAAGATCTCTGACAATATCAACGTGACACCAACATGTATGCATCTCTCAGCGCAATCCTGTGTAACCTTGCACCGGTGTAACAGTAGATGCATCTGCTGTTACACTGGTGCAGAGGTGAGGCTAGCGGTTATGCCGCCCAGAGCTAGGGGGGTTGGCCGCCCTGAGGGTGGCCAACACCCCCCTAGCTCCGGGCAGCATAACCGCCCTGCCTGCCCGACCCCCGGGTGCCCGCCGCCCTCCCGGCTTACTTTTCTCTCCTGGTCCGCGCGACTCCGGAGGCCGGGAGAGAGCGTCCACCCGTCATGCCAGCTCGGCCTATACTGCCCAGGCCTAGCCGGCGATTTCGCACATGCGTACAACGACGATACATTGTACGCATGTGCGAAATCGCCGGCTAAGGCCTGGGCAGTATAGACCGAGCCGGCATGACGGGCGGACGCTCTCTCCCGGCCTCAGGAGTCTCGCGGACCCGGCGGAGCCTCCGGGGGCCAGTTGGTCGGCCTCCCGCTGCCCTGTATCGCCCGCCGTGTAGCTGGAATTTCCAGCTACACGGCGGGCGAGACAGGGCGGGCGGGCGGAGGGCGGGCAGCAACTCAGGGCGGCGCGGCGTTCCGCCCCAGCCTGAGTTGCCGCCTGGAGCCATTGTGCCCTCCGCTCCACCCTAAATACGACTCTGCACCGGTGCATCTACTGTTACACCGGTGCAAGGTTACACAGGATTGCACTGTCTGGATCTTTTCATATACTATTTTCTGAGGGGATAATGCTTCTCTCTCGTCCACATGTTGACTGTATGAAGCAACATCACATTGGTTTATGATGGAAAAGCGGAGGGGTGGGTGGGTCTAGCCTTGCTGTCTGTCAGGGACATCTTTGTAAAAATAATAATAATTTGTAGGTGTGGTGTATGTGTGAGTGCTAGGAGATGGTGAGTGCATAGCTGCCACAGAAAAAGGGCAGAACAGAGGATGGTGGAGGAGATTAATTAAAACATAACAGTTCAGTCAAAAGGACCACAGGAGAGGGGTTTGTGACACAGCAGGTAATGATGTTCTAGGAGCCATTCAACCAGGACCTGTGACCAGGGGTGGCATGACCTGGAGCCGCCTCTGCTGTGGCGCTATAAAAAATAAAACAAAAAAGTTCCCTACTACCATGCTTCTTGAACGGTACTACCGTTTCATCAAACCTAGAAGTGCAAGGCCACATTTTTTATTTAAAGGGACGGTACACATTAAGCGGACGTCCTGCATGGGGAGCAAGGTAAGGGGTGGGGGTTGATCCACTTCTCGCTCAGGTGAGTGGAAAGCTGGTGATTGTGACTTGTGTCAGCAGTGGGCTGGAAGAAGGCAGTGGCAGATTCGGGAAGGTGAAGCGCACCCTGAATCCGCCGCCCCCTCCAGACCCCTTGCAATCTGCCATTGATACAATCCACTTCGCCTCATGGTAGGGCTGACAGTGCCTGCGACATCATTGCAATCATCCTCCAGAAAAACACATGTGGCAGTTGCACTTGTGGTAAGGTTTTCTGTTTCCTAGCAACAGCAGTTAGCAGTTAGCAGTCTGAAAACTGGAGAAATCTTCCACAATATGCTTGCCAGTCCAGTGTTGTCTGCATGGCTTGGTGCTGGTGTCACCCTGGCTAAGGGCAGCACCTGGAAAGACTTACGTTTTGTTTGCATAGGGAATATCATCGGCAGTTCACTCCCAGGCACACTGACTTGGAAGTACGAACCACTGTGCTGAGTGGGATTTGTTCCCACATAGGTATGCGGAGCATTGCAGCTCAGGTCTGGCAAGGTTGCAGGTGCGTGGCCATGTTTGTTGACTTAATGCTATGTGTAGTATTACTACCGCTGTAGAAATGGAAGGAAATCAATGAAAGGAAATTGCATATCTTACTTGGCAGAGAGGGCAGTGGTTGGACTTCTGATGAAACACTTTCAGTGGTCTAGCAACCTGGCACTACGTCTCAGGCTACACTAAAGGCAATGGTACCCATTCATAAGGTGGAAAGAGATTTCAATAAGATTTAAAGATTTTTTTTAAAATCATTTGTATTTAAGACTGAGCTGTTAATAGGATGTATAATATTCTGTAAAACAGAATATTATACACCAGCATGTGTTAATTGAAGGCTGGGTTTTTAAAGAAATCATACCCAGAGGTACTAAATACAATCTATTGTTTCTGGAGTCTCAGGAAAGGTCTGTAGCTCAGTGGGAAAACACATGTTTTGTGTGCAGCAGGTTGTTGGTTTAAGCTGCCTGGGTATTTCCAGGTAGATGAGGAAAACTTCCTCTTCGAAACCTTGAAGAGCCACTGGCAGTCAGCACTGAGACAACAATACTCAGCCTGGTGGGTCAGTGATCTGACTCAGGATGGAATCATACATTCTCCTAATAGTGGGTGAAGGTGTGAGGCAAATGGTGCTGGTCCACCCATGAGGCTGATTGAGGCCGTTGCCTCAGGCAGCAGATTGGCAGGAGGGAATCCAGCTCTGTCTGCCACTTGCCTTCACTATGTGTCCTCCTCCTCCTCCTCCCACTCCCTGGATTGGAAAAGGAAGAGGGGGTGGTGGTGGAGCCGCAGCGAAAGTAAGGAGGAGAGGAGAGGGAGGGGAGGCTACAGCATCAGAGATGCTCTAGCCCACCCCTCTCCTCTCCACCATTCTTCCACCCCCCCTTCTTCCCTTTTCAGTCCAGGGAGCAAGAGGAGCAGATGCTGGGGGAGCATAAGGGGCATAAGGGGGAGCAGCATTTGCACTCTGATGCCAGAAGGACTTTGGCCGTCCCTGGACACATAGGACCGATTTGTTTTGACAAATCTGGTACTGCATTAAAACTGGGTGTGGGTGTGGGTGTGGGTGTGGGTGTGGGTGTGTTTGTGTGCGTGCGTGCGTGTGCATGGGTGTGGGTGTGGTTGTATTTACTTGGTTATCCTTATTTCCTAATAATAATAATAACAACAGTAATATCATATCCTATTTCTGGTACCTGTGGGAGACCGTGGGTTTTTGAAATGGCACTTCCTAGCCCCTTTTTTTATTCTTTGCTTTTCTGGCAGCAGGTGTTCTTTGTTACTATTTTTGACCTCTCCTGAAGACCCAGCCTGAGGTGTGTGGTTTGGGGCAAAGCTCCTTTTGTTCTCCGTCTATGAGAACCACTCAGAGTTGATAAACAGCTGAAGGATGTGGCAGAGGGTGAATTTTCCACTGAGGCTGGTTTGCACTAATGCTGCTGCTGCTGCTGCTGCTGCTCTCTCTCTCTGTCTCTCTGTCTCTCTCTCTCTGTACCCCACCCTTTGCTCTCCTCTGCCCTTGAATTCTGACGCAAGCACAGTCACAGACACAAAGACCCACTCCCCTGCAGCCTTAGAGGATGATCTGGTGTAGGTACCAATGCTTCAAGGGGCAGCTAGGCTCAAATGAAAGGAAATAGGAGATGATGCCACCAAAGGGGGGAAATGGAAACCTACAGACAGAGCTGAAGTTTTGAGGAAGAGGATACACATCAGGAGTTGGGTTTCCAGTGGAAACAGGCAACCTGGTTTCATTATTTATTTTATTGTTAAGACACAGTTTGTTGCGCCGTATGTGGTAGTAGCTTGGAGATGTCTTGTAATGTTCCTGCTGGAGAAACCTGGATAGTGAGCTGATTGGAAGTGATTGTACGACGTTTAACCTTTTGGTTAAATGTAGTCTGCTCTCACTGTAGAGCATGGTAAGTCTGTCAAAAGCTATATAGGGCAATAAGACCATTAGCTGAGGCCTCCTCTAGCTATAACCTGCATTACAGCTTCTATCTTGAAACCCTGAAGCTGCCTTTTACACCAGCTTGGCTTCATTTTTAAAGTTCAGTCTCAGTGCTAAGCAATGGGCAATTTGGGACTTGCATATATTAATTAGCTCACATACACCAAGAAGTCGTTCTCTCCCCCCTCCCGCTGGCAATAACTACACTGCTTTGCACAGGGAATTCCTCCAACAGAGTAATTGTGTTAGGACTGATTTAAATATGACACCAAACGTGTACAAAAAAGTCCCATGGAGTTTTCCATGCAGCCAGCATTTCATATAAACGGAGTCCTCGCTTGCTCTGCCTGTAGGATTAGCATGCCAACTCAGTGACTGCCAGGGCTACAGAATCCTGGCATGCAAACAATACTCACGTAGGTGAGGTGACCTACTTTGCACAAGGCATCAGTTGCTTAGGGTTCTGCTGCATGAGTAAATGTTTCTTACATGTGCAGCCCTATTGTGACTTAGATTGTAGCAGCAAACGGCAAAGCCTGCTACAACAATAGCAGATAATTTGGAGATTAATGGCGCAATCCTCTCTAGATTTGAGACTTGCGGAGCACTGCTCCGCTGGTCTAAAAAGGTAAAGGTGACCCCTGACAATTAAGTCCAGTCGTGTCCGACTCGAGGGTGTGGTGCTCATCCCCATTTCAAAGCCGAAGAGCCAGCGTTGTCTGAAGACGCCTCCGTGGTCATGTGGCTGGCATGACTCTCCTTGCCGCAGCGCGTAGCATGCGGCTGGAACACGGAGCGCTGTTTACCTTCCCGCAAGCAGTACCTATTTATCTACTCGCATTAACATGCTTTGGAACTGCTAGGTTGGCAGGAGCTGGCCAAGCAACGAGAGCTCACCCCGTCGCAGATTCGAACTGCCGACCTTTCGATCGACAGCTCATGGTTCAGCGATTTAACCCACTGCGCCACCCGTATCGCAAACATGCCGCAAAGCGTGCTTGCAGCACCCTGGGAGTAAGTGGCACTGGTGCCGAGGCTGGCGCTGCTCCCCCCACACCAGAGACAACATGCACCCGCTGGGGAAGGTAAGTTCCCCACTAGGCAGAGGAAGGGTGTGGGGAGGGCAGAACGGGGTGGTCCAGGAGGGGGGTGATTGGTTGGCCAGGCCCAGGAAGGGGGAGGGATCGGTGGCAGCAGCTCCACCGAAATCCTAACCCCCTTCCTGGGCCTGACTACCATTACCCAGACCTCTTGAATGTGCACCAGCAAAATAGCTGGCGCACATTTGAATAGACCCATCAGGGCAGCTGAGACTCTACTTGGGGTAAGTGGTGAACCGAAGAGTGCTTCAGCCATGCTTGTGCAGGTCCTCTCTAGATAGGATGCAGCATGGGCTCTACGCCTGCGCTGCAGCCTAGCTAGACAGGATTGGTCTACCTGGCTGTATGTATCCTATGCTATGCACACACTTTGTAGGCCCCATTGTGCTGAGTGGGATTTAAACATAGGTAGGTAGGACTGGACTGGGCAGCAGCAAGGGCCTTTCCAGATGTTAGAAATCTGGCATGTTTTGCTTATCGCTGTGATACACACTGGAATGATAAGCACCAGTCCAGTGCCAGCAACTCTACATCCTCTGTATATAACAGAAGCAGGGAGTAATCTTGCTGTCAGGAATAGATGTCCTCCACATTTAATAATAAAAGAGATATGCACTCCAGCACTGGAGAAAGGGAGTGAACTGTCACCAAAGAACTAAATACAAAGTAAGAGAAATACTGTGAAATAAGGGGAAGGGTGGTGTTTTCTGCTTTGCTGGTGTTCATTGCTTTTTTTTTTTTTTAAGGGGACACATGCATGCTCCAGCACTTGAATGGTAGATCAGGGAGCTCTCATCTATTAAAGAAATTGCATTTTCCCAGGGTCAAAATATTGTGGTTCCAATGTTGGCCAAATATAATTTCATTCTGCACAATGCTCACAATTGCAACGGACACATGCACAGGGAGACAGTGGAAGGAGGAGAGAATCCTATTTCCCCAACATCGAAATCCGTAGTAGCCCACGTAAAATAATATAGTGGTTTTGGGATTTGATGTTGTGAATCAGCATGGCACGAGAGCCAGGCAATGCTCAGTCAGTTTACCTGGAAAAGAGAGTTAACAAATGTTAACAGCCCCAAAAGTAATAGGACCCTCAGGACTTTCAAGTACATCAACTTGAGAGTTGGGGGGGCTACGGTGTAGGAAAATTCCTCCCCTCCCCACTCTAAGTTTGTAAGACAAAGCTGCAAATGCTGGCAGATTCAGGAAGCAACAAAAAGGGTTAGGATTTGATCAGGGAGAGACTGCCTCTGCGATGGGAGCCAAGAGAAGGAGCTAGCAGCTTCAGACATGTTTGGAGCACCAACACAGCTGATGGTGCTTGTGGGTGCATGCTGCCGCCTAACTCCATTCAAATGTTCAAGCCTGTATGTTTGTAAACAAAACAAATATGACAAAAGGCACCATAAGCCTCCAGTATGGTGTCCTCCAAAGGAAGCCAGACTGCAAAGAGCGCTGCACCCTGGAACTTCTCCCCACTTGGAGGAAGAGTAGGGCATGAGCACATCACAATATGTTATCCCCCCCCCCCCATTCTCCAGCCTGGTGCAGTCACTGCTGTTGGATGATGGAAAGAGCAGCAACTGAGGGTCCAATTAGACTCGGTTTACTGGAATGCGTCTTATTAAGGAATCATGTTCCAAACCAGAAGCACATCTCTTTTTCACAAAACAACAACAACACCATGGGGCCCAATCCTGATCAGGACAGCAGGGTGTAGGCGTAATTCTTTCCCTTGCACTTTCTCCCAGCTGAAAATAGCCTTTGGAGCTGTTATTGGCACCCAAAAGGGCTGTTAGCTGCAAATAGCTGCTTCAGGAATAAATATCATCTCTCTCTCTCTCTCTCTCTCTCTCTCTCTCTCTCTCTCTCTCTCTCTCTCTCTCTCTCTCTCTCTCTCTCTCTCTCTGTGTGTGTGTGTGTGTGTGTGTGTGTGTGTGTGTGTGATTTTCAGTGGGAAAAATGCTCCAGGAGAAAGGCCCAATCAGCTTTGGGTTCCTTGTTGCTGATTTTTCTTTAAAAAGCAGAAATACAGTACTTCCAGGTATAAGTTCATCTCTTTCAAATGCATTCCCGCAAATGTCTCATTTCGCCCATACATGTTGGCCACTTGTTCCTTTTGTCCTCAGAACTGGGCAAAACGTTAGTGCTGCATGACATTTATCAGCACGCAAGGCATTGCTTGGTCTAACCTTGACCACTAGATGGCAATAAGAACTGCAGGACATACTACAAGAGACTGCAAAGGGGGGGGGGGAGTAGAAAGAATATTTCACACAAATTCCAAACCTACCGGTAGTCAAAATTTCAAAAATCATCTTTTTTCCACACCTTTTAAAATTGTTTTAGGTGCTGGAAAATAATAATAATAATAATAATAATAATAATAATAATAATAATAATAATAATAATAATAATAATAATAATAATAATAATATACCCTCTCTGGGTCTTGATTGGCTATTGATATTCTATGCGTAAAGGCAGAATACTCTGGATATATATGGTATATGCCCAGGGACAAGCAACAGGGGACGGCTTCTTCCCAGAAGCATTTTATGGACTTACTGACAGAACCTTTGACCCAGAATGCCAGAAAACATGGGCCTCTAGTCTGATATAGCAAGCCAATTCTTATGGCGGATTGGTGTGGGTGGTGTTTAACCTTATAATGAACAGATGCGCTGAATCAGCATGTCAGAGCCCCACTTAAAATCTGATGCCAACTGACCTTCATGTTGTCCATGTGTGTATTGTTAAGCTGGATGCTGGAAGGGGTTTATGTATGCCTCTGCTTCTGAACAAATTATGTCCCTGGAGTATTCTGTATTATTCTCTACCCAGCATTATTGCACTCTCTACAGAGCAGTTTCTCCCAGAATTGCAAAGATTCTTCCCATGCATCATCTCAGGAGATTTAACGAGTGGAGAGTCTCTCTCCCTTGAGGGAAAAGGTGATGTTCAGTATAAATAAGCTACAACTGAAAGGCGGTGTAAATGTTATTATTCAGGACAGCACCAGAAGTCCACAGCGCTTCTGCTAGGGGACATGATGCGTAGCTCTGTTCCAGAAAGTGGGCTTGAAAAAGGTATAGATATAATTGTACTGACTTGACAGCTGTTCCCTGTCCACAGAGAGTCCTATTGGCTGATTTTTCTGAGCATTTTCTTCATTTGAAGGAACCCTCCTTACATGGCGTTTACAGTTATCTTGTCATATCTTTTATATTCCAGAGGTAATAGACATGGGGAGGAGGTGGGGGAAGGAATGAACACATTCTAGAAATTACATTATGCATTTTGGAGATTTCTAGCAAATATCAGGCACACATTCGCCTGCATTGCATTAAACAAGAGAGAAACATGTCACATATGCAGCGCAAACCCAGCTCTGCCACTGAGTCAGCCAATCCGGGATCCCTGCGGAGGGAGTGTTATTTGTCACATTCACACTTAGCACTTTTTTGGGTGTACATTTAAAATAGCTTGATTTTGTTCACCTAAAAGTATAACGAGGCCTTCGGGGAAGGGGGGGGGCTTCATGGGGATGTAGCTCAATGGGCACATGCTTTGCCTAGAAGGTCTCTGGTTCAATCTCTAGACAGGGTGGGGGGGGGGAAACCATCTGAAACCCCAGAGAGCCCTGTGGAGAGTCAGTGTAGATGATATTGGGCTAGACAGATAAATAGTCGAATTCAGTACAAGGCAGCTTCCTCTGCTTTCATGGATTCATGTTGAAAATCTGCAAGGAACCAAGCTTAAACAGAAGACAGCCAATCGATGGTTTGTAAAAATATGAAGAAGGCACGTTTACAAATGTCTTCACCCAGAAATGAATCAAGGCCCATATGGTGCATATCAGGCAGTTGGATTCACAGAACAGATTGGTGAGCATTAAAAAACAATGCATTAAGAATGGGTGCTCAAGCAACACATATAACCATGAAGAGAACACTGCAAAGTATGCCTACCAGTGCATCTTCCCCCATCAGCAGGAACTGATGAGTACAGCCCTCATGGCTCAATACTGGCATTCAAAGGGTTAAGGACGAGAAAAAATACATTTTGGGGTATTTGTTCTCTGTATTGTTAATCAGTTTGGATGGGACCTGTTTTCTTCTTTCTTCTGTACAGTGCTTCAAAAAATAGTATATTATTATTATTATTATTATTATTATTATTATTATTATTATTATTATTATTATTTTGTATCGCATCATCATCTCTGAATCTACCCTGAAATCATGCACAGAGAAAATGAAAGTAGCAGTTCTTTCTGAGCTCTCTTCCTCCCAAACCGCTTAGGGATGATGATGAGGCAACAAGAATGCAGTCAGGCACCTCTGCAAATCCAAGACGCGGCAGCAGTGAGGGTCCTTGGCCAAAGGTCATCCAACCCATCCAGATCCTGGCTAATGTGGGGGGTGGGGTTGAGGGTCTATCTGCCTAGGACCTCCTCCCTCCCTCCCTCCCTCCCTCCCGAGACTGCCAGGTTCCCCTCCAGCTGCCTGTGCATCCAAGTAGAATCTGCGCATAGTCTGCGCCTGCTGCTGTAGGGAGCCATGGCAGAGTCCTCAGGGGCATGTGGTGGACCATGTCCCACAGACTGCTCAGTACATGCTCTGTCTTTCTTGATACTGAGGTGGGTGTTTGCATGCCACACCTCTGTCCTAAGTCCATTAACTGTTTAGGGCATAAAAAGGCAGAGTTCCAAAATCTATAGAAGCTTTAAAACACACACACACACACGCGCGCGCGCACACACACACACACACACACACACACCAATTTTGCATCATTACAAAAGTGCAAAGGCCTCACGCATCACATTGAGTAAAACCATTTACCAAAATAGGGTTCAACTAGATAAAGAAGATGCTTGTGCTCAGGTCTCCTCAGATACATTCATTGCTGCTGCTGCTGCTGCTGCTGCTGCTGCTGCTGCTGCTGGATGATTTCCTGCCTCAGCCACAGTTCAGTACACAGACACAAGGCTTGGAAGACTTGTTCTAAAACCCAAGATGAATCCTCAGAGCAGTGATTACCCACAATAGGGGCTATATGTGAGGATAGGTTAGGGTTGCGTGTTAGGCACAAATAACGGCTGGGCCGAGAACATTTCAGACAGATGCTGTCTTTCACACATTTGGGCATGGTAGTCTTGGGAACGTCATTGCCAGAATTCTGTGTTTCAGAACTGAATGTATACGACGCTGCCTGATATGAAGTCAGTCTGCCTAGCCCAGTATGAACTCCTCTGATTGGCAGCAGCTCTCCAGGATAGCTAGCAGGAGATGTCAGGGATTGCATTAGGATGGTCTGCCTGCAATGCATGTGCTCTGCCACTGACCTGTGGCTCTTCCCCAAGGATACAGATTTGCCGTTCTGCAGAAGACACGCTTTAATCCCCAGAAAATTAATTTTAATTCCTTGTACTGTGGATTTTGTTCTAATGGATAAATGCGGCTAATTGGCTTTGATCCATGGCCATTTGGTCTCTCCTTCCCGGCTGGCTGTGAGTCCCCAGTGTCCAGTGTTGCTCCCTTATGGCCCAGCTCTGGGCAGCGAGACAGCCTGGGAGAGAACAGAATCTAGTAGCAGGACTATTGGTGTAGGGTGGGATTGCCCCCATTGTTTAATCAGAAAAAAAGATGTAGCAGTAAAAACCAACCAACCCCCAAACCCAACAACCAACTCTCTCCCTACAGTTCTGCCTCCGTGTACCGTCCCAGGAAAGGATCGTGCTTTAAAGAGCATTCCAGAGATTTCCCCGGGGGGAGTAGCATTGGCATCTAATCCCATCAAGACTCCTCACTGGTGATGACTGAACCAAGGGCTTTCCCCAAGGAAGACACCACATTCCCTGCAGTCCCACATAGCTCAAGATGATTTGCCTGGGCCCGTTTTTGAAATGTGCTACCTCTACTGCTTTTATTTGGAACTGAAACTCAGATGTCTCTCATCGGGGGTTTCACCTATGTTGTGTGCTAGTACATCATTTATAGAGACAATGAGATGGGTTAAGGGAATGTAGCATTTTCGCCCTTAGGACATGCGTGCGCGTACGCATATCCATGTGCACAGCGTTTGATTCTGGAAGCTGTGGATGGATTGTCTCTCAGAATGAAGCCTCGTGGTTGAGTCTCTGGAAATAACTCAGATAAGTCCCTTTCCATTCTCAGACTGACATCCATCCTTGGCTGCTTCTGAAGTCGAAGGCACTGGGGACAGATGGAGCTGCAGCCCTACAGCAGCCCTGCCCCCTAATACGAAGGAGTCCACATATCATCATAATCACTGCTATCCGATGAGCCATTCCCAGCCTCACAGTTCATCACAGGTCTGGAGAAAGTTGTTGAGCCTGAAGCAGAGAAATGAGAAGTGCATTATTCGGGTCAGCTGCCAAGAAGCAGAAGGACACGTCTCAGAAGGAAGATCCGAAGCGGCTAGCTGAAATGTTTAGTGACCTGCTGACTATTCAGCTGTGTGGCCTCTTGGGAGGTCCCGTCAAGTAATGAGCGAGAAAACTGTATGGATGCTTGGGGTGAAGAGCTGTAGCTCAGCACTGTTCTCTTTAGGCAATTCACAGCTGGAGCTATGCATTGCAATCAGGTTGCTTGACTGTAATAGGTAGTGACCGATACTATGTTGAGATGCGAATGTGCAGCAGCCATGTCTCTCCAGGGTCCCATAATGTTTTGCCCACACCAGGGATGGCCAATGGGCAGCCCAGGGCTAGATCCAGCCCCAAAGCAATATTATTTGTTAAGTGTTCTAAATATTGTTTTATTCATATGTATATTAAACAGAATAAAATCTATTAAAACTTTAATGACTGTAAGTTTATTGGGCAAGGCCTAGCTTATTCACAGCACAATCCTAGCCAACTTTCCAGCACTGGTGTAGCCATGCCAACTACATTTTGCAGTGCAGTGTATTTTGCAGTGCAGGGGCAGTCATGGAACCTCTTCAAGGTGAAGGAACATTTGTTCCCTTACCTTTGGGCTGCATTGCGGCTGCACCGGTGCTGGAAAGTTGGTTAGGATTGCGCTGTAAGTGTTTTGGAAAGTATCAAATCTTTTGTATTTGGCCTTCAACAGTCCTACTGAATTTTAATTCAGGGGCAGGAGTTTCTGGCTCAGTGGTAGAGCTGCCACCTTGTAATGCCTGAAGAGATCCGAGGATGCCAGCTCGAGACAACTGGAAGTATCCGAGAGCTGTCGACATGCCTCTGACGATCTGTAGAAGCCCTCGGTGAGAGCGAGGGGAAAAGCTGCCAGCTACAATCTGAATGGAAGTCAGAGTTGCTGTCAGCTGAGCGTGGGAGGCGAATGCCAGAGATAAGCCAGAACAGGAAACCACCTGGAATGAAGACGTTCTATGAAAGATTAGAACTTTGTATTGCAAAAACTCCCTCGGGGGAGGGGGGTTAGAATTGCCTGCCTATGTGCACCTTGAATTAAACTCAGAGGAGAAATCCAATGATCAAGAAAGGTGGTATATAAATATTATTATTATTATTATTATTATTATTCACAGTATCATCAAAAGTTGGCTCACACTTTCATATGTACTTTGAGGTAATGACCAGTAGCGTCACCAGGACGCGCGTCACCCTGGGGCAGGGTGGCGCGCGTCACCCTAGTGACGGTGGGGGGGGAGACCCTGCTGCCTCCCCCCCCCCGTCGCCCCCCTGCGTCGCCCTCCGGACGCTCCGAGGCCAGCCCGGGAGCCGGCCTCGGAGCGTCCAGCCTGGCCGACGCTCCAGGGCCTTCTGAAAGAAGGCCCATTGCGCAGTGCAAATCCGGGTATTTTTTCAATTTTCGCGCATGCGCAGAGACTGTTTTGAGGGCATCTTGCGGAGCGTCCGGAGGGCGACGCGCATCACAGAGGTGACGCGCGTCACCCCCTGGCGGCCCGCCCCCACTGCCACGCTCCAGCGACACCAGTGGTAATGACCCTTTTTCTGAGTTTGCATGTGACATGTACTCAGATGCACATATTTGCATGTAATACTATGCCTGTGCATCAAACCATGAAGTCAGTTCTTCTTGACGGTATCAACTTCATTACAGAGCCTGGCTACTGTACAATGGGGTCAGTCTGAATGACAATATACACTTCTGGTCCCCTGGCTATACCTGTTGGCTGCCCCTAGCCTAAGCCATCCTTCACTGTCAACTGGGAGTTCCTACATAACAGCATGACTCTGAACAGCTGATCCACTGAAGACAGAACTGCAGATGAAACAGGTGATGATGATCCCATAACAATTCGATCTGATCCTCTGTGAACTATTCCAGCCCCACAGAACCATGTGTTAGAGTTGAGCAGCTACATTTTGTGTCTGTTTCTAACATTTAGAAAAGGTGCCCAAAGTGTTTTCCTTTGTGATGACCTTTTCAGTTTGACTGACTGATTAAAGGCTAAACGTGTTTCCATTCATAATATGTCTGCTTTTCACCTCCGAAGAAAGGTGGGTTTCCTGGATGGGTTCCCTGTTGCTCTGGATGTTCTGGTTTGTGGATGTTCTCGTACCAATCTCCTTCCCCAGAAGAGGTGCTGGTGCTGTCCTCGGCTGTAGGTGCTGCTGGAGAAAGTCACAGATGAACAGCCCAATCCTGCCTAACTTGAGGCCGGTGGAGCGAGTGTCGTAAACATGTTTTCAGCACCCAAAGAGTAAGCGGTGCGGAGGCTGGCACTGTTCACTCTGCTGCTGTCCCGGACCACGCCGGCTGCCACAGGTGAATGCTGCGCCGGTCGGTGCAGGAGGCGTGGGGAGGGCAGGCAGGGGCATGGGGAGGGCGGGCAGGGGTGCATTAGCCAGCCCGGACTGGGAGGGGGTGGGGATATAGGCCCTAGGATACAGTGGCCAGCCATTTAGGCTGGTTGTGCAAAGTTACACAGGATTGTGCCGACATTGAGCCTCCTGGAACAGAATGGAATCAGACAGATGCGTGTCTCTCGCTTTCTGAGAGACAGAGAGAGAGTAGAACTACTATGCTGGCCCTTAATCAGGTTTGCATCACAGCAATCTTCTCAGGACAGATTTTACATGATCCTGAGGATATGCTGGAGTTTGCTGTGGTGAGCACATGAATGCACATATGAAGCTGCCATACGTTGAATCAGACCTCTGGTCCATTTCAGTTACCATTGTCAAAACTAACTGGCAGTAGCTCTCCAGGATTTCAGACAGATTGTTTCTGAGCCCTACTTGGAGATGTTGCCAGGGAATGAACCTGGGACCGTCTATATGCAAAGCATGTGCTCTGCCACTGAACTATATTCCCTCTCAAAGATGTGCATTTCCAAACACTCGGAGGACATGCGGGACAGCTCCAGGTTTCTGCGTGGCAAACTGACCTCCATGGTACCCTCCTACCTTGATGGGCTCGGATAGTGACAGAGTCATTCTGCCATCACCACCTGAAGATTATGGGCACAGAAGTGGTCTCAGGGGTCAGCAGGAGCTCCTTCGGAGCACCCTTAGCAGCTGCCAAATGACACCAACCCCAGATGCCAGCCCTGGATGTACCATGGGTACCATGGAGGTCAGGGTACCAATGTGCAAAGGGAGGCACGATTACCAGCAGCTACCTGATGCATATCTACTGTGTGTTCATGCACATATGTCTTTCCTTCATACTCTACAGTGCTCATTGGAGCAAACACTGGTGCTCATATGGAAAAGACAACTGCCACATAAATGAGAATCAGCCCTCTAGGATCATCTGAAATCCAAATAGGGTGTACTAAGTCAGACACCATAACAGACGTTAGATATCTTTTCTTTACTGCCTGCTGCAACCACTGGAGATTCTGTGCGAAAGACCTTATACAGTATTCCATTTAGGAGATGATGTGATGTGATGTGTAGAGGAGACAAGAGGGGGAAGTGGCTATGTGGATGATAAGTAAGATTCGCATCACACCAAAGGAGCCTAGAATAGTTATTTTCCTGCGCAATCCAACTTAACTTTTGTGCCGGTTTAACCAGCGGCGCAGCGAGAACGGGAGGCCCCAGAATGGAAAAGGGATTCAAATCCCCTCCAAAAGAGGAATTCAAAGGGGATTTGAATCCCTTTTCCATTCTGGGGCCTCCTGTTCTTGCTGCACCGCTGGTTAAACTGGCACAAAAGTTAAGTCGGATTGCGCTGTCCATGTGACGATTCAGGACCAAGAGTCGGCTGGATTGCACAAGCAACCAAAGAAATTGCTCAGCTACCAGTGCAGCTGAGTGGCAACTGGCAAGCCACAGGATCCTTCACTGAGGAAGCTGGGGTGCAACACTTGGATTATGCATGGTAATAAGAGAAGTGGTCTGTGCAAATGCTGGCCAAGGGCTCAGACAGACATCCTTGATGGCAAACCTGGTCAACACCTGAAGCACCCCCAGTACTCACCTGAGCAGAGCCGGCCCAAGACCTTCTGACGCCTGAAGCGGCTTCTCAAATGCTGTGTCCTCCCCCCTTACCCAATGATGTATCAGCCTCTGCTCCTCCCACTCTCCAATCTTCTTGCACAGGACTCTCCTCTCCTCCACATTTCCTCTTCCTCTCTGTCTCCTCTCTTCCTTTTCCAATCCAGGGAGTGGATGGAGAAGGAGGTGCAAGAGAGGTAATTAGGCAGACAGAGATGGGCGCCTCCACCAATCTGTTGCCTGAGGTGACCGCTTCAGTTGGCCTCATGGATGGGCCGGCCATGCACTTGGGGAAGCGGTGGCATGAAGAAGAAATCTACGCTTCTGGTCGGGAGACAGAGGAGAGTTCTCCTTTGTGCTGCTGCCAGTGTCTGCTATGGCTACAGCTTCCCTCCCATCACTTGGGAGGTGTCCCTGTAGCTTACCTGGTAATGAGGGATAGAGCAGCAGTTGCAGCAGACCATCCTGCTGGATGCCACTTTAAAATTCCTGGATGCCCCACCCCAGGTGCAGTGTTGGGGTCCAGGGCAATTGGGAATTTTAAAATGTTGCCTCAAAAGGAGGACAGACTGGTGCAGCTGCCGCTTCCCCTACCCAACATCTGGTACACCATAGTGAAGCTTAATGTCTTGAGCCTGAAGGCCCCACTAAAGCTGGCACTGGGTAGTCTATGTCCTACCTACAACAGCTCAGCAGCAACTGTATTATGCAAAAAATAAAGCTGCTTGGAAAGCCACTTACCCCCCTGTGGATAGTGCACTGTAGCTGGTTGTGTGAACTCATTCTCTTCTTCGTGCATAGCTGGCATGGAGAAGTTGCAGGGAGTAAGGTCTTCACCACCTGCTCGGTGTCGAAGGGAATCTGAAATCAGGGACCAAAAATACTTTATCAAGCTTCTTAGATCCTTTGGAACAAAAGGGAAAAGAAGGAACAGGGTTGTTACATCCATCTCTGGAGCCACTCTCTTTAAGAGCTTTGGGGCAGGGAGATCTGCAGAATTTCTCTCTACCACAACGTTTGTAGAGACAACACCAGAATTGTCACTTTATGCTGCATTTCACACTTGTACTTCCTTTAACTCGAAACCTTCCACCCGGCCCTTAAAATGTGCATGTGCGGCTTCCCACACATACCCCCTGGGGTGAAGGCAGACTCATGTCTGCTGCTGCTGCTGCTACCTGCCCCCACCACTTCCCACCCAGTAAGCCTTCTCCCTGTCGTGTCCTCCTGGGCCCATGGGGACACTTACTGTGAGGTGATGGTGAGTAGAGTGGCAGTGGAATCGCATCCTCTTTTTCCCATGGAGTCATTTTATGAATTCTGGATACCCCACCCCTCAAACTGCATCAGGGACTGGGACATCTGGGATTTCTAAAATGGTGCAGAGGGCTGCACTGCTCCCCATCACCTCTGAGTAAGCATCCACTGGGCCCAGGGCTGAATGGGGAGGCTTACCAGGAAGCAGTGGGGAGGAGCATGGCAGCAGCTGCAGAGCTCCCCCTTCATTCCTCTGCACCATTTAACAATTCCCAGATGTTGTCCCAGTCCCTGATGCTGCTGCATCGGGAAAGGGCATCTAGGAATTGTATAGTGTCAGGGGAAGAAAAGGACACAGTCAGAGCCAACTGTAAGTGGGTTTGCAGGTTTCAACTCCTGTATCACTTTCACTTTCCCTGAACTTTATAGCAAGAGGTTCTATACCTATAATAAAGAACAAGGGGGATAATGGGCATCCCTGCCTTGTACCTTAGTATATACATTCAAATTTTGGTTATTGACTGTTAACTTTGCCTTAGGTTCTGCATAAATAGCCTCCACTATATTTACAAATGTACCGGTACTTCCAATATTGAACTTTTCTCAAGTTTTGAACAGAAACTGCCACTTGATATGATCATACATTTTCTCAGCGTTGATGAGGATAAACCTGGATTCCTCTTTCATTTGGCTACAGGTCTGTATCAAATTAAAGAATCTCCTACCTAGTCCCATTGGACATCAGTCTACCGGGGCATCCAGGAGTTGTATAATACGAGGTGAAGACAACGCTGCTGCTCTACTGCTGCTCTACCACCATCGCCTGGCGGTAAGCACCCCCTATTAGGTCCTGGCTCATTGGACACTGGTTGGGGCAGCAGTAGCAACAGAGGACCTTCACGGCTGCCAGCCTTGCCAAGGGTTGGCCTGGCACATGTGTGGGCCCTTGCCTGAGCATGGTCTCCAGGCACATGCCATGCAAGGCTATACCTGTGTATTACTGGCTCTGGCCACAACTTAGGGATCTGAATTTGATCAAAACAGCGGCACTGCGGAAGGAAGTATTTAAGCCTTTTCTCTCATGCTGTTTTCAAAATCTAAATCGTATCCTGAGGCTACTGTCAGCTCAGCAGAGGAAAATATGTACAGTATCTTGCCCCTGCAGGGCTAGCAGTAGCTTTGGGCAGTAGTGGTGGTGGGAATTTATATCAAGATAATATATGTTGGAGATGGTCTAGGAGAATTTCCTGCTACAGGCAGGGGGTCGGACTTGTGGGTCTCTTCCAACTCTATAATTCTATAAAGGCATGGACAGAGTTATTAAACACCCCCCTCCCCTAACACCACTGCTCCAATCAAATTCGAAGCCACCTGTGGCTGCATTAGAGAATGTAGGGAGATCCCACAACTGAATTTCCACATAACATGGCGTTTGGCCCCGGCTTTCTTTTCAGCACATGTCTGCAGGGGCAGGAATGGTGAGAGTCTCACTGTAGAAGGTAGAGAGTGCCACAGGTGGCTTGCTGTTGAAATCGTAGTGTTCATAGTCAGAGTCAGTATCCTCTGTAATGGGTACAGCAGCAGGCGTCACAGCTGTGGCTGAAAGGCAGAACACAGAGGGGAGCAGTGGTCAGGCAGGAGTCAGGGAGACCGACCAGCGCACAGTTTGGTAAAGAGAGCCCCCGGCATTCCCCCAGATGATGTAGTGCTGCTGGATGTTAAGGTGCCAAGGTCCTAATTAAAAACAAGGTGCCGAGGTCCTAATTAAAAACAAGGTGCTGAGGTCCTAATTAAAAACAAACAGACCACCCTGGTGGGGACAAGAGGATGACTCCTGTTAAAAATATGGGGGTTTATCCAGACCCACAGTTCACATCTACTGCCTGGTGGCAGCAGCCTCCCATGGTTTCAGACGGAGGTCTTTTCCAGTTCTACCTGAAGATGTCTGTCGGGGATTGCTTTTGCAGGCAATGCAGATGCTGCACCACTGAGCTATGGTCCCTTTCCCTAAGAAGGTGAGGAAGAGGGGAGAGAGATGGTATCTCGATAGGACAGAATGAGGGAGGAGCAGAGAGGCTAGTAAGGCAGGCAAGGAACAGCTTCTGATACCTTCTCCTTTGGGGAAGATTGTGGAGACATCTCGATAGTCGTTATTCACTCCCATAGTTGAAACTGGCACACTGTGATTCACCAGCACTGGGGCAGTTACTGAACCAGAAGAAATAGCATGATCTACAAATAGAAATAGAGAAAGGGGGTTCATTCTGTAAGACTGCAAAGGGCATTTGTGCACAGCCAGGAGTTTTGCTTCATACTACAGCCATTCCCTTGAGAGTCTGTTCTGAGGTATAACCATCATTTCCAGATTGGCTCTTTGCTGTCCAGTGTGTGCGTGCACGAGATGACACATATCCATCTTGGACCAATCGGGGATTGTAACAATTATTATTATTATTATTATTATTATTATTATTATTTGCCTGTGACTGTGAAACCTGTGACCCCTAAAACTGTTTTAAATAATTTTGGGGAGTAAGAAGCCATTGCATGTTTGACACATTAAAAAAAAAAAAGGTAAAGGTATCCCCTGACAATTAAGTCCAGTCGTGTCCAACTCTAGGGTGTGGTGCTCATCCCCATTTCAAAGCCGAAGAGCCAGCGTTGTCCGAAGACACCTCCGTGGTCATGTGGCCGGCGTGACTCTCCTTGCCGCAGCGCGTAGCATGCGGCTGGAACACGGAGCGCTGTTTACCTTCCCGCAAGCGGTACCTATTTATCTACTCGCATTAACATGCTTTGGAACTGCTAGGTTGGCAGGAGCTGCTAGGTTGGCTGCTAGTTTGACACATTACTTAGTATCAATTCTGTTTCTATCACAACTAAAAGGAAATGGAGTTTTCTGTTCAAATGTTCTGTTTCTGTTCAAATAACCCTATCTACGCCACATCTGTTTCATACCACTTTAACTGACAGGATCCTGGAAATTGTAGTTTGGTGAGGTGAGGGTGCTGCGAATTCTCTGTCAGGAAACCCTAGAAATCACTCAGGTAACATCAAACCTTATTCCTGGAAAACTACCGACACCTAACCAAGATGCATTATAGCCTTGTTATATAGAGACATCTTCTGGAAGTGGCAGGGGAACATTAAATGGAAAAACTTTGACAGTTTGCACCATCTGTCTGGTGACTGTGTGAGTCCATGGCATGGATCTGATACACCTAAGCCTTTACAGCTACTCTGATTTCAACCAGAAGGGATTTCAAAGCCATGGCTGAATGTGATGATAGTAACTCCCCAAACACTATACTCTATACTGTACTTATCCCACTAAACGTCCTGTAAAATCCTCTACGGTGCTGGTGATGCCCAGTGTACCAAGGTTACCATTTTTCCTTCGCCTCTGTAGCAAAATGGTGATTAGAGTCAGTATAGTCAAAAACAGAAGAAGACCCAGGATGATACAAAGGACTTGCAGTGTCTGGTATGATGCTCCCTTCAATTTCTCATTCTCAGGTCCAGCCACATCTGCAAAAGGAGACATAGCCAGAGGTTGGAGGGCAGAGAGAAGAAAGAGGGAAAGAGGCTTCTAAGGCTGTGCCTGGTTTAGGCCTTTTTGGGCTTTCTTTGTTCTTTCTTAACCCAGAGAAAAGTGAAACAGGTACTGTACAATGTAGGACGGAAGAACTGTGAACAAACACAACAGGTGAGTATCCTACCAGCCTGTTCCATTTCTGAAGAAACTATATTTGTGCAAGAGAAGTGAGGCAATTTTCACCGATATCCTCTTTCCTCTGCAGCATCCAATAATCACCTGAATTAATATCTACTCTTGGGGGTTGGGCGACTATCAGGAGCAGATCTGCAGGGAGTGCAAGGAGAGGAAAGGGGACATGGGCAAAAATTGCCCTTCCCTCTCTGTGCAAGCAACGGACACTCTTAGGACACAACCCTATAATATATTCTGACAGTGGCACCATACTAAAGTCTGCAGACCCTGCCTGTTAGTGCAAATGTCACTAAGCAGACACAAGGCAGGACGCAGGAACAGGGTCATCCCAGTTTAGTAAGAGGTTGCTATTTGGCTCTTGTGGGATGGATGCTCATCCATGAGGACAGAGACCTGCAGAAATCCACAAATGCACACTAAGGCCTAAGTAGGTGAGATAAGAAAACCAAAAAGCTCACAGCACTTGGTTCCTTCCACTCACATGATTTTGGGATTCATCTAAGAACTCAGTCCTGTAGGTGCTCCAAGAAATGTGCTTTTTTTTTTTTAACCCCACCACTTAGAGCAGTCTGGCTTGTTGGCCTATCCATGTGCAGCCCTTCCTCAAGCTGCACACATCACTAGGCACACATGTAGCTAGGTGCTAGCCAACACAAAGCAGTTCACGGTTTCAGGACAGTTCATGGTTTCAGCTTGCAGTTTGGGAATAGGCAGACAGTGGGTTGGGTATCAATAAAGTAAAACCAAATTTTAGAAGATGTGTTTCTAGCTATTTTATATGACCTCCTTTTGTACTGCTTGAGCACAGACACTCATGCCAGAAACAGATGATAGTTTTTTTTTCCAGAGAGCTAAAGGTGATTTCAGAGAGTGATCATTGATCATGCTTGTCGTTTGTGCACTCATCCATTCTCACCTCACTAAAACATGTGTTTGCCCAGGAGCAACAGTAGCACAAGGTGTGCAAACCTTGTGAAGTGAGGCCTCTCAAACCATTTGCAGGTCTCTCAAAAATGATTGTCTCTACGCCTCAGCATTAGAACTGCTTTGGGTTTGCCTCCAGCTTAAAGTTTCTTCACTGAAATCCTAAGCAAAGTACTGAGTCAAAAACTGGGTAGAAGGTTTGTATGGGAATCTGTGAAGATCTGGAAGCCCAAAGGCCTCAGAAATGGCCACTTGCACAAGTGTCTTCAGTCAGGTCAAACTAACCAAGACTGTTGCACAACACAGAATGAAAACACAGGGGGGCTGTTTGTGGGGAGAGCGCGCACCCCTCCACAGCTGGTTGTGTTAGCACAACGCCAAAGGCGTGCTGTCCAGGATTTGGCTGCTCATTACAAATCAATAAGTGAATGCCAGTTTCTCACCTCTGCAACTCCAAGACATGTGTGTCTCTCTTAGCTGCCCACTCGCTCTCTCAGTTTTTCTTTCCATCTCAGACTTCTCCTTTCCTAACTCCCCTCCCCTGCATCCCTTGTTATTTGCTTTCCTAGGCCCCTGCCACCTCCTTTCTCAGGCCTCTTCTAGCTCTCCCTTTCTGTTTGCTGTGCCCCACTCTCTAGAGCAGGGGGTCTTAACATTTTTACAGTTACAGACCCCAATGGATTGTCCAGTATGTCCTCATGCCAGACTGTCAAATCATCATCACCACCAGTCCTATTAGGTACTTGTATGACTTCAAAAGATGCCAATAGCTTGATTTTACTTTACATATGGATCGCTAGGAACAGAACGCCTCAATACGTATTGATAATGGTGACAGTTAATAATCTACAGTAATCTAGCAACAATAATTGTTCAGAAATCGAGTTCCATATACCCCCATCATTTGGCTCCCATGTCCCCCAGGGGTTAAGAATCCCTGCTCTAGAGTCAATTCAGACTCAAGAGTGGCTTCACCAAAGGCAGCCAAAGAACTTTAGGAAGCGAATAGCTCAGTCAATGCCAGCTAAAGCCTTTTCTGCCTGTTTCACCCTTCTGTGACATCAAGGCAAGCTCAGCCAGTCTATGCTGGAAGCATTATCCTCATCACCAAATGTCTCAGTGAATTGTACAATATATTCCCTATGAAAGTGACTGAGCTGTTGCCATGTGTCAGCCAAACAGAAATTCTGATTCTATCTGCTAACATGGAGCAGGTCTGAGTCAGATGCTGCTGCTATTCAAATTACTATTGCTCTAAATTGCAGTCAGGGAGCTGAGTGTAATGAGCTCCCCTGTGGTTTTTGTGCTGCAACATACAGCCAGTTTGCATTGGGGTTGCACTGTCTGGGAAAAAAAAACGTGCCTCAGAGAGACATCCACTTACGTGTAGTGGGGTGCTGGGAGCTTGGAGTCACTCCTTTGTCCTCTGGAGTGTCTTTGTGCCGGAGACCCAGTGAGCCTGAAATCCAGAAAAAGAACATGGGGGTGGGGGAAAATACCTGAGAAACATATCTATTTTAGGGCTAGAGAGAGGGAGAAAGAGGTACAATTAGCCATAGTTCGACCAGGCAGCATCTTCCAATGATCCCATCTGGGTGCTGTCATGCACATCGGAGAGCACTGGAATTGCCCCATGGATAGGGTGTCCATATCCAAAAAGGGACAGGGTGCCTTTGCCTTTAACCTGTAAGAAGAGGGAATCTTGGCAGGTGTAGCTTGTTGCACCCTTCCATGATGAGCTGCACCTGCCCAAATTCCAATGATTAGGCACCCTGTCCCTTTTAGGATATGGGCACCGTAGCCGTGGAAAGCTATGCACTCTCCACCCGCCATCTTAGATCCTCTTGTGGAGCTCAGAGAGACAGCCAGGTGCACAATCTGAGCTCGTTCTACAACAGCTCCCATCATCATGTGGATCAGCAGGGAACAGTGTGAGCTAAAGCACACAGTACAGGCCTGAAATGCAACAGGGACAGGGCCGGCCTAAGACTTCCTGACACCTGAGGAGACAACATATTTTGCTTTCTGACAGTCTGCTCCTTCCTCTAAACCAGGGGTTCTCAACCGGTGGTACGGGTACCCCTAGGGGTACCTCTTGCTGGGGTACGCCAAGCCCTGCCCCTTATCTGCCCCATCAACAGCTAATTAAGTGTTAATTAACATAAATTTTAAATTGTAATTATTTTCGGAGCCCATCCGTCTCTCTGATTTTGGTTTTGGGCTTATTTTTGTACTTTGGAAAATGTACTTTTGTGTGTGTGGGGGGGGAAGGTAGGAGATGATTTTGGGAAGTGTGACTTGGAGAAAAAAAGAGATTCTTGCATGTGTGTGTCTCTCTCTCCCTAACACACACACACACGCACGCACACACACACACACACACACACACACACACACACACACACACACGAGTTAAATAAGACATTTTTTCACATTTAAAATTGTTTTAGTACTTTTTATTTATCGATTAACTACCTAATTTATTATTTGAGTAATCCAATTAATTAGCAGTTAATTAGCAGGGGACACTTCAGAAAATTGGACCGTGATAGGGGGTACCCGTCCTCCAAAGGTTGAGAACCCCTGCTCTAAACTCCTTATATAATGTTTGTCTTCTTTGTGCTGCCATGAGGTTATGCTAGGATCAGCAGACTACCTTGGGACACACAGGCAGAGGGTTTTGCTTGTCTGCTCACTGTCCTAAATCAACTTTTAAAAAAATCATTACCGTATTTTTCGCTCCATAGGACGCATCGGACCATAGGACTCATGCATCCTATGGAGCAAAAAATAGGGAAAAAAGGTTTTTTAAATAAAAATAAAAATAATAAAAAAATGTAAACAAAAAATACTTACCGGGGCTTCGGGGAGGCCTACAGAGGCTCGCGCAGGCCTCCCCGAAGTGGCTGAAAATGGCTGTTTTTTGATGAAATGAAGATCGGGGAGGCCTGCACGAGCCTCTGCAGGCCTCCCCGAAGCCCCGGTAGGTATTTCTGGTTTACTTTTTATTATTTGCTCCATAAGATGCAGGCTTTTTCCCCCTAATTTTTTTTTGGGGGGAAGTGCGTCTTATGGAGCGAAAAATACGGTATATTTATTTTTTTAAAAATTGTATGTCACTCTTCACTATTATTATTTCTAGGGAAGCTAACAGTCACATAAAGCATATTAATAATAAAGTAATAAAACAGATTATTGCACTAATGATGAACTAATGAATAAAACCTAAAAACTCGGTCACAATTTAGAAAGGCCTAGGAAAATAACTTAACTTGGCGTCACAGGTAAGATGTATGTTTGGCAAAGAATTTAACACCAACAAGCTTTTGATAGCTGAAGCAAGTGGGGTAGGGAAGCCCGGAAGAGATGGTGGTGGGAATGGGAAGAAATAGTCTCTCTGCCGTTATCCACCCCAGTGGTTGAAATACATTACCGGGGGGGGGGGTGTATTGAGATCCTGATTAAGGCCCAAGCACTAATTACCATTACATATCACGCCAGCAGCTTTGAATTGGTTGCACAGATTGGAGTTGTTGTAGCGCCAGAAACACTTGGTAAGTGAGTCGTCATCTACAGAACAATCAAAATACATCTTGCCCCGCAATGTGTGGTTGAAAGGTTCCTTTGGAGATGAGGCTTTGTCACTGCACCCCAAGAACTGGCAGAGCAAATCAGCAGCTTCCTGGTACCAGCTACTATCGCATACGGTGTTCCAGACACCCTGGTAATAGACCTCGACTCGGCCAGCACAAGGGTCTAATCCACCTGACAGCCGCCACTCCTGGTGCTCTGTGTAGGAATGGTGGGGGGCGGGAAAGAGGAAAGGGGGGGTAGAGTCAGCAAAGGGAAAACAGCTAGAAAAAGGCCAGCCTGACGCCAGAATATGCCATCGAGGTTATATGTGAACTGGTCAGATTGATTTCACCATCTTGCAGGCTGGATCTGGTACAAAGATGACATTTTCATATGTGATGCTAAGAACTGTGGAACGATTTCCTGCATTTGCAAACAGAATGAGGCAGCCACAGTGATCAGAACATACATTCAATTAAAAACTGCCTCTCTTCTGTTTTCTATATCACATTCACAACATTCAGGAGTGACAAACTGGTGACTAAGGGCAAGAGAATATATATAAAACCTGCAGTGGCAGAATTACGCTCAGTGTAAACATGACTTTCTTCTGTTTTCTATCCTATCCTACTGATGTTTGTACACACACACAAGAAATGCCTCTAAGCAAAGCCAGCCTGACCATGAAACAACATTCATTGGTTTCTTCAGAGAGCTTCAGTGGGGGGCAGGGGGCACAATATTCTTGCCTCTCCCTCTTGGGATGCCATTTGGAACAAATGAGTTCCAATTCAGAGCAGGGGAACGTGCTTCTGCCTGCTCAGTTCAGTATGAAACTTAAAGGCACCTTTGGTGTCCTGTGAAGACAGCCTAGGTGTTCCTAGCATCACATATTATTATGTATTTATTGGGGCCATTCCCCAATGGGGCCATTATTGGGGCCATTCCCCATTCCTTCCATTCACCCCCAACACCCCCCCCCCAAACAGTTTAAGGCAGCTGACATCAAATAAGAAAACAATGGTTTAAAATCCAAAGAATCAACCACAAAAAACAAATCAGAAGCAGCAGCTGATATAAGACATTAGACAAGAAAGAGCAAACAACAGATTCAAGCGGACAGACCAAAAGATGGTTGGAACAATAACAGCTTCAGCCAGTGGCTTCATGCTGCTAGAAAGGGGGTCAAACAATGGGTCCAGGGAGTTCCACAGTCTGGATGCAGCCACAGAAAAGGCCTCATCATCATGTTTCTCCTCCAACTATACCTCGCTCTGAAGTTAGTGGGACATACTGAAGGGCCTCACCAGTTTCCCTCAATGGGTGGTCAGAGAGTCATATGGGATTTTTTTTTCCTTTCAGGTATCCTAGTCCTAAGCTGTTTAGTACTTTAAAAGTGATGATAACCAGCACTTTGACTTGTACCCGGTAGGCCATAAAGTTGGTATAACAGTGGAGTTTAGCGCTTTCATTTACAGCCCAATCCTACTTAAAGATCGGGTGGCCAGCCGAGGCTGTCCGCCCGATCCAGTGCTCCGCCGTGGGCTGCTTGCAGCAGGCAGCCTGCGGCGGAAAGTCTACTCGAGGAAGAGGACGCTCGTCCCCTTCCCCAAGTATAACGGCGGCTGGGGCCAGTAGGTCTCCTTGGATTTCCGCCAGCTATTTTGCTGGTGGAAGTCAGAGGAGGCCGTGTAACGGCCCAGCCACCCTACGGAGCCCAGCGGGGACCGGGATATGGCAGACGCCATGTTCCCACCCCCGCCCGGGACGGCTGGGCCCATGGCCACCCTTCTGGCTCCGCCGTCCCTCCTCCCAGTCCGCCGACCCACCCACCCGCCCGCCGGATTCTACCTTCCTTGGGTCTGGCGGTGGGCCGAGTCCTCAGCCGGCGGAGCAGGGCAAGCTGGCCTTGCGCCGGCCTGCCCTGCTCTAAAGTAGTTGGCAAACGTGCTTTACGGATTGTTGGATTGGTCACATGGGAGTCACCTGAGGACCTTGATTTTCCCACTTTTAGGAGTCAGGTGAGTTTCACAATCCAATGAGCTGGCTTTAGATTGTGAGCCCTTTTGGGACAGGGAGCCATTTAATCATTTGATTTTGTCTGAAAACCGCTTTGTGAACTTTTGTTGAAAAGCGGTATATAAATACTGTTGTTAATAATAATAATAATAATAATAATAATAATAATAATAATAATAATAATAAAGCCCAGATATACTGGTTAATTGGGGGGGGAAAGAAGAAAGGCAAATGGTAGGAAAAACATGGCTATTGCATCCAAAGGTCTCAGCAGTCTCTGCAAGATGCTGAGGCATCTCACGAGCCCCTGAAATGAGAGGAGGATCCAAAACAGGTGGAAAAAATAGGCAAATATAGGAGAAAACCAGAGATTTTCATCATAGAATAAGAACATAAGAACATAAGAAGAGCCCTGCTGGATCAGGCCAAAAGCCCATCTAGTCCAGCCTCCTGTATCACACAGTGGCCCCACCAGATGCCTCAGGGAGCACAAGACAACAAGATAACCTGTTTCCCGTTGACACTCCCCTGCACCTGGCACAGAGAAAACCAGAGAATGTATGGGCTTCTCCTCCATAGCTGTCAAACTATATCTGCAGACATATGGGGTGACAACTGACACCCTGCAAGCAAAATCAGGCCTGGTTTCATCTAGACCCTGCCTAGGGCCGGCTCAAGACCACTAGTGCCTGAGGCAGCATGCCAAATGCTACCCCCCCTTTTCCTGGTGATGTGCCAGTCTCTGATCCTCCCACCCCCTGGATTGGAAAAGGAAGTGGAAGTCTGAGTGGAAGAGGAAGTGTGGAGGGCTCAAACATCTCTAACATTCCAGCCCATCACTCTCCTCTCCTCTCCTCCATACTTCTTCTGCTCTAGCCCTCCGCTCTAGCCCCTCTTCTTCTTCCAATCCAGGGAGGAGCAGTGGAGGCGAGTGCGCAGACAGAGATGGGCATCCCCCCCCCCATCTGCTGCCTAAGGTGACGGCCTCAGTCAGCCTCATGGATGGGCTCGCCCTGCCCCTGCCATTTGTTACTATATCAGTTTTTGGTTGCTCTGCCAAGCTCAGAGTACAAAGTAGAATGGTGCAAGGTTGGGAGTGTCTTGGCTTCTTCTTCTAGCCTGCTTCAGCAAAGGTGGAAATATCTCCTCTATTTATTGTACTCTCACGTTTTGTCTTGGCAACTAGGGTGAAGGACAGCAATGCAGCTCTACCCTCACAGAAGCTGTTCAGACAAGGAAACCATGCAACTTCTACCCTCCCATCTTCCTGGCCTGTACTTCAAGCCCATTGGGCCCCCCAAGAATCTGTGAGTCTGTCCAATTGAGCTGGTGATTGGGCAGCTTTGCAAGTGAAACAAGTTTCTCCCTTCAGACTTAGGAAGTTGGCTATCCTCAGATAAGAGCGCACCAGTAGACAAACACAAACAAATGGAAAAATAAATGTGCTCCATCAAACTGACCTGAACACACTACACCAGCATCTTCTTTGTGTCCACAGTCATGGTTCCTCTCAGATGGACAATCCCATAAATAAGTCTCATTCCCTGAGCATTTCACTTCATCCAAATGAATGGGGCCTGACCCCTTCTGGAAATAAGAGGCGTTCCGAGCATGAATGGCTGATCCACAACCCAGTTGCCGGCACACAACTTCAGCATCGTTCAAGTCCCAGTTGTCATCACACACAGTGCCCCAGACACCATTATCTTCAAACTCCACCCTGCCAGAACAGTTGCTTTTTCCATCCATCAAACGCAACCTGTGAGTTTCTGAGGGAAAGAAGTGGAGAACTGATGGATCACAAGTTATGCAATGCTGGAATGAAAGAATTATAGAGGGATAGATACAGTTGAAAAAAATATCTAGAGGACTCAATTTGACAAACTACAACTGTGCTACAATAACAGGGTGGGAAACCCATAAAGCAGAGGCAAGTACCTAACCATCTCTGGGATCTTATCTCTGGCATAAGTGGAAAGGACTGTGCTATATTTAGCTGACTGGCTGACTACAGGAGCTGACTGTAAGATGTCTCTTTCTACAATTCACGTTTTTTTATATGACATAATAGATGTCCCTGAGTTTGTATACCATGGTTTCCAAAGGCCCTTATTTTCTTTTGGAAATTATGTTCTTCTGACATGTATGACGTTGCCGTGTATGTATAATATCAATGATGTGACTTTAATCAAGAATTGTTATCTAAAATTGCTTGTTTTCATCTTCCCTCCCTATCCCATAGCCAAGTCAAGGAGACATTTCAGAATACAAGACTAAATTAGAAGCCCTGATCAGGGGGAGGCTGAACTTCCTGAGAGTTACGGCCCAATCCTATCCCCTTTGTATGACAGTAGGATGAGTATCCCGCTTTCATAAAAAAAACCCTGTGATGGGGCATCAGAGCTCTGCCACCAAGGATCACGGACCACACCAGGGCAGGTAAGTTGGCTGGGGGGGGGGATTTCAGGGTGGGAAGGACAGGGGGAGTTTCTGGGTGGATCATGGGAGGGCAGGGAGTGGGCTGGACGGGGTGAATCTTGGCTGCAAAAGTGTGCTATCCCCCCATTTTTTGACCCGCCCTGTCCCTTTTCTTTCCTTGGACTTAAGCTAGCTATATAGCTGTAGGTCCAAGGAGGCTCCTATGCCACCAAGGGGCCTATGCAGAGATAAGGGAAAAATGTTTGCCCTTACCTCAAGCAGGGCCTCCACCACTCCCTACCATAAAATGCAGTGTGCAAGTCCATAGCATGGCTGCATGCTTCATCATGGCGAGGGATAGAATTGGGCAATGTAATTTCTTCCTCTTAACCCCCTGCTTAACTGAGCTATGCTAAATGGTCTCTAAGGTTTTCGTGGTTGGCTGTAATAAACATGATTAAAAGTTTTGGGGCTGTCTTCTAACCACGGTCTCAATAAAGTAGAAACTCCCGACAAAACGTTGGAAGGTAGAATGGGCGGAATGTCGGAAGTTTTTTACTTTATCGGGACCGTGGTTAGACAGTCCGAAAACTTTTAATCATGTTAATAGAGCTATGCTAAATTGCTTGAGGTAGGATTATAGAGGGCTGGTGTTTAACTTAAAATGCTACCACGCATACAGGAGGAATATGATTTCAAAACTGATGACACCATGAGATATTTCAAATGTGGTTCAGTTTTTCAAGCACTGTGTTTCTTTCTGGTGCCTTTGTCTTCTCCTCCCGTCTCCCATTGTAGGCAAGGTGTTGTTTTTTTCCATCCCACTATAGAGAAGCACATAAGATGTTTCCTGCTCCCTTCCCCAAGTCTGAATAAGGAGATGAAACATCTGCATCTATCTGAAGCCCCGGAGAGCTGCTGCCAGCCAAAGTAGACAATACTGAACTAGATGAACCAATGGACTGACTCACTGGAAGGCAGCTTCATCTGCTCATTTGCATTTATGTAACACTTTCAGGTCTTCATAGTACCTTGCATATATTATTTTGTTATGCTCCTTGCATCAACCCTATATGGTAGGTCATGACTGTACTACTGTATTATTCCCCATATTACACCTAGACTGCCTACTATTTTCGTCTCTACTGTTCCCCTGCCCATGCCCTTCTTCTATCCTGCCTTTTCAAGTGACAAGCATAGGAAAGAGGAATGGCCAGTCAAGAGAAGCACTAGTGACGGCTGAAGCACTTCACTGGGTGACATCAGCATTTCTCCTCCACAAAAAGTCAGGGCTGCTGCTCCAGTGCGCTCCAGAACCACCACAAGCCGGATTCTTACTGCAGAATGGTGCAAAGGAGGGTGGCTTGAGTTTTGGGGGGACGGTCGCTTGTTTTCTAGGCATACAGGCACACCTTGTACCTTTTGAACAAATAAAATGAATTTTCAAAGAAGTCAAATGAAGCCACCCATCTGTCTTTGCACCAGGTTGGTGCCCCACACGCTGAGGAAGAGCGTGAGTAGCGCTTAGTTACACTTCCTCACAGAACCTTCAGAAAGCTGAAGTATCTCACTAGCCCAATTGTGAAACTACTACGGGGAGAAAGTATGCGTGGGTTTGAACAATCATGAAAGAGCGAATGGTCTAGATCCTGCATTGCATTCAGAGATCCAATGGTGCTTCAAGAACTCATGTTGTTAAGCCTTAAAGCTCATGAGTGAACTGGCTATCAATAGGTTCTCTGTATGAGATCCATTGTAGTGAGTGACAATAAGGCTCCTGCAGTGAGCCACACCTTAGGTTGGTATAGAAATCCCCAGATCCTACCAATGGGTTCAGGAAGAGGTTGCTAGAGAAAACAACCCCAACTCTGCTCAGTCCCTTATCAGTGGGTTGGGTGCAAACACAAGCTGCCACCCACACAACTTCCTGCCTTTTTGATGAAAATGTCACTGAGGTAAGTGTGCATTAAGCTCCGGCGAACCTCAAAAACCAGCGACAAGGTAGGCGTCACTCATTGGGAGGAATCCCAACAGGGGGCTTTGGCCATATTTGCACAGAATCTGTCCATGGTCTCATTTGGGCACCATAGCACATGCCCAGAAACATAGACAGCATTCTATCCTAGAAAATACAGGTTGCATTTCCCCTGCTCCCCAAGGGGGAAGCAGATCGTACTCCTTGACAGCCATGGATAGTTGGACTAGAGACCAATGTAAACTGAACCTGCTTGACCTCTATGTATATGGACTAGAACCAAGAAATAGGCATATGAATATACCCATCAACATGTGTACATCCTTATGTTTCTGAAGGAGTTAGTCGAAACATTGCTCCTGCAGCCCTTGATAGACAATTTGTTCCTCCCTTTTGATGTATCTTCTTGGGGATAACCTCCTATAGAGCATCTGAGTGCTATTTGATCATCCATTTTGCCTGTGCATAACTGACCCAAGCAGTATTAGATAAGAAGACTTGTCATATAGACAGCCAGAGTTACCAGTTGTGTCTTCATTTTGGGTGGATCTATGTAACTGAATGTAAAGACAGATATAACATTTTGAGAGCATTGGGAGAACCGTTTGAAAGCACCTTCACCAGATTCAAGCCCAAGCTTTTCTATTCCACGACAAGCTTTGAAAAAAATGTATGTTTTGAAAACATGTATGACAAGTTTTGAATGTTTTCAGTATGTTTCATTTTGGAAGTGAAGGATACTTATTGGCTAGTGCAGGTAACATCACCAACACACCTTCCCTGGGGCAGTTTGGACTGTTTTTGTGATTTTTAAATAAAATAAAATAAAATGCGTGATGGTGTATATATGTCACTTTTAATTGTATTTATTTTTATTTAGAACATTTATATCCCACCTTTCTCTCCATGGGAATGCCCAAGGTGGCTTATGTACATCATATTAAAAACAATCTAAAATAAAACAAATAAAACACTGTTGAAAAAAGGTGATGTGTCTGTCTTCATTCTGAATACCCTGCAGAGCCTTCAGTTCTCATTTCCTGAAGCAACCTTGATGCTGCCATTGGGTGCTCTCCAGCTGACAGAAGTCCAATATGGTTTTTTGCGTTCTATTGCTAAAAGTTATTTGTTGCTACTCAAAGGTTTTGAAACCACATTAACCAATGCCGTACTTCTTGCTCTTAGGACAATCTTCTCCGTTTTAGAGTTACGCTCATACTCTGTTGTATATTCCGAATCATTTTGACTTCATTGTTAAATAACACCTGGCTCCTCTGTGTGGTTCTAAGAGCAGGTTTGGATGTGATGATCCTGTGTAGCCAGCTGGATCCAACTTGGTCTGCAGTCACACATCTACACTGTATTGACAGCACTTCTTTTTCATGTCTGAGAACTTTCATGTCAAGTTGCAGTTTCCTACACAGCCTTTGCAACTTCAGTTTGCAAAGTCCTCTTGTGGAAGTGCTGTCTGCCAAACGTGGAAGTGACTGTGCATTTAGCTGCCTGCACAAAGCCACTCTAAGCTCACATTTGAAGCTGCTTACCAACCATACATTTTTGTTCTGGTCGTTTTAGCTAGGATACTGGGTTAAGCGCTATAGTCATTGTAGGAGAAGAGCAACTGGTGGCCCCGGGTGGTCCTGGCCCTGGGTGGTCCAGTCAGTAACTGGTGGCCCTGGGACAAAATCTAGTTCTACATGGGGTGCCATCCCAGCTGCCTCCCATGCCCGCCACCATTCAAGTTCTCCCTTCAAGGGCAATGAGACTATGGACAAGAGAGGCCCCAGAGGTGGCTAGAAGAGGGTGGAGTGAACCATGTTGGATTGTCTTTCAGAGGACTCTGTGGTGGTGCATTCTTCATGTGGAGCAGTTGGGACATGATAGAAGCAGAACACAACTCTTTAGTGTGCCACGTTTGTCCTGGCTGGCGCCACTACCTCAGGGATGGGACCGTAGCTTAGTGGTAGAGCACATGGTTCAATCCCTGGCACAGCATCTAGGTCTGGGGGAGATCCTTGTCAGAAATCCTGGACAGCTACTGCCAATCCGTATAGAGACGGTATTGAGCTACATGGACCAACGGTCTGACTCAGGATAAGGCAGCCTCAGATGTTGATATTTTCACTGTCCTGCACAAAATTGGAGCATGTCCTTGAATCCTCTTCAGTGGTGCAGAGAAGTATGGGGTGCACTTCAGCCTCATAACACTCCCTTCCCTTTCCAGCCACCTCTTCCCCTCATGATCTCGCAAGGAGGGAGGGAACAGTGCAGCTCAGCAGAAACAAGGAAACGGGGAACAGACACAGCCCTCTGCCTCCCCCCCCCCCCATGAGAAGTGACCCATTACCAGAATTAGATACAGACTGGAGGAAATTGAGAGACTGGAAAGTGGAGAGGCTTAGATCTCTCAAAAGAAGTAACTCACCACATCCTGGGACTGGGAACCTTTCAAAATGTCAAAACGTGAGTTGAAAGAGGAGATGCTTGGTAGCTGATGTTGACATGTATTGGAACATTCACCACAAAAGAGACAGGTGGCTTCACCCCACAAAAATGGCTCTGTACAACGTATCGTTCAACTGGCACTGAATAAATGTGTAATAGTAGCAGGAGCAAAAATTGCCATATGAACCAGTTCTCCACTTGTCCCTGCATTCCCAACATTTCTTCAATCTGCCAGATAAAATTTACTATTGTATTTGCTACCCCACCACGATCCACGGAGAAAAGCACCACAAAATCAAAAGAGCTTCTCCTCACTGGAGCCTACCTTTCATATTGTTACTTGGCCCTGCTGTCTTGTTGTCTTCAGTAGCATTTGTGGAGATCGAAAGGAATGCATAAGAAGACTCGGTTGGCTTTGCCTGGACTGCAATAAAAACAGTGATGCAAATGAATGAAAATGTATTTTAGCAGCTGGTTTTACGGCTGGTTTAATTCTTGCCACTGTGGTTTGTTTTCTGTTTGATTATTGTGTGTTTTTGTTTTTATTGTTTGTAAAGCCCTAAGAACACAGATGAAGGTGCCATATACAAATGTATAAAATAATACATAGGTGACATGTATTTTTCAAAGGGCACATCATCAGAGAAAAATCTAGTCATGGCACAACTTTAAAGAAGTTGACGTGGCTTTTCTGAACATCATTCAGTGCTAGCTAGAACTTGAAAACTGGCACGACTGCTAATCTGGCAACAAGAACTCTTGAAAACTCATCCAAATCTATATATGGGAGATTTTTTTTGTGTGTGTGTGTGAATCTTTTCTAGCTGAAAAAGAGCTACTCACTCAATATATGGAATACAGGAGTCTGTTATAAATATCAAAAGTTTGCCCCGCTCGGTACTCAACGAGCACAGGAAAGTCAAAGAGATAAAACATAATGCCACCAATGAGCCTCCCACAAGCTGAACTGTTTATTCCAAACATAAATCTAGAGATGCTTCTTATAGATAAATAATGTAAACAAAGTTAAAACACACAGTGTAGAATCTAATGTTTTATGTATTTTTCTGGAAACTTTTGTAATGCATTCCAATTTACTCATTAGAACATTTGTTGTTGTTGTTCAGTCGTTAAGTCGTGTCCGACCCTTTGTGATCCCATGAACCATATCCCGCCAGGTCTTCCTGTCCTCCACTATCTTCCTGAGTTCGCTCATTTTCATGTTCGTTGCATCGGTGATGCTGTCTAACCATCTCATCCTTGGCCTTCCCCTTCTCCTTTTGCCTTCAATCTTTCCCAGCATCAGAGTCTTCTCCAGAGAGTCCTCTCTTCGCATTAGGTGGCCAAAATATTTGAGTTTCAGCCTTAGTACCTGTCCTTCCAGGGAACAGTCAGGGTTGATTTCATTTAGAATTGACTGATTTGATCTCCTAGCAGTCCAAGGGACTCTCAGGAGTCTTCTCCAGCACCACAGTTCAAAAGCATCTATTCTCCGGCGCTCAGCCTTCCTTATGGTCCAACTCTCGCAACCATACATTGCTAATTAGAACATTTACCTTAATGAAAACAATATTTTGTGTATCAATGAAACTGTTAGGTAAATCAAAATTTATTCTAAATAATTTTCTTAACTTTTTTAATTTGGTATTTATTTGGAGGCTTTAAAAGCGGGTACTACATTCAACAGTATTCCATTCCTTTACTTCATTTTGCTTGCTGCTTAAAAATCAATAAATATGCTGAAAAACCTTCACGGTTTTACACAAGCCATGGATTACATGAAACATGAAATAACTACATTAAATAAATTGGTGTTATGAAACTCAAGCCCAAACAGCGTGTCAATGATATTTATGCAATTATCAGATTTGTATCAAATGTACCTTCAGGGTCAGTGTTCAGTTTCATGCACAATGACCACAAAATGTACTTCCATATTTTGTGAAATACTGTATGTGACATTTCATACAACATCCATTATTTACACCTCAATTATCCAAGACCTTCTTCTCATTTTATGTCCTAGGACCTAGCCCATGTCAATGGTATCCCATAAAAATGTACCATATTTATCTAAAAATCTCCGATTAGACAAATGATTTCAAAACTCTTCAAGCAACACAGACAAATGATTTCAAAACTCTTCAAGCAACACAGACATATGATGATACTACACCACTTTTCTTTCCCATAAAATTTCATGGACAATTCTGTGGTTATCTCCAATGAATTATGCAGCAGGATAAGCAACATTTGGAATTTAATTTTCTTGTTTACTTTATGGACTTGTTTCCTTTTTATGATTTCACGTCACAGAATATCTGCATGCATGTTTCATGGATTTGGTTTACCAGCAGTTTTGTTCATTGTGTTTCAGGTTATTTCGTATCAACAAATATTAAGGGAAATCTGACTATTTTCTTTTTTTAATGTGTTGCTTTTTAGTACAGAAGGAAGGAATTATGGCTGCAATCCTAAACACACTTACTAGGGAGTAAGCCCCATTGAACACAGTAGTACTTACTGTACTTCTGAGTAGACATGCCGAGGCTGGCGCTGTATATCATGCAAAGCAGAGCAGTGGAATGAGACTCAATTCTCAGTTTTTAAGCGGCTACTATTAAATTACCTCCCTCCCTCACATACATATTGTAAATCACTTTGAGTTAGTAGGCAGGTTATTTTAAATAAGTCATAATACGTACATATATATTTGCAGGATTCATCGCAAAGATCCCCAAAGGACACCAGGAATAATTTTGTTTCTGAAATGGTCTTTATCCTGGTCTCAAGACTTTTGTCCCTTTGTTTGGCATTTTCAAATACAAAGTATAAGGTTTTCATTGCACAGTGGTGACAGAGTGGCCAAACTTGCTTGATGTAAGAGCCACATATGATAAACTTCAGATGTTTGAGAGCTACGATATTTAAGAAACATTTAAGTTCTTAAATATATCTACTCACCATGAACATTAAACTTACGTTTTAATCCAGTGGACTCTCAGTTTATACCTGGTGAATAATTATAAAGCTTGAAATTTTCTTCTTTTCCTCTTATATTAATTGTGATGCAAAAAGGAGCTTAGCTAACATATTTCCGAGAGCCGCACATTATAGGTCAAAGAGCTGCATGTGGTTCAGGAGCCTCAGTTTGGCCACCTCTAGACTATATACTACTGGGAATAGACTGAACGAGTACGGTTTGGTGGACAAAATGGCTCTGGGAGATGTAATTAGTATGTAGTCAAATGCTTCTGTCCAGAAGCAGTTCACTGGGAGGCCTTGGGCAATTCCTTGGCTGTGTTCCCATGTTCCCAAGGGCACAAGCAGAGCTCCATGACAATGGCCCTATCCTTTTCACTGTGGAGAAAAGTTCCACACACACACACCCCCACAGTGTGTGAGAGAGTCTCTCCAATTCTGAAAAGCATTGTTGAAGCTCCTGTCAGAGCCTCCATGTAGCCTGAAGCACATCCCCATGTCTGAGTGGGGGCACATCACATTGTGGTGCAACTGTGGTGCAACTGGCCCTGTAACCTGCCTGGATGAGAAACTGACTGGCAACTGGACGGAAGCCTCTCTTGAATTTTTTGGGGGAGATGAAGGTGTAGTAAATAAATGCATTACAAACTGTTAAATACTCCTCACTTTCCCAAGGGGTAAACAGTCCAAGGGAAAGCACTGCAGGGTTTCATGACATGTCGACTCAGAAATAAATCACATTAAATTCAAATGGGCTTACTCCCAGGGAAGTAGGTATAGGATTACAGCCTTACAGTGCAAACTTACGCATGCTTACTCAGAAGTAAGTCTCACTGTATTTAATGGGGCATACTTCCAGGTGAGTAAAGGATTGCAGCCTTAGGGCGCAATCCAACCCAAGCCTTAGTCCGGACTAGCCAAAATAGTTGGGTTGGATTGGGCTGCCCGTTTCCTTTGGGTGACAGACCGCACAGGACACATGAAGACTGAGTCTTCACAATCTGTTTCTTTTCCAAATATGCAAGCAGAGTCTTTGAAACAAGCACATGCCTAAAAACAGGTTAAACACAACCACTAATTCTGCATCGGGTTCCCTCTTACATTTCCAGAAAGTTCCATCTTACATTTTGGGTGAACCACAAATCTAACGGCTCAGGTGCTACCACTCCCAAACAGTCGCGTCGCGACGACACGCGTCACCCCAGAGCGGGGGCACGCGTCGCCCTTAAGGGGGAGGCTCCGCCCCCGCGCGTGACGTCACGCGCAGGAGCAGAGCGCCCTCCCCGCTCCGTTTTCGGCTCATTTTGGAGCCAAACGGACACAGGGGAGGGCGGGCGGGCCCACCTTCAACTAAAACCGGTAAGTGGGGTGATCGCGCGTCACCCTTAGACGCGCGACGCCCCCCCGGCGGCCCGCCCCCCCCGCTTCCCCCCGTCGACGCCAGTGCTACCAAATAATTATCAAAGTACTCTGAGTCACAATGGGAGTAGTTAACTGTGAATTTTCTCTACTCTGTTGTTAACATTTGAAGTTAGTCAAAAACATGACCTGAAAATCATTGAAAATGACTGACATGATGCTGACGTGTGGCATTTTCATAGAATATGAAAATATGGAGGGAGCAGCTGAATGTGGATTTTGCTCTCGACGCTGGCAAAAGATTACATTAACTTCCAGCACTGCATAGTGCATATGAAACAAGAGCACCAAGTTTCTTCCAGTACAGGAGCCAAGACTATGAATTTACAATATACCACAACCTGGCAGGGATGTATCTAAGTAACTAGGTCGCGAGTGCGAGTGCAAGTACGAGTCATTTTTGCACGAGTCCGAGTGCGAGTGCGTGTCAATGCCAAAATTTTTGGGCAAGTACGGGTCAAGTGCGAGTCATTTTTGCATGAGTGCGAGTCGAGTATGAGTAAGGCCAGAAACCACAAGTCACAAGTCACGAGTCGAGTCACTTTGGGGAAAATGGCTTTTTTCTCTGAAAATGGGGTGTGCGGAGGTGTGTGTGTGGGGACCTCTGAGGCTTTTAAAGCACCCACTTGGCTTCCCCTATGACTTGGAAAATGACTTGGAAATGGCAAGTTGTTACCCCCACAAGTGCGAGTCAAGTGCGAGTCCCGTGGGTCACGAGTACAAGTGCGAGTGCGAGTCAGTGGGTCACGAGTATGAGTACGAGTACGAGTCAGGGAAAAAGTGGCTAAGTCACACTTGCGAGTCGAGTCATTTGACTCGAGTCCCCATCCCTGCAACCTGGCTGGTCAAGAGTAGCTCCTGCTGCAAATGGTGAGCACAGCCCACCAATCACTGTTGCTGCGTAATCTCCATTAACTTCAGTATGTAGGTCTTTGTGTAAATCTTCCCAGAGACCTCCCTTTCCCATGCAAGACCCACACAAATGAATGGAAGTTGCACAGCAGCAATGCCAGTCACCCAGATCCAGAAAAGGCGGCCACTCATGTTTCCCTGGCCTCCACCGGCTCTCCTACACCATCAACAAAAAATGCTGCTCTTGGGAGGACCAGTTTTCAGCATCCAGGCTTGCATTAGACTAGACATGCTCCTGCACTGGCTTTGGCACATTGTCTAAGATGCAGTCAGCACTTTTCAGTTCTGATATTTTTGATTCTCCTAGAGAGCCAGTTCTTTTTATGTTAATTTCATAACATGGTTGCACCTTCTACAACATGGTTTCTCCCCACCTGGCTTTAGTAATGCTTATAATGAGGATACCACAAGGGAGAAACAGTACAATTTGTTCCCTGATATGGTCAGATTGCTATTGGAAGTACTGTAACTGTGTCATGTGCTCCTGAAAAGTTTGATCTTTTCATTGCGTATAGTTGCCTGAGTGACACGAGAAGCAGCTCCTTAGGGTTGTTTTTTTTTCCTAACTAGGGTTTCAGCTCTGTGACCCTTTTCATCCTGACGGTAAACATAATCACGGATGTTGCCTTCCTGATTCAAATTACTGTATCATCATATATTACTTTGTATGTACTGTACTGCACAGAGCATCCCTGCCACAAGCTCACACAATCGTAGAAACTTGCTATGAAAGGAGAGGGGCAATGGAGAAGGAGGGAAATGAGATCTTGTGGTGGTTAATTTTCAACTTGACTGGCTTGTGCTCTCTAAAAAAGGCAATTGAGACTCAGGAGAAGATATACAAAGCAAATTGTGAAAACAGAATCTTGTAGCATGTTAAAGACTAAACAATGTACTGTATCATTAGCTTTCATGGACTACTGTCCATTTCATAAGATGCATGGTGCTATTCTTAGTTGGTAGGGGTAGGAGCGTGTGTGTGCGTGCGTGCGTGCGTGCGTGCGTGCGTGTAGAAATTAGTAAACAGTGAGGCCAAATGGCAAAGAAATGCAAGCGATACAGCAGCTCTTATGCACATGTGGAGCTGTCTATATGACATATGAATGGTAATTGGGAAGGGAAGTCCTAACTCAGATAGGTAGATAGACACACCACTCCCTACCAATTGGGGATAACATTTCATGCCCAATCCAATTAAGCGGCTCCGCTGCTAGAACTAGCATTCCAGGGATGGAGCGCTCTTTATGTCGTTGCATCAAATGCCATTACGGAAGCGCTCATAGCCCTGCACTTCTGGGCCGCTGCTGCAGATAGCGAGGAGGACCCTGCATGCAGCCATGAAAGCTAATGTAGGTAAATTGGTAGTATGGATAGAACGGGGCCGGGGGGGGGGGAGGATCGGGTTAGATTGGGAAGGGTGTGTGTTGGAGGCGGGAGGTTATCCTGGTGTGAGTGACTTGCATCAAATGCTGTCCCCTCTGGAGCCTCCCACAATGCCCCCTTTGTCTTCTTGGACTTGTACCAGCTGGCGCAGGTCCAAGGAGACCCATTGGCAATCAAGGGGCTTTCTTTTACCTCTCCCAAGCCTCCTGGATGACCCTCTCCACCATAACATGCAGCACAGCCTGTTTTGGTGCAGCTGCATGCTATGGCAGGGAAAAGGATAGGATTGGGCTAATAGTGACAAAAGCGTATGGTACACGACGTTTGTTAAGCTTTACGGTGCCACATGACTTTGTGTTGTTTTTGCTGCTGCAGATTAATGCAGCTACCCCTCTGAAAGCAAAATGTGGGTGTGTGACCCTGAGGGCTTCATGGGAAATAATCTACCAGACCTTCTCATCTTTTGCTTGAAGAGAAGTCCATCCTACGTTTCTTGCTACTATGAAAATCAACTAAATAACAAACTCCCCAGGACAGCAGTAACCCAGTGACACATTTTCTCAGCCTGCATTGCACAGAGTTGAAAATTTCCATCTCTTTCCGTTTCCCCCCAGGGAATTTCCTCACATTGCAACGAGGGCTGCTGGGCAAACACATTTTCTGTCCGGATAAAAGTGTGTGTGTGTGTGTGGGGGGGGATATTTTATTTAGAAAACAGCACGGTTTACAGATAATTATTTTTCCCCTGATCACTTCCTACAAGGCACATGCAACTATCTGAAAAGCTGATCATTTTGTAGTAACTTGGCTTCGTAGCCTGCTTTGAGTCTGTATTTATTACTCTCTTTTTTAATTATTTATATCTCACTTTTTAGTAAAAGCAACAAAGCAGTTTACAAAATGGAAATATATAAAAAACAATACAATTAGAACAGTTAATGAAAAGCAGCAATAAAAACAATGTACAAAACCACTGAGTAGCATCATATCATATAGAACAGGGGTCCCCAACCTGTGGTACTAGTTCCACCAGTGGTACTTTGACTGACTGCTGGTGGTACTCAGACCACCGGACCACCGGAACCCCACTCCGATGTGGTGCTTTTGGTGGTGCATTTTTGCTCCCAAGAGGCTCCTGACTTTGGCTGAACCTCACAGGAATGCTGAGAAGGGCCCTCAGAACCTGCCCAGAGCTTGTGAAGAACCTGCCCAGAGCTTGTGTTTTCTGGCCTCTGAAAACCCGGAAGTAACTGGCGATGATGTCATCGTCAGTCACTTTTGGTGGTACTCAGAAGGAGTGTGGTGCAGGAGGTGGTACTCGGCCAGGAAGGGGTTGGGAACCCCTGATATAGAACAAAACGGCACTAGATAAAGGCAGATAAGAACAGGGGTGGCGTCAGAGGTCAGCCGTAAGAGGATTGACCTAGCTGGGCCCACACCCTAATCCCTCCAGTACTGGTTAGTTGTGGCAGATTTCCTCCCCCCCCCCATTTGCCAATGGGGAAGATGGGAGGCAAGGAACTGCAGCGATCACTCTTTGCTGGTAAACGGGGGGACAGGGGACGGGGGACAGTGCAGTGTTTTGCCCTGGAGCCTCAAGCAACATGGCACTGGCACTGGGTGAGAAATATTAATTAATAAAGTAAAAGTTAACAATGTACTGTACTGTCAATATTTATTGTTTAATTAATAAACAGCTATAACAACATACTAAGATAAATCAGCATGGGCAGCGCAATCCTACCTAACTGTCCGGCGGCAGAGCAAGCGCTCTGCCGCCGGAAGCTGTCGTGAACGTGCCATAAAGCACATTCACAATGATGCCGGTGCAAGGCCGGACGCCCTCACTCCGCTGCTGGGACGTCCCCACAGCTGCCGGTGGAAGGTAAGAGATCCCCCGGCGGGCTCGGGGGCAGTTCGGGTGGCGAGGGAGGGGGGCCATTGGCTGAGCTGGCCCAGGAGGGGGCGGGGATGGCGGCCGCCATATCCCCATCTCCCGCTGGGCTGGCTTGGCCATTACACGGTCTCCTCTTACTTCCGCCAGCTATTTAGCTGGCAGAAATCCGAGGAGGCCCATCGGGCTGTCCCCGGTTTATACCAGGGGAAAGGAACAAATGTCTCCTTTCCCTGAGTAGACCTCTGGGCAGCGCCAGCACAGCCTGGAACAGGGATAGGATCCAGCGGATGGCCCTTAGTTAGGATTGCGCTGTAAAAGTCTACAGAAATATGCCTTACAATACATGGAAACATAAAATAGAACTCCTTAAAAAAATTAAGAAAAGCTTAATTTTAAAAGTACAGTACAGTATTTAACATTTATTTCTATAAAGTTTATCCTAATAAATAGGTTCGAAGGTTGTCACGACGTGACCAAATTTCCGAGTTGAGGATCAACATAATACCAGGTAACTCCGTCGGTTTAAGAAGACTTTATTCAAAGTTTCAAGATGTTGTATCAACTTTACGTTTCGCCCCAAACATATGCAGCATCGTCAGAAGTAAACAGTTTGTAGAGGAACAACTCAAATATAGTAAAAACCCCTTGGAACCCAGATGTACCTGGCTCACAAGCGCTCAGGTGGCTACACTGTGATTGGAGCGTTCCGATCGGCTCCCCCTAATGAAGGAATCCGGAAAGACCATTAAACAACCCCTGCTGATTGAAGCGATCCACCGTAACCTTACTTACAACTTTAAAACTATTCCCGTTCATTCTGATAAAAACATTCAGGAAAGGATCCAAGCTCCAAGTTAAAAGTCCCACACTAAGACACAGAAATCACATCAAACACCACTAATAGAAGGAGGAAAAATCCAACGTGCTTATAAAATGACATTATAAAACATCCTAATGTTTCCAGCCTGTTAATTGAATTCGTAACACAGGTAAGGAAACAATTTTTTTAAAAAAAAATTGGCCTAGGAATGCAGTAATATATTTTCCTAATGAGAAAACAAAGTTGATCACTTTATTGTGATTAGATCTCACAATCAAGTGAGCAGATCAACAGACAGTGATCAAGTCTCCACCTTGTTTGTGCCACAGACTCACAACGCTTCATGCAAGGAGGAATCTGCATACTGGGTTTTCAACACTGAAGTCTTCATGATCTGAAGTTGTAGCAAACTGATAGTCTTTCTCAGAATGAAACTAGCCAAAATGCAGGAGATCTGTGTTCAGATCTCCCAACACCTTTTTCAAGAAAGGTAAAGTCAGAATTGGAAGGAAGCTGCAATGCTAGAGGAGGGTGGATTAATCCTTCCCTGAATTATTTTCCCAACGGAAACCATGCTCTCTCCAGCTTGCAGGAGGAAGGAGATGAAACTGATACAATATACTGTACCTGTCTTTTTTCCACAGCAGGTCTGGGGAACTGGGGGGGGGGGGTTATATAGGAAATGCAACTGGGGCAACTATAAGAGCAACTGGGGTGGGGTTTAATAAGGTTTTTTTAAGGGTCTCCTTGATTTTAAGGGTCTTCTTGTTATAAAAGATCCCCCCCCAATCAAGCTGTTTCAGTCCCACACATATATAGCAAAGTCATTGTCACAGAGAGAAGGGAAGGGTTAGCTTCCCCCTACTCCAGGACTGTTGCTCCAGGCCAAAAAAACAACAACAAAAACACCACTGTGGCTGTTTTAAAGCAAACATTGAAATATTGGAAGATTTGCTCACAGGTCTCCTGTGTCTCATAGTAGTTTGGCCCTCTATCCATCAAGCTGGAAATGCTGAGATACTCCAAGCGTTTCTATCTACAAAGCCCTGTGTCTATATTTGTTGGTAAAATTCGCCCAATAAATCACTACCCCTGTTTTGTCCCTATTTTGCCTTTGATCTATATGCTACAAATCAAATACCGGTACCTTTTAAAAACGTTAACTTCCAGGGGGGTAGCCGTTTTTTAGCCTGTTGTAGCAAAAACAATGAAGCATCTTTAAGGCAAGAACACTTATTGTAGAATAAGCTGTCAAAATGTTAAAACTTGGATTGGAACTGTTAGGAAGCATCAGATGAAGTGGACTGCAGTTTACGAAAGTTATGCCACAATAAATGGGTTCCAGTGTTGAATCCTGGCAAATCCTTTAAGGTGCCAGACTCTTTCTTGTGCTGAAAAATGTAGCAATTGTGCACACGTGTTCTAGAATTCTTCAGGTTTCGGCCCCTTCTCCGGGTTTCAGAGTAGGCAGATGATCTCAGTGTTAGGGGCCATGCATATGTAGAGCCAGCCCATCCATGGGGCCAACTGAAGCAGTCGCCTCAGGCAGCAGGTTGGGGGGGGGAGGCACCCACTGCCCTGGATTGGAAAAGGAAGAGGGGGACAGAGAGGAAGAAGGAGGGGAGGAGAGTACTGAGCTAGAACATTGGAGAGAGGGAGGAGCAGAGGCACATCTTTGGGTATGCGGGGGCAGCATTTGGCCTGCCGTCTCAGGTGTCAGGAGGTCTTAGGCCATCCCTGCATCATCATCATTTATTAATACGGTCAAAGACCAGCAAGAACAGAGTACAACCAGCTAAAAACAGTGAACAAATATTACACGTATTATCAAGTATTATCAGCCCTAAAATTTTACAAATAAGCACAAATAAAAACAAAGAACAGAGAAACAGAGAATAATATTAAAACGTTTCCGCGATGTCAACAATACCCTTGCGAATCTTGCAAGCAGCTGCCAAGAAGCTTGCACTCCAAATTGTGAGCCGAGAATTGGTTCCCAATAGAAGTTTTTTAGTCAACACAGCATCAGACAAGTTAGGGAATTCCCTAATCAGGGGAGAAATGAACTTGGTACGAATACCCTGATAGAATGAGCAGTGAAGCAGGACATGTTCAGTTGTTTCTACATCTCCTGAGCCACAAGGGCATACCCTTTCGGAAATAGGGACCCCCCTATAGCGACCCTCGACAATTGCCGAGGGGAGCGCTCCCCATCTGGCTAGGAAAAAAGCCCTCCTATGCCTTGGGAACTCCAGTAATGCAAGATAGGTGGCTGGCGCAACTATATATCTAACTTCCTCCGCAGCGAGAAAGGTTGGGGTTCTGCCGATGTCCCCCTGCCGCTCGATATCTAGTACCCTCTGCCTTATGATCAATCTAGCATGATCTTGATCCATTGCCAAAATGGCCTCAGGAGAAAACCCCAAGTGGCTCAGTTTCCTATGTACAGCTTTGAGCCAAGACGATTGAAAATTGTCCTGTAAGATCAAAGATGTATAGCTCTGGACATTGGAATTTAGATTAAGCCAAATGTTAATAGAGGCAAGGGAAACCCTAGCCTCGACTTTTATCAATCCAGCGTCCAGGCGCAAGCTTGCATTTGAAACATAGCTGGCCACTTGAAATATGGATCTAAGGAACTTAGATTGAACACGTTCCAAAGGGGCAAAACTGGAGGAAGGAGGTCCCAAAGTTGTTCCGTATAAAAGTTGGGACAAGATTTTCGCTTGGTATAATTTAATAGCTGCTGGAACATAAAGGCCACCTTTGTTATAAAAGAACTTAGTTACAGCACGGGCCGATTTCTGCCCTGCCTCGGCCACAGATTCATGATGGGCACTTCTAGCTCCAGATGATTGGAGCACTACCCCCAGATATTTGTAAGTGGGCACCTGTTCTAACCTGTGGCTGTTAATACTCCAAGCCCTAATCTTGGGTCTCCTGCCAAAGGATAGAACTTTGGTTTTCTGGTAATTGATTACCAGCTGGTTCTCTTCACAGAAAAGGCTAAATTTATTTAGAGCCCTTCTCAGTCCCACGGGGGTTCTCGAAAGAATAACAGTATCATCAGCATATAACAACACAGGTATCTTGCGGCTGGCTAACGACGGAGGATGAAAGTCAGAGTTATTCAAGTACTCTGGTAAACTGTTTATATAGATGTTAAATAGAAGAGGCGCCAAAACACAACCCTGTTTTACCCCCTTGGAGGTCGGAATTAAATTTGAGAGGTGCCCATTTTTAGAGCATCTCACCTTAAGAGAAGTGTTGGAATACAGAGTGCTTATCAGGAACAGCAATCTACGATCTATGGAGGTACCCTCTAATTTCTCCCAAAGTTTAGTTCTGGAAATTGAGTCAAAGGCTGATTTCAAATCAATAAATGCCACGTGCAAAGAACCGGATTTGTTGGCGACATATTTTTCAATGAGATGTTGCATGATCAAAATATGACCTATTGTAGACCTGCCTTCCCTAAATCCCGCTTGTTCCTCGGCGAGTGGGTATTCTTGCTCAACCCAGCATTTAAGTTTCTCTAACAGATGCCCTGCATAAAGTTTGCTAATTATACTTAGCAAACTTATTGGTCTGTAGTTAGCTGGATCTTCCCTCCTACCTTTCTTGAAGAATGGGACTACCACCGCCTGCCCCCACTCCTCTGGTAGACGTCCCGTTGCATTGATGTTCGTAAAAAGGGAAGCACATACTGCATGTATGTGTATCCTGGACCCCAAATGCCTTTGCATTACTTCCCTTCTGTCTCCACTGAGTTTTGTTCAATACTGTGCCAGGTATGTTTTTCCACAGATACAAAACCAACTGGCCAAAGACTGTACACTTGTGATGCATAGCCATATTTTACTACATCTGATGCTTGCTAAACCTACTACATTATACACATTTTACCTATTGCAAATTTTTCCCAAATCAATTGATCAAAATTAATTTGTATATTATTTAAACATGGGATTGGAACTGTTATAGGAAGCACCAAAAATAGAAAAATAAATATTGGTAATACATTTTTTTAAAACAATGCAATTCTTTTGAACCAAGATTATTTCAGCCTAGCTTCTAGATCTGTATTTACTTCCTTACACAGAGATTGATATTAATCACTATATTATTACTATTACTATAAGGTACTGCTTTTCAACAACAAAAAATTACAAAGTGGTTTACTTACTAAAATAAGTAAATATATTTCATATTTATACAGGAAATAAATAATGAGCTAACGAGCCCATTAAGGGATGCATTCCTAGATATTTGATTGTCCTGAGCTTCCAAATGCAGGACATCCTTTTCCAATGAGTTACTTACAGATAGATAGTAGATGTTGCAAATGTGTTTGAGTTGCAGCTGTTCTACAGTGAGTTTGACTATAAATATATTACACATTCTTAAGGTCCAACTAGACATTACCGTATTTTAAACATAGTATAATGTTGATCCTCCAATTTTCCATTTTCTTTTCTTTGTAAATAGCATGTGCAGAGTACACAAACAGGATCAGAAGTGAGGCACTGATGGAAGTTTGTTTTTCTTATTGTTAATAGTACATGAGGTGCACAATCTGGATCAAAACTGCAGCAGGCGCAAAGTGTTAAAGCCCGCTACCCCCGGTTAATGCACCAGTTCAGTTTGTGCACCCTCCCTGTACATGCTACTTTTGAAAAACAAAACAAAACAAACATGGAAAAACTACAGGAATAGCAGATGCATTTAAAGTAATGTGTGTTTTGACTGTTAGTTTTTGGTTACTGTATTAATTTTTTTAGGAAACAGTTAAGATCACTTAACAAACCCATCCTGTTTCTGCAGTTAGTGCGGGACAAACTATTGCAGGATAAGTGAATACAACATACAGCAGACAAAGAGCTTGAAGAGACTTCAGAAATATGTAAAGGGGAGAGTGCAGGAACACTCATCTGTGAAATGATGGAGGGATGAATGCTGCTCAGTAGGGGCACCGGTAGACCTTTGACCTCTGAAAGATGGGAGCTGTGACTTAGTTCCCCAGAGAACATCCTGTCACAGGTTTTGCTTGCAGATTCCCGAGTGCTCTCAGGCAATGCAAAGCTAGCAGGAAGTAGATGTGTGCCAGTCACAGCCTGACAGTCTGTCCAGCCCTGGTTGCTTCAGTGCAAACATGACAGCATCTTTTACAATCTCAGTGTGCTCAGACATTGTTAACGTCTTGGGCCTGCGATTGAAGGGGCTGGTGAATATTGGAGATTCTGTCAAGCACTCCTTCATCCTTTGGTTTCCGCTGACAACTGCTTCATATTTGAGTACTATTTTTTCCCTTTGGCAATAACAGCTGGCTACAGAATATTGCTGCTCCTGTCTTTCAAATCGTCCCTAAATCAGGTCTGACTTTTTTGTAAGTCAAACAATGTATTGAATAAACAGTACTTTAGTCTTGGTTCCTGAGGATAGCTGTATTTCTTTTTTGACTCCCATCACAGGCAGCTTGTGCATACATAACATTTTGTTTCCAGTCCCTTGTCTTCTGTTAAGGCACTTAAATTATAAAAGGTTTGGAACCAATTCACTGCCTTGCATTAATTAACTGATTAAAATCAATGTTGTAGTATCTCAGCAAAAGGAATACACAGTATTTGTTGATGATAACAGCGACTCTTGACAAAACCACACCCACAAATAATGTAATGTTTGGGAAAATAATCTGAAATGTATGGTCAGAATCAAGAGGAGAACACGGGTAGTTTCAAAGAATGCAATCAGCACTGCACACCTTTTCACAGTGGGTGAAAAAATCCATGTTTTAACACACCAGTTAAAATCCATGTTTAACCTATAATACATCAATGTGTATAGACTAACTGAATTGATCATTACAGTAGTTGACTTACTATTACTGTTTCTAGTGTTAGTACAAGCATCGCAAATCATATTTTTGTCTGCTGCAGAAATCTTCATCTAAAGATATATACATGAGGGACAGTTTACATACTGAGTTTTTGAAGTGTGTACCTAAAAATATGTATGCATAAGACTGCGTATCTCCTATACATCATCAAAGATCTACAGGCGATTCTTCCCTCCCTCTCCCAGACTCTGGATGATTGGGTTATCCTTGCTCACAACACCCCAATCTGAAGTCGCTACTCACCAGCAACACTAGAACACCTAATGGAGATATAACCGTCCTCTGGAACAAAGCCCTGCAACGAAACCTGCTGCAACTTTGCCCCCATATTTACTCAGGTGGCATCACTAGGAAACCAAACATCATCAGCCCATGGCTAGTGTCTGGGTTTAGCACTGTGAGGCAGTGAGCTTCTGTCCATGGGTTTAGATGCTCTTGTGTATAATGCATTAGGGCAGCAATTTTCAACCGCGGTGCCATGGCACACTGGTGTGCTGTGAATGGTCCGCTGGTGTGCTGCAGGAGTTTCGGGGAGGGTCTTTTATTAGTAGGGCCATTGGGGGATGTGAGTCCACCACTGGCAGTGCAGCCAATGAGGAGGCCAGAGGAGACAGCCACGAGCCTCATGCAGCAGCACAGTGGGAAGAAACGGCTTGAGTGGTTGGTGAAAAGTGGCTGCCTGGAGCCTCGCGCAACAGCTCAAGTAGAAGCAGCAGCCAGGGCAGGAGCCAGAAGCGGCCATGTTGGGCCACTTGCTGTGGCACGGGAAGATGAGGTGGCCTGGATGACCAGCGAAGCGGCCAGAAGTGAAGGAAGTGAATCATATCCCCGAGGGGACCCCTGGATACCTGTCTCCCTCCAGATGCTGCGGTGCAAGGGGGAGGAAACATGACAAAGGAGTTTGAGGGAGGGCAGAATCAGTGTCATTCTTCAGTCAACTGTTGTTCGGGCTTATTAGACACGGATAGATTTTTAATTAAAAAACGGAAGTTAGATTATGATGAAACATCACCAAGCACAAATTTCCCACTGGTTTTTTTTTTTTAAATAACACAATGATTAAAATTTTAGTTATTGGACTTAAGAGTAAGTGTGTTTACTCTTAATACTCATTTTTTAAAATGATAAAATATATCCTTGAAAAAGATGTTGTGCCTTGACAATTTTAGTCCCTTGTCAGGGTACTGTGAGATGAAAAAGGTTGACAATGAACCAGCGTGCAGATACAGGCTGCTTAAGTATACCTTTGTGTAGCAGCTGTGTGGGGCCTTGATTTGGATTGGGACTGCAGGACAGTGGTGCACCCTTCACCATGCTGTTTTTCCACTGAAAATTGCTCCAACAAAGTGGGCATTTAACCCTGAAAGTGCCATTATAATGGCATTTTTAGAGTTAAATTGATACCTCATTGAGGTCATTTTCAGCAAGAAAACACTGCAGAGGCAAAGGGATAAACAAGCCCTGCCAGCACAATGCTGATCCAAACTGAGGCTCCGGCAGCTACCACCCAAGAGTAAACGGACGCCTGAGACAACACAGTGATGCATTTTACACCACCTGTAATTTGGCCCTGAAGCAATATACAGTACAGAAGAGCATCTAAACCCATGGACAGAAACTCACTCCGCTATTGGTACTGGCTCCTGTGTACAACTAAATGGGTGCATATTGATATATGCCTGTTTTCAGGAAAATCACTTAGTTGAGTGATCTCAGTAGCAACAGTATTTTACAAAATTATTATTAAAAAAAAGCACTCAAATAAATAAGCAAATATAGCGGGGGAAATCAGTGGGACCCATTTACTGCTGTCATGACTAGTGAAGTGATGCTTAACCCATTCCTCACATCACCAGCTATTGCTGCTTTCCTTTCAATTGACTGGCAGCAAATAACAGATTCAGACCATGTAATGGAAGATATGCTGCTGCAGTACTTTTGATGGGGCTGTGCTATCAAACATCCAAGTGCCTACAGGAGATTTGTTATTCTCTCTTCTCCTTATGGATAGCCCGATCCTGTGTAACTTTAGGCTGGCGGAGCTCTTGCTCTGCTGGCCTAAAGTGTCACAAACATGCTGTAAAGCACGTTTCTGACTACGGGAGAATAAGCAGTGCCGGCGCAGAGGCCAACACCACTCACTGATGTAGCTGGGCAATTTGGAGCCCTGGGCAGTTCGACAATTGGGCGCCCTGGCGTCATCATGATGTCACGTGACATTGCAATATCTTGATGTCACTTCCGATCCCACTTCTGGGTCTTGTGCGTGCCAAAAACACAAAGAGGTGCGTGGTAGCTGCTGTCCCTCTCAGAGGCATAGCTAAGGGGGCCCCTGGGCCCTGGGTGCCAGGCCTCTGGGTGGTGCCACGGGGGATGCCATTTAATAATAATTATTATTATTTATTTATTGAATTATTTATTGAATTTATATCCCAACTTTCTTTCCCATAGGGGGACCCATTTTTATTAGGGTGTGTATTATACTGTAAGGGTCTAGGGGATGAAATGTTACATTTCTGTGAATGTTTTGGTATTATTATTAATTATCAATTAATTATTATTAATTATTATCATAGTTAATGTTATATGTAATGAGTTTGTTGGGACTTGAGGGGGGTGCAAAAATTTCATGGGCAACGGGTGCACCGGACCCTAGCTCCTCCTCTGGTCCCTTATCTTTCAGTAAGTTGATTAGCCGAAGCCGCCGAAAATATGAAGTGCATGGCGGCCCCTCCCCCTTAGTCTCGGCCAGCTGATCAACTGGCCAAAAGACATGGGGCAGCAGCCACCACATGCACCTCTTTGTAGTTTAGGTGGCTTCGCTCAGAGCGAAGCTGCCGAAAACACCAAGAGGAGTGAACGCCCCCCCCCCAGTACTGCTGCTGCCTAGGGCAGGTTGCACCAGCCACCCTACAGTACCTACGCTACTGGGCCCTTGGTCTGATACAGCAAGGCTCATAAAGCATTTGTACAGATTCTGTCCTGGAAGTGCCTGAAAAGAACAGTCCTAGAATTTGGTTGCAACTTACTTTCTTCAGAAGTACATTCCATTGACTTTCTCGGGGCTTACTACCAAGTATGTAAGATTGCAGCCTTACGAATAAACAAATTGCGATGTTCGAATAAGCAAATTGCGATGTTCACTGATATACAGCGATCTAGAATTATTCAAAACATTTTTAATTACAAAGAGACAACTGAAATGGCCAAAGATGTTCCCTTTGCCATTAACCATGGTGCTTTCTGTCACTGCCTATCACAATTAGAAAGGGATTGGTTATTCAAGGGCTGAATACTCTGACGACAAGGGTTGACTACTCTGCAATGGGATAGTCGTATTATAATGGGGCTACTACCATCTGTGATCCAGTTGTATCTCTTCAGAAGGTCCTTCAGATTATCCACAGTTACAGCTAACATCACCCAAAGCATAAATTCAATGAACAAAAATCTAAATTATTCACATTAAATGTATCATCTCACCATACAAATCTAATTAACTAGTGTTGGAACATTCCTTCAATTCTAATCCCATAAATATTTAGGAGTAAGAAAATCTGCAGATATCAGTGAGTAATTTGATCTGTTAGTAAATGAAATAACAAAAAGCTTATAGAGATAGGAAGAAAAGTCCTTAATTAGTTTGGTCAGCATGGATAGCTGTAATAAAAGAATGTTGTCTGCAAATCTATGTTATATTTTAAAGCTATACTAATATGTATTAAACAGAAAAATTCCAATTTCTTTATGTAACTACGGAATATGGGGAGGAAATCACGTTTATATTCTCTGATGCAAAAGAAAGAAAATAGAACACAATGAGCATCAAATATATATTTTAGACTAAAAAAGTGAAGACTGGAAAGCTACTCCACTGCAGTGTCTGCCATCAGAAAGGGTAGATTAGCCTCAGTTCAAGATTAACTCATTCTTTGGGTAGCTCTATGGATTCAGGACAGTAATAATTTTTTAAACTGTGTAAAATCCTCTTTTACATCTGAACCCTATAATTCACACTTTATTTGGTAAAAACTGCATGGGCATCACGCTGTATCCAGCGCTGCTGGGACTGAGCAGCTCTCAGCAATTTTGGCTCCCAGAAACTCTGAAATGAAGACATTTGATTAGGTTTCGTAATCGGCAGTAAAGAACAGAGAAGGGACCTTAGCTGAGTGGTAGAGCCTATACCGTACACACAGAAGGTCCCAGGTTCAATCCCTTCTTCAGGAAAGACCCCTGCCTAAAACCCTGGAGAGCCATTGCCACTCACTGCAGACAACAGGAAGCTAGGTAGACTAGTGGTTTGATTCAGCAGAAGGTGGCTTCATATATGCCAACAGCCCAATCCACCGTAACTCCCTGTGCAGCGATGCAGCGGCACCATTGTAGCATATGCTGCATCCCACAGGGGAGTTGGGGCCTCTGGAGGCCTCCGGGGTAAGCCCCTGCCGGCCCGGGGGTCTACTCAGACCTGTGCCAGCGATATCACTGGTGCAAATCCTCAAGGACCCATGCAGGCAGATTGAGTCCAGGAAGGGGGCTTGGATTCAGTGGACGCTAGTGCTGCCGAACCTGTCCCCTTCCTGGTCCTGATCCACCCTCTGCCCCGCCTCGTTCTCCCCCCCCCCATGCCTCCCTCTCACCCTAATCTATTATTAGACAGGATTGCACTGTCAGTGTATTACTTGCTTTTGTATTCTTTAGTCTAGAATGGAGGTGTCTTTCTCCTTTTTTCTGAAGAACCAGCTGGGGTGGGGAGTTGTACATGAGCAGGATATCTCTGGAGGGTAACAAGATATCAAGATGGATCAAATCCCACCAGCACAACAGAATATTACTGAACTGGGATGGTGCTCCATTAATGTCAATAGATCAGATCTCCATCCAATGTTAACAGAACCTGTAAACAGAACCAAGAGTCCGTTCTGTGAAACCATCAAATCAAGTGGCCTACAGGGTCAGTTAGAGGTGTTTAAAACGAAATAAAAACACATAACACCGCTTTCTGCTAAAAAAAAATGCAAAAAAAAAAAAACCAAGTAATTTTGTGTCATTCTTCATCTGCTGACACTGTACAATCTGTACAACTTATGCCACCTATCTAGTATACTGTTAAAGCATTTACAATTGATAAAAATGGGGAAAATTGGAATAAAAAACACATAACACCAATTTCTGCTATTTCATTTTGGTTAAACACCGAAATTTGTGAAAAAATAAAACCATTTTCAAACACCTCTAGGGTCAGTCTTTAGATTTGTGCAGTTCTGCTTGAGAAACTCTGGGTCCAATTAAGAATGAAATCAAGACCCTTCAGTTGTTGCCAAGATCAGCAGAAAGGTACTTGGAACAGTTCCAAAATGGCTCATATCTGGAATCCAACAGGGGGGCTTGAAACAATGAGAATGACCACAGCCACAGATTCAGATGGAAGAGCTTAAACACATCTGGCAACGAAACCGCTCCTCTTGCCTGTGATAATATAGCCATGCATGATGGCCGCCAGACAACCAGCAGCCTGGTTCCTGGCAGCTGACTCGACTTCTCCAGCAGTGAGAACTGCCTGCAACTGCAGGTGCCAAAAGAAGAGGAAATCACTGTGTCCATGACTGTCCACTGCACATGCTCAAGTGTTCTGTACGGGCCACTTAACCAAAGCACCAGGACTCCGTCATTGCTTTCCCACAGCCCAATAGATCTCATTGTTAACACTGGTTTATTTTCGATGAAACACTTCTCTCTCTTTTTCTCCTGGAAGGCTAAACCCTTGGGGGGGGCCCCATGTCATTTCATCTCCATCACTTTCATTCTAACCTGCTCCCTGCTCTCAGCTTTATTGAACACATAAGCAGCTCCTTTATCAAAGGAACGTTTCTGTAGGAAGTAAACAGGGCTGGCATGGGATGGCTGGATTCCCTGTCCCCTAAAGCACTTCGATGTTTATCCTCATTAGCGTCACATGCTCGGAATTCATTATTCCAGTTCCTGTTTCAGAGGATTTATTCCAATGGATAAAAGCCAGGCTGCTTCCACTGTGATAGGAACATAATCACATTCTTTAGGTTAAAGCATAAAGATTTACCTGCCTCGTGTCCTAAAAAAGAGTGAGATCTGATCCCACATGGTCGTACACACACTATAACTGTCAGGCAGGTTGTTCCTATCAAGATAAAAATACAGCGTTTGTAACCTAATACGGCTGCCTGCAAATCCCTTTTACTGATGTGCTTCAGATCAGCCAGAGGGCAAGAGATTTCCTGGCACACTAGAAGGAAGAACTGCTGCTATCTTTTCCCCCTGACTGGAACGTCCCAGCAGTCAAGGTTTACTACCATCCTGCAAGCATTGGCTTCAAATCTATTGCTACAGTGAGGTTTCCATAATCCATCCAAGAATGAATTATTTCAAGAATCTGACCTCTGGTCAGGCCCTTGGCTGATTTAAACTGGCTGAGCTCTCCTGCTGTAGCTGAGCGTATAGTTCGTTGTGCAAAACATATAAGACAAGCTAGCTAGGAGCCTTGAAAGAAACAACACCTCAAGGACGGAGGTTGTTTGTAACTCAAAAATCTCTGCAAGTACTAACTCTTGGAAGCTCTCAGCAAAAGCAGGTGGAAGAGTCATGTTCTATGATGCCAGTTCTGAATGTTCCACGTCTCCAAAAAAAAAACCAAACCAAAACAAAAAACTCCTTAAGGGTAGAAAATGAGCACATCAGGGAGGAAGTCTGGAGTTCAGCTTCCTGCTTTGCTAGTTTTCTATTTTTTAGTGAAATCTGGGCCTTGTTTGTTTTGTTTATTTTGTAGCGGAGAATTTAAAAAATATGTACCCCAGTGGTACAGACTCTTTAACCAGGATGAGGTGGAATGAGTGGTACAGCTTATTCTACTCTGCCACCTCATTCTGCTGTGTAGATCTATCCTCAAGCCTGATTTATACAGGACATGGGCTGTGCAGAAAGCCCTTACCTGTGCAAGCATGCCATGCACAGCCAGTCATGTTTTCATGTACTTAGCATGTCTGCTAGCCTTTCACATTGAGACACCAGCAGTGCACCCTCTTAGACCACCAAACACTGCCACGATAATAACATTAACGTACAAATGGGCCACTGCACAGGATAAGTGCATTTATGGTAAAGGAAAGGTAAGGGTCTTTCCCACATCCTGTGCCTTGTATAATCAGGTCTTGGTCTCGCCTAATATGACATACATTGCTGGATGGCTTCATCCAGGAAAACAGGATCAACTTTCCCCCTGCTCATATAATAAAATCTGAACACAAGTGGCCTTGGAGACAGGAAAGGGTAGGTATTCCCACAATATCTGAACTGGCACAGCACATTCCACCACCTTAGTCAATCCTGCATTGATCAAGAGGGTCAAAATATCCCTTTTAGTAGTGGCACAATAGATGAGACTCAAAGCACAGCGAGTAGTAATTAAGGACCTCAATATCTGTTATCCAGAGCTAAACTCAAGAAAACAGATGCCCATTCAGATGCCTAGCTCGTCAGATGCTTGGCGGGCGTGTATCTGGCATATTTCAAAAGAGTTAGGAATTATTTACTCCAGTTGCAACTAAATCTGGCCCACCATTTGCAAGGGAAGTTATTACAGGGCAATTCAGGACAAGAAAAACAAGAGCTGTTTGTTGTGCTTTATGGTTATTGTTATAGTGATCTTTTAAATGAGTGTTAAAAAATGAAGATGGAGTCTGGAGCAAAAATGAAAGGCAGTGAATAATAAAACAATCAACTATGTTTTTAATCAATTAACATGAGGTTTGTATTGGTGGTAGTCACTAAATTTAGTTCTTGAGACTAAAAATTCTTCATTATGTACCAGGAAATTGGTCCATTTTCACACTGCAAACATACCCTCATTGTACATGTTACAGCAGTGATTTTCAACCACTGTGCCCACAAGTGTGCTGCAGGAGTTTGGGGGAAGACCATTTATTAGTAGGGCCACTGTGGGATGTGAGCCCCCCCCCCCACCGGCAGTGTGGTGTGCCTTGTTGATTGTCAAAAAACTGATGGTGTGTCTTGACAATTTTAGCATCTTGTTAGTGTGCCGTGAGATGAAAAAGGTTGAAAGTGTTGTGTTAGAGTAATCAAGAACATTTCATTACCCTACCCCATCTACCGTATGGCCCCAATCTAGAGAAATGCTGCAAAAGATTTTGGTGTAAGTGCAATTACATTGTGCATCTACTGTTACACCGGTGCAAAGTTACACAGGTTTGTGCTGTCAGTTAGCTTCAAGGTGAGACAGGTGGTAGAGGGGAAAGGATGCTTAGATAGGAAACAAACCAAATGCAACCCACCCGGGACTGCCAGTTGTCTGATTTTGATGCCTGTCTGACAGCCCGATCCTATGAAAATCTTGCACAGGTGTAACAGTAGATCTCCCAGTGTAAGAGCACTTATGCCAGTGTAACTTGCCATACGCCGACGCACGCAGGACAGACACCAGCTTAACCCCCCTCGGACAACTCACATACGCAGTTCAGATGCGGAACAGATGCCGGCGCAACTCTGCCGGCGCAGGGGGCATTCCGGGGGCATCTGAATGCACCGGCGGAGTTGCACCAGTGTCCGTTCCGCGTCCAAACTGCCCATGTGAGTTGTCTGAGGGGGGTTAAGCCGGTGTCCGTCCTGCATCCATTGATGTAAGGTAAGTTACACTGGCATAAGGGTATACTGCTACACTGGTGCTAGAGTTACACAGGATTGTGCCCTGAGATTTCAAAAATGGGGGGGGGTAGTGTGGGGGGGATGACAAACACATGATAGATCAATATTTATGGCCCCAATACATGGAATTGTGAATCAGAAGCTGTGCAGGTCTGCACAACCAGACTTGATGCAAAATGGCAGGGCGGCGACATCCATTTTAGTGATACAGCAGTCTTTTGGGGAAAGTAAAAGACTGAGCCTAAATAGACAGGACTCAATGAAGCAGATTTTTAAAAGAGCTCCAGAAGCCAAGTACACAAAATCTCCATGGCAACACCTTTCACTCTGGGTTAATTAATCTGTAATAACCACAAGTAGGGATGCTAACCTTCCAGGACAGGAACTGGCATCACTCTCCAGGATGCTACTGAAAGCAAGCAAGCCTGGAGTTTTTAACAGGGCCTTAATCATGGGTATATGTTGGGAAGAAAAAAAAATCTCCAGGAATAGCTTCAGTTGGAGTTGGCAATCCCAACCACATCTGGATATTGTACTCCCGATGGCAAACACTATTTAGAATCACAGCTTTGCACATAGGCATGTATTGAAAGAGTAGAGAGAAATCAGCCGTTTGACCGCCTCATTTGCTTGTTTAAAACATTTAATGGCCTTTCTGCCATTAATCTTCCAAGGTCGCCAACAATAATCTAAAGCCAATAAAATGCAATGCAACATCAAAAACAATCCAATAAAACAATAGCACCAGTAATAAAAATGCATCAGCCACCAAAAGCTTGGGAAAATAAATTCTGCACCAAAAGACAATTAAATTACAGCACTGTTCAGGTATCTCTGGGTATCACTTCACTACAGAGAAGGGTTTATCCCCAGTTGTCATCGGTCTAACAACTGAAGAGTGCTGTTCATTGATCTGAAGATGAACTTATAGAGCAGGAAGGTTCTTCATCCAGTATATTGTTTACATACATGGTGTTAAAGTGATCTTGAGTCAGTAATGAAAGTAGATTATCTGTTCTGTAGGGGCATTCCCTTGACACTATACTGTACTGCTAGTTTAAGCATCACAACAAATATTTTTCTGGAACTCCACAATGTTTCCCAAGAACTGCCTATGTGTGTGTTCCTGCTCGCTTCTGCTATGATATTCCCTCAAAACAATAATTTAGGCCCAATCATATCCAACTTTCCAACGCCGATGCAGCCGTGCTAACGGGACCTGCGCTGCATCCTGTGGTGGTGGTGGTGGTGGGGCAATCATGGAGGCCTCCTCAAGCTAAGGGAACATTTGTTGCAGCTGCATCGGCACTGGAAAGTTGAATAGGATTGGGCCCTTGGTCTGTGAAGAGAGGAAACTCTGCCATTCAGCCTTCTTGGAATTGGTTTACATGCAGAACTAGCCAGCATTTACTGTACTAGGCCAGTATAGATTAGGAATTTAGCAATCACAAGATAAGAATACAGGACCACTGAAGGACTGGCAAAAAGTTAGGGTCAAACTAGATGTGCACCTAATTGAGGATGTGACCCAACAAGGGGGACGGATTTTATTTATAATAAATAGCAAATGGAGAGAAACCACCGGGGGGGGGGGCTTTAGTAGTTTGCCCCACTACAGCGTTGATTCCAATCACAGTTCCATCCCACATGCTATTTTTAGCTAAAAAATAAAATAAAAATAACTTCCATTGAATGTCAGTGGAAGTTTTTTCTCACTAAAAATAGTGTGCTTGTATGACTGAGACCCAAATCATGGTGGGAGCCGTTACCCCCACCCCCACCCCGCCATGGGCCAAGATGCACAGTTAGGGGCAAGTCCAATTTGACCCTTGAAGAACAGGCAGCAGAAAATTGCAGTACGCAGACAGTTCTAACATGGTGGATGGAAGGGAAGTAAGCAGTGGGCTCTTCCAAGGACCTATTTTAGGACTGGCACTATTTAACATTCATAAATGATCTAGACCAGAGGTTTTTAACCTTTTTATGATTACAGACCCCCAATGGATTGCCCATCATCATCATCATCATCATCATCATCATCATCATCATCATCATCATCATCATCATCATCATCATTATTACTATTACTATTATTACTATTACTATTAACAGTATTTATATACCGCTTTTCAACAAAAAGTTCACAAAGCGGTTTACAAAACCGACAAAATCAAATGATTAAATATGTCCCCATATTTGTCCCCATGTCCCCAAGTATGTCCCCATGTTTGTCAGACTGTCAAAATGATAATCATCACCGATCTTCAATCTCCAAACTATTAGGTACCAGTATGACTTCAAAAAATATCAATAGCTTGGTTTTACTTTACACATGGATAGCTTGGAACAGAATGCCTCAATCCATATTGATAATGGTGATAGATAATCTAATCTAACAACAATTTTTAAAAACAATTTCAGAGATCGAGTCCCATACCCCCATCATTTGGTTCTCATACCCCCAAGGGGTATGGATACCCCTGGTTAAGAATCTCTGATCTACATTCAGGGGTGAGCAGTTAGGTGGCAAAGTTTGTGAATGACATCAAATTATTGGTGCGCTAAAATGCAAAGAACTCCAAAAGGACTTTTTCTAAGCTAGGTACCAGTAAACAAGCAACAAAATGGCAGATGAGATTCAGTGTAAGCAAGTGAGAATTGATGCACTTTTTTGGGGGGACACAACTCCTAATTTTATATCTAAATAATTGGCCGTGGCTATTCATGGAAGAGATATTTGGATTCTGGTGGATAACTCAATAAAAATGGTGGCTCAGCGTGCTGCAGTAGTGGAGATGGCAAATCCCATCGTAGGGATTCTTAGGAAAGAGATTGGAAATAAAATGTCTAGTTATGACACATTACATAAATAAACAGCTATTGATTTATCCTGGTCATCCCATCTCAAAAAAATAAATAAATTCTGGGGAGCTGAAGAAGGTGAAGAATAGGGAGACATGATAGAGTAAAATGATGCAGGGTGTGGAAGAAGTAGCTACGGAGAAGCTTTTTTCCTGCTCCCATAACAGTAGAACCTGAGACCATCCAATGAAGTTGACTGGCAGTAGATTTAGCATAGTCAAAGCAAGCACGTCTTTGCACGGTGCACAATTAATTTAGTTTTGATGCCACAAGATGTGGTGATAGTGAAAGACTTTAAGATAAATTAAGGAGGGAAAGGTCTATCAATGGCAGTTAGCTATGATGATAGCTAAATTGGACTTCTATGTTCAGAGGAAGGACACCACTGAACACAAGTTGCTCGAGGGTCAAACAGGAGAGAACTGTTGTCTTCATGCCCTGCTTGAGGGTTTTCCAGAAGCAGCTGGATGGCTGCTTTTGGGTACAAGTTGCTGGTCTAGAAGGTCTGATCCAGCAGAGCTTTTCTTATGCTCTTAAAAACGCCCTGGTGAGATGCCTCTCCTTTGCTGTCTAGTAGTAGGCAATGTGATAGGGTTACGTGAGGCCCCTTCACATGTGAAATTCCCTAACACGGCAAACAGCATCAATCATGTTGGGAAATGCAGGAACCCGAGGACGGTTTGACACGTTGTCTGTTGCTGAGATGCCACTCAGGCTTCTGGGGTCAGAATCTAGAAGATCTTGAAAATAAATGGAAATGCCTATAGCCATTTCAAGTTACAGCAGACCTGCAATTCTCCTCACTTTTCCAACACAGATCTTGTCCCCTATGTGGAGAAAAATAATGCGAGAAGAGGGACTAGTTTCTGAATGACAAGAGGACACCATTGGCTCACGACGAGCCAAGGACAGCTGTAGGAAGACCTGTCACCTGTAGGCCACATAGGTTGATATATCACTTTCGTATTTCAGAATGGCAGAACTTCATTGACACTTTTTGGCCATTTAAGAACCTAATGGAAAATGAGTGAAGAGTCTTTTCCCAATCCCCACATATGGGCATGCACTCTGCATAAGCTGAATCCCCTCACAGTTCTTTGCATTAGAAGGTTCCCTTTCTGATCGCAACCTCAGAGAGACCCAAGTCTGAACAATCCCCCTTTGACTTGAGAGCAGAACAAAGAAAACAGAAAACTGGGTACTTAATCCTTGGTAAATTGGACTTGACTCCGACAACAAGGCAGCATAACCTGAGAATTCATTTATCAAACAAAGTGGACCGAAAGAAAGGGTCTGTTTGAATGGCAAGTCACATTGACTTTGAGCTGACACATCATCCGAACAATTTAGAGAGAACACTGAACAGGACAGAAAAGCCAGCAGCATGGAGAGAAATGCAGGAGGAGAGAGACCCAAGCAAGAACACAGGGGTACCTTTTCTGACCGCCATTAGGGAAACGGCTATTAGGAGCACATCCAGCAGGTCCATCGCCACAGTCTCTCATGGGTGAGAACTAAATAACAATGATGTTCACGGCTGGGGGGAGGCAGGGCCCAGCACACTCTTCATTTCATTCTCCTGATCTTGTGACTAGTTTCCACACAGTTGCTTCTGTCACTTGCTTGTGGTTTCAATCGTCAGGAAACTGTCAGCATGCTCCTAGTTCTGATAGGAACTCAAAACAGGTTAAAAACACAGCAAATAAGGAGCGTCGCAATGTATCTGGAGTATGGGACAAATTGAAATCCAGGCAAAACAACACTGGGAGGTAAGACAGTACATAACGTGGAGTGAGTGCTAGGATTGTCACCATGCCCCTCAGAGGATAATCACACACACATAATGAAGAACCAAGGGACCTGTAGGTACATATTCTTTGTCCCAGATAGGCCCTTCGGTGGTAGCTCCTTCTTCATCTCTGTGAATGCTTTTCAGGTTCCCTCTTCCTCTGAAAGCCTGGCCCCTTGGTGGAGATTGTTCAGGTCAATCATATAAGTATGATTTCAGTGCGTTTCCATACACTTTCATCTTTGAATCAGGCAGTTCTACCAACATGCCATTAGGACAACAGTCTCACCACCCTAATACTTCCTCTGTTCTAATTTCCTGTCACATAATGTAATAGAAACCATTTGGGTTCTTTGATTGAAGACAACAGGTGTTTGAAGACAAGCACAAGGGCTTTGGGTCTTCTGATTGATTTCTGAACGTTGCACAGTGTCTTGCATGCTTCAGTAGTAGAGAAGGAAGTTGAGCACCACAATCCTTCCTTATCCAGCCCCTTGCCATTGCTCACCCTGCCCCTTGGTAACATTTCCATCGGATTTCAATACATACACAGTGCTCTTTCACTCATTGCTTAGTCGTATCCAGATAAATCAGAGGAAACCACACAGAGACACAAAGGCAAAAACAGTTAACACACATTTTTAATTTTAACATCCTCCTAGTCCTCTTCCACACAAAGGAAACCATCTGGTATGTACACCCCATGAAGCTTTGAAATGCTGCCCTCTATAGGCCAATAGCAGGCACTACAGAAATACAACCTTGGGCTGGGCTGATTGGGACTATGCGTCATCATCCTAACCAAAGGACTTCACAAACTTGACCTTGTTCTGGACCTGACCAAAGGGGTAATGGGATGGCTCTGGTTGATTTTCTGTTGGGATTGTTATAGCCTGTAACTGTTGCTTGATTGTATAAAAGGAAAAACCTAACCATCAACAACAACTGCAACAAAAAAGGCACCAATTATAATTTCCTGCAGCCCACTCAGATGAGCATCCGAGGATGGCTTCTCATAGTAAGAGGACTAATGTAGTGTGGCTTTTAAAATTTTGAGAAGCGCTGATGAATGGATACACAGGTTCTACTTTTTGCACTTCTAATATCCAGGGGAAAACTTGCCGGAGGGGGTGGGTGGGGGTGGATGTGCAAGCTGTATGCTATGTGCATCTAAAATGTGTGGATTTCCTCCATACACATCCTCGGGTGAAAGCAGAAGGCACTTGTGTCCAGCAGTACCTCTGGTAGTGTTTGGAGCTGGGGTATTAGAAGTAATTACGACTGAGGGCCAATCCTATCTGGACCTTGCGCTGTTGGAATTTGCAGTTTCAGGGCAGGGAGGGCATGGGGTGGTTTGGGGGAGGGAGGGGTGGATGCCAGTGGCAGCGAATTGAGCCAGGATTCTTACCCCTTTTTGAATCCATCCTGCCCCTTTTCACTCTTTGGACATACGCCAGCTATATAGCTGGCGTAGATCCAAGGAGACCCATAGTAGGCCACCAGGAGGACTATGGAGAGGTTAGGGGAAAATATTTTTCCTTACCTCTCCCAGGCCTCCTGATCACTCCCCCCACCATTGGATGCATTGTGTACCCCATTGGCGCAGCTGCATTGTCGCCAATGGTGGGGGATTAGATTGGGCTGTCAGTCAGGTATATACAGTATATGATACATTCATGCAGTTCTTATTTCTGGAGCCAGATACTATATCTTAGGTGACTCAAAGTGCCAATAAGCTTCCAGCTGGCCCTCTCAAGCTCCTGGCTTGGTTCCTCAGTCTGAGCAACTGAGCTGTTCTCTGGCAGCTTCTCTCTGCTTAGCCACCGCTCATTGATCAGCCAATTTCTGGACTCAGCTACCTACCTGGTCAGTTTCAGTTTCATCCAGTCTACCAGCTTTTACAATTGGGATTCACCGAGGCAAGCAGAGTAAAGAAGAAAAGCCCCTTCTTTGAAGGAAGTGATGAATGCAGGTTGGGTATCGGGAAGCTGATTGAGAAGAACAGGAACAGGATTGGAAACACACACACACACACACACACACACACACACACACACACACACACACACACACACACACACACACACACACACACCACGTGATGTTTGTGAAACATGGAAAATGGTAGCCAGCATCAAGGTTTGGTCTACACCTACATATGCTATATGTTTGCATGAATGCAGGGGCGTTTTCTGATATGGGGCCCTGGGGCGGTGGGCCCCAGGGCGCAGGGGCGGAGGGCCTCTGGAGGGGCGGGAGAGGGCCTCTGGAGGGGCGGGAGACATCCTAGGTTTCGGGGTGGTTTTTTTGCTTTTTTTCCGTTTTTTCTGGGTTTTTAAAAGGTTTTTTTAGGAGAAACGGGGCTTCTAAGTGTATGTGTATGCTTTGCTGCACTTATCTTGAGTATTGGAGCCTCCAGCGACGATCTCCTCCAGCGATTATCTCTTCCAGGGGCGCAGATCGCTCCTCTGCCGCCCCTGGCGCGAACTCCGTAAGCTCCGCAGCGTTACAGAGTTCACGCATGCGTGATGGCTGTTTTCATGATGAATGCAGTTGTACAGGCCTGATGCATATATCCAGTTCACCTTGAATTGTATTCCAGTGCTCATCTGATACAGTGTAGTCAGTATGTTCTCCAGACCTGCCTGATTCCTGCTTTTGTGAACTGCCTTCATTTAAGGCTAAAAAACCAATGGTGCACCAGGCCATGTTGGAATTGGTCATAAGGCAGTGTTGCCATGAGGTTGCTCCATGCCATGTTGTTTCTGTTTAAAAGGGAAGGGTTTGTCAAGTGATCGTTATCCCTGCTTGAGCTGTGTGGGAGCCTGATTTTGTGCCAGTACAGACAAGGCCCCAGCCATATACAGACACAATCTGTTTTTGGGTATCAAGCTGCTTGGCTGTAACTCAGCCAGAGAGGAGAAGAGCCATTGCCAACTGATTACTTGGATTGCTATTTCCATATCATATGTTGCCATCTTCATCTTTGTTATTAAAATTAATCCAGGCTGTGACTGCCAAAATCATCCTAGAGCTTGCTGGATGCCTCTTATTTTCAAGGATTGTTCTAAATCTAAAGCATCACAGCCACATAGTGAGATCTAGGAAATGCCCTTTCTGCAGCTCTCGCCAGTTTTTGAAACTTTTATCATACAGCCCCCTTGACAACCATAAGCATTCTCCAGTGAAAAGGTGATGAAAAATAAGAAGCAAAACCATCAGTGAATTTACTGATTGCAGTCGTGGGAGGAAAAAAAAAAGTGAAAATGTGATGATAACCTGTCTAAAAGGTTCAGGAATGTTGAGGTACACAACCAGAACCACACATGAACTATCTGCAAATCATACCCCCATGAAACGAATTTGATTAGCTAATGGACTGTGTAGTGGAATTTTTAAGCACATGAGAATTAATAGGACAAGGAAGACTGGTGAAAAAGGAAAAAGTATGGGTTTATTTTTTACGCAGGTCAATGGACAGCCCCCAGTTGGGGAACTGACCCTTCGCTCCATGTGAGCACAGTTTTTATACAGTTCCAACAACAGTACATCACAAGGTTGCTGAGAATGTGCATAGTCACTGAGTCATACAGTTTCTACAAAAGATTTTGGATTTACCTTTTACAGAAGGCAATAGGAACAATAGTGGGCTGAGCTAGGCAGAGGACTCTTGATGGTTCTTGCTGTCAGGGCAGGGAGCCTTAATTGAGTTAGGCAAATGGAGACCCCACCCCACCCTCTGGAGGCAGCTGAATGTGTGTGTGTGTGAATTTCCAGAGAGGGGAAATGTGAAGTTGCAAAACCAGAGATTCCTTCTGTGACTTGGGGAGACAGATATGAATAAAAACCAGGAAAATATTTTTCTGCATCAACTGTCTTACTTACTATTTGGCATCACTGATCAATAAATCACCCCTGTGTTCAGCAGCAAAACAAGCATTGTGTCCAAAGCATCCAAATGAAGCTGCCGCCTTCTAGTGAATGGCAACATTGAGCTCTGTTTTGTCTCCACTGACTACCGGTAGTTGCAACCTTTGAAGGTTTCAGACAGAGCACTTTCCCTGGTGTTCCCAGGGATTGAACCCAGGACCTTCTGTTTACAGAGCAGGTGCCCCCTCCTGAACTGCTCCTTTAAAAAGGGACACCTCATAAGATATAACCTCCAAAGATAGTTTAGGATGAGTCCTTTTTCTCCTCTAGGTAGCTATTTATTTCACCCTCAGACAGTGACATCTCCTGGAACTGGGCCATCTAGAAGGGTGTGTGATGAACAATCGGCTCTGTAGCGACCACGCTTGGCTTGCAGCAAATCGCAATGATGAGGGTCTCTTTCACATATGACACTAAAAGCCTACTTTGAGCCTCTCTTGTACCTTCTGTGTATGGATGCTCTTGACGTGAAAAAGAAAACAAAAGAGAACCATTTGGATACCAGAGGCATAATCTGCAGGACTGTCAGACATAAGGCTTGTAGGCCGGATACGTCCTGCAGACACTCTCTTTATCTAGCCTACGTGATAACTGGGCTCTTCCAGCACCACTTCTGCTGAGACTCTGAGAAGGAGGGAGGGAGGGAGGGAGGAGGGAGGGAGGGAGAGATGGAAGGACGCCTCAGAAGGTCAGGAACACTACGGGGAAAGGGGCAGACCAAGAGGGGTGAGGGAGACTTGCCAAGGTGCTGGGAATCCAACTGTCACGCAGGCCGCCCTTTCAGCAACGCTGCTGCTGAGGCGTCACTTCACAGGGCACCTGAGTTGTGAAGTGATGCCTTTGCAGAAGCAGCGCGGCTAAAAGGACGGCTGGCATGATGGGCTCTCCCATATCTTGAAAATATGATCAAGATTTGCATATTTTCTGTTATTTGCAACTAATGAGTTCCTATGTGAGAAAAAAAGTGCTTATTTCTGACCATTATCTGCTTAATGACATCACTTCCTGCTTAATGATGTCAGTTCTGGCCCTCAGCAGGCGCCATGAATGCTATTTAGCCCACTGTATGAAACACGTTCGACACCCTGCCCCAGAAGGACACCATGGTTTAATGGTGTAGAACAGGGCTTCTCAACCTTTGGAAGCCCGGGTACCCCCTATCATGGTCCAATTTTCTGAAGTACCCCTTGCTAATTAATTGGATTGATCAATTAATTAATTAGCTAATTAATTGTTAAATAAAAAGTACAAAAACAATTTTAAATGTGAAAAATGTCTTACTTAACTCTCTCTCTCTGTGTGTGTGTGTGTGTGTGTGTGTTTGTGTGTGTGTGTGTGTGAGAGAGAGAGAGGGGGGATTGCATTTAAGTTCTAATTAACAAGTAATTAACTACTGATTGATGCTGATAAGGGGCAGGCTGTGGCATACCCCTGGTGTAGAAAACTGCGGAGAGGTCCAGCAGGACCAACAAGGTCAGGGATGCACTCCACTTGTCTAGTCTCCCGCACTGGTCATCCACCAGGGCTGTCTCTGTCCCAAAGCCTTGCCTGAAGCTGGACTGAAAGGGATTCAGATAATCCATTTCATCCAGGACCCTCTGGAGCTGAAATGCCACTGTCATGTGTGTGTGTGTGTGTGTGTGTGTGTGTGTGTGTGTGTGTGTGCGCGCGCGCAATAATATTCCATGGGATAAGGGAGGGTTTAGCGACTGATTTATCCTCTGTCTAGCACCACAGCTGGTTCTCCAGTCTCTTTGGTTCAAAATGGTATTTATTGGTAGAGCAGCCTGTCACAGGCATCTGTGCACCCATGAGGGGGGCTAAAGAGGCCTCGCTGTTTGCAGGAGGAGTTTGCCAGCCATGTAATAAGAGCTATTATTGGCTGGCTCCCAGTAGTGCAGGCTGCACGACACAGGGGGAAGCCCTGCTCTTTGCTGAAGTAGCCTAGCCCCTCCTGTGTGTATCATGGCTATAACCTCACAGCTGTCATGCAACCCTCTCTCTCCAGAGTTCATTTGCACTATATACATGTCGCAGTCATCGTCCCTCACCCTACTGCCCCCAAATAAAATGTCACTCTTGATTATTTGTTAATTACTCACCACCCAGAGCTGATTATTGTGGAGACACAGTAGTTAATGGCTGACTTGATTTATATGTCTTCAATTTGCCACTTAACTGCCCCTAGCAATGACTGTCTTTACAAATGCCTCATTAAGTTTCATTTAGTCAAATGTCTTTGCCTTGTTACCAAAAAGATTTTTTTTCAGAGAAGACCCACATACAGGTTTCTCAGGAGACAGGTAAGGTGGTCTGGTACCCCCATCTCTTTAAGAATTTGCCACAGTTTGTTGTGATCCACACAATCAAAGGCTTTTGCGTAGTCAATGAAGCAGAAGTAGGTGTTTTTTTGGAACTCTCGTGCTTTCTCCATGATCCACCGCATGTTGGCAATTTGATCTCTAGTTCCTCTGCCTCTTCGAAACCCAGCTTGTACTTCTGGTAGTTCTCAGTTCACGTACTGCTGAAGCCTAGCTTGTAGGATTTTGAGCATAACCTTGCTAGCATGTGAAATGAGTGCAATTGTGCGGTAGTTTGAAATCAACCCTGACTGTTCCCTGGAAGGACAGGTACTGAGGCTGAAGCTGAAATATTTTGGCCACCTAATGCGAAGAGAGGACTCTCTGGAGAAGACTCTGATGCTGGGAAAGATTGAAGGCAAAAGGAGAAGGGGAAGGCAAAGGATGAGATGGTTAGACAGCATCACTGATGCAACGAACATGAAAATGAGCGAACTCAGGAAGATAGTGGAGGACAGGAAGGCCTGGCGGGATATGGTTCATGGGATCACGAAGGGTCGGACATGACTTAACGACTGAACAACAACAACAAAGCATCTCAGAGGTCAGTACCTATTCTTTCATTTATGTCTAAGTAGGCTTACAATCCGTCCTGGAAAAACCGGAACTGCCCCGGTTTCCGGAACCCGGGCTTGGAACCGGCTCTGTCCCAGTTTTCCGGGTCTGCCCCTGCCGCCGCCGCTTCCATGATTTAAAAAGTTTTCCTGGGCGCCACCATCTTGGATCTCGCGAAAACTCACAAGATCCAAAATGGCAGCTCACAAGATCCAAATTTCGTGAAAAATGGCCGCCAGGCAATGCCGAAGTGTCCAGCCGTGCATATGCACGGCGCGACTGGAGGCTTCACACTCACGCGGTTCCAAGCTGAAGTGTCCAGCATGCGAGGAGCCCTGGCCGGTGGCAGCGGCAGCACCGCAGGAGGAGCAGCAAAAAAGGCAAGCAAAAATGGTTTGTGTGAGGGGGTGCTTACCGGGGACCCCGGAAGGGGGGTAGTCAGCGCCCGGTCAGCCCCCTCTGGCTCAGGGGCGGCGGGGTCAACCTCCAGCCCGGAGAGAGGGTTAAAGAGCAGGCCAGCTCCCGAGGAGTCTGTTAGGCTGGCCTCAGAACTGGCCAAGGGCAAAGGGGGTTACTGCACCCTCTTCCTTTGCCCGGCCTGATTAGTGCGGGACTCCTTAGGCTGTTGCTCCGATCTTCCAGCCTTCCGCTAACTAGCCGTCCTCCTCACAGGCCTTACCTGCCGCCTTATGTACCCCTCCCCGGTCCTGGTCAAACCCCTCTGATCCCGCCCCCTGTCCCTTTAGCCAATCCCACCAGTGCCTGGGGGCCCGACTGGCCTCCCGCGTCTCCGGGTTGTCTGGGCGGGCTATCCGCCCTGTAGTCTTGCTGTCCATGCTGTTGCCGGGCTTCGCCTGCTGTGGGGAGAGTTCCTGTCCTTGCCGGTTAGTGTCAGAGGGGTGGAGAGGGGGGCGGGCGGCTTCCCGACCCCCGCCTGTGGTTGGTTTGCCCCCCCTGTTGCTGGCGGGGTCGACGGGGGGAGCAGCGAGGTTGTCGCTGTCTTCCGCCACGCCCCGTCTTTCTGTGCCGGAGCCGCGGCTGGAGCTGCGGCTGGCCGGCCAGGTGTCGGGTCGCGCCGGCCCTTCTGCCGAACGGGCCCCCCACCAGGCAGCCACCTGCGGCCTGTCCGGCTTCCCTGAGGGCCACGAGTCCCGCGCCTCGCCGCTGTTCGGGGAGACGGGACTGGCGCGGCTAGGCTTAAGGCCGGGGGTGGGCGGAGCTCCGCCGCCCGTGAAGCCGCCTGCCCGGCGTCTCGGCGTTCCTCCGAGCACCGCGGGTTGCCCGTCCCCGGACAGTTCGAAAATTCTAAAAAAAAAAAGAAAAAAAAAAGACAGCAGCGACATGACCAGAAAATAAAACAATAAAATTTTTGGTGGGGAGAAAAAAAATAAGGGTGGGTGGGTCCTGGTTTGGGTTTCTCAAAATATGGTAACCCTATGTCAAAGGGTGGCGCAGTGGGTTAAACCGCTGAACCATGAGCTGTCGATCAAAAGGTTGGCAGTTCGAATCCGCGACGGGGTGAGCTCTCGTTGCTTGGCCAGCTCCTGCCAACCTAGCAGTTCCAAAGCATGTAATGCGAGTAGATAAATAGGTACCGCTTGCGGGAAGGTAAACAGCGCTCCATGTTCCAGCCGCATGCTACGCGCTGCGGCAAGGAGAGTCATGCCGGCCACATGACCACGGAGGCGTCTTTGGACAATGCTAGCTCTTCGGCTTTGAAATGGGGATGAGCACAACACCCTAGAGTCGGACACGACTGAACTTAATTGTCAGGGTCACCTTTACCTTTTTATGTCAAAGGGTTACACATGTATATTGAATTTGTAGTTGATAAATCAGAGCTTGTAGTAGAGATGTCAGTTCTGTATTTTCAAAAAGGAAAAAAAATGGTTTCTACTCTGTGACTTCAACATTTCTGGAAATTTTGTATTTCTCGTTGCACCTCACGAGGACTGGGAGGAATATGTTTGGCAAGAGCCTTGCAAACCACATCAAGAGAGCTTTAAACTCAATGCAAAGGGGGACAGAACCAAAAACACAGAACCAAATATAAACACAAGCACTGGAGACAAGAATGCATGAGACAAAGGCTTGTGGAGGCAGTGATCAGAGGTTACCTGTGGTAAAACAGTTGAATAAAAATCAATAAAATAAATACCCCAATCCTGCACCATTTGCACCATCCTCCCCCGGTGTAGGGTGTTCACCATGGGCCACGCAGCCCACACTGAATCCTATACGGGGAAAGGCCCTGCTGGGGGTCTACTCCTGGGAAGCGGACATTTGTCTGCTTGCCCTGGGTAACCCCCCAGCCACTGCAATGGGGCTACTCAGTCTCTGCCGGCTCTTTAGTTGGTGGAGAATCAAGCTGCCCTGTGTCTGCTGAAAGGGCCGGGGGGGGGGGATAGGATACGACGTTCGACAAGGATACTGATCCCACCCTCCCCGCCTCGTTATGCCCCCACCTCGTTACACCCCCTCCCCGCCATGTCCCCGGCCCCTGCACCACTCGGAGCAGCTTTACTTGCTCCGTTGCACGGGTGTCCTGGATTCAGCACTGGCAGGACGGCGCAGGCCTTCCTGCCAAAGTTGCTTCCTCTCATGGTGTCACAACACGCTTTACAATGCTTTTGTGATACCTGGCACCAGCGCTGATGCGCAGTGCCAGCACCCAAAGAAGATTGGATTGCACTATTTGTATGGTACAGCCCCCCCCCCCCCAGTATCCATGGATCCAGTATCTACAGATTCACTTAAATGTGGATTTGGGATCTGTGCCCCCCCCCCCATGGTCTTTACCTTTATTTCTTGCTTAACAGAAAGCAAAACTGGTAAGGGTCGCAGATATCGGATCCGCGGATAAGTGAATTCGCAGATACCGGATCTGTGGATACCAGGGGGCCCTGTATCATACAAATGGCGCAATCCTATCCTCTTCGGGTGTCGGCGCTGCGTCTCAGCGCCAGGTGTCACAAACACACCGTAAAGCACATTGCAACACCTGGAGAGGAAGCAGCTGTTACATCTGAGCCTCTATATCACCAAGGCTGCTTCCTAGAATCATTCCAGCTCTGTGCTATAAGCAGCACGCTGCTGCTTATAGCGTTCTGTTTAAGCAAGACATTTAAGCAAGAAATAAAGGCAAGGAGCATCAGGGATAGCGTTCCCCTCATCCGCGGGTTCCCAGTATCCACTGGGGGCAGGAACCTATCCCCAGCGGATACTGGGGCCTTACTATATCTCTTAATCTGATTGCCTGTTCTACAGATCAGTGGGAAACAACCCCTCTTTGTTCGTCACCAGGATTTTACTTCCATAAAAGGTTCTTCTTCCAGGAACATGCTGTGGGCACATGGGTTCCCTTTGTTTGGGGTTCTTCTGGTGGATTACTTTCTTAAGAAATTAACCTTCACAATGTCTCTCACTGAATGTCCCAAGCAGGGAGTTTTTACTTGACTCATCATCATCAATAGGAAAGATCGAAAGGGAAGGACTGAAGAAAAAAAAAAAAACAGGAACGGTGCTGGGTCTGGTTTTCAAGACAGCCCACATCCCTTTGATTGAGCCTGTTGTTGTGAGCACCTGAAACATTGTCTGGAAGCTGCACAGACTGAATAGGACATTTTCCAAATTACTGTAGAAAACGCAGCCGTCCTCTGCCGTTTCTCTAACTAGTTCTAAAGCACAGGTACACCTTCAATCAAAGGTAACACAAAGCAACAAGCCTCAATTAGGCCACGAATGTTTATGGGTTGCCTAATTCCCCCCTTCCCCAAGCAGCCAGAGAATAAACAGATAAAAGAAAAAATCCAAACACTGTTAACTTAAAAGGGTGGAGAGTCGGGCAAAGCAAGTGTGGGGCAAAGCAAGGTTAATGTCTGGAGGGGGCAAGTTACGAGCGTTACTCCACAATAAAGGCCCAATTGCCTCCTTGCTTTAGATGGGAGGCTGTGATTCCCAAACACTCAGGCGACTGTAGCTATCCAGCAACAGGCCAAGGTGAGATTCCAGGAGCTGATCTCAGGGATAGCCTAGGCCTATTCAACTGGGGGCCTTGAAAAGAACTTCTGACGGTGTTAGAGGAGATAAGTCAGCTTCAGTACCAGTAGTTTACTGTCCAAAAGGAAGGTAGAAAAAGGACAGTTGTGGATATGCTGTTGTGGATTTTTTTGACTAGGGGCAGATCTGAGAGTGTATATAATATTATAGACTCTATATCAGCCATTTCCCAAACTGTGGGTCATCATCACCCACTGGTGAGTCACAACCCAATTTCTGGTGGGTCCCAAGCAGAGCCTTCAATGAAACACACAGATGATGGAAAGATCAGATAAATAATTACCTCAAGCCCTGAGGCTATTCAAAAATCAGATATTTGCTAATTGCCCTGCAAGGAGGTGAGCTCCTGCAGTTTGCAAGCTTGTGTAAATATAGGGAGATAAATGTTTGAGTGTCTTTTTTCTGCTGTGTGCTGGTGCTAAAAAGTTTGGGAACCATTGCTATATGATAGATCAGGGGTTTTCAACCTGTGGTACGGGTACCCTTAGGGGTACGCGGACCTCTTGCTCGGGGTACGCCAAGCCCTGCCACTTATCTGCCCCATCAGCAGCTAATTAAGTGTTAATTAACATGGATTTTAAATTGTAATTATTTTTGGAGCCCTTCTCTGTCTCTGATTTTGGTTTTGGGCTTATCTTTGTACTTTGGAAAATGTACTTTGGTGGGGTGAGGGAGGGAGGAGCTGATTTGGGGAAGTATGACTTGGAGGAAAAAAACAGAGATCCTTGCATGTGTGTGTCTCCCCCCCACACACAGAGTTAAATAAGACATTTTTTAACATTTAAAACAGTTTTAGTACTTTATTTAATGATTAATCACCTAATTAATTGATTAATCCAATTAATTAGCAGTTAAAATTAGCAGGGGGTACTTCAGAAAATTGGACCGTGATAGGGGGTACCTGGACCACCAAAGGTTGGGAACCCCTGTAATAGATCAGCGGTTCTCAAAGTTCTCCCCACGAGGCAGAGCCTTCAATGAAAACACAGGTGATGGAAAGACAAGGAGAGGGAGGAAAACCAAATAGAATCAAGGAGAAAGAAGACCAGTTTTTGAAAAGGTACTGAGAAAGGAGTTGGGAGCCTGTAAAGGGAGAGGGATGGCACACAGGATGACCTCATCCTCATCATGTGAAAGGGGAACCCGCTCTGGCCAGCGCAACATGAAAGTTTCCTTTCAGGGAAATTAGCTGTCATATGATGTGTGTATTGAGCAGAGAAATAGGGAAGTGCAAGCAGCATTGAAAGACCTGGAGAAGAAGAAGAAAGAGAGGCTGAAGAAAGAAAGACCCAGAAGAGGGACAGAAAGCAGGGGGAAAGAGGGCTTCACCGAGAAAGAACAAACATCCTGAGGCAGGACCTACATGGCCTCTGTAGGTGCCTCCCAAGGGGAGCGGAAGCCCCTTTTAGGGCAGAAGGAGGCCCCAGAAAGGCCTGCTGACTCTGAGTCCCCGTTTGAGGGCAGAAAGGCGGCCTGTGTGGCTGTGCTGCTGGTGGAGATTCTGGAGCGGATTGCTTTCTTTGGTATTGTCTCGAATCTCGTCCTGTACCTCAACAGCAGCAACTTCAACTGGGGCGGCACACAGGCTTCGCGGGCAGCGCTGCTCTTCATCGGTGCCTCCTACCTGCTCTCGCCCATTGGAGGCTGGCTGGCTGACACTTACCTGGGCCGCTACTGGACCATCGCCTTCAGCTTCGTGCTCTACCTGGTGTCGGCCTGTTTACTGCCCGTCACAGCTTCCCAGGATGGGCGGCTGGCGCTATGCGGAGAGATGCCGACTTACACAGTCCAACCCTCGTGCCAAAGAGGGAGCGTGGAGTGCAAGGAGCAGTTGCCAAGCCAGTACTGTGCCCCTGTCATGTACTCAGGCCTGCTGCTCCTGGCCCTGGGCATCAGCTCCGTCAAGGCCAACCTGACACCCTTTGGTGCTGACCAGGTAAGAGAGTTTGCCTCACACATTCTCCTTCCTTTCTTTTGGGGTGGGGCACTAGTAGAGTTCCAAAGCATGTCAATGCGAGTAGATAAATAGGTACCGTTTGCGGGAAGGTAAACAGCGCTCCGTGTTCCAGCTGCATGCTACGCGCTGCGGCAAGGAGAGTCATGCCGGCCACATGACCACGGAGGCGTCTTCGGACAACGCTGGCTCTTCGGCTTTGAAATGGGGATGAATGAGCACCACACCCTAGAGTCGGACACGACTGGACTTAATTGTCAGGGGATACCTTTTTACTAGTAGAGTGGCTCCTCTCCTGCTGCCTCTGTAAAGCCAAGAATGGCTTGAGATGTGGCTCTCAGCTGAATCACAAAGATTAACATGCTGAATGTCCACCCAGAGTCGCTACAAACAAACCAAAGACAAAACTTTGGGATAATCACTGACGTTTGGAGAAAAGCACGTGGTTGTCTACTTTCATTTTTGAAAGTGTGTTTTTCTAGCCTTGGTAGAGAACTACTTGTGCTCCTATGGTTTAATTTTCAGAAAGTATGATGTTCCTGTGCGTATATTTTCCTTTGGCTAGCCTCTTGTGATTTTATTAATTTGATTTTTTTTAACACCTATGTAATGTTATTACTTGACTGTTTGAAGTTGCAAACACACACAGTGTGGAAAAGAGGAAGGGATTTTTTTCAGTGAGCTCCTTGGGGATTCAAGGAAGGGTTGTTTCTCCATTCTCGTTGAGAGTGTTTTGGTTCCTCTTTCCCAGATCCCAGAACTTCCCCCTGTTGATGGCAGAAGAGTAGAGCTGCTGCTGCTGCTTTCTCTTCCCAGAACAGGGAGGATTCGGTGCCACTCCCCTCCTGTAGCTGTTCTGAGTGCTGCCTTTTGTTCAGAATCTTTGAGATTAACCCTTCATCTTCCCTCCATTTTAGATCGAGTCTTACTTGCTCTGCAGGAAGGGTGCTCTCAAAATATGGTATATTGGCCAGGATAAAAATCAGTGGTGTGTGTGTTTTTCATTTAGAAAAAAAAGTCTGATTTTAAAAATGTAAATCAGATTATTATTTTTAACATTTCAGCTAAAATAGGTTGATCTTTTAAAAATAATTTGGTTTAAAATAGAATATGTATTGTCCAATCTGTATTTTAAGGGAAAACATAAATTCTCTTACAACCTAATGTATTGTCCTCTTATGAACGTATGACTGTTTTATGAACTGTGGAGAAAAAAAATCTCTGTCAAATTAAATATTAGTATGAGCACAATAATTCATACAGTACTTATATTTTGTCTTCCTACTGGAAGGCACGCAGGAACTGGCAACACTTCACCAGAGCAGTCTTCCACTGATCCATCTGGGCGATTTTTAAACTTCGGTTTTATTCCTAGTAACTGCCTGATCTCTGCAGCTGGCTCAGAGTCAATGCTCTCATTATAAATATTTATGACCTTACCTACCAATTTGTATGCACTTTTATTTAGGAAGCGTGTAAATAATAAATGGAAAACTTGGATTTAAATCAGGGATTTAAATTGGCTGTTTTTCTTGGCAATTTAAATCACCTTGATTAAAATCAATCCACCCTAATGACATTTGCTAAAGGGAGGTTTTAATGCCCCTCCCACAGTTCTCATCCTTAGCCCAATTTTGTGCATCTTTGATGAACTCATCCTACCCTCTTTTTTTAAGCCAAGAAGATGTCACTTCTTTCCTGAAAGTCCTTCAATTTCCCATGTTTACATGTGTGCACTGGTGTTGCTGAAGGGGGTGCAGCACCGTAAGTGGTGCAAGGCGCTACAGCTACATCGAACCTTGCGAACCGGTGTAACGTGGCGGCCCCTCCCACTCACCCCTGGAGCCATTCTGGCAGCGAAGGCAACAGCGGATCACCTTTGCCGCTGGAATGGCTTCGGGGGCGCGTTACACCAGTTTGGAAAGTGTAGTGCAGTGCCTTGCACCACTTATGGTGCTGCACCCCCTTCCAGCAATGCCACTGCATGTGTGATCCATGTGCAATGCAGTGGACAGCGCTTTTCCCCAGGGGTCAGAATGTGTCACGACAGCAGCATTGGGGTGTATCAACACCATGACCCAGCCCTTCAGTTGCAGCTCATTCCATGTTATTTCATTTTTGCAGTGTTACTCTCCATGCATGTCATAATACATGATATGTAACTTATACATAAGTTCACAAAAGTTTCAAACTCTCAGACATTTTTACTGATCCACCTATACTTGGATTGGATGGCCTGAAATGGGAAACCAACTGTCTTCCAGGTTACAAGAGCTTCCCTGCCTGGTTACCAGAAATCAAATCTTACGGTACTTGTTCATGACCTCAGTTCCTTGCCTTGTTTTCCTTGCAGGTGACAGACCGTGGCCGGGATGCAACTCGGCGTTTCTTCAATTGGTTCTACTGGAGTATTAATATTGGGGCTGTGATTTCCCTGCTAGTTGTTGCCTTTATCCAGCAGGATGTAGAATTCTTTATTGGCTATGCTATCCCTGCTGTCTGCCTGGCCCTGGCCCTCTTAGTCTTCCTCCTGGCTGCCCCCACCTTTGTCACAAAGCCTGCCACAGGCAGCCAAGTCTCTACCATGTTCCAGTTGGCCTTTCAAAGCTGCTGCTGTGGTCAAGCACTTCGGAAGAAGGCCACCAAAGACAGGTACGTTAGAGAATGCCTGTTTCAGTTGAGCAGGACGGCCTCCTCACCACCATGTATCTCTGAGTAAATGGAGTGGGGGGGCTATGTCAATCTCATTTTGCCCTTCTGTGATGGCAGTCATCTCGACTCACTAATAACAAAGGGCCTAAGAGGCCGAGTCAGACCGTTGGTCCATTTAACTTGGTATTGATTGGCAGTGCCTTTCCAGGGCTTCAGACTCAGACCTTCTGTATGCAAAGCATGCGCGTACTGGATTAACTAGGAGAACTGCTTTGTTGGTGAACATGGCGTGGAGAGTGACTAGTATGTGAAAGGAGGCCTCAAAGTAGGAGGGAAAGTCTCTTTCAATTGTACCAGGAAAAGCATTGCATCCTCTTGACCCTTGAAATAGGTAGGTCTTCCTTACAAGCATGTTGACAAACAGGGGGAGAATTCCCCACTTTAGACAGTAGACCTACAAGCACTTGCTAATGCACTTGCCTCAGTGTCCAGGCTCCGAAGTGGCTGAAATCTTGGTAGGAAAGAGATGAGTACCTCTCTACCCTGTACAGGATGCATTGTTGTAGGCACCATTACTTTGGGATCGGATTTAACAGTCTTGATCCCAACAAGTGATCTGAAGGTGAAATTGCCACTTCAGGATAACATGCTTAAACAAACAACCTCTGAAAGCCAGAATCTGACCCGGATCATGTTTTAAAAGACTTTACACATTGTTTTCTCTCATTTCACTACAGAGCAGGCAATCCTCAGTCAGAAGTTGAAGCTGCTGGTCCAAGCCAGAAGCCTGGAGAGCCTTCAGATGAGGATGTCTCCAACTTCCAGGCGATGGTGAAGATCCTACCTGTGCTGCTCACTCTCACCCCATACTGGATGGTCTATTTCCAGGTAGAGCGCATACAGGAGCAGCATGGTTCTACTTCCCTGCCGCGGTTTGAAGCTCTGATCTTTTTAGCAGGTGGAGCCAAAAGGAACAGAGGATAGAGGATGTGCACATCTTTCCTTTCCAAAATTGTGTCAACAGTGTACTGGTGTCATTATGATGTGCATCTAATGATATGGAGCATGGGCAGTAAAATGCACATTGTAATGATTTTGAAATGTGGGGTAAGTTGACCTAGATATGAAGTGTAGTTATGCCCTCAGGGAGGCAGGATTGGCTGCAGCAGGTTTGCTCATCATCAGTAATGTATGAAATATCCCCCCCCCCCCGAGTAGAACTAGAATGACCTGATGCAAAGCAGAAGAGGGCTCCTGTAGCTTTCATACTTGCGTAGAAAATGAAATGTGATTTTCTAACCCCTGCACAGCAATGCATGTGCTTATCCATATCTAGTTGGTCTTCCATGCTGGACCTTAAGGTGATGTGGATGGCATGGGGTTCCTAAGGAGTCTCCTGGCCAGGCACTGGCTAGATCCAGACCTGCTTTCTTTCAGCCAGCTGGCTGCCTCATCATGAGTCTTCAGACCAGCTCCTAGGGGACAAGCTTCAACCACCCAGATTTTCCCCTTTGCTCAACTTTTAAGGGTATAGGACAGTGTTTCCCAAAATTTTTCGACCTGTGGCTCCCTTGACCATTGGCAACCATTGGCCACAGCTCCCCATTACATGATGTTGATGCCTGCCAATTGGCAGTGCACTATTTTCCGAGGGGATTCTGTGGTACTCCGTGGCTCCCCTGGGTGGTATCCGCGGCTCCCCTGGGAGCCACGCCTCCCACTTTGGGAAACACTGGTAGGAGTTCTGTCCTCCTTTGCATCTTGTCACTGCACTCAGAATACCTTGCCCTTTTGCCCATTTCCAGTCAGAAGGAAGGCAAATTTGAGCTGTAATCCCATGCCGAGTAACTTGGGAGTAAGTAACAATTCCTGCTTCCAAGTAAAGCTGCACAGGATCAGGTCGCAAAGTTTGCTGTCGCTTCAGATACCAGGGAAGAGAGGAAACAGAAAAACTGGAGCCTGTCAGTTTCATTTTCCCCCTGGTTCTCGTTTACTGCCATAACACAGCTGTAAATTTGACAAGCGGTTACAATAAAGTAGAAATGAAATGGGCATTAAAAGTCAAAGAAATGAAAATGGAGATGTTTCTATTCCCATCCACATTTTAAACAGGGTTATAAATCCTTGTTTTGGGGGTGAGTGCGCGTTGCCAATAAATTTAGAACTAATTTTCCCAAAGAGATGTTTCTGAGAGAAAAGGAATACTCAGACAACAATTGAATGGATTATTTTAAAGCAAATTGTTAAAAATTGGCTAGGAGGATAGCTATTCCGGTACCAGTTTATGATGTTTCTGTACAATGCAGCTTCACTTATTTTCACAGTGATGTTTTGGCACTGAATGAGCAGTTGAGAGAATCCCCCCCCCCCCCAAGACAATGTGTTACAGAATTACAAACCTATCTTATGCATAAGATAAGTTTGTAACTCTGTAACACATTGTCTTGGGGGGGGATTCTCTCAACAGCCCATTTATTGTCAAAAAACATCACTGAAAATAAATGTATTTTCACTCTGAGTGTTTCTACTCAGAACTACCGTATTGTCCCGAGTATAAGACGCACCTGATTATAAGATGCACCCTTAAAGTTTGGTGCTATTAAAAAAAATTAATTAAATCACTGGCATTAAATTGCAACAGCCTGATTATAAGACGCACCCCTAGTTTAAAAACTTAAATTAGGAGAAAAAAGTGAGTCTTATACTCAGACCAATACGGTAAGTCCCTTAGTATTCAAATGGGACCTACTCCCAGATAAGCCTGTATAGGAGTGTAGCCTAATTTGATTATTAAATTTTTAAACTGATTTGCCAGTTAATTATTTTTTAAAAAATGGCTTAGCCATAGTGTGGGTGGATGGGGTCTGTTTTGCCTTCTGTAAAATACAGAGAGAGAGAGAGAGAGAGAGAGAGAGAGAGAGAGAGAGAGAGAGAGAGAGAGAGAGTTGGTGTTTGTTTGAAGGGAGCCTGTAAAATGAGAGGAAATCTGCCCATGCAAGTGGGGAGGGGACTGGTGTGAACTGAAGACCCAAGGGCACAAACAGATTCTAATTTATCCCTAAAAGAAAGCCCTCTGAGCACTTTTATAAGAACATTCAAAATTCCCCAGTTTCTGTTGTGTACTGTATTTCATTAGTGTTCTAGAGCTATGATATATTCTTTGTTTGCTATGGAAGAGAATGTTGATGACACATATAACTGAATTTTATGTAGTTGTTGTGATCTCTGTATATTTCAAAGCATGTATGACCATGCTGTTTGGTAAAGGCCTTGTAATACTAATATGTGTCTGTCATTTGCATGAAAAGCACTGCTGTTGTAGTAGTACTGGTACCAAGGGCAGAGCATGCAAATAGTTCTGCCCAGCTAATCATTTCTTTATTTTTCACATTTTTATTTTTATTTATTTATTTTTCACATTTTTATACCGCCCTTCCTCCAAGGAGCTCAGAGTGGTGTACATATTTCCTCCCCTCCTTTTGTCCTCACAACAACCCTGTGAGGTAGGCGGGGCTGAGAGATAGTGACTGGCCCAAGGTCACCCAGGAAGCTTCACGGCTGAGCGGGGATTTGAACCTGGATCTTCCAGGTCTAAGTCCAACTCCCAAACCACTACACCATCCTGGCTCCCAATATCATCAGACAGGATATTAAATGTTTGTTTTTGGTCAGGAATTTCACCAGCTTTAGATGCATTTTCTGTATAGAGTTTCAAGAAAAGTGTACACCACTGAGGAGTACAAGGTTCTGAAGATCACAACAACCAGGTTCTTCGCGTCACAGCCTGTTACTGTGTATTTGCATGCCCACAAACTACAAGACAGGCTCTGTACTTCTGAGAGCCAAATAATGACCCATGACATTAAACACTCTTTAGCCCTGTGTGGTTCTTTATAGTTAAGTAGCAGCTGCAGGCAGGGAGAGGAGGAATCTTCAGGATTGGGACCATGGTGCATGGGAAGGGGAAATGTTATTTAACACTTTCCCCTCATATTGCAGCCCTGACCAAAATTGGCAAAATTACACCACCAGTGTGCTACGATTACCTCGGGGATGGAAGCCTGCTCTTGACACCAATAGAAGCTTCTATTCCAGGCTAATGGCTGCTTCGGGGCATGGTTTTTGTTGGGACCATGGCGCTAGGGAAATCCTGATCACCCCTTTTTAAAAAAGCCAAACATGCAGGGCCAAACAGCATGTTTCACATGATGTATGGTTTGGCTTTTATTCTTTGGGACTAACATGACAACAGCTGCCTGTATATGTGGCAAACACTGTTGATGAGATCTGAAAATGTAGCCTCCAAACTAAGAGCTTATTCCTTGATACCACCTTGGCCCAGGTTAAGGTGCTAGTGACTTGTTAGTTAGTGACTTGTCCAGTAGAAGCACCTTTTTCTTCTTTAATGACGTTCCTTTTCTGTTGAGTTTTAGATGCAGTCAACTTACTACCTGCAGGGACTGCACCTCTTCATCCCCAACATCTTTCAGAACAGTCAGTTGAACAACAGCACACTCTCTGCAACCACAGATAGTGGTGGCTACACGGTAAGCTGAAAAAGTGGCTATCAACTACATTGTTGCCTATATGGGAGGCAAAACAATGTAGTTTTGCCAGCCCCAGAAACCTGGAAAGGGTTTCCAGCTCAGACAGTGGAACTGTATGTTTCATGCTTGTAGGAGGAGATGTCCTGTAACAGTGTCATTCTCAGTGGCGTCGCTGGGGCATGGCGGGGGGGGGGGGGCAGGCCGCCAGGGGTGACGCGTAGGGAGGGGTGACATGCCCACTGCCCCCCTCCACCCAGTGCTTCTTCATCCCGTTCGGGACTGGGACTTCTGGGGCAGGGTGTTCTTGGCGGTGCTTTCCCGGTCCCCGGCGCTGTTTGCGCAGGTGCACATGCACGACGTGAGCTAGAGGTTCCCAGCACGTGTTTCTCTCCTCATGCAGGCACACAGCGTGACTGGAAATCTCTGGCTCCTGTGTGTGCCTGTGCAAACAATGCCGGGGCCGGGGAAGCGCCACCTAGAATCCTCTGCCCTAGAAGTTCCGAACGGGATGAAGAAGGCAAAGCACTGGGTGGCAGTGGGGGGGGGAGCGGGTTCGTCACCCCCCCTCCCTGCACATTGGGAATCTCTTGCCCTTTGAGTCCCGGGTGGGATGGGGGGGTGCCGGGTGACGGCAGGGGAGGAGGAGGCAGGCGCATCACCCCCTCCCTGCACCCCTGGGGGAAAGGGGGCACGGGGGTGATGCACTGACCTCCCACCCAGGGTAACGCGAACCCTAGTGACGCCTCTGGTCATTCTGTAACATTGTGACTGGAATTCAACAGGATGTATTTGTGAGCACCACTGTTGCTCCAGGGTAGGGAAAAAGGAGACATTGTTTGGAGAAAGCAGGAACATGAGACTTGAGTTTCTAAAGCACAATTCCTTCTCCTCTTCCTAACCACAATCTGACCTTTGTAAGCAGAACAGCTGCCGACAAGCTGCTTGTGATTCTAACTATGCTTCCAGGCCTTGACTATCACAGAACAGAAATTGTTGTATTTCCCCTTGGGTTACAAACTGGACTGTGGTCAGGGAGGAGCTGAAATGAGAGAAAATATGGTCTGTATTTGCAGGACAGTGAGAGATTCTGAACAAAGGAGTCAGATGCTTGTGTGACAACAGACTTGTTTCTCAAGGGGATTGCTTCTATTTCAGGATTGTAAAACCATCTCTTTTATTTGAAGGAATGAAAAGGTATTGATTTTGTCTGTATCCCCATGCTCTCTGACATTGCCAGTCTATTGTGTCTGCTTGATGCCTGTGGGGTTGTATTGCAATTTGGGCCCAGTCCTATCCAACTTTCCAGCCCTGATGCAGTTGTGCCAACAGGGTGTGTGCTGCATCCTGCGGTGTGGGGGGGGGGAGTCACAGAGGCCTCCTCAAGGAAGGGGAACATTTGTTCTCTTACCTCAGGGCTGCACCGCGGCTGCATTGGTGCTGGAACGTTGGATAGGATTGGGGCCTTCATTCTGTTGGGGGACCCTTGGGAGCAAGACAGCACACTGTTTGGGGAGCTCGAGTGGGGAGAAGGAACTGCCAGAAGTAGCACCTCTTCCCCTTTTGCATAAGCAGGAGACAGTGCTCCTGCAAGACAGGATACAACCCTTTGTGTGCTCAGATGATTGCTTATGAATTGCCCATGACAACAAGGGTCGATTCACACAGCCAGACTGGTGTGTTGAAAATGTAGGTTGAGCAGATTTGTGCAGAGTTCAGCATGGGGCGAAGTGGCTGTGTGATTTCTTCAGCAGGTGTTCAGTCTGCAACTCAATTCACTTGTCATGGCACTGCCCACCCCACTTTTGGCACCCATTCAGGGCACCATGAATAGGGATGGAAGGGTGAGCTGTGGACGCTTGGTGAAGCACATCAGCAGGGTTCAACAAGCACGTCAATGTGGATCCACTGAGTGTGATTGTTTGGTTGTGTGACTTGGCCCTTAGCAGCTCCATGAAATGGACACACTCACTGTAATCACCCTATAAAACAGATGCTCTCATGTGCATCAGGTCTATGAAGCAGACAGCTATAGTGCCTCTTGAAGGGGAACTGGTATTGTCCCTGGTATCCATGAATATACCGTCTCTGTTTCTTTGTCCTGACCCCATTCTCTCTCTAGTTCCCAGATGCCTGGCTCCTCTTAGCTAATGTGGTGGTTCTGGTGATTCTGGTCCCACTCAAGGACCGAATCATAGACCCATTCCTGGCGAAGAGGAAGCTGTTGCCTTCAACACTAAAGAGGATGGCTTTGGGCATGTTCTTTGGCCTGGCCTCAGTACTTGCAGCAGGTGAGTCCATTCATTCATTCGTTTGTATCCACCCCATCTCTGTTTCTAGAATTGAAGTGCAAAACTTAAAAATATGTTTTATGTTTAATTATTTGTAAAGTGCCATCAAACCCTTTACATAGAGGGAAAGACAGGCCCCTGCCCTGAAGGGCTTACAATCAAGATCAAAGACCAGAGGCTTATTGGCCACGTGAGAAACCAAGTTTGTCTACAAGTTCCTGATGACAGGAATCAGGAGTGCTTCTGAGAGTCAGTCTGTACATTCAGAAATATCATGTGGGAGACTGCATGTTTTGGAATGCTATTCTGGGTAAAACAAAACAAAAACATACAGCTACCTGCATGTAGAAAATAAACACACCAGGGAGGAAGTTAGGTTAGAACCCTACTTTGAGACAGACATGTTAGTCTTCCATAGGTAGGGAGTTTTTGATGTGACATGCATCCCATCGTGTCCTCCCCCACCAGGAGAATTGTGCTTAGTGCCTGTTTTCTGAAGGTGCAGATCTGCAGTGCCAGAGGTCTAGGATGCTTTGGCCAGCACTGTTCTTCTCCTACCAGGTTGTATGACTGGCAGAGATCAGCACAGTGGGGGGCAGGGAGGGCGATCGGTGACAGGGAGCACCTGCTTGGCATGCAGAAGTTCAAGCCCTGGCAGCATCTCCAGATAGGCTTGGGAAACCTACTTTGCCTGAAATTCTGCCAGTCAATACAAGATGGATCAACAGTCTGACCCGGTATAAGCCGGCTTCATATAAAGTCCACAACTGTTTCCCTGCAGTGACCAAGGGGTATCTCAGGTGAAAGGTGCCTACATTTTCATAGCCCATTTTCTGCACAGTTGAACATGACGGTTTCAGTTGGAACAATCTGGACATAGAACAAATGAGATTATTTTATTGCATGGGCAGCCCAATTCTACTTAACTCCCCACATGACAATGCAGCTGCATCAACGTGCACGAGTTTGGGCTTCTGGAAGCCTCCTCAGGGTGAGGGGACATTTGTTCCCTTGCCTCAAGATAAGCCTGTGTGCTGGCCCACTAGGTCTACTCAGACCTGCAAGTCTGCATGGACCCAGGTCAGAGGATCGAGGCTGGGAAGGGGGATAGGATATCAGCATCTGCCGATGCCATCCCCTTCCCTGCCCCAATTTGACCTCCTCCCTGCCCCTATCGCTAGGATTGGGCCACAAATAACGTATTTAAAAAACATCCTAACCTGAGATCAGCTGGCAATCCCTGCAGAACTAGGCAGTTGACCTGTAGCTTGGTGACTTGCAACATCTGGAAATCCTCTGGATCAATACCCCAATGTGGATGCTTAATCCATTGTCCTGATGAGTTTGGTCATGATCATGACATGCCAGCATAGCCTGAGGAATCAGGGCAACCAGCTTTTACCTTAGCAATGGAAGGTAGCCTTGAGGAGCAATCAGGCGCTCCTCCTTAGAGCTTAAAAGGAGAGCCTCTGACTTCTTACTCCCTCTCTATGCTCTGCTGCTGAAGCATCAGATGTTAAGACCCCTGAAGCTACCATTTACGAATATTGCTGCATTGTAACAGCAGTTCATCAAAACAATACTCAGGGTGGAGGAAAGCAATTCAGAGCATTAATTGGAAAGCACTAAAATGCACTGAAGTACATGATGTGGCTGTCTTGCTGACGGTTAGCAGGCAGAGCTATTGCTGTACAGGGAATACTCTTGTTAAAGGAACAGAAACTGCTAGGGGTCCCTAAAGTAGAGAGATAGGGCTCCCTAGATAGAGCCCAGGTATGCTCTATGGTTAAATGGCCCCATCTGTGAGGTGTATACGGTGATATTGTGCATGTTTTTCTTTGGTTTTAATCACTGCTGCTTCCCAACAGGTGTTCTAGAGACCAGCAGGCTGAGCTATGTGAACAACAACCAGACCATCACGCAACAAATTGGGAAGGATGATTATATTGCAGCTGCACTCCCTATCTGGTGGCAAATCCCCCAGTATCTGCTCATTGGAGTCAGTGAAATCTTTGCCAGCATTCCAGGTAAGCAGCACAAATGGTAGGCTTACCAGATCTTCAACCGGGACAGAGTGCTAGACCTTTAGGAGAAGAAATGCGGGCAGGCAGAGGCGAAACTAGGGCGGAGCGGGCGGAGCACCCGCTCCGGGCGCCATCGCCCGAAGGGTGCCCCGCCCGGCGCCCCGTCCCGCGAGTCTGAGTCAGACTCGGAGACTCGCGTCCGACCGCCCCCTCAATCGGGAGCCGGCTCGGGGATGTCTTCCCCGGCCGACTGCCCGGGGCCTTCTAAGGAAGATGCGCGAGAACGGTATTTATACCGTTCTTTTTGCGCATGCTCAGACTGTTACTGAGGGGAAAAGGCTGCCCTTTTTCCCTCAGTAAGTCTTAGCATGCGCAAAAAGAACGGTATAAATACCGTTCTCGTGCGCCTTCCTTAGAAGGCCCCGGGCAGCCGGCCGGGGAAGACGTCCCCGAGCCGGCTCTCCCGGTTGAGGGGGGGTCACCGCCTCCCGGAGCGCGCCGCCCCCCCTCCGGATCGCGCCGCGGCCAAAGGCCGCGGCAATATTAATTATAGGGGCACCACACACCCCGTTGCTCCGGGCGCCAACGGGGGTAGTGACGCCCCTGCGGGCAGGTGTAGCTTGTTAAACCCTTAAAGCACAATCCTAGGCATGTCTACTCAGAAGCAAGCCCCACTGAACACAATGGGGCTTACTTCTGAGTAGACATGCCTAGGATTGTGCTTTAGGACTTAACAAGCTACACCTGCCCACATTCCTTCTCCTAAAGGTCTAGCACTCTGTCCTGGTTGGAGATCTGGTAAACCTAACAAAAGGTACTGTTGCCTTTTCAAACACACTTCTGGAACCCCAGAGGAGAGGCCACTAGGAGGAGGGTAGGATTTGGAGTAGGGGAACGGTGAGCAGAGAAAAGGTTCAGCACTTCTTCCTCCTTCCACTTCTCTGCTCCCCATCACAGTCAGGCTATATCTGCATGTAATGCCTATTTATTTATGTGCCTGTTCGTGATTTGCCTTTCTGAACTAATACTCAAGGCAGTGTACAAAAGATAAAGACAATAAAAACATATGCAGAGGTTGGAAGAGATAAAACGCACATCTGAAAAGAACAATAAAACAGCACCCATGCAGCCTTAAAAACAGTAGACATCTTCTGGAATGAAAACACCTAAGCAACGTAGGGGCCCAAATTAAGCTCTCTAGGGAGAGCATCCCACGGTATGGGTGCTGCTACCAAAAAGGCCATACTTTGTTTCCCAGCAGATCAGACTAGTTAGTGATGGGACACATAGTGAAGCCGTATCTGCAGATCTTAAAGTGTGCAGAGACACATATGGGAGAAGATGTTTTTCAATGAAAATGTCAGTATAAAGAAGCATTTTGAAGTCTCTGGAAAGAAGTATGTGAATGGGGAAAAAACTGGACTCATATGTTTTTAAAAAATATTTTTTTAACAAAAATGAAAATTAGAATGGAAATTAATGAAGAATGAATGACAGATATGGGATTGAAAGCCATGATGTTGACGATTTTTATTGATTAAAACACGGCTGATAAAGACGTATTCTAAGGCAATGAAATCTGGTTTCAGGATACTTTGATCATTCATTCTTCGTTAATCATTGCTGGCCATGAAAATCTAAAATCTTATTAGAATGGAAATTATTTTTAGTTGACAAACTAGGCACGTACTGGAAAGCAGTTTGAAAAATATATGTTTGTTGAAAGCTTTTTCCTTCCTTTCAAATGGCTGTAATGTTTGGAGAAGCCACGCTCCTGACTGGTTGCCAAAATCAGGACTGAACTCCAGAGGCTATAGTGACTTGCACTGTTGCACTTGATCCTGCGGCATCTAGTTGGTTCATAAGGATGTACTTTGCTTTCTTGACTAGCTGATCCTCTGAACTCTTCCCTCTTTCCCAGGGCTGGAGTTTGCCTACTCTGAAGCTCCCAAATCCATGCAAGGAGCCATCATGGGTTTCTTCTTCTTCATTTCTGGTGTGGGATCACTTTTAGGATCTGGCCTTCTGACGTTGCTCTCAGTGCCAACCAATGGTTGGATGAACTGCCCGGGGGATTATGGTGAGTAGTACAATGAGGGAGGGACATATGATACAACCTGGACGTGGCCATGGTGATCCATGCTATGGTGACATTGAAGTTAGACTATTGTCATGTGCTCTGTGTAGGGCTGCCCTGGAAGATGGTTTGGAAACTGCAATTGGAGCAGCATGTGGCACCCTGTGTGGTCACTGGAAGTCGGTGATTTGACTCTGTTGAACCGCTGCTCTGGCTGCTGGTTCGTTTCCAGGCCCAATTCAAGGTGCTGGTCTTTAAAGCCCTATGTGGCTTGGGACCAGCATACTTGAGAGACTGCCTTCTTCCATATAATTTGGTCTACCATCTTCAGTCACCAGAGAAGGCCCTTTTAAAAGTTCTGTCGCTTATAGAGGTGAGAAGTACGATATTAAGAAATAGGGCCTTCTCAGTAGTGACACACACTTTTAAACTCCTGAACTGTTTTACAGCCTGATCCTGACTAAGATGCAGCAGCTGGCTGAAATGGCCGGCCTCTGCATCCTAGACAGGATGTGGCCTGTGCTGGCACAGCCGGGGCTCACCTCGGGGGAAGGGTCTTGCCTGTGTCTGGTGATGCGGAGTCTGGGGGAAGGAGTCTGCAGAAGGAAGAGAGGCGCACAGACTGAGTTAATGCCCCTGTGTGCTTGGAGTACTCTCTCAGTTGGTGTGGGGCCTTCCGTCTGGTTTAGTTGGGCCCCACATGCAGTGATAGCAAAGCTGGTAGCCCTGGTTCTTGTGAGCCCTTCGAAACGTCTGGGCCGTATTTGGTTATGATGGCAGGGAGGACAGGACAAGAAGATACTCGGAATCAGAGAGAGGGCAAAAAAAAAAAGTTGCCAGATTGCTGTATGCAGAGAATTCAGAGCAAGCAAGGATCACCAAGACCAGTGCTGAACTCCTTTGGGTGCACTAATGACTCTCCCTCTTTCCTTCAGGGAACATTAACAACTGTCGGATGGATTATTATTTCTTCCTGCTGGCTGTGATTCAGGCACTAACCTGCCTTCTCTTTGTCTGGATTGCCATCCGCTATGACCGTCAGCAGCGGTCCACTTCCTGCTTCCCCTGCTTTGGACGTGAGGGCAACTAACTTGCTTCAGGACTATAAGGAGGTTCAGCTGATCTCAGCATATAGCCAAACGACACTGCCGTAGTGCATGGCTAACCTATGGGATATTGTAAAGGCTCATGCAAAAGGATGAGAAAAGGATGAGGTGAGAAACACAACACCACCATAGTCAAGGGGTCATTAACATCTTGTTTTCAGAAGCTGCGTGTGAATAATTGGGAGGCTGAGTGCCGAAATTATCCTGGGATACAAGCCTCCGTGACTAGATTCGGTGAACTGTTGTCTGACACGAGCAAAGCTGCTCGTAAGAGCCAACAGACTCTTGCCCCTACCAGAACCTGTAATTCTCTCTGCAACTAAGTCATCCCCTTCCCTCTACGGCACACAGTTTTTTAAAACTCTTTACTGGTGACTTCATGAAAACCTTCTCTTCAAGGCTTTCGCTGGCTAGGGCCAGGATGGGTGGACCAAGGATGGGAGAATTGAGGAAATGGCAACACATCAGATCTCCAGGCAATTTTGAATATGTCCACTGATGAAAAGAGGGAGGATCTATATTCTCCTCTTCTGTGAACTGATTCAGTCTCAAAGATGCACATTATCAGTCACCGTGTGTCATTTTTTTGCCATAGGGGAAACAACTTCCATTGCTCTCCATCTAAAACTGCACTTCTGCTGCACTGAAAATGGTGAACCTAAATATTTTGATCTTACATAATATGAAGTTATGTGACCTCATCTTGTGTACATGCGAAATACAGGAATGAATTTATATTCCCAATGAAAGCATCCCTTCACTTTCGTTTTGAAGAACAAAACACTCCTGACCTTCTGCTTGAACATTTGCTTACTTGCAAGCCACAATGTTCTAAATCTAAAAGAAATTTGAAGGATATATATTCAGTAACCTTTATTCTGACCTTTAAGCTTGCCTAAGTATCCTTTTTGGAACGGCAGAGCTTGGAACACAAGGATCTGAACTAAAAACACATGACAAAACAATGAAAAGCCAACTTATCAATTAGTTGGTAGGGTGGAAGAAATCCAAGGCACCAAGTTACTAGTTACTGAAAATGTGTGTCATCGTTTTTTAGAACTTAGCACAGTGTTTCTCAAACTGGTGGGTTGCGACCCACCAGGAAAAACGGACGCAGTTGCTATCCCCTGAAGTGGCGTGGTGACCTGCAGCAATGGCGCTTTCAGGGTCCTGCCGTTGTGGAAAAAAGGTTTTTTCCCCACTTACCAGGGTTGTGCTGGCCTTCCAGGGGTTGCAGGGGCCCATGGCCCCCTCTATGCCCCCCCCCGGCACTTCAGACGTTTTTGGTGAAAACCAGAAGTAGTTTCCAAGCATGATTGGAAGCTCTTCTGAGGTGTGGGGCGTAGAGTGGGCCGCGTCCCCCCCACAACCCACAGGAGGGCCGGCTTGACTTCCAGTAAGTGGAAAAAAAACTTGTTTGTGGGGGTGGGACCCCGAAAGTGCTGTCGCTGAGTCTGCAATGACTTACAGGTTCCCTTACTCCCCTGTAAAAGTTTGAGAACCACTGACATAGCAGGGTCTTTGAGTTGATCCAGAATATCACGCATATACCCAGCTGAGCTGGAATCCATTGCAGCCCATTTCAGGTGAAGCTTTGAATGCGCTGGATTTGCTTCTTCCGTCTTCATGATTAAAATTAAACTGCTGTTCAAATTCCTGTAAAAACATTTCACACTTGAGAAGATTTCTGCAGAATCTCAGATAAGCTCCACAGGGCCTTGCATTGGCCATTTCCCAGTAATATAAAATCTAGTCCTAAATGATTTATTATCAATGGGCCTGTAGCTTGTTGGCTTATTTAAGAAGCGAAAGGAGAAGGGGAATTGTTTATGGCAGCTTAGAGGGACTTGCACAGAATCAACCGGTTTTAGGCGGGCAAACCTCCTGTACCTTTAATACCTTGTCATGCAAGGATGAGAAAAGCTGCAGCTGCTGAAATTCTCTCTTCTACATGACTATTAAAGGTACAGGAAACTGCTGGTGGGTGGTGAGGTGACACACTGGGAAATAAGAGGTTGCCCCTACTGCTAGATTGGCACTGTACAGGCTCAGAGCTGCTGGCTGGCCAACAGCAGGAAACCTGGGCTACTAGTTTCATGGCCCATGCCTGCACAGAGCACCACTGACTAGTCAGAAACTGCATGTGCCTTGTTGGCCCCTTCAGTGGAATGGAAAGGCAGCCTAGATACGGTATATTTTAAATTAAATAAGAACTGTGCTGCTCCCACACCTCTGACAAGGGCCTTGGATAAGGATTGCTTTGACCATTGGGGAGCTGCAGTGGTTCTGTTCCGCTTACTCTAGGTCAGGGTCTAGTCCACAATGATTACAGATGGGATGAGGAAAGGGGACAGCTCTCCAGTGTCTGGCCTTAACCTGGCTAACAGGGAGTATCGCAGAGAGGGCAATACTGGCCTCTTTATCAGTAAGAAAACAGGCATGAATCATAAAGTACAAACACAGGAACTGCATTGTGGGCTTGGTTTTTTTTTTTAATTATTTATTTCATTTTTTAACAATGTAAGAATTAAAAATCTTCCATAAATAAAGGACTTGCCTGGCAGCCTCCCAGTACTACAGGTATAAAATATGAGTGATTGTACAAAACGGTCAAGGACACCAGGCACGCAGCCGGGGTGAAAAAGGACTGGCCAGTACTCCCTGGAGCTCTGCCCTTGCCCAGCTTCAAGGTGGGGGTAGGGGGGGGGTAGGGGAAGAGCCCCAGGCTCAGACCGAAGGAAGGAAGGAATGAAGGAAGGAGGGAAGGAAGGAAGGACACTCGCTGTTAAAACCATCACAATGGACACACACTGGCAATGAGAGTCAAAGCAATAAGGGAGGTCCAGGAGCAAACCCCTGGGTTCCCCTCCAGAGCACATCACAGTTGGCTTGCTGCTGGTGTTCAGCTGAGTTCGAGTCTGTAAGCCCCTCACTCCCACCTCAAAAAAGCCTGGGGTGGTGGTGGAGGAGAAGCAATGAAGACAGGTGCATTCTTCTATGTCCAGGAGCGAGACCTAGCTCCACTGAGATAGTAAAGGGGTGTGTGTGTGTGACTCTGACCTGTGAGTCCTCCTTAGGGTGAAGAGAGCATGGGCTTAGTGGTACAGCCAAGAAAGGAGACCTCTAACATAGAGATCAGGAATATCTCTAGCCCAGCTTTCCTTGGCAGAGTGACCTGGCTAGTTTCCTGTTGTGCAGAGCCCTCGCTAGAAGAAAAAGGTAGAAAGCCCAGCTGGATGATTCTGGGAAAGCACCCAAGGGGAGCAAATGCTAGTCCCTTATTGGTTTGCCCATATGGGTACAGGTGAGGCACCAGAGAGCCTGAGGTCAGGAGCTGCCCCGGATCCTCTCCATGTAGCTGCGCAGCTCGTCAGGATCATGCAACCCCATGTCCTCGCACACCCAGCGGATATCGTCTTCGCTGGCCACCAGGATGGACTGAACAGCAGGAGCAGAGGCAGGGGGGCTGGGGGCAGAGCCAGGGGGAGTAGCGAAGGTCACAAACTCCACACGCTTCCGCCGACCACCCACCTCCCTGCCCTCTTTTTTCCTGGACAAGGTGGTGGTGAGGGCTGGGCTTCCTGGGGCAGTCAGGCCGAAAGTACTGGCAGAAACGCCGGTTTCTGGCCCTGTTGGAGCTGGGCTGTCTTGGGCCACAGCCTCCATCTTGCCTTCTGGCCCCGTGCAGCAGCAACATCCATCGCTGGTGCCAGAAGGGTCAAGGGGTTGGTCTTGGCAGTGCTGGCTCTGCAGATCCAACTGCCGGCTAAGCTCCTCCTGGTCAGTGCCCAACCAGACCCAGTTGTGGGGCTGTTGGGTGGAAGAGGCTGCCCCCGAGCCAGCATCAGGAGGCTCCTTGCGCTGGTAACGGAGTACAAAGACCACACAGTTAATGAGGAAGATGAAGATGGCAAGACAGAAAACACCCAAGAGAACATACATGCCAATCTCCAGGTCCGTCACCCTCGCAGGGGCCTTCACCATCTCATCTTCCTCCTCCTCCTCCTCTTCCACCTCAGCATTCTCATAAGAATTACCACCTGGACCCTCAAATTTGGTCATTTGGTCCACCCCCACTGGGCCACGCCTCTTCGATCCCCTTACACTCTCTGTGACAGCTGCAACTGTCACTGCTTCCCCTGACATGGCACCTTCTGCTCGCTGGAAGGGAGACTCTCCATGGGGGCGGGGATCCCGTTGCCGTGGGATGCTGGTTGTTGGGAGGTGCTGGCCAAAGTGGACCTCCAACCACATTGTGCCTTGGGAGAGTGGAGCCCGATGCTTGCCTTTGCGACAGGAGTCTGGGGAATGTAGGCTCAGCTGCAGGAGGGACCCTCGGCCTGGTCCCTCAGCAACAATCATGGGGTGGGCCTGCTCCTCATCCACACGCACGGAGATCACACTAGGGTTTAGAGAAGAAAGCGAGAGCACCACATCACGCCAGCCGTAAAGCTCTACAGGAGCCAAGGTGTGGTCCGAGAACACCAGCCAGACGCTCAGCACGGCTTCCTGCAGGGAAAAGGACATTTGGTTTACGAGAGGAAGAAGACTACAGATAATATTAAAAGATAAAGATAAGGTAAAAAGGTCCCTCCTCTAAGCTCAGAGCACACACACAGCTTAACGTGAGCTCAAGCTTGCAGCAGGTCAGCTCTGGCACAGGTTTGTATGCTGGAAATGAGCCCTGTCAAGTGATTTTTCTGATGGCTTGCCTAGGTCTGGGAGTTCAGTGCCCAAAGAGTCACTGAGGACCAGAGGCATGCATAGTTCAATGCTGCATGGAAGCAGCAGATTTTGGTCACTTCGCTTTCTAGAAATGAGAGGGAATCCTGCAATCTCAATGCAGCAGCACACAACTGCAAATTCCCTCCCCACTGGCTGCCACATGTTAGTGCAAGGAAACTCACGGCACAGGGATGCTACATCCCACATTTATATTACTCAATTTTGCCTGATAGAGAGGAGAAGGAGATGCAAGGGTGCTGACTTTGCAGCATGTGTCCACTGTAATGTATAGTTCTGGCCTGAGTAGGCCACAACAGGATCAGGGTTACATCTTAAGTGTGCGTATTCAGTGCCCCCTTGGCCCAAAAGGCAGATGAGCATTAAACCCACAAGGCTACCAGCTCCTCATTGTGGCTCTTCCTGTGCTTACCCTACTGCAGCGCCTTCTCACCTGCTTCAAGGAACGCAGGGCTGAGAGACCCTGACATGTGGCAGTGAAGACATTCTGGTGCCCCGGCTCCACAGAGAGTGCCAATGAGAGGCCCGATACCAGCTGGGCCTGCAGCTCGGAGACAGAAACCTTCTCCTCTGACACCACCAGGGTCTGCTCCCCCAGGATAGAGTCAGAAACAGGAGAGCGCACCTGAACCAGGGGATGGAGGAGGAGACATGGTTACACTCAAGAAGGCATAGTGCCCAGACCCTATATACATATTCTTGGATACCCCACCTCACCCACCCCAAATCCAACCTTGTACACAGCCATGCACCCTGGCTTCCTGTCAGGGCTGAGAGCTGCCTCCAAGCCAACCAGGCAGGGAAGCTGGGTCTTTTTTTCAGCCTGTTATTTATTTATTGAAAATATTTAATTATAGCTTGCCTCTCCCCTTATGTTTAAGATGCCCAAGGCAGCTTACAACATAGGGAAGGAGTGCAACCCCCTTCAAAACAGGATGATAGTCCAAAACCTACATTGTCGTTTCTCCGAAATGAAAGGGCCTTTGTTTTGCCTGGGTTTAATTTCAGTTTCTTAGTTCCCAAGTGACTAATATAGATATGTTGGTGGACAAGTATTCTGGTAAAAATGTTTTTGGGCTAGTAAATTGTTGTGAATTTATTTTTAAAACAGCCCAATCCCTCTTTATTTTTAGTCTTCCCTCTCTATATCCACTGTAGCATTTTTTACCCTATCCTGGAGCTGATCTCCACTCAGGCCAACCCACTTTATTCTTCACTTGCTTTCTGCCTTGTCTCCCACAACCAATCAGGCTGCCCATAACAACAAGTGAGTACCAGTCACAACCACCTCACTCTATTTTCTGCCAAAACCCATTAGCTATCCAGGACCAAAGGGGAACATGCGCATTCAGCACATGCACGAGTCATCAACAACAACCCACAGATTCCAACCTTCAAACGGGTCCATTTCCAGCAGGTTATCATCCAGGGCCGGCCCATCTATGAGGCCTACTGAGGTGGTTGCCTCAGGTGGCACATTGGCAGAGGGCACCCACCTCTGTTCGCTCACTGGCCTCCACTGCTCCTCCTCCCATTTGCCTGGATTGGAAAAGGAAGAGGGGGACAGAGTGGAAGAGGAAGTGATGGAGAAATAGGAAGTGATGGGTAGAGCGTGGCCAACACTGTAGCCCACCACACTCCACTCCTCCATGCTTCCTCTTCCACTTTCTCCCCCTCTTCCTTTTCTAATCCAGGTAGTGGGAGGAGCAGAGGCTGGCACATCACCAGGTATGTGGGGGACAGCTGAGAGATCTTGGGCCATCCCTGTTGTCATCAAAGCAAACTTCTTACACCACTCAGTCTCAGCAACCAATAACACCCCCCCCCCCAAGTTTTATTTCCACAGGCTCCCTACCTCCACAGATGTCATTCCTGGTTCACGACCAATCACCACACTCCCACCTTCCAGTGTCGCCACGCGAGGGTCCTGGATTCTAGCATGCTTCTGCACCAGATGCGAGACATCCAGCAGCCAATCAGAGCCTGGCATGTAGGTCAGATGACGACCACCATCTAATGGGTGAGCCACAAAATGGGCAAGGAAACGAACCCCGGCACGCTGGTATTGGAGCCGGCAGCTACGAGCTCTCCTCTCCGCTTCCTCTCCACCCTCTTCAGTTTCTGCTGGGCTGCTGCTCAGGGAAGGAATGAAATCATGTTGAGCATTTGCATGGCTCATTTCAAGTGCTTCTTTACATGATTCCTGTAAGTTGGCCACTGTTCTCCACACACACCTCAGGTAGCTTCTGCAGAATGTGTCCAACTGCAAGGTGTAACTTTCTTTAACAACTGGAATCAGATCTTTGTCCCTCAGCAAGTGAGTATTTACCACCATGTGCTCATATCCTTGTGTCCTTCTCTTTCCCTTCCCTTTTGTGCCTAACTTTCTATGCTGTGAGCTCTTAGGGACAGGGTCTTCTAGAAGCAGTTTTATTCCCGAATATAGCATACTTATGGGCATGGTATTAAATCATCATCATCATCATCTCTATCAATGTGTACTTGATATTCATTAAACATGGTAGAGGCTCTTATTTTTCAAGCTGTATTAATGCTTATTTATGGACCTTGCAGGTAATATATCCAGAGTGCTGTGGCCATTAATCTCTTTGCCAAAATCCAAATAGGAGCATCTATTTCTTAAGTTATTGTGCACCAAAGGAATACAGGCACGCTCGTACCTGTATAGATAAGGTGAGGTACAGCATTCCACCACTATGAAACATTCTGCCAGTCATAAAATCCAAACCTTCCATCCAATCGGCCTCAGGTCTGGCATGGAGGAACTAGGTGACCGTCTCCAAATCCATGGAGGAATGAGGGAGATACAGCAGTTGAAAATCTTACTGATTCTTCAGCACGCCTCTAAAGTGTTTGACCATTTTTCATCAGGGATATGTCTCTCCCCTTTGTGGTTATGTCCCTGAAATTGGTTCCAAAAGTTTCCTTTTTATTCCTGAGGGCATGATTTTGTAATTTTGAAGAAAATCTAAGTGCTTTTTGTATTAGCCTTCAAAGTTCTCTCTCTCTCTCTCTCTCTCTCTCTCTCTGTGTGTGTGTGTGTGTGTGTGTGTGTGGTGTGTGTGTGTGGTGTGCATATGGGCTTTTGTTAGCCCTCAACAAACATGGCCCCTGCCTGGTAGGTTGCAGATCCTCTATTTTTGCTGTGGGTGTGGTTTCTTTGGCCTCCAGTTGACTAGGTGTTGCGCCCTGGTGTCTGGGTGGCCAGTGATCATGGATAAGAAGGAAGTAGCGCTAATGCTACCTGCCATAAATTGTTGCTCTGATTTGCTGCTCCTGAGCTCAGTCACTGCCCACCCACTACCCTCTCCAAGTCTCTCTGTGGCAGTCTGAACGTTGCTGCCTCACCTCCACGACCCAGAACCTACAGCACCCTTCCACACACACACAAGCTACAGCCAGCAAGACTGGGGACATGCATGGAATTAGTTTAGCAGTAGCCAGGGCTGGCCCAAGACGTCCTGATGGCTGAGGCGGGATGCCAAATGCTGCCCCCCCTTACCCAATGATGTGCCAGCCTCCACTACCCCCCCAGTCTCTAATATTCTAGCTCAGCACTCTCAACCCCTCCACATTTCCTCTTCTTCTCTGTCCTCCTCTTCATTTTCCAATTCAGGGAGTGGAAGGAGAAGGAGGAGCAGTGGAGGCAAGTAGGTGGACAGAAATGGGCATCCCCATCACTATGCTGCCTGAGGCAACTGCTTCAGTTGATCTCATGGATGGGCCAGCCCCAGCAGTAGCAGTATCTCACAGTAGCGTGTGAGCCTTGGCTTTTTCTTTCTCTATCAATGCAATCCAGTATGTTTACTCAAAAGTAAGTCCCTTTGAGTTCAATGGGGCTTACCTCCATGCAAGGGTGCAGCCTTAGTGGAGAATGTGGGGACTTAGTGCAGTGGCTCTGTGTCCCGTCCACCCCAGTGCCTGTCCCTCTTTCTCTCCCCTTTATGCCTCTCTGAACAGGGATGGGATGAGGGAGGACAACCCATTTCCAAAAAGCAGTGCGTTCATCCACCCCTATTGACTGACCTAGCCCAGTCCACTCCTCTTTCTTCCATTACCTGCAGAGTGAATGGCGGCGCAATCCAGTGTACAACTGCACTGGGGGAGCACGCGCTCCCCCAGTACTAGGTGTCGCAAAAGTGCCACAAAGCACTTTCGTGACACCCGGAGAGTAAGAGCCACTGGGGCAATGGTCCGCAGCCCTCTCTCCGCTGGCCGCACCCACCCACCCAGGTAAGTCCAGTGCCGGCAGGGGCTAGGTGGACTGGTTGGCGAGGGGGGTCCGCCGTTGGCCACCCCGGGCCAGGAGAGGGCAAGGATATCGGCAGCGAGATCCGCCAATATCCAAAGCCCTCTCCCGGCCTGGTTTGCCCCAATACGGAGGGCGCGAATGTATGCCAGCTCCAGAGTAGGCCCATTCAAGTAGCATGGTACATTCAAGTAGTAGGTACATTCAAGTAGGCCCATTTGGCCTCAAGCTGCATACACCCGGGGAAGGGGACGATTGTCCCCATCCCTCAAGGTGCACCTGGGCTGTCCCTTTAGGCCGGCCGATGTATCTTACACAGGAATGGGCTGTGAGGGTGTGTGTGTGCATGTGTGTGTGTGTGTGTGTTTTACTGGGATAAACTGGGCTGGACTACTGAATATTTGACCTGGAGAGGTGCATTAATTCATTTGTAAAACTAAATAGAGATGCAGGGAGTCTGTGTGCGCTTCAAGCGAAAAAAAAGGAGAAACAGAAGTCTGTGCATGTTTTATTCCCCCCCCCCTTTACTCACTTTCCTTCCACAAGATTATCTGAAAAACATCTTGTATCACTTTATTAGCTGTTTAATTTGCTCAGGTAGCAATCATAAACAACATTCACTACAGTCAGAGGAATTTGCTTCCGAGTTCACATGTTTAGAACTGCACTGCCAGTATCTTTGCTCTTGGAATGAGAGAAGAGGATTTTCTTTTAATCAGATCTCTTCTCTCTCATCCTTTATCCTACCTTTTCTAGTTGAATAGAAGATCAGGGACTACCCAATTAAAATCAAGTAGCATTTAAGTCAATACTGTATCTGAATTCTTAAACCATTTTAGAAACCACAATCCTTCTCATCCTTCCCCCAGAATGGGGAAGCAAGTGACATCCTTGTAAAAAGCCAGTATTGGGGGAAATTAGATTCTGTTCTCTCCCCCCCCCCCCATTACCAAGATCACCAGCAGACTAGATCAGTTGATAAAACTAGACTCAACTCACAAGGAAATAGAAAGTAGGAATGGTATAAAAAGTTGGTAAAAGCTTCATTTTTTAAAAAAAATCCAAGCACATTTTTAAACGTTCTTGTCTTAAGATGAGAGGGTGGAGAAGATACATCTATCCCAAAATAAAATCAGTTCAGCCCACACAGGTACAGTATTTAGCTATCTATATGTAATGTTTGCTCTTATCGCAAAAAGGATAGAAATAAACAAGATGGGGGTTGAACTCTCTTTTCACAGTCCACACAAGACACTAAAGGCAAATGGGCAGAAGTTTCCAGAGGATGATGTTGTTGTTGTTGTTGTTGTTGGTGGTGGTGGTGTGTGTGAGACAGACAGACAGACAGATCTAATCAGCCCTTTTTGACAAAGGGAAATTTTGGTGACTTCTGTACCATGCCCCAGTCCAAGGAGTGAGCTAATTGTTAATCATCATCATCATTACGATGTACCATCTACACCAGTGGTTCCCAATGGTCGGGAGACCGCAGACCACTGCAGAGACATGCTGAGACGCCGCAGACCACACTGGCACCCTGGAAGTAGTTTGACGGTGAAGCGATCACACTGCTGATTGCTTCTGGATTGCTGGGGTTTCACAACTAAATGGTCCGTGAGCGGGCAGATGCGCCCTTCCCAGCTCCGCACTCCAAGCCTCGTCAGAGAGCTCGCAGCAGGGACCGAAGACTTGGGCGGTTCTTGTGCCACCCTCCCGAACGACTGGAGGCCTCGCGGACCACCTGGCGGGTTCCCGCGGACCACAGGCTGGGAACCACTGATCTACACAAACAGCTCTTTACAGATAATTAGAAGAGAGGTCACTGTCCCAGTGGACAGTCTAAAATTGAGGCAATAGAGGAAGGAGAGGGAAGTGGATGCAGGCAGGGGGGTAAAGGAGGTAATTTCTACCCGGGAGGCAAAGGAGGGGCCCCAGAAATTTTCCTATTTGCAGGAGGCATGCACCACATGTGCACTCACTCTGTAGTGAAAAAATGGATCCCTGCTGCCCAAAATGGACACCAACAGACCACTCTGCGCTCCTTCGGCAGCCATTTTACAATTACAGAACTGTGCTCTGCTGTCGTAAAACCCTGCATGCGCCGGCCAAAACCTAGATAGGATTGGATTGGAAGAGAAATAAGAGAGGCAGCATCCTGGAGGTGCTCTGGGTGGCATAAGGGGCAGCACTGTGCCTTGCAAAGGTGCATCAGGCAGACACTCATCCAGTGTATCTCTTGCAAGTGACTTCACCTGTTGAAATTTTGCCTGGATGTATCCCTTCCCAGCCCAACGTTGAACTGAAAGACCAAGGCAAAGAGTGGGTACAAGGTGCCCGATTTGTAAAGCCAGTATTGTAAGAGTTTGTACAAAGCCTTTACTGCTTACATGGTGCAGTCAACTTAACTTCCAATTTCCGTGTTTTTTGAAGCACAAGTGAAAAATGAAAGCACCTTGACGTTCATAATAATCCAAACGTTTTTAAACATTTGAGTTATAGATCATTTCAGTAGCCAAATAACAGTGCAACAAGAGCCATTTATTTCAACACTGTGAGAACATGACTCCTGAACAAATGACACTGCCCTGTGCTGCGTCAGAACATTAGTCTACCTAGGTCGCCACTGCTCACTGAATGGCAGTGATTCTCCAGGGGTTCAGCCATGAGGTCTTTCCCAACCTCATTGGAGATGCCAGGGATTAAACGGGAGAACTTCTGCTTACAAGCAGGTGCTCTTCCACTGGGCTTCAGCTCTGCTCTGTAAGACTGTTCTGACCAACTCCATTCTTCTTTCTCCATGTTGATTCTAATGGATTCCAACACCTGGATTCCAACAAAATCTCTGGTGTAATTCAAAACCTTGCATACTCCTGCACCACTTGAAGAGGGCCCAGGGAATATCACCCTATTTTGCATTCTTTGTTATCTTGGACTCATACAGCAACAACTGTCTATATGAAAGTGCTGAAATCACCCAGCAAAATCAGGACTCTTCTTCAAATGACCCCACCCCACTCTACAAGTATCAAAACTCCTGGGCTTTGACTCCAAACTCTCACAAGAAACTGTCCTGTCATCCTTCCTCTTCAGTGTTCAGGTTCTTACACAGTAGCTATCTCCCATCATGTTTAAGCCCTGGTAGCATGCAGAGGTGCCAACCGTTGGCTCACTCAGTCAATGTTGGTGACCCTCTGGTCTTTACAGCACTTACCCATCTGGTGCAGGGCCAGGGACTCTCCAACCTCGCACCTGCTCAAGGGAGGTGTCTGTCAGCTCAATACGCAGAGGCAATAACGGGGCCCAGACAGTAAAGAGTAGCGAAGCATGGAGCCGGCGGTACCAGAAATCTACCCGTACACCTCGTGCCCCTCGGCTCTCTTTTCCCCCTACGTAGACAGCATCGCACACATCTGACACCTGCGAGTGAATTAAGGAAAACAGGGAGGTCAAAAGATGCAGAGATGAGTGCCTAGAGAGAGACTGGCAGAAAGTGTAAGAGGAAGAAGAGACAGGATATCCAGGTTCCATTTCTCAGTATGGACCCAGTTACATGCCAGGTATGGACTTCCTCATCCCTCCCTGGCTGCATAATTCAACAAGGAACTCAAGGCCAGGAACAGCTGTGGGGTTCCAGCCTCTTACAACCTAATAGGGGAGGCAGATCTGACAAATGCCCAGGAACTGGGGGGGAAGAGAGTGGGTGGACGTTTCTGTGGGAAGGGAGTTTATTTCTGAAACTGTAGACTTAGCAAGGAAAATGTATCATTTGTGAGGGAGGCATCCTGGTTTCTCACCTGCAGGACTTGCTTGTTAGAAGACTCACAACCCATTTGCTCAGTGACCTCAGACACGGCACCTCCTGTCTCTACCACAACCAGTTTCACAGGCACCGAATGAGGAATTCCTGTAAGGAGTGCAGTGTTCACAATCTCCTGCTCCTGAAAAGGACCGTGGAAAGAGCATGAAACCAGTGTGACAAGCTATCCAGTTGCGTCATGGGGGGGGGGGGGAGGAAGATAGACCCTCAGGGTCTCACCTTCACCAATGGGACCAAAGCCCGTACGTCTCGCTCAGACACTTGGATCTCCCACACCATCTTGTCCTTCTCCGCCTCAGGGTCCTGGCCTGGATACTCCACTTGCCAGGTGACAGGACGTGTGGACGCCAGGCCCCCTGTGCTGTTCTCCACGACAAAATCCAGATAGAGGAACTCTGGGGAATCTGCTGCCCTAAATGGAGATGAGGATAAGAGATGGTAGAATAACGGAAGGGTATACAGAGCCCAGGAGAAGCTGAGCAGATAACAGAACATCCTGAAGTCATTGTGAATCCACCTCATCATGCTGAGCCACAAAGTAAAACACCATTCCCCTGATCGCTTACCTCCAGTCCAACCCACTACCAGTGGAACGGCGACAGGTGACCAGAGCCGTGTGGTGTTTGGCACCCTTGAACTTGTCCAGCTTTGCAGTCCAAGCCTCAGGCCTGGTGGGGCGAGCAGCCAAAACCTGTAGGCCTTTCTTCACCTTGATTCTAAAAGGAAAGCCAGCAAAGGAAAGCACGCAAACAGGGAGAGGTCAGCAAAACAATCATGCAAGAGTCCAGGTGGTAGATCGAGGGGGAGCCAGCCAGGTCAGCCAGAGGCATAGCTATGGTGGGGGCGGTACTGTAAGTTCCACGCCGTCCTAGTCCCCGTTTACTCCCCGGTACGAGGTGGCCCCGCCCCCTCGCCGTTGGAGCCATTCAGTGCGGCGAAGGCAATGGGCAGGAGACTCCCTGCCCGTTGCCTTCACCGCACTGAATTGCTCCGACGGCGAGGGGGCGGGGCCACCTCGTAACGCAGAGTAGAACTATGCAGAACTTACAGTACCGCCCCCACCATAGCAACATCTCTGAGGTCAGCCTCTGGAGGAATAAACATCCCAAAGCCTAAACGGCTTGAAATGCAGAGAAAGCTGCACCGTGGATAAAATTTGAAGACTCTCTCTTGCAACTCAAATTCATTTGTAATTCAAGGAGCAGGTTACGGCAGGAATCCAGGTGCCACAGCCTGGCCCCTCTAACTCACCGGAGTGTCAGCAGGTCAGCAGTGAAGTTCTGCTGCAGAATGAGGGTGGCAGTGAAGAGCTGCCCTGGGCGCAAGGCCATGTCAGGAACTCGGACCATCACATTGTCATCCAGCCGCACTTCCTGGCGTCGTGGTGGGCTCATCACTCGGATATCAACAGGGCCCACGTAGTGCAGACGATCCTTGGTGCCTTCTTGACCTGGCCGAGGCCTTTCCTGGGGCTTCACATGAGGGCACTCTCCAGATGGCTTCCCAGGCAGGGTGGGTCCCAGGGTGTAGTACAGCTCAGCCCGCAGAGGGGTGATGGTAGAATCCTCTGACTTGCGCTGACTAGTGGCAGGTGGAGGAGAGAACCAGCGAGGGGGGAGCTCTAGTTCCACTACACACACACCCAGAGGTGCCTGGTCAGGACAAGTAAGAAAGTCAGGCCACTTCCTTCTCCTCCTTCTAAGCCCCCCCCCCACGCATTGCCTTATTCTGCCTGACCATTGGGCCATCTTGCCCTGTACTTTCTGCTCTAACTGGCGGTGGCTCTATAAAAAGCTCAGGCAGGACAAATTTCCCAGCCCAACTCTCTGAGATCTGTTTAAGGAGTGGAGATTAAACAGGGAGTGTCCTGCTATACACAAAATATGTCTACTGCTGAGCTATGAGCAAGGACAGGCTTCTTCAGCAGTTTTCCCAGATGGCCTTAGCCTCACTATACCCTATAGAAACCTGCTTTATACGGTCAGACCATAGGCTCATGTAGCTCAGTATTGTCAACATGGCCTAGAAGTGGCTTACTGAGGTTTCAGACAGGAATTTTTCTCTGCGTTACCAAGAGACTGACAGCGCAATCCTATCCAACTTACACCACCGGTGTAACCAGCGGGGGAGGGCAGGGTGGAAGGCTTTGGAGGAGAGGGGAGATTTAAATCCCCCTTGAATCCCCCTTTGGAGGGGATTTGAATCCCCTTTCCGTTCTGGGGCCTCCCGTTCTCACTGCACTGCTGGTTACACTGGTGGTGTAAGTTGGATAGGATTGCGCTGTGAATCCCTGACTTCCGCATGCAAAACAGATGTTCTTGCCATTGAGCTGTAGCCCCATAAGGCCATACTCTTTGCCACCATGTTCCTCTCCACCTCCCCTCTTTATTTTTTAATCCTCTTCTATCTGCCTCTCAGGCTTTTTTTTTTATCTCACGTAGACTGCAAGCCTTCTTGGCTAGGATTCTGTTACTTCTGCATTCTGCAGTAGCAGAGCGGGATCCACAAGCAGCAGGGCATCGACGTCAAGATAAACTTCAGACTTGCTTTGACATGACCAAAGGCAGATCTGACAGTTACCACATGCTTGGCCTGGGAGTGCTATGCTGGGCCACACAGATGCTCCAAAAATGACTTATCCAGTTGCCACAGGAGACTGACAACAGGCTCAGGAAAGAAAGCCAAAGGATTAAATGGATGGCCAAGTTGAATGGCTGCCATTTTGTATCCCTTCAAACACTGATTACCAAAACCCCATGGCTTGAGCAGAACCAAAATAATAACTCCAAGGATCACCCAGATACTCCCAAATGCTCCTCCCTGAGTGTCAGGTATAACTATCTCCACCACCCAGAGAAGATATGACACATACAGTATGCACCCTCTCTTTCCATACAAACTCACGCCCTGGGGACAGTTTCATACGTAACAGGATCAAATGTGTGGGTCATGAATTTGATTTTCCACTTCCAGGTAATGTACAAAACTGCAACTCAAACATTCAAAGCTGCCCTGAAGTTTCCAACTCCTACAGTGGCCCACATCTGCTTAGGGTACCTCTAACCTAAACTGTTTTGACGTTTTGGTTTTCTTCCTATATATTTACAACATAAGAACATAAGAAGAGCATAATCTAGTCCAGCTTCCTGTATCTCACAGTGGCCCCACCAGATGCCTCAGGGAGCACACAGCCAACAAGATAACCTGTTTCCTGCTGCCACTCCCCTGCACCTGGCACAGAGAAAACCTACTTCTAAAACAACAACAACAACAACAACAAAACAACAACAACGCATTTTAATTTGTGTTCCAAATGGAAATAATGTCATTGAGATTGTTAAATTTTGCTTAGTTTTGATGGATGGTAGGGGGGAAGGGGGCAGTAAAAAAAAATCTGGATATTTTAAAAATGGAAATGCTTTTCCCCACAAGATACTTAGAAAAATCCAGAAAATTGTCAGTTAATTATTTTTTTAAAGAGAAAAAGATTTTGCTCAATATTGGAAGCAACAATTTTCAAGAAAAGTGCTTCTTTCGGTGAAACAGAAATGATCACGTATAAGAAAACAAGGGTCCAATTGTATATTTTTAACAGTTGCACAGAAAAGAGAATTTTGGCAAATGCAGCTTTTCCCATGTCTGGAGAACCATGATATAAGTTGCTCCTCCTGAAATCCATTCCTCTATTCATCCATCAAAAATACAAGAGACCATATGTTGAAAGACTGGTAACCTCTGTTTTGGAATCATAGTCCTGGACAGGTCACTGATCCTACAGTCTAGAATAGCAGAGATTCTTAGATGTAAACCATATAGACCAGGGGTTCCCAACCAGTGGTACTAGTACCACCAGTGGTACTTTGGCCAACTACTGGTGGTACTCAGACCACCGGACCACCAGAACCCCGCTCTGATGTGGCACTTCTGGTGGCGTGTTTTCGCTCCCGAGAGGCTCCTGCCTTTTGCTGAGCCTCTCAGGAACGTTGAGAACGGCCCTTCCACCCTCCCAGAACCTCCTACCTGTGTTTTCTGGCCTCCGAAAACCTGAAAACCCAGAAGTAACTGGCAATGATGTCATTGCAAGTCACTTCCGGTGGTACACAGCAGGAGAGTGGCGCTGAAGGTAGTACTCAGCCGGGAAGGGGTTGAGAACAGTGGCGTAGGGAAGCTGCCCCCGCCACGTGACGTCACCTGGAAGCCATGCCCCGGATGACGCCACGCGGGGCCAAAAACGAGGCTGAAAACACTTGCGTCTTGGTTTGGCCATTCTGGGGACAGGGCTTTGGGCGGTGCCACACGCACGCATAGAACGCCACCCAGGCCCCAGTCCCACCAGCAGGCCCAGTCAGAAGTGGCACTCGGCAGAGGAGGACGGCCGGGCGGGCGGGACGGATGCAGTCGTGACTCGGCCGGGGGCAGTCGGTGGCGGGAGAGGGAGGCAGGCAGTGCCGCGAGCCCTGTGTCACTCCCACCCGCCCTCCCACGCCAACAACAGGAGCCTCGGCAGCGGCGCTGCAAAGTTCGCCACCACTGCCAGGGCAGGCCCGGGTGTGATTTTGATGCCCCTCTGGGCTTGCTACCTGGGGGCGGACCGCCCCCGCCCCCCCATTACTTCGTCTCTGGTTGAGAACCCCTGATATAGACAGATGTTTGCCCATTCTCTTCCATCTTCCACAGAGGCAGTTCCACAGAATGTCTCTGAGCAACTTCTTTTCTTAACAAAAGAGTGATTTGCACCCCAAGGTCTACTTCAATCTACAATAGCCATCAACCATTTCCTTCAAAAGAACTCTTACAGAGAACCATCTCACAATTTGTCTTGTGGGATATGAAACCCTTCCAAGCCCTTGTATACATCTTGAGGCACCTCACAGTTACACCCCTTACCCCCTTAGGGCAGGCAGAAGACCTATTTATGGAGGTGGCATCTTTAAGTACCAACCTGTAGGTGGCAGGTTCTGTGAACTGCCTGAGCCTGGTGGAAAACATGCAGGGTGACACATGGCAGGGCCTCTTGTCCTGACATCCAGTGCTGCCCTTGGAGGTGGAAGAGGACCCTGGTGTATGGCTCATACGGAGACACCGTGCCCTCAATGGAGACAGCCCGGACATCCCAGGCAGCAGAAACCTCTGTGAACTGGGAGCCGTCAGCCGGTACTGCCTGGAGAGAAAGAAAAGCTGTGGTAAGCTCCTCCTCGCAGAACAGTCAAGAAAGCAGAAATGGACTCTGCTCCAAGTACATACAGCAGAATTTCCTTCCCACAGTGGGATAGAATGGATTACCTGCTGGGCAATGAAAGGCAGGTAGGCAGCTTGGATGGTAGGCTTTGCTGTGAGTTGACGGTGGAGGAAGAGGAAGGTCTCAGAACGGGAGCTGAGAGAGGCATTTCCTGGCAAGTAGCGATCTGTACGCTGAAGACGGAAATATTCTGGGCCATTCAGCACCTTTAGTTCAGCTGGCAGGTATACCACATCAGGAGGGTCAGATTCACAGCTCACTGCAGAGGGGAGAACCACCTTCATCAACACCAGGCACAAAATCTCTTTCCCCCCCCCCCCAACCCTTTACACACAAAAGTGGGTTCCTCCTCCACAAAACCAAATCCCTCCCTGAGTGGTATAGAGAAAAGTGAAGACAGACGACCCGAACATTTAATCTGGTCATAATTAGGAACCAAATGTCATGTGTTCTACAGCACAATCCTATGTACTGTATATCTACTCAGTAGTAAGTCCCATTGTGTTCAGTGGGGCTTACTCCTAGGAAAGTGTTATAAGATTGCAGGTCTTGTCTCATGCGCTAGGATCAGAGATCGCTAACCTGTGGCCACCAGTGACAGATCAAGCCTCTAAAGCAGCTATATCTGGTCCTCGTAACCCTGCCAAATTTGAATCAAAGAAATGGTAAAAAGAAAAGAAGCAACAATTCATCAACATATATTCCAACAAGGAAAAATCACATCACTGACAAACTCTTATATTTCTCATTGTCCACTTTGTACCTATTTCTCATGAACAAAATAAAACAAAATAAAGAGCATTTATATCTAAAAGTCTCATTTTCTACTTTATCCCCGGAGTTGGATATGTTCAGTCATTTTTGCCCATCTGGCTATCTTCCACACTTAGCAGTTATTCAGAGAGATCTGTGTCTCCCTATATGACAGGGGTGGCCAAACATGCTTAATGTAAGAGTCACATAACGATGATAAACTTCAGATGTTTGAGAGTCTTAAGAGAGATGTTTGAGAGTCGCAATATTTAAGAAGCATTTAAATTCTTAAATATATTTACTCACCATGAACATTAAACTTATGTTTTCATCCAGTGGACTTTCAGTTCATACCTGGTAAATAATTATAAAGCTTGAAAAATTCTTATTTACCTTTTATATTAATTGTGATGCAAAAAAGGAGCTTAGCCAACTTATTTCCGAGAGCCGCACATTATAGGTCAAAGAGCCACATGTGGCTCAGGAGCTGCAGTTTAGCCACTATATGACATGGACTGTCTCAACAACCATAAGCCCCAGAGTTTCTTACTTCCTGCTTTAGGCTCTTCCATATCTTGAAAATATGATCAAGAATTTGCACATTTTCTCCTTTGTCCTTTGCAGCTAACGAGTTCCTACATGAGAATGAAGTGCTTATTTCTGGCCATCGTCTGCTTAATGACACCACTTCCTGCTTAATGATGTCACTTCCGGCCCTTAGCAGGCACCATGAATGCTATTTGGCCCGCTATATGAAGCAGGTTTGACAGCACTGGGCTAGCCTGTCTCCTGCTATCAAATCTATCTCACCCTTTCATTACATGTAGCTGGGAGTAACTGGCCCCGGATCAGTGCTAGTACTAAAGAGGAAATGAAGGTTTTATTGTATATATAATTCTTAATTAGTGTACAGAAAAAAATGTATTTCCAGCCGAATCCTATTATTCCAATACAGAATGAATGGAGACTATATTTTAGCTAGTTCCACAGAAACAGCTGATCCATTCCTTTGAAGGGCTTTATCCATCAAATTATCCATCTCAGCAATATCCAGGGCCTAAATTGACCACTCCACAATCGTTGTGGTTGAAGTGGTTTTCCAATGATGAGCTAGTACAATTTTTTTGCAGCCACTAAAAGATTTTGCAATCGTTAAACAGCCTCTTTAAAGTTATTGTTCAAATTAATTAAGTAAAGTGAATACATCAAATTTTAGCCATACACCTGAAACCCTATAATTTGCATCCAATAACCTTAAACACGTCTACCATACATGATAAAAAAAAAAATCCGCTCAACCAGCATGACACTTCCAACATCTGAAAGATCAAAAAAGCAGGGTTATTTTTAATTGTCTGAAAAAGCCCTTAAACTATTTGGTATTCACAGAGGACCTTCAACCTCTCTTTAAAACAGCCACAAAGGTTGCATTGAAATGTTCAGAACCAGAAAATGCATGAGTGGCAATGTGAGATACATGACATTTGGCAGTCAGATATAAGCCAACCTAGTTTTGTTTATGGGATTGGACAGATTCCTAGCCCAAGGCGTTGGAACTCCACCTCCTGCCAAGGTCTATCTCAGGATGTCTTCACGCTTGAGTGGGACCTAGCACCCAGAATTTTTAAATTAATATCTTATTTCTGAATGAATCCAAGATCCTTTCGTTTCACTGTAGTACTTCAAGCCCCAGCTGAGCAAATTCAAGCATCTTACTGATTTGGAAAATCAAGCTCTGCGATTTTGTTAACTGCATACTGCATGGTACATTACGGCTCTGAGGAGATACAGCAGAGTGTATGAATGGGCAACAAAGCTACAGATTAGATAACTTGGGGGGGGGGATTGTTGTGGACACCTTACCTGTGCTTTTAATTCTTGATGAGATTTCATGCCATGCTTTGGCGAGACCTGGGAAATGGATCCTAATTTCTCTTCCCACTGGCTTCTTACTACAGGTTCTCACTCTACTTCCCACACACCCTGTGCATTAGATTTCAAGCTCTCTCAAGGCAGAACTATATATTATGTGTAGTTCCAGACTTCTTTTAGCTGCTCCCCCCTTCCCTTTATGTACAGTAATGCAGGCACTAAAGCATCAATTTGAAGGGGATAACTGGCTCAGGGGAAGAAGGGCTTCTTAACCTTTTCCCCTTGTGCCATTTTCTCCCCAGAAACTGCCCCCTCTCCAGGTGCTTTTACCCCAGAAAGAAAAAAAAAGGATACAGCAACAGTTATCTTTTATCAAGTGGAGGTAAAGGTGGCTCAAGGTGGAGGATGAATTTTCAGCAGGGAAAAGTTAAGACGCCCCTCCCCGTCCCCCCCAACACTAAGAACATAAAGAACTTAAGAAGAACCTTGCTGGATCAGGCCAAAGGCCCATCTAGTCCAGCTTCCTGTATCACACAGTGGCCCCACCAGATGCCTCAGAGAGCACACAAGACAACACCTGTATCCCGTTACCACTCCCTTGCATCTGGCATTCAGAGATGGCCTACTACTAAAACCAGGAGGTTGCATATTGTAATCTGTGATGGACTTTTCCTCCACTAGTCTTCCACTTCCAATGCTATGCATTACAAAAAATATTGCTAAAAAGGATCAGAATGACATGCCTTTAGTTTCTTCTGAGAACTTGTGCAAGATACTTTGCCTCCAGAGGTATGCACTTAAAAAAAATGAACCAAGGCCCTGTGAATGGCTCCTGGAACAAACAGAGATGGGTCTGAAGTAGAACAAAAGGAGGGAGGGGGAATCCCCCATCTTATTTTATTTCAGGCCCATCTCTGTTTGTTCCAGGAGCCATCCACAGGGCCTTGGTTCATTTTTTTTTAACTCCCATTGTTAGGCTTACCAGATCTCCAACCGGGACAGAGTGCTAGACCTTTAGGAGAAGGAATGTGGGCAGGTGTAGCTTGTTAAGTCATAGAGCACAATCCTAGGCATGTCTACTCAGAAGCAAGCCCCACTGAACCCGGGTTTTTTTAAATAAATAATTAATAAAGTAAAGGGCCCTCTTGCCGCGTAAAACGCGGCTGAAATTTTTAAATAAATAATTAATATTTCTATTAAAAATAATAAAAAATACGCTTACCTGGTCGCTGGTCACTGGTTGGTGGTCGCTGCTGCTGTTGCTGCTGGGGCCGCGGCAAGCAGGCTGGGGCCACGGCAAGCAGGCACCGGGAGAAGCACAGCCTGCTCGCCTGCGTTGCGCGAGCCCTGGAGCTCGCGCAACACGGGCAAGAAGCAGGCTGTGCTTCTCCCGGTGCCGCTGCGAGACCAGCGGCACCGGGAGAAGCACAGCCTGCTCGCCCGCGTTGCGCGAGCCCAGGAGGTTCGCGCAACACGGGCAAGAAGCAGGCTGTGCTTCTCCCGGTGCCGCTGCGAGACCAGTGGCACCGGGAGAAGCACAGCCTGCTCGCCCGCGTTGCGCGAGCCCTGGAGCTCGCGCAACACGGGCAAGAAGCAGGCTGTGCTTCTCCCGGTGCCGCTGCGAGACCAGCGGCACGGAGAGAAGCACAGCCTGCTTGCCCGCGTTGTGCGAGCCTGCTAGAGGCTCGCGCTGGCCGGGCAAGCAGGCTGTGCTTCTCCGGTCTCCCAGCGGCACCGCATGTAGCCGCTGGGAGACCGGAGAAGCACAGCCTGCTTGCCCGGCCAGCGTGAGCCTCCAGCAGGCTCGCGCAACACGGGCAAGCACTGTGCTTCTCCCGGTGCCGCTGATGACCGGGAGAAGCACCCGCTCGCCGCGCCGCCATCTTCTTTTTTTTAATTTCAAACTTCCCGGCATCTTGGGTCACGAAATCTCGCGTGATCCAAGATGTCGGCGCCCAGATTTGGGCGCCGACATCTTGGATCACGCGAGATTTCGTGACCCAAGATGCTGCCCGGTAAGTTTAAAATTTAAAAAAAAAGATTGCGGCGCCCATTCGTCCCCCGGGACACGACCGGGAATCGGGTCCGATTTCCGGGACTGTCCCGGCGAAACCGGGACGAATGGTAAGCCTAATTCTAACCTACCTCACAGGGTTGTTGTGAGGGTAAAAGGAGGGCTGGGCAAGCAGCAATAATTCTTCCTCCATTATTTTTCACATTTAAATAAGCAGCCCTTCTTCCAAGACCTGCATATAAACGTGAAAAATAAATAAAATGGAGGAACCACTGTAAGTCTCAGAGTAGTTATATATCTCTACTAATTACAATTCCAAATACTGTACACTGAATACGAATACAGGAATAGATATCCACTTAATGAAATTGCACCAGGGCAACAGACTGTAAACTCATTTGACCAGGGACTGTCTCTCCTAATGTGGTTGTACATCAGATTGCAAATTACTGCTCTCAGTCTCACACAAGGCATACTAAAAATGAATGTAACATAAAACGATAGCATTTTCCTTTTGGTTCTTTGGCGTGTGTGAGTAAACCTTGGGGACAACTCACCCAGAAGTTCTCCTGCACAAGAAGCCCCTCTGAAATGAATGGGACCTGTGCAACTGGGCTACTGCGTCCTTATGCAGCAACTGTTATTTTCAACAGGGCTTGAACAAGAGAACTTCCCAGTGGATTGTGCTACTAGTAGTTTAAAATCCCAAGTCTGTACAATATGCTATTTTGTGAAATCTTAGCTCCCTTTAGGGAACAGAAATGTCCTGATTGCAAAGGATTTGAAAACATTAACTTAAACAATCCAAAAAATCACAAGACAAATGAATGGGATTTTAAATTTAACACACACACACACACACCTCATCCTTTTGTAAGACACATCCAATTATTAGGGCAACCTACTAGCAATAATGTCTTTGTGATGCTCTTGAAAAGCCTCAGGAGGTGTGTGTGTGTGTGTGTGTGTGTGTGTGTGTGTGTGTGTGTGTGTGTGTGTGTGTGTGTGTGTGTGTGTGTGTGTGTGTGTGTGTGTGTGTGTAAATAAATAAAAATAAAAATCCAAGGTGTTTCCATTTTTGCTTGTTTCCATTAGAAATTCAAACCTCATTTTCCCCTGAATCCTCTGGATACCCAGAGATTGGTGTGAATGCAACATTAGGTGAGAAAAGGGAATGAAAGTCAAGTAGCTGAGAGAGAAAGGGATTTTTAGTCAGACTATTTAACTCTTTGGACCACACATCCATGGATGCCCATCACGGAAGATCTGACTGACAGTCAGCACAAAGTCCTTCTTTCAATGGCTCTCCATGGAATTAAATTAATCAAAGAAGCCACGATCAGGTCAGGCTTCTGAAAGAAGCAATCGACTACACCACTGTTACAAAGGGGTCCCCCCCCCCTTCTGAAGAGTAGTAGTCGGAAGGCGGCAAAGGATACGTCAGCATTAATTAAGCAGGGAAAAGCAGGGATTAGGGATAACAGATATTCATTATCCTAAGAAGGTTCTTTATTCCATACAAAAGCTCTGTTAAACACAATGGATCCCCCTGATGCCAAAACGTAACACCTCCAGAGGACAGTCACTCTGCCCTTGATTTTTGAAATTTTGATCTGGCAGTTCTATTAGGGGAAAAACAAAACGAACTCTGATGATGATCTCATTATCCGTTTGTACAACCATAAGCTCTATTTGCTTCGTACAGTACTCACTGGAAAAAAAAAACACCCAAAAAACCAACACCTGTTGATTAAAATGAAAAGAAAAAGATGCCAATCAAATATTGTAACTGTAGGTCATTTTAAAGACTTTGTGCAGGTACCACCGACAGAGTAAATAAGCAAAGCTCTGTTGCCATCCACCTGTGCCTGCTTGCACTTATGCTCTGCTCAGTAATGTGCTGTACTGTATTTCGTTTTGTTAATATTTCTATCAACACCTCAGGGCCACCTGGGATTTGAGGTTTTTCAAAGCAGCCATTTTAATGTTAGGATGTGCAAAGGAAAGAGAATTGGGGGGGGGGCAGAAAGGGAGTGTCAGCAATTCTTTTCAAAAAATATTCAAGAAGGTTTGGGGGCTTAGCTTTAATTTGGGATTTCTTCAACTTCCAAACAATGTTAAAAATGATCATGGGGCTGTTTTTAATTAACTGAGACCTAATTAGAGGCTTGGTGAGTTATCTATCTGGGAAAAGGCAACATGTTCCTAGCACTGAAGAAGGCTGATGGAGAGAGAGAGAGAGAGAGAGAGAGAGAGAGAGAGAGAGAGAGAGAGAGAGAGAGAGAGAGAGAGAGAGGTAGTAGTAGATTGTTCAGTGGGAGGACATTTGCAGTTGTCCATCGGGGCCCGGAATTGCATTTCGGCATCAGACAAGAGTCGTCTTTTCAAATGATTGCCTTGGAGTTGTGCTGCGTTTCCGCTGCTCTCCACAACTAATGACACCTCCAGCTGTTCTGGCTGAAAAGAAAACCTTCCAGATGCAAACTAAGGGAGATGAGGAGATGCCCACTCCATTGCTGTTGTCACTGCTGCTATTTCTGGGGTAAGGCCTGGCCACCAAGGCTATTAGTGCCCCTGGAAAAATGGGCCATTCATTATTATACCCTTAACGTCAGGGGTTTTCAGCAGGTTGTAAGTCCCAGCAAAATTAAGACATGAATGAAAGGTAGACATCCCAGCCGTCCAAACCACATACAATATTCTAGCACCCTAGGGCACTCTGCCAAAACGACCCTTTGATATCAATGATCCATATAGATACAATTTATCTATGATAATTGCATTGTGTCTTTCCTGCACAGAGCTCAGTGTAGCCGTACCCAGGGCTATGGCGTTCCACCCTTAAAACAATCCTGTGAGCCAGGCAGGTTAAGCTGATAGTGCTCTGTCCAGGACACACAGTGAGCGGCGTCCTGGCTAACTCAGATCTCTGTACTCCAAATCCAACACAATGGAACCATTCCAGCTCCGTGCTCTGCTGTAGGACCCAGTGTGAAAACTGCCAATTCTGTACTAAGGCTGCAGCAGCAGAGACCAATTTTGTGGAATTGCATGCGCGCTGTCAGTCCACTGAATCCGCTACATGCCAGAGGGTGCTGCTGGCACTGGCTCCCCCACCCTCCTCCCACCCCATCTACACTGCAGACAAGGGACAGATTGGATAGCACAGTCTCTTTCACTCAACTGGATCTTGTATCCTTTGCAGATTTTTGCTTTAGTAGTGCTTGTTGCACAAAATGTCAATCTTTCTTGCAATTTTATCCTCCCTGCTAGCTGGTTGATTTTAGTTGTCTTTTTTTAAAGGTTTATTTATTGTATTTGTTGCTTTTAGGTACATTTGTTAATTTTTTTGACTTTAAACATTTTAAAAATAAATACTATTCATTTAAAACATTTTTTAATCTGGCTTTTCCACAGCTCAAAGTGGCATACATAATAAAAACATACAGTAATTTAAAAACAACTAAACAAATACACACACAAAACATAATACAGTATATATTATTACCAGGGAGGGGCTACAGCTCACTGGGAGGGCATCTGCTTGTTTTGAAGGTCCCAGGTTCAACCTTGGCATCTCCAGAGTTTTTTTAAAAAAATCCTGCCTGGAACTCTGAAGAGCTGCTGCCAGTCAGTGTTGACAAGACCAAATTAGATGGGCCACATGGGTCTGGCTCAGTATAAAGGCAGCTTTCTGTGTTCCTTGCTTTTTTCAAGGTTTTTTTTTTTTAGCCAAGAATGGAATACAAATGTTTCAAAATGAAATAAATGGAGTCATCATATGCCATACATTCCTCCATATTTTTTTTTTTGGGGGGGGGGCAACTCTTTGCTATGCTAAAACACCAAAACAGTTGGCAATTTATCACAGTTGTGTTCAGGGACGTGCCTGGACTACACCTTTTCTTTGCTCTTGGTTTGGTACTTATTCATGCATTTGGAATGTTGGCAGGGCTAATACAGCAGCAGCAGCCTAAGACGTCTTGGTGCCTGGAGCAGGTTATTATCAGATCCTGCCCCCTTTCCCCCATCCCCTTATCTGGCTGCTTGACGGACAGCGAGCGCAATCCTATGCATGTCTACTCAGAAGACATTTAACCCTATTCAATCCATGGAGACTTACAGCGCAATACTGTGTAACCTTGCACCGGTTACACTGGTGCATCTGCTGTTACACCGGTGCAAGGTTACACAGGATTGTGCTGTTACTCTCTTGAAAGTGTGTATAAGATTGCAGCCTGGGGCTCGGTGACTCCTGGGCCCAAAGAATGGCTGGGCAAGGGGTGGCAGCAGCTACACAACATCCTGCTGCCGCTGCCCCCTTCTCTACCAGGCTGAGGCCCAGGCAAGAGTGCTGTTGTGCCCAGCTACAGAAGCCAGGTGCAGTTCTTGTGATTGCCCGGCACAGAGGGTGCAGCACCAGTGTGCAGTACCCAGACAGCAAGTGTGTGAATATATTATGTGATGGCTGGGAGTCAATCATTTAATTGATTCTATTGAATGAATTCATTGGATGAATTTTACAGCCCAATCCTATGGGTTCTTAGTGCTGGCACACCTAACATACAGCAGTCATGAAAGCGCCTCCAGCAGCGCACTAACCAGAGCCTAGCCGCCCGCCCCCCCCCCCCGCACCAGAGCAGCCACCTGGACTTGCTGATGCAGGTAAGGTGGCAGGGAAAGTGGGATGGGGAGGGTGTAACGATGGGGTGGGGAGAGGGCGGGACGGGGTGGTGACAGGAGCAGGGGAAGGGTGGATCGGGTCCACGAAGGGGGTGGGTTCAGCGGCAGCAGCTGCCGAATCCTAACCCCCTTCCCAGTCCCAATTCCATGGCACAGATCCAGCGAATTTGCTAGCGCAGGTCCAAGTAGACCCCTCCATACGTTCTCTTATCCAGAATGTTCTCTTATCCAGAAAAGACCTCTGCGACTGCTCCCCCCCCCCACAGGAGGCAGCGGTTGCCTTTTTGGCACTGCTGCATCAAAGAAATTGCTGCAACTCTCCCCCCCCCATATGCTCAATTGTAAAAAGAGGAGAAGGAGGAGGAGCTGGGGAGAAGAGACTGCTGCTCATACAGCTCCAGGGTCTTCTCTGTGGAGCCTCTGGCAGCAGCAGGAGGAAGTTAGTGGGTGAGCGAGCAGGCTGGAGACAAGACACCTCCTGGCATGTGTCCACAGTGACAGGACACCTCCAAATCTGCCAACCCCCCCCCCCAATTCACCACCTGATGCAGCTTGCTCCACATCACTAAATAGTAGGACTGGTCCTGCTCACAAAACTTCTGTCTGTCCAACTACACTCTTCCCTCTTTATCCATACGTTCGCTACACAGATTTTCACTTATCTGTACCATGCATATTAAGACCATCCCTCTTTTTCAATATAAGGTCTGGAATTGGGAAGGGGAGGAGGGATCAAGTTCCTTGCGGAGCAAGGTCTACCTCCCATTTACCCAATAAGTAGACCTTCCCTCCACTTTGAGTTCTGGTGAGAGAGAGAGAGAGAGTTGCCTTGCATGCCCAGGAAGGAGTTCCAGGATTTCTCCCCCTGGTAGGACAGAGGTCCAGCAGAGCCCCTCTCTTGGGTGTGCTTCTGCAGCCTTTAGGGGAAGCGCTTCAGGACCCTCAGAGAATGGAGCGCGTCTGGGGAAGAGGCGCTCTCCACGTGAGATGCACTGCCTGATGGGTAGCGCATTCCCACACTTTCAAGGCATGTACATTACACACTCCCTTTTATGGTGTATCTGTAGAAGATGAAAAATAACTGGAAACGTGGAAAAACAGGAGAAGCAAGGGAGACTAGACTAGTTTGCAACTAAAGCTTGAGGTGCTAAACCTCATTATGTGATGCTAGAACTTCTGAAACATTTTCATCATCAACTTTTAACATTTTATTGATGCTGTATAATGTTGCTATTAAGTGTTATTTATTCTATTTTATTGTGTCACACAACTTTTTCTTTATGGCAGTGTTTCCCAAACTGTGTTTCCCAAATTCACTGGAGATGAGACCCAATTTCTGAAGGGACATGAGCAGATCCTCCAATGAAAACATGGGTGATGGAAATATCAGATAACAAATTGCCTCAAGCCCTAAGGCTGTTCAAAACTCAAATAGTTGCTAATTGCCCTGCAAACAGTTGAGCTCCAGCAGTTTGCAAGCTTGTGTAAATACAGTACAGGGAAATAAATACAGTACAGGGAGATAAATGAGGGCGCAATCTTGGGGAAGTTACAAATGGCGGAGCGATTGCTCCACCGTACGTAGTTGTCACAAACGTGCCGTAAAGCACATTTGCAACAACTTGTGAGAGAGTAAGGGAGGCCAGCGCAAGGCCAGCATCCCTCACTCCGTCGCCGGACCGAGGAAGCAGCCACCGGAGGAAGGTAAGCACTCCCCCGGCGGCTGCATGGGTGGTCAGCGGGCGAGGGATAGGGGCCATTGTTCTATCCAGCCCAGGAGGGGGTGGGGGATGGCGCCTGCCATATCCCCATCCCCGCCGGGCCGGCTAGGCCATCCTCCTCTGAGGAGGCCCATTGGGCTGGCCCCGGTTTACACCCGGGAAAGGGGACAAGCATCCCCTTCCCCGAATAGACCTCCAGCCCGTTTGGTGGGCAGCCTCGGGCTCAAGATCTGGCGGCTGGCCTTGGGCCGCCGGCTGGAACCTTATACAGGATTGCGCTGCGAGTGCCTTTTTTTCTGGTGGTTTTTTTCCAAGTCTAGCAATGACAGGTAGTGGGGGCAGGTGAAGGCTGGGTCACATTTGCCCGCGTTTGTGCGGTGTGACGTACTTCCGGCCGGAACGCACAGGGGCGCCAGGAACTTCGGGAGGCACATTCCTGTTCACATGTCTGTAGCCCCGTGCTCTATTTTTGTCAGCGTGTATCACGTTCAGTCAATCAGAGCCCGTATTTGGAACTCTGGGGGCAGGACACTGAGCAAACGCGGTAGCCAATCAGAATCGAGTCTGAAGAGTCTCGATTCTGATTGGCTAAAAAGAGAGGGGGCAGGGAAGAATGTCTTCCCTTCTCCGTGCGGTTTTCCTTGGCGTGCCTGGGGTTCGTAGCAGTACGTCAGCCGCTCAGGCAACGAACGTGGGCACTGCCAGACACAGGATGTGTTCGGTGTGTCACAGGCTTTAGGGTGATTTTGGAGTGAACTTGAAATGGCTTTGGAATGAGTTAGAATTTTTCCCATTGAAATTAATGTAATAATTGTCCTCATGCGGATTTTAGCTATAAGTAGGCTTACCAGATCTCCAACTGGGACAGAGTGCTAGACCTTTAGGAGAAGGAATGTGGGCAGGTGCACCTTGTTAAACCTTAGAGCACAATCCTAGACATGTCTACACAGAAGCAAGCCCCACTGAACACAATGGGACTTGCTTCTGAGTAGACATGCCTAGGATTGTGCTCTAGAACTTAACAAGCTACACCTGCCCACATTCCTTCTCCTAAAGGCCTAGCACTCTGTCCCGGTTGGAGATCTGGTAAGCCTAGCTATAAGGGCCATTTTCTGGATGAATTAGGCACAGATAATGAGGGAAGAGTGTACTACTATCACCAGTGAGGTGGTCTGGCAGAGACATGCGTGAGCTGAAGTCACAACCATGCATTGGATAAATGACCTTCTCCCGTCCCTTCCAAACTGACACAGGATACTCTGCTAAAGTTGACCTGAGATTGCCTCTTGCGAGCTAAGAATCTAGGGGGGAGGAGATCCATTTGTTGCGCTGGATTCCAACATCAGTTGAGCAATCAGACTGAAGATAGGAGGTTTCATTCAGTGACCGGGCACATTTGTACTACCAAGCCAAGCCCTCAGGCAGGGGGTGACAAGTAATGTCCCCCTGCCCCATGTTCTTGTGCATGCAACTTCCCAGGAAGTTAGAGACGGTCTACCAAAATATTGTTGTGTGCCACTCACTGCAATGCTACAAAGTGTATGTAAAAATAGGCACATAAAGGAAACCTATAGAGGACAGAGGATTCCCTTTAGCAAGCAAACTTAACATGAAGGGCCAGAGAGAGAGAGAGAGAGAGAGAGAGAGAGAGAGAGAGAGAGAGAGAGATAACAGGTGAAAAAAATGTCTGCAGGGAAGTTTTTTTTTCAGAAGAAAGGGCTGTATTTGGGTTTGCTAACATGCTTTGCAAAAAAATTTTTAGCTTTTTGGGTCCCCCTATGGGGAAGAAAAGTGGGATAAAAATCTTAATAAAAAATTTTAAGGCCTAATTTCTCCCAAATTTTTGAGGAAAAAAAATCTGCCAGAACTAACTCATTTTTGGATAATAACTCATTCTTTGAAAACCAGAGATTTTGATTCAGCTCCTGACAGCATGTACAATCTCATTAAGTGTTGGAAAAGAAGACTAATGAAGAACTGGGAAACTTTCAAATAAAGATGTTGTGTGACTTGTTCTTCTGTTGAAGATACAAAAATTAGTTTTTGATCAAAGTCAGTCATGGCTCATTCAAACTGACAATGAGATCCTATCTTTGATTTAAGCTGGCTGGGTAAGGATAGAACCCCTGCGACATTATGAAGTTGACGTGAGTGGTTGCTGGCATGGTGGGACCATAGGATTAATCTGCTTAACAATGGAATCAACATACACACAGATCTGTATACTTATGGCCATAATACAGCCTCCATAAACTGAGTTAGTTTGAGATCCCCAGCTTCGTCTCTGTATGATATGTACTCAGAGGAGCAAACAAGGAGAGCAGCAAACAAATGTCCCCGCCCCACAGAACAATGAGTCCATTAAATGATGGTGAGCCCTGCTGGGATCCATTATGATACCTCCCCAGACTCTCTGGGTTACAGAGTTCCCCCTGAAGAATGAGCAGATGGCTGAGAGATACCCTGACATCACACCCTGGCCCTTCACATCCTAGAATGGAGGGGGGGAGGAAACAAGTGGGCTCTTTACAAATCTAGCTTCTTCCTCCCCTAGGGTGTGACCTCTGTCACCTCTGTTCCCTTCTCTGCTAATTACTATTTCTTTCATCAATTTCCCCCTGATCAACTTGACAGCCTGTTCCAGACATAGCCCTCCCTTCATTTCATTCTATGATGGGTCCAGCTCTCCCCTTCCACTCCAAACAACTCTGGGGGGTCCTCCATTCTAAGTCCTACCATGACCCTGTGTTTATTTCCCATTCCGCCTTAAGAATATCTTTCCTCTTATACCATTTTGTAACTCAGCTTTTCTCCAGGGATTCTCTATTAAAACATCCACCAGCTTTGCAACCCCATCAAAAGCAGGCAAAGCCTCTCCCTGACCTACTGCAAGCAACAAACACCTCTCTCTCTCTCTCTCTCTCTCTCTCTCTCTCACTCACTCACTCACTCACAGAGAGAGAGAGAGAGAGAGAGAGAGAGAGAGAGAGAGAGAGAGAGAGATATTTCACGCAATAAAAGAGTTTCCTGGTTGCTCCTTTCCTTTAATGAATAGTACAAGGTTTTGTTCATCACTGTAAAATGGACCCGATGGCATCGAGCTCATGAGAATCCTTTGCTCTCAAACATCACAGGACTTGCTAGCTTTCTGTTAACAGAACGAGGATCCAACGAGAACAGAATTAGTAAAATCACACTGAGAACTTCTTGCCTGGCCAGAAACAACACAGGGATGCTAATAAGGATAACGGGTATACAGCCAAATACAGCCAAACTAGTGATAAGCACTGATACTATTTCTCCTTCAAACACTGAGCATCTGGCTCCAAATGTCAGTCTGAATCAGCCAGGCACACAGTCGTGCAATAATTATCACTACAACAGTGACAACCTGAGGCACTAGTTGTGGACCTTTTGGGCTTATAGGAATCCATACCTATATATAATCCATACCTTTTGGCCATATGGGAATCCATAGAGGTTGGACAATTGGTGTCAATCGTTTGCACATCTATGATGCTACTGTCTTAACCCAGGTGCTATAATTTTAAACATGTTTGAGCGAGGAAACCCTTGACTTCCCAAGCACTATGGCAGTTAAAAGTACTACTACTGACTATATAGCAGTGCTTAGTAATGTTTGCACCCTAGCAGCTGTTTTTGTTTTAACCCGAACACATTTCTGGTATATTCCCCCTTGAAGTAAGATGGTCCAAACCAAAACGATTGCACATAAATATGAAGCCACAGTAGAGTCAGAGCACAGAAATGATCATAAGCACCCAGATTAGGAGAGGGTTAGCTTTTCAGAGGGTTAGGTGACAGAGGCTGTGGAACTAGGTGGAATATTCTAGGGAGGAGAATGAATCTCAGGCAGAACAGGTAAAGACAAGGTGGAGTTGATGCTCTCTTCAAGACACAAAATTGTATTAGCTTCTCTTTCCCAAGGGAATAGTGTCATCTCTGTGGCTTGAATCATTTGCAAGTCGCCAGTTCACCTTCAAGAGACACCATGGGGATTAATTTTGCCCTGCTGGAAGAGGAGGGGGCTACTCAACGCTAATTGAATTATAGCAGCAAACGACCTAGACTCATTTGCATTTCAAGACAATTCCTGGGGAAATCCGCTCTCCCCCCGCCCCCCCAGCAGCAGGTTGTGCTCATACCAAAGATCCAACAGGGATGACAAAGATAGGGATGGGGGGGGGGGATCCTCCTCCAGGGTTCCTCTGAGCAGCAGGGCAGTAGGGACTGTCATCTTTAGGCACTGCAGATGGTTGGGTTGGGGGTCAAGGGGGAGGTAGTGTTATTCCACTACCGCCGGAAAAACGGCCAGTATGGAAAGCCCTTTGAGACCAGAAGAGAGGCATTGTTGGCTCGGGATACTACTATCACAGGGGCATAGTCACTAGAGGGATCAGAGAACAGCAGACATAAGGGTTCGGGGAGGAGAGCCAGGGCGAGGAGGTCCCATTGGCGCATCCACGCGAGCCCCTTCCGACGTGCAGAGGTGCTCAGCTGTTTCCATGGAGATCAGAAGAGAAGCATTATAGTTTTCAAAACCCGATTTTTAGGTGATTCCTGCTGCCAACAAATCACTAGGGGAGGGGGTGACATTCCTAGTGGGGAAAGACCAGCGGACCCCCTGTTGGTTGAGAGAGAGAACACTTGGGATCTCCAGATCCCGTTCAAAGAGGCAAGAAAGAACCTCATCACCTCCCCCCGGGACAAAAGCAGACTAGAACGGTGCACGGCCAGGTTCTCATAATCTCCGTCTAGTCCAGACAGACGGCCAACAACCACCACTCACCTTTGGGAGCGCGCAGGATCAGAACCGTGACGGCGGCAAGCACAAACCAGGGGGCAGCGCGACTGGAGTCCATTCTCTCGAACCCGATCCGTCCCACCTGGGAGGGATGGGGCTCCCGCCTCCGCTCAGATCCCTCCTTTCGGTGCTATGAGGCATATATTCACACCAGCGCGGGCGGGCTACACTGCGGTCGCGGAACAATTTGCGCTGTCCCCGTGCGCGTTCGCCTGCGCTCTGTCCAAGACGCGCATCCCTGGCCGACCCGCCGCCGCCGCCGCCGCCGGGCTGCTCAGACAATAGAGACAGGCAGGCAGGGGGAGGGGACCGAAGCACATGGGATCACCTCCTGCCCGCCCGCCGCGTCGCTGGGTCCTAGAACGCTCCTATTCTGCCCCGGCGACCCAGTGCCCCACTGGCCGCGCCATCCCGGGGCAGGGCCAGCGCAGGAGGCACAAATCAATCCAAGGCGGGGCCGGGCAGGACGAAAGTCGCGCGGGGAGAGAGAGTGGCTAACCAAACAAGGAAGCAAAAGAAGACTGGGCAGAATGTGGGAAGTGAAGGAAGGAAGAAAGTTCGAGGAAACTACGGCAGAACAGCAGAAGGAAAGAACAGGCAAGGACGGAGGCATCGAGCGCTCTGCACCGCGGCTCCGTTGACGCAGACAGCACAGAGCGGGCGACAGGGCGCTGGATCTTCTTCACGCAACTTTAGATTAACCCGCACAGAAGCCGTGTGAACACTTCATCTTTTGTTTTTTACACGTACAGCTTTCTTCGATTTTAAATCGGCATTCTACGTGGAAGAACGAACGTTACGCCAGTATATTAAGATGATTTCAAACTCGGAGCAATAATATCTCCAACATATCCTGAATAATAGCAAGAAATACTAGTTTCAATATTAAAAAACAATATTATTAAAAGGAAACCAGCTACTTATAAACAGATCTTGATTACGGTTCCTATATAGACCATCTGTTCAAAACGTTAATCGTTTTGAATCGGCCTGAAGTAGCCAAGAAAGATAAGGGTGGATTTCCGAGCTTTGTTCTTTTGAGAAAAGCCTGAGAGGAATGTGCGTGGATTTTCTCTTTTTCTTTTGCAGGTAGTAGCAGCAGCAGCAGCAGCATTGAGAATCCAGGGAAAGGGCCCGCCTGGCAGGGTCCTTGGAGACTCCAGCGGTACAGGCAAGGGCAACAAAATACTTAGTGTAGGGAGGATGTCAAACATGGTCGTATCCAGCCCGTGAAAGCTCTTTATCCGTCCCCTGTGCTACTTGGCCTCTCTCAGCAGCACCACCATCAACTTCTGAACTGTGAAGTGACACGTTGTCAGAAGTGGCACTGCTGAAAGGACAGTGCTGGGAGACCCCAATTATCATGCGGGCTACTGTTTCAAGCAGCACCACTTCTGCTGAGGTGTCACTGCTGAAAGGGTGGCCTGGCCTGCATGATAATTGGGCTCTCCCAGAGCTACCCTTTTAGCAGCGCCACCTCTGTGGACCTTTGGGCTTCTCTAGTTTGGCAATATTTGTATGTTTGCAATCTCAAATGTGGTTTGCCTCAAGGAACTCCTCTGGTGCCTTTGCAAATGCACCTAGAATTGCAATGCAGAAGAACATGTGAGCTAGTCAAATGGTTAATAGGACAAAAACCTACTTAAAAATGTTTGCAAAGGTGAATAATAATAGGCTGGTCCAATATAATGCTAACTGAGAAAGAAGTCCCACCCAGTTCAGTGGGGAGCTTACTCATAGGTAAGTATACGCAAGAAGAGTATGACACATAAATAGGAGGACACATAGTAAGCAAAGAGAGGTCTGTGGAGCAAGACAGAGAGGGAGCTAGAGCAGTCTCTGATTGTTAGGTGCCAGCCAGACAAATGGTTCTTTTATTTGACCAGTCCAGGAGGATGAGATGAAAAGCCAGGAGAAAAAAATGTGTGAGGTACCGAATCAAAAGGAGAATTTGTGCTAGATGCAGCTTCACTGCTATTCACTGTGTCTTGTTGACTATAATAGCTACCTGAGATTTTTCTTTCAGTGCACAGCTTTGGGGCAAACTATATTGTATGCATGCATCACAGGGCCCTGATGCCTCTGGATCAAAAAGGCAGTTTCAGAAGAGAGAAACTTCGAGTAGAGAAGTGGCAGAGGAGCACTGGCGTCGACAGGGGGCGGGGGGGGCGGGCCGCCGGGGGGTGTCGCGCGTCTAGGGGTGACGCGCGATCACCCCCCCACTTACAGTTTGGAGCGGAGGGTGGGCCCGCCCGCCCTCCCCTGTGTCTGTTTGGCTCCAAAATGAGCCGAAAACGGAGCGGGGAGGGCGCTCTGCTCCTGCGCGTGACGTCACGCGCAGGGGCGGAGCCTCTCCTTAAGGGCGACGCGCGCCCCCGCTCTGGGGTGACGCGCGTCGTCGCAACGCACCTGCAGAGGAGGGGAGGAAGGGATGATTCTTGCCACTTTCCTCGTTCACCAGTTCTCTGCTCCAAATCACCTGAGCAATGGGAGGAAAAGCCACAGTGGGGAAGGGGGTGTTTGGACAGGAGAAATGGTGAGCAAAGAAAGTGGTAAGCACCCCTCCTTTCCCATAAACTGCTGCTTCTTGAAGCTACTTTTCCTTTTTTTTCTTTTTTCCTTCTTTTTTAAAGGCACCAGTGTGGCTCTGTTACGCTCATCTGCATCTAACATAAAGTAAGCTCTTAAGTGGTTCAGCACTAGGAGTTGCAGTGATGGGGTAGTTCCACCATGCTCACCTTATACAACCACTGTGACATCCTCTTGATGGGAGAAGCTGCACCTGGCAAAAATTCCTCTCCAGTGCAAATCCTGTCGTGCTTCTTTGCTGCAAAGAGTTTCAATGAAATATAAATATTAGAAGCTGGTTTTCTTCTCATAAGAAAAGGGAGCTGGGTGACCTTGGGCCAGTCACTATCTCTCAGCCCCACCTACCTCACAGGGTTGTTGTGAGAACAAAAGGAGGGGAGGAAATATGTTCACCACTCTGAGCTCCTTGGAGGAAGGGCGGTATAAAAAAAATGTGAAATAAGAAAGGCACTCTGCAGATGCTCAGACTGTCAGCGCAATCCTATCCAACTTACACCACTGGTGTAACCAGCGGGGGAGGGCAGGGCGGGAGGCTTTGGAGGAGAGGGGAGATTTAAATCCCCTTTGAATCCCCCTTTGGAGGGGATTTGAATCCCTTTTCCGTTCTTGGGCCTCCCGTTCTCGCTGCATCGCTGGTTACACCTGTGGTGTAAGTTGGATAGGATTGTGCTGTGTGTCTTGGATATGGAAGAAAGAGAGAACCCTTTGTTTTTATCAAGTCAATGGCAGTCCCACAGGCTGTCCTGAGACAGGTAGTGTCTAAGGTGCCAGACTGTTGTGTTTTTTAAAATAAAAAATTGGTAGGTCTGGGTGAGATAAATCACTGATAAAACACATTTGCAAGGCTGTAGATAAAACAAAAACAAAACCACAGAGGAACTTTTCATGGATTCCTGCATTTTTTTTGGGGGGGGGGGTGTCTAGCGGAAGGTGCTTTCCCTGCTGAGCTACAAGGGGACTGTGTTGCAGCCTGCCAGGAAGCCCCAGGCACCAAATCACCTTCCTGTGGTGGAATGATGATCTCCTCCAGGCCTTCACACCCAGATACAAGCTCTAGCCTGGGTGTTCCTGGAAAATAAGCAAATGTACCTCAGGGGGGCCTAACTAGCAGGAAGCAGAATCGAAGACAAGTGCCCCTTCCTTGAGACCAGGGGTGGGGGGCAGCTAGTACTGACAGACTGTCATCTTCTAGAGGTGGGTGGCCTCCCCTCCCCGCCCTCTTTCAAAAACTGTGTTCAAAGCAGCAGCCTAATTGTACCGGTAATTATAATTTGGCTGCTGCTATTTTTCAGCAAGACATGTGGGGGGGGGGGACTGTGGCAAATGAAGCTCAGGCAGGGGGTTCACAGTGCTATGACGCTTGAAGTACCAAGTAGCCAATGTGTGCCTGTCTGTCTCCAGCAGCATTCCAGCGACAGTCAGGAAGTATCACCAGCCAAGTGCCCACATCAATGTGACTTGACTGTCTCCCTTCAGAAATAGCCTTTTCCTTATTGTGCCTAAGGACGTGAGGGAGGGGGTAGGATAGCAAAGACAGGAAATCAGAAACATATTTGTTAGCATATACAAATACTTTCCTTATTGCTGAATCCCTTTCAGTGGGATCAACTGAAGACTGGTCTAGGAGCACAGCAGGAATAAGTGTGCACTAAAAAGCCCCTGGTGTCAACCTCACCATAAACGTACTAGGTGGTTGTAAAGCCAACTTTCCTTACAAGGATGTTCTAGTATTACCGAGATACTGTAAGTCAGCGGTTCTCAAAATGTTTGGTCTCCAGAGCCCTTTCTTTCCTAAAAGGAGCCTCTTGGGGAGCCCCACTGGCACATGTGCAGAGTCTTGGGGAGCCCCAGAGTGCCAGTACATGAGCAGAGTGGCGATGCGTGAGCCCAATGCCAAATACCGGTAAAGAGCTGGGACAGGAGGAGAGTCACGAACAACGGAGGCAGGAGGGATGGACAAAAAAACAGGGCAGGGCGTAGATGGTGGCCACTTATGGTGTGCTCAAGGAGACCCTGGAGGGGTCTCAGAGAGCCCCAGGGCACCTAGGAGCACAGTTTGAGAAAGGCTGCTGTAAGTGAAACTATTTGAACTGGGCTATATAAAACGCTAACCATGATAAATGTAAACACATAGGGTTTGCCATTCCACTTTCCCTAATCTAAGCAGTTTAATTAGGATGTTATGCAAAGCAGCTGCTAATTATGCAAATTGAGCAGCGGGGGGGGGGCACCAACTCACTACATTTCCATTCCAAATGGTTGCAGTGAGTAAGGCAATGGCCTTCCCTCTTTTCTTGCACACTGTTGCATATTATATATATATATACAGTTTTGTGTTTAGTACTATATATAACATTTCTATTTTGCCTTTTGCCATAAGATGACCTCAAGGCAGTTTGCAATAATAATAATAATGTGCTCTTTGGAGGGGGATATATACACATGAAGAATAAATAACTAAATCCTGAAAGACTAAATAAAAACTAAAGGTAATAGTAAAACAGTCCAATTTTATACACATCCACTCAGAGGTAAATCCCAGCAAGGTCAGTCGGACTTACTGCCTGGTAAGCATGTATAGGATTGCAGTTTAACAGCCCACTCCTATGCATGTCTATTCAGAAATAATTTCCAATGAACACAAATGGGACTCCCTGAAAAGCGAGTATAGGATTGTAGCCTTACAGTGTGTCGCAAACATGCCATAAGGCACTTTGTAGCACCCGGCAAGTAGGTGGCGCCAGCGCTGAGGCCTGCACTGCCCGCCGAAGAGCAGAGGAACATGCAGCATGGAGCGGGTAAGTCCTGCTCTGAGCAGTGCAGGGCCTGGGGGAGGGCAGGGAGAGGGTGTTATGGGGTGGGTGGGGGTGGGTGGATGGGGCCTAGAAGGGGGATGGGACTGGCATCCTTGTTGGACACCATATCCTTTCTCCCCCTCCCAGGCCCTCGCAGCCTATACAAGTTGATACTCTGCTGGCTTGATTCTCCGCTGGCCAGTGGTGTAGCGTGCCTTGTCTGCGCCTGGTGCGGGCAGCTCCGCTGAAGCCAGGAGTGATTGATGTGGTATGATGACATCTGAGCGTGTCCGCACAGTGAGAACGGAGTGAAACCTAACAAGGCAGCAAAGGGGTGACAGCCCCTTTACTGCCTTCAGCTTTTCCTGTGAGTCGAAGGCGACTTGTGCCTTCGGGAGCTGCGAGAAAAGCTGAAGGCAACAAAGGGGTGACAGCCCCTTCGTTGCCTTCATCTTTTCTCACAGATCCTACCTGCGAGCCAAAGCTGCGTGAATCACTTAGCACACCCACCCAAATGACACCACTGCCGCCAGCTAAAGAGCCGGCAGAGACCAAGTGGGCGACTGGGGGCTTACCCGGGGTAAGTGGGCAAATGCCAGGGCTTTCCCCAGATAGGATTCAGCTTGGGCCACGTGGCCCATGCTGAACACCCTGTGCCGTGGGAGGATAGGATTGGGCTGCCGGTCTAATAAGTGCTGAGTAGACCTGGATAGGGTTGCATTGTATGTTGGTTACTACTAAACTTTATGTGAACTTTTTTTCTCCTCTTCTAGGACATAAATATTTGTTCTTCATTAGTACTTTGAAGTTGAGGGGTTACGATTGGGGCAGTGGGAAAGTGTGGATTTGGGAGCAGGACCATGGCAACTTTAAGGTCTGGAAGGGGTGGAAGCTTGGGACTTGTCTCCACAGGCTTACCCTGAGCAACTGAAATTCTGGACTAACTTGGAGACTCACAAGAGAACATGTGGTATTTCCCTTTACAATGACTGTGTTTTAGAAGCTAATTAAAGTCTAGGAAGCATCAAGGCAGAGTGTGCAAGTTAGCACAAACAATCCTATCACTGCTTCCCCTCTGCTAAGGACTTCTGAAGAGGCAAAGCAGAGCTGTGTGGACAAGAGGCAGGTCCTTGTGGCTCATACCATACACATCACATAGATTTTTAATAACTAAGCTCACAGAAACTTCCAAGATTCTTTGGAAACTTATCTCCCCCCTCTCCCCTCCAGGAATGCAGAAGCAAAGAGAGCAGTTCTTCTTGCTCTTAAAGCTGTTTTTCTCTCTCCTTGAGGCAGAAGTGAAATCTGCCCATAAAATCCAGGATTTTTAGCATAGCTGTGATAAGGCAGCAGACAGCCCTCCCCCTGCTGCAAGGTAGCAGCAAAGACAGCAGCTCATTCGCTTTCCAGTTCGGATTTTATTTCATACTTTTATCTTTTTTTTTTTTTTAGTTTTCAACCATTTTATAATTTGCATTGCAACAGAGTCGATTTTGCTCCTATTACAGGTTGGGGAGCCCATGATTTAGAAGAGATAGTCGCTTACAACACAATGTGGTCCATTGTTGTTAATAATACTGTGGGTTAGAGGAGGAGCTGAGGCTGGTGAAGTACGGTAAGCCCAGCCAAAAATCACCCCCACAGAACACAGTTCAGTTGCACTTGCAGCAAAGGTCATTCTCCTTAAATTGCCCCTCTTGCACTTCTTCCCAGGCCAAATCCAGCATTTGGTTGCATTCAGAAACCTTGTGCTCCATGACTTCCATGCAGACGTAGCACACTTTTAAATGTTTAAAAACTAAATAAATCACATTTTAAAACATGAAAGAAGACCTGAATGGGAAAAAAGCATAAGCTCCTGTCTTTTACGGCTACTTTTTGGGCAGGAAGGGAGGAATATTGCTGCCCACTCATCATAGCTACACTAAAAATCCTGGATTTCTCCATTGTATTCTATGGGCAGCTCTGACTTCCTCCCCTAGGGAGGGAAAAACCCCAAACACCTCATAAAAGTACCAGTAAGTTCTATCCTCAGACCACTGAACGGTGTCTGTACTGTTGTCTCTTCTTATCTGTATGGGACACATTTGCAAAGGGGAAAGAAAGTGCCTTCTCACTGCTTCCTTTACATCATGTCAACCCCAGCTTTGCCTTCTTTCATTGGCTAGCTAGACCAATGCTTCCCAAACGTTTTAGCACCCAGACCCAATTTTCAAACAACAATCTATCACAACCCACATATCTATCACCCTGCCCCCTGTAGCTGTTCCCACAGCTCAAAAAGCCCCCGCCCACGTTGTGCTTTCCACTCCAGTATTCTGCCCCTTCCTGTCACCCATCTGGGCGAGAGCCCTGTTGACCGTAGTCCATCCAGCGGGTTCTGTATTGCCAGGAGGGGGCAGAGGTCACCTCCTCCAGCTGCCGGCAGCATCTGGGCCTGCTGCGCCTCAGTGCTCCCGGCTGCATCAAGTACTACACCAGCCGAGTAGCGCCCAAGCAAGCCTTGTGGCCTTTTTTCCAGCTCAGCAGCAGTTCTTTTCGTGACCCACCAAAAATCAGCTTGCAACCCACTGGTGGGTTGCGACCCACAGTTTGGGAAACTCTGGGCTAGACAAATGGAAGGTGAGCGCAGGCTCTTTTCACTGAACAATCACACAGAATACTGTTTGCATATTTTGGTTCATATTACACTGCCTAGAAACTTGTTTTTTGTTTTTGTTTTTAAGACGGCAGTCTGGGCCAGCTAATGGGAATAACTGGCAATGGGTGGGAGGCCTAAAATCTTGGAAAAATCCAACAATCTGCACAATGTGGCAACCCTCTAAGTACAGACTTTCTAGGCAGGCTTCTGTTCAAAATTCTAGGCTGGTAAATGCACTGCAGTATCTAAATGGAAAAATGAAGTGTTTTCTCTTTTGCAAGAAGCTTCATATTCTGTCATTTGCATATCAAGCTATGCAGAATGGTGGGGGCAACCTGGGACTGGAGCACTCTGGAATCCACTTGTTTGCTCACCCGCTATTGCGCTGCAAGCCATTCACTCAGTTAATGAACAGGTTTGCCGTATCACAGCCCCATAAATCGAGGCAACATAATTTACATGTGATGTGATTTATTTATGAACATCAAAATTACGGGTGTGCACTGTGCATATGCTAAATTAGCATACTTCATTTGTGCTATTTCCAGCAGATGCTTTCTGTCTGTGCCAGCCACATGCAATAAGGAGAGGCAGAATAAGCAGAGAGAGATCTTATCTGGCCATTTTTCAATATCAGGAAGACAGAATTCTCATACTATAGCCCTGCTACTGCTCCCTTACAGCATATAGCAATACTTGTCCAAAATAGGGCAGTCTCTGTTGCTCCACCATCATGATTTCTCAGTTTATTAAACAGTGGCAGCTCTCCTCTTGCTCTCAGAGTTAAAATGGCCATTGGACACAGAGGCTACATTTTAATGCAGCTTTCTTTAAGTATGTTTCCTAAGCCTATTGATTTCAATAAGCTTAAGTACTTAAGTCGGTAATCGGTTGTGACCACAATGTATAATACAGTAAACGTTTGCACACGCACGCACATGCACACGCACGAGTAACATGAGTAAACAAACTAAAACATATGGTGCTTCTGAGAGTCTAAGGGCGCAATACTACCCGACCGCTGTGCCGGTACAGCGACTGGTGCACCGGCCTAGGGTGTCACAAATGTGCCATAAAGCACGTTTGCGACATCCTGCAAGTAAACTGCACTGGCAGGACGGCCAGTGCAGGTAAGGGCCACCCGGAGTGGCGCAGGGGAGGGCATTACAGGGGTGTAATGAGGTGGGGGAGCGGAGGGCAGGGGGTGGGCGGATTGGGCCCAGGAGGGGGTGGGATTGGCGCACACCAAATCTTATCCCCCTTCCTGGACCTCCTGTCCCTACACAGGCCTCCTGGACTTACGCCATTGCCATTGGGGACACTGGTGGTTTACCCGGCGGAAGGGGGCAAATGTCTCCTTCCTCCAAGGAGACCTCTAACTCCTCCTCTTCCCCTGCTGGATACAGTGTGGTGTGAAACATTCGGCCCTGCTGCGCCAGAAGTGGTTAGGATTGGGATGTAAGGCTACAATCCTATATACACGCTTTCCTGGGAGAAGGCCCCATTGAACACAATGGGACTTACTTCTGAGTAGACTTGCATAGGATTGGGCTGCAAATAAAAAGAAAAAACCTACCAAAAATGATAAATGAGCCAAAAAATAGAAAGTGACACCAGGAGGCAGAAACATCTTTTCTTATGCAAAAAAGAGGGAACATGAAAGCAAATGGAGACTGAGAGAACAATGTTTTCTGTTTCACACTTTCAAATACATGGAATTGTGAGGAAGTTGCTTGTACAGAGGTCAGGTAATTGCAGCAAATTTGAGCAAAACAGAGAGCCTGTTCTCTCACAGTTGATGGGTTGCAGCCCAAGGATCACATCTGTCTAATATCCTCCAACCGTGGCAGAAGAGTCTGGAGCACTCTAGTGCGGCCCCACAGCTGGCTGGAGGTTGGGAGAGGGAAGGAGAGCAACAGGGTTAGGATCACGTTGCTGTCTTCTGTTTTGAAGAGGCAGATCTGTTAAAGCCTTTCAGAAAGGCTGGGGACAGACAATAACTTTTTCAGAGAGCTGATTCAGTAGGAATTCCCCCTTCTATGGTAATAACGATATGGCACACTCATTTTACACTCCATCTACATAATGTCTCCTCCACTCCACTTTAAGACAAAAATCTTCAGAAAAAGCAGATTGAGGCTTTTTAACCACACTCAACAACAACATCATTTTCAATCCCACTTCCTTCTCACTTTCTTTTGGTGTCTTTTGCTTAACATCCAGCCTGAAAACGGATTCTGGCAAAAATTCCAAATCTTGTTTACTCCTTTATGATGTTTTAATTTGTCCTAATGAAGGTATTATGATACTGTTAATCGGTGGGTGGGTGGATGAGTGGATGGTTCTGTTGGACCACCTACCTGCATTTTTTTTCTAAATTCCAGAATCATCTCTCTCTTCATCTTCACCCTTTTTGCAGGGTTTTGTAGTCCATCAAAAACCTGTAAAACATGTTTGACCAGAGACAATAGAGGGCCAAAAGAAACAAGTACAGATGCTATCGGAAACAAGTCTTCTGTCATATCTTCAATGATATGTTTTCTCTCTTGATAGATACATACGGTGCGTACATACATGGATGACTGGAGATTGACACACGGTGTAGATAAAGAATCTCAACTAGGGCCCAATTCAAGGTGCTGGTATTTAAAGCCCTTCACAGTTTGGGCCCAGGTTATCTGAGGGACTGCCTTCCCCCATACATTCCGGCCTGTTCTCTTAGGTAATTTGAGAAGGCTCTCCTACAAGTGCCGCCTTTGTCCCAAGTTAGAGGGATGGCGGTACGAGGGTGAGCCTTCTCTGTAGTGGTGCCACAATTATGAAATTCCCTACCAGGGGGAATGAAGAACTACCCACTCACTCATGGCTTTTTGGCGAGGACTCAAAATGTTCCTGCTTCATCTGGCATTTCGGTTTGGGTGACAGGTTGATATCTGCCCCCTATGTTTCCGTAATAGTGTTTTGGTTCTGCTACCTCCTTCTGGACCAAATAGCCCCCCCCAAAAAAAATGGTTTTATTGTTTTTGTTTTTACTCATTGTTTATATACATTGTACATTTATTGTGGAGCTTTGTAAGCCGCCTTAGAACATAAGAAGAGCCTTGCTGAATCAGGCCAAAGGCCCATCTACTACTCCAGCTTCCTGTATCCCACAGGAAGGAGATATGCCACAGGGAGCACAAAATCAGGGACCAGATGCCTCAGGGAGCACAAAATGCCTTGGGCATTTGCTTCGGCTTGGGAAAGGCGGGATATAAATTCATCAAATAAATAAATAAATAATCTACCGTTCATGGCACAATTCTGGTTATCAAAAGGCTCCTGGGTACCAAGAAAAACTTGGTGTTGAATCTGCTCCAAGAGGAATGGAATGCGCTTTCTCCTCCACTCCCCACTTTCTGCCCCGGTGGAGGAGATCCTGGAAGGAAGCCACTGGGGCCTTCTGTCCTGAACCTCAAAAGTTTTTTTTCCCCTCTCCTTTCCTTTATTTATGAACAAAAAACAAAAAAAAAACAGAACAATAACGACAACAGAACCAAAAGAAAATGGAAAAAATACATACATAAAATGTGCATGAAATGCCTACAGATTACAAAATGTATCAATAGGCAACCTACAGAAAAGATATTAAGACGCAATCTATGCGTAAATCTCTTAAAAAAGCTTCCAAATGTCCATGTGTATAAGCCATACGTTCAAATGTTTATAAAGTTAAAAGGTCCCCAGTCCATTGAAGAGTAGTGGGGGGGGGGCACATCTTTCTAATGCTTCGATATAAGTCTTTCTGCCACAGTAAGGGCACAGAGAGTTCATTTCCGCTGTTCTGCAGATAACTTCCACGAAATGGGCAGATAATTCAAAATAACATACTGGTAAGTATCTACAAATGTCAATGTTTGTTGTAGTACAAAATTAATATAGCAAATAACCTCTTCCCAGAAGGGTTGTATTACTGTACACGACCACATCAAGTGCCTAAAAACAATGCTTCAAGCACACCACAATGCCAAAAATTGGATTCTTTGGTGAACCTCTTACTAGGAAGGCATTGTAGTGTGAATCTCTTACTTACTATGAAGGCGTTGTAGTGTCCTATAACCTACATTTTAACACCTAATTTGTAAGCTCTAAAAATATTTTTGCTGAATTAATCACAATTTAAGATCCATAGATATTACGGTTATAGTGTAGTGGCATAACCTCAGATGTTGAGCTGTGCTTACTGAATGCTGAAGGCAGGGCACTCAGCACATGGTCTTGGGCACTCTCCTTCTTGTGATCCCTTCACCTGCTTTACAGCTGAGAGATCTAAATTTATGAGGGATGGCTGCCAAGTTGGAGCGAGCTTGCAGACGGCTTTGATGCTAGGGCTCCACTGTGCATTGTTTTAACCTGAGATTACAGAATGACCCAGGCCTCACACATGCCAATGTATTTCTGAAAGAGAACATTCAGCTTTGCAACGGGCATGAGTTAAGGAGGAGGAGGAGGAGGAGGAGGAGGAGGAGGAGGAGGAGGAGAGGCAGAAAGACACACTAGAACTTGCAAGCAAATTGAACACAAGGGGACAGTGGCGGCTACACAGTAAAGCGATTACAGGGGAATCTGAAAAAGAGAGCGAGGCTGAACACAGAGAGGATTAGAGTATAAGCATCTTTTAAGATCAGAACATTCCAACAACTGTCTTCCCCGAGTCCGTCTCCAGGGGCTGGGATAGCCCACATGAGCAGCAGCAGCAGCTATAAAGCTTTTTATCCTTGGGATGCTAGTTTAAATCCTGCAAGGGCTAAATCAATATTTGAAGTGATTTATATATTCAGCACATTTTTCTCCCCCCTCAATTGCATTTGAAACCCATTTTGAAATGAAATTCATAAAGGAGCCGGTGACATTTTGCCCCTAGCCAGATGTTTCCCAATAGATGTTTATTTGGGATTGGCTAATTTCATATATGATGGGAATGGCTGAGGGTTTGTCACATGGTACAGACCGCATTCTTTTCTTGGGTGGACAATTTAATAAATATGAAGTGTGGTGCTGCTACATGAGTCTCTAATGAGGAGCTTTAAATATCCTCCTCAGCACCATTTTGATTTTTTTACTTATGCATTTGGTCATGTCATGTATTTATTTTAAAAGCCCTACACCTGATTTGTTAAAGGTTTTGAGGACCATTGCAAGATCAGCTAGCATACAGTTAGAAGATTTATGAATAAAAACTGCACTTCGATACTCAATTTACTAATGAAACAAGCTATAGCTGTAAATCCATCCAAGGCTGCCAAGTGGAAAAGATCAGCTTCTATCTGGTGAATGACCCTTATTGCCACTTAGGCAGCCCCTTTTCACAAGCAACACAGTTGGTACAACAGCTCCTCATAGGATGAAGTTAGAAAATCCCAATACTGACATGAGGGCGTAATTGGTGCCATTGTGCTAGTGCTAGGACTTGAGCCCAGTCTCTTCCTCCCTCCATTGCTAGCACAAGAAGCAAATATTGCTGCTTGTATCACTGTCACTACGCCACTAGAAACAAGCTTCCCTCCTGCAACTAATACCTGTTTCAAGGGTGTGATTTTCATTGGGACTGTGCCACTGAAGCATGTAATACAGCATCTTGTCATTTGAACAGTGTATGACCAAGGGTGTCATTTAGGGAGGGGGGCATTTCCTTCCCCCCAACCATATTACCAAACCTCATAAGAATATTCATCCAGATCATGTACATCTCTGGCCAGCTCACTGGTTGTCACTGAGTAACTAGCACCATGCAACAACTTATGATGAATATTTATATACCGCTTTTCGAAGAACGTTTACAAAGCGGTTTACAGAGAAAATCAAATAACACAAGCATATAAAGTCAGACCATCGATCCATCTAGCTCAGTGCTATAAGCACAGATTGGCAGCGGCTCACCAGGGTTTGGGGGCAGGGGTCTTTTCCAACCCTATCTGGAAATGCTGAGAATTGAACCCGAGGCCTTCTGCACCTGCAAAACATGTACTGTGACACCAAGCTATGGCCTCAGCCCCAAAAGACTGGGCCCCACTAGAGATGCACACACCAATCTTTTGCTTAAGAAAGGGTGAGGTTCTTATCCTGATGTGCAATCCTATGTGTGTCTATTCAGAAGTAAGTCCCATTGAGTTCAGTGGAACTTACAGTACCCCTAGGTTAGTGTGTATAGGATCGCAGTCCTAGTCTTTTTTTCCATATTTATATTTTATTAATATATTAAAACATAAAAACAATACATATTTCATAAAGTTAAAGCAAGCGTGAAGCAATACATCCTACTAGCATACTATTCACTATTTTCTACATATAATATCCAACTAAGCCAAAATAACACCCACATTCTATTCATTAAATCTGCATATCATCTGTAATTTACAATCTTGACAAGCTCCAAGAGTGTATCCAAGAGCAGTCTTTTGATGCTGTCTGTGAATCTTGCCCTCCGCTCCTTCCCTCTAATGAAATCTGAAATGATATCCCCGGGATAACCAGCAAGTATCCCAGCAATAAGGTGGTGGCCAGTTACTGGGATAGTCTGAGTCAGCTACTGGCTACCTTGCTGGGAGCCGGATTCAGTCCCACGAAGGCTAGCAGAACAGCAGAAAGCTAGGCACTGGTGTGGTGGTCTGTATCATTTTGTGATCTTTATAGTGCTACAAAAGGCTACTTGAAGAGGGCCAAGGAGGCAAGAGGCTTGTAGCCAAAAGCTGAGCAGGTTGGGGCTGGTAGAGCTACTAGCCACCCTGTGTACCAGGGTGAAGCACCCTCTGCTCTCCCTTACTGAGATTATTCCTGTTTGAGCCTGGAGGACAGATTAGCCTGGAAAGGGCCCTGTAACTCTCACAGGCAGAGCCAGAGCCATTTGCCGCGTAAGCGGGTTCCAGTAGGATTTCAACATGAAGTGGGACAGACCTGGATTGCCCCATTTAAAAAGCACAGGGATGTTGCTTTAGCTGCCACAATGCCGAGCATTGTGTTGCAAGCGACACTACAGCGAAAGCAGACTTTCAAATCAGACTAGACTGTAAGTCACAATTATGTTTCTAACATGCACACAGGCAGGGATAAGAAGTTCTGACTTAGCCATGAGCAGGGCTGGCATGAGAAATGAAAATGTTTTAAAACTCTTAGCATCTTTAGCTTACCCAGCAGGGACTGTGAATTGCCAGGACTAATCCCTCATTAGATCCTTGCAACACAACTGCATCACCAAGAGGAAAGAGCTGGCTTTCTAGGCCGGGGGGTTTACTGACTGATGTCCTTATCAAATGTATTGCTGCACCGACCTCGCCAATGTGAAAGAGGCTCATTCTGCTGCATTTTTTCCTCTGGACCCCCAGAGAATGGCAGAAGCTACCAATTACATCCCCCTTTCCCTGAAGTGAAGCTCTTTTTCTTTCATCTAGACCAGGAACAAAGCCAGGCTCTCCTGTGTTGCAGTAGAGGATATGAAAGCTCTGTGCGCGCTTGGAGCCATTGATATCCCACAAGCATGGAATTGCACCAGGACAACAAGAAATTGGACAGCCAAAGCTTTTAAAAACAAACAACTTAGTTGCTTTAAAAGAGAGTGTTTGCTGGTGAATGTTCCTGCTGTGTATTACAGTATCTACTTTGTCGTTTGGTCTATTTTTGCTACTTTTACTTACACTACCATTGTATTTGCTAGAATATGTTAGCAACCTCAGGCTTCTCAGTAATGAGTGGACAGGCATGAGCAAACTATTTTAATAAATCATCTTTAAGCAAACACAGACATTTCTAGCTGACTTGAAACAACATTCATCCCCTGTGATTACTGGGCACAACCTGACCCAAGTTAAACACTTGCTGAGTGGAGCTCTTCTCCAGATCTTGCTAATGGACCTTGCTCCAGACCCCCACAGGTTGCTTTGGTTGGGGGTACAGAAAGCACCGCCATTCAGCTCTGGTAGCAGTAGCTGATTCCCCATAGCTGGCTACTGTCCTTCTGTCATGTGACAAAGTCAGTATGGGGGCATTTTTCACAAGTAGGCACCCTTCTCCTAAACTTTCAGTCGAAGTTGCCTAGAGGGGCTTAGGATATGGTAGCCATTGCGCTGGGTGTCAGTATGCTGTGAGCATGGCATCCAAATAGGATTGGGCCAAAAGCATGTTAATCTGTTCCGGGTGGTCTCAGCTTCAGTCCTCTTCCACTGGTTCAGCTTTTTATATACATTGCTAGAGAGCCCTTAGTCCGCAGTACATGTAACAATTGTAGTCACAGAGGAGCACGAGGGTTCTTAGGGCCTCTAGAGACCAACCATCATGTGCTTTTATTGTGCAACAAAATGAGCTTAGGTGACCCCAACAGACTTTCCTTCAGCTGCAGGGATATTGAATTTTCTCTAAGCATGCAAACTACCATTTTTGATGCGAGCATGAAGCAGTTTTTCACTCAGTTAGTACATCTACTGCAGCTCAGAATCATATGCAGAACACAGTTGTACAAGTGCCATATAGCATCTGTTGGCTGCTGCTGATCAACATCTCACCCCTCACCCTGCAGCTGTCATCTTGTCTGATGTCTGTATCATTGAATGGACCTCTTTAAAAAATGCATTCATCCCTCTCCTTTTAAGCAAAGGCCAATGTATTTTTGTCTTAAGAGCACCAACACTCTAAAGCAATAAAAAGGCTTCGAAAATACCAACAAGGCTACTCCATCCTACAGCAATCCCCTGCCATTTCACGAACATAATGGTTCCAATCCATAAGACATAAGTCCTTGCTGGTATCAGTGAGGCCAGTCTAAGGTAAAAAAGGTAAAGGTGACCCCTGACAATTAAGTCCAGTTGTGTCCGGCTCTAGGGTGTGGTACTCATCCCCATTTCAAAGCCGAATAGCCAGTGTTGTCCGAAGACGCCTCCGTGGTCATGTGGCCGGCTTGACTCTCCTTGCCGCAGTGCGTAGCATGCGGCTGGAACACGGAGCGCTGTTTACTTTCCCACAAGCGGTACTATTTATCTACTCGCATTAACATGCTTTGGAACTGCTAGGGTGGCAGGAGCTGGCCAAGCAACGAGAGCTCACCCCGTCGCGGATTCGAACTGCCGACCTTTCGATAGACAGCTCATGTCATAAGACATAAGTCCTTGCTGGTATCAGTGAGGCCAGTCTAGTTGCAACTAACTCTGTCCCGCTGATGTAATGAGGATGTTGATGCAATTAGCTTTCTATAGATCAGGACCCTTTAGTCTCTTTCCACTGCTGGATCATGCATCACCCCCCCCCCCAACTTTCACCTTAGAGACCAGCACAGTTTTTGTTTCTGTCTATCTGAAATAATGAAGAAAACGTTATTGCACGGCTATTGTTGGATCAGGACAAAGGCGAATATAGCATTTTTTAAAATTGCGTTTCAGCATTTCAAATGACCTTCTACAACCAGGCACTATATGAACAGGGCATGGAATTTCTTCCATTAGGCCTCCTTGACTGATCAGACAGCGTGCATCAGTCTCAAGACCACTTAACATGTCTCCCCAAACACTGAAATGGAGGCCAGGGTGATTACTTCATCACATTCAAGTTCAGACACTTGACTATTCCACTGTAAAGCCTACAAAAAGAGAGTCAGTCAGCCCTGGAATGGTAACATACCAACTTAATAAACTGGTTATGAGGTTCCTTTGCCATGTGTCTAGGTGCAGCCCATTGACCTTCAACTTACCTTTCCGTGGGGTACAAACTCACTCTTGGCATAAACGCACACACTGCCTGTACTTAAGATTCTCAAATAAGGCTGCAATCCTCCTGCCAGTTGTTGGAAAGCGACACTGAACTTGATAAACATGCATAAGCTCGGGCTGCAAGGTAAGTAGGCACACACCACAGATGCAGCTATTTTAAATATGTGGTTTAGTCATCACGTCAACCCATACGCTTCCCTACTATGTTTTAAGCATTCATGTTAAAAGAGGCTTGCACTGGCCTAACAACCCATGAGCTCCCACATCCAACTTGCCTACTGTACTCTGTGCTCCATCTGTTGAGAGAGAGACAGAGAAGCAGCTGAAAGACAGACACACTCAACAAAAACAGGAGATGGTTAAATAGGCTTTATTTGGAAGTGTGTAACAAAATAGTCCATTTGTTTAAAACTGGTGGTTTTAAAAAATATATTGGCAACCACTATGTGGCTAGCATGCCACAGAATCAATTATGCCCCCCGCTCCCAGAAAAGGCATTAAGAGTCTCCAGAAGGTGGGCTTGCTATTCCACTTGCAAGTGGCACATAGCAAATTCTATCTGGAGGGAAGAGCTGTGTACATTCACTTTGTCTCTGGTCTATGGCTTATTTTACCCAGAACAGGCATGTGAACACCACCTACCATGGTATTGTCAAATTCCCTCACGCAAAACAAACATACTGGTACATAAGAAAGCAGTGTAGCCCCAGATTTAGTGGACAGCTTTGGATTTGGCTTGCAAGGAGCTGGGAGTTTCAAAAGTTTTGTAAACACCCCCATACCTAACGTTCTGGTTTCCTCGGTTGCCACCACAAACACAGTAACCACATTTAGCTTTCCTAAAAGGCACTTGGCACAGTGGGCTTTACTGTCAGATTCAGAGATTTACATGCTGGTGCAACATCTGGGCCTGGTATCATCTGGGCATACTGTGCAACAGTCACACTCCTTGCCCAGACATGTAGCACTGTAGTGTAGAAAATACTGAGAGTGATCAGCACTCTTATTCCCAACATCAGGCCCTTCATCGTCAAAGAAACAAAATTGTCTGCCATGAGCCAGGTGGGAAATCGAGCAAGAAGGTGGTTTTTCTGGAAGAATAGGCATCGGGGGGGGGGGGGAGGGAGAGAAAGAGAAGAAAATAATCGAGAGAAACAGACAAAGCTTTTGAACATATCACTGAAGTTATACTATTGCATTCATTCCCCCATACAGAAGATCCCTTTGGGATCCACATGCTTCTGCATAATTGTGGGCGAAGGGATACCTGAGAGCGTCTAGGAAGGAGTCATTGAGTACAAAGAGAAGGGAAGAAAGCGGCTGCCACTTAGCAAGGTGTATTGACATTACAGGTTCTCCCCTTAGCGTCATTCTGCATCCAGGTGCTTAGGAGATCGTCTCTGCCTGCGCTGCAGCTCCTCCACCTGGCGCTCCAAGCCACGCACTTTGGCTTCCAGCCGTGCCCCAGAGTGGCGGGAACCACTCAACCGGCCCAGTAAGGCATGAAACGTGAGTAGAGCCAACAAAAGCAAAGCCTGTGTGGAGCGGTCAGGAACCGCAGAGACAATAAAAAAGAAACAGGCCCCAAAGAGGACCATGTTGAGGCCCCACATGATGCGGCTCAAGATGGCGAGGACCAGACTCAGCAGCAGTGACAGCACCCAGTAGCCAATCAACGCAGCCAGGCCCCAGAGCAGCAGCGTCTGCACCTGATCGGGGCTCAGCTTCAGGAACTGCATTGCATGGTCCCCTGGAACAGAAAGAAGAAAAGCACGATGGGATAGGTACTTAACCTGGGGCAGTGCTACACTATTTAGTTACGATGGCAGGTTGTGAGGAAGCATCACCAAGTGCTGCAATGAAGCATCCTTCTTACACTGGATCAAGACAGATGGCTGCTACTATCAAGAAGAGAGTAGGAGTGCACATTTTTGCTTCAAGGAAAAAAAAGATATAAAAACAAAGCAGTATCCATTTCATCAGGTGCCTGCAAAGGATGAAGACGCTCTTTTCTTCCTGGTGCCCAGCACAGCGACTCCCACATAGTAACTGGAGGGCTGTTTCATGCATTATGCAACAGCAAATCTGAACTTGTTATCAAACATACACTCAAAAAGAAGACACCACCAATCCCAGCTCTCCACTGAGCTTGCTTGCATGATAGATAGGAGTTTTAAAACTCCCGTTTGTCACAATCGAGTTTTACATTTTTAGATGTATGCTAAGATTTTATTTTATTTAGTTTACCTGTAAAAATACCACGTGGGACATGCCCCAAAACTACAATTTAAGTCAGGCCTCAACAAGTCTAGGATGTCAGGCTGCCATGGTGACTAAATATTTCATCGTGGCGCCTAAGAGGCAGAGAGCGGCAGAGTCAGGGTTTGTGTTTTCTTTTGAACAACAAAACCAAAAAGAGAAAAAGGTGTGACTGAGCAGGAAGGCGGAGCCCAGGGTCAGGCTCTAAAAAAAAGGACCAAAACATGTTTAAATCTTTAGCTCATTTCCCCCCAAAGCCACTTGTATACATATAGGCAGGTCCTCCAAATACAAAGGCTGATATTGAAAGTACTGCTTCACTACTTTTACTTTTAAGGATAGGGACAGCAGCAGACCCCACCCCTCTCCCTGCCCTATACACAAGTAGTGTTCTGAAAGCTACCTCAGATTCAAAAGCAGTTTGCTATAAAACAGCAGGTGCTGTTTAGGAAACATAAACCCACACTTTCCTTGGGCAAGTATGACCAGCCCCAGGCATGCTGCTATTCTAAACAAAGAACAACTTGAGTCATTGTGGGTTTAAGCAGACTCACACATGCTGATCCCACCTCCAGGCCATTCCCCAATACAGACAGAACCAGAAGGCTGCCCTCTATGTTCTATGCAAAGGACACGTGAGCAAGTAGAAGGGTCGGAACAGGTTACAAATTTGTTCTGCTCTTCTCCTCCCCATGCTTGCTTGCTTACCATTCATCCCAAAGGAAGTCAGGAACTGGCCTGCAATTCGAGCCACAACAAGCAGACCCGAGGAGATCCCAGAGGACACTATCCAGACCAAGGAAGAGAGATTCTGTAAGAAGAGCAAACACATACATGGGAGAGTCTATGTATGTCACTGACAGCACAATCCTATGCATGTCTACTCAGAAGTAAGTCCCACTGCATTCAATGGAGCTTACTCCCAGGAAGCGTGCATAGGATTACGGCCTGAATGCCTTACTACCATCTCTGAGATCACAAGGGATCGTTCCACACAGTTATCAGAACAGATTATAACAGACTGTACCTCCCTCAACTGCCGACTCTGCTAAAAGGGGAGGTGCTCTTCAAACCCCATACTGTACCAGCCAGAAAAATCTCTCAGTTCATCCTTAATTTCCATTTCTCTTTTAAAAAAAACTGGAGATTAAGTCTGTGAGAATTAAATGAAGAACAAGGATCACTATGTTTACATGTGGGACTTGTAACAACTGTATATAGTGCAGTCCTGTAGACCGAATTAAAACCACAAGACTTTACTTCCTCTCCAGTTTAATACAAAGGGAGAAGAAAAAATAGACATGTGAATAGAGAGGTTTCTGGGACTATGTGAGGCCTGAGGATAGATATCAAGATTAATGGATAAGCAAAAAGGGAAGAAGGCTGAACAGCTAAGAATGCTGCTGCTGATGTACAAGAGAGATTTCCATCAGGGACAGTTTATCCATATTTAGAAAGACAGTGTGAAACATTTCTCATATCTAAGATACTAATTCCTAGGTTTGAAATTGTATCCCATGAATGATATAGATAAAGAATAGAATATTCTCAATAATATAATCTTAAAAAGGTTCTCCTTTGTACTAATCTAAATAGAACTGTCAGGCAGGGAACTGGGTTATAAATGTCCTCTCTAGAGGAGAAAGCACTTGCTGTCCATAATGGGTAACTAAATACAGTGGTATCCTCCAGAACAAAGGGCATCTTCCTCTGATCTAAAGATGTGTAGTCAGCTATATAAGATTGCAGTGAAGGACAGATGCTAGGTCCTTTTTTCCCCCCAGAGGAAAACTCTGGAAAATTCAGTGTTGCCTTAGAGCTGAACTACACTTTTTTTTTTTAAAAAGCACACGGTACAGCTCTCTTTGGGTCATACCAATTCAAAATGCAGGTTAGGAAATAGCACACTGGGGCTGCAATCCTATCCACTTACCTGGGAGTAAGCCCCATTGGTTATAATGGGACTTACTTCTGAGTAGACATGCATAGGATTGGACTGTGGATCTCCCCCTGCTGTTTTTGACCTTTGGTCCTAAGCTGGGTAGGCTTTATTCTCTTTCAAGGACTGTCTTCTTCCGCACAAACCTGTCTGGTTACTGAGATCCTCAGAGACACTCTTGCAGATCTCCTACCAGTTGAGGTAAGTAGCAACCCCCAATAGGAGGATCTCTAGTGTGACATTTCATCTTTTGAAATGCTTTCCTCAGGAAACTTGCTTGATGCCAGCTCTGCGTCCTTTTTGGTATCAGGGAAAGACTTCTCTTACTTGGCCAGGCTTTTTAATATGTTTTAACATGATTGATGCTTTACCCTGGCTGCTGCTATTGTTTCCACTGATGTATGTTGTAAAATTGTTTTTATGAGTATGGCCACTGAAAAAATGGAATAAAAAGTATCTAAGCCCAAACAAAGATCCCCGTATATAGAAAACTGGCATGTCAGGGAGAAGACTAGCTCTGACATGCTAGCTTTCTACGAGTAAGTTTTCATTCATTTGTTTTATCAAAAGGGATCATTCGATCATGCTATACCCACCTGCATAAGGAGTGGTTTGACAAGGACTGTACTATTTGCTTTTTTTCCTGAAGGTGTAGCTCAAACTGCATTTGTGCTATTGTTGATTATCCACTAGGTATACAAAACAACTGAAGATGAAACTTCTTTCTTACCTTACTCAATATCTGGAAATTCTCTTGTCCAATCAAGTTCTCAAAGGTCTCCTTTATGGCATGACCCATTTCGGAGAGAAAGTCTGATTTCACAGGCCTTTTTTGCCAAGAGTTACTCCTGTGGTCTTGGCCATAGGTTATATCCATGTGAAAGACAGCAAGCAACAACAGAATGGCCAGGGACGGTCGAAGCAGTGGTAGGCGGCAGCCCCATGAGACAGAGCCCCATCCAGTCATCTCTCTAGTTTTGGTCATCATGCCCAACTTCTCTGCAAATATAATATAAACAGCAGAAGCCTTAGGCACGTTTATCTGGTATTCTGGCATATCTGACCAAGAAACAACAAGCAGGTCTATGACATTCTGGCCCAGGGGTGGCCAACCTTTCAACATGAATGCTCCTGGGCCTTTAACGGTTGTATAGGTGAGGGCATTTCAGCAACTGCAGCTGCCAAGATTCTGTCTTCTACACAACTCTTAAGGCAAAGGCCCCAATGGTGGAAGGATGGCCATCCCTGTTCTAGACACACAAATGTAGACAATTGCTTCTTGCTTGTGAGCAACAGTCAGCACTTATGAAGAGAAGTTACAGGGAAAGATGAATTGTGCAGTCAACAAAAAATGTAGACCGAGTCAGATAGAAAGAATGGAGTAATGGACTATTTGTTCTATTTGCACACAGAAAACAAAAAGTCAGCCTGTACTAACCACTGATTGGCATTTAGATACAGTAGTCAGACTATCAGAACTGGTTAGCTACCACAGAGATGGAAGGGTATGCACCCGCATCAAAAGGTTATGCAGCTCTACCTTTAAAATACACTGCCGAAAGCAACAGGCTGGGAACCAGTTCCATAGTCACAGTACTCCTGGCCCCACAGCCATTACGGTTTTTTCTAGCCACGCAACCCTGGCCAGCAAGCAGCTTTCCGCAAGGCAGATGCTTCTAACAGCCCAATCCTATGCATGCTTAGCCGGAAGCAAGTCTCACTGTGATCAGTGGGGTTTACTCCCAGGAAAGGGTGCAGAGCACTACTGGGCTGCAACCCAAGCCAGCCTCTCTCCCATCGCAGAGGTGATCCGGCTCACGTTATTATTTTATCTGGCGACGGGCTCGTCAGCCCAGAGCACCTTCTTCCCGCACTACCGTTTTCCTCTCCATGGGAAGCACGAACGGTGCCTGTGTCCCGTCCTGCCCCCGCCCCGCCTTTGGAACCTGCTGAAAGCCTGAACTCCCCAGCAGCCTGTCAAGAGCAGTGATGCCCGCGGAGCTGCTGAACTGCGAGCGAAAGGGCCGCTGCTTGCTCCAAGCAACGAGCCGCCGGACACCTAGAGCCTGCGCCGACGGAGGGCCCTACCGGGAAGTAAGAAAAAGCGACAGAGGAGGATGCCTGACGTCCGCAGGAGCACTGGAGCAGGCGCAGGGCTGTGCTAGACACGAACGGTAGGAAAACGCAGGGCTTTCCCTCTTCGCTTGAAAGGAAGGAAGGAAATAAGTGGCCTGGCCAAGACGTGAAATCCTTTATCCCTCTCTATGGTGAAATTCAAATCCGGCTCCAAGCGCAGCTTTATTCTGGGAAATGCAGTCCTGGAGCAGGAGAAAAGTGCTGCATACGAGCCTGTTGGGAACTGTAGTTCTCAACAATTCCCTAGGAACGTCTCGTTACACTTCCAAGCAAAGTTCAAAAGCTTCTATCTACGCCGTCAGCCGTGGCCACGTCCAGATGCACGCTCTCCCTGAATGCTGGGAGTTGTAGTTCAACGACTCGGAGAGTCCTCCGGATCCGGAAGTCGCTGGTCTTCGGTGGACCAGTAGCCCTTGCGGCAATACTTTACACGCTGAGGGAAGAATTCCGTTTCCGGCCCGTGCTGGAGTCTCCCGCGCGCGTGCTAGGCCTGGCGGTTCATAGAGTTTAAAGACGCGGGACCGGGCTCCCGGAAGCAGAATCCGGTCCTTCCGTTCCGTGGCCCGGAAGTAGCCGTAAAGCCGAACCGAGGAGGCGTTCGCCATGTCCCTCATCTGCTCCAGTGAGTGACCCGGTCTTTCCTTTGCCCACATCTCCCCCCCCCCCCAGGAATTGATGGTCTCAGATAGATGAGGGGACAATCCTTGGAGGAGTGCGGGTGCTCGCCGTATGCATCAGTAACTGAAATCGGAGGGTGGTGGTGGTGGCGAAGAGGAAGAGATCAGCCCAGGGCTCTGGCTTTATCCTGTTTCTATACATTGGGTGCAGCGTTACATCGCTTTGTACACGGGCGTGCACGTGCATGCAGAAGATCGCACCTCATGGATGTTAGGGAGGTTCAGGTGAAGAACTGGTTCTGTCATCCTGGAACCGAGCATCCTTTTTTTGTATCTTAACTATCTTCTCGAGGTCCAAACATTGCTAAACTGGTGCTGAAATATTTTGTTTATCCCTAGCTCGATGGCCTTGTGCCCTTCTCCTGGCAACAAAAAGTGATGCTTCACCCTGGTCTGTACATTCAGATCTGTACATACACGATAACTTTCTTGGGTTATCTAATCCAGCCTTTACTTGAAAGCAAGATATCCTGTACGTAAGGATTCCTTGCAATTTCTTGTCCAAAGCTGATACCATGGACAGAGATCCATCAAGTTCTCTATTAGTTCATTTGCTAAACTGTTCTTGTCAATTATTATTAAGTTAGTACTAAAGCAACATTTTAAGGTGTGTGATGTTTTGGCAATGTTTGGTGAAATCTTCAAGGCAATTCTGCAGTGGATCCTGTTTTTCTAATGGAGAATTGAGAGTAGATGATTTCCTCAAAGCTAAGTGAGTGCATTGCTGTGTTACAATGTGTCACTAGATTCAAATCCATCAACCATGGCACTAGCTCATATATTTGCTAACTCTTAAGATTAAACACTAAAATATAGGCATTTTTTTCCCTTTTTCAGCATGCTTCAACCGCTGATTAACCATTTCAAGTCAAACTGCCATATAAACTCTATAGTGTACCTGTACCCTATAGTTTTTATAGCTATAATGGGAGAAAATTGCTGGAGTTATATTTATGAGTGAAAATGCGATCCTGCACCGTGAAATATAACATCTCCAGAAGTGTACTCCTGTTCAAAACAGCACTGCTTTTGTCTTGGTGGTGCATCATTTGTTTTTTTTAATTATTCTAGATTCAGTTTTGATTCTAAATTTTGGAGCCGTGTTCTGTCTGAAGCTTTGCAGTTTTATCAGCTGAATGAAACAGCACTACAGTTTCCTAGTTTGTGCTCAGTCTGAATGAAAGTGACTAGATATAACGCTTTCTTAATAGCTTATATTTTTGGCATGTGGATTCCATGTAGATCATCTTGAATACCTAGTGATCACTTCTGCTTGCTGCTGCAGAAGGAACAAAATCTTACAAAGCTGCATTGTTATGCAGAGTTAGCAAGTACAAACCAAAAAAGAAAATTAAAAAAGTACACACGTTTTGTTTGCACCTATGTTTTCAGCTCTGGCTAAGTGCATTCAGAAAACAGACTGTTGAGGCTGGAGAATATAACAGTTTTCCAACAGCGGCCTGTAGGCTATTTGAACACACCTATAATTGTGTAAATATTCAGTTACATGAGCGTACCTAGAATTTTGCATCTTAGGGCCTTAAGAATAGCTTGTGGGTGTGATTTAAATGCGGGTGTGATTTAAATGCAAGACATGCCTCTTAAGAGCGCAGGCTTTCTAAATCATATTCCATTCCATTCACAAGTTCTTTCTAATTCTCAGAGACTGACAGCTAATTGCAGTATTGCACTGCAAAGGTATTGCATGTAAAATATACTGTAAAAAGCAATCGTTCTGTGGTGGTGAAGGTTGCAGAACGGCCTCTGCTCCTAGCACTTTTGTTTTCAAGGGTGTGCACATGTGCACGCAAACAGGTAACTACGTTTTTCAGCCTTGACTTGCCTGAGAGTCTGACAGTTTCTGACTACAAAGGGGGAAGCCTGTTTCGTGGTCTAAATAATACTGGAAGTGAAATTGCAGACACTTGACAATGAAATCGATAGTAAGATTTGTATTAAGAGAGAGTCCTTTTATTTAAGAACTATTTAGAGTTCTAACCTTAGCAAATTAGGGCATGTATAGGAGATTTTGTACCCTTTTATTCTGGATTCATTAGCTTGGGGAAATAAATTTCTCTTTGTGGGCACATGAAAGTACCGGTAACTGTGATGTATTAATGGGTAACTAACATACCATAAAGAATATTAATCTTGGGCTGCAATCCTAAACATACATACTTGGAAGTACCGTAAGTCCCATTGGAACATTTGTGCCCCATGTTGCATTGCTGTCTGAAGATTTGTCCATACTACTGCACAATGGTTGTGGGACATTGTATCTTACTGATCACTTCATGGGAGCTGGTTATTTTTCTCATGCATTCTTTTCCATTTTCTGTAAACTAAGGCTCTGTTTGATCAGTTGATCGAGCAACTTAAAAACCTTTTGATTGATTTAAAAAGGTGACCCTGATTGATTGATTAATTGTGCAGCAAATCCATTTATTTATTTATTTAATAGGAATATTTGTAGGCATTATCTAAAAACAGTGTACTTTTTTGTTCAGATGCAAACCAGTATCAATTTAATTGATCTAATCCCATTTAATTGAATTGGCTAAATTGTATTTAACGGGATGACAGGCTCTCTATAAATCTACTGCAGATGAGTGAAGGCTGCTTCAAATGTTATGTGTTTGCCACAGAAAGTGTACTAGTTGGGGAGCTAGGATTAATCCTGGTTCTTGACAAGCATACTTTATATAATAGATGCATTTGCAGATATGTGCTTACTGCATTCACAGATTACATACTTATTTACACTGTTTAAAAGTCTTTGTTCCCTTTCTACCCTTAAAGGTGCCATGAAGTCAGTGGTTTTCAAACTTTCTGCCTTTGGGGAACCCTATCTACATTGACTTGTCTGCTGAAACATTCTGGACATGTTCCTAGTTCAGTTCAGGTGGAGTGCTGGCCAGGTCTCTTGGGACTTGTAGTTGCTGTATATGAGCTGTATGTGAGCTGAGACTGTTCCTTGGAATACATCTAACATTCCCTTGTGGCTATGTTTTGTCCATCACAAGCTATCCTTCAGGGGGAGCTTGTCTGCTGTGACTTGAGGAACTCTTGATAAATTTCAGAGGAGTCTGGAGCCTAAAGCCCGAGCTACATTGTCCACGGCTGCGTCGCGGCTGTGTTCTGTGTGTGTCTGGTGTCCCGCCCCCAGGTCAAACAAAGGCTCTGATTGGCCGGACGTAGCGCGAACGCAGCAAAAGTCGAGCCAGCCAGCTTTTGCTGCGTTCGCGCTACGTCCGGCCAATCAGAGCCTGCTGTTTGACCTGGGGGCGGGACACCAGACTCGCACGGAACGCAGCCGCGACGCAGCCGTGGACAATGTAGCTCAGCCCTTAGTCTTCCTTGGAACACAGTTTGAAAAGTACAACATCAAACAGTCTCCTCCTCTGAGGGCAGATCTGTGCGTAGCACTTGATATGCAGAATCTTTTCAAAATGGCATCTTCTTTCATGTGCTCCCCCATAATGTGAAGGAATGCTTCTCCATCTTGTAGCAGTGTCGCAGTATGTGTTTCTCAGCCTATACTCCACGTCAGAGACTGCTATGTTTGGGGACAGAGAATTCTGCAATATGGCTACTAGTTGGTAGATTCTGCTAATGTATGTGCTACCATAACAAAAATTAATGGGTTCATGGAAGGGCTAAATCCCAACTTTGTCCATTATAGATTGATGTATGTAAGATATATAGTAGTATGTTTACTGGTATGTTGTGCCTTTTTTTTTTTTTTTAACGCTCCCAAAAGTTCTTAAGGGGTGCTTTTTATAGGCATCTCTTTCAGCCTGGTCAAAAACTCCTTTGTGCTGCAGCTTTAAGAGTGTGCTTTCCTCAGTGACAGGATTTGGCCAGAGCCCATTTCAAAAGTGACACAGTTGAATGCATTGTGTTGTGCTGTTGGCTAGAGAACAACATGTTGCATATGAATAAACTTTTGGAAGATGTGTCTGTCAAAAATGATCCTGTTGCTCTCAGGATACTTAGTGTAATACTTTTGCAGCTAGGTAAGTTTTGTAGCTTGGGGTTTCCACAAAGTATATACCGTGTTGTCCTGAGTATAAAACACCCCCCCCCCTAATTTAACTTTTTAAACTAGGGGTGCGTTGTATACTAGCACTGTTGCAAAAATAAAATAAAATGGTAACCGCGTGAGACATTGCTGGAAGAAGCGAGGCTAAGGAGACGCAGTGATTCTCGGGTGATTATCGCTACTTGCTGAGTCGCTTGAGCGCCTGCTTTTCAGCTTCGTTTGCAGGGCTTTGCAGCTCCGAGATGCAGTGGGCTCCTTCTCTGCGTTTTTAGAGGAGATAGGCAGAGAAGCAGCGGGCTCCTTCTCTGCCCTGCTTTGTAAAGCAGCAATTAGCTGCTTTGTAAAAACAAGCGGGAACACACATCTCTCCCCTTGTACAGGCTGTAACCCTTTCCAGTCTGCAATAAGTTGTTAATTTTCATTCTCTGCTCTGCTGGGTTTTGTATCCTCTTGTAAAGCAAGATCACATACACTTTCATCCCCCCCCTCCCCAGGCAATGAATGGTTTAGGCTGCAATCCTGTGCACACTTTTGTGAGAGTAAGCTCCATTGAGAACAGTGGGACTTGCTTCTGAGTAGACATGCACAGGATTGCACTGTTCGTTTAAATCACTGGCATATATTTAATGCCAGTGATTTAGGTAATTAAAGTTTTTTAATAGCACCAAACTTTAAGGGTGCGACTTATAATCAGGTGCGTCTTATACTCGCAATACGGTAGATAATTAAGAGGAAAATGATGTGCTGCCCATATGCAGGCTTACCAGATCGTCGCCGAGACGCCCCGCCCCCTTAAGGGTAGACCGCTCCCGTCCCGGCGACGATCTGGTAAGCCTGCCCATATGTAGTGGTGTCGTATACTCTGGATTCTAGTCAGTTGGGATTTTTTTTTCCTCTCCAGCATTTCTGTACCCTTACCATCTTTCAAACTGCTATGATCTATTCTACGTGGACATTTTCCATGTCCTGTGCCAATTCTCACCCCTGCCTCCTTTTTCTTCCAGTTTCTAATGAGGTGCCTGAGCATCCCTGTGTGTCTCCAGTCTCAAACCATGTCTATGAGCGAAGACTAATTGAAAAGTACATTGCAGAGAATGGGACTGACCCAGTGAACAACCAGCCGCTGTCTGAAGAGCAGCTCATAGATATCAAAGGTGAGGAGGGCCAGAAGAGCCCATGGCTCTACATTTCCCATGTGTTGGATACTTTGGTTATGGAGTTTCTAGTATTGGTTGTTATCTTAGGAGCTTGGATGGAGTTCCTGAAATCTGATTGCTGGCTGATACTAGGACATTGTTATTTGAAGCAAGAGCACCATGAGAGACAAGACAAGGGTGGCCAACCTTCCACCATTCGGGCCTCTGCCTTCTTAAGAGTTGTGTAGAAGACAGAATCTTGGTAGCTGTAATTGTTGATGGTGCTGCTAAAGCAGCTGCACCTGCTGAAATGCCCTCACCTATACAACCATTAAAGGCCAGGAATATTTCAGCGCAATCCTATCCAACTTACACCACTGGTACAGTGAGAACGGGAGGCCCCAGAATGGAAAGGGGATTCAAATCCCCTTCAAAGGGGATTTAAATCTCCCCTTCCCCCAAAGCCTCCCGTCCTGCCCTCCCCTGCTGGTTACACTGGTGCTGTAAGTTGGATAGGATTGCGCTGTTCATGTTGAAAGGTTGGCCACCCCTGATCTAACAAGTATGGTCTCTAGACAGTATTGAAACTAGGTTGCTGTGAGGTCACCACTATTATCACTAAACAAACAATATGACAAAATGCAATGTTATGACCACATTTCAAAGGAACATTTTCCATGTTTGATGCAGCATAGTCTAGCTAGCTGCTGCTCCCAGCTACTAACCTATTCCTTGCTGTTAGGTGATGGTTAGGAAATTGGGCTAGCATATGGTAGACCAGGGAAAGACAGCTCAGACAGCTACTGTTGGATTAGCTTAGCTGCTTTCTCGCTGATTCCACTGTCTAATAAGGCAGTTTCAAAAGCATCAGAATGAGGTGCGGTTATGAAAGGCTGTTGATAACAGTTGCATTTGGAGCAGCCATGTTTTAAACCAGAGTGCCACATGTACAAGTCCTAACTTGATTGAAAGCCACATCGCCTGCTTTCCCCTCTTCTTTCTTTTCCCCGCTCTTTACCTCGCAGCAGACCCTGACCCCTGCTTCCTCTTCTTGACCTGCCTGTTTCTCCTTCCTTTGCCCCATGTCTGGTTCATAAATTCTGTGGTCTCCGTGGTTGCAGGTCCCACACTTCACCCTTCTGTTGCCACTGCTTTTTCATCCCGGTGCATGGCTGGCATGAGAGGAGTGGAGAAGGGCAAGTGTCTCTTGAGCTGCAGCAGGAGCTGCCATCGGCCTGCTGGCAAGACATGCATGGCTTGTGAGCCAGTTTTTGGTGGCAGACTTGTGAGAAGGTAGGGGTTATATCTGAAGGTAATGCTTCCTCACATTTGTCCTTCACAGTTGCTCACCCAATTCGGCCAAAGCCACCTTCTGCCACTAGCATTCCAGCCATTCTGAAGGCACTTCAGGATGAATGGGTAAGAGTTGTGTGTGTGTGTGTTTGTATGTGTGTTTGTTTGTAATATATATTAAACAAGCAGACATTTCCTTTTATGCTCACTGAGAAAATGGAACTGAAACTATTTTCCTCCCTTCCAAAAGGAAGTAACATAGACTTTCCTCCCTGAGCTTGGGACATGGGGTTCAGCTGTGAGTGGGGTTCAGCTTAGAGTGGATGAAAAGCCGGAACCTGCGAGTTGAAAAATGTGGGTAGGAAAGGAGGTTTCCAAGCTAGGAGTGGCAGTTTCTTTAGGATCATCAGGAGAGTGGTGTTATGGCCATGTCTCAAAGGAACTATTGCAGCCTTAGGGGAATATATGGCCTAGCTGCTATTGTGTAAAGAAAGGAGGAAAGGTACCAGTGCAGAAACAGTGAGCGAGAGAACCTCAAAGGTATCTTGAAGCTGTGTTTTAATAAGCTCTGCACATCTGGAGTCAGCGACTGTTTCTCATGTTAAATTGATTAAAGAAAGCAGTTTTCTATACTGCCTGTGAATAGCCTTGGAGACTTCTGCCCAGGGCTATACAAAACCATCTTTTAAGGTTCCCGCCCTTGTTGTTTCTACCTGCCACTGTGCCATAAATCCAGTAACGCTTCAATCTACATCCTTCAGGATGCTGTCATGCTGCACAGTTTCACGCTGCGCCAGCAGCTGCAGACCACACGCCAGGAATTGTCTCACGCGCTGTACCAGCATGATGCTGCCTGTCGTGTCATTGCTCGTCTCACCAAAGAGGTCACTGCTGCAAGAGAAGGTAAAAAGCCCAGAAGATCAGAAATGCCCCCACGTTGGGTGGTATCCAGGCTAGAGGCAGAGTTTCTGTGTTTAAAAGTCCTCTGCACTCCTCATGTTGTGACCTGTCAAACAAGCTTCTCTCTCTCTTCTCAGCTTTGGCAACTCTAAAACCCCAGGCTGGCCTCATCGTTCCCCAAGCCGTACCTTCTGCACAGCCCAATGCTGTGGTAAGTTCCACCTGACAGTCTGGCTGCCTGCGACTCCTCTCCTCTTCATGTTCTGTTTTCTCGAGACTCACAAGCTTCTCTTCTTTTTGCAGGGTGCTGGTGAGCCAATGGATCTGGGAGAGCTGGCAGGAATGACCCCAGAGATTATCCAGAAGGTATGACATATGCCACCTATTCCCTGCTCTAATTATACAGTAGTTTATGGAAGCATCTCTGCAAGCTTCGGAACTTGTTCTGCTATAGGAGCACTTGTGCTGTTTCCAAACTGTTGTGCCTGCCTTCTTGTATATTACTGCAGCAATGTCTGACATTGCCCTCAGTCAGCATTCTAGCATACCTTGCTTGAATCTGGCTTCTCCTAATACTGTTCTGTGTTGCAGCTTCAAGACAAAGCCACGGTGCTGACCACGGAGCGCAAAAAGGTGAGTTTTCCCTGCAGAGGAAGAGCCGCCATCCAGTAGTTCTGGGGTGCATATAGCAGTTCTGTTTGCATGAGAACTGAGAAGGTGCAGTTCCCTATACTGGGTTGGTGGGAGGCTCCTGTTCCAGGTGGGTGAGGTCTTTGTTGTTTGTTTGGCAGAGAGGGAAGACTGTGCCGGAGGAGCTGGTGAAGCCAGAAGAGCTCAGCAAGTACCGGCAGGTGGCTTCGCATGTGGTGAGTTTGGTGGCCATAATGGATCTGCAAAGTCTGCCCTGAGGGAACTTGCGCTCTAAGCCAGAGGTGGCTTATTAAACAGCTAAGAATGTCTTTTGAGACAAAATCATTGAGCTTCCTTCCTGCAGCTTGCTGGACCCGCTTAAACAAATCTGGTACTTGGCAACTGTTGCTCTGTGCTTTGCAGCAACCTGGCCTGTAAGGAGGAAGCTCTTGGTTCTTGGGGTGGGGTTTGTCTGGACATAGAGATTCTACGTCTGTGATGGAATGTGATGCTGTCTGTCTTCATTCTCTTCCTGCCCCCCCCCCCTCAACATACTGCATTGCTTTTTGTTATCGAGGCCAGACCAGTGTGATGTCTTGTTTTCTTCCATCTGACTAACCTACCTCAGGAGTAACTTGACATCTGCCATAAATGTTTGTCAAACAAAAATGGGAAACTGTGTATTCTGTCAGAGGCACCAACAACACAGGAAAAAGTTTGGAACCAAGTCAATGCCTGGCAACACTTGTCCTTTGAAAGGACTTCTCTACATGTTGCTTGGAAGCTGATGAGATTAAGCAATAGGGCCCTTCTCTCTAGTTGACCTGAAATATTAATATCAGTTGTTGCTTTTGAACAGGGACTACACAGTGCCAGTATCCCTGGCATTCTTGCTCTCGACCTGTGTCCTTCCGACACCAACAAGATTCTCACAGGTATGCAAAGGCTTTGGCATTGGGTTCTCTCCAGACTCTCTCTGTGTTGGGATAGTGGGAGCCATAGAGTCCTTTCCTTTGTGCAGGAGGTGTCTCTTCTTGTTTCGTGCTTAGGTTTAAAAGGGCAGTTAGTTGGGATACAGTTTTTGCTTTTCTAGAGTTCTGGTTCCTTGAAGTAACCTTATTGACAGGGCTGTGATCAACATACATTCTAAGACAGTAAGTTCTGAAAGAATGTTTGGCTTTGTCTCTCCCTTTCCCTGGGGCATCTTGATTCTGAGTGCTGAGCTCTTCTGGTCTTTGAGTTTCTTCCCTTGTGTTCCAGGTGGAGCTGACAAAAATGTTGTTGTCTTTGATAAGACCTCAGAACAAATCCTGGCAACTCTCAAGGGTCATACCAAGAAGGTCACCAGTGTTGTGTTCCACCCATCCCAGGTAAGGACCATAGTCTCCATGTTTTCCTTGAGACCACGATGTCATGGATTAGTTGCCCATGCACATCTGAATCAGCTGTACAATCTCTCTGTTAAGGTCTCATAGATACATTGAAGGAATCAGCAAGATAGGTTTGCTTTTGAGCTGATGCTTTCCACTTCTAAATTAAACAAACCAAACAAAAACCGCTTGCTTCAGTCTAAACCCCGGACCGTCTTCTTTTTCCTCTCCAGGAATTGGTGTTCTCAGCTTCTCCAGATGCCACCATCAGGATCTGGTCAGTCCCCAGTGTTTCATGTGTGCAGGTGGTGCGTGCTCATGAGAGCGCTGTGACAGGTCTGAGTCTCCATGCCACAGGGGATTACCTACTGAGTTCTTCTGATGACCAGGTGAGACCAGGACCAGAGAGGTGCAGGCCAGACTGTGTTTTGCCTGTGAAACTCTTCATGCTGAGGGAGCCACGGAAAGGCATGTGGGGAATGTGGGTAGAAGAGTTGCTTGCCTCTATATTCCATCTGTCCTATTTTTCCCTCCCTCAGTATTGGGCCTTCTCTGATATCCAGACTGGCCGTGTTCTCACCAAGGTCACGGATGAAACTTCTGGCTGTGGTAAGATGCACTTTGTGTCTAAGCTTGGTGCTTCTGTGAGACGTGCTCCAGGGAGTAGCGAGCCTGCAGGTTCAATGTGTCTGTGACTCATGGTAGGGAGAAGGCTGGGCGGAGGTTACACCGTCTTGCAGCCAAGGGCCCTGTCAGTGTTGTGGTGATTAAATGTCATTGTCTCCTGCAGCTCTCACCTGTGCTCAGTTCCATCCTGATGGACTTATTTTTGGTACGGGGACTATGGACTCGCAGATTAAGATCTGGGACTTGAAGGTAAGAAAAGTCTTTAATATGCAAGGAGGTATGTACTGAACAACCTTACAAGGCTGCTTTGTGAAAATTACTGACAACTTATGTGAAGCATTTCAGAGTATCCCGAAGTGGTATATAAATGCTAAGCGTTATTATCCTTGTTATGAGTATTGGGTAGAAACTGCATGTAGGCTAACTTGCTTAGCCATATTGACAGGGAATACACAAAAGATACTTCCCCTGCACCTTGTAGAGCTGGGCCTAGACTTCAGATAGCCCAAAGATCTAGTTGCATCTGTTAGAAAATGGCTCCTGGGGCCAGGGAAAGGCTAGCCCCCTCACATGCAAACTCTCTGTCCCAGCTCAGGAATAGCCAGTTCCTGTGTTGTGAAAAGGTAGCAGAATCACAGTCGTCTTGGTGAGGAAATCGCACCCAGATGCAGATCACTTGTAAACCACAATTTATTCAGAACACAGGGCATAGCACAGAAAGAATTCTGGCAGGGAAACTCTTTCGGTTCACCAACAGATGCACTAACAGACAGGCAATACAGATATTACCCAAGCTAACTTGATACACCTGTCAATCTCAAGGTGGGCCACTCCATGGATGGCAGAAGAGAGAACCCAAATCTAGGTGTGCACCTAGATTTATTCCATCCCAGCCCTTTAGCAACCCCTCCTCTCTTCTTGCTTACTTCGTTCCATTTGGGGTGTCTATAGGGGTGGTCGGTAGGCAGATTGATGGGCATTTGCTGGGGCCCAAGTTGTCTTCTAAACTTGTACCAGCCAGCTGGAATCAAAATCTTGACTATCTTTATTCTTTCTTTCCCTTTTATCTCTCCTGAACCTCGGAGAATTGAAACACTGTGGCTACAGATGCCACCCTTGGCTGGTCTCCACTGCCTTCCCTCCAAACTTGATAAGCTAATTGGCAGACATTCCAAAACTAGCAGATCGGTGTTTATAGATACATTGAAGGAATCAGCAAGATAGGTTTGCTTTTGAGCTGATGCTTTCCGCTTCTAAATTAAACGAACCAAACAAAAACCGCTTGCTTCAGTCTAAACCCCGGACCGTCTTCTTTTTCCTCTCCAATCCCCTTTTAAAGGCATCCAGGCCAGGTTTATATAGAGTCCCCAAATGGCAGAGCTCTGGCTATGTAAGCCAGAGCCCCATTTGGGTTCTAGACACATCCTCTGAAAAGATCTACCAGATCTTTCCTTGAAAGCAATCCAGCTGCTTGTTTAACTTTATACTCTATATTGAGGGTATCTGATATGGTTCAGGAGTTGGCTGGTGGTTTATTTCAGTGAAGCTGAAGTTTGGGGAGAATCAATGCAGACTCCTTTTATGGCTGGTTGCTACTCGGGTGCGATGTACTGTCTGCCAAAGGCATCTATGAGAAAAGAGGTTATGAACAAGTGGAACTCTGTTTGGCTTCATGTCTTTTTAGCTCTAAAGAAAAAACAAGAGTGCAGCCCCCAAGAGGTGAACCTTAAGCAGGTGTCAAAAACTTAACATAAGAAGAGCCCTGCTGGATCAGGTCAAAGGCCCATCTAGTCCAGCTTCCTATATCTCACAGTGGCCCCACCAGATGCCTCCGAGAGCACCCAGACAGCATGATTACCTGTTTCCTGTTGTCACTCTCTAGCACCTGGTACAGAGAAAACCTACTTCTAAAGCCAGGAGGTTGCTTATGGCTTGTAAGCTGTGCTGGACCTTTCCTCCATGAATCTATCCAATCCCCTTTTAAAGGCATCCAGGCCAGGTGCCATCACCACACCCTGTGGCAAGGAGTTCCACAGATGAATTACATCCTGAGTGAAGAAATATTTTCTTTTGTCTGTTTTAATACTCCCTCCACTCAACTTTAGTGCGTGTCCCCTGGTTCTGGTGTGCGAGAGGGAGAAGAATTTCCCTCTATCCATTCTCTCCATCCCATGCATAATTTTACACGTCTCAATCATGTCCCCCCTCAGGCGCCTTTTTTCTAGACTGAAGAGCCCTAAACACTGTAGCCTGTCTTTCCTCCTCAGTGTTCTGCTGAGTGCCATCACTGATCAGTGCCATCAGTGTCCATGGCACTTTATGCAGAGAGAAAGCCCAGGTTCCTGCACCAAGGGCTTACAACTGTAGTCACTGACACAAGCAAGCCAACAGAGAGAGGGAAGGAGGCAAATGGGAGAAGTGAGTATTGCAAGCGTTTCAGGTACATGTACTTAGATATGCTTAGTTACAGAAGGGAATGGGCAGGAGAGGGTGGTGTCAGGAAAAGGTAGGTTTTGAGAAGGGATTTGAAAGAAGTGAGTGAAGAAATACTACTAAGGGCGCAATCCAATCCTACTTAGGCCGCCGTTGTAACCAGCGGCCCAGCGAAAATGGGAGTCCCTGGAACGGAAAGGGGATTCAAATCCCCTCCAAAAGGGGAATTCAAAGGGGATTTGAATCCCCTTTCCGTTCCGGGGACTCCCGTTTTCGCTGGGCCGCTGGTTACAACGGCGGCCTAAGTAGGATTGGATTGCGCCCTAAATTGCCCAACACAGTTCAACAAGTGTCTTCATTGGGACGACGAATGTGGGTTTTCTTCTATACTGGAAGACATGTTGTATTAAACTCTTTGGATCGGCTAAAACTCCTTGGAAGCATCTTGTTGAAATGGTTGAGGTTCCCCTTTTGCCTCTTGTTCCTTTTTTTTAGCCTCCTTTTGGACTTGGTCCACCTGGATGAAGCTGTCACTGTTAAGAGGACCTGAACACAGAGCACGTTGTAGAGAGGATGAACTCCATTTCTTTTCCCTGTAGAGGTGGGGGAGGTGCAAAAGCTTGCATTTCTCATGCTGAAAAGAGATCATCTTGCTGCTTTTTACCATAGCACAGTTTAGTGCTGTTGCAGACATGCTGACTTGACGGACTTCTCTTTCTTAGGAACGGACCAATGTGGCCAATTTCCCAGGACACTCAGGCCCGATTACCAGCATTGCCTTTTCCGAGAATGGTTATTACCTGGCCACTGCTGCTGACGATTCTTCTGTCAAGCTCTGGGATCTGCGCAAGCTGAAGAACTTCAAGACATTGCAGCTGGACAATAACTTTGAGGTTTGTGCAACTTTATTCACCAAGCCTGGTCATCCTGTATTCCGCAGGCAGCAGCAGGAATCTCCTTGCATTTTTGGGGTCATTTCTTCCTGCCTTTTGTTTGAGCCTTGCGTGGCTCTTGCCCTTTGTTCTGAGTGACCTCTGGGAACAAGGCAGAGACTGCTGTATCCACATGACAGCAAGGGGCGCAATTGGAAATATGTGCATCTCAACTGCCTTTTCTCACTCTAGGTGAAGTCTCTCATATTTGACCAGAGTGGCACCTACTTGGCCCTGGGGGGCACTGATGTCCAGGTGTACATTTGTAAACAATGGACAGAGGTTCTCCATTTCACAGGTAAGGGGCTGGGAGCCTCTGTAGAATTCTTAAGAGGTTCTGTATTTCATTCAGAAATTTATACTTGTGCCTAGTTAAGCATCAAGATATGATTTAGTTTTTGTTCTGGAGGTGACAACATAAACCAGGATAATGTCTCACTTATCTCCACTCTTCCTCCTCCACAGAGCATAGTGGCCTGACAACAGGAGTGGCCTTTGGGCATCATGCGAAGTTCATTGCTTCAACAGGCATGGACCGAAGCCTGAAATTCTACAGCCTGTAGCCTCCGCTTCTAGCATGTGAAGAATAGAATCCATTCCCTTCACTATAGGGTTAAGATATGGGGGGGAGGGGATGGGGAATACATGGGATTAGGGTGTACATCATAGCTTTTTTTCTTGGCTCAGGCTGCCTGTAGAGTGGAAAGATGAACCCTGTATGGATTTGTTTTCCCCCCCATATTTGTCTGTGCTGTGATTGTAACAATATTGAGCCAAACCTATCCAAGTGTTGACCATCAAGTGAGGGGTGGTGGTAGGGATGGGGAGAAGTGCAGTTTTTTTTGTAAGCAGCTCTCTAGTTTCATTAAAAAAATTTCAGCTAATAAGTATTTGAGTGGGGTCTGTCTTTGCTCTATTTATAGACAAGTATTTGGGCCTTACTGAGGGAGGTGTCAAATTGGGAACTTGAATGACAACACTATCAAAGTACTTGTGTTTGCAAAGCCTGGACGCAGGACAGCTTTCTCTGAAAATGACCCAATGTGACTTGCTACTTCTACCTAAGAAAGCTGAAGTTGAATGTGTAACCCAGCACTCCAATTCCCAGGAGAGTTGAAAAAGACACTTAAACTTTAGACAAAGGCTCCTAGCAACCACCACTCCAATAGTGAGAAGTTGAGGTAGATGTGAAGTAATGGGAGCTCCTCCTTTAATAAAGCAGCCATAAGGGAGATGTACAGCAATAGCCAAGAATATAAAATTCACAATTGGAGGGTGTGTCTACACATCTAACTATGAGTGGACCATGCAGCTACAGTATGCACAGGTCTCAAGCTACTTGATGTCTGGCTTCATTACGTATACTGGTGGTAGATTAACTGTTAGAATCCTATGATTGAAATGTTAGTTTAATCAATTCTAAAATCTGTTTAACTTTGAACATTTGGAATTTAGTTCCCTTGTATCTGTTAGACCAGAGGCTCCTATAATATCCTGGAGACATGAGTTGGCTTTTCTCTCTGCCCCCAGAATAGTAAAAACTGCTATAGATGAGGTCATACTATAGGTAGGATTAACAACCAAGCCACCCTACAAAAAGTCTGACTGCAGTTACTTATGGGTACTTAAGCTTATCACTAGGACTGGACTGAAAAACTTTAAATTCAAGTAGCACAGAAGGTTGTTTCTTGTTCCCCCTCACCAAAACCCTTCCTTTGAACCCTCTGTTCAATAGGCCCAGTTGTGGATGTAGAAAGGCTACAAGTAGCTGAACACCCTCTTACAGATTTCTGGCCTGCCCATAAATGCTTGCACACCTACAGTATGCACTGCTGCAGTTCTTTAAACAGGAAATGAAAAAAGTTACTTAAGACAAACTGCTTGCAGCACAGGTCAACACACTTTTTCTGGCATAAGGTATTCCAATGGTTTTAAGGTAATTTTGGGGCACTGATTCCAAATCTGGCATCAGTTTGTCTATCACATCAGGTTTTTTGAGATATCAAGTATTGCATTTGATAAAATCAATGAAAAACAGCAAATTTATGCTCATATCATTGATGTCGTACTTTAAAGTAGGCAAGATAAACCTTCTTGACAAAGGTATTGATGTTGCGCCTTTAATCCTGCAAAGTGCACATATGTAGCAGAAGATATCTGGGTCATTACTGTATTTCCTTTCGGATGTTGTAGCCCAGGGATTCTCAACCTTTGGAGGCCCGGGTACCCCCTTATCACGGTCCTATTTTCTGAAATATCCCCTGCTAATTAACTGGATCAATCAATTAGGTAATTAATCATTAATTAAGTAAAAAAAGTACTACCAATTTTAAATGTGAAAAATGTCTTAACGTGTGTGTGAGAGACAGATGCAAGGATTTTTTCTCCAAGTCACACTTCCCAAAATCAGCTCCTCCCTCCCCCACCCCTCCAAAGTACAAAAATAAGCCCAAAACCAAAATCAGAGAGACAAGGGCTCCGAAAATAATTACAATTTAAAATCCATGTTAATTAACACTTAATTAGCTGGTGATGGGGCAGATAAGGGGCAGGGCTTGGCGTATCCCCAGCAAGAGGTTCGCGTACCCCTAGGGGTACCCGTACCACAGGTTGAGAACCCCTGTTGTAGCCATTGTTAGATCACGCCCTGCAGAAGGAAATTAAATGTGGATATCTACATAAAATGATATTATAAACACACTATCCTAAAAATACAGCACCATATTTTAACACTAAAGTAGTCACTGACTCGCAACAACTTACAATCGTAAGTGACAGAGTTAATTTCAGGTAAAATCAATGAAAATGGGGTATGCTAATAGTATAAAAATGAGAGCAAATCTGAGATCAGATTTGGAATCAGCACCCTGAAATTCGTCTAACAGCTGCAAAAGTCCAGGCCAGAAAAAAATTGTAGACCAGTGTTGTGTTATGAAACAAGTGAAACTGACCAGACCTCTAAGCACAATGAGTGTAGGGGAAAAGAATACTGTAGTTTGCTACAGGAAGGGAGAAAGTTTAAACTTTATACAGTATAATTTGATTTAAGCCAGCATTGATTGTAGCAGTAGGACAAGGTTACTCATCTCTAAAGTAGTTATCAATACAGAGCCTTAGAAAAGTGGTCTTCTGATCATGTTTTTGAAACAACTGTACAACTTAAGGGCGCTTCAGACCGCATGAATCTCAGCTCGTCCGGATCTTAGCCGAGGCGTGCTTGGGTGTCTGTTTAACACAGCGGAAGCGAGCGGTCTCCCGATTGCCGGCACGCTCGAACATCCCCTGGGCCATGTTTTCAGGGGGATGCACAGCGACGCTACTGGAGCCACCAATCAGAAGAGAGGGGGAGGAGTGTTAGCCAATCACCATGGAGGTTTCTTCCAAGAAGGCGGGACAAAAGGAGGGACTATTTGCAGGGAGACACTCCTGCATACAGGCAGGTCGGTGGCCAGCCTCTCGGGCTCACTCGTCTTCTTCCGCTTCCGCAAGCGGTCTGAATCCACTCTTATGCTCAAAGGCCCCCAAAACATGGTTATTCTACACCAGGGGTGGCTAAACTTTAACATAAGAGCCACATATGATAAACTTCAGATGTTTGAGAACTGTAATATTTAATATGTTTATTCACCATGAACATTAAATGCACATTTTAATCCAGTGGACTCTTGTCTATACTTGGTAAATTATGCTTGAAAATCTTTTGTTTGCCTTTTATATTGCGATGCAAAAAGGAGCTCAGCCAATATTTCCACAAGCTGCACATTATACGTCAAAGAGCCATATGTGGCTTGTGAGCCATGGTTTGACCACCCCGGTTCTACACTAAGAAAAAGCAGCCTTATTTTACCCAATATAGAAATTAAAAGTTGCTTAGTACTTCAGTGTCAAACCCATTGAGTGGCTACAAAGAGACTCTTAAAAAAACCAAAAGGGTTAGGTGGGTCACCACTATAGTTCCATGTTTGGGCATCTGAACTACAGAATTGGGGGACAGACATACACCTCCATCTTCCTGCAAATCTTGGAGGCAGGGTGAGGATTTTCTTTCCTTCTAAGTATGTAGAGTTGCCCATTCAGTTCTATGCTTACACAGCATATAAATCCATATAGCCGTTGATTTCTTCCACATCAGTGTGTCTATGGTTGCAGTCAGTAAATGTCACTTTTGTGGGATGAATAAAGATAGACCAATCTAAAGTCTACATTGGCACAAGAGTTTTTAGGAATGCTGCTAAAGGAATCACTAAGTACAGTGGACCCTCACTTTACAATGGTAATCCATTCCAGAGACACCACTGAATTGTGAAAATACTGTAATGCAAACCTAATAATGCATTTTTTAAAGTAATTTGTTCAAAGACCACAGAAGCGGAAGTTTGCCACAGAACTAAGCTATTTACCTCTCTAAAAGTGATTTTAAAGAGGTGTCCTGCAGTCTTGGGGGCCACAGTTACCAGTTTACACAATGTTGTAATTACAGAACACAAATTACATGCCTGTATCCTTCCCTCAATATGCACACCCATGACGTTAAAAACCCTGCCACCAGCTACATTTGCATCATCTATATCCCTCCATATATGCAGCCAATGTGTTACACACTATTGGCCAAGGTGCTACCGAACACTTGCATTTGCATCACTGATTGGCTTATCATCACTCACTCAGGCTTGTTGAAGGCAGTTGTGAGACCATTGTAAAGTGAACAGCCCAATCCTAACCAACTTTCCAGCACTGATGCAGCTGTGCCAACAGGGTGTGCGCTGCATCCTGCAGTAGGGGAGCAATCGTGGAGACCTCCTCAAAGAAAGAGAAAATCCCTTACCTCAGGGCTGCATTGGTGCTGGAAAGTTGGTTAGGATTGGGCTGTAACTTCGTGTGTAGTGAACCTTGTTTTATTACCAAGAGTCCATTGTAAAGCAAGGGTCCACTGTATAGACTGGCTTGCTATATGGCTGGAACCCCTGACAAGTTCCATTTCTGTTTTCCTTTCCTGATCCAGCCATCCCATTATAGCTAAAGAGTAATCATGCAGCAGTAGCTGCTACAATTGAGGATAATTTTTGCTCAAGTTCAACAGCCAAAGCAAAACTAAACAGCAAGTACAGCCAAGAACAGAAGAGGAACACATTAAGGTGAGCAAGGATCCGTTCTGCCCTGTGTGTTACTATTCTCCACATGCTCTGCCCTGTGGCAAACTAGGAATGCATTTTGCAACAGAGCTTGTGGCCAAAACAGATCACCTCTAACTTGGTGCACACTGTTTTCCTCTGTACCTGGGTTGTGCCTCCCAGTTTGAGGAGAGGGTTGACCAGAGCAGGACTCACCAAGCCAAGCTCCAACACTAGGAACTTAGGTTGATGGGGTAGGAAGATGGATTACTGCATTATTCCTTCCAACCAGCAATAGAGATTTGTTCTTGTCTTGACTACAAGAGTGAAGATGAACATGATGAAACAAGCATCTTCCAAAACCTTTTATGTAACTAGTGAAAACTTGAGGCAACCTGAAGCTTCCTCAGTTTTAAATAATTGCTTTTGTACAAACGTGAGAGGCTAGGTTGTTTAGAGTCGGGGTAGACAGACTCCTGGCTTTTGGACCTGATTTGGTTTACTAGAACCCAAGGGCCCACCGAGGACAACCAGGTGCATATGTGTAATGATACAGTTTACTAATAAGGTACCTCTGAAACTGCTCAGCTCAGAATTTCTTTTTAGTACCAGATCAGAGTCCAGTTCTTCCACATATAAAATCCAGTCCTGGTATCCTCACCCATTGCCAAGCTCTTCATTTCAGCAGGCTAATTTAGAAAGCCTTTTCATGGTGGCTATTGTTAGGCCATTAGGAGGTAATTAGGAGGCAAACTGTTTAGATCGGTAGCTTTCATGGCCCGCAACTATACAACAATGTTTGGTAAATACGGGATTCAATACCATGTGAAAAAATAAAATTTTACTGATCTCTTACACCGTAGCGGGTTTCCGGTTGGAAACCTGCTACGGTGTAAGAGAGCAGTAAAATTTTATTTTTTCACATGGCATTGAATCCCGTATTTACCAAACATTGTTGTATAGGAGGCAAACTGTTGCTGATCTACTGCAAGCCATGCAGAGACCTCCCTTTTCTCATCTCTCATTTATAAGACACTTCATAGTGCACCTGAGCCAACTCCAGTTCTGCTAGCTAGAGCATATCAATCCCAACACACAAGACATGGTCAAATTCAGCACTGGTTTTTATTTTGCTGTTGTACAACTTTGCCACAGAAGCCTCTCTGGTTCCTCTTCCAGAGTATGGCGAAAACCAGGATAATTGAAACCACAGATATTAGTGAGATTAGCCCAAGGATGACAATGTTCATGTCGTACTCTGAACCTGGAGTGGATGAAAGATTAGTGTTAGGAACTGCAATGCAAGTCTTGTCTTTAGTGACTCTTTATCCAGACAGTGGTGACACAAAGGTGAATTCTGTAACCTTTCCAGTGCAGGGAAAACCTTTACTCAAGTACAAACAGAAGAAGTCACAGAATAAGTGCTAAAGGAGGAGGGAAACAGTCTTGACAATCCTCATAGATACTTAGAACATGGCCCTTAGTCCTGGATGGCTAAGCAGCCTCACTGTTCCCTGCATGTCTCTGGACACTGCTCATTACATGTCTGGGTCTTGGGCAGCCCTTTGCCACCATTGGGCATTTACAGGTCTCCCCCAATCATTTCCAAGTATGGGTTGTTTAACTGCTCCCATAACCACCAGTGGTGTTGCAAGTGACTGTGGAGAAGATGCCTGGCACCAAGTCAATTCAATCTTTACCTACCCATAAGGATGTGTATTTTCAGCAAGGAGCTACATGGTGTGTGGCCCCCATTACCAATACTTATATCCTGCACTCTTCCCACAAGGGAGGCACCCAAGACAGCTAAAACTAAACACAAGCAAAAAAAGTGCAGCAAAGAGCACCCAACAACACAGTAGTAATTGTAAACAAGAGGGCAAACGGAACAGAAAAATCTTGGTCTGGTGCTGAAATAGGAATGGAAGTTATGACAACCTTGTCCAAGTTATGAACTCACACAGGAGGCATCAGCACAGTAAAGGCCTTTTCACATGTCACTAGACACACACTTGCCAGCAGTGGCACATGTCAAGAGCCCTCAGATGATCAAGGGATAGGCAGTTTCATATGGGAGGAGGCGGAAGACCTTGTGATGCTCTGGTCCAAAGCAAATTTAGGGCCTTAAAAGGCAAGCCAGCACCTTGAATTGCACTTGGAAATGTACAGCACCTAGGTGCTGACCACAGGTGCGATATGATCTTGCGCTGGGTCAGCAGCAGCAGCAGCATTCTGCATGAGCTTAAGTTTCCAGATAGCCTTCAAAGAGAGCCCACAGAGCACATTGGCAGTAATCCAAACTGTGTGTAACCAATACACGGACAACCATGGTTGGATCCAATTGCCCTAGGAAAAGGATGCTGCTGATGTACCATCCTAAGCTGGGCAAAAGCACTGCAAAACATTATGCTTAACATAATGTAAGAGCCTTGCTGGATCAGGCCAAAGGCCCATCTAGTCCAGCGCCTGCATCAGTGGCCCCACCAGATGCCTCTGAGAGCACACAGCCAACAAGATACCAGTTTCCCGTTGTCACTCCCTTGCACCTGGCACAGAGAAAACCTACTTCTAAAGCCAGGAGGTTGCTTATGGCTTGTAACCTAGGATAGCCTTCTCCTCCATGAATTTATCCAAGCCCCTTTTAAAGGCATCTAGGCCAGGTGCCATCACCACACACTATGTGGCAAGGAGTTCTACAAATTACACGCTGGGTAAAGAAATATTTTATTTTGTCCGTTCTAACTCTCCCTCCACTCAATTTTAGTGCATGTCCCCTGGTTCTGGTGTTGTGCGAGAGCGAGAAGAGTTTCCCTCTATCCACTCTCTCCATCCCATGCATAATTTTATATGTCTCAATCATGTCCCCCCTCAGGCACCTTTTTTCTAGACTGAAGAGCCCCAAACACTATAGCCTTTCCTCATAAGGAAGGCGCTCCAGCCCACGAATCATTTTGGTCGCTCTTTTCTGCACCTTTTCCAATTCAACTATATCCTTTGAGGTGTGATGACCAGAACTGGACACAATACTCCAGATGTGGCCTTACCATTGATTTGTACAAGGGCATAATGATATTGCCGTTTTATTCTCAATCCTTTTTTTAATGATCCCGAGCATGGAATTGGCCTTCTTCACAGCCGCCGCTTGTGGCCGCTTGCCTATTATCACGCATAGTAGGGCTCAGCCTTTGGAGAAAATATTTGTTCAGCTTTTCAAGCACTAGTAAGCACAGCTTCTATTTCTTTGACAGGTAATCGCAACACAGAGACAAGATTAGACAGACAACTATTTGTCATTTAAGTGAACTGGTCCACTGATAATCTTGTTAGAAAGGCACTTACTATGGGATGCTTCCTGTTTAGTCTCCGAGTCCTCAGCAAAGAGCAAAGCCCCAAGTGAGCTCACCAAATCCAAGGGCTCAGTCATATTTTTATCATTCAGGAACCTGCGACCTCCTGGAAGATAAGCAAGAAAAACCTTCGAGTATGTGGAGAGTACACTAGCATAGGCCTGCCATTTTCAGATTCTCTTTTTTAAATGCCTACTAAGGTGTCTTAACACATCTGGTGCCCGATTAATACAAGTACTGATAAAGCCACGATAGCAAGCACCATCTTAAAGGCATTCTCCATGTTCTCATATACAGTATAGGAAACTAAAAGTGGATGTCTGCTGCCACACATGCATGCATCATTCTAGACACGATTGTGTCCTTGTTGCTTCAGAATTGCTACCAATATAAGGATTTTTGGGCAACTGATAGATACAATTCACTCTACCAATTAAAGTATTAGGCCCCAATCCTAACACCCCCCCCCCCCGCCACCAGCACCGATGCAGCTGCACCAAAAAAGGTGTGCGCAGCATCCAATGGTGGGGGAAGCAATCCAAGGGCAAATGTATTTTTAGTTACCTCTGCTAAACCCTGGAGCTGCCTATGGGTCTCCTCTGACATACACCACCTCTTTTGGTGGTGTATGTCAGAGAGAAAAGGGGCAGGGAGATTTAAAACAGAGGGGATAAGATCCGACATGAGCCATTGCTGCCAGATCCACTCCTCCCCGCCCCAGTTCCTTCCCACTCCCTGCCCAGTTATCACAGGCCGATTACATCCAGCATCTTTTAATATTAAAATATTTATATACCACCTTTATGCTCAAGGTGGTGCACAATTAAACAAAAACTAAAAAACATATGAACCAACATATAGCAGTGGCATGAAGCTATAGAATATACATTAGCAACTCATATTACAGACATGAAGCTATAGAATATACATTGTTGTTCAGTCGTTAAGTCGTGTCCGACCCTTCGTGATCCCATGAACCATATCCCACCAGGCCTTCCTGTCCTCCACTGTCTTCCTGAGTTCGCTCATTTTCATGTTCGTTGCATCGGTGATGCTGTCTAACCATCTCATCCTTGGCCTTCCCCTTCTCCTTTTGCCTTCAATCTTTCCCAGCATCAGAGTCTTCTCCAGAGAGTCCTCTCTTCGCATTAGGTGGCCAAAATATTTGAGTTTCAGCCTTAGTACCTGTCCTTCCAGGGAACAGTCAGGCTTGATTTCATTTAGGATTGACTGATTTGATCTCCTAGCAGTCCAAGGGACTCTCAGGAGTCTTCTCCAGCACCACAGTTCAAAAGCATCTATTCTTCGGCGCTCAGCCTTCCTTATGGTCCAACTCTCGCAACCATACATTGCTACTGGGAACACCATCGCCCTGACTATACGAACTTTTGTTGGCATGGTGATATCTGCTTTTTATTATGCTATCTAAATTTGCCATAGCTTTCCTTCCAAGGAGTAAGCGTCTTTTAATTTCATGGCTGCTGTCTCCGTCTGCAGTGACCTTGGAACCCAAAAAAGTAACATCTGTTACTGCTTCCATTTCTGCCCCTTCTATTTGCCAGGAATTGATGGGCCCAGATGCCATGATCTTAGTTTTATTAATGTTGAGTTTCAAGCCAACTTTTGCACTCTCCTCTTTCACCCTCATCAAGAGGCTCTTTAGTTCTTCTTCACTTTCTGCCATTAGGGTGGTATCGTCTGCATATCTGAGGTTGTTGATGTTTCTCCCGGCAATCTTGATTCCGGCTTGCGATTCATTCAGCCCTGCATTTCTCATAATGTACTCTGCATATAAGTTAAATAAGCAGGGTGACAATATGCAGCCTTGCCATACTCCCTTCCCAATTTTGAACCAGTCGGTTGTTCCATGGCCGGTTCGAACTGTTGCTTCTTGACCCGCATACAGGTTTCTCAGGAGACAGGTAAGGTGGTCTGGTACCCCCATCTCTTTAAGAATGTGCCACAGTTTGTTGTGATCCACACAATCAAAGGCTTTTGCGTAGTCAATGAAGCAGAAGTAGGTGTTTTTTTGGAACTTTCGTGCTTTCTCCATTGTCCGGAGGCGACCCCGTCCGGGAACACGGTGACGCACCGGGTCGTGACCGAGCGCCAGGCACGGACACGACAATGAGCGGACTCACCTCCGGACTCGCCTTCCCCGTTACGATAAAGCGTCCCCGGGCCGGGGCGAGAACAACAGACTCACTCGAGGCCAGCCAGGGGCCTCGCCAAGAGGACGCCGCCATAGACGCCTTCCCTGGGATGAGAGCCGGTAAACAGCCGCGCTCTAGCGCGGCTGTCTCCTCGGCGGGGCAGGGAGGCCAAGCGACGACAGCGCCCCTCCCTTACCCCGTTACCAAGAGTACTGAGGCCCGAGCTGCGACTGGCGGCCGGGCTGAAGGCGAGGGAGGGACGGAAGAGGCACCATGTGACCCCCAAAGCATAGCCGACAACGACGTCCCGAATGATAGGCCGGCTGGCCTGTCAGTACCCCACAGGACCTGGTGGGATTGGCTCCAAGGGTGGGGGAAGGACCAAAGGGGCGGGACCTGAGGTTGGCCCAGGTTGGCCCAGGGTATAAAAGCAGAGCCGGCCAGTGATTAGGGGCTGGCCAGCAGGTTGGTACCTAGGAGCGACAACCTGACTTTCTATAATCCAGCCGGCTGGAGTGAGGAACAGGTGAACTAAACCCCCTCAACCCCAGCCCCGTCTGAGGCCTAACCTAGAGCAGCAGAGGCTGGGTTGACCTGGCCCCTCAGAACACTACTAACATACTGGGTAGACCTGCCCACCGGGAATCAACCTTATATCCGTCCACGGGTAGACCTGGCCCTCACAGAAGACTTCGCTTGTCTCCAGCCTGGGTAGACCTGCCCACTGAGAACTTCACAGAGGATCTGCGGGTAGACCTGTCCTCAGGGGACCACTATACCGGACACCAACAGGTGGGTTGACCTGTCCACTGGGGAACTATTTAGAGAGGACTGCTGGCCTGGAGGTTGACCCCTCTCCAGGGGAGCCCTTTGGGGCCGAAGCCACTTTAATTACCCCTTTACCTGGGTCCCCCACTAGTGCCCACCTACATCCATGATCCAGCGCATGTTGGCAATTTGATCTCTAGTTCCTCTGCCTCTTCGAAACCCAGCTTGTACTTCTGGTAGTTCTCAGTTCACGTACTGCTGAAGCCTAACTTGTAGGATTTTGAGCATAACCTTGCTAGCATATGAATATACATTAGCAACTCCTATTACAATTCAGGTGGAGCTAGTCAACATTTGGAGCAAAACATGGCAACAGGTAGAAGATCAATCACCTCCCTCTCCTGAAGTTGCTTTTCTTTAAAAAAGGAGTAACTGTAGCTACTTCCAGCCTGATCCTGTGTAAGGATATGCAGCTGGCCTCTGGAGCCAGCCACAGTATCCTGTGCCACGTCGGCGCGGCCCAGGAACACCTTGGGAGAAGTTTGTCCCCTTCCCCGGGTGTAGGGCTGCCCGGCCCCAATGGGCCTCCTCAAATGTATGTTGGCTCTGGAGCAGATGTACATCCAGGGCGGCGGAATAAGGGCGGCCCTGGCCAGGAACAGGCACAGGATGTCAGTGGAGCTTGCTGCCAATATCCCTGCCCCCTCCCGGCCCAGGCCTGCCAATAGCAAGCGTCCCTCACCACCTGGCCTGCCCTTCCCCCACCTCTGCACTACAGGTGCAGGACTGCAGGGTCCGGGGAGGCAGAGTAAGGGCTGCTGGCCTCCATCCCGACGGCCCTTACTCTCCGGGTGTTGGAAACGAGCTTTACAGCACGTTTGACACCTGCTGCCTGCAGAGCATGCAGGATTGGCCAGTTCATTACATACACCTGTATATTGTCTCATGTATTTTACCCCTCAGCACCCAGGTGAATTCCACTCTCAAACCGTTCTTTGGTCAAGACAGAGGCCGCCCCACAAGCACGTTGAGCAAGTTCTTACTAACTATACTTGAAGAGGTGGCCAGAATCCCATTTCAATTAGCAACCCTTCCCGTACATGGCAAACTCTCCAAGTCTTTTGGAGGGACTGCTCCTTGTACCGAGTTTGCACATCCCAAGAGCTTCAGGCAGAGATAGTCACTTACTTGGAGAAGCTCTAGCACTACACGTTTTCCTGCAGGGCTCGAGCCGAGAAGGGTGGCAGGCTGAAGCAGCACAGAAGAGATACACCTGAAATCCAAGATGCTGGCTTGAGCAAGGATATACATCCCATCACACAGCCACGATCGTGCTGATAAGATATAATCCAAGACTCCTAGAAATCCTCAGTTTAGACATGTCTCATAGAGCCCTACTAATTAGGGAACTTCACACAAACTTCAAACACGTTTATGTCAAGGGAACAGGAGAGAATGAGAGCTTTTGTTCCCCATGATCCACTATATCAGGGGTGGTGACAACTTCTTGTTTTCAAAAAAGCCTCAGATTTCCTGTCAAAGTGTTGCTCCTTGAGGCAAGGAACCAATTATATTTTGATGGCCAAGCACCTTCTGAGAAGCAGAATCCACAAATGCAGAAGTCAGGTAGGTTTTTAGTATAGAAAAATTTTGCAGAGGAAAAAATTTAGACTAATCTAACTGGAGATACCAATCTCACCCCAAGGACTTCAACTTTTAAAACCCAGGTCAGATAAAGTGCCAAGATACAGACATGAGTGCCAGCCTGAAGGATCCCAGGTCAATAAATGCTTTGTTCAACACATTTTGTTTCCCCATAGGAATTTTTTTATTGTTCTAGTCTAGTGGTTCTCAAACATTTCAGTCTCTGGAGCCCCTTTACACTCCTAAATGGAGTCTTGGGGAGCCCCACCAGCACAGGCACATGTGCAGAGTGGTACACTGCCAAGCTGATGGCAGCTACTAATGCTGCGCTTGCGGAGCCCTCGAAGGGGATCTCGGGGAGTTCCAGGGATCCTAGGAGCACACTTTGAGAAACGCTGCTCTAGCCCAAATACTGTGATGGGTTTTGCCTCGTATACAGTGATCCTCAATTTAACAGGGAAATCTGGGGAAAGCTCATCTGTTAATGCCAAGTCTGTTAACCCAGAGGGTCTCTGTACTCACCAAGCCATCAAGCACCATCTGTGGGGCAGAATCCACAAACGTGAAGGTGGAAATGATGAAGCGCTGGTAGTGGGTGGGAAAGGGCAGCCCAGATGTGGCAGGCCCCATGGACACCAGCTGGGTTCTGTAGTTGTCTCCTTCAAAGGGACACCTGGGAACAGAAGGCATGGCCACACCATCAGCTCTCTCACCTCCGTAAACCACAGAGAACACAGCCGGCGCCAGCTTTGCCGCCACTCACCCATCCACCAGGATTGGCCACTGCAGCTGCTCGAGGGGATTCGCACTTGAGGTGGCCCAGCACTCATGCAGAACCAGAACCAGGGATGGATCCATTCTCTGCAGGAGGCGAACCTCCACATGCACAGGATCCCTGAGCATCTTCACCACAGGGTAATCTGCATCTGAGTAATAGGAGCTGTAACTGGAATCTGGGGACAAGACACAAGGGTCAGAATTACACGGCTGTTGGTGGGACGGGGAGAAGACGACAACTGTTGCGACAGCAGGATCAGAAGTGCCCCTACCTGCAGCAATGCGCAGCTCGAGCCGGAGAGGGCCCAGCTGGAAAACTGGAGCCGGGGTGGGAGGCAAGACAACTTCAACCTGAACAGGCAGGAAGTCAGTGGCATTGTAGACGCAACGAGCGTGGAGGCTGAACACAGATGAGACAAGATCAATTATGTCCCCCATTGCCAAGTTGTATTTGTGCAACTGGTCAAGCCAGAAGACTATGCTTCCTTCCTCTCCCTCCAATGATGTAGGCATCCCTTTGCAAGTCTGATCTTGATTGAACCCAGTTATCTTTCAAACCAATAGATAGAGCTACTTATGGCCATCCAAGAGCAGCAGTATACACCAGACGCCATTTACAATCAGTGCAGGGATAATACAGAAGGAAAGGATAGTATGCGAGTCTGACTAGGCTCTGGTCAGGAATACCACCAGCAATAGGTTCTCAAAATTAATCCTAAGAATCAGCATGCAACTTGATAGCAGGGCAACAACGGTCAACTTACATGAAGGTGCTGTCCCGTGTGATGGAACCATCTGGCCCACTTAAGATGTCAATGCCAGAAACCAGCTGATTTTCATATATCAACCTACCACCAGTCATCTATAAATGGTAGAAACACACAGGTTTGTGGGGGGTTTTTTGCTTTTGAGGTTCAGGTGAAGAAACACCTCCCTGGGCAACAAACCTGCATCCTCACCTGGACTGTTGTGCCACAGTGTGTAAGGGGGAAGCGGAAGACCAGGAAAGCCTCTGTTTTCTCAACAGGGTCACACCCCGATCGGGCATAAGAGAGCCTGACACTGTCAAGGACAATAGGGTAGTCCAACGTATCTCTGGAGACAGCCAGGATGAAGTGACCATCCTGAAGACACTGAACAGTCACTGAAAAGTACAATTGTTAATCATAACACAGACCTAAGGAAGAGTGTTGGCTACCATTCTGACCCCCACCCCACATAGCTGGTTTGTTGCATCTTCATAGTCTAGCCTCTATCTGGACAATAAATTGAGTCACCCTAGAGCAGCAGCATAGCAAATATATACCAGAGGGCTGCATTTTCTTACCCTCCTCTTACCAGGGAGTGGTTCAAGAACATCCCACTTATACAGAACACATTCACAAATTGGTACTAGATTGTTTGCCATCTCACCCCAATAGTAAGAATGCTATTAGCTGATCAAATGGATTTTACCTGTGTTGCCATAGTAACAGGGGATATCTAGGTCACTGTCATCATAGCAGCATCCAAGTTGATGGCAGGCTGCTGCATCACGGACATCTGCACAATAGATTTTCCTACCCACAACTTGACATTGTTCCGGTGTTAGAGTACCCGAGGCAGCTAAAGATAGAAATAGATCAACTCCTCATTAAGCAATCTCCCTTCCAAGAGGGATACACTGCACAAATTCAGTCTCATCCCCACTATTTCCATGTGCACATCATCCAACATACTGTTGTGCCAACATTGCAAGAGAATTTATGGGGGCACGTTCATGCCAAACATGGTCAATTTCACCTCCATTGTTAAAAACTCATGAACTTCAGATGCTGGAGCAAATAAAATAATTTTCTACTTGGGAGCTTGTGCCATATGCACACATGATCTCAGATTGGAAGCCACCCAATTTCAATATCCTGCCTCCTGTTTTGCATGGATTGACTTCTTTATACCTTCATTATAATTTCCAAATAGTGCAGTTGCTACTTCTGATGGTTGCTCAAGAGCTGAACCTGCAGCTAAAAACAAGCAAGGGAATTTCCAGTGCAGGTTCCATGCATGCTTATTTCAGCTCTCTTCATCCCCTACTAGTTAAGTTTCCCAGCAAATTGAACAGCATTAACAGCAGGGAATTAAATTTGCCTTTCCTTCTTATGTTCTTAGTATCTGCTGTGCAGGACTGGAAGGTGAGAATATCTAGAAGCACTTGTTTCTTAACTTTTTCCCAAAGGTTTCTAGATATTCTCATTTTAGCCTGCAAGCTATTGACGAGTTTATAGGTTAGAAGAGGAATAGGAAAAAAGTGCAGATAAAAAATTCACATACCAATGAAATACTGAGGATAGACCGGGCGCCCCACACCAGGCTGCGGCACCGGGCGCCCCACACCAGGCTGCGGCACCGGGCGCCCCACACCAGGCTGCGGCACCGGGCGCCCCACACCAGGCTGCGGCACCGGGCGCCCCACACCAGGCTGCGGCACCGGGCGCCCCACACCAGGCTGCGGCACCGGGCGCCCCACACCAGGCTGCGGCACCGGGCGCCCCACACCAGGCTGCGGCACCGGGCGCCCCACACCAGGCTGCGGCACCGGGCGCCCCACACCAGGCTGCGGCACCGGGCCTTGTGGCTTAGGACAAATCATGGTGATGTCATGGCTCATGCCAACTCTTCCACTGCTCAACATTTCTTCAACACGGACTTTCAGGTTGTTACGGCCATCCTGCAGGAAACATTGAAGACAATCAGAGCACGCTAAGAAATGAAGTTATCATCATACATATTCCTTTCCCCTGGAGACTGTTTGAAATACTTAAAATCTATTGACAATAGATGTTAAATCCACTGAGCTCAAGTCTAATTAGGTTTTCTAAGGATATCCTTAAGTGACCTTCTGACGGCAGAAAGTGGTATAGTGACAGGAGCAAAGGCCTTCTGCTCCCTCTTCCTGGGTCTGTCTCCCAGAAGATCTACATGATCTCTCTTCCTTCAAATCCCTCCTCAAACCACCCGTTCATGAGCTTCACTTCAGCAGGGAATGGCTTCAAGTACGCAAAACTGATGTTATGTATATTCTTCCCCTGTTTGCCCCTGCATTAGTCTCTTGATTTCCCCTTTGCAAATTCCTTGGGACAAGAACTTTCTTGAACAGTGGTGCGGTGCTGCATACGGTTTTTTCCTGGCCTATGTCGTTTTCTACATTGGAAGGCAGGCAGACAATAAGATCTTCCTCCAACAGTGTTGTTGAGATAACTACAGTGGAACACCCCCTCCCCCCATCCCCAGCCTCAGATGTCCCAATTGCCCATTGAATGGGCCCCATTCCATCCCTTGCTTGCATGGCTACACCTGTTTTCATATAAACACCTAAACTGATGACGTTAGGGGCAGATACAGGCAGGACCTCACCTTCTTCAGCACATGACAGCCACCATAGCCAGCAGAAAACACCATTGCCCCATCGTCATTAACAGTGATCCAGTGAAGGCAGATCGAACAATTTGTTACTTCAAAGGCTGTTCCAAATTCATCTGCAGAGAATCATTACAGTTATGAGCCACATGAACAGCTGCAAAGAGAGAACTCTACCAGAGCCAATATTCATGACTCGAGGGAGGGGGGCAGATCCCCAACCATTCCAAAGCACACAGTAGAGCTGAATCTCTATTAGGGCATAGCCATGGAACCAGTGACATAAAGCAGCATTGCAAATTAACTCCAGATATTACTAGCCTACTTTTTAAGAATTGGGTTACCTGCCCATACACACTTAGGTCAGTCATTTGTAGCCTTTCAATTACAAGAAAAACACTAATAAATATTTTCCCTATCTGGAGTCAGTAGTTGCTTGCTTGTGGCAGCAACTGGCTACCTACAACACAATCCAGTTCAATATATTAACATTGAGTTTACCACCCAATAACACACACCAAAAATTGCCGGTCTCAATAAAGGTATAGCCAATGTTCCTGCAGTTTCTAAGTTGCATGCTAGAAATGAGTCAAGACGACATCTCAGTTCTCCCTTACGTGAATCCAAAAAAACAGAAGCAGCAGTGGCTGCAGTTCCACCCAAGACCCAACAAGGGGCACCCTCTACTAAGTGCTACAAGCTGCCAATAAGCAATCAAATCAAATGTGGAGGACGACATTCATAGAGTCCTACCTCACAACTGGCCCATCAATATACCAGTTTGTCAAACTGGGAGATCAGGTCAAGTAATCAAAAACAGAACACACCACTCACATTGAGAATAGATTTGAAAATAAAAGGAGTCACAAAGTACCTCCCTCTGAAGACCCATAATCAAGCCCTAAATTCTGAGATCTAGGGGATAAGCAGAACTGCTGTTAGAACACTTCCAGGGAGACTTAACCCTCCTCTTTTTTTAAGAGGAAAAGTGTGTCTATTGCCACCGAGAATGGTTACTCTTGAGACATTGGAGAGAGTTGACAACTAGAGCCACTCTCTTTTTTCCTACTTATTAGATAGGTGGCAAGCATTTAGGCACCCTACAGTTCTTATCCTAACTACCCCCCCCAAAAAAAAAACACCTGCCTGCCTACTTAAACTTGATTGACAGTCAAGTTAAGTTACTGAAGAGGCACCTCATAGGAGAGCAACGGGAGAACACCAAAAGCTAGGATGCAGGAAGACGGTCTTCCTTTGGCCCTCACTCAGCTACTGAGCAACGAGGTGGCGGCGTTAAATAGTAAGAAATGGATATTCACCTACAACTTTAAACCGGATTGTAAAGCCTTGCCTGGGAAACACCAATAATTGCATGCTATATTCCCCACAGTCATATCTGTGTGGTAGAACTGAAAAATTGACACTCAAGATATCATACTGCCCAAAGGACAAGCCGCTCAGAAGGAAAGTCATGAAAGCGGCAGAATATCGACAGCCCACTTCCATGGCTGCAGCTTGCAGGGCGGCAGAGGCGTGTGCGCGTCCTAATCCTTGCCGCTTCCTACCCCCCGTCAACAAGGACCGCTCAGAAGCTGGTCTTTATCATCAAAGAGAGGGGCGGGACTGTGAAACCGACCAGCAGTTTTGCATCGAGAAGACTTGATGATGGGAGCGTCTGAGGGACCGGGTCAAAAGTGCAGTGTTCAGGCCGAAGGGGAAATAGCTCACCTTCATCATGTTTCCCCAAATCTTTCTGATGCCCCCCCCTCACCCAGCCCTTCATGGATGACCACCTGCCCATTACTAGCGCTCTCTCGCTCTCTCATTTGCACACCTTATTTTCTGCCTCTTCTAGAAGTGGCAGGAACTTACTGAGCATAGTTCACGAGATTCCCCAGACGCGCAGCCCCTGTTGCGGTGGGCAAGTCGAATGAAACTGATCCTGAAAGACGGGTACTCATAATTTCGCTTTGAGTTGGCTGGCTGGCAGGTGTCATGCAAGCCTTTTCTGGTCTATGGGCTAGTGAGGGCAACATTTGGAATACTGTTGTACCTGTACATTTCTGAAGGGGTTTGTTTGTTTACTGCTGCGCCCTTAAAGAGGCAGAAATTCAAGCTTCTCCAAGCATGATGTAGAATAGAAAGCATTGCCTGCTGATTTTCTGCCTGCCACAGAACTGTAAAAGATAAAAGAGCCCTGCCAGAAGAAAGAGGCAACTCCATGGTTATTGCTTCTTATTTGTAGGCTGAATGATGTCCTCACCACTCTTTTCTAGCTTGCCAGTTGCCACAAGCCTTGATAAACAGTGTTGGCCCACAACACATTTGTGCTTTGAATGAATGTACATTTGAGTGAATGCTTTTTGGTACTTCACAGTATGGCAGAAGGTTCTTGGCTCCACTGTGTTGGTGACTTCACCTGACCCAGCCCCACTGGTAGTGGAGATAGCTGGGGCAGGGTTGCACCAGTGGGCAAGATGGTTTTGTGCAGCTGCCTGACCCTTCAGAAGAGGCACAGTTTAGGGAAGGAGGGTGCAATGCAAAGCGCCACTCATGTGCACAATTGCCGGCTCTAGTGATTCTTGCAAAAGTGCTATCCACAAAAGGCAGAATTGGAAAAGTGGTTCTTGCAGAAAAAAAGCTTGAAAGCCCTGATGTAGTGTCATAGGTAACATCATGAGATGGGATAACCCTGGCTCTAATCTGCCTAGTCATGAGCTCACTGGATGTCTCCGCCTCAACCACCTGTCTGTAATTTGAGGGTAATGCCAGCCTATGTTATAAAGTTATTGGAAAGATAACTGTGAAACAATTTAAGCTTTGATTGCCACCTAAAACCTTTTCTCCATGCAAATGATCCCCTCAGGAGGGAGTGACTTTTAAAGTCAACAATGCTAAGCACACCAACTTGGGAGTAAACCTGGTTGAACTCAGTAGAATTTACTTCAAAGTAACCCTGCAGGGAATTGACTCTCTCTCTCTCTCTCTCTCTCTCTCTCTCTCTCTCTCACACACACACACACACACACACACACACACACACACACACACACCCCTAAATGCACAGGCTGTTCACATTTAGCATCTCCAACTCCCAGAGCTATGTGACAGTTGTGTGAACATACTACATATTTAAAACTAGCGCACATGAAAGAGATCTTTAAACACCATTCCTCACCCTGTACTGCCAACTGATCTGGAAAGAATGACCTGGCATGCTCCTCTGCCTTTGATCAGCAGTTTGATCAGAAATTATTGTTGTTGTTGTTGTTGTTCAGTCGTTAAGTCGTGTCCGACCCTTCGTGATCCCATGAACCATATCCCGCCAGGCCTTCCTGTCCTCCACTATCTTCCTGAGTTCGCTCATTTTCATGTTTGTTGCATCGGTGATGCTGTCTAACCATCTCATCCTTGGCCTTCCCCTTCTCCTTTTGCCTTCAATCTTTCCCAGCATCAGAGTCTTCTCCAGAGAGTCCTCTCTTCGCATTAGGTGGCCAAAATATTTGAGTTTCAGCCTTAGTACCTGTCCTTCCAGGGAACAGTCAGGGTTGATTTCATTTAGAATTGACTGATTTGATCTCCTAGCAGTCCAAGGGACTCTCAGGAGTCTTCTCCAGCACCACAGTTCAAAAGCATCTATTCTTCGGCGCTCAGCCTTCCTTATGGTCCAACTCTCGCAACCATACATTGCTACTGGGAACACCATCGCCCTGACTATACGAACTTTTGTTGGCATGGTGATATCTCTGCTTTTTATTATGCTGTCTAAGTTTGCCATAGCTTTCCTTCCAAGGAGTAAGCGTCTTTTAATTTCATGGCTGCTGTCTCCGTCTGCAGTGACCTTGGAACCCAAAAAAGTAACATCTGTTACTGCTTCCATTTCTGCCCCTTCTATTTGCCAGGAATTGATGGGCCCAGATGCCATGATCTTAGTTTTATTAATGTTGAGTTTCAAGCCAACTTTTGTACTCTCCTCTTTCACCCTCATCAAGAGGCTCTTTAGTTCTTCTTCACTTTCTGCCATTAGGGTGGTATCGTCTGCATATCTGAGGTTGTTGATATTTCTCCCGGCAATCTTGATTCCGGCTTGTGATTCATTCAGCCCTGCATTTCTCATAATGTACTCTGCATATAAGTTAAATAAGCAGGGTGACAATGTACAGCCTTGCCGTACTCCCTTCCCAATTTTGAACCAATCAGTTGTTCCATGGCCGGTTCGAACTGTTGCTTCTTGACCCGCATACAGGTTTCTCAGGAGACAGGTAAGGTGGTCTGGTACCCCCATCTCTTTAAGAATTTGCCACAGTTTGTTGTGATCCACACAATCAAAGGCTTTTGCGTAGTCAATGAAGCAGAAGTAGGTGTTTTTTTGGAACTCTCGTGCTTTCTCCATGATCCAGCGCATGTTGGCAATTTGATCTCTAGTTCCTCTGCCTCTTCGAAACCCAGCTTGTACGTCCGGTAGTTCTCGGTCCACGTACTGCTGAAGCCTAGCTTGTAGGATTTTGAGCATAACCTTGCTAGCATGTGAAATGAGAGCAATTGTACGGTAGTTTGAACACTCTTTGGCACTGCCCTTCTTTGGAATTGGAACGTAAACTGACCTTTTCCAATCCTTTGGCCACTGCTGAGTTTTCCAAATTTGTTGGCATATTGAGTGCAGCACTTTCACAGCATCATCATTTAGGATTTTAAGTAGCTCAGCTGGGATATTATCATCTCCACTAGCTTTGTTGTTAGTAATGCTACCTAAGGCCCACTTGACTTCACTCTCTAGGATGTCCGGCTCTGGGTCAGTGACCACACCAGCGTGGTCATCAGGAACATTAAGATCTTTCTTGTATAGTTCTTCTGTGTATTCTTGCCATCTCTTCTTAATTATTAACTAAACTTAATTATTAACTAAATTATTAACTTAACTAAACCTCAGAAATTATTAGGTGAAGATTTCATGGAGTTTATGATGCTAATCTACTAATTCTGCAACCCAAAGCATTGTGAAGGGCATAGCTACAGAGCGGCTTTCATCTGCAATTGTAACATTCACATTGCATCCTGTGTGTATCTACTCAGAAGTCCTATGGCATTCAGTGGGACTTATTATGCCCAGATCAGTGTGTACTGTATAGAATTGTAGGCCCAACCTGCTCTTCAATATGCAGGGTTATTCAAAAAGGATGGTGCAAAAGTAAAGCTGATTTATTCTTAAATGAACTGACATACCACAACCGTCATGACATGAAAGGACAGAAAAACTGTCCCAGTTTCACATGCACATTACAAATGGTCAATGTGGGCACTTGTGCAGTTACAAGGGGGGGGCAAGCAGCCACAGTCCACGGCCATCACCTGGGGCATTCCCCCCCTTTCCCCATTGTAGCTATGCAAGTGCCCACATCGAACATCTGTAATGTGCATGAGAAACTTGGACAGTTTTGTCTTTTCATGTTGTGACGGTTGTGCTCTGTCAGTTCATTTAAGAATAAATCAGCTTTACTTTTGCACCATCCTTTTTGAATAACCCTGTATGTGATGTGTTCTTAGCACTTAGACTGTTATATAAGGTGGAGCACATGAACAAGTAGTTTGACTCAGCAGAAGAGAAGTTTCATACAAAACACTATGGAGTATTTTGTGCAGACTTATGAGCATTAATGTTTATCACTCCATTTCTGTAGCACTTTTACTGGCCAGGTGCAGTTATTTCACTCTTCTTTATCACAATCTTAGCATAATGGTGACGGTTACAGCACTAACAGATCTTCTGCAGTGATGTCTTATGTCATAAAACCAAATGCTGCATCATTGCTTTCAGTTCCTACTGTTCTGAAGTCTGTCTTCTTCCATTCTGTTTAGTAAAGTGTGGTTCAATTGACAGTTACATGGGTTTTAGGGGTGTTAACAAAATTTGCAGTGGGGCTGGGGTGGGAGAGATGGAGTTCTGTCCTCCTCCCCCCACACTTGGACTACCGTTAGTCCTCGGCCTTCTAGAGGTTGTCAGACTCACAGCTTTCTTTCTAAATGCTGTACATAGCCTTTTGGATCCTGACTCAGGTTCACACCAGGGAGGGACTCAGGTTTTGAAACTAATACACTTGCGCACCACTCCATTAAGTGTGTGAAGTTCTGGGACATGGCACTACTTGGGTTCTGCTTTACTTGAAGACAGCATTGGAACCTTGTGTCTCAGATTTTGCTTTATAACAGAGCACTCCTTACAAACAGACTGCTATCTCCATTCTACAGGCATTACTACAATCTAAGGTGCTTCGGTTCTCTTACAAACCCATCTCTCCTTGCCCAAAAGCTATCCATGGCTTCAAGAGCCAAGGGCAGGATGGTGGGAGTAGTTTGCCCTGGGTACCAGTGGCACTAGGTATGCCACTGTCTGTAGTTTCTACTGAATACCCAAGGAAAAGGGACCTCATATACTCATCTCTATCTTTGTTCTCAGGAGCCATTACATGACTTTTTTTACAAAGCTTTTTTTTTTTTTGATGAAGTCTTCCATTATAGAAATCACATTGGAGTGGATACCTTTTCTTAAGTAATGAGTTTAGGGCAGTGTTACCCAAACTTTGACCTGCGGCTAGTAGAGTCACTAGGACACGCGTGACCCTGGGGCAGGGGGCGTGCATCACCCTAGTGACGCTCTGACATCGCAGCCCGGGGGCAACCCGGCTCCCCCCCCCCTGTATCGCCCTCCGGACGCTCTGAGGCCAGCTCCCAGGCTGGCCTCGGAGCATCCGAAGGGTGGCGTGCGTCACGGAGGTGGCACGCACAGGGGTGCACGCATCACCCTATGGCATGTGTCACCCCCTGGCGGCCCGCCCCCCTGCCACGCTCCAGTGACACCTCTGCCTGAAGCTCCCTTGACCATTAGCAACGGCTCCCTTTTACACAACATTGATGCCTGCCAATTGGCATTGCACTGTTTTCTGAGAGGATTCCTTGGCACTGCGGCTCCCCTGGCTGGTTTCCATGGCTCCCCTGGGAGCTGCACCACCCAGCTTGGGAACCACTGGAATAGGAATATTGCTGCCTAGACAGAATAGCACTCAACAGCTCAATCCTATCCTACACTCTGCTCTGTGATCCAGTTATGCCAGTGCTGGCAAAGCTGCACCCTGAGCTGAGTAGGTGGGGTGGAAGCCTCCTCAGGCTAAAGGTCCCTACAACAGGCTTCCTCAGATCTGCACCTGCTATTTTGGCAGCGCAAATCAAGGCTGCCTGTGTCGGGTGAAAGAAGTGAGAGGGGAGGATAGGATATGGTGCAAGGCACTGCTGCCCATCCTGCCCCCTCCCCAGGCCCGATCCACTCCCCAAACAGCCCTGGAATGCCCCTGCACTACACGGCCCAGCTGCAGCTTACTACACCCCATCAGGATCTGGCCTGTGGAGACTGGCGCAGGCCTTTGCACTGGTCTGGGGCTGGCACAACTGCTCTCTGGCAGCTTTTGCTATGGTCCTGGGCCAGCACTGTCCTCCTATTCTGGCCTAGCAGCCAGATAGGATTGTGCCATTACGTCTCCCAACATTAACCTGCCCACATGGTTTGCTAACCATACTGTTAATAGTTATCTGGTTGCAATCTAGGTTTACAGTAGTCTGACAGGTACATATACTGCTGAATATGTAATAAAGATTGAGGTACCAGACATGCATACTCAACCTAACTCCATTACACCACTACTATAGGAATTTCTAAATGCTACCTAAGTAGACCTTATTTAATTTTTTTTAAATAAATAGACCACAGAATCAAATCTCAGAGATCTGATCTGAACCCTACCGGATGCTGTCAATCCTCCGACACTGGCCAAGCAAGACTACATTCAGACATGTTCCTAATCCTCCAAGCTGTACTTGGAAGTTCAACCCAAATCAGCAAATTTTAAACCCTAATTTAGACTTCTCATAGGCCATTTTAGCAACTAAGGCCTACATTACCCCATTAAGTAGCTTTAAGAAAGGTTCCCATTTATAAAAGCTACCTGTAACGTTGTTACAGGATAAAAGCCATGCTAAGCTAAAAATGTTTATAGTTTAAAAAACTGACAGCGTAATCCGGCTTAACTTGTGCCGGTGTAACCAGCAGCGCAGCGAGAACAGGAGGCCCCAGAACAGAAAAGGGATTCAAATCCCCTTTGAATTCCTCTTTTGGAGGGGATTTGAATCCCTTTTCCGTTCTGGGGCCTCCTGTTCTTGCCGCACCGCTGGTTTTACACAGGCACAAAAGTTAAGTCGGATTGTGCTGTCAGTTAGGTAAAAGCAAACAATGCTAAAATACAACGTTTCGTTCATCATCTACAATTCTTGTAGACCGAGAATGTCAACAAGTGACAACAAGTAAAACCAACCAACTTGACATTCTCGGTCTACAAGAACTGGCCGCATTCAAGAATAGTTTTTACCATCTTGCAGCCCGAAGGCTTTTTACCTGAAGATATTCACAGATGATGCTAATACACAACATTTTCATCGTTTGCTTTTATCTAACTGAGTTTTTTAAAAACTATAAAAAATTTTTTAGCTTAGCATGGCTTTTATCCTGTAATGAAGTTAGACAGTTTTTATCATTGCTGGCCATAAAAGTTTTCAATGTTCCTATTTACCGTATTGTCCCGAGTATAAGACGCACCTGATTATAAGACGCACCCTTAACATTTGGTGCTATTAAAAAAATTAATTAAATCACTGGCATTAAATTGCAACAGCCTGATTATAAGACACACCCTTAGTTTAAAAACTTAAATTAGGAGAAAAAAGTGAGTCTTATACTCAGACCAATACGGTATGTTCTGTAGACACAGCCTTGTTTCATTCTATGGCCAAGAGGCAGCTAGACAGTAGTTGCTACAGTCCACTATGGAAGCTATTGCCTTTCCATGTTCACAGGTACATATGCAAAAGGGGCAGCTTCCAACTGCTAATCTATATGCTATAAGCGTCAAGGCACAAGAGTGTAATGTTTTACATTACAGATGGAAGAAGTCATCTCTGAAGGCAAGGAAATGCAGTAGAAGATGGAGCCAACAATTACCTTACTAGATGCAAGCTATGCCAAGTTTTCATATCAGTGAGCCAACTGGCATAATACAGCAGGAAACTCACTAGAAGCACTTTGAGTTTATAGCTTTTATTTATACACTTTATTAGAATTTTGACGTCCTTCTTTTCTTCCAGATCATGAGTACCACAACAAACAGAATGCAACCCACCAACGGAAGCACCACCAAGAGCATCAGGGTCAGGTCTATACCAAAGGCCATGTCTGTGGAGGAGAAAGATGTTAAGAACTCCACATCTGCACCTTAAGCAAAAAGCTCTGCTACCCCTTGCCAAAGATGCAGGAAACCCCTTCCCTTGGCAGAGTCCAGCTATTTTATTGGAGAAATGCAGCTGAACCCTCAGAAGAAGCCTGGAAGTCTCCCCCACCCCCAAAAAAGCAAAGGCAGATTTTTAAAGATTGTTACCCAACATTATGTTCTGCTATTCATCTTTGCAAGTCATTGAAGGAGACCAATAGTATTCTGAACAGAGGCGCCAATTTCAAGCCAATATAGCTGCTCTCTGGCTGTCCAGTTATTGAGATGTTAAATCTGTCAACTCATCCCATCTGTATGGATAGTGACTAGCACAGTCTGGACTAGGGCTCTAGCACAAGGTAAGCAAGAAAGCCAGCTGGTCTTTTGCTAGCAGATGGTTTCCTTTAAATATTGGTGCCCTGGAACAGTATTTCCACCATGCCCCCTTCTACTTTTCTACCTCAGGCACCAAGAGGTTTTGATGTGCCTCTTCTGTAAAAAGCTACCATGCTTCACTATGTTTTAGTCATTAATAGATTCCATTACTACACTAACCACTTACCTTTCTCCTCTTTGACTGTTTTCTCAGGAGACTGGCTGTTTCCCTGAAAGATGACAGCTCCATAAGTGCTTACTATGTCCAAGAATTCCATTTCATTGACCTCCAAATACCGACGGCTTCCTAAATAGCAAATTGGAAAAATACTGTACCATAAAAGCTTTATTTTAGGAAAGGGAGGCAAAAGGGCGCGCACACACACACACACACACACACACACAGAGCAGTTGCCCATTATGGTTTCTATAGTTCAAGTCTAGCAACCCATTTGTGTGGCCAATGAGTAGAGACCTGCTATGGATTGCATGTGCTTCAGAGACTGCACCCAGTAAGCTATAGCCAGGCCACATCAATATCTGTATTCCAGAAAGGTTTGTGGACTATGCTCTGGAGAGTACATACTTATTCATATTTGGTCTAGATGTTGTTCCTCGTTTCTAGTGCCATACGCCTACCCCACAATTTCAAACCAACCAATATTAATTTTAGAGTTATGAGCAATAAGCCATCCAGATGTACAGCAGGTTATTGACAGGAGACCACATGTCTTCAAAAATGCCTTTGACAAGATCAGCTAAATCCTTACTTGCAGCCACTGGCATTTGGCATGCAGTCCTGCAGGGCTCCTGCTGTGAAGTGTGGCAAACAGATACACTGCAGAACAAGTACACCTAAAATGAGAGACGTTGTTTTGCATTAGGTAGCCCTGCTAGGACAGGAGTGTGCCAGCCTTAGCCTTATCTACTGTATTACTAGATTTCTAATGGACCAATATATTTTAGATTTATAAACAGTGCATATTAAGGATGGCCTCATAGTTATGACACAATAGAGTTAACACTTTCTTAGTCAGAGTAGTGTCTTCCTGGATCAGACCAAGCCCAGTAACTAGCAGGAGGTTAATGGTCCCTCAAGTAGAACAGACCTACACCATTCACTGCTGTGCTATGCTAGCAATTATAAAAAGGTAAAGGTGACCCCTGACAATTAAGTCCAGTCGTGTCCAACTCTAGGGTGTGGTGCTCATCTCCATTTCAAAGCCGAAGAGCCAGCATTGTCCAAAGACGCCTCCGTGGTCATGTGGCCGGCATGACTCTCCTTGCCGCAGCGCGTAGCATGCAGCTGGAACATGGAGTGCTGTTTACCTTCCCGCAAGCGGTACCTATTTATCTACTCGCATTGACATGCTTTGAAACTGCTTGGTTGGCAGGAGCTGGCCAAGCAACGAGTGCTCACCCTGTCGCGGGAATCGAACTGCCAACCTTTCGATTGACAGCTTATGGTTCAGCAGTTTAACCCGCTGCGCCACCTGCTGGCCTCACTAGCAATTATACAACTATGCAAACTAAACAGCCTATCAGGTAGGTTTATATTGTAGCAAAATTTTGCCAATTAAGTGTTATACTAATCTCACCCCAAGGCCTTCAACTTTTAAAAAACCCAGGTCAGATACAATATCAAGTTACAGGCATGGTTGTCAGCCTGAAGAACCCCAGGACAATAAGTGCTTTTCCTAAACATTTTTACATTCCCATAGAATATTTTTATTGCTCTAGCCCAAATACTGTGATGGGGTTTTGCCTCGTATACAGTGATCCTCAATTTAACAGGGGAATCTGGGGAAGGCTCATCTGTTAATGCCAAGTCTGTTAACCCAGGGGGTCCCTGTACTCACCAAGCCATCAAGCACCGTCTGTGGGGCAGAATCCACAAACGTGAAGGTGGAAATGATGAAGCGCTGGTAGTGGGTGGGAAAGGGCAGCCCAGATGTGGCAGGCCCCATGGACACCAGCTGGGTTCTGTAGTTGTCGCCTTCAAAGGGACACCTGGGAACAGAAGGCATGGCCACGCCATCAGCTCTCTCACCTCCGCAAACCACAGAGAACACAGCCGGCGCCAGCTTTGCCGCCACTCACCCATCCACCAGGATTGGCCACTGCAGCTCCTCGAGGGGATTTGCACTTGGGGTGGCCCAGCACTCATGCAGAACCAGAACCAGGGATGGATCCATTCTCTGCAGGAGGCGAACCTCCACATGCACAGGATCCCTGAGCATCTTCACCACAGGGTAATCTGCATCTGAGTAATAGGAGCTGTAACTGGAATCTGGGGACAAGACACAAGGGTCAGAATTACATGGCTGTTGGTGGGACGGGGGAGAAGATGACAACTAGTGCGACAGCAGGATCAGAAGTGCCCCTACCTGCAGCAATGCGCAGCTCGAGCCGGAGAGGGCCCAGCTGGAAAACTGGAGCCGGGGTGGGAGGCAAGACAACTTCAACCTGAACAGGCAGGAAGTCAGTGGCATTGTAGACACAACGAGCGTGGAGGCTGAACACAGATGAGACAAGATCAATTATGTCCCCCATTGCCAAGTTGTATTTGTGCAACTGGTCAAGCCAGAAGACTATGCTTCCTTCCTCTCCCTCCAATGATGTAGGCATCCCTTTGCAAGTCTGATCTTGATTGAACCCAGTTATCTTTCAAACCAATAGATAAGGCTACTTATGGCCATCCAAGAGCAGCAGTCATTCTAGTATAAACATCCATACAATATTCCAGCTGTATACAAGAGATGCCGTTTACAATCAGTGCAGGGATAATACTGAAGGAAAGGATAGTATGCAAGTCTGACTAGGCTCTGGTCAGGAATACCACCAGCAATAGGTTCTCAAAATTAATCCTAAGAATCAGCATGCAACTTGATAGCAGGGTGACAACGGTCAACTTACATGAAGGTGCTGTCCCGTGTGATGGAACCATCTGGCCCACTTAAGATGTCAATGCCAGAAACCAGCTGATTTTCATATATCAACCTACCACCAGTCATCTATAAATGGTAGAAACACACAGGTTTGTGGGGGTTTTTTTGCTTTTGAGGTTCAGGTGAAGAAACACCTCCCTGGGCAACAAACCTGCATCCTCACCTGGACTGTTGTGCCACAGTGTGTAAGGGGGAAGCGGAAGACCAGGAAAGCCCCTGTTTTCTCAACAGGGTCACACCCCGATTGGGCATAGGAGAGCCTGACACTGTCAAGGACAATAGGGTAGTCCAACGTATCTCTGGAGACAGCCAGGATGAAGTGACCATCCTGAAGACACTGAACAGTCACTGCAAGGGCAGAGAAAAAGGGACTAAGATGAAGGGGGGAGACCAAGCTCAATCCCCTCCCCACCCCCCGCACCCCGTTTGTGATCAGACAAAAACATTGTTCTGTCACACAAGTTATGACAGTTACCAATTTCTCCTATGCCTCAGTGGACAGGACTGGCACACCATTTGACTTGCACCCATCTCTCTGCTTCACCTTTTTAAATGGGAAAGTTTGCTGCCACTGATGCTAGGATTCCAGCTATACTGCCATAAGGATGCTCCCTTGCAGTAAGGCAGAGAGCCCCTTTAACCAGACAGCAGCAGCAGGTGGGTAGTCCGAGGGACAAGGCAACCCACTGAGTCAATTGAAGCGAACCAAGTAAACAGTAAGATACAAGTTACTGAAAGACTGTAAACCTATCAAGATGGGGGACGACGACAACAAGACACCAATAATCCAACAAAAAGAAAAGAGGGGCACAGCAAAGGTGAAACCTGGTTATGGGGAAATTTGAACCCGATTTTCCACTCCTGAATATCAGGCTGGCTTCATGATACAATGAGCTGGCTCAAAACCAGGTCCTCCATTTATGGGGGGAGGGGGGGAGAGAAGGACAATATTGGCTACTGCATCAGAATTCAGCAACTTCTTTTGGGATGCTAAGGCATCAAAGGCCAAGGTGAAAAGAAATAGTGGAGTGAAAATCTAAGTCACACAGCTCCTGTTAGGAAAGAGGATATTCATTCACAAAGAATATAATTTTAGTGTCAACCGAATCAAAATTGAGTGCCATCAAACTAGGTTTAGCTTGTATGTTATGAAAGTCCCCCCCCCCCCATTTTCAGAGCAAGACTTCAGTTTGAAGTGATATACAAGAGATCTTCTGCCTCCAAGATCACTTTCCATATCAGCTTGTCTACCAGGACACTCATGTTCCAGGGTGCATGCTGGGCTTCACCATTGTTCATTGAACTAGAACTGTACCCTGCCTAGAACATATCCAATACATCTCTGTGGCTGCAGACTGCCAAGAGATTAGTAGTATAGTGAAGCCCATTTCAGTTTCCTCATTGCAGGATCCTCAATAAGCTTTCAAGGAAACCTGAACTCAGTTTTATTAAAAAGCTCTTGATATTTGCAAGTTTAGACTTTTATAGCATGGGGTGTTCCAGTCAGCAGATGTTTCATTTAAGCATGCTAAACACCCAAGAGATGGAAAGAGCACTAAAGCATTCAGCAATTCTTATTTGGCATTTGAAACTAGCCTTGAACTAAACTTCAAATATTTGTATCAGTTCTAGAAGCCAGATGAACGAGCAGTAGTTAATTGCTACTAATCAATAAGTAGCTTGCACAACTAGTTTTCCCCATCCATCATTACCACATCAAGTAGTTCTGCAAGAACTCATTCCCAGGTCAAAATGTTATCTGTATTTGCACAAGGGCTTTCAACTGTTCCCATGCTCTATATAGGTGATTTTGGAGCGGTTATAACTGTCTGGATGCAGCCACACTTGGTGCAGAATCAACTCTAGACTGGGGGACAGCGAAACATCCCAATTCGACCAACTTTCCAGCACTGATGCAGCTGTGTCAATAGGGCACATGCTGTATTCTGTGATGAAGCAATCACATTTGTTCCCTTTTCTGGGGTGTGTGTGTGTGCGTGAAAGTTGGTTCGGATTGGGCTATTAGTCTCTGCGGCACTAGTGGATTGTACTTTCTACCTCATCTCCCAGGAGCCTTGCCAAAAGCTATTATAGTATCATCAGGTTTGCCATTTCAAGTTGTGCTACTTAGTCCAAATGACAGTCCAGAGGCCATCAGTGATGGACACAGGATGTCAGGTGGTCTGGTATCAAGTGGCTTGACAGTATGGTTTGAATTAATCTGTAGGGCTATGCCAGTGTTTCCCAAACTTTCACCACCTGTGGCTCCTTTGACCATTGGCAACCATTGGCCATGGCTCAGCTACAAGGCCATGTTTGTTCAAATCCAGCAAAAAAGCAAGGTTCAAAAGGTTTCAAGTGACTATTGGCAGTGTGATCTCACTGACAGACTAACCTGATGCCTGCATTTTTGCACTTGTTACAATTCCAAGAGACAGGATGTTGCAGAGGGCCCCAATATGGCCTTTAACAAACATGGGGTGTGTGTTGCTAGTTATTTGCTTAGCACAAGCAAGAGTCTAGTAAACCCTAGCATTGACTGTATCCAAGCCTCACTTGCCAGCAGGAACCAAGACAGCTGAAAGCTCAAAGGAGCTGAAAAGTACTTTATCCCTTTACCTGTGTTGCCATAGTAACATGGAGCAATTTGGTCCCTGTCATCGTAACAGCATCCAGCTTGGGAACAAGAAGATGGTCCAAGTGCATCTGCACAAGGAATCTTCCCTGATGAAACCTGGCATTGTTTCCACGTTAGAGGGGAACCTGGAAGGGCAAGAACAGAGAGTCAGTTTTACCAGGAGGTTTGGCACAATGCACTTTCTTCCTAAAAAGCTCAAGGAGTTCAGGTTCTCACTTCAGCTATTCAGTGCATAATGTTTATACACATCATTAACTGTCATTCACCACTATCCTACATGTCCGTAAGTGTAGTACAGCGTGACATAACTAGTCTCCTTGACAACATCATAGTTGTCTAAAAAGAGTCTGAAAAGGAGAATGCCCCATCCTACTTTATGGGGGAACAGTAATTTTATGTAGTGACAGAGGCTGTAAAGATAGCACTCAGAACTGAGCCTTCCTGTATACCCACTTTATATGCTCAGTTCTGAATGCTTCCTGTATACCCACTTTATATGCAAGTACAGCAATACCTTGCACTTCGTCTGGTTAGGAACCACAGCATGGACAAAAGTACAAGATGGATGAATACCAAAGCATAGCCTTATTTAGCTTGCAAATTTTGGCCAGCAAAAGCCATATACCACATGCAAATGTGTGTGAAACATAAAACAAATAACACATGATGTCCACAAGCATTGTGGAAGGTTGTATGAAATTAGAAGAGGAAAGCATGTGGACAAAATTTCAAATGTGGTTATAATTGAAAATGGCCGAAAGAGCAAAGCGATAAAAGTCAAGGTATTGCTGTAGTCCAAAATATTGCACTGTACTTAACAGGTTGTCAAGCCTATCAAGTATTCAAGATACTGTTACTATCAGGTTACTACCAAACAACATACCTATGAAATATTGAGGAGGCTGCGGCGCCGGGCGCGCCAGGCCAGGCTGCGGCGCCGGGCGCGCCAGGCCAGGCTGCGGCGCCGGGCGCGCCAGGCCAGGCTGCGGCGCCGGGCGCGCCAGGCCAGGCTGCGGCGCCGGGCGCGCCAGGCCAGGCTGCGGCGCCGGGCGCGCCAGGCCAGGCTGCGGCGCCGGGCGCGCCAGGCCAGGCTGCGGCGCCGGGCGCGCCAGGCCAGGCTGCGGCGCCGGGCGCGCCAGGCCAGGCTGCGGCGCCGGGCGCGCCAGGCCAGGCTGCGGCGCCGGGCGCGCCAGGCCAGGCTGCGGCGCCGGGCGCGCCAGGCCAGGCTGCGGCGCCGGGCGCGCCAGGCCAGGCTGCGGCGCCGGGCGCGCCAGGCCAGGCTGCGGCGCCGGGCGCGCCAGGCCAGGCTGCGGCGCCGGGCGCGCCAGGCCAGGCTGCGGCGCCGGGCGCGCCAGGCCAGGCTGCGGCGCCGGGCGCGCCAGGCCAGGCTGCGGCGCCGGGCCAAGACGCATGTTGTCCTCTGGTTTTGGAACTTGTTCTTGTTGTTTAGGACAGATCATGATGAAGTCATGGGTTGCAGCAACTCTTCCGCTGCTTGTTAGTTCCTCTACACGAACTTGTAGGTTGTGGCGGCCATCCTGCAAGATTAAATGGTGCATCAGAATGTATCTACGGTATAACAAGTGGACATGCTAGGGGTTTGGACAGCAGTGTTTGCTAGCACTGGTGTCACTGGAGCGTGGCGGGGGCGGGCCACCAGGGGGTGACGGAGGAAACCTCCGTGACGAGCGACACCCTCCGGACGCTCCGAGGCTGGCCAGGGAGCTGGCCTCGGAGCATCCGACCCCGTTGGCGCTCCAGGGCCTTCTGAAAGAAGGCCCATGCAGCGTGTTCATCCGGGTATTTTTTGGATTTTCGCGCATGCGCAGAGACCGTTTTGAGGGCATTTTGTCCTAGTCTGAACTGCTCAGCATTTTAGGGCGTCACCGGAGGGCGACGTGGGGGGGAGAGCCAGGTCACCCCCCTGCGATGCGATGTCAGAGCGTCACTAGGGGGACGCGCGCCCCCTGCCCCAGGGTGACGCACGTCCTAGTGACGCTACTGTTTGCTCGACATTTATTGTTCAAGTGGTCAGTTTCAGGTTTTGGAAGACCATTTTTGGCAGGGATAGAAGATACCCATCAACCCGATGCATTTGACTCTTAGGTGCAAAATGGGAAGGGTACTCATTCATGCTCTTCTTCAAAGCCTACTACATGGCCTAGCTTCTTTGGCAGGAGAGTTTTGTCCTAGTCTGTACTGCTCAGCATAATAAGCTTTCTCCCAGCCCCTTCTTTAGTACAGGTGGGCCCCCATATCCATGGATTCACTATCCACGGTTTCAGTTATCCACAGATTGTGGGGAACCCACCCCCAGACTTTTACTTTCCCAGTAAGCTTTGTTTCTTCCTTAAACAAACAGGACAGAGAAGCAGCTTCTTGCTGCTTATTGCAGGCAAGTAGAACAAGACTAAGTCCTAGAGAGGCTCTGTAAGGTTAACAGAAACCTTGCAGAGCCTCTCTAGGACTTAGTCTCATTCTACTTGGCGGCTTCTCCGTTTGTTTTAAGAAGAAACAAAGCTTGCTGAAAGGAAAATAAGAGCTGGGGGGCATGTCTGCCGGCCCGCAGGGGAGGCAGGGCGGGGGGCCCTCAGTAAACCATGGAGGGGGTGTTCGCTCTTATCCACGGTTTAGTATCCACTGAGAGGCCTGGAACATATCCCCAGCAGATATGGGGGAGTACTGTACCCAGCACCATGCTTACAGACCTTTTGAACACAGCTTTCCCTACTAAGGCCAGCGAGTGGCGCAGCAGGTTAAACCGCTGAACCATAAGCTGTCGATCAAAAGGTCGGCAGTTCGATTCCCGCGACAGGGTGAGCGCTCGTTGCTTGGCCAGCTCCTGCCAACCTAGCAGTTCCAAAGCATGTCAATGTGAGTAGATAAATAGGTACCCGCCTTTACCTTTACCTTCCCCTACTAGTACTGTTGGCATCAGGGGTCATTCCCCTATTAGTACTATTGGCATCAGGGGTCATGTAGGGCATAGCAGCAGCACACACACCCTCCCAGAGGCAGACCCATGACATGACCAGGTGGACCACTCATCTGCAGCCACTCCACCATTACCCTCTCCAGGCAGCACTCCTGTCCCAGTGAAAAGCTAGAGGTCAGACCCAGAAGCAACAGAATGAAGTGGCTGCGCTGTCTGGCGTCTGGCCATGTCTTTTCATCTAGTTCCCATTCCCATCCTCTTTTCCAGGGAGTACAGTCAGCAGAGTGAGGGCTGGAAGAACTGAACCTTGGCATCAGAACAGACAAAAACCAATTGTAAACTGGAAAGAGGATATTCCATCAACTCTTCCTCAACCCTGGCCCCTAGCATGCCAGCCAGCTTTTTTTCGGAGGAGATTCTCTTTTGCCCTCCATGGGTGGCAGCAGGGAAGAATTGATGGATTCTATGTTGAAGTGTGTTTGTTAACTACAGAGAACCCAAATACATTTGCCACTGGGTCCCCTTTCCTAGTTAGCAAAGTTATTGAAACTTGGGTTAGGTTTGTTGCATTATCTTCATGCAATATCATGGCGCTCTCCTGCACTTCAAAGTTGGTCACAACACCTCTAGTCAGCATAGTCCCCTACAGCATCCAGTATCTTTACAAGTGCCAGATGCACTGCTGGTCAACCGAAGATTGGGAGGAACCCATCAGAGCACTACCATCTGAACGATACTATACTAGCCAATCCAAAGTAAAACTTGAGTATGCTAGGATTCATACGAGCCCAAAACTGTAATGCAGTCATGTGGTGTAGCATTTATAGGGGCCCAGCACAAATAGCTAGAGGAACCTCACCTTCTTGAGTACATGGCAGCCATTGTAGCCAGCAGAGAAAGTGACAACCCCATCATTTGATGTGACCCAGTGACGGCAGATAGAACAGTTGGTAACTTCAAAGGCTGTCCCAAACTCATCTGTTGGTTAGAGTTGATGCAGTAATAGTTAAGGGGATACAAGGAGTCTGGGTCTCACCCAAGGGATGAAGAAACTTTGCAGAGCCTCATGCGTGCACCAGATGCTCATCTTGCATCCAAGTTCCTCAAAAGGCTCACACATCAATAGTTACCAACATACAAGAGCAAAAACAGTCTTGGCTCTGAAAGCCAGAAGTAAAGCTAGGACCGGATTTAACCCCAACAGTAACTGATGGATTCCAACTCCAATTAATTGTGCCTTTATTTCAGCAAGTGCTCTCAAGACAGTCAAAGCAATGATCACATAGCCTTAGTCGCACACCAGACTGCTATGTAGAGTTAATTTGATAGCAACAGGACTTTAAAGTACAGGTATGTGCATATAGGATCAAGAGGCCTACTACATTAGACTTGAGACATTGGGGAATCTCCAAAAACAAAATATTTTACCCAATACCAAGTTTGTTAGCTTGGCTTTCAGTTCCTAACCTATAGTTAGAGCTTCCCCTTGCTATTTTAGGGCAAACCACACAGACTCTCTGCACACTTTGGTCTTGCAACTATGAGCATTTCTTATGACCGTCTCTCACTTTAGACTCAGAGTAAACACAGAAAGTTCTTATTGCCTTCAAGTTGCTAAAGGCACAGAAGATACCAAGTGACCAGCATCAGAGACACTCTCCTCCATGCTCCCCCCTGAAAGAGGAACAGTAGGTATCCCCAACCAATACACTGCTCAAGGCAGTTACCCTCATGGTTTAGCCAGCCCTGCCTCTTAAAAGCACGTAATCTCTCAGTGTAAGAAGCAAGATTGCTACAGCATTTTCAGGATGTCAGAGAGACTTCACAGGTATCACTAAGTTAGAGCTACTCTAGCTAAGATGCCAAGGCAAGAGCAAGTCTTTTTGGTACTCTAAATAAAAGCTTTCAATTTTGTACTCTGCTTTGCCTCACAAAGGAGCCCAGAGAGCTATGCATTATCAATTACCAATATATAATAAGTTCTAAGAGCTCCACCATTCTCTTTACCTCAGTAGGGTACAAGGACAGAGAGTCACAACAGTACATACAAGATATCCAACTGAATTCTTACTGCAACAGCAAGAGGAAAGAAAAGTTTCCTTACCCACAACTTTAAAGCGGACATCATAACCCCGGCTAGGAAACACAAGCAGCTGCATGCCAAACTCTCCACAGTCATACTGATGCTGCAGAGCCAAGGCACTAACTCTCCAGAAGTCACCTTGCCCATTACATAAACCAAGAATTAGCAAAACTACAAAACTCCTTAAGTTTCTACAACCCAACCCCATGACTGGACCAGAAACACTACTAAGCAGCTAAACTGGAGGGCTGTGGCTTTATAGGGCTAGTAGACCTCAGCTGAGGACTGAAGTGAAAAATTAGTGAGCAGTCTCTGCACCTGGGAACTGGGGGGGGGGAGGGGGAGAGACACCTAACAAGGGATCAGGTCAAAAGTACAACACTGTGTCTTAAAGACAATGTAACTATGTACTATACACCCCAATCGACGTCATCTCCACCACTGATTTCCCTTTCCCTTTCTTGCTTCAATTGATAAGGGATGGTGTAAGTAAGACCAGAAGTATTTTCTCATTAGCTTTGCAATCTATGCACATTTACTTGGGAGTCAATCCTATTGAGTTCAATAGGACTTACTTCTGAGAAAACCTGCACAGAACTAGGCAATAGATTTCTTATTCATATGTCCAGTCCACCTCATTGCCCTTCTTATATTTTATCTCTTCTTTGATTCAACATTTCCTTTTTTTAAAAAATCTCTTTTCTTGTGCTCCACTTTGGGGTTGCAAACTCTTTTTCCTGGCAAAGCTTAGGCTCCTGTTGCCTTATCAGGGACTGTGGGACATGCAGAAACTTAACAGGAGAAGCTTTTCCAGGCTGCAATCCTATACACACTTTCTGGGGGTAAGCCCCATTGAACACAATGGGACTTACTTTTGAGTAGGCATGCATAGGATTGTACTGCCAGGCACTGCATGCTGGAAAAATTTCTGCTAATGTCTTCCGGTTAACATAGGAACTCTTCCAGGTAAATATTTGACAAAGAATCCCTTTTATTCTGAGACCTGTGTTCATAGAATGCAGTACTGCATATAATACTTCCCTTGGACCTTATAGTTTGATTCTCTCATTTGAAGAAGCACTGTCTGAATCAGAAAAGAGAGAATCAAATGTGTATTATTAAGTTCTCGAATTGTTTGGGGACCTCCCACCAACTCCCATTCACTGTGTAGCATGGTGTTCCATGCACCAATGAACTTAGAAATGTCAAATATCCCTTCTCTTGCCTTTGGGAACTCTCCTGAAGCTAGTGAGTGATGTGACTCTGAAGTGGAAACAGCATCTCAGAAGGTGGTACTAAGGAATATTAGTGTCTGAAGTCAGTGAAAGACTGGATGTGGGATGAATAATATAAAATTAAATCCAGACACAACAGACATTTTCCTGCACACTCAAGGGGTACATTCCTCTTGAAAGATCAGGTTCACATTGGGAAGAGTACTCCTGGACTCAGCATTCCTCCTAGTAGTGGCTGTGGCCCACAGTAATTTTGCCCAGCTTTGACTGGCGCACCAACTGTGCCCACTTATGTCTTAAGTAGGCCTGACCAGGGTGACCCATGTCTTACTCAGCTCTCGACAGAACTACTGCAAATGCGCAAACAGCACAATCCTACCCAGCTCCTCCACTGGTGCAGCCAGTGGAGGAGGGCAGCAGAACGGGAGGCTTTGGAAGGGAAAGGGGATTTAAATTCCCTTCCCCTACCAAAGCCTCCTGTTCTACCCTCCCCCACTGGCTGCACCAGTGGAGGAGCTGGGTAGGATTGCGCTGTAAGTGAGGGGGGCTGCCCTTGGACCCATTGAAGCTTCAATTGGTACAAAATGCAGCAGCATGAGATTTTATGATCGTATCATGCTGCTATTGTATCAGGCGGCCCGTGTGGTCACTGGAGGTAGGCGGTTCGACTCTGTCGGGCCGCTCCTCCGATGGCTGCACTGGCTGCCGATTCGTTTCCGGGCCCAATTCAAAGTGCTGGTTTTGACCTTTAAAGCCCTATACGGCTTGGGGCCAGGATATTTGAGAGACCGCCTACTTCTATATAGTCTGGCTCGTCTCCTTAGGTCATCAGAGAAGGCCCTCTTGCAGATACCGTCGCCCAGGGAGGTGCGAGGGGCGGCGGCCAGAAATAGGGCCTTCTCAGTAGTGGCACCAACTTTATGGAATTCCCTCCCTTTTGACTTACAAACTGCTCCCTCCTTGGACACTTTCCGGCGAGGCCTAAAAACCTTCTTGTTTAAAGAAGCCTTCTGAGCCCTTGCCTTTTAACATTCTCCTGGTACAGGTGGGGTGCTGCTGTTTTTATGTACTTGTTTTAATGTAATCTTTTAAAACTATTTTTAGATACTGTTTTAATTAATTGTCGTTAATTTGTTTTTAATGTTTTAAAATGTAACTATTTTTTTATTTTTATTTTTGTATTGTACTGCACTATATTTTCTTTTTGTTGTAAGCCGCCTTGGGTCCCTTTGGGGAGAAAGGCGGGGTAAAAATACCGTAAATAAATAAATAAAATAAATAAATATTGCAGGGGTGGCCAACCTATCAACATGAATGCTCCGGGGCCTTTAGTGGTTGTATAAAGGTAAAGGTGACCCCTGATAAGTGACCCGTGGATAAGGTAAAGGAGTCCAGTTGTGTCCGACTCTAGGGTATGGTGATCATCCCCATTTCAAAGCCGAAGAGCCAGCGTTGTCCGAAGACGCCTCTGTGGTCATGTGGCCGGCATGACTCTCCTTGCTGCAGCGCGTAGCATGCGGCTGGAACACGGAGCGCTGTTTACCTTCCCGCAAGCGGTACCTATTTATCTACTCGCATTAACAGGCTTTGGAACTGCTAGGTTGTCAGGAGCTGGCCAAGCAACGAGAGCTCACCCCGTCGCGGATTCAAACTGCCGACCTTTCGATTGACAGCTCATGGTTCAGCGGTTTAGCACCACCAGCAATTGCAGCTGCCAAGTAAGATTCTGTCATCTAGACAACTCAGACAACAGAGGCCCCAATGTTAGAAGGTTGGCCACCCCTGTGTTATTGTGTTGGCTGCATTGGTTGCCAGTTCATTTTTGGACATAGTTTAAGGTACAAGTTTTCTCTACAGCCTTAAATGGCTTAAGACCAAGATACCCAAGGGACAGTCTCCCTCCCTCTCTGTCCCTTAAGATCACGGAGACCCTTATGTCGCACTGCCCTCTGAGGTTTGGTTGGCACTGATGGACCTTCTCAGTGGTTATTATTCCCACCATGTGGAATGCCCTTGCCCCCTTTTTTACTCACATTAATAAAGATGGCCAGATGCCAATTGCTTGGAAAACATCGTTGGTCACCCCTATTTATAAAAAGGGGGATAAAACTGACCCAGGAAATTACTGGCCGATATGTCTTTTGTCAATAATCGGCAAGCTCTATGCATCTTTGTTGCAGGGGAAGTTACTTCAGTGGATAGAGCAGGAAAAGATTCTAGGAGATGAACAAGCAGGATTTAGAAAGGGACGCTCTTGTATTGATCATTGCTTTACCTTGGCATCCTTGATAAGTAAATATGCAATTGGTATACCTGGCACTTTATATGCAGCCTTTATTGATCTAAGAGCTGCCTTTGACTCAGTGTCACATGCACGTCTTTGGAATAAACTAAATGCTGCAGGAATGCCTGAAAGATTGTTACATCTAATAAAGACCTTATATTCTGGGAATTGTTTATATGTTAAGTTAAATAACAAGGGAGCCATTTCCAACTCAATCACTGTTCAAAGAAGTGTTAGACAAGGGTGCGCACCCCATTTGTTTAACCTATATTTAAATGACTTTGTCCCAAAATTACTTGGCCTCCTCACGCATGCACCATGTCTGGGAAATAGGCCAGTGCCAGCTTTACTATATGCTGATGATCTTGTCTTACTGTCAAGAACTCCAGTCGGACTTAAATGTGCTATGAAAGCATTCATCGCATATTGTAAGGAAGAACTGTTGGAAATTAATGAGGATAAGTCTAAAATAATGGTGTTTGAAAGGTCAACAAGGAGGGTAAATAAAAATTGGAAAATTGGTCCATATAGTTTTCAGCAGGTCAATGAATTTAGATATTTGGGAGTTGTATTTCAATCTAATCTTACATGGACTAAACACGTCCAGTATCTTAAGAACGAAACAGAACTAGCTTTATTGGCATTGAAGAAATTTTTCTATATTAAAGGAGGACAATATATACCAGCGCTCTTAAAAGTTTATAAAGCCACTATACTGCCGCGGATATTATATGGCTCTCAAATTTGGTTCTTAGGACCAACAGAAAATCTTGAAAGACTTCAACAAGCTTTCTTTCGGAAAGTGCTGGCCACACCTCCATGTATAGCCTCTGCAGTATTACGGCTTGAATTAGGGCTCCCAAAGATCTTTACATTGATATGGAAAGTCATCATTAATTTTAAATGTCGATTAGCCAATGCAGATGATCTCCCTATTTTTTACTAAATTAGCTGCACAAGAGCGTTGTTGGACAAAATGGAACAATGAAACTGATAAAAAAACTACATGAGTTGGGTCTACTGAGAACAGGAGATCTGAACGAAAGACAACGGTCATTATTAGTGGGAAAATTGTCTCCAATTAGAGGCTAAGCGGACATGTTCATCTTATTCAGGAATAAGGTCTCCGGTAGAATTTACTCTACCTTTATACTTCAATATGCTTACAGTGCCTAAATTTAGGCGGGCTTATATGATTGCACGCTGTAACGCATTACCAACTGCGCAGATGAAAGGTCGTTTTCAAAAGATACCATCTGACCAACGATATTGTGATTGTTCTTTGAACGAATTAGATTCATTGCTACATGTTTTTTTCTATTGTCCTAAATATGAAACAGCTAGAGAACGTTTTTTAAAGAAATGGTTGCAAAGATATTCAACGTTCTCTGATTCTTTAAGGCTGAAAATATTTTTAAGTAGTTTTTGTAAAGAATGTGGTAGATGTGGCAAATTTCTGTTTTATTGTGTGTATAAGTTCAACTTCATAGGTGTATGGCAAATTTTGTTTCAATGTGTTTTTAAATTTTAATTCTACAGGTGTATGGCAATGTGCTATTTAACCTATTAAACTTGACTTGTCCTACCCAGCGAAGGAAGTCTGACCCCCCCCCCCCCCCGCTGGTATTTTAGTACATAATGAAAATGTGGCTTTTCCAGCAAGTGTTCTCTCTGATTCTCTATGACTGCTTGTTGTGATTATTTTCGCTTTGATATTTGTACTGCGGTGTTCTTTGCTTCTTTTGCTAGTTGTATGCTGCTGCTTTTTCTTTCATTGCTTCCATTATAAATTCACAAGCACCCCAACATAAAAGCATTTGGAAACTTTATGACAATGATTATAACTTATTTATTATAAGGTTTCTCCTAGCTCTTCGACATAGAACAACAACTATAGACAGAATGGACAATGAAACGAACAAACAGCACACGCATATGTATGTCTACTCGGAAGTAAGTCTTATTGAATTCAGTGGGATTTACTTCTAGGAAAGCGTGTATAGGATTTCAGCCTTAAAGCAACTCCTTCGCCACCAAGGTCCAATGTCAAAAGAACAATACATTTCAATAAGGAAACACCACAAAATTTACATTTGCTTACAACAGATACTCCCCATGATATATAGTTTTTATTGTACACATTATTTTTACTGATATTTGTGTGCCACTCCAGGTCTCCTAGAAGATGAAAAGTGAGTAATTTTCTTATAGAATGAATGAATGAATGAATGAATGAAATGTTTTCAGAAAGTTTCAAATTGTCAAGCTCTTTTTAATTATTGACATGTGTTGCGGCAGAATCCCGAGATAAGACATACTAGGCTGGCCTGTCAAATTCTCAGATGTGCAGTGTAAGATGTCTCTTACCGGGGAAGTTGGGGGCGGCGTCAGGAACTCGTCGTCGTCGTCTGAGCTGTCAGGTCGGGTCCTGTAGGGCTCCAGCCCGTTGGTGGGAGGCTGCCTGAGCCGGCAGCGATCCAGAAAGCGTAGCCCATAGTGAACTTAGGATGGGGGTTTGGAGGAATGAAAAGAAAAACAAAGGGGGAAAGGGAAGGGGGGGGAAGGCCTCAGAGGTTCAGAGGAGGATGCAGGTTGCGAGCACCTGGGCGCACCTCTGTTAGCCGTCAGGCTCTGGTCGTTGTCTGCGGTCACGATTGTTTTCCCTCTATGTCAGCTCAGGCACGCTCTGCCAAGACCGACCCTCATCATTGGCCTTCAGGGGTTTTTAAAGAGGTTTGGGCGGTAGCCATCGCGTTGGCTACCCAATCGCGTGGCGGGAGGCTGCTCGCCCTGGTCTCCCCACAGCTGTGTTTGTGTAGTGCTTTGCTGCTACGCTGCTGTGGCCGGGCTCGGCCAGGGCGGGCCTTTTGGTTGTTGATCGGCTCCTTTATCCTGCTCTCCTTTTGTTTCGCTGCAGGGGGCGTGTCGTTGCCAGCGGTTGTCTGGCTGAGGATCCGAGTTTGCGGCGAGGGAGCCTGTACAGGTAAGTTGTCCCTGGGGGTTTCTCCCAGGATCAGGGGTCCGTGATTGGGGCTCTGGAGGGGGCGGGGGTTGTCCCCCGAGTTTGCAGCCGTTCCCTGGCTGAAACGGGGGAGGGGCGCTAGTCCGGGCTGCGCAGAGGCCCGCTCAGCCGCCGGTTGTGAGGCCTGTGCGGCTGCGTGGGCGTCCGCGGAACCCGGACAACCCCCCCCACTTAAGGCGTCTGTGTCAGAGAGCTTGTCATCCGTGGTACTTGCTGTTTGTCGGACCCCTTCCCAATATCGCGAAAAGTAATCGGCGTTGGCGTGTTGTGTCCCTTTGCGATGCTCTATGGAAAAAGAAAAGGGTAGGAGCGCGAGGTACCACCGTAGGACCCGGTCGTTATGGTCCTTCAGCTGGTGGATCCATTGCAGAGGGGCGTGATCTGTAATGAGAACAAAGGGATTAGCTGTCAGATAAAATTTCCATGCCCCTATGGCCCACCGGACGGCCAAGGCCTCTTTCTCAATAGTAGAGTAGCGTTGTTCGGATGGGTTGAGTTTCCTACTGAGGAAGGACACCGGGTGTTCCCCATCAGGATATCTCTGGGCCAGTACCGCTCCTAGTCCCGTGTCTGATGCGTCGGCTTGCACCAGGAAGGGTAAAGAGAAGTCGGGGCTTCGTAGGACCGGGTCGTTTATCAAAGCGTGTTGTAGGTCTTGAAATGCTTGTTGGGCTGCATCTGACCAAGGTAACGTTTTTTGCTTACTGTTGCCTCTGAGAAGGTTTGTTAAGGGAGCTGCTCGGGTAGCGAAGTGAGGGATGAACTTGGCGTAATACCCGGCCAGTCCCAAGAATCTTCTTAGTTGTCGTCGCGTCTAAGGTCGAGGGAAGATACCGATCTTGTCCACTTTGTCTGGCTGCGGGCGGATAGTGCCTTGTCCCACGACGTGTCCTAAGTAACGTACCGAGGGTGCTGCTAGCAGGCTCTTTCGGGGGTTTATCTTTAGGCCTGCAGCTCGTAGTGCTGTCAGGACGGCGTCCAGGTGCCGTAGGTGCGCCTCCCAAGATGGGCTGAAGACCAGGATGTCATCTAGGTAAGCCGTGGTGAAGCCTCGGTATTTATCTAGCACTATGTTGACCAATCGTTGAAATGTGGCTGCGGCCCCATGGAGGCCAAAGGGCATGACTTTAAAGTGGAAGAGGCCTCTCGGAGTGGCGAAGGCTGTTTTCTCCCTGTCTTCCGCTCTCAGGGCCACTTGCCAATAGCCTTTGGTGAGGTCCAATGACGTGAGGTATCGGGCTTCTCCTACGCTTTCCAGCAGCATATCTGCGCGTGGCATGGGGTAGGCGTCAAACTTTGCTACCTTATTCACTTCCCGGAAATCGATGCAAAAGCGCGTTGACCCGTCCTTCTTAGGGACCAACACAATGGGACTACGCCAGTTACTGCGGGATTGTTCGATTACCCCATATCACAGCATCTCTTCGACCTCTTTATCTACCTCCTCCCATCTTTTCTTGGGGATGGGTCTCCAGGGGGCCCTAACCACGGTTCCTGGTGGTGTGGGTATCTCATGTTCTAGGACTGAAGTGGATCCGGGTTCCAAGGAGAAGGCCCCGGGGTGGTTCCCGAGCAGGGTGAGTAGTTGTGTTCGCTTCTCTGGTGTCAGAGACGGATCGATTGCGGGTTGGTTAACGTCTTCTTTTTGGCTTGTATCCCAGTCCCTAGAGGGATCTTCGGGGTCCACTATGAGTAACGCCTCTCGATCCCCTGGTGTGTCGGGTACGGGCTCTTGGGCTTCGGATTCTATCCAGGCTTTTAGGTGGTTGATGTGAATTACTCTTTTCGCCTGTCTTCTGTTGCCGCATTGCACTTCATACGTAAGGGGTCCCAATTTCCTAATAATGGGAAACGGCCCTACCCATGGCTGTGGAGGCAGGTGAGGAAAAAGAGAGCCTCTTACCAGTACCTTCCTCCCAGGGTCCAACTGCCGGGCTCTCGCGGATCGGTCGTAGTAACGTTTCTGGCTGTCTTGCGCTTTCTCGAGGTTGTCTCTTGCTATGGCTTGAGTCGTTTCCAACGCCTCCAGGAGGTTCTCCACGTAGGTGGGTAGCGGCTGTGGTGCGTCTGTTGGGTTCTGGGCCCATTTTTCTCGTAAGATGTCGATCGGGCCTCGGGGCCGCCGACCATACAGTAGGTCGAAGGGGGTTAACCCCGTGGAGGCCTGGGGTGTTTCCCGGACCGCAAACAGGAGAGCATCTAGGTATCGGTCCCACTTATTTGGCTGTTCCGCGGCCACCTTGCGGAGCATTGATTTGAGCGTCTGGTTGAACCGTTCAACCAGACCGTCCGTCTGAGGGTGGTAGATCGAGGTGAATTGCTGTTTTATCCCTAGTGCGCGGCATAAACCTCGCATCAGGGCTGAGGTAAAGGAGGTACCGCGGTCGGTGAGGATCTCTTTTGGTACCCCTACCTGAGCAAACAGATGTACCAGGGCCCGTGCCACCCCGGTGGTCTGTAAAGTTTTCAACGGCACCACTTCGGGATACCGTGTGGCGTAATCTACTATCACTAAGGCGAACCGGTAGCCCCCGGCCGTCCTAGGTAACGGCCCAATGAAGTCCATTGCTATTTTACTAAAAGGTGTTTCCACCACAGGCAGCGGCTGTAAAGGGGCTTTAGCCAGTGTCCGGCTATTGCCCTTTTGACATATAGGGCAACGCCTACAATAGTCCCGTACGTCGTGGTCTATGGTGGGCCAGAAGAATGCTTGCAGAATTCTATACAACGTCTTCCTATGTCCCTGATGCCCTGCCCAATCGGCATCGTGTGCGATCTGTAGCACAGGTTTTCTGAACTCTGTTGGCACCAATAGCTGCCACACGGGTTCACTCTTCCCTTTAAAGGGGGCTACCCGCCACCACGTGCCTGCCCGTTTTTCGATGTGGGGGTACCGTTTGGCTTTACGTGGCTCGCAGATGGAGCCCTCACTCACCGCTACGGCGTCTATCAAGGGCTGCAGCGAAGCGTCGGTCTGTTGTGCCTGCTGGAAGGCGGAGTCGGTTTTCCATTCCTCTCGTCGTGCCTCCACCGGCTGGGCCTTGGCGTCCGCTCGGTGGCCCGGGTGGAGGGTCGAGGGTCCTTCCCCTGCATCTTCCCCGTTCGAGGCTACCAATTTTGGTACTTCTTTCGGTGTCAGAGCCATTCGGACTAGTTCTGTAAAGAGAGGGGCGTCTCTCCCCAGGAGCAGGGGTAGTGGCAAACTATCAGTTTTCAAGAAATCCATCTGGTGACACCGTCCTTGTATCTCCACTCTCAGCCTAACCACGGGCAAGTGTTCTTTATGATTATGGAGACATGTGACTCTGGCCCATCCACTCACCGGGGTTCCCCGGGGCACTAGGTAGCTGCGTATCAGCGATACGGAGCTTCCTGAGTCTAGCAGGGCGTTTACCAGGCGATGTCCTATTCTAACTTTGAGGATGAGGCGGGCGGCTTTGTCTCTACTGCGGGGCGGGCTTGCCGTGCCTACCCAGACAGCGTCACATTCCATCATGGGGCAGTCCCGTTGGTAGTGCCCCATCTGTCCGCACGTGTAACAAGGGCCCCTTGTTGCTGTAGCCCGCTCCTCGGGGGTCCCTGGTTTCTCACTTCTTGTCGCTACTGGTGGCCCCCCTGGGTTAGGCCCGTTACGTCCACGGTTGGCCGGAGACATGGCGGGCTGGAAAGGGGCAAGACCCCAGCCCGGGCCTCTAGCCCCGCTGCGGGCGCAGCCTGGGGCTACCCCTTGCACCCCTTGTGGGCCCCTCCCTCTCGGGTGGGTTTCTATCCTGTTGGTCTCACCCCGTGGGGCTCGGGCTTCCTCTCCTTGTTCCGTCTCCATATAATTCTCAAACAGGAGTATCGCACTTTCCAAATCTTTGGGTTTGTTGCATGACACCCAGACCCGGGCGCCCACCGGGAACACTTGATACACCTGATCCAGCACTACCTGCTCCACTATCCGTTTACCTTCTGCGGACGCAGGTTCGAGCCACCTGGTGGCGGCGTCTAGGATCTCTGAAACCACCGTGCGGGGGCGGTCACCCTTCTTAAACCGTATACTCCTGAACTTTAAACGAAATGAGTCCTTGGATACTCCATAACGGCTGAGTATGGCCCTTTTTACCTTGTCATAGTCCTTTACTTCGTCGCTGGAGAGTGCCCGCCAGACACTCTGAGCGGGGCCCGTCAAGTAAGGACCGAGCAAATAGGGCCACTGAGCTTTAGGCCATTTGGCCATTTCTGCTGTCCTCTCAAAAGTGACCATGAAGGCCTCTATGTCGTCATCGGCCGATAATTTGGTCACTCTAAACTGGGGTCCCCCTTCGCCCACTACGGGGGCGGTCTGCGGAAGGGCGGCTATGCTATCCCGCAGTCCTTGCACCATTGCCGTCCTTTCTTCGCGGGATTGCTTAAACATTTCCTGAATTAGTCGTGCCTGGTGCTCGGCCATCCACTGGCCAAACTGGGTCAGATCTATAGGGGCCGCCATTTTTCCCTGTGGACCTTTACCCTGCCCGATTTCTCCACCAGTTTGTAAGATGTCTCTTACCGGGGAAGTTGGGGGCGGCGTCAGGAACTCGTCGTCGTCGTCTGAGCTGTCAGGTCGGGTCCTGTAGGGCTCCAGCCCGTTGGTGGGAGGCTGCCTGAGCCGGCAGCGATCCAGAAAGCGTAGCCCGTAGTGAACTTAGGATGGGGGTTTGGAGGAATGAAAAGAAAAACAAAGGGGGAAAGGGAAGGGGGGGGAAGGCCTCAGAAGTTCAGAGGAGGATGCAGGTTGCGAGCACCTGGGCGCACCTCTCCTCTGTTAGCCGTCAGGCTCTGGTCGTTGTCTGCGGTCACGATTGTTTTCCCTCTATGTCAGCTCAGGCACGCTCTGCCAAGACCGACCCTCATCATTGGCCTTCAGGGGTTTTTAAAGAGGTTTGGGCGGTAGCCATCGCGTTGGCTACCCAATCGTGTGGCGGGAGGCTGCTCGCCCTGGTCTCCCCACAGCTGTGTTTGTGTAGTGCTTTGCTGCTACGCTGCTGTGGCCGGGCTCGGCCAGGGCGGGCCTTTTGGTTGTTGATCGGCTCCTTTATCCTGCTCTCCTTTTGTTTCGCTGCAGGGGGCATGTCGTTGCCAGCGGTTGTCTGGCTGAGGATCCGAGTTTGCGGCGAGGGAGCCTGTACAGGTAAGTTGTCCCTGGGGGTTTCTCCCAGGATCAGGGGTCCGTGATTGGGGCTCTGGAGGGGGCGGGGGTTGTCCCCCGAGTTTGCAGCCGTTCCCTGGCTGAAACGGGGGAGGGGCGCTAGTCCGGGCTGCGCAGAGGCCCGCTCAGCCGCCGGTTGTGAGGCCTGTGCGGCTGCGTGGGCGTCCGCGGAACCCGGACATGCAGATACAACTACAGATGTTCTTGCATGCCTTCCATCTGATCTGTACCACCTCAGGGCATGTTTCAGCAATGCCTGACTGCATTGCCTTCCTTCCAGCTCATCTTCCCTGTATCTTCCTTCATTTTGTTTCAGTAATCATGAGTACCAGTGCCCCTTCTCTACTTTCTTGTAGCATTTGTTCACACAAACTCTCTTGAACTTTTCTTTGGCTACCTATTCTGTCCTCTTACACAGATAGTGGGATTTAGAAACAGGAACCTGTATTTGTTTCTTGTATTTTAAGGCTACATGTATATATACACAATATATGATATAAGGCCACAGGTATATACAATCTTAGGCATACTTTCCAAAAAGAAAGTCTCATTGTACATGTTTAGGTTCAGTATATAAGTTCTCAGAATGACTCCAGTGAGTGATGTTGGACTCCAGTCACTTCTAGAAGACTAGATTTTTGTGGCTTTCATAGAGTGGCACACAACCATCAAATCTGGTACCAACTTGAAAAACCCACGTTTATATATTTTCTTTGTTCCGTCATGGAACTTAAGGCAGCATACATTGGGCTACCAGGGAATCTCCCATCATGCAGGTACAGACCATCCCCAGATCAGCTTAGTACATATTAGCAAGGTTACTACATCATGTACCTTTAGATCAGGCAGATAGGTAGAACGGATCTACTGATATACATCTCTATGGTATAATGTACTGATTTACCTGGCACTGATTGCTACCCAAATGGCCATATTCAGATTGATACTGGAAGTGCCAGTCAAACTTCACTGGGACTGGAGCCCTTTGATGGCTTGCAGAGCCCATCGTATATTGAAGCTGTTCAGTCTAAACCCCAGGAGACCCCACTGTACTATGATTGCAAAATAGTTATCACACAATAGAAAGAGGCTGATGAAATGAATATCCCCCCACACACACACCACCAAAGTGTTTTGCTTGGGAACCAAATGAGAGGATCTAGGTATAGGATGCAATCAGTGCAAGAGTATCAAGGATAGAAGCTGAAGGCTCTGCAAGCTTAGCCAGTGGGACTATCATACAAGCAGAGGAGCTCACAAGCAGCAACATAGATTGTGTATTCCCAGGACCAGAAGTTATAACATTTACATTTTATTTTCCTATAATGAATCACTGATGGGAAGCCCAATCCTGCATAAAGATATGTGGCCGCCCCTTCCTCTGATGTAGGGCTGCCCAGCCCCAATGGGCCTCCTCGAATGTATGTCAGCTCTTGAGCCGATGTACATCCGGGGCAGTGGGGTAATTTTTTCCATTATTTATTAATTTTGGCTGCCATTTTTGGGGCCTCCACCGCTTGCCTTTTTTGCCACTGCTCCTTCCTGCGGCACTTCCACCGGCACCGGGACTGCCCCCACCACCGCCACTGTGGCATCTTCATCCCGGCCTGCTGACTGCTTTGCAGCGGGCCGGGACTCTTCTGAGCCTGGCCGGCTGCGTTCCAGCCGGTGGAGCCCTGGTCGGTCGGAATGCAGCTGGTCAGGCTCAGAAGAGTCCCGGCCCGCTGCGGTGCAGCCAGCCAGCCGGGGACAAAGACTGCACCATCTGTACCGGTTTGGCTGAGACAATCCCGACTTCCAGGGCTGACCGGGATGCAGCTGGGATGGACCCCCAGAAACCGGTACTGTCTGGGCCAAACTGGTACGAATGATAAGCCTACTTTTATCTGGTTTTATTTCAAATATCACTGCACCAAGGCCAGTATCTTTTTTTTTTCATCTGACAGTCTTATAGGAAGATTGCAAGCTGAACAGCTGCTGGTAAAAGTTCTCCAGCAGCATCTGGTGGAGAAAAACAGAAAATACCACAGTTCTGTTAGGAGTCTGATATTGTACTTAGGGTGTGTGGGACAGAAGCTTCTACAAGTGCCAAATAAAATAGCAACTGCTAGGCAACTGTTACTGCATGTCAATTCTTATGGCACAATCCTGTGGGCTATGGGTGCCGGTGCTGCAGTCTTAGCGCTGGTGCCGGGTGTCACAAACATACCGTTTTTAAAAGACCTATTTATAATGTCTATTTTCATTTTTTCTTGATTTTTTTTGTTTATTTACAAAACATATAGAGAGACCATCATTCACTGACACCTCAGGTGCTATTATTTGCTAACATCGTTCTGATCTGCTTTCCTTTTCTTATGGTCCAATCCCATGAGTCACTTACAGCGGTGGATCTCCAGGTCTGCTGCTGTAAGTGTTGTTACAGTGTTGTAAAATGCATGCCACTGTTGTGCACTCTTTGAGATTGCTGGTGCAGATGACCGGAGGCTCCATTCATGCAGCTACTGGACACCACACTGGAGCAGATAAGGTGACGGAGAGGGCAGTTCATGGGAGGATCAGGACAGGGAGCAGGGAGGTCAGGTGGCGGTTTGAGGGCAGGAGAGGGGTAGATCTCAACAGCAGCAGCATGTACCAGATCCTATTCCCTTCCCAGTCCAGACCCAATCCCAGGAGATGCCAGTTAAATAGCTGGCATAGATCCAAGGACACCCATTGGTGGTCAGGTGGCTTACAGAGAGGTAAGTAAAAAAATATTTTTACTTACCTCTCCTGGGCCATCTGGTCCCCCCCACACACACACACACCATGCAGGGCACGCTCCATTGGCAGTGCTGCATGCTATGGCATGGCAGCGGATAGGATTGGGCCCTTACTTTTCAATTGCTAACAGCGCAATCTCTATACATGTCTACTCAGAAGTAAGTCCCACTGTGTTCAGTGGGGTTTACTTTCAGGTTTGTATATGATTGCAGCCTTAATATTCTACTCCTGGACAAAGCCATTTATTTTTCTGTTTCTAAGCAAATTATAACATTTCTGCAAACTGAATTAAAGTTAAAATGATAGGCCTTTTGAAGGGAAAGGACTTAGAAAGTTTCAAGGCATAATTGATTCAACAAAATTCTAGATGTTGGGCTTAAGCTGCAAGAGAGATTTTGGTCGAGTATCAGGAAAAATGTGTTAAGAGCAGTTCAACCATGGAACAGTGGTGTAGCTTACCTTTCGTGCGCCTGGTGCAGCGCACCAGCAAAAAGCCAGAAGTAACTGATGTGGTGTGATGACATCATCACGCCATATCAATTACTTGCAGGTCGCAGAGCTCTGAGACCAGGAACTATTTGCTCCACACCGAGCGAGTCCACTCAAAGCGGAGCGAAGCCAGAAGCGGCCGGAAGGGGTGACAGCCCCTTAGCTGCCTTTGGCTTTTTTTATGGCTCCAGCCTATGAGCTGAAGGCATGAGTCTGAAGAGCCAAATAGAGCCGAAGCCAGCCAAGGGGGTGTCACCCCTTCGCTTTGGATGTTTTCACAGCTCTCGCCTGCAAGCCGAAGCCGTGTGAGTCACTTCCAACTTGTGTGGCTTTGGCTCGCAGGGCGCAGGCAAGCCGCCCAATGAGCACTGCACTCCCTCCCGTCCTAGGGAGTCCAAGAGAGCTTGGCTAAGCCATTTTCAGCTGCTTGCTCTGCTCGCGAGAACACAAAGGGACTCTGAGCAGCCAAAAATGGCCGCTGACTGCCTGGGGGTGCTGCACGGTGTGGGCCGCCCCATGGTGTCACCCCAATAAGCGCCCTGCACCTATTGCACCCCCCCCCCCAAAATGACGCCAGTGCAATGGAACCAATTACCAAAGGAAGTGGTGGGTTTATCTGCATGGCAGCTTGACAGGCAACTTTTAAAGATACTCTGGAAAGGCTGTTCCTGCTTCACTTAGGGGTTAGACTAGATGGCCTTGTAAACCCCTTTCCAATTCTATGGAAATGCTTTGCAAGCTCGTTAGTCATTTGTATGTAATGCAATAAAGTGAATTTCACTGGGATTATTTTGTACAAATGGCAAAATACACATGTGTGCTCATCACATTGGAAAGTCCACACACAATTTATACATGCATTTCACTTCGCTGATGTGATATTCCTATAGGAAGATAACAAGTAGTACTTAAACTGTGTGATGAGAGGCAGTTTGGACATATCACTCACACACACACACACACACACACACAGCACCAATTATGTGGATCAGAATAGCACATTGGTAGGGGGAGTTCATGTCCCTCGTCACATGGTAGATGAGGCTGGCAGATGGTATTGTCTAAACTGGCTCTCTGGTCTTCTGACAATCTGCGGCAGTTCAACATCCCTCACTGCATTACAAATGGAACAGAATGAATAGAACAGAAGCATAAAAGCATAAGATGGGCAGATGAGCTGCTGCCTTGCCTGAAGAACAACGAAGACAGGATCGGTTCGAGACAACTGGAAGCTGCCAACAAGCTACCAACAGCTGTGATATCCCAGTTGACAAGCTGAGAGGAGTCGCTGTCGGACAAGCTCGAACTTGAAACCGTGTGCAGGCAGTGAGATACCACACCATTGAAAGGAAACAGTTGGAGAAGACGGGTTCTATGCAAATAGAACATTTATTGTATAAACACCTACGGGGGGGGGGGGTGTTTAGAAACGTCTGCCTGTGTAAACCACCTTGAATAAGGGTCTGAAGAGAAATCTGATGAAAGAAAGGTGGTATATAAATACAGATATTATTATTATTAAAACAGACTAAAGAATGGAATGTAGTTTCCAGATTGCCGTGGCTTTGTCCAACTCTTAAAAGATAGCCATGTTTTCAGTGCGTACTGAAACACTAAAATCTTTTCTCTTTCTGATATTACAAATTGCTCTTTCCAGCTGGACCAAGATGAAGCTTGAAGAATTTCTCGATCTCCTTCCAGGAATGTTCCTGAGCTTTGGCATGGGGCTTTGCTTTACCTCCCCATCGTATAGGTTTGGGAGTACCCCGGAATGTAGTGATGTTGCTCAGTGGAGATCCAGGGGGTTCTAGTAGGTGCCCAGCTTCTGGATACAGCAGCAAGGTACAGTTATTTTTCCCGTACTTCTTTGCTCTGGCTATGGCCACCTCGGCGAACATCTTACTGTTGAGACTTCGGTCATCTTCTCCTACCACAAAGAGCACGTGTCCTAAGGCCTTCTCCAAAGGGATGATGCAAGCCTGATGTTTCTCTTCCCGAGGATCGCCCATGACATGGTAATTGGTTAGCACTCCTGTGTCAGTGACAAGAACCTTCTCTACACAGTAGGGGATAGCAGGGATATAGATATCCCGAAAGCGGAGTGGTACGCCTTCCATAGCTGTGGCACCGTTGATGCAGACAACAGCCACTATTTGCTCTAAGAAGGTACACATAGCTAGTGCAATCTCTACTCCTTTGGACAGCCCAATGACTCCAAGTCCTGGGCCCCTTACCTGGGGGAAAAAAATCCAACAAAGTTAAAATAGCTACATACATACATATGGCTTAGACTGAGGGAATGGTTTATGACCCAGTTTGCAGGGGTTGAGAGATAGTGGCTTTATTATCATGGGGGTCTCCTTCTTGTCCCTCCTGGTGGGTAATTCTGCATCAAAGGAGTTATGGAGTAGGGAGTAATAAGCAGGTCTGACACGCAGGTAGGATGCTCTACAGCAGCATTTCTCATAATGCCATGGTCAGGTGCCAGGGTATTTGGGCCGCTACTACTGTGGTCTTTCAATCTCACTCGCATGGCAAGTGCAGGCCTTGGGGCTCAGAGACTTATATAAAATAAAATAAAATGACAATTGCTAGTCAAACTGAAGCAAAACTGTGTGTATTACGTTAGTCTCGCTTTTATTTTTTAATTTATTTTTGGATGGACCCACTATCTTTCTCCTATCCTCTCTAGTAGAGGGTGCCATGACACCAGCAAGGAAAAGCTTCGGGGTGAAACATGAGGATTAAACTGCTGCTACTCACCAGGCCTTATTATGGAACAGAATTGTATTTGTAAACATACAGAAGACATACCATCTCAAACTTACCATAGGATGGTTTAAGAGCACTTTGGTTGCTTCCTCGAAATACTCTAGGTCTACTTCTCTCAGGAACTGGGGCAGGTCATCATATGCGAAGAAAGCCAGAGCAAGGACAGCAAAGCCTTTACTAGCCAGTAGGCTAGCTCGGAACTCAATGAGACCTCCAGATCCACCAAACATGTCAATCACCCCAGGAAATGGCCCAGGGCCTGCAGAGAGATCAGAGCAAGTGAGACAGAGAAGGCAGGAGTGAAGAACATACATATCTTCTCCAAGATTCTCACAGAGATCATAAATACTAATGATATAAGGCACCAGAAGTATTTATATGTTTTTTAAAAAAATTATGGTCTGTCTGTCTGTCTGGGGCCACTGCAAAACCTACTTTCAACAGCTACGTGATGGACATTGAAAATATGGGTTGAGTTGTGAACTGGATGCAAAGTGAGTCAAATGACTCACTCACCAGACTGACTCACCAGATGCTGAACACTACACGTAACAACTCAACATACCAGTTTGCTCGCAGAGATCACAAGTTCCTCACAATGGTGAAATCTAAATACATTATTGCTATCTTACAAGTCCTATTTCATTCAGTATGATCCAGTCTGTAGGGTATCCCAGACTGGGTATCCCAGACCCAGTATCTGCGGGGGATAGGTTCTTCCCCCCCCGTTGATACCAGAAACTACAGATGGAGGGAATGCTATCCCCCATGCCCCATTACCTTTCTTCACCCATTAACTTTCTTTATCTTTACAGAGCTGGCGCCAAGCGCGCATCTCTTGCTTTAACAAAACGCTATAAGCAGCCTCCAGCTTCCTGTTAATGGAGCCTCTCTACCATTCAAGCTGCTTGCCTGCTTCGTCACTATAAGCTTATAGTGTTTTGGTAAAGAAAGAAACGCACTGGCTTGGCGCCAGCTCTGTGAAGATAGAAAGGTAATGGACAAAGGGGCCCTGCGGCAACCCGCGGATAAGTGGAGCCGCAGAGAGCGGGGCCCGCCACCTGTATTCTCAATGGGTTGTTTGACTAGATTTCACATAGTGCCTTGCATATGTGCAGCAAAGAGGGACTGGATGGAAACTACGATGTTATGACTTGGTTTCAGGAAGGCAAAAGACCTGCTAAGTTTATTTTAGCAGGTCACTGTCACAGCTACTGCAGGGACGTAGGGCAGAATGCAATGGGTATAGCTGACAGACGAACCTCAGTCTTTTAAGGAGGGGTGTATGTGTTCAACGAAACAGGCAATATGGGATTAAAAGCCATGTATTTTTCTTAAAAGGAACAATAAAACTTTTAAAACAAGGCCCGACGTTGCAGCTTTTTTCTTAATCCAAACACATACCCGTTTTAAAAGTACACGAAGGAAAAGAAAAAAGAAAAATTAAGAAAAAAGCTGCAACATCGGGCCTTGTTTTAAAAGTTTTATTGTTCCTTTTAAGAAAAATACATGGCTTTTAATCCCATATTGCCTGTTTCGTTGAACATCGTATCTGGCCATGAATCCTTTCACGCTACAGGGGTGTATGTAATAATTGCATGCACCACACTGAAGGAAAGAAAGAACTGCCAAGATGTACAAATGTTTCAGAAAGAACTGGGAAAAGAACACACTCCTCTGCCTGGACAGGAAAGGAAAAAGCAGTAAAGAAGCCAGGAGCTGGAGGAAGCATCCTCTTTGTCAGCGAGTGGCTTATAGTTATAAAGGACTCCCATCCAGGATCTGGTTCATGCCCACTGAGCTTCAGCAATGCCACAGTACCGAGAGCTCCAAGAACATTCACAGAACATTTACCATGTTGGGCAGGATACTGGAGCAGGTAGGGGAGGAGTGGGAAAATAAAACAGGTTCAGTTTTCTTACCGGGAGGCAAAAAAAGGGCCCCTCGAACTCGGCCCTCCTTGATCTGGAAACGTTTCACTCCAGGGGCTACATACCACCTCTCCACAGTGCAAGTAGCCAGTGGTACATTATCAGGTGAAGGCAGAAACACGACAGAGTCGAAGAGGTTGATATGGACACGAAACGGGCTACCAATCACATCAAGCTTAATCAGTCTGTGGAACATCTTTTCTGGCTTCATTGAACAGAAGAGGCCCATGGGCCACACACCTGAATAGTCACCCCCCAGAGCACATGCCTGCTTTACATCCACTTCCCCAGCCTCGTTTGCCCGGTAGAAGGCTCTGGATTCAAACTTCACTCCTTTTTCATCTGTCAGCCACAAGTACAGGGTCACTTGCTGGAAGGGAGTCAAGCCAGAGGCACGGATCCACACTGGCACATCAGCTAGTGAGCTTTCAGGGGTGACGGTGAACTGGACCATGGCAGTCAGCCCTTGATGAGACCTGCGAGAGGGAACGTTTACAGTAAAATGTGCTGGAGAACAAGTGTGAGTGGGGCTGCGGAAGGCTCAACCCTTTTCCTCCAGACAATCAGGAGGGAAGGATGGTGGCGTTAACAGGCCACTTCCCATGCCAAATTGCATATCCCAAGCCAAGCAAGCACTACAGTGCTGTACTAGTATGGTGTGTGTGTGTGTGTGTGTGTGTGTGTGTGTGTGTGTGTGTGTGTGTGTGTGTGTGTTCGGGGTTGATTGTACACCAAGTTGCTCAGCCAATCCTCAACCTGAGGGGTACAGCATGGGAGGGATTAAACACCGCCACAAACTTTGTTGCTTGCAACAGAGCAAGCTACACACAGTTAGTCCCAAACTTGAGCCCTACAATGCCATCGCTCTCTCTCTCTCTCTCTCTCTCTCGCTCTCTCTCTCTGCTTCAGAGCTAACTGCAGGCAGGCAGCAGCACAGCAGTCCAATCTGGCAGGAGGGCTCTCCCCGCCCCTCCTCTCCAGGCAGTTTTTTCTTTGGTTTAAGAGCTGAGGGAGAAAAACAGCCCCTCTGGAGCTCACGTTCTCTACTTTTACTTCTGTCAGTCAGAGCTTTTGACTGTGTCTGGAATGTTTGTTAACTTGGCATTTATGATTTAACCTACCTGTATGAGGGGAAAGAGTTAATATTTCCCATCCCTGCTAGATGAGAAAAGTAGCATATTATATATCCAGTCGCCTGCCTGTTCACACTTGCACGTCTCTCTCCGCCCCTTCCCAAGCTTTCCTGGCCTTTTGGTGCAAACCAGAACGGGAGGCGCCGCGGGGGAGACTCTAACCTCACGGAAACTTGCATGGCTTGTTACGATCAGCCGCTTGCCGCCCGTCACCACCTCACCTGCTCCGCTGATCCCAGCTCAGGATAAGTGCTCAGGTATATTTTAGGTGCCTCACTCACCTTTTGGGGATAAGCCAGCAGCGAAAGCGAAGAAGGGGAAAGGCTGGCACAACGCGCGCAGATAGTTCGGGAAAGTTGCCTCTTCCTTCCAGGGGGAACCTCCGAAACTTTCAAGGCAGAAGAGAGAATGCACACACAGACGAGCCAGAGCCGCGATAAGACAGCTCTGGAAACTCTAGGATGATGAAAAGGCCAACCCTTTTCTCTCTCTCACTTCTTCCGGCTTGGGGCGCAGTGAGAGAGAGAGAGAGAGAGAGAGAGAGAGAGAGAGAGAGAGAGAGAGACCTTTCCCACAGAACTGCCATGTGCCGACTTCTTCTCTTCCTTCAGCCGTCAGCTTTTCCTCTGGTGACTTTTTTTTTAGGGAACTATGGAACAGTCATAAAAGTCTGGATTGGATTAGTTTTTAATACAGAGAATTACGGTAGTACTCGCCCCCCCCCCCAGGGGTTTAAGAGCATCCCTTGAACACTGTATTTTGATGTGATGTCTGGTTAAAACAAATGTGCATTGCCTCGAGCATCCCACCCAAAAGGATCTGATATCTTTAGTAAATGGTGTGGAAGTCTTGGTTCCAAGTATTTTCTGGTAATGCAATTTTCATTTGGACAGTTTATAGCTCATTCAGAGCAGCAAAGTATGCAGAGAGGACATTCTAGCTACCACTTCTAACTCTATGCCAGGGGTTCTCAACCTTTGGAGGCCAGGGTATCCCTTATCACGGTCCAATGTTCTGAAGTACCCCCTGCTAATTAATTGGATCAATCAATTAATTAATTAGGTAATTAATCATTAAATAAAAAGTACTAAAACAATTTTGAATGTGAAAAATGTCTTATTTAGCTCTATGTGTGTGTGTGTGTGTGTGTGTGTGTGTGTGTGTGTGTGTGTGTGTGAGAGAGAGAGAGAGAGAGAGAGAGAGAGAGAGAGAGAGAGAGAGAGAGGGAGGGAGGGGAGACACACACATCATGCAAGGATCTCTTTTTTTTCTCCAAGTCACACTTCCCAAAATCAGCTCCTTCCTCCCTCCCCACCCCACCAAAGTACATTTTCTAAAGTACAAAAATAAGCCCAAAACCAAAATCAGAGAGACAGGGCTCCAAAAATAATTACAATTTAAAATCCATGTTAATTAACACTTAATTAGCGGATGATGGGGCAGATAAGGGGCAGGGCTTGGCGTACCCCCAGCAAGAGGTCCGCGTACCCCTAGGGGTACCCATACCACAGGTTGAGAACCCCTGCTCTATGCATTTCTGCACATGCAGGTTCTGTTGCTGGATATTGAACCAGAGGCAAATGCATGTTTAAATGCAAAACGGTTCCAAACATGAAGAGGGGGATGAAGTCCAATAACAGCAAAAGCGACACAGGGGTAGAAGGTGATGAACCCTGCCATGCCAGCCATGTAAGGTAAAGGTGACCCCTGACAATTAAGTCCAGTCGTGTCCGACTCTAGGGTGTAGTGCTCATCCCCATTTCAAAGCCGAAGAGCCAGCGTTGTCCGAAGACGCCTCCGTGGTCATGTGGCTGGCATGACTCTCCTTGCTGCAGCGCACAGCATGCGGCTGGAACACGGAGCGCTGTTTACCTTCCCACAAGCGGTACCTATTTATCTACTCACATTAACATGCTTTGGAACTGCTAGGTTGGCAGGAGCTGGCCAAGCAACGAGAGCTCACCCTGTCGCGGATTCAAACTTTCGACCTTTCAATCGACAGCTCATGGTTCAGCAGTTTAACCCACTGCGCTACCCGCCAGCCATGTACCTCCCTACATAAAGAGCTCCAGGTTTTGGACAACTCTGCTCATGCATTTCCTCCCAAAGGGACCTGTTCCTTGACCATGAAAGAATCACAAGGGGAGGGAGAAGCAGGCTATGTAGAAAGCAGTCCTCGCTGTGTGCCCCTCAGCACCCAATCTATTCCCGTTTCATTCCAGCAATGAAAAGGGACTGCCTAGTCCCTTTCCCCGCACACATCCCTGACCCCAACCCACATAAATTCCTTGCAGATTCTAAGTTAAGTTTAGATTCAAAGCCCTGTCTCCAGAGATTCTTTGCCCCCCCCCCCCCAATTGGTTTAATACCTCTTTGCCTTGGACAGTATTCAGCCAAATAAGAAGTAATCATTAACAGAAACAATTGCACAAAAGGTCCTTATCAGTATCTCAGTCAGGTGATATTCCACTTTGACCTTGCAAATCCTCACCAGAACATAATTTAAGTTGTTGTTGAAAAGCAGTATATAAATATTCTTAATAATAATATTGCTTCCCAAGGTCTACACCCCCACTGTTGCCGTCACGAAACACTATTGTTGTACTGGTCTTCAACTTTGGACTGTCTCCTCCACTCACAGATCAGCCAAAGGCTTTCAGTTCCAATAATGTTTACTGCTGTATTGAATCTGAAACCCAAGGTCTGTATTTTTAAGAAAGAGCAGGCAGATGAGTTTGGGGGGGGGGGGGAGAGGAGGGAATCCATATTCTGTGACTGTTCCATTTAAGTGCAGAAATTGGTATTGGTTGCAAAAAATGACACCTTGCATTTTAACATTAAATAAAACATTTTTCTAGCCCTAAAGTTGGGGCTGTATGTACTGTAAGTAAAGGTAAAGGTATCCCTTGACAATTAAGTCCAGTCGTGTCCGACTCTAGGGAGCGGTGCTCATCTCTGTTTCAAAGCCAGAGCCAGCGCTATCCGAAGACGTTTCCATGGTCACGTGGCTGGCATGACTCAACACCGAGGCGCATGGAACGCTGTTACCGTCCCGCTGACGCAGTACCTATTAATCTACTTGCAATTTCTTGCTTTCGAACTGCTAGGTTGGCAGGAGCCGTCGCACGGATTCGAACTGCCAACCTTTCGATGGACAGCTCATGGTTCAGTGGTTTAACCCACTGCGCCACCCGCTGGCACTCCCTACCAAAAAACAAAGTTACACCTAGGTAATACAAATTTTGCACTGAGAAAAGCAGTCTGTATAAATGATACATACAGTGGGCCCTCCTCATCCATAGATTGGCCATTCACAGGTTTGGGTATCCACAGATTTGTGTAAAGGGACTACCAGAGGCAAATGGGGGTGGGGGGATGCCATTTTATCTTCTTTTGTAGCTTTGTCGGGGCCCGCCGCCATTTCTTCCCTCTCGTGTCACATTTTAAACGCCAAATGTGCCAGTAAAAAGAAAAAGAAAAAACAGCCGGAATCTACTTCTGGTTGCATCTGCATCTGGGAGTAGTTTCCGGATGTGTTTTTTCTTTTTACAGGCACTTTCGGCATTTAAAATGCGGTGTGAGAGGGAAGAAGCAGCAGCAGGCCCCGGAGAAGCTACAAATGGCACAACTCCCGCTCCCCTACCCCCACCTGATCGCACCTTGATCATCCGCAGTTTTGGGCATCCACGGGGGTTCACTGGAACAGAACCCCCATGGATGCCAAGGGCCAACTGTATTTCTTTATCTTTTCATTTTTGCAAAATTGATTTAGGCTTTGCTAGGTACAGGAAAGGCAAGGATACTGAAGCCCTACCTACCCTCACACAAGTGAATATCATATTCAGCTACCCCCTGGCTTTCCAGATCTCAGCAGACAAGGACATTGCATTTTCAAGGAGATATTTGCACACAGAAGGGCTTGACTTTTATTTTTAAAGGAAGATGACATTCTGAGGAGGCTACGTCTGTGACTCAGCTACATTCTGTACTCGTCTTTGTAGCCTGTAATTTCCAGGAAAAGTTTGAAAGATAAACATATGGCCAATGTCTGGAGAAACTTCAGGGGGTCAAAAAAAAAAAAAAAAGGTTGTTATGGCTTGTATCAGAGGAGTCAAACATAAGGCCTGCAGGCTCTATCTGGCCCATGGAAGATCTTTATTATTATTATTATTGTTTAAAGAATTTGTATCCCGCCTTTCTCCCAGCAAGGGCACCCAAAGCAGCTTACAACATTAAAATAAACATGTACATTAAAATAATTAAAAACAAATAATTAAAACAATTAAAATAAACAACCCCAGTGGGTCACCTGTATTTACATTTGTTAAAAGTCATTTGCTAAAAAGCCACCATGTCAGACATCGAAAGCTAACCTAAATAAAAACGTCTTAAGGCCCTGCCGAAAGGTCTCTAAAGAGGGAGCCGTTCTCAGTTCCAGGGAAAGGGAATTGCATAATTGGGGCACCACAGCCAAGAAGGCCCTATTCCGCGCCGCCATCCTCCTCACCTCCGTCAATGGTGGCACGGTTAACAGCCCCCCCCGATGACCTCAGATTACAGGTCGGATTATAAGGAAGGAGGCGGTCCCTCAAATACCCTGGACCCGAGCCATTAAGAGCTTTAAAAGTAAAAACTAGCACTTTGAATTGTGCCCGGAAACAAACCGGCAGCCAGTGTAGCCGCCGAAGCAACGGTCCGACTGAGTCGAACCGACAGGCCCTGGCAACCACCCAGGGCGCCGCATTCTGCACTAGTTGCAGTTTCCAAACAGTCTTCAAAGGCAGCCCCACGTAGAGTGCATTGCAGTAATCTAGTCTAGATGTCACTAGGGCATGGGTCACTGTGGCCAGGTCTGCACGATCCAAGTACGGTCGCAGCTGGCGCACCAGCCGAAGCTGGGCAAAAGCCCCCCTGGCCACCTGAGAATCCAGGAGCAGCTGTGCATCCAGGAGAACCCCCAAGCTGCGGACCTGCTCCTTCAGAGGGAGTACAACCCCATTCAGAGCAGGACGATGATCCAGTACCTGAGTCGTAGACTCAGAAGAACCTCTGTCTTATCAGGATTTAATTTCAGCTTATTTGCCCCCATCCAGCTCCCAACTGCCTCCAGACAACGATTCAGGACATCGACCGCCCCCTTGGAGTTGGGTGGAAAGGAGAGAAAGAGCTGGGTGTCATCAGCATACTGATGACTCCCTACCCCAAACCCCCGGATGACCTCTCCCAGCGGCTTCATATAGATATTAAACAGCATGGGGGATAGAATTGACCCTTGTGGCACCCCACACCTCCTGAGGGCTGGCTCACATAATATCCGGCCCACATAATAATTGGGCTGTCCCAGGGCTGTCCTTTCAGCAACGCTGCATCTGCCGAGGCTCTGGGAGGGAAGGATGCCTTAGAGCAGTGGTTCTCAAACTGGCGGGTCACGACCCATGAGAAGAACTGGAAATGACTGCTACCCCCTCAAGGGCAACCATGGTTATGGCGGCACCGGCAGCGCTCCCAGGATTGTGCCACAGTCAGGAAAGACCTCTGGAAGTGGGTCTCGATCACATCGGAGTGACAATCTGAAGTGTGGGGAGGCCCACAGAAGGGGCCATGGGTCTCCCCCACACCCTCTGGAGGCCTGGAGCAACCCCTGTGAGTTTAAAAAAGACCTTTTTTCCCCCAGCAGCAGCATGATCCCGGGAGTGCCACCAACACTTAACTTCCCCACCTCATGGGAAGAACTTTGAGAAACGCCACCTTAAGAGGCAAGGAATGCTTGGGGCAACCCAAGAGGAGTGAGATGCTGGGAGGGTCGAATTATCATGTGGGTCACCCTTTCAGCAGTGCCACTTCTGCCAAGGCTGAAAGCACCTCTCAGCTGCTTTGCTGCAAAGTGACAGCTCTGCAGAAGCGGCGCTGCGGAAAGGGTGGCCCATGTTAATTGGGCTGTCAGCTTAAAACTGGGCTGTCTCATACCTTGAAAATATGGTCAAGATTTGCATACTTTCTCTTCTATCATGTGCAGTTAATGAGTAACTGCATGAGACAAAGTGCTTCTTTCTGGCCCTCATCTGCTTAATGACTTCACTTTCTGCACCGTGATGTCAGTTCCAGCCCTCACCAGGCAAAATAAATGCTATTCAGCCCGCTGTATGAAATGGGTTTGACACCTCTGATTTATAGTGACCTTCAGCAAGCTGCACAAGTTATTTCTCATCATAGCAAATAAATAAATACAAAACATTGATGGTTTTTTTTGTTTTGGTGTGGAATATACCGATTTGGCTAGAATGATCCAAGTCTGTGATCCAAGTCTTATGGGTACTTTGAAGCAGTCGCGTCGCGACGACGCGCGTCACCCCAGAGCGGGGGCGCGCGTCGCCCTTAAGGGGGAGGCTCCGCCCCCGCGCGTGACGTCACGTGCAGGAGCAGAGCGCCCTCCCCGCTCCGTTTTCGGCTCATTTTGGAGCCAAACGGACACAAGGGAGGGCGGGCGGGCCCAGCTCCAACCCAAAACTGTAAGTGGGGGGAATCGCGCATCACCCCTATATGCGCGACACCCCCCGGCGGCCCGCCCCCTCCGCTTCCCCCCGTCGACGCCAGTGCTTTGAAGTGCTACTGATTTGACAAGGTTCTTAACTGTATGGGTTCTGCAGCCATGTCAATGTAAAAATAGAGAAATAAGACATGGCTGCAGAACCCATACAGTTAAGAACCTTGTCAGTTACCCACAGCCATGAAAATCTGCATGCAACATTGCTACTGATTTTCTCATTGTTCCCATTGAAGTACAGGTCTAAAGTTAAGGCCATTACCAGATTACAGAGAGCTTGGGGCAACGTCTTGCACCTTGCCTTCCCAATGGCATATTGGGCACTGGCACAGTGGTTGAGTAAGATTCCCATAGTTAGGCATGAAGTTTCAAGTGCTCTGTATATCTACTTGCCTCTTCCCCTGGGTATTTTGCATAATTATGCAAAACAGGAAATATCACACAATGTAACATAACAGATCACACCATCTGGTTTTACTTGATCCAGAAGAGTTTCATCATTTTGCTCCACAAGTCATAGCATCATCACCGTCTTACTTAACATGTTAGCTTTTCGAAATGGTAAAGAGATTTAGATCTGAAATGGCTACAGAGATTTGCACTGGAAACCAGCCTTGCATATTCTCAAAATGCCAATCCACTCCTTGAAATTCAATTTAAAGAATCCTGTGCAACCTGAAGCCTACAACACAAGTACAGTACTTAGTTTAACTACATATCACTTACTTTTTTTTTGTACCTTACAAGTACATTTTGTTCAATAGTTAGGCTGTGTCCATGTGATGTAGAGTCAGATTTTATACTTCCCTTTGCAGGTTACTCTTTGCCAAGTACTGTACTTAATAGATTGTTTAGAGAATGAAGCTTAGATTTTAAAGAGTCATTGAAAGGATTTTGTTATGCAATGTGCAAACTGATCCATTTACCTAAATCCACAGAAGAGGGGGAAAACCTATTGTTTAATTTCTGCAAACAAAAGCATGCCACAAGCAACTTTTAAAATCCCTTGGATTTGCTATCCTGTATTGAGAGCTGCTGTTTGCAAAAAGCTCCCACTGTAGTCTTACAATCCTTTGTTCCATCATAATGAAGCTTGTTGGATAAGAGCCTTAGTCTGGCTGGATTTGAAAACAAGGCCAAGATAAACAAACAAAGCTCCGCACCTGCCGCAAAGATTATTCTCTTGTGGCAGTTCCACTTTTCCCAACTACAAGAAGGCCCAAGTGGCTACTGCAGGAGCTTATAGCAAAAAGACTCTCATCTATTTCACATATGCCTGGCACTTTTTAGGAAAATGTGAGGCTAATGGCTTTTGTAGAAGGCAAGCGCCTAATTAACAGCCCAAACCTATCCAACTTTCCAGCACTGATGCAGCTGTGCCAATGGAGCGTGCACTGCATCATGGAGGCCTCCTTAAGGTAAGGGAACCTCTGTTCCCTTACCTCAGGGCTGCATTGAGGCTGCATCAACGCTGAAACGTTGGTTAGGACTGGGCTGTCAGACTTTATAAATACATGAAATAGATATTTTTTTTAAAAAGAACAGTTGGGACAGCTGAGCAAGGCATCTGGCTCAGGAGTAATCTTTACAGTCATGTCCAAGCTATTAGGTGTCCAATGCTTTATAACGAAAAATCACAGTGTGGGTAAATCCAATCTCCAAAACAGTCCAAGTAATAGTTGCAATAACTTCAGAACCAGGTGACTGCCCCTCCCCCAGAAAGAACAGCGTTGCAAACACACACCAGGTTATTTATAATCTTTCATATATAGCTCTATAGCCTGCAAGTCCACAAACTCTTTAGAGCATTCCCTATTTTAAACAGCCCAAGACTGTTGCTGTTCTGTGCGATCTTAATTGAAGCAATAAGTCTCAGCACCTCAGAAGGCAGCATTCGGTTTCACTACCACCCAGGAAAAGGAGAGGGAGACGTGAGCAAAGGGGCAACCAAATGCAATATAAATTTGCGAAAAGCAGATCTTCAGCTCAGCTTCATGAGGAACCTGGCAGGAACAAGCAGTGCATCCAAGGTATTTGATGCACTGGGACCAGCATTCAGTCTTGTATGCCCCAGGAAGTAACTTTCAATGTGCTCGGACAGAAGTAGAGGATTCCCCCCCCCCCCGCCACTCCTCATTCCTTGGCTGCTTTGCGCTGTGCCTGGTGTTTTTGCAGCAGTGCCAGTGTGTCCCGCTTCTCAATGCGGCGCAACTGCTTCTTTTTCGCACGCTTCAGTTTTAGAGGATTCCGAATCTGGAGGAAGAGAAAGAAAAGGCATTGGCCTCATCTCTGGACTACAAGACTAAGGAACAGTCACCCACTTTTCCGCAGAAGTTCTAGACTGTCCCTCCAGGAACAGCACTTGCCCTTTTTCATTTTTATTTTGAGTTCACTGCAAATTTTGCTATAGAACTGCCTCTCCCCGCCAAAAAAGCAGACTTCCTCAGGACAAAACAAAAAATTGTTAGACGTGCTCTTGAAAGAGCATTAAGGCAACAGAGGAGCCAACTGCCCACACTCAGAAGCTCATCTGGCTGGCTCCTCCCTTTCAGTCTTTGGGCAATTAAAAGGCCTGTGTTCCTGGGTTGAAAGGAGGGTATGCGATCTCAGAGTAAGCCCATGTGCTGCAAGAGGCAGAAAAATAGTCATGTTATTGTATTCTTTTTAGTAAGGTACCTTAGGGACTCTTCCAAATTGAAAGGCAGGAAAGAAACCCAATCAAATGGATACTATGCAAATATGGCTGAAATCTTCTCCTGTCAACCCTTGAGCAACTTGTGCATCTTACAGTGCAGCAGGGCCAAAAACTACTACACGGTATCACGTGTCTGTGCCTACATGGAAAAGTGATCAGGACAACACACTTTCCTATGCCTTATCTGTAGATTGAAACTGGGACCCTGTGCATGCAAAGTGTGTGCTCTACCACTGAACTATGCCCCCAAACACACATATGAACACATTAAGCTACCTTATTCAGAGTCAGACAATTGGTCTACCTACAGTATTATCTATAGTTGGCAGTGGCTCTCCATAGGTTCAGACAGGAAGCGTTCCCAGCTCTGTCTGAAGATGCCTGGAATTGTACTTGGGATCTTCTAAATGCCAATCACTGAGCTACTGCCCCAGAACCCAGATATCAAAACCACCATGGAAAATGTCGCTTCCGCTCACGTTTTTTCTTTTTACAGGCACTTTGCAGCTTTAGACATTGGCGTGAGGGGCAAGAAGCAGGTGGCGGGCCGGTGTGGTTACTCTATCAGGTACTGTGGTGCCTCCCCCCACCCTCCCCCAACCGCGGACTTGAACATCCACAGATTTTTGTATCCACGGGGGTTCCGGTAGCAGAACCCCCGCGGATACAGAGGGCCCGCTGTACAGTAATCTAAGTCAGCATTCTAGTACTTCAACTCTATCAAACAAGATGTGTGACATGAAGAGAAGAGATGTTCTCCGTATTGCAACAGTTGTCCTCTGCTCCACAGGAAGAAGGATGTAAACTTCAGGAGAAAATGTGAGCTTAAGCAGCGACTCACCACTTGCACAATCTCTGCTTTACGCTCATTCTCCAATCGTCGTTTTAAGTTCTCTTCCCGACGCTGTTTTTTCTCCTAAAGAAGAAAATAGTGAAAGTTTCTTTATGGGGACACAGCAGGGAATACAAAGACATAGTATTTATTTAAAATTATTAGTATTTATTTAAAATTATTAGCACATTTCTTATATGATTCATGCTGTCAACTTCAAATTGCAGAGCGAGTTCAGCTACTCTAAATGTCAACTCTTAAGAAGTGCTCTCTTACCACATCATTCTACAAAGTTACCAAGTATTCAGTGATGTCAATGATCTCAACTGCATTAGGATGGAGAAAGATCTGCGTGTGGCAGGTGAAAGGTGTCTAGGCAAGGACAGGTCACTTGGGACATGACATGTGTGTTTCCAGATACAAGATAAAGAAAAATGATATTCCGGACATAGTGAAAAGTCCCCATCAGCCTGTATTTGTGTACGAGACAGAAAGTTTCTGCTGTGGCACTTAGACTGTAGAATACCCTTGTCTGGGAGACAAATCTATAGCATTCTCCCCATCCCAGCCTGTTTTGCTGGATGGTAAGGACTGTTCTTTTTAATCTATTTTTTATTGTGGTTATTCTCTCTCTCTCCTCCCCCCCCCCCCATTTCAATTTTTGGCCAGTTTAAGAAAACTTTAATATGGCTGCTATTTGCAAGTTATTTGATACTATTTTAATACTACTTAGAAATAAGTCTTTATCATGATGAGACATACAATACCAGACAACCCGATCCATCCCATTTGACCAAACTTCATCTTGGAATTTTAGGAAAAACTGAGATAAAATAGTAAACTAATTCAGGACTTACCAAATCATATTTCGTTTCATCTAGTTCATTTAATATATGCTCATATGCTTTAGTGCTACTTACGTACACAGCTGTACTTAACAGGTTATTCTACACTATGTGTCTTCTCACCTCACGCGCTCTTTGTTTATCGTCCTTCAAATGCTGAGCAAAATCTTTGACCAGTTTCCTTGCCTGACGTTCCCTCATCTTGCATTCCCAAGAGGTACGCAAAGGCTTGTCTTGAATCATATCGGAAAACCTAGTAAGGTGGAAAACACAGCTATCACTAGCAAAAACAATTAAACAACCCCTGGGATTAGTGTTGTATCACATAAAGGCTGTAATGCTTTGCACACTTACTCACCATACTATGTCTCAGATAGAAACCGACTCTAGACTGGTAGAGTCATTTACTGGAGCTCATTTTCGGAGAGAAGTAGTAGAGGGCACTCATTTATTTGTTACAAATAATCTGTGATTTACCTTAGTTTTCAGTTCAAAACAAGACATTTCACAAGACTTTCGTTTTAATTACAAAACTCTTACAATCCACACTAGGTATGTGTAATCAATGAATAAGTACTTCAACAGAAAGTTTTGGTAGTCTAAATCAGGGGTTCCCAACCCCTTCCCAGCCGAGTACCACCTCTGGCACCACTCTCCTGCTGTGTACCACTGGAAGTGACTGGCGATGACATCATTGCCAGTTACTTCCAGGTTTTGGGAGACCAGAAAATGCAGGTAGGAGGCTCTGGGCAGGTGGGAGGGCCCTTCTCAGCATTCCTGAGCCGAGAGGCTCGGTCAAAGGCAGGAGCCTCTCAGGAGCAAAAGTGGTGCGTGCTGCGGAAAGCACCGCATCAGTGCAGGGTTCCGGTGGTCCAAGTACCACCAGCAGTCAGCTGGAGTACCACTGATGGTACTAGTACCACTGGTTGAGAACCCCTGGTCTAAATCTAATATATAAGAGAAAGGTAATGGATGCAAACAATGCTTTTATGTGCAGCATCAAAGTGGTGTGGCACCCCATAAGCAACAGACCCATTAGAACCGCTTTCACACGCCAAGCTTTCCCACCTCATCACTCACAAGGAAGGTTTCCCCTTAACGCCTCGCCCGACCAACTAAAAACTAAGATCAAGCTCTCACCGCTTCTTGCTGGGGTCTTTCCACACCCGCCCAGACTTAGGTCTGCCTTTAGGGATGGCTGGTGACTCCTTTTGTTTCTTGCCCAAGGGAGCCACCTGCAGCTTCCTGGTTTTGGTTTCCACCAAGCTGGCAGCTTCTTCCCCGCTCCCGGGCTGCAGGAGCTCCTGATCCCGTTCAGTTTCGACTCCTTCTGGAGCCAGTTCAGTCTTCAGGGGCTCCGTCCCGGCGACAAGTGATGACTCCGCCATGCTTTCCTTTGAAACAAACCACCAGTCCCTCTCCACGTGGGAAATCAATGATGGTCGCTCTCCAATGACATCAGATCCGCTACACAAGGCGCATGTACTGAAGCACGCTTGTGTCGCGCAAACGTATGCAACTACTATTTTGACCATAGTGATAAGAAAATATAGAGTTAGCATTTCACGGCAAGAGAGCAATCGTCTTATTGGTGCGCTAGGTGGACCGTGGAAGTCCCTGTTGCCGATTGCAGTTGGTAGAATCCTCCATGTGCGGAGCAACAGCAGCTAATGGAAAGAGATTCTGATAGAGCAGACGGGGGTAGGGCTGTGGAGTCGGTACCAACCATCTCGCCTCCGCCCACTCCACTAAGCAGTGCTGTGGAGTCGGAAGCAATTTTGTGTGGAGTTGACGCTTACTCCACTGCCCTGGAAGTGTTTAATTTTTTTTAATCTTTCCTTCTTTCTACCCAAATACGTACAAGAGAGAAGCTACTATAAGAGACAAGAGTGGCTTTTCTTTTCTTGGCAGAGCTGAAACTTTTTTTTTGTCCCCTGTGTGCTTGCAAGTGCTTCGTGACAAGCAGAAATCAACCAGATGTGAAGCTGCAGCGAGGAGGAAGTCTTTGCCTGCAGTATTTCCAGGGTTATAAAACGCCTAGAGAGGAGTGGCATTTATCTTTATGACAGGGCGTTGGCATTATCAAGGACAGCCTTCCCTCAAGCTGAAAACAAGTCATATATGCCTCAAGAACGGGGGGGGGGGGAGAAGTGCTGGTTTTTTTTTTAAGGCTATGTCACAGGCAGAAATTCCACCAGTACAAGGCCTCCTATAATGGGGAAGGCTACACTTGTTGAATTGTGCCTGTTATTATGCAGCCTTTTCAAGGTACAGAGCTCCCACAGCTGAAGGTCAACACTTGTGTATACTCCAATAATTCACTATTATTAGTGGGCCCTTGAACGCTCAACTAAAATTCTGAGATCTGTTCAACATTCCCCCCCCCCCTTTTTTCATTTTCTGGCAGAGTACACACTTCTGTTTTTGCTGTTCCTCTTGTTTTTGTTTTTCTTTCTCTGTAACAAATCAAACAAACTGCTTTACATTCTGTAGCAGGGTGGCATTACTTGTGAAGAAGTGGAAGGCGCACTGAACCCCCAAAAATCTCCCCACCCATGACCAAAAAAGATTGCCCCAATTGTCCCATAATGAACTATATTTTTACACAGGGTAACACTTTCCCCCCAAAACAGAAATTTGACATCCCAACAAGATACATAGCATCTTTGTGACTGGTGATTATGTGGAAGCACAAAGTGTAAAAGTTGCATTATTTAAGTACGGTATAACAAATATCAAACCATTTAAATAGTTAAAATGTATAAACATGAATAACAACCCCTTATTTGGGTATCTTTCTGAATTCCTTGTTGTTCCTGGATGAAGCAACAATGAAGCAGGTAGCGGCAGTGTCTGGGGGTGGGTTCTCAGCTTACATTGGTGCACTAGCTATGAAGTTATGACCATACTTGAATTGATCAGACCTGAACCACAGTGGTCCATGCACTGGTGATATAAAGCCTTGATTATTGTAACACACTCTACGCAGGGCTGCCCGTTTTACACCATTCGGAAACTGTGATTAGCTCAGAATGTTGTGGCTTCTGTAGGCTACACAGTTTGATGCTGTCAGACCACTGCTCCTTCCACTTGTTTCTGGTTGCGATTCATGGTGCTGGCTTTGACCTTTAATCCCTTCATGGCTTGGGGCCAGGATATTTGAAGGATATCCTGCATGCGCCACCATTACCAACCAATTTTTTTAAGTCGGATTTATGTGTGTTGTTATTGTTAGCTTTATAATCTTATATTGTATGGACTTTTATTGTATTGTATATATTATTAGCTACTTTGGGCTTTTTTGTTGCAAAAGGGAATGGTCGGTAAATAAATGTTGTAAAACAAATAAATAATAGAGAAAGTGATGACCAACCACGAGGCCACCTGAAATACTTGTATGGAGCGGCACCCTTGGAAGGTCCACTGCGCTCTCCAGCCCGCCGCTCTACTGGGCACTTCAGTCGTCTTCCAACTTGCTGGGAGCAAGTCGGAAGAGGATAGCAGTAGCAGCAGGGTCCTTCTCCCTCCTCCAGCACTGCTGGAGGAACAAATAGAAAAGCTGCCGCGGCTCCAGATCACCTCTCCCCACCTACTTGGTGCTGAAGAAGCACCAAGTAGACAGAAGTAGATGATCTGGAGCCCACCCATCCCTTCTCTGTACTTACAAAAATTGCTGCATGCAGCCTCCCTGCTCCGCCCCTCTTCTGTTTACGATGAGCACAAGCGCAGGATGCCGGGTTTCCAGCATCCCTCATCATGCCTGCTCATTTCAAACAGAAGATGCACAGACTGAGGCGGCTGCGTGGCTCACGCTTTGCAAGTCAAGGTAAGGAGGGACGGAAGTGCACCTGCTTGGGAGGGGTGCGCGCAAGCAGAGGCAGCAGTGGATTCATCAGTGCAGAGACAGGGGCCACCCCTGGATGGTATCTTGTTGTCAGCACAATCCTGTGTAAGGATCCGGCGGGCGATCCTGTGCCCGAGACTGCCTGCCACGCGCCGGGCCGGAGATCTACTTGAGGAAGGGGACGCTTGTTCCCTTCCCTGGGTGTAAACCGAGGCTAGCCCAAGTATCTTGTTGTCTTGTGCTCCCTGAGGCATCTGGTGGGGCCACTGTGTGATACAGGAAGCTGGACTAGAGATGGGCCTTTGGCCTGATCCAGCAGGGCTCTTCTTATGTTCTTATGGGTGTGGACAGCAGGCTAAGTTATTGGATGTGACTTTATCCTATTGTGCTAGTTGTCATAATAAACGTTATACTTCCAGGTCTGTTTTGTGGCTTCTGTCTGTTATACCGTACTTCTGGTCTGGGCCCTACAGCAGGAAATGTAGAAACTGATCAGTGAGAAAAGTGGAATCAGCGGTGTCATGCCAAATGAAAGAACTTATAAACAAACGACATACAAAGTAACGAATACATTTTAATTGAAGTGCACATGGCAGAAAAGTGCTATATAAGCATCAGGCCTAAGATATTCTGCAAAAAAATGAAAGTTGGATTGGACTAGACATGCAGAGTTTCTGATAAACACGCAATGCCAGCAACGCATAATATTAGTGCAGCAGTTAAGAATAGATCCCAAAGTCATAGTCTGATCAAACCTTCATTAGGACTTTCCAAAATGACACAAATGGTTGGTCCTAATAATCGTATGACCAGACTGTGGCTTTTAGATTTGATTTCTACTGGATTAACACAGCTATTTATTTATTTTTTTGAAGGAACAGGTTTGCCACTTGATTTTGCTGACTGTATAAACTAGCCTATAATCTTTTATAATTTCTTCTGCCTTGGGAAACAACTCTGCATGACATTACTGTACTGTTTTTCTCATGTAGTGATGCTTTAATAAAGTTGGCCAAAGCTTCTAAGCAAATAGCTTATTTGCTCGCCATGGACTAGAATGTCTCATATTGTACTATATATTACATCTTAGCCAGCACATCTCAGTCTTTTGCTGAACACGGCTCAATAGTGACTTAGGCTTCAATCTATACACACCTGGCAGTAAGTCCCATTCAACTCAGTGGGGCTTCTTACTTCTGAATAGACATGCATAGGATCACACTGTAATTTGCCTATAAGTTGTTACTACCGTATTCTGTTCACATCTCTGCTCTTTTAGTGCAAAAGTAAGCCCATTTAGGTAGAACATCTCCCCCTATCCATCACCAACCTATCTGCCTCCAGATCAGATGTATAATATGAAAAAAAAGTTTTCTTCTCTCTTCTGTCTGCTCCACTGAGCGCTCCGCCATTCCAAGTTGTCGCAAACGTGTTGTAAAGCACGTTTGCGATGACTCTGGAGTCTTATGCCGGCCTCCCTCACTCCAACGCCAGACTGAGGATGTGGCCGCCAGAGGAAGGTAAGAACTGTATCCATGTCCGCCATATCTCCATCCCCGCCAGGCCGTTACACGGTCTCCTCCGACTTCTGCCAGTTATTTAGCTGGCGTAAATCCGAGGAGGCCCATCGGGCTAGCCTCGGTTTACACCCGGGGAAGGGGACAAGCGTCCCCTTCCTCAAGTAGACCTCCAGCCCAGCGCGTGGCAGGCAGTCTCGGGCACAGGATCGCCCGCCGGATCCTTACACAGGATTGTGCTGTAAACGTTTTAACGTTATGTTTTCCTCCATGAATATGCTTAATAAGATTTCTTCCTGTAGAGAGATACACACTATCTGATCATTGAAAATCCACTGATTTTGTTGATTACATTGATCAAAATCAAAATCCACACTGATTTTGTTCCAGAAAGATTCACAAGCAGTTTTCTAACTGGCTTACAGCCAGATGTTTTCTTGAACATTCACATTCACTTCCAATTGTATTTTTTAAGTTGTAACACTACAGCAGGGGCGGGGAACCTTTTCCCTGGCGAGGGCCGTCTTAAATATTAGAAATTTGCTTGAGGGCCGGCCGTAAGGCCAGGCGCCATTTTTATTTATTTATTTAATTTTTGCCCCCGCCCGCCATCGGCCTCTGGAGGCTCCGCGCTCACCTGTCCGAACCCGCCGCCGGGTCTGCGCGTCACCTCCGGCGTACCATGCCGATGACGGCAAGAGGGCAAGAGCTTGCCCTCATCGGCGTGGTACGCATGTGCGAAATGGCCAACGGCCTGGTGAGAAGGGGTTGAGGCGGCAGCCGGGGAGGACATGCAAAGGCCCTCTCCCGGCCTCCGGAGGTGACGTGCGGACCCAGCGGAGCCACCAGGGGCCGGTTGGGCGGCCTCCCAGCAATCTCTCCGGGGGTCGGACCGGATGGCCTCGGGGGTCTGATCTGGCCCTGGGGCCGGAGGTTCCCCACCGCTGCACTACAGGGATAATTCCAAAACACTTTCATGAATAAAAGGCATATTGGAAGAGGTCTAGAAAGCCCAAGGTTTGGTTATGTCTTGACTGTTCATTGTTCTCTCTCACATACAGTACAAAGTTCTAACAGAAGTGTTGTCTGCCAGAGATAGGTAAGAGAGGTCAAAAAGGACACTTAAAAAAAAACAATAGGGAGAGTGCTCTTGATAACACACAGAGGTGTGGAGAGTGGTCTGGTATTTGAAAAGAAGCCTCTCTTCTCTGCTTATGCAGCAGGACTTTTGGGGGACAAGATGTTCACAGGACAGATCGACTGGTTTAGAGTTTGTTCTCGCTTCTTGTAAGAAGTTCATAGCAGTGTAGCTTCAAGCAAGGAAAACGTATCTGGGTTCAGTGCTGCTGCAAGCGGTGTGAAAGGAAGAGTGAATTACAATACCTGAAAAATACACAAAACAGAACACCAAAGCTGGTAATTATTCTCTGCAGGCTCCTCAGTCTGGTTAATATAGACTAAGTACTTGACAATTGTTAGCTTTCTATCCAGCATTTTTAGAAACATGTAGGGGGCAGTTCTTCTAGGAGAGTGCAAGGGACTACAGAAGGGGAAACAGAAGGAAAAACTCAAGATCTCAAAGTACATGATGTCCACATCTCCAATGGGAGCAAGGCATTAGAGATGGGGATTTTATGTACTTTGAGAACATGTACTGTCCAAGCTGGAGAAGGGGGAGAGAGTATCTTTGATACGAAGGACCCAATCCTATCCTCTTCCCCCCCCCCCAACTGATGCAGCCATGCCAAAAATGAGCATGCTATACCCTTGTGGGGTGTGGATTGCGAGGCTTCAGAAGGGAAAGGGGAATTATTTCCCCTTAACCCCGTAAACCTCCCGCTCCACAGCAGGTCTCCTCGGACTTGAGCCAGCTCTGTAGCTGGAGTAAGTCCTAGGAGAAAGAGTGGGGAAAAGGGGATAGGATCGAACGTGCACCATTGCCGCCTGACCCACCCCCTCCCTCAGCCTTCCCACACTATCGCTCCTCCCCCTTCCTGCCCAGGTTGGCCCCTCCCCGCCCGCCCTGCCTTACTTGCTCTGGCAGGCACAGTGGGAACTTGTCACCGCTTGCAACAGCGCTCCCTAAATGGTCGACAATGGAGCACTCCATTGTCTTCCACTGTCGCAATGTGCTTCGGCCGGCAGCCCAATCCTGGATAGGATTGGGCTTTAAGATTGTAATTGTTTTTTCACAGCCTGGTTGGGATAAGATGGGTGGTTGAGGAAGGATGTTGCTTTGCAGCTGGGTGCACCACTAGTCTCAGCACACTTGCAAGCAGACCAGAAGGAGTTCCATCCTTACCAATTGTCTATAGAGTTGCTGTCTTGTAATCTTGAATCCAACCACCAGAGCAGTGACAGCTATGGATATTTCAAGGACTGAAAGGATGATGAACACTGCATTCAGACCATATACCAGCAACTGTGGGCAAAGGCAAAGAACAGTCATGCTGATTATCACAGATCCAACTACTTGAATTCACCCCATTATAACTCTAGAACTGGAAGGACCATCACAGACAATAGCTGGGGAATATCAGAGTTAATGTTCCAGAGCAGCTCAGTCCCATTATCTACTTCTTAGTTCAATGACCTGGGTTTGAGGGGCTTTGAAGAATTCACAAGCATGAAACCTTCTAGCAGGAACAAATCATACCCCTGCAAGAGATTCTCAGTGCAGGTCCAAATGTTAAAGACAGGCACAGCCAGTAGCATCACTATGGGGGTGCGACTGGCGCAGGCCGCACTGGGTGCGATGCTCCAGGGGAAGGTGACACCATCGCCACCTGAGTCTTCTGACGAAGCCCGGAGGGGCAAGCAGAGCTCCGGCTTCGAATGCCTTTGCGCTGGAAGGGCCCTCCTGCCCAAATTGGTAAATTAGTCAACTCAGGCTGCAATCCTGGGCACACTTACCTGGAAGTAAGCCCCACTGACTACAATGAGGCTTACTTCTGAGTAAACCTGCATAGGATTGGGCTGTTTGGCTGTTGCACTTGATGCCGAACGAGCGTACCATTAGCATGTTTTGTACTTTAAAGAACATTTACTATTTCTGTACTTCTTAGAATCACAACAGCTTCAGCTTGTACTTTTAAGAAAACGCGTGTGTTATGAGCTTCGGTGTGATTTGTGAGACTCCTTTCTAAGCTTTTGATTTCATAATGCTTTGTTTGCCATATGTGAAGCTTCCTTTTCCTGAGTCAGACCACTGGTAATGCTGCTTGCACTGACTGGCAGTGGCTCTTCAGGGTTTCAGACAACAAGGGTCTTTCTCACTCCTACCTGGAAATATCAGGAGCTGAACTCAAGGCCTTATGTATAAAAACCAGGAGCACTACCACTGAACTACAGCCCCTTCTATCAGCCACGCGACGCTTCTCCTAATTACCATCCCATGTCCATAAAGTCATTACTGTACTTTTCTGACATTTTAAATTCTTCTTTAAAGTTGTAAATGCAGCTGAGCCAGTTGTTCTTCAGACCTGATCCAGTATTTCCTTTATATTTTGCCTAAATATCTGCTTTTTATCTCATGACAGTCAATTTTATACAAAATGTACTTGATCAGTTTTGAATGGGCTCTTTTTAGTACAACTGATCTGGCTGCAATCTTAAACACTCTTACCTGGGAGTAAATTCCATTGAATTCAATGAGACTTCTGAATAAACATGCATACGATTGCACTGTGTGTCATTCATTCTGCAGTACACAGACCAGAGATTTCCAATCCAAATTACCTCTCCCATACTCCTATTTTTGACTCTTTGTAAAACAACCTCACATACATTCTTAAAAGTGCATCAGGGGAAAGCAGAGTATCTCACCATCTTAGATATTTAAATTACTGGGAAAGTATGTCTTTGTGCAGCTTTTGTCAGGTGGTCATTGACATAACTTAGGGGACAACGAAATGCAGACTCTTTCCTATATACAACTACCTTCTGTATCTGAAAACGTACAGTTAGACAGAACTAGGCTTATCAGATCTCCAACCGGGACAGAGTGCTAGACCTTTAGGAGAAGGAATGTGGGCAGGTGTAGCTTGTTACACCCTTGGAGCACAAATTCTAGGCATGTCTACTCAAAAGCAAGCCCCACTGAACACAATGGGGCTTGCTTCTGAGTAGACATGCCTAGGATTGTGCTCTAAGGTTTAACAAGCTATACCTGCCCACATTCCTTCTCCTAAAGGTCTAGCACTCTGTCCCGGTTGGAGATCTGGTAAGCCTAGACAGAACCCTTATATTTAGGCTTACCAGATCTCCAACCGGGACAGAGTACTAGACCTTTAGGAGAAGGAATGTGGGCAGGTGTAGCTTGTTAAGTCCTAGAGCACAATCCTAGGCATGTTTACTCAGAAGCAAGCTCCACTGAACACAATGGGGCTTGCTTCTGAGTAGACATGCCTAGGATTGTGCTCTAGGACTTAACAAGCTACACCTGCCCACCTTCCTTCTCCTAAAGGTCTAGTACTCTGTCCCGGTTGGAGATCTGGTAAGCCTAAATATAAGGGTTCTGTCTAGGCTTACCAGATCTCCAACCGGGACAGAGTGCTAGACCTTTAGGAGAAGGAATGTGGGCAGGTATAGCTTGTTAAACCTTAGAGCACAATCCTAGGCATGTCTACTCAGAAGCAAGCCCCATTGTGTTCAGTGGGGCTTGCTTCTGAGTAGACATGCCTAGGATTGTGCTCTAAGGTTTAACAAGCTACACCTGCCCACCTTCCTTCTCCTAAAGGTCTAGCACTCTGTCCCGGTTGGAGATCTGGTAAGCCTACTTATATTCATTTAGCTACGAAGTACATTTGAGGTTTCTGTGGAGACTTTGAGCCTTGGCTGAATCAGACCACTTTAAGCAGACTGTGAATTGCTACTACATGCACATGGACAGAGAGAAAAAGCTTACCTGACTATGGTCAGGGCAGTAAGTGTTATAATAAGTTGTGACACATGCGCCTTCGTGTTTAGTCTTCTGAGCAATCTCAACACCATGGAGGACTATTGCAACCAATGCAGCCACAACGATTAGAAAGTTGATAGCGAAACTGATTTTCATCTACATGAATATATTAAACACACAAAATAAACAGCAGCTCCGCTATACCAGCTCCAAGCATCCAAAGGTTATCACTATGTACAGTCTCAAAGACAGAACTTTCATGACTGGCAGTGCAGGAGCACTGGCATGTACTCAGATATGGCCAAACTGGTCACCTGATACTGCTGCTGCCGCCACCGCCACCCCCCCAACTGAGAAAGAGAGATGATACCATGCAATCCTCTTGACAATTAGGACATACGCAGTGGTGTAACAAGGGTGGTGCAAAGACAAGTAGTTGTGCAAGACTCCGTTACACTGGAGCGGCCCCTCCCCCTTGCTGTTGGAGCCATTCTGGCAGCAAAGGCAACACGCAGGACACTCCCTCACTCACTCACTGTTGCTGCTGGAATGGCTGCAATAGCAAGGGGGAGGGGCCGCTGACTCCAGTGTAACGGAGTCTTGCACAACTACTTGCCTTCGCACCACCCTTGTAACACCACTGGACGTACGGGTGATGCAGGGAACTCCCAGCATCACCTGCACTTTCTGTTTCATTTAACGGGACTGCAAAGAAGGAGACAGGTAAGTGACTTCTTCCCCATCACCTCACCTTGCTCCTTCATGCAGTCCCGAAGATGAATGAAGTGGCTCATCGCTGCCCATGTGGTTTTTTCAGCATGAGAAGCGGCAACCTGCTTCCCTACCCACACTTTCTTTGCGCAGTTCCTTTAAATTTAAGTTTAAAGGGACTGCTGCGTGAGGAAAGAACAAGGTGAGAGGGTAGGCAAGCGGATCATGGGAAGTAGGTAGGGAAGTGCCCTGTCCATGGCAGGCTGGAGGGATGTGGTGGCAGACGGGGTGAAGGACACCCTGAATCTGCTGCTCCCACGCCACCTGCCACTGACAACAGCCACATCGCTTGCTTCGTGGGTGGGCCAACCCTGCATGCAGCTCTGAAAGGATGGAAAACTTCTCCGCTTGTTCTTGACTCCTCTACTTTGGAGAGGCAAGATATGCAGGTTTCCGTTAGGCAAATTGCGTTTGCTGGATTGTGGTGAGTGTCCCCACGGGTGGACACAATTTTTGAACAAATTAGTAAAGCATTAAGCTAACTTAACATGTGAAAGTATACCTGTCTCAGACCCCTACACAACATTGCATATCAGTCTCTTGATAAATACTGTACATTTAATCCTGTCCCCTTCCACCTGCTCCTTCACTCAGTGGCGTCGCTATGCCGCCCCCTGTGACATCACCACCGGAAGTGACGTCACTGCCACCGCTGCTACAACTCCCATCTGAAGCACAGGGTGAGAGGGTGGGCCAAATACATTGCCTTCTCCATTGCCCACTGTTCGCACTGCCAAAACAGTGTGATTGTCACCCCTCCACCGCTTTGTCACCCCCCGCTTGTTACCTGGGGGTCCACCATCCGTCCCCGTCCCCCCCGGTGATAAGTCTGCCTTCACCTTGCTTTTATTATTGTAGCTTTGGCTACATCCAATGATAGCTATTATGGCTTTCCTCTGTAAAAATGTGGGAGAATATTTACCAGTGACAAACGTTCTCTGTTCTCTATTTCCACGGAGAGGGACCCAGAGATCAAGAGCTGTCCAAGAGAGGAACAAGGAAGAACAATCATCAGGTTGAGTCTCCTTCCATAGAGAAACTAGAGCACCCAATGAAGTTCAGGCAAGACAGAACTTCTCAGTCAGACGCTCAATAATATCAATAAGAACAACAACAACGACTAGTTTCCCCAATCCAAAGTTCACTTCAGCCAGAGGATTCCTCACAGTGGATTAAGCAAGACCCACCAACTGAATCTAGGCTTGCAATCCTGTGCACACATTCCAGAGATTAAACCCCACTAAAGATAATGGGACTTACTTCTGAGTACACAAGCATAGGATTGTGTTCCTAGTAATGTTTGAAACAGCTCAAGTGTAAGAAACAAATGTATACTAAGCAAATGCTTTGCCACGTGTGAGGAACAGGCAAGTATCTATTGGGAAGTTCTTCTTCCTCCCAACACATGTGGTTGCATCATTAGGGTAGGGCCTGAGGCATGCGCTTTGATGCATGCCTTGCTGCAGGGTTCTCCCTGTCTCCTGGATGCAGCCTTGCTAGCTATGCCTCAGCCCAGAGAGGGAACCACAGAAGCTTCTTTGAGATCAACTTGCTTGTGTGAACTGATCAGTCCCAAGTCTTGAAAGCAGATTTTGCTTACCAGGACCCCAATCCAGAAGTAGACCCCACTCTTCACAGTGAGGGTCTGCATATCTTCTTGTGCTGCTGTCAGGGCAATGCCAAAACTTATGTGTGTCACTCCCAAAACAATCTGTACAACCTGAAGAGGAAGCAGAAGGAGATTCCGGATCAGGCCTCTTGGATGATTGCTGTCATCTCCATCAGTGGCTTCATCCTTATTCATGTGCTAATGTCACTTTAATCAGCAATAGTACCATCATATGAATATGTGGATCTGCCTTATAGTGAGCCCCTCTGAGGTCACTGTAGCCTATGTCGACTGGCAGTGGCTCTCCAGGGTTTCATAAAGGACCCTTTCTCAGCCCTGACTGGAGACGCTGGGTTTGAACCTGGACTTCTATGTGTGAAGCATATACTCTACCAGTAGGCGATGACCCCCACCTGTCACCCCACCACTAGCTGTCACCTTTATCATTTTCATAAACCTCACCAACACCAGCATCTTAAAAACTATTCAAATCAGTTCCATTTCTTTGGTCATTCTTCCCAATGCCAGACCTGTTGTAGCCATCATAATAACCAAAGCCACTTTTTCTGTTACTATGCTTGGTTTGCCTCAATGCTTTCATCGCCACACCACCATCTTTCTGCAAGCCACCATATGCATCATCATTCTAGTCTTCTGAACATGTATAGTTACCAGAACACACTGCTGTTGCCAAACATTTTGAAGGATCTCGGGTATAACTTCATCTTTTTTTGTTTTCAATTGCTTCTGCTGTGTTCAGTGTCCCACCAAGCTAAATGCATGTGACCCACCAAGCTAAATGCAACCCACCAGCCATATACTGTGGGCTGGCAGGGGCTTAACAACCCCTTTGTTTCTGCCATCTCAAGCAGACAGTAAAACTAGCTGGCTTTTATCATTTATTATGGCTTCCATAGGCATTGCATGCCTGGTGTTAGGTGTTTGGCTTCACACTTCACAAGTTCTGCAGGCCCATTCTAATAGCTAAAAGCATTATCCTGAGGAAGTGAATGTCTGCAGCTCCCAGCTATACATGGCCTAGTTGGGTGAGCTTCTACCAGTTCATTCATGGAGCAAATGACCTTAGCAAACAGAAACCTTGGAAAAGAGAAGTCTGTCCTCATATAAAACTGCTGAACTCTGTTTGATATATAGTCTTGATCATACACAGGTATATATATATAACATATGTCTTCATGGTTCTATAAAAAATGAACGTATATGGTTCTATAAAAAATGGAAACAGAATTTAAAAAAAATGTCTTTTGCTTTAAAATAAGACCAGTGTGATGGAGTCCCAAGTTTCATCCTTTCCTCACATGATTCAATTGTGCTGTTCCTAGACCAGGTTTCTTCCCCTAAACCCTTCTAAGGAGTTGGATTGAATCCTGGTCTCCTGCTGGAAAAGGGGAAGGGGTACAATTTTGGGGTATTCCCCCTTCCCTCTCTAGCTCTCTCTGCATCTCTCTGAAATCTGTGTTCCTGAGGGTTGGGGGACCCTCACGAACAAGATGGTATGTGGTATGTGGGGCTGAAGAGGGAAGGGGGGAATCACCCAAAACCGTACCCCTCCCCCTCTTGCAGGAGCAGGAAACAGCACCCATGCAAGTCTGGGTTTGGATCCATCTAACCCTACATTTCCTGAAAGTCAAGGGTTATTCTGATCTGCTTGTCTACCAACAAGAAAGCAAAACTTGAGAATGTTTTTAGCAGCTATTCTTACTGTATAGGAATCCTATGTAATAAGAATAGCTGCTGAAAACATTCTCAATCATCCTTGAGAATATCTTTTGAAATGTCTTCTGAAACTCCATTCCTCCGTAGGGATAATGATAAGACACAGTCAACTTTTCGGGATATTAGTAAGAATTATTGGTAACAGGGAGAATATGCAACTTCATTTTATCATTCAGTATGAGAAAGGGCCTTAAAAAGTGTTGAAGAAAATAGCTGTTCATTCTGTTGTGGTTTTTTCACCATGAAAAGCTATTTTCTCCCAACTTGTGAGTCCTCAGCATCATATAGGACTACTTGTCCTGTACAAAGAAATTCTATGAGCCAGAGACTACCTGCAGGATTTCGGCCTAGTATTGACAAGAATACAAGTCCTTACCCCAAGTGCCTTGGTCAGTGTATTCTTGGTTCTTTTGATCTGGGCTGAGGTGAGCTGTGATGCCAGAGAAGGAGACTGAGACACACTGACTGACTCTGCTAGCTGTGGGGCTCCTGGCTGGACCACTTGCGTGATGATTCTTACATTTCCACATTCTGTCACAGTGGTGGCCATTGCTGGAGAAAACAGAAATTACATGCATAGTAATCGGGGAAGAGCTGAATGGGGGAGGGCGGGACCGCCAGATTCCATGGATAACTCCGCCCCTCCTGTTTTTCACATATAAGGATGTATAGGTTGACAGTGACTCATTTACACTTGCAGAAGAGTGCCACGTGCCTCTTCTCCACAAACACCAGTCTGCATGGAAATTGTCTAGAACAGGGGTTCTCAACCCTTTCCCGGTTGAGTACCACCTCTGGCGCCACTCTCCTGCTGTGTACCACCGGAAGTGACTGGCAATGACACCACTGTCAGTTACTTCTGGGTTTCAAGAGTCAGAAAACGCAGGTAGGAGGCTCTGGGTGGATGAGAGGGCCAGTGGCGTCGCTCCGGTAGGGGCGGGGCCGTAAGTATCGCTCCGTCCTAGACCCTTTACCGAGCGAGGAGGAGGTGGCCCCGCCTCCTCACTGTCGGAGGTAAACAGTAGGAGACTGCTTGCTTGCATCTCTGCTTCATTCTTCATAGCTGTAAACCCCCAAGAGGGTTGCTTGGAAGTGCAGCTGTTGTGGACCTCTGGTTGTCACTTCCAAGCGTGTGTTTAATAGATTTGGAATGAGTTTCCTTCTCCCCTGCCTCAATATAAGTAAGAGCAGTTCAAAACAAAACAAAAAACAGCCCCCACCCCCGATCTGTAACAGCAAGAGCAAATGTTTATTTAGGGTACTTTGCTTGAAAGCAATTATTTACTGGGGCTGAAGAGACCTCTAGAGCTTGATAGGCCCTCTTTCACTCTAAGGTCCTCCCTACTCACCAGCTTCTGATACTAGTTCTATTGCCAAGTTCTCCTCCAAATATAAAGGGTCCATCCATCTCCAGGAAGCGCAATGAATTATGCCGATGTCCACACCTCGTGAAAGTCCCTCCTCTTGTCAAACAAGGACCAGGAGATATCACTGGAAATCACTTCTGTTTCCCTGTTGAACCGTCTCTGGGCTAACTAAGAAGCTCCACAGGCATCAAGTTCTGTCAGAGCCAGCCCAAGACCTCCTGACGCCTGAGGCGGCATGGCAAATGCTCCCCCCCCTTACTAGATGGTGAGCCAGCCCCTGCTCTTCCACTCTCCAGTGTTCCAGCTCAGCAGTTCCCTCCCCTCCACATTTCTCTTTCCTCTCTGTCTCCCCTCTTCCTTTTCCAATCCAGGGAGTAGAAAGAAAAAGAGGAGCAGTGGAGGCAAGTAGGTGGGGGGGCACCCCCTACCACTCTGCTGCCTGAGGTGACAGCTTCAGTTGGCCTCATAGATGGGCCAGCCCTGGGCTCTGCCATAAAACAGCAAGATAAATCATTCCAGTCAATTGGTCCCTGTTGCACATGGATTGCTCAATTTGTCCTAATGTTGTAACACTAGCAGAAATGTTCTTGCATTCAGAAGGGATGTTAATTTATTGCAAAATAACTGTGGGACAGGAAAGAAAAATAGTACTTTTATACAGAGAAGGCAACAGAATTTAGGAAACTTAAGTAGCTGGAGGTCAGATTTCGAACTCTGAAGCATCTCCTCTATCAGTCATTGGTTCCACTTGCAAAGGTCCTCTATACCCTTCCATCTGTGTAACTGGTTGAAGGACACTTATACATCTTTACTTGTGCACTTGCCAATCCAACAAGCAGACCCCGATGTGGGTGAGGAGACAAGAGATGTGGTTGAAAAACCCCTTACACGTTAATTTACACAATTCTTGCCACCCACTTGCCCCAAACCCCTTTCTTGCATTGGAAAAACTTGATGGGGACCAATGTTTGCATACTACTACCGGCTGCCCTCAGGCAATGTAAGACTATGGTGTAGTGCTGGGGAAGCAGTAGGAACCTGATAGCCCTCAGGGATGTTTTAGACATTTTTTTTTTCAATTTTCAGCATGCATGAATAAAACAACCCTATTGCTGTTACCCGGCTTTTACTAACAGGGGTATGAGGAAAAATATGCAGGCAGTATCCTATTCGATTGTTAAGTAGAACAAGTACTACTGTGGGTGGGCTGTACAGCGTTCCATTGTCACAAAATGGCTACTGACAGCACGCAGAACGCTCTGTTCATGGCCATTTTGGGAGCACTGCCGCAAGAGGCAGCAGTGCTTCCTGTCTGTCACCAGACCCCACCGCAACCATTGGAGCAGGTAAGGCAGAGGCGGGGGCAAGGAGGGGGCGAAACTGGGCGGGGAGTGGGGTGGAATGGGGCAGGGAGGCTGTAGCAGGTGGTGGATCCGGCAGCAATGGTGCATGCTGGATCCTATCCCCTCTGTCAGGAGCCTCCCCACCCCCTTTCTATCCTCGGACTTGTGTCAGCTAAAGAGCTGGCACAGGTCCGAGAAGACCCACTGCAGAGCAGGAGGCTTACGGAAACCCACATGTTCACTGCAATTCAGGGCTTCCTTTGAACTGAAGCAAATGCCATTCCCAAACAGCCATTCCCAGGGCAACACACGGTGTGTGTGTGCCAAAGTCGCCACATTGGTGGCGCGGTGGCAGCAAGGTATTTCAAGCCGCTCGTGCCGCTTTGGAAGCTTTGGGAGGCTCCTGCGCCCCCAGGTACCTTTTTTGGCGTCGATGAGGTCACAGGGGGTGTCATGGGGGTGCAGTCCACCTCCCGCAGGGCTTAGCTACGCCTCTGGGTAGCTAAGTTGCACCTGCCCCCCATGTCCACAACCTGAGACAACTGTCTCACCTTGCGTCATAGAAGGGCTGGCCCTGCATCAAACCAAAAGTTTTCACTCTCCTCTTGCATGCAGAAAAGACACGGGAAGGGCAAGAGTGTGAGTCTCCAGTGCAAAGCCATAGCCAGAATGTCCCAGGGCCATCCTCTTTACTGTCCACTGGTCACTCTCAGTGACTCCTCCACCCTTCTTCATCTCAGCATCTTTTTCCTTGTCTGTTTTTAATGTTTGTAAAAGTTGGTGGTGTTCCTGGTACAATCCACTTTTTGTTGGGGCGCAACCCATGTATGGGGAATGCATGCCGGTCGCAGCTGTTACAGCGCAATTGTCCAAAGCACTTGCAGTCAGTGAGACACATCAGGAAGGGGAATGATTTGACAGAAAATGGTTAGGAAACAGAGAATCAATACAGAAGCAAGTCCGTTAGGCTCTGCCTGAATAAAACAGCTTGACAAAAGATAGACGCCGATTCATAGTCACCTCTCCAAATTCCTTTGAGAGAAGAGCTACCCTGGGGGTTATTTAGGTCCAGGAAACATCTAAGCACAAAAACATGGTTGGTAATTCTCACCAACACCAACTTCAAATGCAACTGAGGAACACCCTCCGTGCTGGCTTGTTTTCCAAAGCAGCTTCAGATGCATCAGCGCCTCCTTTAACCCTCAAATAACCTCATCATTCATGACCCATGAGGGCTACAGACGAGACGCGAGCGAGGACTCACCTCCGAGGAAGTTGTTCCCTTCTGTAAACAACACCCTGTAAACGGCTGGATTGACAACTGTTACGGGCCTTTCAGAAACAGTGCCCACGGAAGCGACGATCCGTGTTTGGATATGTTTTCTCTGCGTCTCACTCCCTCCAGACTGCGTGTGGGAGCCTCTAGAGTTTAGCCTGTGTATGTAATTCTTTTCCTGGAAACTAATGGCCAAGATCCAGCAGGGGGCAGGGTGCGGAAACAATTTCATAAAGCTGAAAACGAAAGGGAGAAAAATGGCTTTTTCACAGAGCAGCTGCTAGCCAGGATAATGTTCTTCGTGAACAAAGAAGTGATTGCTTCCCTCCCTTCCCAGATCTTTCTCGTGTAGTAAATACATTCTTGTCCTCTTGCCAGGGCTGTTACCGTCCATTGTAGTTTGTCAAAGGGAGATAACGTAGCTTGGAGAGAGACATCTTGAGGAAAAAGTGGAACAATCCATATAGTACGTACTAATTCATCATGTTTGTTTGTTTGTTTGTTTGTTTGTTTGTTTGTTTGTTTGTTTGTTTAGGATGTATGTCCCACCTTCCCAGGAAGGCTTCAGGACAGCTCGCAAATGTATACAGTGCTTCTTGTGCTTTACATACATTACATTACTTAAGTAATCCTTACAAACAGCCCTGTAAGGTAGATATATTATTACTACAGTATTCTCATATTGCAAGTGGGACTGGATGGAAGATGCTGAACCTCACAGTATGCTGCCATGGATATGAAATAAGCACCAGTGTGCCCTGCATTTGACTGATACTGGAAGACCAACAAAGTCTGCATGAAAAAAGCCTCTGTTGTGTGCCTGTGCGTGCCTGTGCGTGTGCGTGCATATGTAGGGAGAAGTGAAACTAGACTTTCCGGAAAGTCAAGGGAACTCAAGTGGAGAGGCGGAAACAGCTCAGCAAAATAAGGCAGAGGAAATGAAGAAAGATGAAGATGAGTGCAAGGCTCCAAACTAAACAGAAATGGAGATGGCTTGTTTCCCTGAAACGTATTTTAACATCACTCTCCAGTCTCCCTGTCCTTACCAGCCCCATCATACCAAGATCCTCAATCATCCCGTGCACGCGCATCATGCACCCCCCCATTCAACTGATAGTAAAGGCCACCTACACACCTGCACTGGCTGATCTGGCAGCAGACCTCTGAGAGGACAAGGGTTCAGGAGGGGCCTTTGAATGATCTGTCAGTCTATGCTTCCTGGGGTTAGGGAGCATGCATTTCGGAGGTGCATGGCAACCCACCATATAGTGGGTTGCAGATGGCCACGTAATGGTCATAGGCCATGGCAGCCAGCAGGAAGCACTCGCTATAGTAGGCAAAGCCAGCAGAGAAGAACTGAGCTGCACAGCCATAAAGGGACATGATATTCAGACAAGATCTGCCACGCCAGTTACTTCCGGGTCACAGCTTCGGTTTGCAGGCGGAGCCGCCAACACTTTGGCTTTGGCTCTGTTCAGTGGCCCCACCTGCGAGCCAAAGTCATGAGTTGTCTTTGCTTCATGTCACCCCTTTGCTTTGGCTCTGTTCGGCAGCCCCGCTTGCAAGTCGCTCCTTCTTCTGGGGAGGGGTGACACCCCTTTGGCTTGCATTCACCTCATAGCCAGCGCCGCTTTGGCTGCCATGTCAGGCTACTTGCCGCTAACCCAGCAGCCAAAGCAGTGCTGGCTGAGAGGCTAGCAACCAGGTTTTATTTCTGGCAGCCGAGGAGGATGTACATCACATCACCCAACCCCCCCCCCCAGTGTGTGACCTGAGGTGGGTCACACCCCACGCACTAGTGGCACGATGCCTATGATGCTATTCGAGTTGTGCCGTGAGCCACTACATTTAGTCCATACACATGCAATAGATTTCCCCTGTGTGTGCATGTTACATGCAAGCTTAGAGCATGCCCGGTAACATGGCTGCCTGAAGCAGTCTGCTTCATGGTAGGGCCAGGTCTAGAAAGGAGGCAGAAGAAATTGGACTTTGGATACTTCCTCACAGTTGATGTCTGGGGAGTGTTTAGGATTACTTGATTGGATGAGCGGTATCCACTTTGCCACTCTATCCCATTCCCTCCCATTTACATAGGCAGAAAGATTTGGCTGTCCAATCAGTGGGCACATGCCAGTCTCAGTAGAAGGTTTGGTTAGCTCATACTTAATGACTAAGGGTGCAATCCTGTGCAAAGTTACCCCGGCGGAACTAGGTCAGCACCACTCACTTTGCCCACGGCCGTCGGCCGGAGGCTGTGCCTCTGGACGCAGGTAAGTCCTGCGCCGGGCAGCGGGAGGATGTGAGGAGGGATGGCCGGGGTGGCAGGGGAGGGGGCCATTGGCAGCCAGACCAGGGACGTGGGCAGGAATATTGGTGGCGCACTCTGCCGCCGATATCCTATCCCCCTCCTGGACCTGGCTGGCCTTATATGGCCTCCCCAGATTTGCGCCAGACATTTTGTCGGCATTTTGTCTGGGGCTCTTCCCGGGGGAAAGGAACAAATGTCCCTTTCCCCCAAGGTTACCTCCGGCCCAGTCGGTTCTAGTACAATCTGGGCTAGGATTTGGCTCAGTGTGCTGTGGCGGATCTTAGGCAGGATTGGGCTGTAATACATATCTAGCCACATGGCTGTTTGGGAATGGCATTTTCAAACAAAGGACAAAAGCTACTGTGTGTCCCAATATCTTTTAGGAGCTGAGCCAGCACAGAAGCCTCATGGGGAACGTGTCCAAAACTAAGAAAAATAGGGGGGGGGGGACAGGGCATTCCTCATAGTGCTGCATCAGTTCTCTCTCGAAGGCCTTTCAAGCCCAAAGAGAATGTTTGCATATACAGTAGCTGTTTCTTCTATACGAGAGAGCACTGCATCTGGATATAATGTTCCTGAGGGCACATGTTGCAGCCATCTTGCTGAAGCTAAGATGATCTGGGTCTGGTCAATGTCTGAATAGGAGCTTGCCTAGGAAAGCCATGAAGACTGCTTTGGGTTCCACTGTGGAAGAAAGGCGGAATATAAATGTAATCTAGGCTTGCTAGTCCAAACACTGAGAGGGCTCCTGCATTTTTAAGAGTAGCACTGAAAAGTAAGTTTTGCCAGGTATGTGGCTTCTCCTGTCCCTTCAGCATTTTGATAGGAAATCATACTTGGTGATCCTGCTTGTCCCCGTTCACTGGAATGTTTGTGGATCAATTAACGGAGAAAACTGGAATGAGATAAACATCCATTGTAATCTGCAGAAAGACTTCTACAGTAGTTCATAAAGCAATTTCACATCTTGCTTTGCTCCAGCAGCCCCATGTGATCTTTTCAGGGCAACTCATTACATTTTTAACTGTGGTCCTGTGTAAGGGAATGTTTCTAAGTTACAAACTCTGGCACTACACTCAGGGAATGAATAAATCAGGGAAATTGCCTATGACTCGAGTGTCCATCTTTCCTAACCTGATGCTTCCCCCTCCCCCTGATGATTGCACTGTGTAGTGTGTCATTATGATTCTCTATGCTTTGTTCCATTCTGCTATTTTCCTCCACAGCACTGCATGTATCAAAAGTTTGAAGATGTTGCTGAGAAGAAATAGGATGAGGCTGGGAGAGAATGTGTCAATGGAAGGAATGTGTATTATAAGAAAATTTGGGCCCACGCAAGAACACACAATTTGCAGCAAAGCTCTGATGTCCTCACCTTAGACTCCTATTACTCACTATATGTTATGCTGGAATATCAAAGGAGGACACTAGAGCAGGGGTTCTCAACCTTTGGAGGCCTGGGTACCCCCTATCACGGCCCAATTTTCTGAAGTACCCCGTGCTAATTAACTGCTGATTAATCAATTTATTAGGTAATTAATCGTTAAATAAAAAAGTACTAAAACAATTTTTAATGTGAAAAAATGCCTTATTTAACTCTGTGTGTGTGTGTGTGTGTGTGTGTGTGTGTGTGTGTGTGTGAGAGAGAGAGAGAGAGAGAGAGAGAGAGACAGACAGACAGACAGACAGACAGACAGACAGACAGACAAAGGATCTCTTTTTTCTCTCCAAGTCACACTTCCCAAAATCAGCTCCTCCCTCCCCTATCCCACCAAAGTACATTTTCCAAAGTACAAAAATAAGCCCAAAACCAAAATCAGAGAGACAGAAGGGCTCCGGAAATAATTACAATTTAAAATCCATGTTAACATTTAATTAGCTGCTGATGGGGCACATAAGGGGCGTACCCCCCAGCAAGAGGTCTGCGTACCCCTAGGGGTACCCGTACCACAGGTTGAGAACCTCTGCATTAGAGGGCAGTGCTTCATTTTTTATTATGTGGACAGACAGATGCAACATTGCTGCCATTCATTTGGGAGTGATGAGTCTCTCCAGGACTTTCTTGAAGGCTGCCTTCATATCTTTGTTGCGCAAACTGTAAATCAGGGGGTTGACGAGAGGGTTGACAACTGTGTAGAACAAAGCGTTTGCTTTATCCAACTCTGGTGTGTGCATGGAGCTGGGTCGGGAATACATCAAGAGGATGGAACCATAGAAGAGGGAGACAGAGACCAGGTGGGCAGAGCAAGTGGAGAAAGCCTTGCGCCTCCCAGCGGTTGAGCGGATGCGTATGATGGCTGCCACAATGCCTGTGTAGGAGCCCAGGATGAGAACATTGGTTGCCACCACATTGCAACCAATGATAGAGGCCAAAATGAGTTCATAAACCCGGGTGTCATCACAGGCCATCTTCACAAGTGGTGGTGCATCGCAAAAGTAATGGTTGATTACATTGTTCCCACAGAAACGTAATCGGAAGGTGTTGCCTGTGTGTATAACGGCATTGGCAAAGCCGGCAACGTAAGACCCCACAACCAGCTGGATGCAGAGCTTCCTGGGCATGGCAATGGCATAGAGTAGTGGGTTGCAGATGGCCACATAACGGTCATAGGCCATGGCAGCCAGCAGGAAGCACTCGCTGTAGGCAAAGCCAGCAGAGAAGAAGAACTGAGCTGCACACCCAGCGAGGGACATGACCTTGGTCTTAGATAAACAGTCAGACAATATCCGTGGAGTGTAGACTGAGGAGTACCAGACATCAAGGAAGGAAAGGCTTCCCACAAAGAAGTACATGGGTGTGTGCAAACGGGAATCCAGGTAGATTAGTGTCATGAGGCCAATGTTTCCAGTCAGTGTGAGAGTGTATGAAACCAGGAACAGCACAAAGAAGACCATACGGAGAAATGGATCAGCTGTGAAACCCACCAAGACAAAACTGCTTACTAGTGTGCGGTTGCCTTCCATTTCCATTGGCTCCATAGGCATCATCTATTGATAAAGGGAAGAGAAATGGGATTTTTGACATTCACTTCTGTGATGTACAGTACGGGAGGGTACAGTGCAGTCATGTGTGACCTACACTACTAGGACCCAAAGGGCCACCAAGTGGAAGCAGTTACAAAATGGGAGCTTGTGAGTGAAGCCAGTTGTCCAGTTAGTAATTTAAAGGGGATTGCCTGCCCTAGGGTGAACAAATCTGCATCTGAATTATTGCAAAGAAGGCACTGTAACATAAAACTCTAAAAGTAACCAGCAGGGCTGCCGAGGTGACTTAGGAATGAGAAATATCATAACTGCGAGATAAGTAATTAGCACAAGGTAAGCCATGGAAGAGAAATATTTTGTACATGTAATTTTACATCCTGTTAAACAAATGGGAGTCAGAAACTCTGGATATCTACTGACAATTAGCCCAAAATCTGTCACTCAATTCCTAATCTGCTTTCTGTTCATTCATTTTATGCAGCAGATATGTCATTTTGAAGGATGTGTGTTGAAAATTTCCCTTACCATTTTGGTATGATTTTGTACATTACCGAAACTGATCTTGTTTCAGCTGCCCGGGAGGTGGTAAGCCGTGCCGCTGCTCAGCTGATACTAGAAGCTCTAGTACAGCAAAACGTGCCTGCTCTGCTCCATCTTTATTCACATTATTCATGACTGTTGTGTGAAGGTTCTCATGGCTTGTTATAACTTGCAGCGAGATCGGAAATATGGGTGAAGAAGCCATGTAATATTTTTGTTGAAGAGACAAATAAATTTACTTATTATCAAAAAGTCTGATTAAATTCCTTTAGCGCAAAGACTCCAGCGAACCGAAGAAAAGAGAAGCGCATAAGGATTATCCGGCAGACCAAAAGAAAAATAAAATAAATTCCCCAGTCTTCTTGCGACGTTTCTCCCCGCTCCAGGGGTTTTCTCAAGCAAAACTGACCGTAGCCAGTAGGTGTTCCGATACCTATTAGAAAGAGTAGGCTAAATTTAAACAGAGAAGCACTACAAAAGCGCGGGAAACTTAATTGGTTGATTGGGACCGGAACTGTCAGTTTCCTCCGTGGCGGCAGGTAACCTTTGCCGCGATGTAAGTGCTTGTGCTTTCCTAGGAGCCGGAGCTGTCAATTTCCTCCGCGACCACAGGCAACTTTTGTCTTGATGTTTGTGCTTGTACTTTATTAAGGAACGGGTACCAAATTTTATTCACATAAACCAATTCCTGTTGACGGTTCAGAGGGTTCATCTTTCTTCTATGGGTGATCGCGATCGCTTCCAGTTTCCGTCTTCGTCTGTTATGGGCTTCATTAAAAAGGGAACGGGTTTCCTGGAAAGCCATGGTGTGTCCAGTCTGTGCCACATGTGCTGCAACAGCAGATTTTTCCTCTTGGTTCAGCCTGGTGGCTCTCTGATGTTCCAGGATGCGCGTCCTTATCGGGCGCATCGTATTCCCCACATATGTTCTGGCGCAATCCGTACACACAATATCATAAACCCCTGGATTGGACAGGTGAGGTCTTTTGTCCTTTGGGTTGCGCAGTAGTTGTTCGATTTTGAGAGTGGGGGAAAAACGAGTGTTGATGTTATATTGTCTGAAGATGCGTGCTATTTTATCTGTAACCCCTTGCACGTATGGAAGTGACAGCCAGACTTGATTTTTCGTTTCCTGGGTTTGTTGTTCCCTCTCCCCAGGTCTCATTAGATGCTGGCTCTTTGCCAATTTTGCAAAGAGCCAGCATCTAATGAGACCTGGGGAGAGGGAACAACAAACCCAGGAAACGAAAAATCAAGTCTGGCTGTCACTTCCATACTTGCAAGGGGTTACAGATAAAATAGCACGCATCTTCAGACAATATAACATAAACACTCGTTGCAAAACCAATTTTGCAAAGAGCCAGCATCTAATGAGACCTGGGGAGAGGGAACAACAAACCCATATTTCCGATCTCGCTGCAAGTTATTCATGACTGTTGTTACTGGACCTGATAATTTGAACCATACCATCAAGGACTCATTCATATGCTCATCCTGCAGCTCGTATAAAGGGTCAGCAACCAAGTATGCCCTTTAGCTCTTTAGAAATCAGCTAAGTCGCACATCTTATCATAAGACAACAGTCAAAATCAGAGATCAGAATCTACAGAAACCAGTATGGGAGGAAATCCTTCATGATCCTGAAAATGCTCAAACAAATAAATTGCTCAACAAATAAACTGAAGATGCTCAAACAAATAAACCAAAGAAACTCAAGGGACACTGGAGCAAGAAGCAGCAGAAACAGAATTCAAACAAAACAAAAAGGAGGGGAGGAAATATGTACACCACTCTGAGCTCCTTGGAGGAAGGGCGGTATAAAAATGTGAAAAATAAATAAATAAATAAATAAATAAATAAATAAATTCACAGTTTCTCAATTTTGGTGCTGTTCACATGGATTCGGGAAGGATTGTGAGCCCTATAAATGAGAGAGAGGCATTGTGCCTCTTTAGTGCACCAGCAGCCTTTTAGCATTACTGCTTCAGCACTCCTGTAGAGTCATCAGCCAGACCTGGAGGAAATTCTTTCTTGATGCTGAATATAGGCCAGTCCTGCCTAAGTATCCAGCAGGTGGCCCAGGCCCGTTTTCTACTCGCCGCTCGGTTTACTTGATGCTTGGTCTTCTCGGGGGAAGGGGACGTTCAATGGGCCTCAGATTTCCGCCACCTATTTCGCTGGCGGAAGTCAGAAGGGGGCCGTGTAATGGTGGATCCGGCCCAGGAAGGGGACGGGGATATGGTGGCCACTATCCCCTCCCCCTTGGGCCAACTCAGCCAATGGCCCCCTCCCTCGCTGCCCGGACCGCCCCCGCCGGAGCTGCACTTACCTTCTCCAGTGGCCGCATGGGCAATCCGGTGGCAGAGTGAGGGCAGCTGGCTTCTGCGCCGGCCGCCCTTACTCTAAAGTCATCGCGAACATGCTTTACGGCACGTTCGCAACGGCTCTGCCGTTCCAAACTTCGACAAGATTGTCCCCTGAGAGCATGTGAACAAAACACACCCACCCATGAAAGCTCTTTCCCACCCCAGTGCAGGGGCGTCGTCTGATATGGGGCGGTGGTGCGGTGGGCCCCAGGGCGTTGGGGCGGAAAGGCTCCGTGGGGGGCGGGAGCCTCCTTAACTTTTGTTTTTTTTAAAGTGTTTTTAATGCTAACGGGGCTTCTAAAAGGGTATGTGTGCTTTGCGCAAACTTATCTGTAGTTCTAGGACTCTCCAGCGACGATCAAGGGCGCAGATCGGCCCTCTGCAGCTCTACTCCCGGACGCTAACTCTGCAAAGCGCCCAGGAGCGTGCTGCAGAGTTAACGCATGCGCAGAGCGACGATGTTTCCAATCGTCGCTCTGCGCAAGCGTTAACTCTGCAGCTCTGCTCCTGGGCGATTTGCAAATCGCCCGGGAGCAGAGCTGCAGAGTTAACGCTTGTGCAGAGTGACGATTGGAAACATCGTCGCTCTGCGCATGCGTTAACTCTGCAGCGCGCTCCTGGACGCTTTGCAGAGTTCGCGACCGGGAGCAGAGCTGCAGAGGGACGATCTGCGCCCCTGATCGTCGCTGGAGGTTCCTAGAACTACAGATAAGTTTGGCAAAGCACACATACCCTTTTAGAAGCCCCGTTAGCGTTAAAAACCTTGAAAAAAACCCCGAAACTCATTATGCAAATTATTTAATTATGCAAATTATTTAATTTGCATAATGGGGCGGCAGGCTTTTCCGCCACAGTAGCAGGGGCGCCTAGCTACGCCTCTGCCCCAGTGTGTATAGCACAATCATAATGCTTTACCACCAGGCTATCCAGTGTAATATCCTGACCTTCTGGTTACCTCTGCAGAGAAGAATTAAGGGGAAAAAGGAGAGGGAAAAAGAAATCAAAATTCCTGACTCGCTAGCAGCCAGCAGCTACTTCTTTTTTTTTTTTTTTTAGTATATTTATATTTTATTGATATAACATAAAAACAATACATAATTCATAAAATTATAGCAAGCACAAAGCGTCACATCCTACTAGCATACTATTCACTATTTTCTATATATAATTTCCAATTTAGCCAAAATAACACCCACAATCTATTCATTAAATCCACATATCATCATATCGTTCCTCTCTCTCTCTCTCTCTTAAAAAATCTATAAATGGTTTCCAATTATTCACGAAAAGGTTAACTGACTTTTCCTTAATTAAAATTGTAAGTTTGTCCATTTCGGCATAATCCAAAACTTTCAGCCACCAATCTTCCAACGAAGGTATCTCTAAATTCTTCCAATATTGTGCATATAAAATTCTTGCCGCAGCTATCATATACAAAAACAAAGTTTGAAATTTTTCGCCTACATGATCATCCCACATACCCAACAAAAAAGTTTCCGGTTTCATTTGAATCTTAATCTTTAAAATCAACTCAATCTGTTTATGAATCCTTCTTGATTTTTACATTTCCAACATCTATTCGTCACCTTCTCATACATTTTTGCTAATTTGCTTGGGGTTATATACCATCTATACATCGTTTTATACATATTTTCTTTGATATTAACATTTAACGTAAATTTCAACTGTTTTAAAAAACCACCCCATTCTTCTTCTTGATGTTTGTTGACAAAAATTCTTCTCGCAAATTTTTCTAAATCAAAAATTTTGTATCTCCCTTTTTTATATGGGTTTCTTGAAGGCAAATCACATCTTGATTAAGTTTTTTCAAATAATGGAATACTCTTTTTCTTTTTTGCGGAGCATTAGCTCCATTGATATTCCATGATAAAAATTTGTAATCCATCTTTACTGTTCACTGCTTGCCACTGCACCGTCCATCCCATCATCATCATCTTCTTCTTCTCCTCCATCCTTGAATCTTTCCAGGAATTCTTTTGCTTTCTGAATTGTATCCAATCTGTAGGTTTTTCCCTGAAGTTTAAAAATCACACCTTCTAATTTTCCCCACCTAAAAACAATCTTCTGTTTCTTCAGCACTTCGACCAGGAAAGCGTAAGTTTTCCTTTTCTGCAAAATTCTCAGCGGAATCTCCTTTAGCACAATAATGTGTACTCCTTCTACCTTGAGTCTCGATTTAGCATGTTGCTGTAGAACTTTATCTCTTGTTTGTTGCCTCACAAAATGCACCAAGATATCTCTTGGCACTTTCTTAACTGCTGCATATCTTGTATTAATTCTATATGCCTTATCCAACTCCAGATCCATTTCGTCTCGATCTATTTGTAGGAATTTTGACAGAATGTGTAACATTCTATCTCTTATATCTTCTGCTTGCTGTTCTGGAATTGCACGAAACCGTAAGAAACTCTGTTTTCTCTCTTGTTCGGCCAACGCCAGCATATCCTGAATCTTACAGCTCTCCATTTCAAGATTCTTCACTTTATCTTCTTGTATTTTCATCTTGGTATTTATCTCTTGAAAACCACCTTTCATTTCTTTTACAGCAACATCCAACTGACGTAATTCCTGCGTCATCTCTACCTTCATCTTTTGAATTTCTTCCTGCAAAGATCCCAATTTGGCATCAAATTTATCAAATTTGGCATCAATTTTAAGTTCCCATCTTTTGAAGCATTCTTCCAGTTGTTCCACTGGTTTTTCTTGTCCAGATGACCTTGGAGGAGATTTTTTTTCTAATGTATTGCCTCTTTTTCTTGTGGCCATATTTATAAGTTCATCAAATTGCACTTTTTCACTTGTTCAATTCAAGTTCTTTTCCTTCTCTTTAGAAACCAAAAACCATAAAGACTCAACTTCTTAAGATATGTGCAGGCGGCAAATATCAACCAACATAATTATTTTTTCAATGGTGACCTTCAAACCGGAAGGGATTGTTTGTTCTATTTTCAAACCACAGGAATTCCAAACAAACAATTCAAAAGCAAAACAAGTCTCTTTCTCTCGTTACAACAGTTAATAGATATCTCCCCCAAATGTTTCTTCGCTAATTCAATCTTCCGTAAGTACCAACAAATTACTTAATGTTGTCACTTAATATTTTCACTGTAGTATCTTGTCTTTCTTCCAAATTATATCCTTTTCACAACAAATCTTCTATTCTTAAGTTAACTTGTTATCTTAGCTTGTTTCTTCAATTCTTACTGCAGTTCCTTGCCACTTGCAAAAGCAAAGCAAAAGTATAAGCGGGAGAGGGCTTGGCTTACGTTCCGGCTGATTTTTTGAGCTCGGTGTTGATCCTCTCTTCCACGCTCAAACCAAAACAAACTCGAAAAGCCTACGCTCTCCGAGAAAGTAATGGGAGCGATCCGAAGATGTGTGGTTTATCTCATCGCACACCCTTTTAATCCAGGGGTAGAGCAATTAAGTCCATCAGACGTGCTCTGTCGGTGTAGAGCAACCGACAGAGCTGTCAGCCAGCCATTCCTCCCAACCGGAAGTCACAGCCAGCAGCTACTTCTGAAGCACCAGAACAAGATTAGCTGTGCTGTCCAAGACTCTGTAAATTTAACAAAGTCTATTTAGAATCTAAGGAGGTCATTGGTTTCACAACTGTGATAGGGAGGCTATAAACATTTATACCACTTAAGGTATAAAAACATCTTCTGATCCCACTGACCAGCTTTGTTATTATACTGGCATCTATTTGCTGAGCAGTCTTATTTCCTCTTATGAGCTTCCTTTTTGTTAGTTGGATCTGGCCCAGCACAGTCGCCTTTTCTCTTAATACTAGAATTCTGTTCATTCAATTTGCTAATCTTTGAACTTTGGAGAACTTAACCAAAACTGGATATGCTATTTGAGTGCCTTGCATAGTGGTATTAACTTAAGGGCATGATTGTCTCCACTTGAATGAGACCAGTTGCATGGAGGCAATGCCCCGTTGCGGGGAATGTTGACAATAAGAGGGGAATGCCATAATGGAGCTAACACTGGTAATAATAATGTTGATAACCATTAGGTGACTCTCAGCTCTATCTCCAATTTTATGATATTCACCAGATGCTTGTGAGATTACTGAAATTCTCTTGCAATTGCTGACAATCTCTGCATTTTGCATATTCACGGTAACATACACACAAAAGCATAATAATATGAGAACATAAGAAAAGTCCATTTAGATTGGGACTAAGGCCCATCTAGGCCAGCATCCAGCATCCTGTTCCTCACAATGGGCTCACCAGTTGCCTCTTGGTAGCCCACAAGCAGGAGATGAATGTGCACCCCCTCTCACCATTGCTCCCCTGCAAATGGTATGCAGAGGCTGAATGTAGCCATCATGACTATAGCCAGTGACATTTTTCCTTTTCCTTTTGAAGCCATCTAGTGATCATCATCACCACATCTTGCGTTAGTGAATTGTACAGGTTAATTATGCGTTGTGTGGAGAAATACTTCTTTTTGTCCATTCTTAATCTCCCACCCATCAATTTCATTGAACGGCCTCTAGTTCCAGTGTTGTGAGAGACAGAGAGGAACGTCTCTCCCTTCACTCTTTCCAGATCATGTATAATTTTATAAGCCTCAATCACATCACCCATTGGCTCCTTTTTTTCTGAGCTAAAAAGCCCCAAATGTTTCCTCATAAAGAAAGCGCTCCAGCACTCCCTGTGATTGCCCTCTTCTGCACCTTTTCCAGTTCTACAATATCCTTTTGGAGATGTGATGACCAGAACTGTACACAGTATTTCAGTTATGGTTGTGCCACCAACTTGTATAAGGCCACTGTGACCCAGTCACCCCTCATCTTATGTGCAGTTGACTTGTGCAAGGGAATGGTTTAAATAGCGCAGGCGATTCTGCCTGCCATTCCACTTACTAAATACATGCCTGAGAGTGAGTGTGAGATTGGAGATGGAGCTGCTGTTGCCTCAGTCCATCTCAGTTCCTGTTTGCCTGTCATATTTTTTAAAGAGACAGGATGTCTCCTTAAAACACTACCAGAAGACAGTACATATTTTTCCGATGTAAGTGATGTTCAAAGTAATTTTGAGTATACACGATTTTGGCTTTACACTCCAACCTCGAAACATAACCCTCATGTAAGACGAGGGGCAACTTCATTAGTAATTTTATTTTAAATCCCTTTCTAATGAGCCCTAGCACACAACTTTGTTAGACTCTGACATTTACAGCCCAATCCTGTGTATGCCAATAAAGGTCTTTGTATTGTATTGTATTGTATTGCACGGCCCAATTTTATCCAGCACTGGCAAAGTGGGGCCACACGGCCCACATTGTATCCAGTGTTGGGATTGAGCAAGCTGGATATCTCCTCGAGGACATTTGTCCTCTTACCACTTATCGAGCCCCAGCCTGCTCACTAGGGCTACTCGAAACTGTATTAGCAAAATCGCTGGCGCAAGCCCGAGAAGCCCCATGTAGGGCTTCCCGACCTGGGAGGGGGGATAGGATATAGCAGAGGCCTTCTCTGATGATCCCTCCCCCTCCCAGGTCCTCTCTGTCCACACCCCGCCCTATTATGTCCCCTCCCCATAGAGCAACTATGCCATGTTGCCTCAAAATTTGACGGTACCATGAATGGCTGCATTGCGTGTCCCAAGTGACATGGCCCAGGATCTCTTGGAGCATCACAGAGAATAAAAAAAAGGTAAAGGTGACCCCTGACAATTAAGTCCAGTCGTGTCTGACTCTAGGGTGTGGTGCTCATCCCCATTTCAAAGCCGAAGAGCCAGCGTTGTCCAAAGACGCCTCCGTGGTCATGTGGCCGGCATGACTCTCCTTGCCGCAGCGCGTAGCATGCGGCTGGAACACGGAGCGCTGTTTACCTTCCCGCAAGCGGTACCTATTTATCTACTCGCATTATCGTGCTTTGGAACTGCTAGGTTGGCAGGAGCTGGCCAAGCAACGAGAGCTCACCCCGTCACGGATTCGAACTGCCGACCTTTCGATCGACAGCTCATGGTTCAGCGGTTTAACCCACTGCGCCACCCGCTGGCCTTATCACAGAGAATATTTTGGTGCAACTGTGTTTGCAATGTAAGATTATTCTCAAAGGTTTCCTTCCCTGTCCTCCTTTCCACAGTTCTGACTTTTCTTTTTTTACTGATAGGCTTTCTGTTGGCTCTCTGCATCGTCACAGATGTACAGTCCAAGTCCATTGTCTTTCATGGGACACTTTCTTCTTAAGAGACTGAGTGTGGGGTTGAATTGCCAAGGTGTATACAAAACAACTGCCTCTTTCAGTGAGAACAGATACATGCTTGTAGATAGAAGGGAAGAAAGGAAGTGTGAACATTTTCATAACTTCGCTTTGACTGAAGATAGAAATGGATCATGGGAGTGAATTTGTCCTTCAGAGCCTTGGCAGTCGAGCATGGTTTAAGGAGAGACATGGATTGGCTCATTCCTACAAAGGGAAAGCTAAGATTGTCAAGCCACAGGGTCATCCACACAGTCTAAGCCCAGAACAACTCATCTTACCTTTAAGAAGCATAGTCGACGTTCTCGCTATCTGAACTAGGATGGGCTGACACAAGTGTTTTATATTGAGAGGGTTCTTTTTAGCTATGGTGACTACAATGGTTTCCCAAGTGTCTCTAAATCTCCCTATGTGAGCAATTAAAATTACTTCTTCCTCTTGGTGATTTGGAGTAGGAATATTAATATTAGGCTGCTGAAGTAATTTTTTCCTTTCTCCTTTGGGTATTTCATATTGAAGAAGAAAACGTCCACCATTTCCGAGAACTAGGAAACAGGAAAAAAAAGGGGGGGATCCAAACCACTTGCGGGTGGCAGCATTAGAATAAGATTAGCTAGCCATGACTCTGCAAATTTAACCAAGTCCATTTAGAAACTAACAGCGCAATCCAACTTAACTTTTGTGCCGGTATAACCAGTGGTGCAGCGATAACAGGAGGCCCCAGAACTGAAAAGGGATTCAAATCCCCTCCGAAAGAGGAATTGAAAGGGGATTTGAATCCCTTTTCCGTTCTGGGGCCTCCCGTTCTCGCTGCGCTGCTGGTTACACCGGCACAAAAGTTAAGTCGGAATGTGCTGTAAGGAGGTTGTTGGTTTCACAATTGTGGTAGGGAGGCTGTACAATATTTATACCACTTTAAAGGTATAAAAACATCTTCTGATCCCAGTTTACCACTGACTAGCTTTGTTATTATATTGACATCTGATGTATTTGTTGAACAGACTTATTTCCTCATATACAGGATTCAATTTGTTAAATGGATCTGATCCAGCACAGTCAATCAATCTTTCTCTTTAAACAAGAATTCTGTTCATTCTATTTTGCTAATATTTGAACTTTATCTAACCAAAACCTGGATGTACTATTTCAGTGACGTGCATAGTGATATTAAGGGCATGATTGTCTCCACTTGAATGAGATCAGTTGCATGGAGGAAATGCCCTATTGTGGAGAATGTTGACAGTAAGAGGGGAATGTCATAATGTAATGGAGCCAACGTTGGTAATAATGTTGATAACTACCATTAGGTGACTGTGAACATTCTCAGGTCTATCTCCATATTTTATTATATTCACCAGGTGCCTGTGAGACTACTGTCTGTGCCTGTGAGCCTGTGAGACCTTATTGTTTTTATTTTTGATATGACCTTTAATCCCGGGGAGATGATCCATTCTTGTTTGATTGTTGCCGGTCATAACTGTTTTCGTTCTTTTCTACCGCAATTCTCTTGCAATTGCTGACAATCTCTACATTTTCGGTATTCATTGTAACATGATGATGATAACATAAGAAGTGCCCTTTCGAATCAGGACCAAAGCCTATCTAGTACATGCATTCTGTTTCCTACAGTGACCCACTTGGTAGCCCACAAGCAGGAGATGAGTATGCACCCCCTCCCACCATTGCTCCCCTGCAAATGGTATGCAGCAGAGGCATGCTGTCAATGGCCATGGATGTGGCATTTAGCCATTATGACTATAGCCAGAGTTGATAGGCTTGTCTTCCATGAATTTGTCCAATCCGCTTTTAAAGCCATATAAGGGAATGACCACCACCACATCTTGCAGTTGTGAATTGTACAGGTTAGGGCCCAATCCTATCCTCAGGTGGCCCAGAGCATGCAGCAACGCTGACGGCTGCATCATCCTGTGGGCTAGTGGGAGACCTGCTTGCCCAGGAGAGATAAGTAGAAAATGTTTTTACTTTCCTGTCCATAGGCAGTCTGCTGCTCTCATGTCTCTGATTACATTGCAGCATGATCTGTATGAAATTATGTGTTTCCTTCCAACATCCAGTTTCCACCTCTGCAAATCCTGTAGAAAAGTCATAAGAAAATGACTGAGAAATTACTTTGGGGAAAAGAAGTGCATTGAGAAAGTTTAGGCCCACAAGATTGTGATTGATCTATGGTAGGGCCCTGATGTCACTTTGGACACCTACTCCCCACTATATGTTACGTTGGAATAATAAAGCAGGACACTACAGGGCAGTGTTTCATTTTGTATTATGTGGACAGACAGATGCAACATTGCTGCCATTCATTTGGGAGTGATGAGTCTCTCCAGGACTTTCTTGAAGGCTGCCTTCACATCTTTGTTGCGCAAACTGTAAATCAGGGGGTTGACGAGAGGGTTGACAACTGTGTAGAACAAAGCATTTGCTTTATCCCACTCTGGGGTGTGCATGGAGCTGGGTCGGGAATACATCAAGAGAAGGGAACCATAAAAGAGGGAGACAGAGACCAGATGGGCAGAACATGTGGAGAATGCTTTGCCCCTCCCAGTAGCAGAACGGATGCGCATGATGGCTGCCACAATGCCTGTGTAGCAGCCCAGAATAAGAACAGTGGTTGACATTACAGTGCAACCCACGACAGTGGTCAGGATGAGTTCATAGACCTGAGTATCATCACAGGCCATCTTCACAAGTGGTGGCGCATCACACCAATAATGGTTGATAACATTGTTCCCACAGAAACGTAATCGGAAGGTGTTGCCTGTGTGTATAATGGCATTGGCAAAGCCGGCAGCGTAAGACCCAACAACCAGCTGGATGCAGAGCTTCCTGGGCATGGCAGTGGCATAGAGTAGTGGGTTGCAGATGGCCACATAACGGTCATAGGCCATGGCAGCCAGCAGGAAGCACTCACTGTAGGCAAAGCAACAAGAGAAGAACAACTGAGCTGCACAGCCAACGAGGGACATGACCTTGGTCTTAGATAAGCAGTCAGACAAGATCCGTGGAGTGTAGACTGAAGAGTACCAGACATCCAGGAAGGAAAGGCTTCCCACAAAGAAGTACATGGGTGTGTGCAAACGGGAATCTAGGTAGATTAGTGTCATGAGGCCAATGTTTCCAGTCAGTGTGAGAGTGTATGAAACCAGGAACAGCACAAAGAAGACCATACGGAGAAATGGATCTGCTGTGAAACCCACCAAGACAAAACTGGTTACTAGTGTGCGGTTGTCTTCCATTTCCACTGTCTCCATAGGCATCATCTATTGATAAAGGGAAGAGAAATGGGAGTTTTGACATTTACCTCTGTGATATACAGTAGTGGTGATCACATTGTAATGGTGTGGTATGTCTTTCTTTTTTAACTAGGACCATGAGGTCTATCATCTGTAGGTAGTTAGAAAATTGTGGCTTGGAGGCAGAATCAATTAGCCGATGACGGCATTTAAGGGGACTACCTACACAAGCGTAAATCTGAATCTACTACAGATCAGAGATTTTTTGCATGCAATTGCCTACTTTTCTATTTTCATCATAGAAACCATCTGTTGATACTGGGGCATTGTTCACTGCTCATTTCAGTACATGGAAGAATACAGCTGTCATTTTGAAGATTGTACGAATATTTGGTATGTATTTGCCTATTATAGGGCCGGGGGGTGGGGCTGTGAGCTGTCGATCGAAAGGTCGGCAGTTAGAATCCATGCGACGGGGTGAGCTTTCGTTGCTCGGCCCAGCTCCTGCCAACCTAGCTGTTCGAAAGCATGTTAATGCGAGTAGATAAATATGTACCGCTTGCGGGAAGGTAAACAGCGTTCTGTGTTCCAGCCGCATGCTTCGAGCTGTGGCAAGGAGAGTCATGCTGCCCACATGACCACGGAAGCGTCTTCGTACAGCGCTGGCTCTTTGGCTTCGTAACGGGGATGACCACCGCATCCTAGAGTCGGACATGACTGGACTTAAATGTCAAGGGATACCTTTACCTTTATTTACCTATTATAGAAACTACTCAGCCTTCCATTTTTGAAATAAGCTCTAAGTATTGATGGTACACTACTATTTTTACATGATGATGTCATCACATGATGCATCATTGTTCATCTTTCCATAACATCTTCATATAATGTCCACGAGTGTGTTTGTCCGATTCAACATGGACTGAAGAATTGTCATCAGTAGCGATTCTTACATCAGTAGCGATTACAGGCTCTATCATCAGGAATGCAAGATTTTACAGTGAAACAGAGGTATTAAAACAGGGAGATAGCAGCTTCTTCCCTTCCTCATCACACAAGCATATGCCATAATTTCACATGGATACAGGGGGCAGTGCAGAACTAGTAAGATAACCTTCATTAAAACATTTCATTTAAAGTGCATTGAAACTTTCAATTAAGCCAGTTTTTTTTAAATTTTAGAGCCCAATCCTATTCTCCGCCAGTCCAGACTATGCAACGCCACAGACAAAGCATGCGCTGCATGCTATGGACTGGGGTGTGTGGGACCTGATAGCCTAGGAAGGTAAATAAAAATCTGTCTTGCTTATCTCTCCATGGACTGTCTGGTCCCCAATAGGTCTCCTCAGACCTACGTCAGTTCTTTAGCTGGTGTAAGGCCAAGGGGGCTCCAAGGGGCAGGTCTGGGCCAGGAAGGGGTGATAGGATCATGGCATGTGCAGCTGCTGCAAAGGTCCGCTCCTCTCGCCACCGGCCTGGCCTGTTCCCCACCAGTGGAGTCACTGGGACGCGCGTCCCCCCAAGACGGGGGGTGCACATCCCCCTAGTTACCCCCCGACTTTCACCCCCCTAGGGAACTCTCATAGGCCGTGCCGTGATTTTTTTTGGGGGGGGGAGGCGACCCGGCTGCACCCTGCCCCGGGTGCCCCCCGCCCCGGAACTCACAGTTGTGCCAATCCACACGGCTGGCGCTCCAATACAAGTGGCGCTCCACTGCGTCAATACAAGTACTTTTACAGTTTTCGCGCATGCGCAAAGACCATTTCTGAGGGCAAGGGACTGCCCTCTTGCCCTCAAAACGGTCTGCACATGCGCGAAAACCGTAAAAGTACCCGTATTGACGCATTGGGCCTTCTTTCAGAAGGCCCTGGAGCGCCGGCCGGGCCGGACGCACCGAGGCCGGCTCCCGGGCCGGCCTCGGAGCGTCCGGAGGGCGACAACGCGTGTCACGGAGGTGACGCGCACCACGGAGGTGACGCGCTCCACGGGGGTGCGCGCGTCACACCTTTGCATGCGTCACCCCCTGGCGGTTCGCCCTCTGCGCCAGGCTCCAGTGACGCCTCTGCTCCCCACCCCTGATCCTCCCCAACCACCTGCACTACTGACCCTACATGCTCCGGTGGTGGTTTGGCAGCACATCACAGTGTGGGAGCCACTGGTGAACCTTGTTTGAGTAAATAAATGAATATTCTCCAAATATCCTGGCTAGAATGCATTGCCATTAAGAGCACTTAATTTTGTTGCCTGCAGATGCTGAGCAGGAACTTCATGCTGCAATTCTATACTGGTTGAGTATCCCTTATACGGACTGCTTGGGACGGGAAGTTGTCTGGATTTCGGAGTTGTCTGGATTTCAGAATATTTGCATAAATATAATGAAATATCTTGGGGATGGGACCCAAGTCTAAACCCAAAATTCATTTATGTCTCATGTACACCTTATACACATAGCCTGAAGGTAATTTTATACAATAATTTTTAATAATTTTGTGCCCCAGCAATCCTTGCACTATGCCAGCCAGATGTTGGGAAAAGTTTTTTTAAAAAAATCATAGCCACCAAAATGTCTGGATTTTGGAATAGTCTGGATTTCGAATGTCCGGATAAGGGCCATCCTTACTAAAGACCATAGGAAATTTTGGAAGGCTGTAGCAGACTCCCCACAGATACAGGATAATTCATTGACATTGATTCCATCTATGTCATGGGTAGAGCATTTTAAGGCGGGTTTTTTTGACGACTGTATTCCATCAGACTTTCAGGATCATGCCTTGTTATCTAACCTGGATGAGTGGCCCCCTGTTACTACTAACGAAGTTAAAAGTTTAATTGCCCAGATGAAACCGGGCAAAGCCCCAGGCCCTGATGCTGTTCCGCCTGAACTACTCAAAGCCAAGCCAGACTGGTGGGCTCCGATATTAGCAGAACTATTTACTGGGGTAGATAGATCCGGAATTATGCCTACTTCATGGCAGCAATCCATAATTGTCCCAATTTTCAAAAAGGGGGACAAAAAGCTACCGTCTAACTATCGGCCAATAAGTCTATTGCCAAACACTGGGAAAATGTACCTGAAACATCTGCTAAACAAACTAACTACTTGGCTTGACGAGAATGACATCATAGGCCCAGAGCAGGCGGGGTTCAGGCCAGGGAAATCCACTTTGCATAACTGTATGGTGCTATCCCACTTAGCCGCCAAGTATTTGCGCAACAGTGGAAACTTAAAGCGATGTCCATACTCAGGGAATGGTATATTTAACTTTGGGACTAAGAAGTTATCCATAAATAGGTAAAACAAGGGAAGTGTACACTGAATAGAGGTTATGAGGCTGAATTAGATATGTAGGCTGGCCAGTTCCTACAAAGAGAAGCTTAAGTTGACTGAATAGTGGAGTTGAAGAGCCACAAAGTAATCCTCGCAGTCTAACCCAAAGTAGTAGTTCTTACCTTTAAGATGCGCAGTCTTTTTTCTTATTAACAAAGTTAGGATGGGCTTAAATGCTGTTTTATAGTGGAGGGATTTTAATTGAGCTAAAATGGCAACAACGGTCTCCCAAGTTGACTAAAGTTCCCTGAGTGAGCAATTAAAATTATTCCTTCTCTTGAGGATTTGAGGTGGGACTACACTATTAGGCTGCTGAAACAATTTCTTCTGTCTCTCTGAAGTACCTTGTATTGCAGAAAAACATCCACTGACCCTTGGGCTGTTCTGCAGCATGGAAACTATCATGAGCGCCTCAGTCTTAATGGCATCTAGGTTGTGATCACCCCTTGTTATGACTCTTTTCCTGAAAACAACTGTCACACTAGATACATCCCATCACTGCAATGGGTCATGGAGGCAAAAGCATGTTATGTGTTCATCAGTTCCAAAGTCAAATGTTGTGTCCCTATTTATGGCTGCAAAATGGCATGGACTTCTTCATCTAGTACTTGATGTAAAGAGCTATGTTTCTCTTTGAATTTAAAGAGGGATTAAAAACAGGTCCAAAAGGAAGAGAAGATTGAAGAGCACATGTGTGAAGAAGGAAGACCAGTGACCCAAAAGACATGGCAGTGTTCATAGGAGCTCTTCAGAAAGTGAGCGGCATGTGGTATTGGCCACTTTAATTCTAATTTTTATGAGGGTATGACTGGGATAAGGTTCCATTGAAAATGAAATAAATGGGCAATTGAGCATAATTAATTCTGTGATAAGGAGAAGACAAGCAGAGAGGCTATGGCCCTGAGAGATGGAGCGGCCTGTTGTGGGAAACAAACTAGACCTCAAGAACCCTACCCCTACTCTGAAGACCAAGGGCTTAAGGCACCACAGCCTGGGAGCTTGCACAACAAGGACATCATCAGCCCTGCGGGGCCATGACTGAAGCAGTGCAGCACACTGCCCCCCCTGCTTCTGGGCAACCAGGACCCAGACAAGCTGGTGAAGAATGCGGGCAGGGAAAGGGCATATCCCGCCATGAGGGAGGCCCCACCAGCCATCAGGGAAGTCAAACCATGACAACACCCATGGATTGGGCCCAGTTTGGCAATGGTTGATGGAGCAGCAGGGACAACTGCTCCATGACTTTGTGCAGCAGCAGTAAGAACATCAAGCAGCTTTACGGCAGACAATATGTGAGGGATTAGCCATTTGGGCAGCACCCGCCTGAGCAGGATGAAATCCGTAGGGGACTGGTGTGGGATGCTTCCTGTTCCATGTAACGAAGTTGACCCCTGAGGACAATATTGATGCTTATTTAGCATCATTTTAGTGCATAGATGAGATTGTCCTGTGGCCATAGAATCAATGGGTGTATATCCTGGGGTGGTACCTAATTGGTACCTGCAGTGCCTCCCAATCCCACACACACACACACACACACACACACACACACACACACACACACACACACACACACACACACAGAGGATGCAGCACTACGTTTTGGCGTGGCTGCATTGGTGTGTGTGTGGGGGGGGAGGATAGGACTGGGCTGTTTAAAAAGTGAAGGAGGATAGATCTAAAATGAAGTATTTGTTATTATCAGTCTGTGGAACATCTGTAGTCAGCAGCAGTATACATCTGAATAACCATTTCTGGAGGAGGCAACAACAACAACAACAACAACAACAACAACAACAACAACAACAACAACAACAACAACAACAACAACAACAACAACAACAACAGGGAAAGGCTATTGCCTTTGTGTTTTGTGGGCTTCCAAGTGGTATGTAGGAGGCCACTGTGGTAAACAGAATGCAGACTCCTTCATACTGGGGCCTTTGCGATGGAGAAATAATAATACTCCTATTCCCCATTGCAATGGCACAGAGAATTTGGACAGAATGTATTTGGTTCCTCTCCTCTGCCACAGGGTTCATATTGCTGCCTTCCCAGGTATTTGCCAAATTCCATGAGTAAAGGATTTGCTTGACAACAACAACACCAACAACAGACAAAGTTCTGTGTGCATATGCATGCATGTGCAGAGATACTGCTGTGCCTGAAGGGGATAGTGGTGGGATTACACTTACCTACCTTGCAAATTTCACTTAGGGGATCAGTTAGTAGAAACCATGAATTTTAAATCATTGTGAATTTTAAATAATATTCTTGTTATATATTTACTCTGTTCTGTTTCCCTTATTAGTGATTGCTTACCCAATTCTTATTTCTTAGGCCCCAAATAAATATATTTATTTTTTGTTAAAGTATGCAGGATACTGGATACTACAGAGACAGTTACTACCGGCAGAATCTCACACATGTTGTACTCTGAGAAGGCTCCTGTGCATTGAACAGCCCAATCCTATTCTTTCCCCCCCACTGATGCAGCCACAACAAAGGGGAGCACGCTGTATCTAGCAGGGAGGGGGGGCGATCAGGGAGGCTTTGGAGGGGAGAGGGGAATTATTTCCCCTTACCCCTCCATAAGCTTCCTGCTCCACAATGGGTCTCCTTGAACCTGCATCAGCTCATTAGCTTGAGCACGTTCGAGGAGAAGAAAGGAGCGGGCAGCCTCGTAAAGGAGGGGATAGGATCCAGTGTGTGTCATTGCCACTGGATCCACCCTTCTCACACTGCCTTCCTGCCCCTGTTCCTCCTCCTGCCTAGTTTCACCCCTCCTTGTCTTTCCCCACTCTCCCCCAGCCCCACTTAACTGCCAGCGGTGGCAGCCACTCCAGATCCTGCTGCCGTTCACGACACCTTCGCAGCCTGCCTGTTGGTTTGACGGAAGTGTGCGGCTCCGTATCCTTCCTTAAGACCATTTATGAAGGCCGTAAGGCAAACCCTGCCAACGGAACACGACTCCCGGTGGCCGGGAGGGGGATAGGATTGAGCCCCAAGTGAAACGTTTGCTACATTTGTGGCTTCTTCCATCTTGGAACACTTTGATGGGAAAAATACCACTGTGCAATGCTGCTTTTCCCAGGAACAAGTAGGGGAAATGGCCCACGGCTATCATTCCTGCCCAACACTCAATGTACTCTCCTGTAACTCTCAGCCCCTCACTGCATCACAGTATGATATGTATGAACTTGTCTGCTTCAGCCTGCAATTTCTCGTGTCATATGCCCCACCTAAGCAGAGGCTCTAAGAAAGGAATAGGAAGATGATTGGGAGAGAAATTGTCCTTTGGTCTGAACATGTGCACAGGTGTCCCCCGCTTAATGATGGATCGCTTTACGACCATCCGAACATATGACGGAGGCCCCCAGTAAAAAAGAGCAAAGGATTTTAAAAGACGCATCTTTTTAAATCCTCAGCTCTTCAGGTGTTTCACGCTAGATAAGGGCTTTGAAGTTCAGCGCTGTGCTTAAAGCCCCAGCGCTGAACTTCAAAGCCCTTATCTAAAGTCAAACAGCGAATGTGCAAGATAAGAGCTTGGATGTTTAACGCTGGGGCTTTAAGCACAGTGCTAAACTTCAAAGCACAGCAAGATCCGCTTAATGACGAGTTCACTTTACGACAGGGATTTCAGATCGTATCCCCGTCGTTAAGCGGGGGACACTGTAATGGGAAAATTTAGGCGCACAAGATTGTCACTATTCTGCAGTAGGGCCTGAGATCATCAGATCAGATTCTTGGTACTCCCCGCTATTGGATGTGCTGGAATAATAAAGGACATGAGGGGATGGTGCTTCACTCTAATTTCTGTATTATGTGGACATATGCAACATTATTGCAAATCACTTGGGTGTTATGAATCTCCCCAGGACTTTCTTGAAGGCTGCCTTCACATCTTTGTTGCGCAAACTGTAAATTATGGGGTTGACGAGAGGGTTGACAACTGTGCAGAACAAAGCATTTGCTTTGTCCCACTCTGGTGTGTGCATGGAGCTGGGTCGGGAATACATCAAGAGGATGGAACCATAAAAGAGGGAGACAGAGACCAGGTGGGCGGAACATGCAGAGAATGCTTTGCCCCTCCCAGTAGCAGAGCGGATGCGCACGATGGCTGCCACAATGCCCATGTAGGAGCCCAGAATGAGAATGGTGGTTGCCACTACAATGCAACCTACAACAGTGGCCAGGATGAGTTCATAAACCCGGGTACTATCACAGGCCATCTTCACAAGTGGTGGTGCATCGCAAAAGTAATGGTTGATAACATTGTTCCCACAGAAACGTAATCGGAAGGTGTTGCCTGTGTGTATAACGGAATTGGCAAAGCCGGCAACGTAAGACCCCACAACCAGCTGGATGCAGAGCTTCCTGGGCATGGCAGTGGCATAGAGTAGTGGGTTGCAGATGGCCACATAACGGTCATAGGCCATGGCAGCCAGCAGGAAGCACTCGCTGTAGGCCAAGCCAGCAGAGAAGAAGAACTGGGCTGCACAGCCAGCGAGGGACATGACGTTGTTCTTAGATAAGCAGTCAGACAAGATCCGTGGAGTGTAGACTGAGGAGTACCAGACATCCAGGAAGGAAAGGTTGCCCACAAAGAAGTACATAGGTGTGTGCAAGCGAGAATCCAGGTAGATCAGTGTCATGAGGCCAATGTTTCCAGTCAGTGTGAGAGTGTATGAAACCAGGAACAACACAAAGAAGACCATACGGAGGAATGGATCAGCTGTGAAACCCACCAAGACAAAACTGGTTACTAGTGTGCGGTTGCCTTCCATTTCCACTGTCTCCATAGGCATCATCTGTTGAGGGAAGGGAGATGGGTGTTTTGACATTTACCTCTGTGATATACAGTAGTGGTGATCACATTGTAATGGTGTGGTATGTCTTTCTTTTTTAACTAGGACCATGAGGTAGTTAGAAAATTGTGGCTTGGAGGCAGAAACAATTAGCCGATGACGGCATTTAAGGGGACTACCTAAAAAGGTAAAGGTAAAGGTATCCCCTGACAATTCAGTCGTGTCCGACTCTAGGGTGTGGTGCTCATCCCCATTTCAAAGCCGAAGAGCCAGCGTTGTCCGAAGACGCCTCCGTGATCATGTGGCTGGCCTGACTCTCCTTGTCGCAGCGCATAGCATGCGGCTGGAACACGGAGCGCTGTTTAACTTCCCGCAAGCGGTACCTAGTTATCTACTTGCATTGACATGCAAGCGTAAATCTGAATCTACTACAGATCAGAGATTTTTTGCATGCAATTGCCTACTTTTCTATTTTCATCATAGAAACCATCTGTTGATACTGGGGCATTGTTCACTGCTCATTTCAGTACATGGAAGAATACAGCTGTCATTTTGAAGATTGTACGAATATTTGGTATGTATTTGCCTATTATAGGGCCGGGGAGTGGCGCAGTGAGCTGTCGATCGAAAGGTCGGCAGTTAGAATCCACGCGACGGGGTGAGCTTTCGTTGCTCGGCCCAGCTCCTGCCAACCTAGCTGTTCGAAAGCATGTTAATGCGAGTAGATAAATAGGTACCGCTTGCGGGAAGGTAAACAGCTTTCTGTGTTCCAGCCGCATGCTTCGAGCTGTGGCAAGGAGAGTCATGCTGCCCACATGACCACGGAAGCATCTTCGTACAGCGCTGGCTCTTCGGCTTCGTAACGGGGATGACCACCGCATCCTAGAGTCGGACATGACTGGACTTAAATGTCAAGGGATACCTTTACCTTTATTTACCTATTATAGAAACTACTCAGCCTTCCATTTTTGAAATAAGTTCTAAATATTGATGGTGCACTACTATTTTTACATGATGATGTCATCACATGATGCATCATTGTTCATCTTTCCATAACATCTTCATATAATGTCCACGAGTGTGTTTGTCCGATTCAACATGGACTGAAGAATTGTCATCAGTAGCGATTCTTACATCAGTAGCGATTACAGGCTCTATCATCAGGAATGCAAGATTTTACAGTGAAACAGAGGTATTAAAACAGGGAGATAGCAGCTTCTTCCCTTCCTCATCACACAAGCATATGCCATAATTTCACATGGATACAGGGGGCAGTGCAGAACTAGTAAGATAACCTTCATTAAAACATTTCATTTAAAGTGCATTGAAACTTTCAATTAAGCCAGTTTTTTTTAAATTTTAGAGCCCAATCCTATTCTGCGCCAGTCCAGACTATGCAACGCCACAGACAAAGCATGCGCTGCATGCTATGGACTGGGGTGTGTGGGACCTGATAGCCTAGGAAGGTAAATAAAAATGTGTCTTGATTATCTCTCCATGGACTGTCTGGTCCCCAATAGGTCTCCTCAGACCTACGTCAGTTCTTTAGCTGGTGTAAGGCCAAGGGGGCTCCAAGGGGCAGGTCTGGGCCAGGAAGGGGTGATAGGATCATGGCATGTGCAGCTGCTGCAAAGGTCCGCTCCTCTCGCCACCGGCCTGGCCTGTTCCCCACCAGTGGAGTCACTGGGACGCGCGTCCCCCCAAGACGGGGGTGCACATCCCCCTAGTTACCCCCCGACTTTCACCTCCCTAGGGAACTCTCATAGGCCGTGCCGTGATTTTTTGGGGGGGGGGGAGGCGACCCGGCTGCACCCTGCCCCGGGTGCCCCCCGCCCCGGAACTCACAGTTGTGCCAATCCACACGGCTGGCGCTCCAATACAAGTGGCGCTCCACTGCGTCAATACAAGTACTTTTACAGTTTTCGCGCATGCGCAAAGACCATTTCTGAGGGCAAGGGACTGCCCTCTTGCCCTCAAAACGGTCTGCACATGCGCGAAAACCGTAAAAGTACCCGTATTGACGCATTGGGCCTTCTTTCAGAAGGCCCTGGAGCGCCGGCCGGGCCGGACGCACCGAGGCCGGCTCCCGGGCCGGCCTCGGAGCGTCCGGAGGGCGACAACGCGTGTCACGGAGGTGACGCGCACCACGGAGGTGACGCGCTCCACGGGGGTGCGCGCGTCACTCCTTTGCATGCGTCACCCCCTGGCGGTCCGCCCTCTGTGCCAGGCTCCAGTGACGCCTCTGCTCCCCACCCCTGATCCTCCCCAACCACCTGCACTACTGACCCTACATGCTCCGGTGGTGGTTTGGCAGCACATCACAGTGTGGGAGCCACTGGTGAACCTTGTTTGAGTAAATAAATGAATATTCTCCAAATATCCTGGCTAGAATGCATTGCCATTAAGAGCACTTAATTTTGTTGCCTGCAGATGCTGAGCAGGAACTTCATGCTGCAATTCTATACTGGTTGAGTATCCCTTATACGGACTGCTTGGGACGGGAAGTTGTCTGGATTTTGGAGTTGTCTGGATTTCAGAATATTTGCATAAATATAATGAAATATCTTGGGGATGGGACCCAAGTCTAAACCCAAAATTCATTTATGTCTCATGTACACCTTATACACATAGCCTGAAGGTAATTTTATACAATAATTTTTAATAATTTTGTGCCCCAGCAATCCTTGCGGTATGCCAGCCAGATGTTGGGAAAAGTTTTTTTTAAAAAATCATAGCCACCAAAATGTCTGGATTTTGGAATAGTCTGGATTTCGAATGTCCGGATAAGGGCCATCCTTACTAAAGACCATAGGAAATTTTGGAAGGCTGTAGCAGACTCCCCACAGATACAGGATAATTCATTGACATTGATTCCATCTATGTCATGGGTAGAGCATTTTAAGGCGGGTTTTTTTGACGACTGTATTCCATCAGACTTTCAGGATCATGCCTTGTTATCTAACCTGGATGAGTGGCCCCCTGTTACTACTAACGAAGTTAAAAGTTTAATTGCCCAGATGAAACCGGGCAAAGCCCCAGGCCCTGATGCTGTTCCGCCTGAACTACTCAAAGCCAAGCCAGACTGGTGGGCTCCGATATTAGCAGAACTATTTACTGGGGTAGATAGATCCGGAATTATGCCTACTTCATGGCAGCAATCCATAATTGTCCCAATTTTCAAAAAGGGGGACAAAAAGCTACCGTCTAACTATCGGCCAATAAGTCTATTGCCAAACACTGGGAAAATGTACCTGAAACATCTGCTAAACAAACTAACTACTTGGCTTGACGAGAATGACATCATAGGCCCAGAGCAGGCGGGGTTCAGGCCAGGGAAATCACTTTGCATAACTGTATGGTGCTATCCCACTTAGCCGCCAAGTATACGCGGCATCATAAAGAAAGTCTATATGTGGCCTTTCTAGATCTTAAGGCTGCTTTTGATTCAGTTGACAGGGGGCTGTTGTGGACCAAACTGGAGAGAATGGGCCTAGAACCTAGGTTACTTTACCTGATTAAAGAGCTTTACTCAAAGAATACCTGTCATATAAGATCAACACCAGGGGGTGAAGTGACAGATCCTGTCATTATAAATCGAGGAATGAAGCAGGGCTGTGTACTCGCTCCCACTCTTTTCAACCTATTTCTAAATGACCTTGCTCCCTTATTAAATCTAGTGGATGCTCATAGCCCAAAACTCAATGCATCAAGTATTCCCATACTCCTTTATGCAGATGACATGATTCTGCTCTCACGGACAAGAATTGGCTTAAAACGCTTGTTAAATGCCTGTATTGACTATCTGACCAGAATGGAAACTGTGTATGAACTTAATAAATAATGGTTTTTGGGAATTCACGCAAGAGCTATAGTTGGATCTTTGGTGGGAAACCCATCCAGCAGGTATTTGAATTCAACTACCTGGGGATCACATTCCACCATAGGCTTCTGTGGTCTTCGCACCGTGCAGCAGTGGTGAATGCCAGCAAGCTGTCTATGCAGGCCATAATGCACTTCTTTGTAATAAGAAGTAATTTACATATCCTCTCTGCCTTTAAGATCTTCAGTGCCAAAGTTATAGCTCAATTGCTCTATGGAATTCCAGCTTGGATGCTAGGGTTTACCCAGTTGGTAGAAAGAGTGCAGGCAGCTTTTCTATTTAAGATATTTGCTGTCCCACGCTGTGTACCCTATGCAGTCTTGTGTCTAGAGGTTGGTCAACACAAGGTAGAGACAGTTTCCTGGGTGAGATTTCTTCTATGCTGGCTAAACATCTGCAGACAAGGACCCTCTCTTTAGTGAACTCTTGTCAGACCCCTTCACTTCCCCAGGGCTACAACAGTTTTATACAAAGATACAGCAACTTGGGCTGTCAGTGGATCATCTGGGTTCTGTGTCATTACCATCTGCTAAGGCTATGCTAAAAACTAGGCTGTGGGATATTGAACGCCAGGAACTAATTGTAGCAGCACAGAAAACATGTTCCTCTCTCTGCTTTCAACTTTCTTGGGCACATGAAAGTAAAAACAATTACCTACAATTTTTGTTCAACCCACAAGAAAGAAGGGTATTTTCGCTGGCTAGGTTCAATTCTAACCCATCAAACCTCCTTTGGGGTAGGTTTGCGGGTATGGTAGAAGGAGATAGGATTTGTCCATGTGATGGTCACTTGGTGGAAACTTTAGCACACATGGTCCTTAAATGTATACTGTACGATGATCTCCGACAACAATATTTAGATCAATTTTGCATTCCCACCTGGAAACCAGAGATGGAGGTCATGAGTTTTTTATTATATGGGAAAGACCAGGAGCTCACCAAGATAGCGGCTAAAAATCTTTATTTGGTTTTCTGCCGCCGAAGTGCATTACAGACTTCTACTAACGACCTAGAGATGTAAAAATTAGACCTTTTTTCTTTTCTTTTTTCTCTTTAATCCAATAGTTTGTGTCACTGGAATGATGGTGATTGTGTATTGGTATATTTAACTTGTATGTTTGTTTCTGATGCCAATAAAGGTTTGATTGATTGGATAAGGGCAGGGATGTGGATCAAGTCTCTGACCCCAAGTCTCTGGGTCCAAGTCTCAAGTCAAGTCCCAAGTCTTTGCCCCCAAGTCTTGAGTCTTTGGTTGTGAGTTGCGAGTCTCTATTTAATGGGGAAAACAGGTTTAAACCTGAATAAAATTTGACTTTTAAAAGCCTCCAAGTCTCGAGTTGAGTCTTTTGAGTCTTTTACAATCGCCGAGTCAGGTCCGAGTCAATGACTTGAGTCCGAGTCAATAGACTCAAGTCTACATCACTGGATAAGGGGTAATAAATAATAATAATAATAATAATAATAATAATAATAATAATAATAATAATAATAATAATAATAAAACTAGTATTTATATACTGCCTTTTCTTTGGTCATTGGATTTCTTCTCCGACTTTAATTCAAAGGCGGTTTACATGGGCAAGTTTTCTAAACCCCAAGGGGTTTTTACAATGCAATAATGTTCTAATCTTTCGTAGAACCCTTCATTCTAGATGCTTCTTTCACAGTTCAGCTCTCTCTCTCTCTCTCTCTCTCTCTCTCTCTCTCTCTCTCTCTCTCTCTCTGGCGTTCACCTCACCACGCTTCAGCTGACAGGCAACTTTGATTCTCACTCAAGTGCAGCTGCAGCTTCTCTCCCCCACAGAGGCTCTACAAGCTTATCAGCTCAGTGTGCCGCCAGCTCTCCGACAGACACAGACACAGACGTTTCCGGCTGTCTTGAAGTGCCGTCCTTCAGATCTTCAGGCATATATGAGATGGTTGCTCTACCGAGCCAGACCTTCTGCCTAATCAAACTGTATGGACTTTCCTAGGAGTAAGTCTCACTGAACACAGTGGACTTACTTCTGAGTCAATCTGTATAGAGTTGCTCTGTCAAATGTGACCAGGAAGTTTCAGACTAATTTAAACAAAAAGGAATTCTAGGGCCTTACGTATTCTTTTAGGGAGCCTTGATTAATTGTCTGTGATAGTGACTCTTCTGTTGAGTATTAAGACTACTCAGAGATGGTCCAGCACATTGTGATGTCCAAAGAAGCAACGCTAAACATTACAGCTTCAACATTAAGGGAGAATTGTGGTACAGACACTGGCGACACTCGAGGTGGGGCGGAAAGCTAAGTTCTGCAGCTTTCCACCCCACTGTTACTCTCCGGTACGAAGCGCCCCGCCCCCTCGTCATAGGAGCCCGTCAGTGGAGAGAAAGCTACGCGCAGGAGAGTCCCTGCGCGTTGCTTTCTCTCCGCTGACGGGCTCCTATGACAAGGGGGCGGGGCGCCTCGTATCAGAGAGTAACGGTGGGGTGGAAAGCTGCAGAACTTAGCTTTCCGCCCCACCTCGAGCGACACCAGTGGGTACAGTGATGGTGGTCCAGTTGTACATTACACCAATCAGCTGTCAAAGGTCAACATTAAATATGCTGGTACTCATTGCAAGTGTGGGGAGGGGAAAGCTGATTTCATGCATTGCAAGTGAGAATGTGAACAAGTGAAGAAATATTGGCACAGGCAGGGACTGAGTACTAGTAGGTGGTCAATACGATACTGCAGGATTGTAAAATGTGCCTGTTAACAAGGCGAGAAGGGAAGTAGGTAGCTAAGAAAATGAAACATTTCATCATACAATTTGTGGCTGGAAGGACTGTATTTGCGCAACAGTGGAAACTTAAAGCGATGTCCATACTCAGGGAATGGTATATTTAACTTTGGGACTAAGAAGTTATCCATAAATAGGTAAAACAAGGGAAGTGTACACTGAATAGAGGTTATGAGGCTGAATTAGATATGTAGGCTGGCCAGTTCCTACAAAGAGAAGCTTAAGTTGACTGAATAGTGGAGTTGAAGAGCCACAAAGTAATCCTCGCAGTCTAACCCAAAGCAATAGTTCTTACCTTTAAGATGCGCAGTCTTTTTTCTTATTAACAAAGTTAGGATGGGCTTAAATGCTGTTTTATAGTGGAGGGATTTTAATTGAGCTAAAATGGCAACAACGGTCTCCCAAGTTGACTAAAGTTCCCTGAGTGAGCAATTAAAATTATTCCTTCTCTTGAGGATTTGAGGTGGGACTACACTATTAGGCTGCTGAAATAATTTCTTCTGTCTCTCTGAAGTACCTTGTATTGCAGAAAAACATCCACTGACCCTTGGGCTGTTCTGCAGCATGGAAACTATCATGAGCGCCTCACCCTTAATGGCATCTAGGTTGTGATCACCCCTTGTTATGACTCTTTTCCTGAAAACAACTGTCACACTAGATACATCCCATCACTGCAATGGGTCATGGAGGCAAAAGCATGTTATGTGTTCATCAGTTCCAAAGTCAAATGTTGTGTTCCTATTTATGGCTGCAAAATGGCATGGACTTCTTCATCTAGTACTTGATATAAAGAGCTATGTTTCTCTTTGAATTTAAAGAGGGATTAAAAACAGGTCCAAAAGGAAGAGAAGATTGAAGAGCACATGTGTGAAGAAGGAAGACCAGTGACCCAAAAGACATGGCAGTGTTCATAGGAGCTCTTCAGAAAGTGAGCGGCATGTGGTATTGGCCACTTTAATTCTAATTTTTATGAGGGTATGACTGGGATAAGGTTCCATTGAAAATGAAATAAATGGGCAATTGAGCATAATTAATTCTGTGATAAGGAGAAGACAAGCAGAGAGGCTATGGCCCTGAGAGATGGAGCGGCCTGTTGTGGGAAACAAACTAGACCTCAAGAACCCTACCCCTACTCTGAAGACCAAGGGCTTAAGGCACCACAGCCTGGGAGCTTGCACAACAAGGACATCATCAGCCCTGCGGGGCCATGACTGAAGCAGTGCAGCACACTGCCCCCCCTGCTTCTGGGCAACCAGGACCCAGACAAGCTGGTGAAGAATGCGGGCAGGGAAAGGGCATATCCCGCCATGAGGGAGGCCCCACCAGCCATCAGGGAAGTCAAACCATGACAACACCCATGGATTGGGCCCAGTTTGGCAATGGTTGATGGAGCAGCAGGGACAACTGCTCCATGACTTTGTGCAGCAGCAGTAAGAACATCAAGCAGCTTTACGGCAGACAATATGTGAGGGATTAGCCATTTGGGCAGCACCCGCCTGAGCAGGATGAAATCCGTAGGGGACTGGTGTGGGATGCTTCCTGTTCCATGTAACGAAGTTGACCCCTGAGGACAATATTGATGCTTATTTAGCATCATTTTAGTGCATAGATGAGATTGTCCTGTGGCCATAGAATCAATGGGTGTATATCCTGGGGTGGTACCTAATTGGTACCTGCAGTGCCTCCCAATCCCACACACACACACACACACACACACACACACACACACACACACACACACACACACACAGAGGATGCAGCACTACGTTTTGGCGTGGCTGCATTGGTGTGTGTGTGGGGGGGGAGGATAGGACTGGGCTGTTTAAAAAGTGAAGGAGGATAGATCTAAAATGAAGTATTTGTTATTATCAGTCTGTGGAACATCTGTAGTCAGCAGCAGTATACATCTGAATAACCATTTCTGGAGGAGGCAACAACAACAACAACAACAACAACAACAACAACAACAACAACAACAACAACAGGGAAAGGCTATTGCCTTTGTGTTTTGTGGGCTTCCAAGTGGTATGTAGGAGGCCACTGTGGTAAACAGAATGCAGACTCCTTCATACTGGGGCCTTTGCGATGGAGAAATAATAATACTCCTATTCCCCATTGCAATGGCACAGAGAATTTGGACAGAATGTATTTGGTTCCTCTCCTCTGCCACAGGGTTCATATTGCTGCCTTCCCAGGTATTTGCCAAATTCCATGAGTAAAGGATTTGCTTGACAACAACAACACCAACAACAGACAAAGTTCTGTGTGCATATGCATGCATGTGCAGAGATACTGCTGTGCCTGAAGGGGATAGTGGTGGGATTACACTTACCTACCTTGCAAATTTCACTTAGGGGATCAGTTAGTAGAAACCATGAATTTTAAATCATTGTGAATTTTAAATAATATTCTTGTTATATATTTACTCTGTTCTGTTTCCCTTATTAGTGATTGCTTACCCAATTCTTATTTCTTAGGCCCCAAATAAATATATTTATTTTTTGTTAAAGTATGCAGGATACTGGATACTACAGAGACAGTTACTACCGGCAGAATCTCACACATGTTGTACTCTGAGAAGGCTCCTGTGCATTGAACAGCCCAATCCTATTCTTTCCCCCCCACTGATGCAGCCACAACAAAGGGGAGCACGCTGTATCTAGCAGGGAGGGGGGGCGATCAGGGAGGCTTTGGAGGGGAGAGGGGAATTATTTCCCCTTACCCCTCCATAAGCTTCCTGCTCCACAATGGGTCTCCTTGAACCTGCATCAGCTCATTAGCTTGAGCACGTTCGAGGAGAAGAAAGGAGCGGGCAGCCTCGTAAAGGAGGGGATAGGATCCAGTGTGTGTCATTGCCACTGGATCCACCCTTCTCACACTGCCTTCCTGCCCCTGTTCCTCCTCCTGCCTAGTTTCACCCCTCCTTGTCTTTCCCCACTCTCCCCCAGCCCCACTTAACTGCCAGCGGTGGCAGCCACTCCAGATCCTGCTGCCGTTCACGACACCTTCGCAGCCTGCCTGTTGGTTTGACGGAAGTGTGCGGCTCCGTATCCTTCCTTAAGACCATTTATGAAGGCCGTAAGGCAAACCCTGCCAACGGAACACGACTCCCGGTGGCCGGGAGGGGGATAGGATTGAGCCCCAAGTGAAACGTTTGCTACATTTGTGGCTTCTTCCATCTTGGAACACTTTGATGGGAAAAATACCACTGTGCAATGCTGCTTTTCCCAGGAACAAGTAGGGGAAATGGCCCACGGCTATCATTCCTGCCCAACACTCAATGTACTCTCCTGTAACTCTCAGCCCCTCACTGCATCACAGTATGATATGTATGAACTTGTCTGCTTCAGCCTGCAATTTCTCGTGTCATATGCCCCACCTAAGCAGAGGCTCTAAGAAAGGAATAGGAAGATGATTGGGAGAGAAATTGTCCTTTGGTCTGAACATGTGCACAGGTGTCCCCCGCTTAATGATGGATCGCTTTACGACCATCCGAACATATGACGGAGGCCCCCAGTAAAAAAGAGCAAAGGATTTTAAAAGACGCATCTTTTTAAATCCTCAGCTCTTCAGGTGTTTCACGCTAGATAAGGGCTTTGAAGTTCAGCGCTGTGCTTAAAGCCCCAGCGCTGAACTTCAAAGCCCTTATCTAAAGTCAAACAGCGAATGTGCAAGATAAGAGCTTGGATGTTTAACGCTGGGGCTTTAAGCACAGTGCTAAACTTCAAAGCACAGCAAGATCCGCTTAATGACGAGTTCACTTTACGACAGGGATTTCAGATCGTATCCCCGTCGTTAAGCGGGGGACACTGTAATGGGAAAATTTAGGCGCACAAGATTGTCACTATTCTGCAGTAGGGCCTGAGATCATCAGATCAGATTCTTGGTACTCCCCGCTATTGGATGTGCTGGAATAATAAAGGACATGAGGGGATGGTGCTTCACTCTAATTTCTGTATTATGTGGACATATGCAACATTATTGCAAATCACTTGGGTGTTATGAATCTCCCCAGGACTTTCTTGAAGGCTGCCTTCACATCTTTGTTGCGCAAACTGTAAATTATGGGGTTGACGAGAGGGTTGACAACTGTGCAGAACAAAGCATTTGCTTTGTCCCACTCTGGTGTGTGCATGGAGCTGGGTCAGGAATACATCAAGAGGATGGAACCATAAAAGAGGGAGACAGAGACCAGGTGGGCGGAACATGCAGAGAATGCTTTGCCCCTCCCAGTAGCAGAGCGGATGCGCACGATGGCTGCCACAATGCCCATGTAGGAGCCCAGAATGAGAATGGTGGTTGCCACTACAATGCAACCTACAACAGTGGCCAGGATGAGTTCATAAACCCGGGTACTATCACAGGCCATCTTCACAAGTGGTGGTGCATCGCAAAAGTAATGGTTGATAACATTGTTCCCACAGAAACGTAATCGGAAGGTGTTGCCTGTGTGTATAACGGAATTGGCAAAGCCGGCAACGTAAGACCCCACAACCAGCTGGATGCAGAGCTTCCTGGGCATGGCAGTGGCATAGAGTAGTGGGTTGCAGATGGCCACATAACGGTCATAGGCCATGGCAGCCAGCAGGAAGCACTCGCTGTAGGCCAAGCCAGCAGAGAAGAAGAACTGGGCTGCACAGCCAGCGAGGGACATGACGTTGTTCTTAGATAAGCAGTCAGACAAGATCCGTGGAGTGTAGACTGAGGAGTACCAGACATCCAGGAAGGAAAGGTTGCCCACAAAGAAGTACATAGGTGTGTGCAAGCGAGAATCCAGGTAGATCAGTGTCATGAGGCCAATGTTTCCAGTCAGTGTGAGAGTGTATGAAACCAGGAACAACACAAAGAAGACCATACGGAGGAATGGATCAGCTGTGAAACCCACCAAGACAAAACTGGTTACTAGTGTGCGGTTGCCTTCCATTTCCACTGTCTCCATAGGCATCATCTGTTGAGGGAAGGGAGATGGGTGTTTTGACATTTACCTCTGTGATATACAGTAGTGGTGATCACATTGTAATGGTGTGGTATGTCTTTCTTTTTTAACTAGGACCATGAGGTAGTTAGAAAATTGTGGCTTGGAGGCAGAAACAATTAGCCGATGACGGCATTTAAGGGGACTACCTAAAAAGGTAAAGGTAAAGGTATCCCCTGACAATTCAGTCGTGTCCGACTCTAGGGTGTGGTGCTCATCCCCATTTCAAAGCCGAAGAGCCAGCGTTGTCCGAAGACGCCTCCGTGATCATGTGGCTGGCCTGACTCTCCTTGTCGCAGCGCATAGCATGCGGCTGGAACACGGAGCGCTGTTTAACTTCCCGCAAGCGGTACCTAGTTATCTACTTGCATTGACATGCAAGCGTAAATCTGAATCTACTACAGATCAGAGATTTTTTGCATGCAATTGCCTACTTTTCTATTTTCATCATAGAAACCATCTGTTGATACTGGGGCATTGTTCACTGCTCATTTCAGTACATGGAAGAATACAGCTGTCATTTTGAAGATTGTACGAATATTTGGTATGTATTTGCCTATTATAGGGCCGGGGAGTGGCGCAGTGAGCTGTCGATCGAAAGGTCGGCAGTTAGAATCCACGCGACGGGGTGAGCTTTCGTTGCTCGGCCCAGCTCCTGCCAACCTAGCTGTTCGAAAGCATGTTAATGCGAGTAGATAAATAGGTACCGCTTGCGGGAAGGTAAACAGCTTTCTGTGTTCCAGCTGCATGCTTCGAGCTGTGGCAAGGAGAGTCATGCTGCCCACATGACCACGGAAGCATCTTCGTACAGCGCTGGCTCTTCGGCTTCGTAACGGGGATGACCACCGCATCCTAGAGTCGGACATGACTGGACTTAAATGTCAAGGGATACCTTTACCTTTATTTACCTATTATAGAAACTACTCAGCCTTCCATTTTTGAAATAAGTTCTAAATATTGATGGTGCACTACTATTTTTACATGATGATGTCATCACATGATGCATCATTGTTCATCTTTCCATAACATCTTCATATAATGTCCACGAGTGTGTTTGTCCGATTCAACATGGACTGAAGAATTGTCATCAGTAGCGATTCTTACATCAGTAGCGATTACAGGCTCTATCATCAGGAATGCAAGATTTTACAGTGAAACAGAGGTATTAAAACAGGGAGATAGCAGCTTCTTCCCTTCCTCATCACACAAGCATATGTCATAATTTCACATGGATACAGGGGGCAGTGCAGAACTAGTAAGATAACCTTCATTAAAACATTTCATTTAAAGTGCATTGAAACTTTCAAATAAGCCAGTTTTTTTTTAAATTTTAGAGCCCAATCCTATTCTCCGCCAGTCCAGACTATGCACCGCCGCAGACATAGCATGCGCTGCATGCTATGGACTGGGGTGTGTGGGACCTGATAGCCTAGGAAGGCAAATAAAATTCTGTCTTACTTACCTCCTCATGGACTGCCTAGTCCCCAATAGGTCTCCTCAAACCTACGCCAGTTCTTTAGCTGTTGTAAGGGCAAGCACTGGCGTCACTGCGGGGGGGCGGAGCACTAAGTTCCGCAGCGATTCAACCCTCTGTTACACAGGTGAACGAAGCGGCCCCACCCCCTCACCTTCGGAGCCTTTCAGGGCAGCGAAAGCAACACGCAGAGTCTCCAGTGCGTTGTTTTCACTGCCTTGAATGGTTCCGAATTCGAGGGGGCTTGGCCGCTTTGTTCACCCGTGTAACCGAGGGTTTCATCGCAGCGGAACGTAGAGCTCTGCCCCACTGCAGTGACACCAGTGAGGCCAAGGGGCTCCTGGGGGTGAATTTGGGCCAGGGAGGGGTGATAGGATCTTGGCATATGCAGCTGCCGCCAAGGTCCGCTCCTTTCACCACTGGCCTGGCCTGCTCCCCAGCCTTGATCCTCCCCAACCACCCCCACCACTGACCCTACATGCTGTGGTGGTGGTTTGACAGCCCACCACTGCTGTAGTAGGGCTTAGTAGGTCCCACACTGGCGGTAGCAAGCCACTCACTGTCGATGCGTCATCCTGTTACTTGCGGTGAAAGATCACAAGATCTGTCAATTTAAGGCCTTGATTAGATTGGGTGCACTTACAGCACTTACAGCTCCGCCTCCCCTGTAGTGACGCTAATGACGAGACTAAGTCCTAGAGAGGGTCTGCAAGGTTTCTGCAGAGGTTTCTGGCAGAGGCTGCTTCTCTTGTTGGTTTAAGGAAGAAACGAAGCTTGCTGGAAAAAAAAAAAAAGCCGGGGGGGGGGGGCGGTTTCCCATGATCCGTAGATAACTGAAACCGTGGATAGCAGATCAGTGGATATGGGGCCCCACCTGTACTTCTAAGTAGGAGTCTGCCCCCCTCCCTAGTATTGTATGATCTCTAGAACCGAGGATGCCGGTAGTGAGAAGGCTCTATTTTTGTTGCACAGATAATGCGACAAACTACAAGATAAAGCAGCACACAAACATGATACATGTCACATATAAGAACTGAAATCCTTCCCTACCTAACTGAATAATTTGGCCAGGTCTCGCTCCCCTCTTCACAGATTTATCTCTTATGTTGCACAAATCACTTGTCTCTCGGTACTCTTCCTTCCCCTATTCAAAGGGGAAGGCAAAGCTGATTAGATTTTATGGGCTCTGCCCTTTCTTAAAAGGTAACTGCTGTTGGCTTTTGTGTTTTATTTGCAATATTTTTAAAGTTGTTTTAATGTTAAGGAGATGTTAATGTTTATATGTAAATTACTGTTCATGTTTTGTAAGCCACTTTGGGTGCCCTTTGGGGAGAAAACTGATTTCATGCATTGTGAGTGAGAACGTGAACAAGTGAAGAAATATTGGCACAGGTACGGACTGAGTAGGTGGTCAATACAATACTGCAGGATTGTAAAATGTGTCTGTTAACAAGGCGAGAAGGGAAGGTAGGTAGCTAAGAAAACGAAGCGTTGTTTCATCATACGATTGTGGCTGAAAGGACTGTACTTATTTGTGCAACACTGGAAACATGATATAAGGCAAATTTGCAGCACCCAGAGAGTACGCGGTGCCAGCAGAGAGGCATGAGCCTATACTCAGGGAATGGTATATTTAACTTTGTGAGTTATCCATAAATAGGTAAAACAAGGGAAGTGTACACTGAATAGAGAAGCATCAAACTGTGGGTCCCGACCCAATTTATCATGGGTCCCGTAGAGCCTCCAAGGAAAACACGGGTGATGGAAAGATCAGAAAACTAATTGCTTCAAGCCCTGAGGCTATTCAAAAATGAGAGAACTGCTAATTGCCCTTGCAAAGAGATGAGCTCTTGCAGTTTGCAAGCTTGCGTAAATATAGGGAGATAAATGTTTGAGTGTTGTTTTTCTGGTATGTTTTTTTCCAAGTCTGTCAATGACAGGTAGTGGGGGCAGGTGAAGGCTGGCTCACATAACTAAGCCCCTAAAGCCTTGAGGCTATTCATTAGGGCTCCCTCATTACGAGAAATGAATTGAGTTTTTTGCAAACAAATAAATAAAATATTACTTGTAAACAAATAAAAATATTCTCTAAAACTTTCATGGCCAGCAAAATGATAGAGAATAAAAATAATATTAATTTCTAGAGCACTTTTTTTAAAAAAAGTCTCGTAAAGCTAGTTGGGTCCTGGTAGAGTATCATTTTAAAAGGTGAGTCCCGGTGCTAAAATGTTTGGGAACCACTGGAATAGAGGTTATGAGGTTGAATTGCCAGGGTTTATGTGAAACACCTGCCTGTTTCAGTAGAACATATACATGCCTGTAGACAAAAATATAAAAAAGAAGTCCAAACATCTCATTTTCATAACTTCTCCTTGACTGAAGACTGAAATGGATGAAAGTGAATTTGTCCTTCAGAGCTGTGGCAGTCAGGCATGGTATAGGGAGATATGATAGGCTGGCCAGTTCCTACAAAGGGAAGCTTAATAGTGGAGTTGAACAGCCACAAAGTGATCCTCGCAGTCTAACCCAAAGCAATAGTTCTAACCTTTAAGATGCGCAGTCTTTTTTCTTTTTTTTTTTTTTAAATATATTTTTATTTTATTTAACAACAATAAAACACAAGACAATACAATAATAAAAATACTAACTAACTAACTACCTAACTACCTAACTAACTAACTACCTACCTAACAACAAAAATGATACAACAGGAAATGACAAACTGGGGGGATATCAACATGACACATTAGGAGCACTAACAAGCCGGACATCATTTTATCATAAGATGACTCTTTCAACTATTCAATTATACTAACTAAAGTTACCATCATATTTACTCAATTTCCACCTCCTGCACATCAATACATATAATGATAATATTCTTTTTTATAATTGCCTTTCCATCTAATCAAAATAAAATAATTACTACGACTCTGTTCTCTTACTAACTAAAGTTAGGACCATATTTACTCAATTTCCACCCCCTGGACATCAATACATACAATAATAATATTCTTTTTTATCATTACCTTTCCATCTAATCAAAATAAAATAATTACTACCAGTCTGTTCTCTTCTTTACATTTCCATCTCCTAGACGTTAAATTTAAACATCCAAATCCCTCAAATATAAATCTTAATCATTAACTCTTCAATATCTAATATAATCTCAATTTCAATCTCAACTTTTCACTGCTGAGCATATATCAATAACCGTATATACAACAATATGTTTATCTCTTTAAAACATTACTGATATCATCATATTGAATAAAAACAAATCTTATAAGAACAACAGCGTGCCATATAATGTCTCTTCCAAAATCAGAGGAAGCCTCCTCCAAAACAAATTAACTTTCCAACAAATACTTTACACTTTCATCAACATCTTACTTAACTTCTTTGATGTTAACCACCCTCAATAAAACAATTTATATAAAATCCTTTATATAAAAGTTTAACCATTTTATAACCTAAATTCCAAATCTAATCTTACTCTTATAGGTAAATCTCTCATCCTAAATTTATAACCCCAATATCATAATATCTTAACTGTTTCAAAATCCAATAGAAAAATTATAAACTTCATACATATTTATCATACAATCAATTCTTTATATTGTCTATTATAAAAATCTATTATCCACTGTGGTCTGTTCGTTACTTCTAATGTTTTTACCCAGTCAGTTATTTTATCACAAAACTTTATATCTAACCTGTTCCCTTCCTAATTTCTAACACCTCTGCCTCCAGAATCTGCAAATCTTTTATCAAACACGCCATAAAAGTCCAGTAGAAATCTTCTCGGTCCTTTGCAAAAAAAATTCTGTATTCTAGACATGAAAGTTGCTCTCTCCATCTGCAATTTAAAGGTTGCAGCCTCCTGTTGTTCAGACCACTTGTCTAATTCTTCCATAACCTGGATTGCTGTAAGTTCTTCTGTTTGCCGTTTAAAGGTTGCAGCCTCCAGTTGTTCAGAGGTCTTGTATACTTCTTCCATGATCTGAATTTCTACAATCTCCTCTGTAATTACTGCAGCCCGTGTCTTCAAAAGTCTTGCATCCTGCATCTGCTTCAATTGCATCAATATCTGTTGTCTTTCTCCAGAGGCTTTATTTTGATTTAACAAAAGTATATTTAGAGTCTCTTTTAATTGATTAATGCTGGCCCACATATCTTGCAAAAATTCCATCATCTGATAAATCTCTAGCTCCTGTGCACCTCCTGCTGCAACGGAAAGCAACTTAAAATTCTATTACTTTCATCATTTTTCCTTATCTCAGTCCTGCTTGCAACTTCCAACTTATCCACTTAAGGCACACGAAGCATCACAATTCACAATCCAGATTAAAACTAATAGTAGATTCAAAGCCAAATTCCACTAAGTACATAGTCCCAGACCAGATCTTGGCACATTCAGGGTTAACTTCCCAGAGTGAATCAAAGGAATGCAGCTCCCTCTGTAATTCAATATGTCTCAGTTTAACAAGCACAGCTCAAGCAAAGAAGAGGGAAGCAGAGTCCATGTAAGGGGGGGGAGATCCACCCCTATCCCCTTAGTTTCTTTTAAATGCCTATAAATTTCAGCCTTCCTGTCTTCCCACTCACCGCTCCTCTTCCAGATCAGCAGAGAAACTCTTACTCCAGTCCAAGGTTGGTACGTTGAAGGAGTCTACTTTAAAATAAATCTTTTCCTCTTGTCCGGGTGAGCGGCAACGCGAGCCTTCACAGTCACCAAAATGGTGTCTGCGACAAAGCAGGGACAGAAAAGGGAATACCAAGCAGAAACTGGTTCAATGCCTTGACCAGTTCCCTCAGTTTGCTCCCCAATCTCTCATCTACATCTCTCCTGATGCAGATGGCCCCGATCCAGCCTGGATCAAGGGAATTCCACTGCTTTGCGGCGCGGCTCCAGAGAGCTCTCTGGAATCACGTCTTCGGTCCGTCGTCCCAGCCCCGCCCACCTTTTTTCTTATTAACAAAGTTAGGATGGGCTTAAATGCTGTTTTATAGTGGAGGGATTTTAATTGAGCTAAAATGGCAACAACGGTCTCCCAAGTTGACTAAAGTTCCCTGAGTGAGCAATTAAAATTATTCCTTCTCTTGAGGATTTGAGGTGGGACTACACTATTAGGCTGCTGAAACAATTTCTTCTGTCTCTCTGAAGTACCTTGTATTGCAGAAAAACATCCACTGACCCTTGGGCTGTTCTGCAGCACGGAAACTATCATGAGCGCCTCACCCTTAATGGCATCTAGGTTGTGATCACCCCTTGTTATGACTCTTTTCCTGAAAACAACTGTCACACTAGATACATCCCATCACTGCAATGGGTCATGGAGGCAAAAGCATGTTATGTGTTCATCAGTTCCAAAGTCAAATGTTGTGTCCCTATTTATGGCTGCAAAATGGCATGGACTTCTTCATCTAGTAGTTGATGTAAAGAGCTATGTTTCTCTTTGAATTTAAAGAGGGATTAAAAACAGGTCCAAAAGGAAGAGAAGATTGAAGAGCACATGTGTGAAGAAGGAAGACCAGTGACCCAAAAGACATGTCAGTGTTCATAGGAGCTCTTCAGAAAGTGAGCGGCATGTGGTTTGGCCACTTTAATTCTCATTTTTATGAGGGTATGACTGGGATAAGGTTCCATTGAAAATGAAATAAATGGGCAATTGAGCATAATTAATTCTGTGATAAGGAGAAGACAAGCAGAGGGCTATGGCCCTGAGAGATGGAACGGCCTGTTGTGGGAAACAAACTAGACCTCAAGAACCCTACCCCTACTCTGAAGACCAAGGGCCTAAGGCACCACAGCCTGGGAGCTTGCACAACAAGGCCATCATCAGCCCTGCGGGGCCATGACTGAAGCAGTGCAGCACGCTGACCCCCCTGCTTCTGGGCAACCAGGACCCAGACAAGCTGGTGAAGAATGCGGGCAGGGAGAGGGCATATTCCGCCATGAGGGAGGCCCCACCAGCCATCAGGGAAGTCGAACCATGACAACGCCCATGTATTAGGCCCAGTTTGGCAATGGTTGATGGAGCAGCAGGGACAACTGCTCCATGACTTTGTGCAGCAGCAGTAAGAACATCAAGCAGCTTTACGGCAGACAATATGTGAGGGATTAGCCATTTGGGCAGCACCCGCCTGAGCAGGATGAAATCCGTAGGGGACTGGTGTGGGATGCTTCCTGTTCCATGTAACGAAGTTGACCCCTGAGGTCAATATTGATGCTTATTTAGCATCATTTTAGTGCATAGATGAGATTGTCCTGTGGCCATAGGATCAATGGGTGTATATCCTGGGGTGGTACCTAATTGGTACCTGCAGTGCCTCCCAATCCCACACACACACACACACACACAGAGGATGCAGCACTACTTTTTGGCGTGGCTGCATTGGTGTGTGTGTGTAGGGAGGATAGGACTGGGCTGTTTAAAAAGTGAAGGAGGATAGATCTAAAATGAAGTATTTGTTATTATCAGTCTGTGGAACCTCTGTAGTCAGCAGCAGTATACATCTGAATAACCATTTCTGGAGGAGGCAACAACAACAACAACAACAACAACAACAACAACAACAACAACAACAACAGGGAAAGGCTATTGCCTTTGTGTTTTGTGGGCTTCCAAGTGGTATGTAGGAGGCCACTGTGGGAAACAGAATGCAGACTCCTTCATACTGGGGCCTTTGCGATGGAGAAATAATAATACTCCTATTCCCCATTGCAATGGCACAGAGAATTTGGACAGAATGTATTTGGTGCCTCTCCTCTGCCACAGGGTTCATATTGCTGCCTTCCCAGGTATTTGCCAAATTCCATGAGTAAAGGATTTGCTTGACAACACCACCACCACCAACAGACAAAGTTCTGTGTGCATATGCATGCATGTGCAGAGATACTGCTGTGCCTGAAGGGGATAGTGGTGGGATTACATTTACCTACCTTGCAAATTTCACTTAGGGGATCAGTTAGTAGAAACCATGAATTTTAAATCATTGTGAATTTTAAATAATATTCTTGTTATATATTTACTCTGTTCTGTTTCCCTTATTAGTGATTGCTTACCCAATTCTTATTTCTTAGGCCCCAAATAAATATATTTATTTTTTGTTAAAGTATGCAGGATTCTGGATACTACAGAGACAGTTACTACCGGCAGAATCTCACACATGTTGTACTCTGAGAAGGCTTCTGTGCATTGAACAGCCCAATCCTATTCTTTCCCCGCACTGATGCAGCCACAACAAAGGGGAGCACGCTGTATCTAGCAGGGAGGGGGGGGGCGATCAGGGAGGCTTTGGAGGGGAGAGGGGAATTATTTCCCCTTACCCCTCCATAAGCTTTCCGCTCCACCAGAGGCGTATCAGGACTGGATGCTGCCTGGAGCACCGCTCGCTGAGGCGCCGCCCTTGGGCGGAACGTTACGTAAATGTTCTGCGCATGTGCAAAAAAAGGATAAATAGCGCGGCGCCGCAGTCGGCCTCCTTCAGAAAGCCCTGGCCACCGGTCATGGTGGACGCTCCGGGGCTTTCTCCGGCTCTGAGGCCGGGGGAGAAGGCCTCGGGGCGCCCGCTCGCGTCACCGGGCGGGCGCGCTCTCCGTGGAAAGACTGGAGCGAGTGGAGCAGTGCCGCCCGGCGCCGCGATGCCGCCCGGAGCCGCTGCTCCGCTCGCTCCAGTCTTTCCATGCCTCTGCGCTCCACAATGGGTCTCCTTGAACCTGCATCAGCTCATTAGCTTGAGCACGTTCGAGGAGAAGAAAGGAGCGGGCAGCCTCGTAAAGGAGGGGATAGGATCCAGTGTGTGTCATTGCCACTGGATCCACCCTTCTCACACTGCCTTCCTGCTCCTGTTCCTCCTCCTGCCTAGTTTCACCCCTCCTTGTCTCTCCCCACTCTCCCCCACCCCGACTTAACTGCCAGTGGTGGCAGCCACTCCAGATCCTGCTGCCGTTCACGACACCTTCGCAGCCTGCCTGTTGGTTTGACGGAAGTGTGCGGCTCTGTATCCTTCCTTAAGACCATTTATGAAGGCCGTAAGGCAAACCCTGCCAACGGAACACGACTCCCGGTGGCCGGAAGGGGGATAGGATTGAGCCCCAAGTGAAACGTTTGCTACATTTGTGGCTTCTTCCATCTTGGAACAATTTGATGGGAAAAATACCACTGTGCAATGCTGCTTTTCCCAGGAACAAGTAGGGGAAATGGCCCACGGCTATCATTCCTGCCCAACACTCAGTGTACTCCCCTGTAACTCTCAGCCCCTCACTGCATCACAGTATGATATGTATAAACTTGTCTGCTTCAGCCTGCAATTTCTCTTGTCATATGTCCTGACTAAGCAGAGGCTCTAAGAAAGGAATAGGAAGATGATTGGGAGAGAAATTGTCCTTTGGTCTGAACATGTGCACAGGTGTCCCCCGCTTAATGATGGATCGCTTTACGACCATCCGAACATATGACGGAGGCCCCCAGTAAAAAAGAGCAAAGGATTTTAAAAGACGCATCTTTTTAAATCCTCAGCTCTTCAGCTGTTTCGCGCTAGATAAGGGCTTTGAAGTTCAGCGCTGTGCTTAAAGCCCCAGCGCTGAACTTCAAAGCCCTTATCTAAAGTCAAACAGCGAATGCGCAAGATAAGAGCTTGGATGTTTAACGCTGGGGCTTTAAGCACAGTGCTAAACTTCAAAGCACAGCAAGATCCGCTTAATGACGAGTTCACTTTACGACAGGGATTTCAGACCATATCCCCGTCGTTAAGCGGGGGACACCTGTAATGGGAAAATTTAGGTGCACAAGATTGTCACTATTCTGCAGTAGGGCCTGAGATCATCAGATCAGTTTCTTGGTACTCCCCGCTATTGGGTGTGCTGGAATAATAAAGGACATGAGGGGATGGTGCTTCACTCTAATTTCTGTATTATGTGGACATATGCAACATTATTGCAAATCACTTGGGTGTTATGAATCTCCCCAGGACTTTCTTGAAGGCTGCCTTCACATCTTTGTTGCGCAAACTGTAAATTATGGGGTTGACGAGAGGGTTGACAACTGTGCAGAACAAAGCATTTGCTTTGTCCCACTCTGGTGTGTGCATGGAGCTGGGTCGGGAATACATCAAGAGAAGGGAACCATAGAAGAGGGAGACAGAGACCAGGTGGGCGGAACATGTGGAGAACGCTTTGCCCCTCCCGGTAGCAGAGCGGATGCGCATGATGGCTGCCACAATGCCCATGTAGGAGCCCAGAATGAGAACGGTGGTTGCCACTACAGTGCAACCTACAACAGTGGCCAGGATGAGTTCATAAACCCGGGTACTATCACAGGCCATCTTCATGAGTGGTGGTGCATCGCAAAAGTAGTGGTTGATAACATTGTTCCCACAGAAACGTAATCGGAAGGTGTTGCCTGTGTGTATGATGGCGGTGGCAAAGCCGGCAACGTAAGACCCCACAACCAGCTGGATGCAGAGCTTCCTGGGCATGGCAGTGGCATAGAGTAGTGGGTTGCAGATGGCCACGTAACGATCATAGGCCATGGCAGCCAGCAAGAAGCACTCGCTGTAGGCCAACCCAGCAGAGAAGAAGAACTGGGCTGCACAGCCAGCGAGGGACATGACGTTGTTCTTAGATATGCAGTCAGACAAGATCCGTGGAGTGTAGACTGAGGAGTACCAGACATCCAGGAAGGAAAGGTTGCCCACAAAGAAGTACATGGGTGTGTGCAAGCGAGAATCCAGGTAGATCAGTGTCATGAGGCCAATGTTTCCAGTCAGTGTTACAGTGTATGAAGCCAGAAACAGCACGAAGAAGACTATACGGAGCAGTGGGTCTGTTGTGAATCCCACTAAGACAAAATCAGTAACAAGTGTGCGGTTGCCTTCCATTTCCATTGTTTCCATAGGCATCATCTGTTGATACAAGGAAGAGAAGGTTTTTACATTCACTTCAGTGGCATATAAATATAATATGGTGGGCACATTTTAGGTTTGCAAGATCATCTTGTTCTAGCAACCAAAGAACTGGCTATTAAGTTCAAATAAGATATGAAATACAGGTTCCCTTCCTTCTACCATCACTCCTGCTTTTTGGTTCAGTGGCCCTTATGTTTGCTAAGTCATAATGATGATGTGACAGTAAATGTCAAAACTGACAGGATTCTAGATTTGCCTTTTGTTCAATTCATATTCCATAGTCCAACCCTAGAGCGTTGGTGCAGCGGGGCCGTGCAGCTCACTCTTTAGCCAGTGTTGGCTAAGAGCAGGATGGAGGGCTCCTCGGATTAAGGGTATGATTTCCCCTTACCCCTGGTAAACCCTAAGCCTGCACAATGGGGTTCAATCGCTGGCACAGATCTGAGAAGCTCCGAGTTGGGCTTTCAAGCCCAGGATGGGGCATAGGATTCAACATGAGCGAAGGCCACCCATCCCACCTCCGTCCCAGGCCCAATCTGCCCCGTTACATCCCCTCCCCACCCCCATCCCCCACACCACTCACATGCTCCGTGGCACAGTCCAGTGGATGCAGCGCCAACAGGATGGCGCAGGTCTTCCCGCTGGCACTGCTACTCAATGGGTGTTGCAATCTGCTTTATGGCATGTTTGCAACACCCAACACAGCGTCAGTGCCGACTCAGCATAGGATTGTGCTGTCAATCTCTTTCACCTGCCCTTTCCTTAGATCCCTGTTTCACCGTCCAGTGTCTAGTCTGCACTCTTTCTTCCTCTCTGTTTTCTAGATTCCCTACCTCTTTGGGACCTCTTCCAGTCCTCAGTCATCCCTACAAATCTACTGTTTTGCCTAGGATCTGTGTGAGGTCTAAATGTCAGTCAAATAATTTTTTGACTGACATTTAATTAATTATTCCCCAAGTAGTTGAAATGTTCCTGAAAATCACACAAGGCTTAGTATTATCAGTAAGATAAGGAATTATCCTTAGAGAATCAGTAAAATAAGGATATAGGAAGAAAGTCTTGCCGTCTCCATTTGCTTTGGTAACATTATTACTGATCTAATAATGTCAGCCAAACCATTAAGGGTCCATTCATGCACTCATCAATATCTATCACCTGTTAATTATGCCCTTTTGTTCTTCATAAATTGGCAAAACAGCTCAGCCATCCTATAATACAATCAACGTACATAAGAATGAAGAGCAATCAGTGTGGGAACATTTCAGTTAACCTGGAGATACTGTACATGACCTTAAGGGTCCATGGGTGGCCCATCCATGTTGCAAGATGATGCATGTTGCATAAGCCAGGGATAGCGGGGGGAGGGGGAAGAGGCTGATGGATTCGGGATGCCTTTCACCCTGAGTCTTCTGCCACCACCTCCCTCCAGCCTGCTACAAATGCAAGTTGCATTTAGGGCCAGCTTTAAGTCAATTGGACCAGTTGTTCCCAATTGGGCGCTGTGCTTAAGGGCCCCTACTCTAGTCATGTCAACACATTGCAATATACATAATGTCGATTGAATCTGAAATTAGCAGGAATTTAAACTTGGACAAAATTCTAAAAGACTTTGCAGAGAAAAAAGCAAGAAAGACTACTTTTTCATAATAAAAGGCAATAATAATAATTTATTTATAATTTATTAATGTTAAGTGATTTTTAGAAATCCAAAATAAGACAATTTGTTCCCAACAATGCTGTTCACTTACATTTTGAATTTTTTTCTAAACAAAAAATAAAATCTACATTTTTACTAAATCATTGCACAATCACTAAAACAAGTGGTTTTGTAACTATTTACTTTTCAAACATAATCTACACATTTTTTTTTGTTTACTTGTAGGCTTAAAAAGGTAAAGGTATCCCTTGACAATTAAGTCCAGTCGTGTCCGACTCTAGGGAGCGGTGCTCATCTCCGTTTCAAAGCCGAAGAGCCAGCGCTGTCTGAAGACATTTCCATGGTCATGTGGCCGGCATGACTCAACACTGAGGCGCATGGAACGCTGTTACCGTCCCGCTGACGCGGTACCTATTAATCTACTTGTCATTTCTTGCTTTTGAACTGCTAGGTTGGCAGGAGCCGTCGCACGGATTCGAACTGCCGACCTTTCGATCGACAGCTCATGGTTTAGTGGTTTAACCCACTGCGCCACCCGCTGGCTCTACTTGTAGGCTTACATGTATGCAATTTTATATTAAAATGTGCTTAGATCCATTTGGTCCATTAACTCACATGCACTTTCTAAGTGCACATTTTGATTGCTTTCCATTTTACCATCGAGATAGGAAGACTACAATAAATTTTATTTATTTACAACCCCCCCCCCAAGGCATGACAGGCAAAGGCTTGGGTTAATGATAGCTTTATTAATAAATATAAAACTGCAGCAGGGAGGAAGACCTAAACTCAACCACCACCACCTCCCCGGGTGTGGGCAACTGGTGTAGGGGAAACGGTGTATCCGTCTGCCTCCCCGGGTTAAAGGGAGCATCACAACCTGACTCAAAGCTACCTCTGGTCATAGATCGAGGGAGCCTATCCCGGCCAACCCCAAAGGGTTGAGGCAGCTGGAGAGCACAGATTCCCGTGGCAAAGCCTTGCGGTGGCCCTTGCCTATTCCAGCCAGGGGACTCACCAGCTTGCCTCACCTGTCCGGACAGGCATCTCATGAGCGGTCCTGGCTCACCCCCTGACCTTACTGACCTCAGGATGTAAGCAAAGATATAATACTTACCTACCCAGCCCGCACACCACCTGCCTAATGTGATTAAACAAAGAACACCAGAACTGGGGGCAAAGCAATAAGAGAAAACCCCAACCACAAGGCTAGTCTGGGGTAGGTGAAAAAATCACCGGCCAAGAGCCAATCAAACTGATAGCAAAAAATTTCTACCCGACTCCCAAAAGGGGCAACCAGCTAATCTCAGACTAAACCGAGGGAGGGGCTGGGAGGGGCTTCAAAAACTGGTGCGACTGAGGGACCGAACATAGCATTGTGCCTCAGCCTGCCTGGCCCCCAAATAGCTGTGACCAAACCCGACACCAGGCTAGAGGCCTGCCATCTCTAAGATTCTACAGACCTTGACTGTAGACCTGGGGCCCCCCCGTAAAAAATGTTTCCAATTGCGCCTCGCAGCTCCTAAGGCTGGCTCTGGTCGCATTGATCTACTATTTTCTGCTGGCTAAAAGTGAGCAGGAAGCAGATTATCTGCCTCCTTACTCCTCGTGCAGTTTCTTCAAATGTGGAAGTGTGAGACTTCGAGTTTTATTTACAGTGATCGTGAGAACAAATGAGGTCCCATGCTTCTATGTTTAAAGAAGCTGTGCAAGAAGCACAGTAAGGCCAGGGGCTTTTCTTTTTGTAGTGCAGAGGTAGCAGCGGTGGACCAGAGGTGGAACTGAGTTGCATTCTGCCTTAAATGTTGCTGCTTAATAAGAGGAGGCAGGAGGCAACAGCGCTCCACCACTCCTGACGGACCCCGCTGTGCCTGCCAGAGGAGATAAGGTAGTGGCAGGGGTGGGGAGAGGGCGTGGGAACAGGGGGCTGGGAGGCTGCAGATTCGGCAGCAATGGCGCACACCGGATCCTATCCCCACCTTTTGCAAGCCTCCCCACCTCAGTCTCCTCAGACTTGCACCAGATACAGATCTGGTACACGTCCAAGGAGACCCATTGTGGAACAGGAGACTTACAGAGGGGTAAGAGAAAATAATTCCCGTTTCCCCTCTGAAGCCTCCCGATCTGCCCCCTGACCCACCGGATACAGAGTGCTCATTATTGGTGTGGCTACACCAGCGGGGAGGTGCGGAGAAGGATAGGATTGGGCTCTACGTCCGCTCAAATGAGATCAGATGCATGCAGAAAATGCTTCATTGTGGAGAGTGTTGACAATAAGTGGTCAGTGCCATGATGGAGTTAACCTTGGTAATGATGCTGGCAACTATTAGATAACTGTGAACGTTCCCTGGTCTCCTTACATGTTGTCTAGCCTTCGTCAGCTGTGAATGAGGATATCAAATTTATCTTGCAATTGCTGATAGTTTCTTCACACTATAAATACACACTCACACAAGTTCATAAACATGTATACACACACTCAACTCACTTTATATATGTATGCGAAACCAGCGTCTGGCTGGCTATAGTCCTGTGCCCAGTTCTGTAGCTTCCCTACAATGGGAATGTCATCCGATAGTGGGATTGTAGAGCCACAGGAACATTCCCATAGCCAAAGCCCAGCTCAACCGATCTTACCTCTACGAAGCATCGTCTGTTTTTCTGCTAATTCCATTGGGTTGGGTCGATAAGACGTTTTATGCTGGGGTGGCTTTCTTTTGAGCTAAGGTGATCACAATGGTATCACAAGTGTCCCTAATGTCAAGATGTCTCAGTCAGCTCCCTAAGCAAGCAATTAAAATTACTCTGTTCTCTTCCTGATTTGGGATGGGAATATTAAGATCAAGCTACTGAAGTTTTTTTCCTTTTCTCTCTAGGGTATTTCATATTGAAGCAAATGTCACCCTCCCTGGGACTGTGAGTTCTGCATGTAAACAGTCCCACCCCCACCCCCACCCCCCGCAGAAGTTGCATCTTAAGGGCACCTAAGTTGTGATCATCCCTTGTCATCCCTGCTCTGCATAATACAGACCCACAATGCAGTTAAGACTGCTCTGCATATGAGCAGAGTCTAAGAATGAAACCAGAGAGATTATTTCGTGCTTGCTATGTTGGTCTCTCTTGGTGCCTGTGTGATGATGGAGATACTGTATATATCTTCACTTCCCATCTGTAATCATACTAAGTATCTGGAGGACAGAAGGAAACATGTGTGGTTTCTCTCTGTTGCCACAGTGTTGTTGACTTCTTCAAATTCTATGGCAGATTCTATGGCCACCTTCTGCCATAGGTGGATGGTGGTTAGTGATACCACAGTCTGTGATGATATTTATGGCAGTGGAAGCAAGAATACCTAAGTGCCACCGTTAACCATTTCCAGACATGGAAAAACCCAAAAGATACCTTCCCCTCGTTTTTCATAACACAGAAGTCTACAGCTTCCCACTGATAAGATCATCATAGAGCAGCTTAATAGTAAGATCATCACTATGCCACCCAACAACGTTATGGATACTGTAGTTGCATACTCTGTCTTCCAGTGATGTAGACTCAAGTCAGACTTAAGTTCCTTCGATAACTCGATTTGGACTGTACTCCCCAAATATGAGCCAGTGACTCAACAAGGAGACCCACGGTCTTGCACAAGGCAGCCAAGCACAAAGCAGATCTTTAGCTCCCTTCATCATCTTGACTGGTGAGTTTCTCCTTGTGGGGAAAGACAATTTGTACCAGTTCTGTGGTCTTTTTATACCTCCCCCCCCCCAAAAAAACCCCAGCAACCTATTAGGGCTCAGATCCTGCTGAGACTTCTAGAAGATTACCAGCGCAATCCTGTGTAACCTTGCACTGGTGTAACAGTAGATGCACCGGTGTAAGTGCAATTACACTGGCATAAGTGCACTTACATTGGTGTATCTACTGTTACACCGGTGCAAGGTTACACAGGATTGCGCTGTAAGTGGCTAGGCCAGACGTAGATGAATCCAGTTCCTTTGTACTCACACAGACATGTGACAAACCTGTAATAGAATGGTTTATTTAAAGAATAGAATTAAGGTTACATGTTACTTTGAAAGGCATTTAGGAATTTGAGAGAATAAATACAATATACACAATGCTAAAACAATAAAGCTGAACTTCTCAGCTTACTTATCCCTAACGCTCACCTGGATCTTCCAACTTCTGAGCATAAGCAAACAGTAGCTCTTCTACCTACCATACAACAGCTGATACCACCAGACGTCAGTGATGGAATGGCAGAAAGCAGCTGCCCTTTAATACCTTAATCTTAATAACAATAACAATAAATACCAGTATTTATATACCACCTTTTTCTGTTCATTGGATTTCTCCTCCAACTTTAATTCAAGGCGGTTTACATAGGCAGGCTATCTAAACCGAAGCAGTTTATAGATATTACAAATGTTCTAATCAGAACGCTCATTCCAGGTGGTTTCCTTCCCGGTCTGACCAGAGATTCAGACCTGCTGAAGCTTCTGGCAAATGATCTCATCACCTGAGGCTACTCTTGGTAACTCACTCTGACCCCTCCCAGCTGGAGATTCACAGCTGCAGCCAATTCCCAATTAGAGAGACCTTGAGCACCCAACACCTAATCAAGCCTCTCACCCAGCTGAAGTGAGATTCAAGATAAGGAGCTTCTTCTTTCCCAGTCCACTCACAAGCTCTGTCCTCACAGGTGATGCAAAATGGCTGTGGCTTACAAGATGGAGTCAGACTTAAGCCAGTGGCTTTAACATGTTCTTCACAACAGCTCACAGAGAAGGTTTGCACATAGATGTTGACCCTTCAGGAAAGAACCATACACCTTGATTGTGCTTGTACCTGTGGTTGTTAGGTTCAGACTATGAGAGGTTCCTGTACCCATAAGGGTATCATCCAAAGCAAAGATTTATTGTGTATGACTTCTCCCACCCCTGTAGCCTTAAATAGGGAAAATGGTACAGTACTTGGTAATCCTACATCTCAACGCTACTCTCTTGTTTCTTGATTACATCTTTATCATTTTCTCTGGTTCTTTCCAGTATATATAAAATAGCATGCTATTTCTCTTATTTTATCATATAATTCAAGTATACTGTTGGGAAGAAATAGTATGAGAATCAGGAGAGAAATTGGCCCTGGAAGGACATGTGTATTGAGGACAGGAGAGGGAGTTGCTTCCTTCACATGTTTGTATTATCGTTATGATGAGGACATTATTATGCAACATTATTGCAAATCACTTGAGTGGCCTCAATTTTCCCAGGACTGTCTTGAAGGCTGCCTTTACATCTTTGTTGCGCAAGCTGTAAATCAGGGGGTTGACCAGGGGATTAATAACTGTGTAGAACAAAGCATTCAGCTTGTCCCAGTCTGGTGTGTGTAGGGAGCTCGGTCGGGAATACATCAATAGGATGGAACCATAGAAGAGGGAGACAGAGACCAGGTGGGCAGAGCAAGTGGAGAAAGCCTTGCGCCTCCCAGCGGTTGAGCGGATGCGTATGATGGCTGCCACAATGCCTGTGTAGGAGCCCAGAATGAGAACAGAGGTTGCCACCACATTGCAACCAATGATAGAGGCCAAAATGAGTTCATAAACCCGGGTGTCATCACAGGCCATCTTCACAAGTGGTGGCGCATCACAAAAGTAATGGTTGATAACATTGTTCCCACAGAAACGTAATTGGAAGGTGTTGCCTGTGTGTATAACGGCATTGGCAAAGCTGGCAACGTAAGACCCCACAACCAGCTGGATGCAGAGCTTCCTGGGCATGGCAGTGGCATAGAGTAGTGGGTTGCAGATGGCCACATAACGGTCATAGGCCATGGCAGCCAGCAGGAAGCACTCAGTGTGAGCCAACCCAGCAGAGAAGAAGAACTGAGCTGCACAGTCAGTATGTGATATGAGCTTGTCCTTGGATATGCAGTCAGACAAGATCCGTGGAGTGTAGACTGAGGAGTACCAGACATCCAGGAAGGAAAGGATTCCCACAAAGAAGTACATGGGTGTGTGCAAGCGAGAATCCAGGTAGATCAGTGTCATGAGGCCAATGTTTCCAGTCAGTGTTACAGTGTATGAAGCCAGAAACAGCACGAAGAAGACTATACGGAGCAGTGGGTCTGTTGTGAATCCCACTAAGACAAAATCAGTAACAAGTGTGCGGTTGCCTTCCATTTCCATTGTTTCCATAGGCATCATCTGTTGATACAAGGAAGAGAAATGGGAGGTTTGCCACTAATTTCAGTGGTATAATAGAATGTTCTTCATCTAAGCCCAGCCCGCATTGGTGATGTGCAAGTTGAAGCATGTCGAAGAGCTGACGTGTACAATTTTAAGGTACAGGTGGGCACCCATATCCACTGGGGATATGTTCCAGGCCCCTCCGTGGATACTTGAAACTGTGGATAAGAGCGAACACCCCCTCCATGGTTTCCTGAGGGCCCCCCCCACCCTGCCTCCCCTGCAGGCAGGCATGCTTGCCCCTCCCAGCTCTTATTTTTCTTTTAGCAAGCTTTGTTTCTTCCTTAAAACAAACAGAGAAGCAGCCTCCATTGCAGGCAAGTAGAACGAGTCTAAGTCCTAGAGAGGCTCTGCAAGGTTTCTGTTTCTGCAAGGTTTCTGTTAACCTTGCAGAGCCTCTCTAGGACTTAGTCTTGTTCTACTTGCCTGTAATAAGCAGCCAGAGGCTGCTTCTCCTGTTTGTTTAAGGAAGAAACGAAGCTTACTGGGAAAAAAGTAAAAGCCTGGGGGGGGGGTGTCCCCGCAATCCGTGGATAACTGAAACCGTGGATAGCGAATCAGTGGATATGGGGGCCCACCTGTATTTATGGACGCATGTTTGGTGGAAACATATGGAAGGAAGGGCCTTCTATGTTGTGACACCCACCTTGTGGAATTTCCTGCCAGGGGCTGCCTGTACAGCCCCATCATGTTTGCTTTCTGTAGTTCCTTTTTGTCAGGCATCTGGTGAAAATGTGATGTGCTCTTCTGGTTTGGTCCGGGTTGGCTGCTGATTTATGTTGCAAGCCTACTTGTGTTCTGTTCAGTGGGACTTACACCCAGGTAATCGTGCATAGGATTGAAGAGAATGGGACTTCTCAGTAAACAAGCATAGGATCACGCAATTAGTTATATATTGTAAATTGAGTTTTATTCTTTTTATCTGAATTTGTGAGCTGCCTTGTACATCTTGGTGGGAGGATGACAGCACAGAAATGTTTTTACAAATACCGTATTTCTTCGATTCTAAGACGCATGTTTTTTCCCAATTAAGCATTTCAAAAAATGGGGTGCGATGAGATAAACCACATATCTTCGGATCGCTCCCATTACTCTCTCGGAGAGCGTAGGCTTTTCGAGTTTGTTTTGGTTTGAGCGTGGAAGAGAGGATCAACATCGAGCTCAAAAAATCAGCCGGAACGTAAGCCAAGCCCTCTCCCGCTTATATTTTTGCTTTGCTTATGCAAGTGGCAAGGAACTGCAATAAGAATTGAAGAAACAAGCTAAGATAACAAGTTAACTTAAGAATAGAAGATTTGTTGTGAAAAGGATATAATTTGAAAGAAAGACAAGATACTACATTGAAAATATTAAGTGACAACATTAAGTAATTTGTTGGTACTTACGGAAGATTGAATTAGCGAAGAAACATTTGGGGGAGATATCTACAGACTGTTGTAACGAGAGAAAGAGACTTGTTTTGCTTTTGAATTGTTTGTTTGGAATTCCTGTGGTTTGAAAATAGAACAAACAATCCCTTCCGGTTTGAATGTCACCACTGAAAAAATAATTATGTTGGTTGATATTTGCCGCCTGCACATATTTTAAGAAGTTGAGTCTTTATGGTTTTTGGTTTCTAAAGAGAAGGAAAAGAACTTGAATTGAACAAGTGAAAAAGTGCAATTTGATGAACTTATAAATATGGCTACAAGAAAAAGAGTCAATACATTAGAAAAAAAATCTCCTCCAAGGTCACCTGGACAAGAAAAACCAGTGGAACAACTGGAAGAATGCTTCAAAAGATGGGAACTTAAAATTGATGCCAAATTTGATAAATTTGATGCCAAATTGGGAACTTTGCAGGAAGAAATTCAAAAGATGAAGGTAGAGATGACGCAGGAATTACGTCAGTTGGATGTTGCTGTAAAAGAAATGAAAGGTGGTTTTTAAGAGATAAATACCAAGATGAAAATACAAGAAGATAAAGTGAAGAATCTTGAAATGGAGAGCTGTAAGATTCAGGATATGCTGGCGTTGGCTGAACAAGAGAGAAAACAGAGTTTCTTACGGTTTCGTGCAATTCCAGAACAGCAAGCAGAAGATACAAGAGATAGAATGTTACACATTCTGTCAAAATTCCTACAAATAGATCGAGACGAAATGGATCTGGAGTTGGATAAGGCATACAGAATTAATACAAGATATGCAGCAGTTAAGAAAGTGCCAAGAGATATCTTGGTGCATTTTGTGAGGCAACAAACAAGAGATAAAGTTCTACAGCAACATGCCAAATCGAGACTCAAGGTAGAAGGAGTGCACATTATTGTGCTAAAGGAGATTCCGCTGAGAATTTTGCAGAAAAGGAAAACTTATGCTTTCCTGGTCGAAGTGCTGAAGAAACAGAAGATTGTTTTTAGGTGGGGAAAATTAGAAGGTGTGATTTTTAAACTTCAGGGAAAAACCTACAGATTGGATACAATTCAGAAAGCAAAAGAATTCCTGGAAAGATTCAAGGATGGAAGAGAAGAAGAAGATGATGATGATGGGATGGACGGTGTAATGGCAAGCAGTGAACAGTAAAAATGGATTACAAATTTTTATCATGGAATATTAATGGAGCTAATGCTCCGCAAAAAAGAAAAAGAGTATTCCATTATTTGAAAAAACTTAATCAAGATGTGATTTGCCTTCAAGAAACCCATATAAAAAAGGGAGATACAAAATTTTTGATTCAGAAAAATTTGGGAGAAGAATTTTTTTCAACAAACATCAAGAAGAAGAATGGGGTGGTTTTATATGTTAAAAAATATTTGAAGCCAGAATTAATATTTACAGATGATAAAGGAAGAGGAGTGGCAGTGGAAGTAACATTAGATGGGATAAAAACATTAATACTGGGGGTGTACACACCACATCAACAAAAAGGGGATTTTTTTAGATATTTGATGGATCTGCTGGCAAATTATTCTTATAGTAGTTTTTGCTTGTTGGGCGATTGGAATGGAGTGGTTTCTCCATTGAGGGATAAAGGTTCTGAAAAAGAAATAAAGCATAATCAAGGGAAATTACCTAAAAGCTTTTTTGAAATGGTGGAGAATTTGGGGGTGTTGGACATATGGAGACAGAAAAATGGGGACTCTAAGGAGTTCACACATTATTCAGAGAGACATGAATCGAGTTTAAGAATTGATATGTTTTGGGTGTCAAAGGATATAGCTGTTAGAACCTCCAAAGCAGAGATTTTAACAAAATCTATTTCAGATCATAATCCGATATCGCTGGCCATAAGGAAGAAAATTAAAACTTATAGATGGAGACTGAATGAACTGTTATTACAGAAAGAAGAGATAATAGAAGAAGCTAAGAGTAAATTAAAAGACTTTTTTGAGTTAAATATGAATAAAGAAACAGAAGTAAGAATGGTTTGGGATGCAAGTAAAGCATTTATAAGAGGATATTTTATACAAAAAATGCAGAATGGACTAAAAAGAGACAAATTAAGTTTCAAAAGATTGAAGAAGAGATGAAGAAGAAAGAACAAGAGTTGAGGACGACACCTGGTGATAAAAATGTCCTACAACAAATTAAAATTCTACAGAGTCAATTATCCCTGATGATAACAAGAGAAATAGAAATTAAAATGAAGTATGCGAAACAAAGATATTTTGAACATGCTAATAAACCAGGAAAATTTTTAGCTTATAAATTGAGGAAAGAGAGGGAGAAAAGAATTATTTCTAAGTTACAAGAGACAGAGAAAATATATACAGAACAGGAAGATATACAAAAATTAATTGTAAAATATTATACAAATTTATATAAAAGACAGAAGGTAGAATCAGTAAAAATAAAGGAATATTTGGCAAAGCAAAATTTACCAAAAGTATTGGAAGATCAGAAACTAACTCTAAATGAAAGGATTATGCCTAGGGAACTGGCAGAAGCGATAAAGAGAGTTAAGCTGAATAAGGCACCAGGTCCGGATGGTTTGACTGGGAGATTTTATAAATGTTTAGAAGATGTAATAAGTATTCCATTGCAACAGACAATGAATGATATCTTACAAAATGGAAAAATGCCAGATTCATGGAAAGAGGCGAATATAACTTTGATACCAAAAGAAGGACAAGATTTAAGTAGTATAAAGAATTATAGACCTATATCGCTGCTTAATAATGATTATAAGATATTTACATCAATTCTAGCGGAGAGAATGAAGAAGGTGTTGCAAAAATTCATACACGAAGATCAATGTGGTTTTTTACCAAAAAGACATCTGAGGGAGAATGTAAGAACTGTTGTAGATATGTTGGAACATTTTGACAAACGTATAGATAAGCAATTAGCATTAATATTTATAGATGCTGAAAAAGCTTTTGATAACTTGAACTGGTCTTTTTTATTAGAAGTTTTACAAGAAATGGACTTTGGGGAAAACTTTAATAAATGGATAAACTCAATATATGAGACACAAACTGCAAGAATATTAGTGAATGGTGAACTGACTAGGACATTTGAAATTCAAAAAGGTACGCGACAAGGATGTCCATTATCACCATTGCTGTTTATATTGGTGCTAGAAGTTTTGAATAGAAATATTAGACAAGATGAAAGAATACATGGAGTGAAGATTAAGAAAGAAACATACAAGTTAAGAGCCTTTGCAGATGACTTGGTATTAATGCTGGAAAATCCGTTAAAAGATATAGAGTTGTTGATGATTAAACTGAAAGAATTTGGATCTCTTGCAGGATTTAAAGTTAATAAACAGAAGACAAAAATAGTGACTAAAAACATGAAGATTCAAGATCAACTGAAATTGATGAATAAAACAGGATTTAAGGTGGAAAAAAAAGTCAAATACTTGGGAATTGTATTGACGAGTATGAATTGTACACTATTTCAAAATAACTATGTTAAAGTATGGAATGAAATTAAGAAAGATCTGTTAAGATGGGAAAAATTGAAATTGTCTTTATTAGGAAGGATATCGGTGATTAAGATGAATGTATTGCCAAAAATGATGTTCTTGTTTCAAACTATACCAGTGATTATATCTGATGTACCATTCAAAGAATGGCAGAAAGACATTTCTAAATTTATCTGGCAAGGGAAAAAACCAAGGGTGAAATATAAGATCCTTCAAGATGCAAAGGAGAGAGGAGGATTGGGATTACCGGATTTGAAAGTATACTATGCAGCATGTTGCTTTGTGTGGTTGAAAGACTGGGTGTATTTACAAAATAGAAGATTATTGGAGTTAGAAGGCTCTGACTTGAGATTTGGTTGGCATGGGTATTTGTGGTATGATAAAGTGAAAGCAAATTTAGAATTTAAAAATCACTATGTCAGACATGCATTATGGAGAATTTGGAATAGATATAAAATGAGGTTTTATGAGAAAATACCATTATGGGTAGCACCATATGAAGCGCATTTTGCTGGAAGTAGCGTGTCAAAAGAGAAAGGACTACTATACAGAAATTTATTAAGTTTTTCACAAGGAGACTGTACAATGAAATCAAGAGAAAAATTAATGGAAGAAGATTTTAATTGCCAATGGTTTGTATATGCTCAAATTTTGGAGAGATTTAAAGTGGACAAGAAGGCATATGGATTTGTAGAAGAAGAATCAATATTGGAGGTACAATTAAAATCTGAAGACCAGGTAATTTCAAAAATGTATAAATTGCTTTTGAAGTTTGAGACAGAAGAAGAACAGGTCAAAGAATGTACGATTCATTGGGCGAAAAATGTAGGTCATGTTATTTTAATTGATCAATGGGAACAATTATGGTTAAAACAGTTGAAATTTACGTTAAATGTTAATATCAAAGAAAATATGTATAAAATGATGTATAGATGGTATATAACCCCAAGTAAATTAGCAAAAATGTATGAGAAGGTGACGAATAGATGTTGGAAATGTAAAAATCAAGAAGGAACTTTTTACCATATGTGGTGGACATGCTCCCAAGCAAAGAAGTACTGGACCCAGATTCATAAACAGATTGAGTTGATTTTAAAGATTAAGATTCAAATGAAACCGGAAACTTTTCTGTTGGGTATGTGGGATGATCATGTAGGCGAAAAATTTCAAACTTTGTTTTTATATATGATAGCTACGGCAAGAATTTTATATGCACAATATTGGAAGAATTCGGAGATACCTTCGTTGGAAGATTGGTGGCTGAAAGTTTTGGATTATGCCGAAATGGACAAACTTACAATTTTAATTAAGGAAAAGTCAGTTAACCTTTTCGTGAATAATTGGAAACCATTTATAGATTTTTTAAGAGAGAGAGAGAGGAACGATGTGATGATATGTGGATTTAATGAATAGATTGTGGGTGTTATTTTGGCTAAGTTGGAAATTATATATAGAAAATAGTGAATAGTATGCTAGTAGGATGTGACGCTTTGTGCTTGCTATAATTTTATGAATTATGTATTGTTTTTATGTTGTTATATCAATAAAATATAAATATACCTAAAAAAAAAAATGGGGTGCGTCTTAGAATTGAAGGTCTCCAAAAAGCACCCCAGAATGCCATCTTCTTACTTACTGGGGCTTGGGGGAGCTTCAGGGAGGCCTGCGCGACCCTCTGCAGGCCTTCCCGATCTTCAGTTTGGCGAAAAACGGTGAAAATCACCGTTTTTCACCGAAATGAAGATCAGGGAGGCCTGCAGAGGGTCGCGTAGGCCACCCCAAAGCCCAGATAAGTAAAGAAATTGAATTTTCTGGCGGACCGCAAAGACACTGCTCAAAGGCAGCGAGGTGATCATCAGCTGCAGCGTGCGGGGCATGCTGGGGCGAGCTCTCAGGTTCAGGAAGAGAGAGCTCACCGCTGAGCAGAGGGGGCAAAATGGCGCAGTAATAATCGGATTGGCGAAATGGAGCGGCAGGCAAGCTGGGGAGAGTTGGTGCTGAGCAGACAAATTGAAGGAAGGTGTCTTGCAATAGATGGTTTTTGTTTTTTTTCTACTGGTATTCCTGAAATTCAGGTGCGCCTTAGAATTGATGGCGCCTTAGACTCGAAGAAATACGGTATATATTCTATTGGCATCTGATGTTTCTTTTCTCATCATCTTTCTTGTGAAACTAATCAGTCCAGCACTTACAAACCTGTATCTTAAACAGGAATTTCGTTCATTGTTAAGCTTTGAACTATTTCTGAATAACTCAAGTTTGCGACAACTCGTGAGTAGGTGGCGCCGGTGTTGAGGCCTGCACTACCTGCCCACCAGACAATGCTGGACCCAGCGCTGTGGAGCGTGTAAGTCCCTCTCTAAGCGGTGCAGTGCCTGGGGGAGGGTGGGGGTGTGCGGATCGGGCCTGGGAGGGGAGAGGGATCAGCATCCTCATTGGACACCATATCCTATCCCCCCTTCCAGGCCTCCAAGTCTAACATGGGGCTGCTTGATTCTCTGCCAGCTAAACAGCCGGTGAACAGCCCATTGCAGGGTGACTGGGGGTTTGCCCAGGATAAGTGGGCAAATGCCCTCTTACCCCAGGTAGACCCCCGGATGCATCTATCCCTGGATAGGATACAGCATGGGCCATGTGGCCCATGCTGAAGGGTCTATGCAGGTGGAGGATAGGATTGGGCTGCCATTAGATATTGGCAAACCATATGAAAACTGGATGCCTTATTCTAGGTGAGATCTTCCAGTGCCTTGAACAGTGGTGTTAAGGACACTACTGTCTCTGCTTGAATGAGTTCAATTGGATGCAGAAAATGCCCCACTATGGAGAATGTTGACAATAAGAGGGGCCCAGCTAGCCCAGCTATGAGTCTGGCAACTGCTTTGAGCAGTGGGCTGGAGGGGGTGGTGAACTGATTGGCGGTGCCCTGCACCATGAATCTGCCCGCTGCCCACTCAGCTGCTTCCCCCTGTCTTCTTATGCTCTTCTTGCTTGCTGAGCGTGAGCAAGAAGGGGATCAGGGCAGTGGCCTCTCGCTGCTTCCTCTAGCACTGCTACCACAGGCTATTGGGGAGAAAAAGGAAGCAGAGCAGTCCCATAGGAGGCAATAGGAGATGAGGGTGCTGCTTCAGGCTTGGGCTGGCCCTGAAGAAAGGAATGCCATAATAGAGTTAACACCGTCACTGGTGATAATGTTGATAATAAGATGAATGTGTACATTGCAATTGCTGACAATTTCTGCATTTTGGATATTCACACCAACCTAGCCAAACACTCAGAAACATCTACACTCTTTCCTTTATACACCACCAGCCTATGGCTATAAAGCTCTAGTCCTCTGCCTAGTTATGCTTCTGTATCCTTAGCCTTTCAGCAAAAGTATAAGCTGCTTGACGCACAGAAAAGGCGTTGCTTGTTGTGATTGCCTCATTGTGGTTTTGCAGATAAAACCACACAAGTCAAAGTGAAAGTGTCGCAGCAGGACATGGCAGAATGCTTCCTGGAAGAATGAGAAGCAGGGTCTTGCAAAAGGGGAATGGAAAGTGAACAGTTGAGGAGAAAAACTATGCAAGGCTGAAACCACATCTTTATCACTTCTCCTTTACTGAAGATGGGAATAGATGTTAGGGAGATATGTGGGCTGGCCAATTGCTACAAAGGGAATCCTAAACTGACCAAATATACTGGGATTTTTGAGGAACAGGGACAGCTCCATAGCCTAAGCCCAGAGCAAATGGTCTTACCTTTAAGAAGCACAGCCTGTTTTCCTGGGAACCCCACTTGTACAGATTTCTAAACTGTGTTATACTGGGAGTGTTTTTGAAGGTGACCACAACGTTCTCTAAAGTTGAGATGTCTCAATCACCTCCCTGTGTGAGCAATTAGCCCGATTCCTTCCTCTTGCTGATTTGAGGTGGGAATATTAATCTTAGGCTGCTGAAATCACCCTCCTCTCCTGGGATATTTCAGATTAAAAAGCAGCAAACATCTGCCATCCCTTGGGCTGTATGTTCTGCATGTAAACAATCACTTGCACCTCCAATGGGGGCACTTTCATCTGAAGGGAACCAAAATTGTGATCGTCCTTTCTTATGACATTTTTCCTGAAAACAACAGCAACTGTAGGTTTGATAACAGCCATACTGGGTAAATCTCAACTCTGTCATGGGACATGAAGGGGAAAGTGTGCATGTATGCATTTGTTCAAATGTCAAATGGTGTGTCACCAATTACAGCTGCCAAACAGATTTGCTTAGCAAGGGCCTTTAAGCCCTTTCTTCATCTAGTTGATGCCAAAGCTGACATTTCTTTCTAGAATTCACAGAACATGGGGCTTTGTGTTTGTAGAATTATACAAGAATTTGTCCTCTATATGGGACTTATGTTATGGTGCCTGTCCTTCATATCCTAAGTTTGTCCAGCACAAAGGGCACGACGATGATGAGATCCCAGGCAACTCTACAGTTCCAGTAATGCAGCTAATGCTTAGGGAAACTATGACACAGCCCACCAATCATGGGGTGGCAGTCTGATGTCAGTCAGTCTAACATTGGCCTGGTGTTGGCCCAATGTGCAAAGAGCCAATCACTGCTCTTACCCAGCCCCAACACTAGTGGCCAGAGAAGCACCACCACCAGGGAGAACCAAGTGGGAGGCCAAGGCCAGCACAGGTCCAGAGTGGCCACTGCTAGAACTATGCCCCGTGCCCCCCCCCCAGCAGCCCCAGAAATCAGTAATTCAGCAACAGCTGCTGATGCCAACCATGGGAAGATGCCCCAGTGACACCCAAAGACACACACAGAGTACACATTTGCCACAGCACACACACAGCGCACACACACACAGTGCAGGAACTACTGTGGTACGGTATAGACAGCAAGGTGGCAACAGCAGAGAAACTGCTAAGTATCCCAGAGTTGAAATCCCCTTTTGCTGCTCACACAAACACACACACTTCCAAGAAATACCTTTGCAACTGCAGCAGACTAAGGGCAGGGACAACAATTTGCTTGGGAAAGGGCAGCCATATGAAAGAAGCACACAAACACCTACGGTATGTATTTGCTGAGACTCCATCACTTTCTGGTGTGATATGCCTGCACTATTTCAACAGTGCTGTAGGCTAGTTTCCAGACTAGGATGAGACACTCATCATATATTGAGAACATTCATACCCAGTGTACAACGTCCTCTTTGATCAAGCTACAGTTATCCTATCCAGTAATTCTGTCTATATTGCTAGCTTGTTTATTTATGGTTTATCTGCATGTTAACTGGAACATTTCAAACAATGCTTTTGATTGTGTTTGTTCAATATGGTTTAATAAAATACTGAATAAATGCATAAAGTAAAATAAGTCTATGAATACAAACTGTATGTAGATTGCTGCTGTAATTTTCTTGTATGCTTGAATCAATTTTCTGCTGAATCGATTTTAAAAAGCACCTGAATTTAAACAACAACATGTGTATAGAGGGGATTGCTGTTGGATCCACACTGTGAAAGAACTGAGGTAACGTTAGCAAGCCTAAATTTGTGCCAGTGCACCCAATCATGGGGCTATATACTCACACCAGATTGTGGGGGTGGGTGGGTTTGGATCAGCCCATTGGTGACTGCCCACACTGTCCTGAGAAGATTAATATCATAATATTAATCTGTAGCTTTCTTTTTTTCCCAATATATATTTTATTAATAAACTACTAAACAAAACAAAACAATAAAACAAAACAATACAACGTACTACGAAAGATTACAGCAAGTGCGAAGCAGTAAATCCTACTTGTATACTATTATATATTTTCTACTTATAATATCTAACTAAGCCTATATCTCTAATATACTGTTCATTAAATCCACATTTCATCACTTCTCTCTCTCTCTTAAAGAATCTATAAGTGGTATCCAAATATTCACAAAAAGATTAACTAACTTTTACTTTATCTAAAAATCTTAATTCCCACTTCAAATATTTTAATATATAAAGCCATCCCATTTTTCTCCAAATGTATTTTTTTCTTTTTGTATAACTTTTTTTCTTTTTGTATAACTAACTCCAGTAATATTCCCCACAAAAAATTATAATCCCTTTTTAATTTTGACAGTTGCCCATTACACCATTACACCTTCCATCCCTTCCCCTCCTCCTCCTTCCTCTTCTTCTTCTTCTTCTTCTTCTTCTTTCTTTCTCTTCTCTTCTTCTTCTTTCTCTTCTTCGTCCTTAAATCTTCCCTGAAAGTCCCTTGCTTTTTGAATTGTATCCACTTTGCAATTTTTTCCACAGGATCCTTCACGTCTTCTAAATTCCTCCCCCGAAAGACACTTTTTCTTCAGCACCTCCACGAAAAATATATAACCAAGTCTTGATTTAACTCTTGGTACTTCCTCTGCTACAATCTCTTCCACTAAATCTTTCTCTTTGTCATTATCTTTCTCTTTATCTTCCTCTATTTCCATCATAGCCTTTATTCCTTGCAATTCGTCCTTTTCCTTCACTGCTTGTTTCAGTTCTGCTTTCATATTCTGAAATTCTTCCTGCAAAATTGCCATTTTTGCATCAAATCTCCTTTCCCATTTTTTAAAACAATACTCCAATTGTGTAGTCATGCTGCAATTTTTTCACCAGGTGCCAATCTCTTTTCTCTTAAAAAAAAGAGAGGTAAAAATAAAAAGCTTCTGCGGTCGCCGACATGAAACAGAAAGATTAATTGCCAAAATCCATGAACTCTGACACAGAAAGGCTCATATTCTTTTAGCAAAAATGTCAGGAATGTTAATACGTAGAAGGAAACACACACACACAAATCCCAAACAAATTTCTCTTGCCGGAACAGTCTATTTAAAAAAGCTTCTTCATATCTTTCCTTTTCTTACTGTTTTAATCTTCCATAAGTACAGAAAAAAATAGATAAAGCTCTCCACTTTAAAACTTTAACTTTGTCTTTTCCAACTTTCACTTTCGAATGTTCACTTCGCCTTATCGCAACTTATTAATTGTTTTTAACGTTAACTCTTATCTCGGCTAATTTCTTCAACTCATAAATCATTTCTACGCCTCTTGCCTAAGTAAAGCAAAGCATGTGGGAGGTGGCTTGGCTTACGATTCATCTGCGGCCGGAGCTTCGATGGTCATCCATTCTTTCTCACCGAAAACCCAAAACTTCAGAGCCTTTGCCTTGAAGTGTCAGAATGAGGGCAATTGAAAGAAATGTGGTTTATCTCTTCGTACTCCCTTTCAATCCAGGGGTAAAATAATTAAGTCCATCAGATGTACTCCGTCGGTACAGAGCGATCGGCGGAGTTGTCAGCCTGCCATGTCCTCCTAACCGGAAGTCATTAATCTGTAGCTTTCATGGCCTGCTATAATGTCTATCGATTTCAAGTTCACAGGATTAATTTGGGAACTTGAAATTGAGACATTATAGCAGGCCATGAAAGCTACAAATCTTTATTAACAAGATGACTTATTTCAATAATTCTGTTTAATCAGGATTTGTCTGCATTTTTTGTTTTTACTTTGTGTACAGTTTTAATCCTGATTAAACGGAATTATTGAAATTTAACAATGGACTGTGAAACTCTCAATCAGCATATTAAGATGATTTGTTTATTACATTAACATCCCACTTTTCCTGCAATGAGTTCAGGGTGGTTTACACAGAAGATGGAGACGTTTATAAGTACTGAAGGAAATCAATAATATTTGACTTCTGAGATTCCTTGATTCCTAGTGTGATCTCTCCCCTAACCTTTTTTTGGTATTTAACAAACCACCTATTATATAAGGGGGGGACTCTCAGAGACTGCAGGCTGATCCAGGGTAGTAGTGCCTACTAGTTAGTACACTCACTCCCTTCCTGCTCCTCTCTCCCATTAGGACATGCAGCTGAATAGGGAAAATGTCACATCCCCAGCGGGGGGGGGAGGACCCCAGGGGGGAAGCAGCACATCAAATGGGTTGGGGAGTGACATTGTTACCTCCGAAGGATAGACATGCAAGGTTCTGCTGTGATACAGGCCAAGGGTTTTATTTGAGGATCTTTTACGATCGGGAAGGGCTCCCCACAATCAGCCTTTGAGGTCCCCCTGAAGTTCACTCCGGGCTTCTCTTTGGGAGGGAAGAGCAGGGCAGTGACGTCTTCTCCCCCAGCCGTATCTTGGTCCCCCTTACTTGGGCTGGTATTGTAGGCAGCAAGGGCAACGGTCTCCGATCCAACACGGACAACGGTACGGTTCATCTCCTCGGCCCCTGATCGGTCCTCTCCAGGGTGAAGCCCAACAGGGGTAGGCAAATCGGCCATACGGGGATGTAGATTCAGATTGCAAGTATGCCCCCAGACCTCGTCTCCTGGGAGAATGATGAGTGGTGACAGAAACCTCGGTTTCCATGAGATGCCCCCAACTCTGATAGGGAAAAGGAATGGGCCCTTCTTAGAGGCGGCCGTGAAGATGAGAGGGTCAAACCTGCTCCTCAAGAGTTCACCGGCGTCTTCCACCCCGCAGGTGGCCCCTTTTATATCTGTTTGTGGACTGGGTTTCCAAGCCTCACGGCCGCAACTGAGCACAGTAATCGGTGCGGCCGGGCAAGGGGGACGGCTCCTGCCAGCACTTCTTGGCCTTAGTCAGTTCGGCCGATGACCACTTATGGCTCAAGCGAGCCAATCCTGTTGGAAACTTACGCCCCAGGGAGTTCTGATCCTGCCGGGAAGTATGGGTGAGGCTAGCGGGCCATGCCTGCGGATCACAGAAAAGCCTTGTTAGAATGTATCTGCTGCAACCAGCCCAGATACTCAGGTTAGGCAGAGGAGGATTGTCTGGGCAAACCCCTCCTCCCAGAGAAATACTGAACCTCAAGGGTTCCTATCAAAATCACTCTCACAGTAGAGTCTGCAAAGTGAGGAAGCATGACAATCCACTGTAGTTCCCATACCAGGGACCAGGCAAACTAAGGGTTCATTAAATGATAACCAGTTTTATTTTTAAAAAAAATAAGCAAAAAGGATTAAACAAAATAGCAAAAGAACAAGGCAAGTTGAAAATATGGGCTGCAAAGGGTTAATGGATAAGCTGCGCTGGGGTGAAATTACTGCTAATGGTCAGAAGATGGAGCTCCAGCTATAATCTGCTAGGAATCCTAACTCATGAAAGAGATGGGGCCCCCCATAAGCCCCCCCCCCCATAGCTTATGACATTTTACCAAAAGAAGAAACAAGGGCAGCAAGCCGCTGCTCCCAGCAGCTAAATGAACAGAAGCTTCCGGTGAGTTAACTTGGTCATAATATGGGAAAATATACAGAAAATACACAGAAAAGAAACAGCGGACTGCAGGGAAACACAGGGATTCATCAGACCGCTGAATTTGGAGAAGAATCTGCTGCAGGATTGCCTTCAATGAGAGTTACGCCATCTTCAGCAACAGTACAGGGCAAAACAACCATTCCCTGAAATACAGAAAAATCATTGGCCGTTAGAAATACTTTCATTGTCAGCACCACGGTCATGGTTATCATTAGCAAAATTCTTTTTTTTAAAAATTATATATATTTAATTTTTTATGAATAAACTACAAAACAAAACAACAAAACAAAACAATACAACATACTACGAAAGATTACAGCAAGCGCGAAGCAGTAAATCCTACTTGTATACTATTATATATTTTCTACTTATAATATCTAACTAAGCCTATATCTCTAATATACTATTCATTAAATTCACACTTTATCACTCCTTTTCTCTCTCTCTCTCTTAAAAAATCTATAAGTGGTATCCCAATATTCATAAAAAGATTAACTAACTTTTCCTTTATCATCCAAAAATCTTAATTCCCACTTCAAATATTTTAATATATAAAGCCACCGCATTTTTCTCCAAATGTATTAAAATAAAAACCTTCCAAATGTTTCTTTAAAAAAAAAATCTATATCCCCTTTTTATATAAAATTCTTAAAAACAAATCACATCTTACTTAAGTCTTTTCAAATAATAAAACATTATTTTTCTTTTATTCACAGAAGGGTTAACTAACCTTTCCTTTATCATCTAAAAGTCTTAACTTCCACTTCAAATTTCTAAATTTATTAAGTCACCCCATTTTTGTCTTCAAATTTGTTAATTCATCATCAAAAATTTTCCATCACTCTTAATATAAGTTTCTTAAAAACAAGTCATATCTATTTGTTTCTTAATAATAAAACATTTTGTTCTTTTTATATAACACTAACTCCAATAATATTCCCCACAAAAAAATAAAACATTATAATCCCTTTTTATTTTTGACTGTTTGCCATTACCCCTTCCATCCCTCCCTTTCCTCCTTCCCCTTCTTCCTCTTCCTCTTCCTCTTCTTCCTCTTCCTCTTCTTCTTCCTCTCCTTCCTCTTCTTCATCTTTAAATCTTTCCCAAAAGTCCCTTGTTTTTTAAATTGTATCCACTTTGCAATCTTTTCCACAGGATCATTCACGTCATTCACGTCATTAGCAAAATTCTTCAGCATCACTTCCTCTCACCGTAAAAGCGATGGCCCCAAGTTCTTCCATAGGAGTTCTGTACTTGTGGGGAATCGTGTCTGTGCGTCTTTTTATGGTTGTAATTATTGGTCCCTCTTTGAGGCTGATCGATGACCAGAGATGTACACAAGACTCTTCTTATTAACAGCCTCCGTGGTGCCTCTCTGATTATGCTGAAGGCGTTTCAAACAATTCGCTACCCCATTTGAGAAACAGGAGTGCACGTTTGCTTTGGTGGTGGTAGCTACTCTTATTCCTTTCATACCAGAAGGACAATTATAAGATTCTGTGCTAGTTTAGACTGTGGACGTTTACTCCTCCTAAGACTAGAAGTGTTTACTCCTCCTAAGACTAGAAGACAAGAAGGCAGAACGTCTGGCTCTGTTGGTTAGAGCATTCGTCTCACAAATGCCTGAAGATCTGCAGGACAGCAGTTCAAGACGGCCGGAAGTCTGTCAGAGAGCTGCTGGCACACCGAGCTGATAAGCTGCAGAGCCCTGTGGGGGAGTGGAGCTGAAGCTGAAGCAGCTGAAACTGAAGCGTGCTGAGGCGAACGCCAGAGAGAGAGAGAACATAACATAAGAACATAAGAAGAGCCCTGCTGGATCAGGCCAAAAGCCCATCTAGTCCAGCTTCCTGTGTCACACAGTGGCCCCACCAGATGCCTCAGGGAGCACACAAGACAACAAGATACCTGTGTCCAGTCGCCACTCCCTTGCACCTGGCACAGAGAAAACCCACTTCTAAAACCAGGAGGTTGCTTATGGCTTGTAACCTGTGATGGTCTTTTCCTCCATGATTCTGTCCAAACCCCTTTTAAAGGCATCTAGGCCAGATGCCATCACCACATCCTGTGGCAAGGAGTTCCACAGATGAATTACACGCTGGGTAAAGAAATATTTTCTTTTGTCTGTTCTAACTCTCCCTCCACTCAATTTTAGTGCATTTCCCCTGGTTCTGGTGTTGTGCGAGAGGGAGAAGAATTTCCCTCTATCCACTCTCTCCATCCCATGCATAATTTTATAAGTCTCAATCATGTCCCCCCTCAGGCGCCTTTTTTCTAGACTGTAGCCTTTCCTCATAACGGAGGTGCTCCAGCCCACGAATCAATCTGGTCGCTCTTTTCTGCACCTTTTCCAATTCAACTATATCCTTTTTGAGATGTGGTGACCAGAACTGGACACAATACTCGAGATGTGGCCTTACCATTGATTTGTACAAAGGCATAATGATATTGGCCGTTTTATTCTCAATCCCTTTTTTAATGATCCCGAGCATGGAATTGGCCTTCTTCACAGCCGCCGCATACTGGGTCGACACTTTCATCGACCTGTCCACCAGCACCCCAAGATCTCTCTCTTGATCCGTCACAGACAACTCAGAACCCATTAGCGTATATGTGAAATTTTGGTTTCTTGCCCCAATGTGCATCACTTTGCACTTACTTACATTGAAGCGCATCTGCCATTTTGCTGCCCATTCTCCCAGTTTGGAGAGATCCTTCTGGAGCTCTTCACAATCCCTGCTGGTCTTCACCACCCGGAAACGTTTAGTGTCATCTGCAAACTTGGCCACCTCACTGCCTATCCCCGACTCCAGGTCATTTATGAATAAGTTGAAAAGCACCGGTCCCAAGACCGATCCTTGGGGCACACCGCTTTTCACCTCTCGCCATTGTGAAAATTGCCCATTGACTCCCACTCGCTGTTTCCTGGTCTTCAACCAGTTCCTAATCCACAAGAGGACCTGCCCTCTTATTCCCTGACTGTGGAGTTTTCTCACGAGCCTTTCATGAGGGACCGTGTCAAACGCCTTCTGAAAATCCAGATATATAATATCCACGGGTTCGCTCGCATCCACATGCCTGTTGACCTTTTCAAAAAATTCTAACAGGTTTGTGAGGCAAGACTTCCCCTTGCAGAAGCCATGCTGACTCTCTCTCAGCAGAGCTTGTTCTTCTATGTATTTTAAGATTTTATCCTTAATGAGACTTTCCACCATCTTCCCTGGAACAGATGTTAGGCTGACCGGCCTGTAGTTTCCCGGCTCCCCCCTCCTTCCTTTTTTAAAGATTGGCGTGACATTAGTTATCCTCCAATCTTCTGGCACAGTGGCCGTTTTAAGGGACAAGTTGCATATTTTGGTCAAGAGGTCAGCAACTTCATTCTTGAGTTCCTTCAGAACTCTTGGGTGGATGCCATCCGGGCCTGGTGATTTATTGATCTTTATTTTGTCAATTAAGTCTGAGACGTCTTCTCTTTTAACCTCTATTTGACTTAATTCTTTAGTCAGGGGAGACCATTCTGGCAGCGGTATTTGCCCGAGGTCTTCTGCCGTGAAGACAGATGCAAAGAACTCATTTAATTTCTCTGCAGTCTCCAAGTCCCCTTTTATCACCCCTTTCTCTCCCTCACCATCCAGCGGACCAACCGTTTCCCTGGCAGGTTTCCTGCTTCCAACATATTTGAAGAAGCTTTTATTATTCCCTTTTATGTTGCCTGCCATACGTTCCTCAAAGTCTTGCTTGGCCTCCCGTATCATCTTTTTACATTTCTTTTGCTACAGTTTGTGCTCCTGTTTATTTTCCTCATTAGGGCAAGACTTCCATTTACGGAAGGAAGCTTCCTTGCCTTTTATAGCCTCCTTAACTGTGCTTGTTAGCCATGCCGGCACCCTCCTGGACTTGGTCGAGCCCTTCCTCCTTTGTGGGATACACTCCCGCTGGGCCTCTATGACTGTTGTTTTAAACAGCCTCCATGCACTCTGGAGCGATTGGACTCTTTTTACCTTCCCTTTCAGCTTTTTTTTAACTAGTCTCCTCATTTTGGGGAAGTCAGCCCTTCGGAAGTCAAGGGTTTTCGTGTCAGATTTGCTCGGCACTCTCCCTCCGACATGCATGGCGAAACAGATCGCAGCATGGTCACTGTTCCCCAACGGTTCGGTAACATTTACCTCCCTGACCAGATCTTGAGTGCCACACAATATCAAGTCCAGAGTCACCTGTCCTCTGGTCGGTTCCGTGACAAGCTGCTCTAAGACACAGTCATTTAACATATCCAGAAATCCAGTCTCTCCTTCATGACCTGAGCATGAATTGACCCAGTCAATGTAAGGATAATTGAAGTCCCCCATGACTACAACCCTGTCTCTCATTGACACCTCCCTGATTTGCTTCCTCATTTCAAGATCCCCTTCAGGTTTTTGATCTGGAGGACGGTAGCATACCCCTACTATTACATCACTCTTTGAGCCTGGTAATCTAACCCACAGTGATTCTATGGAGGAGTCAGAGCCCCCCTCCAGCTCTATTCTGGTGGATTCTACCCCCTCTTTGACATAGATGACCACCCCACCTCCAACACGCCCCTCTCTGTCCCTCCTATAGAGTTTATATCCTGGAATTGCAGTATCCCACTGGTTCTCCAGAGAGAGAGAGAGAGAGAGAGAGAGAGAGAGAGAGAGAGAGAGAGAGAGAGAGAGAGAGAGAGAGAGAGCTGGACTGTGAAAGTAACATCTTGAATAAAGGGTTCTATGAAAGATTAGAACGTTATCATATTGTAAAAACCCTTTGGGGTTTAGAACAGCCTGCCCATGTACACCGCCTTGAATAAAGTCGGAGGAGAAATCCAATGACCAGAAAGGCGGTATATAAATACTGTATATATTATTATTTAAGAGGCAGGTTTGTGTCATCCCGTTCTTGGGGTTCTGTTGCAGTAGTTATGCTCAGGGCTGGCCTGTCCATGCTGCTGACTGAAAGGCTCAGGTCACGTGGTGAGTTGGGGGGGGGAGCAGCAAACTGATGAAGGATGCCCTGCTGCACCCCGTGTCTGCCTGCCACTCACCAACCCTCTTCCTGCTTGCTTTCAGTCAGTGGGAAGAGAATCAGGGCAACAGCGGTCCGCCTCTTCCCCCAGCGGCACTGGAGGAAGAAGGGAAGGAAGAAAGCTGCAGCAAGCTGCTCTGCCACGTACCCGTTCCTTAGGAAAGCAGCCAGGTGAGCACGGAGAGGCGGAGGAGCGCAACGATCTGACGCTTGTCCTGTGTTTTTCTCTCAGCAGTTCAAGACACTTGTGAGCACGTGGCTGTCATGTTTTCAGCCATAAGCAGAATTTATTTATTTAAAGAATTTATACTCCGCCTTTCTCCCACAGTCAGGGCACTCAAGGCAGCTTATGATACAATAAAAACAATACAAATATCAATTTTAAAACATTAATACAGTAAAACAGTAAAACAAACAGAACCCAATGGCCCACTTAAACTAATTAACAGCACAATCCTGTGTAACAGTAGATGCACCGGTGTAAGTGCACTTATGCCAGTGTAAGTGCACTTACACCGGTGCATCTGCTGTTATACCTGTGCAAGGTTACACAGGATTGCACTGTATATGTCATCCTCTTAAGATTCTTAAAGCTAAGATGCTCATGATTTTTGTAAATTTTGTAACATTAAAAGAAAAAAACTCATGATAAGATTGTTGTGTGGGGAATTGGCTGTTGGGAAATGGCTGCTGAGAATGCACACTGCAGTCCCATTGCAGCTGGTGTGGAATGCTTCCTGGTTCTCATTAACCAAGCACTTTGTAGGGCATCATCAAGTGAACCATTTTTTAGCCCAAGCAACTTCAACAGGAGAATTGAAGGGGTTAAGGAGCGAAATAAGCTCAAGATGTTTCACAAGGTGGTGATGGTCAGGGGTGTATTATCCATTAGGCTGACTAGGCTTCAGCCTAGGGGCCCCGCAGGGACAAGTCTCTCTATAGAGAGAGGAACTCATTCAGTCTACAGTATATAGCGAGAGTGAAGCTTGGAGTGCTGGAGGGGCCCCAAAATACCTGAAGCCTAGGGGCCTGACCATGGGTTAATACACCCCTGGTGGTGATCATTGCTGTGTGGAGAAGATAGGCTTTCTGATGGTGGCCAAATGGTTTAAAAGATAGTTAGGAAACTGTGATCCCTGCAAAAGTGTTTCACAGCAGGAAATGCGCAGCTTACCAAGTATGTTAAACCTAAACACATTTTAGAAATAGAATGGGAATGTGTGGGGGTGGGTATCTGGAGAGATGTGTCACTGGTGGTGAATCACATTGAAAAGAATAACCAGCTGGTGTCCACACAGAAATTAAAATGGCAATAAATGCATTTTCTGGAGTAAGAATCACATCTTGCTATGCACAGATTTGCTGCGGATTGGAAACTGAGAAATGCTATAGCACTGCAACAGAAGGGAAACCATCAGGAATGACTTGCAGCTAATGCACAAGAAATGAGAAAGCAACAGAATTTTTTGCAAAATAAACACATTTCCTTGAGCAAGGCATACAAAATTCTAGAAAATAGTGGAGAAAAAACTATGAGAAAGGTATCAAATGCTTACTGTGTCTGGGGTACAGCAGGTCCCCTGGCATCCAAAATGCACAACTGAAACAGTGATGCTGAACTCCAGAAAACTGAACAAGAGGAACAGGACACCAATACCAATACTTGCAGGCTGCAAAAAAGCAAATGAAATGATGAGAAAATCTATTATGATAACTCTTAGAGTGCAATCCTGACTAAGCGTAGAATGGCGAAGCAAGTGCTCCGCGCTCCACCGTTCTAAGCTCTCGCAAACGTGCCTTAAAGCACGTTTGCGGTGACTCTAGAGTAAGGGCCGCCGGCGCAAGGCTGGTAGCCCTTACTCCACCACGAGATTGTCCCTGCGGCCGCTGGAGTTAGCTAAGGGATCCCCCGGCGGGGGCGGTCCAGGCAGCGAGGGAGGGGGGGGCCATTGGCCAAGCCAGCCCCGTCCCCTTCCCAGGCCAGTGCGGCCTTTACACAGCCTCCTCTGACTTCCGCCAATTAAATAGTTGGTGGAAATCTGAGGAGGCCCATTGGGGCCTCCCCACACTACACCGGGGGAAGGGGACGAATGTCCCCTTCCCCCGAGTAGTCCTCTGGGCCAATCACGATCAGCCCAGAATGTGGATAGGATCTGGCGGGCGGCCCTTAGGCAGGATTGCGCTGTTAGTACTGACAAATTAGTTCAGTTGTAGCTTTGCAACATTAAAAAGACTCCCTAAGAACCACCTTCTGAAAAACAATTAGTGAAAAAATTCACCTAGGGAAGAGCTAGGGGCAGCGGTGACAATTTTGAAGCATTTACCCGAGGGAGTCTGCCAAACATATTAATGCCTCTTTGAATATGACATTGTAAAAAAAAATAGCACAAAAGAATCTGGACTGGATTAGACAATACTTACCCCATTCACCGTGCAATTCCATATGTGCACTCTGACAGTGAATGCATGTCCTGAGTTACCATAAGTATCTCCAAACTTGGAGGGGACGTGGTTTGTCCAAACTGTTCCATCCTCTCTACACGTGCTTCTAAGCCTATTTTTAAAGTAGGTTTACCAGTGCATGCAGAGGAGTAGTTTGTTCGACCTCCGCCCCCCCCACACACACGATTAAGAACATTAATAAAGAAGCAAGGGGAGGGGCCAGGACGTGCGTGCACTATGAATGTGGACATCCATGGGTTGGACAGGGTAAGTATTGGCCAAACCAGCTTTTTGTCATCATTGTTTGTTGGTTGATTTCCATTATATTTATTTATTAATGTTTTACTGTTTTTTTAAGTTTGTGAACTGTTTTTGAAATTAATATGAAAAAGTGTTTTATAGATGTTTCTAAATAAATAAACAAAAGAAAAGCCAGTTGAAGCCTGGCATGTGGTTTCATGATCAGCCCTTTGTGCCATTTGACTTGCATCCTTTTAAAATCCAGGGTCACCTGTGCAAAGGAAGCAGCTGAAGGAAACACTTCAGAGATGGTGCAAGACAAAGCCAGTCTTAAGAATACCATATTTTCGCTCCATAGGACGCATCGGACCATAGGATGCATGCATCCTATGGAGCAAAAAATAGGGATAACATGTTTTTTTTAAATAAAAATAAAAATAAAAATAATCAAAACATGTAAATAAAAAAATACTTACCGGGGCTTCGGGGAGGCCTGCAGAGGCTCGTGCAGGCCTCCCCGATCTTCATTTCATCAAAAAACGGCCATTTTCGGCCACTTCCGGTTTTCACGAAAACAGGAAGTGGCCGAAAATGGCTGGTTTTTGATGAAATGAAGATCGGGGAGGCCTGCGCGAGCCTCTGCAGGCCTCCCCGAAGCCCCGGTAAGTATTTTTTATTTACTTTTTTATTATTCGCTCCATAAGACGCAGGCTTTTTTCCCCCTATTTTTTTGGGGGGGGAAAGTGCGTCTTATGGAGCGAAAAATACGGTAAGTCCGGGAAATGCCAGAACTACAAATTTGACATGATTGGCAAGGAAATCCACTGCCACGCCATGGAGTTCCTGGTACATCAGAAGACAAAAACGTAGACTATTCTGGGTCCTCAACACCAGAAACATGCATCCTATATCACAGCCCAATCCTAACTAAATCCCCCCCCCCGATGCAGCCATGCCACTGGAGCACATGTTGCATCCTGCGGAGGAGGGGGGACAACAGTCCCAGAGGTGTTCCCTTGCCCAGATTGAGCATCTGCTGTCCCGCTGGGTCTACTTGGAGGATCTGCGCCAGTGATGTCACACTCCATGGGCATCCTTTTTACAACAACAGTTCTGCTGTCGTAAAAAAAAACCCCTTACCCCGGCCTAATCATTCCTGTCCTTTTGCAATGATACAACATCTCCCAAAACATGAGAAGGAGACAAAGGAAAGAACTGTGCCTTTTTTCTTCAGCCATGCCAGGTACAGTAATACCAATAAGTATCCATGATGATTGTACAACCAGAGTACCCCAAATCTCTGTGGATGTGGTAGTTGTGTGTGTGTGGGGGGGGGGGGGGAACAGT